>CM053789.1:809833468-811328468 GCA_028749045.1 Cupressus sempervirens
GCAGGAGAGGGAGTGGGAGAGGGAGAGAGGAGAGAGAGAGAGAGAGAGAGAGAGAGAGAGAGAGAGAGAGAGAGTAGGGGATAGGAGAGGAGAGAGAGAGTAGGCAATGGGAGAGGAGAGAGGGAGAGAGAGATGGAAACTAGCCTAAGAGAGAGATATAGTAGGGGACGGGAGAGGTCAAGACAACGTGAGAGAGAGTAGGTGGTGGGAGAGGAGGTGGGAGAGGGGGAGAGAGAGAGAGAGAGAGAGAGAGTAGGGGATGGGAGAGAGAGAGAGTAGGGGGTGGGAGAGAGAGATAGTAGGGGATGGAGAGAGAGTGAGAGGGAGAGTAGGAAGTGGGAGAGGGAGTGAGAGAGTGAAAGTAAGAGAGAGAGGGGGGGGGGGAAGGGATGGGAGTGAAGCTAGAAAACACCAAAGTTAATCATTGGATACACTATTTAAAGACTTTTTGAATATTCTTTCCATAGAAAAGGCTAGTGCAGTCCTTTTTAAATATTCTTTGTTATTATATAGAGACAAATTTGATTATAATTTGAACAAGTTTTTTAATATATAGTGAATTCATTGAAATTTGTATGTTTGGATGAATTGTTATTTGGAACTGGTTAGAAATTTAACAAGTTGTTTAATATATATTGTGTATACATTGAAATAGTTATAATTTGTATACGTATTTGAATGATTTATAATTTACAAATTGTAAGTAATTTAGATGTTAGAATTTGACATATAGAAATCATCATCATGCCAAGGAAGAACCCAAAAACTTAAACAACGGAAGAGAGGGAGAGAGATTTGACAATTTAAAGAGAAAAATGAAGCTACTACATGAACAAAAAAAATTGCAAAGAAATAATGAAGAATTTTTCTTTCAAAGAGGAACAAGAATGATCGACGAAGAATTGGACAGACAAAGAGAACAAATGCAACTATTAAACTTAAGAAGACAATTGAATTGTGAAGCTACACCATCTTCCAATGTTAGAGTCATATCATCATCTCATGTTGAACAGGCACTAATTTGTACATCTGATGATGTATACACTCCATCATGTCATGCTGAAGGCACAACATCAACATATCAAGTAGGTGACATTCAATCTTTTGCATCTTATTGCCAAGGCACATCATCTTTGGTTCAAGGTATGCAAAACAATCAACCTTATGTTGATGTTCAAAGTGTTGAGGGAATGGAAGAGATTATAATACCTTCTAGAATTTGTTTTAGAAGACAAAAATATTTGATTGATATTGATACTAACATTTTGAAATCAATTCCTAACAAGATTAGCAAGCGTACTTGCCAATGAAAATTTAATCATATGTGGAGATTATTCTTTAAAGAATTAAATATTATAGGCCAATGCCAATTATTTGTTGAAATGATGAGGAATTTGAAATTTAGGCCTATCATGAAGATTCTTGGGCTAAGAACGATGGATGATTCAGTTGAAAAAATGCATTGTAAAGCATCTAATGAGTGCTTATTACAAAGTGGGTTCTAAATCACGCACTGAAGATAGTAATATCACAAGATGGGTACTTACATCAACAATAGTAAGTACCCAAATGAAGAAAGCTCAACTCATGAGAAAGACAAGTAAAACATTGAAAATTCATAGAGGTACTCTAAGGAGAGCAATTCTAAGGTGTGAGAGATTGGAATATCCAACAAAAAATGAGCTATGGACATTTAGTGGTAAACTAGTGTGAAAGGATAAAGAAAGTAGTGAAGCTTTGAAATCATTGATCAAAGATTTTTGGACAAATAACACAAGTGTTTCTCGTAATCAAAGAGATGTTGTAAGAAAGAGGATTGGTGACGAACACAATTTTTTGCAAAATTTATTGTTATGTATCCTCAAATTTGAATAAGTCAAAGATTTTTTGAGATTAGTAAACCATTTTATGTGAAGATAAATCACACACAACTTGTTGTTGTAGGATAAATATTGAATTTTCTAACCATTTTGATGTTTTTAGGCATATATGTGTGTTTTTGAATTCTAATTTTTTTTTGTAGGATTGTGACATGAATGAGCCACCTAGATCTTCAAGGGAATTTATATCCAAAATTTTATGTGAAGTAGGGGATGACCAAAATTTTTACAAGACATCATGCTTGGATGGTACATGCTTATTTTTTGGTTCTTTACAACTTTTATCAACTTGCGAACATATGGATAGTGAACCGCCTCAGAATAGGTGTATCACAGTCATGTGCTAGGCCTTGCTTAGGAATAATATATTCAAACTAAGGACTATTTTCCCCAGCATGAGGAGCATTTAATCTTATCAACCCATGGACGTATACTTGAAATGGTCGGCATAGTATGTGCACTAGGTCTCTTAATGAGTCACTAAGCTTATGTTGCAGGAAAGTAAAAAAGCAAGGAAAAGAACTTACACTACTACTGCAGGAAGGTAAAACACTTAACTCTATGAATACTGGAAATAAAATTGAAAAGATAACATTTATTCCAACTTGGCTCATACACTAAAATTGTTCTCACATATGTTGTAGGAACATTCACAAAGTGTGATGCTACAAGAAGGAAATTACTACTGCTACTTAAGATACTACTAACACTTTAAAATAAATCTATTCTATCTTAATCTAATGATCTAATTGACAGATCTAGACTAATTTTAGTATTGAATGCTTAAATAAAATCAAATTAGTGGAAGTCTTAATACATTTAACATAAATGAAATTAAGCATCACAAACTCAAAAGCTTGAGGTGAAATAAATAGAATTGAGAGAGAGAAGAAGATAGAACGTGCAAACAAAGTTTGATTTCAAAGTTCGCCACAAACATGACTACGTCTTCGGGTCGGCTCCAATAGAGTACGACCGATCCGATGAATCTCTAGAAATCAATTATAAATATCCACGAAAGAAGACCATTTCTTCTAACACTTAGATAGCATAACAATACTCTAAAATATGAAAATGGCTCCAAAAAAATCTCCTAGAAAAATCTTCCTATTCCTTTAAAAAAAACTTCACCAAGAGCAATTTCTCTCAAGTCTCCTTTAATTTCCGTTGCCTCCAAATGACATCCTACCCCCCTTTTTTATACAAAATAATTTTCTTAAATTGGCTCAAAACCAAATAATTTAATAATAGGGAATAAAAAAAAAACACCCCCCTCGAAAATCTCCTTTGCCATTTTTACATTTTGGCATTTATACAATTTTGGTGGTTAAATAATTAACCAAAAAGGCTATTTTAAGGTGGGTACGACATTTGGTTATAGGTTAAATAAAACATTTGCTATCAATATCTTAACTTTCATAAGTGGCGTGTCAGCACATGCTTATTTTAGAATCCACGGGGTCGGGGTTTCAAACCCCACGGGCGGCCATTTAAAAAGTCTTTGGCAGCATGCATGGTTCAAATAGAAAGTTTGACAAATGAATTTTGAATAGTTTGTGTGGCCTAACGGCAAAGTCTAATTTTGGTAAAAGGGTGTTTGGGAGTTCGACCCCACCGACCCAAGTCCTCCATCCAATTACCAATGATGTGTAAATGCCACCATGACATCATGATGATGTCATCAGAATTCAAAATGATAGTTTATACTCCAAAATTCAAATTGCCATAACTTTTACATATGAAGTCCATTTTTGATGAAAGAAACACCGTCGCAAAGCTTGTAATGAGATCTTTAATTTGAAACCCATTATTGACCACTTTTGAGGTGGTTTTGATTTTGCCCCTTATCTAGCCCTTTGGTCTCCCTGTTGACTAAAACTTTGACCGAGCGTAACTTGCACAAACAGACTCCTTTTTGCTCCATTCAAGTTGCATTGGAATTAGGATGCAGAGATCTTTTTGATGGTGCAAAAATATAGAGATTTGAAGACACTTCAATTTTCACTAAAATTATCCACCGGATCATCTAATCCACCTCCAAGTGGGCCCCCTTGGTTGTCTTCTCTAAACTATTAACATAGGGGGAGAGAGAGAGAGGGAGAGAGAGGGTAGTGGGGAGGGAGGGGGATAGGATAGAGATAGTGAGAATGAGAGAGTGAGTAGGCAGTGGGAGAGGGAGTGGGAGAGAGGGAGAGGCAAGATAGAGAGAGAGAGAGAGAGGGGATAGGAGAGAGAGTAAGAGTGATAAAGAGAGTAGGGGGTGGAAAAGAGAGAGAGTAGGGGGTGGGAGAAAGAGAGAGAGAGAGAGTAGGGGGTGGGAGAAATAGAGAGAGAGTAGGGGATGGGAGAGAGAGAGTGGGGGTGGGAGAATCAGAGCAAGAGAGTAGGGGATGTGGGAGAGAGAGAGAGAGAGAGAGAGTGGGGGGTGGGAGAGGGAGTGGGAGGGCTAGAGTGAGAGAGAGAGAGAGAGGATAGGGGGGATGGTAGCGTGTGTGGGAGGAGGGGGAGAGAGAGAGAGAGAGAGAGAGAGAGAGAGAGAGAGAGAGAGAGAGAGAGAGAGAGAGAGACTAGGGGAGGGGAGAGAGAGAGAGTAGGCAGTGGGAGAGGGAGTGAGAGAGGGAGAGAGAGAGGGGGGATGAGAGAGAGATAGAGAGAGTAGGGATGAGAGAGAGAGAGAGAGAGAGAAAGAGTGAGTGAGAGAGAGAGATTAGGGCATGTGAGAGAGAGTAGGCAATGGGAGAGGGAGAGCGAGAGAGAGAGGGTATTGAAGAGAGACTAAGAGTGAGAAAGAGAGAGAGTAGGGGGTGGAAGAGAGAGAGAGAGAGAGTAAGGTGTGGGAGAGAGAGAGAGAGTATGGGGTGGGAGAGAGAGAGTAGGGGATTGGAGAATGAGAGAGGGTAGGGGGGAAAGAGAGTGAAGGAGAGAGTAGTTAGTGGGAGAGGGACTGGGAGAGCGAGAGCAAGAAAAATAGAGAGAGGAGAGGGGGGATGGGAGTGTGTTTGTGTGTGTGTGTGTGTGTGAAAGAGAGAGTAGGGGATGGGAGAGGGTAGATAAAGAGTAGGGGATGGAAGAGAGAGAGAGAGAGAGAGAGAGAGAGAGAGAGAGAGAGAGAGAGAGAGAGAGAGAGTAGGGGTGGGAGAATCAGAGAGAGAGTAGGTGGTGGGAGAGGGAGTGGGAGAGGGAGACGGAGAGGGAGGAAGGGAGAGAGAGAGGGGGGGATGGAAGTGTGTGTGTGTGTGAGAGAGAGAGAGAGAGTAGTAGATGGGAGATGGGAGAGAGATGGGGGATGGGAGAGTGTGTGTTTGTGAAAGAGAGAGATTAGGGGATGGGAGAGGAGAGGGAGAGAGAGAGAGAGAGAGTAGTTTGAGAGAGAGAGAGAGAGAGAGAGAGAGAGAGAGATAGTGTGAGAGAGTACGCAGTGGGAGAGGAGTGTGAGAGGGAGAGAGAGGGGGATGGGAGTGTGTGTAAGAGAGAGTAGGGGATGGGAGAGGAGAGAGAGAGGGGGATGGGAGTGTGTGTAAGAGAGAGTAGGGTATGGGAGAGAGAGGGGGACAGACAGACATATAGACAGAGTAGGGTTACAGAGAGAGAGTAGGCAATGTGAGAATGAGTGGGAGAGGGAAAGTGTGTGTGTGAGAGAGAGAGAGAGGGGATGGGAGAGAGAGTGAGAGTGAGAGTGAGAGTGAGAGTGAGAGAGAGAGAGGGAGAGAGAGTAGGGGATGGGGGAGAGAGAGAGAGAGAGAGAGAGAGAGAGAGAGAGAGAGAAGGTTATGGGAGACAATGTAGGGGATGGGAGAATGAGAGAGAGAGAGAGTAGGGGATGTGGGAGAGAGAGTGAGAGAGAGAGTAGGTGGTGGGAGAGGGAGTGAGAGAGAGAGTGGGGGGGTGGCATTGTGTATGTGAGAGAGAGTAGGGGATGGGAGGGGAGAGAGAGGGGGGATGATAATTTGTATGTGTGTGTGTCTGAGAGAGAGAGAGAGAGAGAGATTAGGTGATGGGAGAGAGAGAGTGATAGAGATAGAGAGAAAGTAGGGGATGTGAGAGAGAGAGTAGGCAATGGGAGAGGGAGTGGGAAGGGGGGAGAGAGAGAGAGAGAGAGAGAGAGAGAGAGAGAGGGGGGGGGGATGTGAGAGAGAGTGAAAGGGTGAAAGAGTAGGGGGTGGGAGAGAGAGATAGAGAGAGTAGTGGGTGAGAGAGAGAGAGAGAGTAGGGGATAGGAGAGGGGAGAGAGAGACAGAGAGAGGGATAGAAAGAGTAGGGAATGGGAGGGAGAGAGAGAGAGAGAGAGAGAGAGAGAGAGAGAGAGAGAGAGAGAGAGAGAGAGAGAGAGAGAGAGAGAGAAGGGGATGGGAGAGAGAGTGTGTGTGAGTGAGAGAGATAGAGAGAGTAGGCATGAGAGAGGGAGAGGGAGGCAAAGAGAGAGGGGGGATGGCTCTGTGTGTGTGTGTGTGAGAGAGAGAGAGAGAGAGTAGGGACTAGGAGAGAGAGGGAAAGAGAGAGAGAGAGAGAGAGAGAGAGAGAGAGAGAGTTGGGGATGGGAGAGACAGAGTAGAGAGGGAGAGAGAGAGTAAGCAGCAGGAGAGGGAGATAGAGAGGGGGAATGGGAGTGTGTGTCTATGTGTTTGTGTGTGAGAGAGAGAGTAGGGGATGGGAGAGGAGAGAGAGTGAGAGTGAGAGCGAGAGAGTAGGGGATGGGAGAGAGAGTGTGTGAGAGAGTAGAGAGTGGGAAAGGGAGTGGGAGAGTGAGAAAGGGAGAGTGAGAAAGGGAGAGAGAGAGAGTAGGGGATGCAAGAGGAGAGAGAGTAGGGGATGGGGGAGAGAGAGAGTAGGGGGTGGGAGAATGAGAGAGAGTAGAGGATGGAAGAGTGAGAGATTGAGAGAGAGAGTAGAGAGTGTGAGAGGGAGAGGGAGAGAGAGAGGGGGGGTTGGGAGGTGTGTGTGTGTGACTGAGAGATAGGGGGGGGGGAATGGGAGTGTGTGTGTGTGTGTGTGTGTGTGTGTGTGTGAAATAGAGAAGTAGGCAATGGGAGAGCAAAGAGAGTAGCCCAAGAGAGAGAAGAGAGAGAGTATCCTGAGAGAGAGAGACAATAGGGGATGGGAGAGAGAGTGAGAGAGAGAGAGAGAGAGAGATTAGGGAGTGAGAGAGGGAGTGGGAGAGGGAGAGAGGGAGAGAGAGGGGGGGTGGGGATGGGAGTGTGTGTAAGAGAGAGAGTAGGGGATGGAAGAGAGAGGAAGTGTGAGAGAGAGAGTAGTGGGTAGCAAAGAGATTAGGGGATGAGGGAGAGAGAGAGAGAGTAGGGGGTGGGAGAATGAGAGAGAGTAGGGGATGGGGGAGAGAGAGAGAGATACTTGGGGGTGGGAGAATGAGAGAGAGAGTAGGGGATGGGAGAGAGAGAGAGAGAGAGTAGGGGGTGGGAGAAATGAGAGAGAGTAGGGGATGGGAGAGTGAGAGAGACTGAGAGAGAGTGGACAGTGGGAGAGGGAGAGGGAGAGAGAGAGGGGGGGATGGGTGTGTGTGTGTGTGTGTGCACGAGAGAGAGAGAGAGAGACAGCGGGGGGGAATGGGAGTCTATGTGTATGTGTATATGTTTGTGAAATAGAGAGAGTAGGGGATGGGAGAGAAAAGAAAGTAGCCACAGAGAGAGAGAGAGTAGGGGATGAGAGAGAGAGTGTGTGAGAGAGAAATTAGGCAGTGAAAGAGGAAGTGGGAGAGGGAGAGAGGGAGAGAGAGGGGGGTGGGGATGGGAGGGTGTGTAAAAGAGAGAGTAGGGCATGGAAGAGAGAGGAAGTGTGTGACAGAGAGTAGTGGGTAGTAGAGAGAGAAAGGGGGATGGGAGAGAGAGTAGGGGGTGGGCGAGAGAGTAGGGGGTGGGAGAGAGAGAGGGAGAGAGAGAAAAAGTAGGGGATGGGAGAGAGAGTAGGGGTGGAAGAATGAGAGAGAGTATAGGGGATGTAGAGAGAGAGTGAAAGCGAGAGTAGGCCATGGGAGAGGGAGTGGAAGAGATAGAGTGTGTGAGAGAGAGGAGAGGTGGATGGGAGTGTGTGTGTGTGTGTGTGTGAGAGAGAGAGAGAGAGAGTAGGTAATGGGAGGTGGAGTGGGAGAGGGGGGAGAGAGAGAGGGGGGGATGGGAGAAAGAGAGAGATAGAGAGTGTGTGAGAGAGAGAGAGGGGAACACAGAGAGAGTGAGAGTGAGAGAGATTATGGGGTGGGAGAGAGAGAGAGAGAGAGAGAGTGAAAGAGAGAGAGTAGGGATGGGGAGAGAGAGTGAGAGTGAGAGTAGGCCATGGGAGAGGGAGTGGGAGAGAAAGAGAAGGAGAGAGAGAGGAGAGGGGGATGGGAGTGTGTCTGTGTGTAAGAGAGAGAGAGAGAGAGAGTAGGGGATGGGAGAGAGAGAGAGAGAGAGAGAGAGAGAGAGAGAGAGAGAGAGAGAGAGAGAGTAGGTAATGGGAGATGGAGTGGGAGAGGGCGAGAGAGAGAGGGGAGGATGGGAGAAAGAGAGAGAGAGAGAGCAGGCAGTGGGAGAGGGAGAGTGAGAGAGAATAGGGGTGGGAGAGAGAGAGTAGGGGATGGGAGATAGAGTAGTGGGTGGGAGAATGTGTGTGTGTGTGTGTGTGTGTGTGTGAGAGAGAGAGAGAGAGAGAGAGAGAGTACGGGGATGGGGGAGAGAGTGAGAGAGAGTAGGCAGTGGGAGAGGGAGTGGGAAGGTGTATGTGTGTGTGTGTGTGTGTGTGTGTGTGTGTGTGTGTGTGTGTGTGTGTGTGTGTGAGAGAGAGAGAGAGAGAGAGAGAGTAGAAGATGGGAGAGGGGAGAGGGAAGGAGCGAGGGAGAGAGAGAGAGAGAGTAGGCTGTGTGTGTGTGTGTGTGTGTGAGTGAGAGAGAGAGAGAGTAGGGGATTGGAGAGAGAGTTTGTTGTGTGTGTGTGTGTGTGTGTGTGTGTGAAAGAGAGATAGAGAGAGAGGGGTAGTGTGTGTGTGAGAGAGAGTGTAGGGGTAGATAGAGATAGAGAGAGAGAGAGAGAGAGAGAAGAGAATAGGGGATGAGAAAGATAGAGTGAGAGAGAGAGTAGGGGGTGGGAGAATGAAAGTAGGGGATTGGAGAGAGAGAGTAGAGAGGGAGAGAGAGAGAGAGTAGGTGGTGGGAGAGGGAGATGGAGAGAGAGAGAGGGGATGGGAGTGTGTGTGAGAGAGAGTAGGGGATGGGAGAGGAGAGAGCGAGAAGAGAGAGAGAGTAGGGGATGGAAAAAGAGAGTGTGAGAGAGAGTAGGTAGTGGGAGAGGGAGTGGGAGAGGGAAAGAGGGAGAGAAAGAGAGAGAGGGGGATGGGAGTGTGTGGAAGTGAGAGAATAGGGGATGGGAGAGGAGAGAGAGAGTAGGGGATGGGAGAGAGAGATTGAGAGAGAGAGTAGGGGATGGGAGGAGAGATTGAGAGAGAGAGTAGAGGATGGGAGAGAGAGAGTATGTGGTGGGAGAGGGAGTAGGAGAGGCATAGCGAGAGAGAGAGGTGGAGGATGTGAGTGTGAGAGAGAGAGAGAGAGAGTAGGGGATTGGGAGAGGATAGAGTGGGGGTGGGATTGTTTGTGTGTGTGTGTGTGTGTGTGTGTGTGTGTGTGTGAGAGAGAGAGAGAGAGAGGAGAGAGAGAGAGAGAGAGAGAGAGTAGACTATGGGAGAGGGAGAGAGGGAGAGAGAGAGAGTGGGGGATGAGAGTGTGTGTAAGAGACAAAGAGTAGGGGATGGGAGGGAGGGAGGGAGGGAGAGAGAGAGAGAGAGAGAGAGAGAGAGAGAGAGAGAGAGAGAGAGAGAGAGAGAGAATAGGGGATGGGGGAGAGAGAGAGAGAGTAGGCAGTGTGGGAGGGTATGTGAGAGAGAGAGTAGGTAGTGGGAGAGGGATTGGAGAGGGAGATAGATAGAGAGAGTAGCTTGAGAGAGATAGAGAGAGAAGGGAAGAAGTGAGAGAGAGAGAGAGATGAGGGAGTGGGATGAGAGAGGAGAGAGAGAGGGAGAGGGGAGAGAGGAGGGAGAGAGAGAGAGAGAGAGAGAGAGTGTAGGCAATGGGAGAGGAGAGAGAGAGAGAGAGAGTAGCCTAAGAGAGAGATATAGGGAGAGGTCAAGACAATGTGAGAGAGAGAGTAGGTGGTGGGAGAGGGAGTGGGAGAGGGGGAGAGAGAGAGAGAGAGAGAGAGGAGAGAGAGAGAGAGAGAGAGAGAGAGAGAGAGTAGGGGGTGGAGAGAGAGAGAGAGTAGGGGGTGGGAGAGAGAGTGAGAGAGAGAGTAGGTAGTGGGAGAGGGAGAGAGAGAGAGAGAGAGTGAGGATGGGAGTGAAGCTAGAAAATACCAAATTCAATCAATGGATACACTATTTAAAGACTTTTTGAATATTCTTTCTATAGAAAAGGTTAGTGCAGTCCTTTTTAAATTTTCTTTGTTATTATATAGAGACAAATTTGATTATATTTGACAAGTTGTTTAATATATAGTGAATTCATTGAAATTTTGTATGTTTGGATGAATTGTTATTTGGAAATGGTTAGAAATTTGACAATTTTTTTAATATATATTTTGCATACATTGAAATAGTTGTAATTTGTATATGTATTTTGAATGATTTGTAACTTACAAATTGTAAGTAATTCAGATGTTAGAATTTGACATATAGAAATCATCATCATGCCAAGGAAGAAACCAAAAACTCAACAATAGAAGAGAGGGAGAGAGATTTGACAATTAAAAGAAAAAAAATGAAGCTACTACATGAAAAAAGAAAATTGCAAAGCAATAATGAAGAATTTTCTTTCAAAGAGGAACAAGAACCACCGATACAAAGAAACAAAGAGGAAGAATTGGACAGACAAAGAGAATGAATGCGACTATTACACTCAAGAAGACAATTGAATTGTGAAGCTACACCATCTTCCAATGTTAGAGTCATATCATCATCTAATGTTGAAGAGACACTAATTTGTACATCTGATGATGTATACACTCCATCATGTCATGCTGAAGGCACAACATCAACATATCAAATAGGTGGCATTCCATCTTTTGCATCTTATTGCCAAGGCACATCATCTTCGGTTCAAGGTACACAAAACACTCAACCTTATGTTGATGTTCAAAGTGTTGAGGGAATGGAAGAGATTATAATACCTTCTATAATTTGTTTTAGAAGACAAAAATATTTGATTGATATTGATACTAATATTTTGAAATCAATGCCTAACAAGATTAGCAAGCATACTTGTCAAAGAAAAGTTAATCATATGTGGAGATTATTCTTTAAAGAATTAAATATTATAGGTCAATGCCAAATATTTTTTTAAATGATGAGGAATTCGAAATTTAGGCCTATCATGAAGATTCTTTGGCTAATAATGATGGATGATTCAACTGAAAAAACCATTGTAAAGAATCTAATGAGTGCTTATTACAAAGTGGGTTCTAAATCACACACCGAAGAGATTAATATCATAAGATGAGTACTTACATCAACAATAGTAAGTACCCAAATGAAAAAAGCTCAACTCATGAGAAAGACAAGTAAAACATTGAAAACTGATAGAGGTACTCTAAGGAGAGCAATGCTAAGGTGTGAGAGATTGGAAGATCCAACAAAAAGTGAGCTATATACATTTAGTGGTAGACTAGTGTGAAAGGATAAAGAAAGTAGTGAAGCTTTGAAATCATTGATCAAAGGTTTTTGGACAAATAACACAAGTTTTTCCCCTAATCAAAGAGATGTTGTAAGAAGGAGGATTGGTAGCCAAAATCATGACCCACATGTGAAACATTTTTTGCACTCAACTCAGACACAATTTTTTGCAAAATTTATTGTTATGTATCCTCAAATTTGAATAAGTCAAAGATTTTTTTAGATAGGTAAACCTTTTTATGTGAAGATAAATCACACACACAAAACTTGTTGTTGTAGGATACATATTGAATTTTCTAACCATTTTGATGTTTTTAGGCATGTATGTGTGTTTTTTCATTCTAAATTTGTGTTGTAGGATTGTGACATGAATGAGCCACCTAGATCTTCAAGGAAACTTACATCCAAAATTTTATGTGAAGTAGGGGATGACCAAAATTTTTACAAGACATCATGCTTGGATGGTACATGCTTATTTTTTGATTCTTTACAACTTTTATCAACTTGCCTACTTTTGCTTTGGTGACTTTCTGTATTGCAACCTTTTGCCTACTTTTCTGCTTTGGTGTCACTGGTGCAAGATCAATTACTGTAGGACCCTTCTTTGTTCTCTTTTGTTTTACAATTGTAGGACTTGGTTCTTGCTAAATAGAAGTTTCTTCTCGTAATTTTCGTTTCCTCTTAGCTTTGTTGGTAGCAGGTTTAGGGATTTCTTGTACAGGTGGAGGCACATTTTTTTGAATAGGGGATGTTTCTTGTTCATTTCCTTGAGTCTTTTCAGTTTCAACTCCTTGAATGTTTTTTTCTATAGGCTCACTACTAGGAGCTATGTTTTCCTCACTATGTTGTTCGCTAGGGCCATCTTTGGGTTGCAGGGTTTTAAGTTGCACAAACTCATCCCATGTTAAAGAGGATACATCCCTAAGAGACCTCTCTATTAACAACTTAATTAAAGCATGGTGATTAACAAAATTCTCTTTCCCTTTCTAAATCTCCTGCACACTAATGCAAAGCATATTATACAAAAAAAATTATAATATTCATAGCAATATTATGCCTTGCACAACTAAGTAGCTTGAAATGATATGCATGCAAGTGAAAAATTTTTCCTTCACAAGTAAAATACCTAATAATGTGCATCACTAATTTAGGGTATGGTGGTGGCAATGACAACCTCTTACATCCTTCTTTCATCATATCCAAATGAGGGTCATGTGGTCCAATAAATTGGGCCCTCATTGACCTAGCGTCATGCGTGCTCGAGTAGTGTTCTCCAAACATAGGTAACCCCGTTACTTCTACAATGTGCTCCTCTATTGCGACTATTGGCAAGCCCCAAATAGAAGCTTCAATCTTGTCAAATTTCCTAGTAAATTCTATAGCCGCCTCTTCATCATATGTCATTAAACTTAAACAATAACCTAGCCATCCACAAGCATTGAATCTTCTCACAGTTTCTACATTGGAGAGCAACATAGTGTGCTCTACTAGCTCTCTCCTTTGCAAATTCCCACCCATTTCTTACCCCTTCCTCTACTACTCTATTTTCTCCCCTTTTCTAAATTCAAGCTTCAAACTCTGCGTTATTCCTCAGACTCATCACACTACTTTACTTTAGGAAGCAATTAATTGCCATAACAAATTGTTATGTACAATAATTAAGCTTTGAATGAAGGTAAATCATAAGTTCGTGTGGAAATCATCTGAAAATAGGGTTCAAATGACAAAAAAAATTAAAATAGGTCACATCATAGCTTAACACAAAAAATCATTCAAAAATAGGTAGTACAACATCTTACTTTGTGTACTTATGGCAACAAATTTTCATAATAAAGGGTAATGCAAAGATTTAGAAAATCATCACGGATAATCAGATATGCCATTGGATAGTATGACCTTCCCTTACCCCCTGCTAATTTTAGACAAGTGTCCTCACTTGTCAGATCAGTACAAGTGAGGGACTAGCATAGACTGCCATTATATATTTCATGCAGTATTAAATATAATTGAAAAAATATGTGGACTTATAAATGAAAGATAAATTGAAAATGTTATACCTGTCGAGTTGATTATCACACATACCAAAAAGGTGGCAGAAATAATGTCAGTGGTAGAATCCGTCAGCATTTGAAAATTTTATTGAAAACATGGAAAATTTGATGATGTGGAAAGTGGGTGGATGGAAGATTAAGAAATGAGATGAGGTGGATGGGTGGAAGATAAAGATATGAGATGGAAAGAAAAAATGAACAGAAAGTGAACTTTATGTGAACATAAAGTTATTATTATGAGCATGCAATCTAAAACCTAATGTTGAAGAGCAACAGTCGAAAGGTTGACACCTTCAGCTATAGGAAGCGTTGCTTGAGTTGTGGTTGAATTTGGCTGTTGGAACTACTACAAAAAATTAGATTTTTTTTGTGGCCTTTTGTATAGCTTGAGTCGGTGACCATTGACTAATAATTTGGAAGGCGCTTGATCAATTGTGGTTAGTTGCACATCTCCATTCTCAAAGACATGACTAATTTCATATGGTCCTAACCATCATGTCTGCAGCTTCCCTGGCATATCCTTGAAGCGGGAGTCATATAATAATGCCCAATCACCAACTTGAAATTTTTTACTAATAATATGATAATCATGCCATTGTTTCCTTTGTTTTTGTACCAGTTTAGTATGTTCCAAAGTGGCTTTAAGCATCTTATCCAAAGAGTTAAGATGCAAAAGGCATTCTCTTTGTGCTACAGGAAGGTCAATATCCAATGCCAAGGTTGTCCTTAGAGTTTTATGTTCAAATTCAATTGTAAGCATTGCCACCTTTCCATATAGGAGCTCAAATGGTGTGAATCCTGTAGTAGTCTTCCAGGTTGTTCTATAAGACCAAATAGCTTCTTGTAATTTACTGGTCCAATTTCGACAATGCAAATGGACTATTTTTGTTAGAATATTTTCCAACTCACAGTTTGTAACCTCTGCTATTCCATTAGCTTGTGGATGATAAGGACTAAATTTTTCATGCCTGATGTTATACTATCTCATCAATTTTGAGATCAGGTTGGAAGTAGATTGTGCACCTTGGTCAGTAACCAGCTCTTTGGGAACACCATAGTGAGTAAAAATCTCTTCATACAAGAATTCAGCAACTTTTTCATCATGGGCATGCTTCATAGCCTTAACTTCAACCCATTTTGTTAGGTAGTTAGTGCATACTAGAATATAGGACTTCCCATTGGATGCAGGATCAATTGGACCAATGAAGTCCATTCCCCATTTGTCAAATGGTGTGAACACCATTTGAGGATTAAGAGGCATTTCATCTATTCTTGTTGGTCAACCCATCTTTTGACATTGGTCACACTTCCTTGTATAGTTGACTGCATCCTTATGAAGTGTAGGCCAATAATAACCAGTTGTCAGGATTTTGAAAGCTGTCCTTTTGGCTACAAAATTTCCTCTACATGGTTCATTATGACATGCATGTAGAATGTCATATGTCTCATCTTCTCTCACACATCTTTTCATAACTTGATTAGTTCTAGTATAGAACAAAAGATTATCTATCCAAGAGAAACAAAAACCTTTCTAGACAAGAAGCTTTCTTTCCTTATAAGAAAAATGTGTTGGTATCTTATTGGCTGCAATATAGTTAGCAATATCTACATACCATAGAAATTGAATAGTAATATGAAACAAATGCTAATCTAGAAATGCATCATCTACCAGAGTAGTGTTAGTATCATCATGATGGATTCTTGATAAATAATTAGCTACAACATTGGCTTTCCCAGGCTTATCAACTATGGTTATGTCAAATTCTTGTAAAAATAGTAACCATCTTGCTAACCTAGATGTTATAGCAGGTTTGTTCATTAGATATTTCATTGTTGCATGATTAGTACGAACATAGATGGAATAACCAATTATGTAATGCCAAAATTTGTTCAAGGCATAAACTACTGCTAGCAATTCTTTTTCTATCATAGTGTAGTTTAGCTCTAGGCCATGAAGACTCTTTCTGATATAATAGATGGCATTTTCAAGATTTTGGGATTTATGTGCTAGGACTGCACCTATGGCATAATCAGAGACATTTTTATATATGTGAAAAGGTAAATTCCAATTAGGGGCCTTGTAAAACTAGGGTTTTGGTCAAAAGTTTCTTAAGCTACAGGAAGGCTTCATCAAATTCAGATGTCCAACTGAATTCAGCTTCTTTTGTAAGTAACTTATACAAAGGACTAGCTATTTTACTGAAATGTTTTATAAAATGCCTATAATATCTAGCATGTCCTAGAAAGGATCTTACATATTTTGATTTTGTAGGTATGGGCAATGTTTGAATTACCTCTATCTTAGTTGGGTCCACGTGTATTCCTATAGTAGATATGAAATGACCAAGTACCATGCCCTCCTGCATGAGCATGAAACACTTTTCAATGTTCAGTGCCAAATTATGTTCTTGACATCTCACCAAAACCTTTTCAAGATTCATCATTGCTTCCTCAAAAGTAACTCAAATGTTGTGAAGTCATCCATGTAGATTTCCATACAATCATATGATATATCAGCAAAGATACTAATAACTACTCATTGAAATGTTGCGAGAGCATTACATAGACCAAATGGTAAAACAAAATATGCAAAATTACCCCAGAGACATGTAAATGTGGTTTTATCTTGATCTTCAAGAGCAATACTAATTTGATTATAACCACTATACCCATCTAGAAAGGAGAAATACTTCTTTCTAGCTACTATATCCAAAACTTAGTCTATGAAGGGTAAAGGAAAGTGATCTTTTTTAGTAGCCTTATTCAATTCTCTATAATATACACAAATTCTCCATTTCCCTCCTTTCTTAGGTACTATAACCAAAGTTGATACCCATTTATTATCAGATAGAGGATAAATGAAACTAGCATCAAGCAATTTCTGCAACTCAGTTTTGACTATTTCTCTAAGGCTTGGATTTATCCTTCTTTGGGGTTCACGAAGTCGTACACAACCTTCATTAATATATATTCTATGAGTACACAATGTAGGGCTCAATCTTTTCATATCACCATAGTCCCATGCAAAAGCCTTCGCATGCCTCTAAAGCAATCCTTTTAATTGTTCCATCTGTGTGGATGTTAATTTGGGATTAACATGCAGTTTATGGCCTTTACTCAATTCAAAAGTAGTAGTAGATTCTATCATAGCAACTTTAGAGATTGGATTTGCTTCTAATTCACAAGGGAGGAGTGAACAAAGAATTTCAAATTCTTTGAGAAAAGTACAATTCTTATAACATTCCTCATATGTGATTAATTCTAACACAAAGCTTTTAGATACATCTTTCTCTACCACACAAGTGTTAGTGAGGATACTCTAGAGTACTGAATCTTCTTCTTACAATTTTAGAAAAGACTGTCTATGCAACATCATGAGTTGTACTATAGAATTTAACTCTTCTTCTTCATCTCCTAAATGTGGCCAAATAGATGTACTCAAATCTAGTAATGGTTGGGCTAGAGGATATAAATCAAATTGCTTTGTTGCTTGGCCATTTGATATGGTCATGTTCCCTGATCTGCAACTTATATTTGCATCAATTGTGGCTAACCATGGTCTACCTAAGATGACAAGATAACCAGATAGTTTAACTTTAGGGGACAAAATCATAAAGTCTATAGGATACTCTAGAGAATCTAAGGTCACACCAATATTCTCTATCATCCCATTAGGAGTGACATTGGAATTATCTGCAAGCTACAAAATGGTTGGTGTAGGCCTTAATCCTTATATTTGAAACTTCTTTATAGTATCCTTGGTTATCACATTTATAGCAACTCCAAGATCTATTGAAGCATTTCTAACAAACTGACCATTTATACTAACATTCACTAGTGGACTTCTTGGATCAGAATATTTTGGTGTAATCACTTTCCCTAGCATGATATCAGCCAATTGTCCCACAACATAGACTATGGTTGCGTCCTTTTTCTTCCTTCCAGGTTTCTTCAAGCACACTTCCCTAATACCTTTTCCATAGACTAGAATATCCTGAATAGCTTGAAATAGTGGTATTTGGACATGTATATTTTTCAACTGATTAGAAATGCCAAAAGGTTGTTCCTTGGTTTGTTCAAGTTTCTTTTCTATCAGTTGTTCTAGAAAAGGAGGTTCTAATGTTGGTTGAACTGGCATTGTCAAGGTAACATTAGTTGAGTCATTAGGTTCAGCAACTGAAGGTTCTGATGCTATAGGAGACTCTGGTATTTTAATTATAAGTGGTGGTTTAGGCACTGGTAAAGTCATTTCACATCTCAGATGTATATCTGCAACACCTAAAGCATAAACAAGATACTATTGGGTATCAACACTATACATGGGATGTTGTGGTTGTTGGCTATTCAGATTTGGTTGAGGTTGTGCGGGTAACTGTGTTTGCTTTTGAGGTCCAGGATTTGTAGGTGGTGGCATTAAAGCAGGCTATTGAACTAGAGGGGGTAATTTTGGAGCACCAATATTTTTTGTTAGGCCATTGTTGAGATCCCTTCCATTGGTTCGTAGATTGGCAATTCCCTTTGGGTGGTTGCCATTGGTTCTATTGGTTTTGCCAGTGGTTTTTTTTGTTCGATTGGTTCTGTGGCCATTGGTTATTCTGTTGATTAAGCTAGGGTTGTTGGGAATTCTAAGGCCATTGGGATTGTTGTGGGTTATTTTACCTAGTATTGTTCCAATTGGATTGATTTTGTCAAGGACCTTGGGTATTACAATTTTTTCATTGACTACCATATGAATTTGAACTTAAGGGTCCTGAGGCATACCTTAACGTTGGGCCCATGGTTGGCATTGAGCAACAAAGAATACTTGCTCATCATCTCCATCTATCTTGATGTATTCAGTTGGAACATGTTGGCTCTCCATGCTTGCAACCAATTTACATTGGCAATCCTTCTTTTACTTTTGGCAATGAGGACAATACTTAGCTAGTTGTAATTTGGCTTCTACTTACTTCTTTATAGTCGTCATGTCTAGCTATGTGGCGACATCATTAATAATGTCTTGTTTGGAATCTGACAATAGATTGGATATCTCAAGCTTTGAAATGCCTTGACTGATCCCTTTAGTGACTATAGAATGTGGTCCTTGGCCTTTCTTCATAGTTCACCTTAAATGGTTCTGACAAATCTTTTTGAGGTCATCCCAAGAAGCTTGATAGACATCACCACTAGCCATCAAGTCCAATGCTTCCTAACAGTCATCATTCACACCTCTCAAAAATACTAGCTTTTGTGAGTCTTCAGACAATGTGTGCTGAGGATTTTTTTGCAATGACTATAGAAAATGTGAAACATAGTCTTCCAATGTCTCCTTCTCCTTCTATGATATCCTAAAGATATAATCCCCTCTTGTACCATATGCTTTGCAATATTCTTTATACTTCTCTAGGAATAGAGCTTGCATTTCATCCCAACTTGTGGTTGCATTGGCTCTTAAGCCCATAAACCATCGTAGAGCTGATTATTTCAATGTTGTTGGAAATAATTTAAGCTTATGGACATTAGTGTTGTAGTCAAAACTATGAAAAATTATGTCAAACTCAAACAAGAAAGTATTAGGGTCTTTGGTTGCAAGGCTATAAAACTTTGGAAGAGCGGTGGGAGGTATGTTCTTGAGATTGGCATTGGTTACAAGACTTGGAAGTGGAAATGGAAAATTAGGTTGTGCCATGATTGGTGGTAATGGATTTTGAGATTGTTGTTGAAAAGGAACGTTGGGCACTAGATGATTAACAACTTCTGGATTCAACGTAGTGTTATCAAGGAAACTAGCCAATACTTCAGTGAAAGGTTGGAGACCATATATATCTATGGGTTCAGCTCTTGATAATGATGTTGTGGGAAAAATAGGACTTGGATCTTCAAAAGGTAACTCAACTTCTTCTTCTTCAACTTCTTCATTCAAATTAATAGATCCTAACAGAAGAAATCTGCTATGTTTATCTCGTCATCTTCCTCTTCAATGCATGCAATTAAGCTTTTCACACTAGTAAAAAGAACTCAAACTAAAAACTATGACTCAAAAATGCTCCTAGCTTGACACCATCCCTGGAAATGGCACCAAAAATGAACCACCTCACAATAGGTGTATCATAGTCATGCATTAGGCCTTGCTTAGGAATAATATATTCAAACTAAGGACTATTTTCCCCACCATGAGGTGCATTTAATCTTATCAACCAAGGGACATATACTTGAAATGGTCAGCACAATATGTGCACTAGGTCTCTTAATGAGTCACTAAACTTATGCTGAAGGAAAGTAAAAATCCAAGGAAAAGAACTTACACTACTATTGTAGGAAGGTAAAACACTTAACTCTATGAATACTAGAAATACAATGGAAAAGATAACAGATATTCCAACTTGGCTCATCCACTAAAATTATTCTCACATATGATGTAGGAACATTCTCAGAGTGCGATGCTCTAGGATGGAACTTACTACTTCTACTTAAGATACTACTAATTCCTAAAAATAAATCTATTCTATCCTAATCTAATCCACCTCCCAAGTGGGGCCCCTTGGTTGGCTTCTCTAAACTATTAACACAAGAGAGAAGCCAAAGAAAAGTATTTCATTCCATTTAGATATTCATTACATAATGTAGAACTATAAAAGACAACTGTAAAAATTAACAGTTTTCTCTCAGAACTTTTCTTCTTACTCCCTATAAAAACTTAACACACTAGGGTCGATTCCTACATATATAGGAGATAAACACTTTATTCCATAATAGAAAAGTAAATGTCCTAGCTTTAAATCTCCATGAGAGAAAATAGAAATAAAAACTGAAGGCGGGAAGAAGAAATAATTGCTTAAGGTGGGAATAATAAAGTCTTAACATTTGCTTGCCATAGAGTAAATGCAGAGAAGGCATTGAATCTTCATAGCTCCTCCTTACTCGCTGTCGTGTTTTCTAGAACTGTTACAACTTTCTCCACTGTGGTTGCTCCTTAGCACTCACTTCTCATTGAATATTGTTGACGCCTAACTTTTGAATCCCTCCAATCATCTTTTAGTCTTCATTAATAGGTTAGTTATGATAAAAATCATGTTTGAAAATAAACATTTATCAAATTGAATTCAAAAATAAGAACACACATTTTGATAACTATATGAAATACTACATACTAGATATAATATGAGCAAATTAAAGATGACATAGTTTCTACACCATAGGTTCATCAAAGGTTCAGTAAACATAGGTCCATAAGTGTTTTAACAAAGACAAATAGATTATCAACAAAGTATCTTAAACACCAAAAAATAAAGGCAAATTTTAGTCTCATCAGATAGTACACATGTAATTGGAAATGAAATAGTAGATTATGGAAAATATAAGATAGTGACATGTGCTCTAAAAGATGGAAAATAGAGTAAAAGATGTGATTTAGTCATTGAAAAGATTCTAGTGTATGAGTTCATGAAGATTTTACATGAAAATATTATTTACGAGTATGTAAGGCATACACATAGAGCTTGATGGCTAGATTTGCAATTCAAGTTGTGAAAGGATACATTTCCATTGGATACCATTGTTCTAGTTGTAGACTTCACAAAGAACTACACACTATAGTCACAAAATGATGTGCAAGAAAAGCATTATACTTCTTTATAGATTTCCATATTTGTTCACATAACATTCATGCATTCCCCTACAAGTATAGAAGATGACAGGAAGGTTTTGAGGGAGTACCATTTTTACATCAGCAATGATCGATCACATTCTATAGAGTTTGTACATGGTTGTTTTCAACTATTTTATGAAGATTTGGCTAACAGGGGCATATCATATTGTCAGCACATTATTTGGTTAGAAAATGGCACATCTCAATTCAAGAATGCATGAATGTTCTATTGGTTGAGCAAGATGCAGAAGTTGTCTAGAATTCAATATATGTGGAATTTCACAGAGGTTGGTCATGGAAAGGGGGAGCACAATGGTGCAGGCACATACATCAAAAGAGCCTTAACTCATGAAGAACTAAAGTACAAAGATGGAGAAATATTGATAGATTGAAAATCCATCGTCCAATGGTGTAATGCTACAATGGGTCTAGGTAAGGAAGGTGAGTCTATGGTTTGTAGATTTTTTTGGTTGATAGATAATACTAACATTGCACCATATGAGGATGGTTGCACACTAACAGGATCAAGTGAGTTGCACTCTTTTAGAAGCTTTGATGCAGGTTCATGCAGTATCTACACACAAAAAATAGCATGCTATTGTCCATCATGTGTAGAGGAAAATTGGGATGAGTGTGAGTTGACTAAATGGGTCAACAAATGAGATATATGGGTTTCGAACCCAATTGACACCTATCACTCCCACAAGCATTAGAATGGTAGAGATGGATTATCTTTGTAATTTTAATATGTAACTTTATAACTTTTACCTAAGTATTTTTTGAATTAGTGACTGCATTTTGTACATTTATCATTACAGGCCATGTTTTTGTTGTTATTGCACCCGAAGAAAATGAAGAAGGGATAGATTATTATTTGTGTCATTGTGTCCAAGCCAAACAAAAATTGGATCACTCGGTTATAGATGGTGAAGGTTAGAGTACCATATCGGTGTGGTTGTTGTAATTGGCACATGGCTTAAACGATATTCTATGAAGAACCCTAACTTGTGGTTATTAGAGGATTGGAAAACAAAGAGGAAGATTCTTAATTATTAAAACCTTGTTGTCACATCAAATGTCCACTTGATAAAATATGGTGGAAAAACAACATAATAAGACTCTTTGGAAAGTTCATGAGTCATACCACGAGGCAATACTTGAGACATTCAAATTTAGAGAAGATCTAGTTGGTTCATTAGATTGAATAGGGGGAGGGAGGGAGAGAGAGAGAGTGGTTCAGGGGCACCTTGAATCATAGGGCCCTCACCTTTTCATTTTTTTTGTATCATGCTCCAAGTGAGCCTTATATGTAGAATAAGGGTCATTGGACCTAGATGTGGTAGTTAGGGTATTGGATGTCATTTAATGTCCTTAGAAGAGTCACTATTTTGGCTTAAAAATCAAGGCATACCTTGCCATAGGGAAATGAGTAACCTAAGGGATGAGTCATTAGCTTAGGGAAGGGTCCCTAGCATGGAAATGCTAAGGGATGGCCTAAATAACAAGTTAGAAGTGTTAAGAAGAGTAAGAAAGAAAATTTGCAAAAGTTGCTAAATTGCAATTTTGCAATTTTTATGAAATGTTGATTTGCAAGAAATTGTGGATTTTCCTTTTAAAACTTTAAGGAGGCCAATGCAAACCATAAGGATGAAGGGGAAAGACCTAGGAGGAGATATAAAGACTTTCCAAACCCTAAAATGAGAAAAGTTAATATCATTGTGTATGGTTAGCCTGCTATAGCATGATATTTGAAAGCAAAATTACTAAGTTTTTGAGTTTTAAGGCATTTTTGACATTGTTTTTGTAAGACTATACTAGTTTCTATTGTGGATTGGTTTGTTTAGAACAATTTTGTTTTAGGAATTTTGGTTTGATTGTCCTTCTTTTCATAGTTGCTCAAAAAGTTGCTTGACAACTTTTGAGCAACTTCTTAAAAAGTTGTTAAACTTTCAAAAAATCTTCCCCAAATGGCTAGTTAGTTCAAACCAACCTTTTAACCATTGAGGAAAACCTATATTAGCCCTTACAGGTGGGTGATAGCTATGATGTACTTATTTTGGCAAGAAATCAATAAAATAACATATTTTTCCTATAAAATTCTATGTTTTAGAGCATTGTATGGATTGGTATTGATGTTGGAACATGTGCCAGTGACCCCAAGAGTTAGAGGGGTGAGATACCTTTCATTTGCACTTGGTTTCATGTTTTGATCCTTTTTAGCTTGCAAGTTAATCAAGTTTTACTGAAGGTGCCTAGAAATCGGCATTAAACCAAGGGTTTCACCTAGGGCCTTGTTTTTTTGGCACTTTCCACCATGGGAATTTGATGCCCCTTGGTGGAATGGAAGCCCTATTAGTGTACTTCATTATTTTGTAGGTTTTACAGATGGCCAAGAAAGGAATGATTTTTTCCACCATTCCCTAGGTGTATTTCTCCATACATGCACCATTCAACATTTCACCATAGTCACTATAACTTTTTCTCCAGAGTGATGCAAGGTCTCAGATGCTCCAATAATTTTTTTATATATTGGCACATGAGAAAGGGTACCTATAGTGTAACTGTAGCCTAATTAAGCCTATCAACACTTTCCAAACATTGTTATAGCAGTGGCTTCTAGTCTCTTCTAGTTTGTGAGATATACATATGTTTTATATGTCCTAAAAAGGTGTTTGAATATCACTTTAAACTATTTTTTCATGTGGGGTTTTTCCATATTGTGTTCAATTTACAGTTTGAAGGGCTACTAGCCTTTTCAATGGCAAACTATTGTAACTGTATATCAGTTTTTTTTGGACAAAGGAGAATCACTTTATCTATTGTATATAGACCTTAATAGGTCTATGGTGTGTTTGTATTCCATTCCATGGTCATTTTTCTCTTTTCATTCATGTTTGGGGGTATGTTCCCTTATTAGGCTTTTGGAGAATCCTTATGTTTTGGTGCTTTTGAAATTAGGGAAGCCTAGTGATTAGGTTTCCTACCTTTTTTAGGTTGTGATAACCTATGATAAGTTCATTATTGATGTTTGTGATAAGTGTCCTAGCACTAAACCCTCTTTTTGGGAAACATGAAGGATTCCAACCTTATCTAATTGCCTAGTAGCTTGCCTTTTAGAAGCTTCGACCATGCACTATTGCATCACAACCTATCCTAAGTGAACTATCTAGGATCCTTAGGTCTCTTCTTTGATGAGTTTAGAATGGGTGCTCCTACATCAATCATCTACTTGACTAGGACATGTTTGGGAACTGGCAATCTCCATTTAAACTCAAGTCTCCATTTAAAGGTGGCAATGAGCTTTTTGTTGTTCTATTAAGATCATTAATATATTTTGATGAGAACTTTAAGGGATCATGCCCATCATAAGTATACTAGCTTCCCAAGTCCTATAAATGTAAAGCCATTGATGAATATGCATATTTAATTGAAACATCTGTGGTGTTAGAATGAAGTGTGTGACTAGATTCTTTGCCTACTAATGAGCCAATTTTAGGCTTCACTTCACATTGCTCTGTGGATAATTCTATAGCACTTTTTACTTCTCTATCTGAAAATTTTGTGTTTGTGTACATGTGCACTCTTTCCCAATAGCTGTAGATTTTGTCTCTTCATCCTAAGTAATTGGCATACCCTAGATGGCACTACGATAACCATTTTCTTCTAAAATTTCCTTTTCTCTTAGATTAATCTCTCTATTAAGTAGGTTTTCTATATCTTCCTTTGTATATTTAATAGATGTAGTTGTAATTCCTTTGTATATTAAGCTTTCCTCTATAGGAATGAGAAGGCATGGGGAGTGAGGCCAACTATTGATCACTATATTAAAAAGGTAGTTCTTGGCCATTCCACTAATGGGAATCATTTCAATCTTATCTTTAGAATTGGTGCCTCATTTTTCTTGAAAGAATAATATATCTTGTTTTCAGCGTCTTCAAAATATTTGTAGTTGGTAGCCAATTGCTTATTCAATGTCTTTCAATATTCATAGGAAACTAAGATATTTTGTTACCTAATAGGTCCTAGGAATCTTAACTAGGGTCCTAGAATAGTCTTAGATGGACCTATCTGACCTAAATATGTAAAGAGGAAAAATTGCTTAAAAGTTGCAATGTTGTTCAAAATTGCTTGAGCAACTTTTGCAATTTTTGCCAAAAAGTTGCAAATGGAAGTTTGGGAGGTTGTAACTATCCATGCTCGGTATATGAGCATGGTAAACATATTTTTGAAGGTTAGAAGGTTTCTAATCAGACTTAGATTTTTAAGGAACTTTAACAAGCTTTGCAATTTTGCACAAAAAGTGCAACTTTTGCAAAGTTCAATAGATTTCACTTCTAGGACTCAAAAAAGGTTCCAAACTATTAAAAAAAAACTAAAAACACCTAATCCTAGGCTATCTTGACCAAAAACTCAAAAAGACCCAATTTTGCGTAATTAGCAACTTTTGGTCATATCTTGCACAAAGTGGCCTAAGCATACATATCTTGCTCATATCTCTCTTACCATTCATCATGGGATTGAACTGTCTATTCTATTAGCTTTGGGTGGTTGGGAAAACCCTAGCCCCAAGCTTTTCTTATCCCATTGATTGCTCGAATGTTCTCGGGCATGCTGAACCAAAACATCCCTAAGATTTACTAAATGCCATAGGGCAGGGATCTTTGACAGGGCATATCTCAGAGCTTGTCCAACGTATGGATGCAATTCTAGGTGCTATAGGTCCATGTTGTGGAGGCCTACAAAAACCTCTCTCTCATTTTGGAGATCTTGTTCCATTTTTATTTTACGACCCCATCTAGAGTGTTGTTGAAACTTGTAGTGTTGGTCAGTACAAAGTTGCCAACTACCGAATCTCCCTCACTATTCATCATGGGATCAAACTATCCATTCCATTAGCTCTGGGTGGCTTGGTAAACCCTAGCCCAAAGCTCATTCTATCTTTTTGAGTGCTCAAACATTCTCAGGCACACCGAACCAAAATGTCCCTAAGAGTCACTAAATGCCATAGGGCAACTATCTTTGATGAGGCATATCTTGAAGCTCGTGTGAGGTATGGATGTGATTCTAGGTGCTATAGGACCATGTTGTGGAGACCTACAATAAACTCTATCACTTTTTGGACATCTTATTCTATTTTGATTTTGCGACCCCATCTCGAGTGATGCTAAAACTTGTAGTGTTGGCTAGTACAAAGTTGTGAACTATAGAGTCTCCTTCATCATTTGTCATGAAATCAAACTGTCTATTCTGTTACCTCCAAGTGGTTACGTAAACCCTATCCCCAAGCTCATCTTGTCCCATTGAGTCATTCTCTAGCATGCCAAACCAAATCATTCTTAAGAGTCACTAAGTGCCATAGGACAGTGATCTTTGATAAGGCATATCTCAGAGCTCGTGCAAGGTATGGATGTGATTCCAAGTACTATAGGACCATGTTGCAGAGATCTATAATAACCTTTCTTTCTTTTTGGATATCTTATTCCATTTTGATTTTGCAACCCCATCTTGAGTGATGTTGCAACTTGTAGTGTTGGCCAGTACAAAGTTGCCAACTATCAAATCTCCCTCACCATTCATTGTGGGATCAAACTATCTATTTTGTTAGCTTTGGGTGGCCAAGTAAACCCTAGCATAAATCCATCCTATCCTATTGAGTGCTCAAATTTTCTCCAGCATGCCAAACCGAATTGTCCCTAAGATCACTAAGTGCCATAGGGTAGTGATCTTTGATGGGGTAGATCTTAGAGCTCATATGAGGTATGGATGTGATTCCAAGTACTATAGGACCGTGTTACAAAGACCTATGATAACCTCTTTCACTTTTTGGAGATCTTATTCTATTTTGATTTTGTGACCCCATCTCGGGTGATGCTAAAACTTGTAGTGTTGGCTAGTACAAAGTTCCCAACTACTGACTCTCCCTCATCATTTTTCATAGGATAAAACTATCTACTCTACTAGCTCTAGGTAGCTAGGTAAACCCTAGTCCAAAACTCATCCCATTATGTTGAGTGCTCGAACATTCTCGAGCACGCCATACTAAAATGTCCCTAAGAGTCACTAAATGACATAGGGTGGTAGTCTTTGATGGGGCATATCTCAGAGCTTGTGTGAGGTATGGATCTGATTCTAGGTGTTATAGGACCATATTGTGGAGACCTATAATAACCTCTCTCACTTTTTGGAGATCTTATTCCATTTTAATTTTGTAATGCCATCTCAGGTGATGCTAAAACTTGTAGTGTTGGCCAATACAAAGTTACCAATTGTTGAATCTCCCTATCGTTCATCATGGGATCAAACTGTCCATTCTGTTAGCTCTAGGTGGCTAGGCAAACTCAAGCCCCAAGCTTTTGCCATCTTGTTGAGTGCTCAAATGTTCTTGGGCATGCCAAACCAAAACATCCCTAAGAGTCACTAAATGCCATAGGGAAATGATCTTTTATGGGGCATATCTCAGAGCTCGTGCAAGGTATGGATGTGATTCTGGGTGCTATACGACCATGTTGCAGAGGCCTACAATAGCCTCTCTTTCTATTTGGATATCTTATTCCATTTTGATTTTGTGACCCCATCTCAGGTGATGTTAAAAATTGTAGTCTTGGCCAGTACAAAGCTACCAACTACCAAATCTCTCTTACCTTTCATCGTGGGATTGAACTATCTATTCTACTAACTCCAACTAGATAGGAAAACACTAGCCCCAAGCTCCTCCTATCTTGTTGGGACTTAAACATTATTGGGCATGCCGAACTGAATCATTCTTAAGAGTCACTAAATTCCATAGGGCAATGATCTTTGACGAGGCATATCTTAGAGCTCGTGCGAGGTATGGATGCAATTCTAGGTGCTATAGGACCATGTTGTGGAGACCTATAATAATCTCTCTTGCTTTTTGTAGATCTTATTCCATTTTGATTTTGTGACCCCATCTTGGGTAATGTTGTAACTTGTAGTGTTGGCCAGTACAAAGTTGCCAACTATCGAATCTCTCTCATCGTTCATCATAGGATTGAACTACCTATTTTGTTAGCTTTGGGTGGCTGGTTAAACCCTAGCCCAAAGCTCCTCCCATCCCATTGAGCACTCAAACATTCTCAGGCACGCCAAATTGAATCATCCCTAAGAGTCACTAAATTCCATAAAGCAACAATCTTTGACTGTGGTAACTGGATATGTCATCTCATCTAATGATGGAGACTCATGATAAAAGGTAAATAGGTGATCATACACCTCATTTTGAATTTTTTTTTTATGTTAATAAGGTCATCTTTGTTTGTAAGGTCAAGGAACTTGAGATCACCTATAAATCCAAGTTGCCTTAGTCCTAACTAGTTTTCTTTTTTTGTTCTTTTTGTTAATAAGTTGACTCAATAAGTGTTTTGAGAGTCATTACACCTTATATAGGTTCTATGTGTTACCAAAAATCACTTGGTTAAGTTCTAGGAAGAGTTAGTGCAAAAATTGTATTTTGCAATAAAAGTTGCTGACAAGTTTTTGGCAATTTTAGCATTTTTTTGGAAAACCTTGAAATTAACCTTGTAACCAACTAAACCAACTAGTAATCAGTTGGAATGGATGTCAAATGATGAAAACACCCACTATGAATTTAGAGGAGGCATAAGGTGTTGGTGATTATTAAGTTTTTTTTATATGGCAAGGAATCACTATTGATGTTAAACTTGTATATAGGATCATTGAGTTACTGTCAAATATCATTACTTCCTATTTGGAACATAAAACTCATACTTTTTCAGAATTAAACACCACTTTAGCTACATTTTATCACTGAATCGAGTTAGTGCAAGATGTTAAGGATCTTCTTAGTTGTCTTAATAGTCATTTCATGGGTTTGAAACATAATCACTTCCCTTTGTGAAGAGTTTTCTGAAAATCAGCAAATTACATGTTGTTGCAAAGAAAATATAGTCATAGGACATTGGAAGATTTTTTTCACTCATAGGATGTTGAAGAATCTCTTGGAAGGATGAAATAGATGATAGACTAAAGTTTGTGAGATAGTTATTAGGTGTTCCTTGAAGTGTCTAAGATGTTAGTTTGAAGCAAGAAGTTGATTATGATCCATTTCTCAAATTTGCTCCTTTTTTCCTTATTGCTTCCCAAGTCTTGAATAGGGAAAGTGATCAACTAGTTTTGTGAAGTTGGGTAGAAGTTTGTTCAATTTTGTAATCAAGTTGGAAAGAGTCTTTGAAGACACCTTAAAAGTGTTCTCACTGGGAATCCACTAGCTTTTGGTGTGAGCACTCTACATCATTTTGGATGAAATTTATATTAAAATGAAATACATGAAATGAACTTAAAATGTAAACAATAAAAACAAGATATATATTATGATAACCAATAATGTCATACATGAACGAACATATAATATATTATGATAACCAATAATTTCATAGATGAACGAACATATAATATATTATGATAACCAATAATGTCATACATGAACAAGCATATAATATATTATGATAACCAATAATGTCATAAGTCTAATAATGTCATGCATCAAATATATGTCATACATCAAATATATAATGTCATATATACATCAAATGTATATTGAATATGTCCACTGACATAAAATCCAACATATATGTCCACTAATCCCTATACATGTCTATCAATCAACTATATCTTCTCCTTCCCATGGTGGGGAGGAAAAAAATCCCTAAGGGTCTTTGGTTGTTGTGTGGAGGGAGATAATAGGGATGATGGGGTCTTTCTCACATGCTTGCTTGTCTTGTTGTTTAGGCTCTTCTCTAACTCGAGTTGATATAGATAAAGTAGATATGAATCAATAATTATTATACATTGAAATCAAATATATGTACACACAAAATTAATTATTTTCTTACTGTCATCAAATAGTCACTCTGTACATCCACCTCAAAGGCTTGCAGACGATCGAGTGTAATAAGGCCCTAAAAAATTTCAATCAATATAATCACTTATAAATGATATTAGAAATTTTGATACTAACTATTATAAACAACAACTAAAACCAAGAAAATTCTTTCATACCTCGGTCAATGGCTCTGAACTAGCCATCACTGCAACAACTCCATGATCGCTGGATTGGTGAAGATGAGGAGGAATCTTAGACATCAACAGCTACATGTAACATGAGACATGAACCAAATATAATCAAATGAATTAAATTAACATGAAACAAATGTACCTCTACAAAGCTCATATCATGCCTAAGCTCAGAGTCCCTTGTGAATGTCGATGGTCCAGTAGAGAATTGATGCACATGCATAATTTTTTTTCATCAATCCATCATATGATTACTTAATAAATATATGTATTAATTTAAATGATTAAATCAATACATACCTCTTGACTCATCGACAAGACAAAAAATGGGGCCGAGGAATCTATACTAGGGCCAACAACACTCTTACCTTGAATTTTGAACAAAGTCAATACATGCTAATTAATTACTCATTCACTATGCATATGAAATGTGATCAAATTAGTTTATTAATGCCAAAATAACTTTCACAAGAGAGATCGGAAAGAATAGCTTGCTTTAACATTGCAAGATTGAATAATGGTTGAATATGAAATATACAGTGAGATCTTTTTTGATGTTAGTCTTTTTCCAGTACAACATACATAATCACTTAATGTTTCAAGGTGAAACACCGATATCCAATCCTCTCTTGAATAAGGATGCTCTTATGGTAAACGATGTACATGGATTGTGTGATCAAATGAGACAACCTCAAGGTTCCTTCTTTATTGTGGACTTTCACTCAATTATTATGATGTGATATGTTGGTTAATACAAAGAGACTTACGCAATTCATTCAATTGATATTAACTACTTCAATCACTTCCAACCAAATAAACTACAAAGGAAACTCAATCTAACTTTATAAATGTAAGATAATGTTGATGATGGGATGAGTCTCTAACCAGCCCTTGCTTTGCCGTGTCAACTAGATATAGGAGGGTGATATCTTATACTGATGCAAGAATGATTTTCCTATTGACAATATTCATCCAAATACACCTTATTAAGGTCAAATCCAAATGAACGTCTCCAATAGAAGTTAAACACTTGCAATTAGGTCCAGAACTAACCTTGCACTGTTACTTACAATCAACAAGTGCGAAAAAGTATGGGCACCAGCTCGAACGCTAATCACCATTCAACAATATCTTCCATTCATCTACTTCTACTTAACATGAAATGAAATATAATCTATGTGAGGAATTGAAGAAACCATGCAATACTTCAAAGCAACATTAAATAACCCACCATGCAATACTTCAATGAGGGTCTATGTCAAAGCACCAATAGTCCCTAGAGTGTTGGTCTCTACATGTTCCTTCACAACCAAAGGAATCATTACATGCTCGCACTATGGCTTGACAATAGGTGCCCTAACTACATTAGGGTCATGATGAGCCCCCGGCCTCTCAAATGATGACCCCCCACCTCTACCCTGAGATTCTAATATATCAAAATAATTGGGGATCTCCCCAAGGACAAATTCACAATACAATTTATTTAAGAAATACATTGGAACCTCATGATTATTGTAGGGAGGGGCATCGAAAACCATCCACCATCTACCCCAAAAGTTATTTTTAATACCATCATGTATGTACTAGTGGATGGGGAACCTTTTAGTTGTATGTTTAATAGTGTCTTTTTCTCCAGGCTTTTTAAACAATGCACAAATGCTACCTTTTTCTATTTCCTTTTTTTTTTTACATCTTGATATGCTAATTTGTTTGCATAATATCTTCTTTTTTCATCCCACTTAACATGCCAAATATCCAACTAACCACTAACAGAAGTTACATCTGTCATAATGGACTCAAGGGAGGATGTCAATTTTTCTCTCATCAGATTGGTTTGTCCACAAGCTTTCAACCTACCAATGAGTGCTTCTAATTTATTTTTATCTCTTTCTATTTCATTCATTATATTGTCTTGGGTGCCAAGAGGAGGTCTTCCAGTTAGTGGAGGTTGCAAAATCTCTTGCTCTTCTTGTGGAGGGTTTTGATTTTCATCTTGTGGAGTGTTTTGATTTGGATCTTGTGGAGGATTTTCATTTTGATTTTGTTGATTTGATTGGGAATTTGGCAACTCATTATTCACATTTCCTGATAAGAAACCAATTGAAGTCTAAATAAATAAACAATTTTAAAGCAAAACTAAAAAAACCTACAAAACAATGTAAAAAATTACAAAACAATGCAAAAACATATAAAACAATACAAAAAAAAGAGTACAAAATATACTACATGATCTTAATCTTTATCTTCGATGATGAGTAGGCATTTTTAGGAGGTGGGTGACAAAATTCTTCAACTTTTGTAGCCCACGTATGCATTGTTGAGGAGAAATAATGTGAAAACAAAAAAAAATGACATGGGCCGTGGGTTTGCAGCCCATATATAAACATTTATGATTTCACAAAGCGTGTACACGCTATAGTGCACACACGCTTTATGAATTTAAAAAAAAGTTTTCTGTGTCATGTTTTTGGTACCACAACTTGGTGCACTTACCTAGTTCATGGTCAAACAAGAAATTCTTAGTAGGAATATTGATATTCTCTTGATCTAGGAAGTTAAAATGAAGTATGATAACTTTTATCTCATTGTAAACAATCTAGGCCAACTTTCATTATATGGAGGATACTAGTGGCTTGGGGACATTACTATACCATGGAACACCAACAAGTATTATACCAATGCCATATCATTTTTCTACAATTACTTAGCTTTTTTGTTTAAATGAGTTGAGCTCTCTTCGATCCTATTCAATATTTATGCCCCTAACACCCATGATAAGAGAATTTTCCAGTGGGAGGAAATATAAAACCTTATGTCCACTAATGATAATTGTATGTTTCTTTGTATGGGTGACACACCCCTTTGTTCCCATTCAAAAAGTCTAGAGGGATTGTGGATTTTTTTAAGAGCTTATTGAAGGTAGGCTTGACATCATGCCCTTCTCTATTGTTTGATATATAACTTCCTCCTTAACTCTTCATGCTCTTCCTCATAATGCTTAGGACCATACCCTAATCCTCTTAGATTGGAAGGAAAGGCCCTAGAAGAGGCCATGACCTTTTTCTATGAGACAATGTGACATTCTCACCTAGACTTTAGCAACTATATGCAGTATTGATGGGGGAATAAAGTGGAAGGTACAACAATATTTAGACTAGAAAAGAAACTTGAAAGTGTTAGAAAAGATAATTCATTGGATGGAGCAAGTCCTCATTTGGGAACATCTTCAAATAGAAGGAGGTTGCTAAAGATAAGATGAAATAGTTGCAGGAATGCATGCTATGAGGGTGTCCTCTTCTAAACATCACCTTGAGGAGGAAATTTGGAGAAACAAATGGAGTGAGAAAATAGCCAAAGAAGAGGTCTATTGGAATCAGAGATCTAGAATCCAACAGCTATCAAAGGGTGATAGGAACATGTCCTTCTTCCATAGATCAAATTATATACATTGGAATAGGAACTATATTACCACCCTCCTAAATGGGAAAAATGTGGTTTTGATTTATCCAAAGGACATAGACAAGAAAGAAGCTCAATTCTTCAATGATACCCTTGCCAACCCTACTATGATCATTGATTTGCAGGTTCTGGACAAACTTGTCAGTCCACTCCCCTCTGTGCTAAGTAATGAGGAAAATGAGGTGATTTTTTCACCTATTTTAGAAGATGAAAAAAAAAAGTGATCTTACTAAAGAATCCAAGGATTTCTTTAGAACTAGTAAACTCTTGAAGAGCCTCAATAAGAATTTAATTGTGTCAGTCCCTAAAATTTGGGAGCCTAAGTCCTTGGATTTTATATCTATAATCTTGTGCAATACTATCTACAATGTCTTCTCCAAATTTTTGACCAATTGCATTAAACCCCTATCAAATAAGTTCATCAGCCCCTTCCAAAAAGGTTTTGTTCTAGGATGACAAATCCTTGATGCATGTTTCTCAACTTAGAAATTTGATATTCTATTGATAAATATAGAAGACTTGAGATGGACCTCAAGTTGGACATCTTCAAACCCTATAAAAAAGTCAAATGAGATTGTGTCTTTGTTGTAATGACTAAACTTGGGTTCAATAGCAAGAATGTTCAGTTAGTGAAGGTGATTATAGAAATGGTCCAATTATTTGTAATTATGAACAAGATTCATTAGGAATCCTTCACCTCCATATGTGGTTAAAGGTAGGGGGACACCCTTTCCCTTACCTTTTCATTATGGTGGCAGAGGTCTTGGGGAGAATTTTTATTTCTAAAATGATGGAGGGAATCTTATAAGGTATTAAAGATGCTACTTCTCTCCCATTAGAGGTTTTATAGAAACTAGTGATTGGCACCTTCCTTTTTGGGGTCTCCTTGGTTGTTGAACCTAGGAAATGGAAGGTTCTATTGGACCAATATGCAAAAGTCTATGGTCAAAAAAAATATATCAAAAAATCAACATGTGCTTCTTCATCACTAAAATTAGATATTGTACCTCTCTTTGTCAAAGTATGAGGTGGTCAATGAATAAAGGAGATAAAATCATATTCTTGGAGGATAATTAAATGGGAGGAGAACCTCTTATATTTTGTCAGTATTGTCATATTATGAATATTTTGAGGGATCATTTTGGGTCATTGTTCAAGGACTATGTCTTCCCTCAACATTCTTGGAAACCCATTAATAAGGATTTGAGGTGGTCTCCCTAGGACTTTGAATTAGTGAAGGAATTCAAGCAATTTGTTAATCATTCTAGAATCCCTCTGACCCCACTAATTATAGGTTTTTTTCAAATAAGTATTAATCAAGTCATTCTTCTATTCATTCATCCTATCTCTTCCTGGTTGGCTCAAAGGATACCCCTATCTACTAGAGTAATGTATGGACCCAAAAAATGACACCTATAATTAACTTCTTCTAGTGGGCTACTATGCATGTTAAAATTTTGACTTTGGATGATTAGAGGAGGAGAGGTTTTTAGTTTCCCAATAGATGTGTTATCTTCAAGAAAGAGGAGGAGGGTATTTATCACCTCTTTTTCTCCCACCCCTCTATTTCAGAAATTTGGGATTTCATCCTAAAGAAACTATATTTCTCATTGAGGTTTTGTAGGAGTGTCCATCAATTTATTCTTGGTTGGTGGTTTCCCCTCCTCTCATTTTCCTACCCAAATTTTATGGATATTGATCCCCTCACACATTTGTTAGAATGCATGGATAAAAAGGAATAATTAGATCTTTAGAGATATGAAGAACTCTACAGTGGTGGTTGCACTCGTGGTTGTCAAAATGCTATGGGAAATTGTTATAGTTTCAAGTTGGAATAAGTCATCCAATCCTCCCTCCTTAAAAGACTACCAAGTGGTGTTGGAATAGTTTCTCCTTGACTCTTTTCACAACTATGAAACTTTGAAGTGGATTGATAGAGAGAACATTAAGTGGATCCACCCTCCCCCAAATTGGGTCAATCGCAATCTTGATGGTGCTATTATAGATGGGATGGCTATTAAAGGATGGATTGTTCATGATGGAAGAGGGAACTTCATCCTAGCTATCTTTAGAAACTTTGGCTTCAATTCCAACAATATTGTAGAGGTTTTAGCCCTTTTCCAAGGGTCTCAAGTTAGTTACCTCCATGGGGAGGCATAAGATATGGGTGGATGGAGATTCCAAGATGATGATTTATGTTGTCAATTAGCAATTGATTTTTGGTTCATTCCATTGCTACTGTGTTGACTAATGTTTGGCCTATCCTTGCTAGGATTGAAGAAACTAGGATTTAACACACATATAGAGAAGGTAATAGGGTGGTGGAAAAACTGGGGTGATTTGGTATTGGGATTGAAAGAGTGAGCTGTTGGAGACAAATGGATTCCCTTGGTGAAAATTCAAACTCTCATTGAGAGTGAAATATCATGTAACATGCCTTATGGTGATTGATTTACATGATTTTTTCTAGTTGGTCCTATAGTGTTGGGATCCTTTTGGAAGGGTATGATGGCTTTTTAAATGATGTACAAATAGACCTTAGCCATTCTTTTTTGTTCTTGGGATTATCAAGGTATTATTATCAATAGAATTTGGTAAAGATTTGGGGAGTTTCCATTAAGTACACTACCTGATGTCAGATTAATAATGACATTAGAATTCTTAATTTCTACTCTATGCTTGAAATTAAAAATAACTATAATGGATTATGGTGTATTTGGAAAGACTTTTGTACATATCTTTGTACTGCAACCATGTGAATATTCTATGTACCAGTTTGAGAAATGATTTTCTGGAAATGATTTATTACTAAGTGTTTCATTTTAAGAAATTCATTGGAATGCTCCATTTTTACATGTTTTGTCTTTCTAATTCCTATTCGACCCTTCATATTTGTATGCTTTTTACCCAACTTCATGCTAAAGAAGTTCCATGGTTTTGGGTTGGATTCAAAGATGGGTAGAAAAATTGTTAGGGTGGAATGAAATTTTTTTGAAGATGGTGGTGTGAGAACCCTTGTACCTAGATGACTATTTACAAGGGATGGATTCTATATCTTTCATGGAAGCCATGGAAGGACATGATGAAATATTTTCAATGCAAGTTGTGAATACCTAGAAGGACAAGAAGGTTACAATTGATGGTATCACTTTTGAGATTAACAAAGAGTTTATTGCTTTAGGCCATGGGGTTGTTTATAGAAGGTAGAAAATGGAAAAGGGTCACTAAAGTCTCAAAGGATAGAAACCTCAAAATTTTCTTTAAGGTCAATGAAGAATTGGTTCATTTGTGTGGTGGTTTCAATTGAGAAAAGCTTTTAGGGCCTTTAAATGATTTTTTTAAAATCATAAATTACCTCATGTTGGAAGGTCACTTTTGCATAAGCTACTACTATCATTTTCCTTTTCTAAATTATTTCTATTATTGCAATGACATTTCTCTTATGTTCTTTCTACTAAAAGATCTCAATTTATGGAGGTTAGAAGGTGTAGGGAAGAGGGTAAAAAAAAATTATCCTTCACCGAGGCTTGATTTTCCACCTTAATAAATTCCATCATGCTTTGTGTCATATCCACAATATCATCTCATGACGTTCTCCCTATGCCTATTACAAACCCTATCACTACTTTGGCCATCATTCACCCTTCCATTGTGGTTGCTCAGGATTTCGTGTCTTCTAGTGCTATAAATAAAAAACACACACATGTTGTGTCTTTTTTAAAGAAAAAATATAAGCTTGAACTATTTGTTGATTTGGGAGACCCTATAATGGAGTTAGATAGTGGGACAAGGTGCTCCCATAGAATTGTGTCTAACCCTTAGAAGATGAAAATGTTCAATATGAAGCTTAGTCTAAAGGTGGTTGAGTCAGAATCTAAGTCCAAGGGAAGTGAGAACAAAAATAGTAAGACGAAAAAAAAAATTATGAGTGAGAAGTATGTTAAGGAGGAGGAATAGAGTTCAAAATAAAAGAACAAAAACCACCTTGTTCATATATGCTTCAACTATGAGTAGGGAGATCACTCATGTCTCTACCAGTTTTAAAATGGAAATGTTGTACCTCACCATTGAAAAGGTTCTTGAGGCTTTAATGGATGCCTCCCTCAAGATGACCAACTACCCCTTGCCTAATTGGATCAGGACTTCTCCACCTCCCCTTCCTATCAACCCCACTTCGTGGGTAGGGAGTTAGATCCCCTATGACCTCCACTTTTTTAGGAAGATCCTATTGGGAAGGATAATTTTAAGGAACATGTGTGTGGTTCATTGGAGGAGGACCTAACAAGCCTCAAAGAGGAGGTTGGGAATTTGAACGGGATGATCTTGAATCTGGACATGAATTTCACCAGGTCATGTATCTAGTGGCAAAAATCTTCAACTCCTCCATCAAGATAAGGGAAAAGGCCCAACCAGTGGAGATGATGGTAGCTCCTTGCACCTCTACAAGTTCCTTCCTAATAATTGGTTGTGAGTTCTAGTGTCCAAACCTCTCTCATCAAGGAACGAGGAAGAATGAGGGTTTTCCCTCAGGTTCTATTCCTTTTGCATTTAGCTTTGGTCATCATCTTCATGCCATGTGTGGCTAATAAAAACTTTTATTTTTAAATTGTTATCTTGGTTGCTGGTAGTGATAGTCTCTTAAGTACTCTAGTTAATTTACTATTTACTGATGCTATGTGGAACTATTGTTTGCGGATAACTAGTAGGACAGTAATCTGGTTGGATTTCTAAAGTATTGTTTGGTTTTAATTGTAAATAATGGTATTGGGTAAGTAGTCGATGAGTTGGTCTTCATTTTGTTGTCGATCAGTTGTAATTGGTTATGCCTCATGATTATTCTATTGAATTAGTCACCCATTTTTTATTTCTTTTAATATAAAAAATAATAGACAACTTTGTTTCCATCTCAAATTAAGACAATTAGCTAGGCAATTATCTTAATATTTATCTTTAATTGTCCAAAACGTACATAACAAGACAAAAGAGATATTTCAAGACATAGATGAAAAGGAAGAAAAACATATATATGTGTACATATATATACATATACATATATATACATATATAATAATACACTATATTCTATATTCTACATATATAATTATTTCTATTATATATAGATAATTCTAAATATGATAATTATATATTAAGATATTACTTTACATTATAATAGTATAGCTTATATAAAACATTAATAGAATTATATAATTTTTAATAAAAACTTAATATCTTAACATTCATAGTTTTTTCGTTTGAAACAACCATATAAGAAATTCAATCACATAACATATTTTGCATTTGCTGCATTTTGCGAGTTCTGGAATAAAACAAAAGGAAGGCCGGGTATGTGATTGAACAAGAGATCTGTTCATAGTTCATTCACCGCGAAACTTTGGGATTCCACAATTAAAATGAAATTAATGGTTTGAACAAATTAAAACAAAACTGTTGGCTCCGTGCATGGCCGCCTGTGGGGCTTAAAATGACGTCTAGTAGCATTCATCTTGTGACGTTAGCCTACAATGACTTCAACAACTATTCAGAATTACAAACACGTGAATAGGAAAAATGTATTTTTCAACTATGTCGTTGTTGTAGAGGAAGACTAGAACATAATTATTTAAAAAGCATAATTAATGGTTACAATGATGTGTTGGCTGGAGCGCAGTGATCTTTCAACTTCATAACAACGCATTCCGCACTATATTGAGGACATGAACAGATACCAATTCATTCTAGACACCTTTATTGAGCGCTCTTATAAAGGGATGTTTGAGAATCTGATCTAAGGATTTGCATTTTCTGCAGTTAAACGTATTGTTTATAGTAGTTGATTATGCTGTAAAGGCTACAACATTAGTTTATGGATAAGGAAGTTAACATTTATAGTTACCTACTCTTCGTAGTTATTTCATTTAATTAGACACTTTTATTGAGCGCTCTTGTAAAGGGATGTTTGAGAATTTGATCTAAGAACTTGCATTTTCTGGAGTTAAACGTATTGTTTATAGTAGTTGATTATGTTGTAAAGGCTACAACGCTAGCTTATGAATAAGGAAGTTAACATGTATAGTTACTTACTCTTCGTAGTTACCTCATTTAATTAGACATCTTTATTGAGCGCTCTTATAAAGGGATGTTTGAGAATCTAATCTAAGGACTTGCATTTTCTGGAGTTAAAACATATTGTTTATAGTAGTTGATTATGTCGTAAAGGCTACAACATTAGTTTATGGATAAGGAAGTTAACTTGTATAGTTACCTACTCTTATCTCATTTAATTAGACACTTTTATTGAGCGCTCTTATAAAGGGATGTTTGAGAATTTGATCTAAGGACTTGCATTTTTTGGCGTTAAATTTATTGTTTATAGTAGTTGATTATGTTGTAAAGGCTACAATGCTAGCTTATGGATAAGGAAGTTAGCATGTATAGTTACTTACTCTTCATAGTTATCTCATTTAATTAGACACCTTTATTGAGTTCTCTTATAAAGGGATGTTTGAGAATCTAAACTAAGGACTTGCATTTTTTGGAGTTAAATGTATTGTTTATAGTAGTTGATTATGTTGTAAAGGCTACAAAGCTAGCTAATGGATAAGGAAGCTAACATGTATAGTTACCTACTCTTCGTAGTTATCTCATTTAATGAATGTTTATAATTCAAGCTTATATTTGTGTTAGTAGATACTTGGGCATGTGGCCCTCTAGGTCTTTCAAGATTAAAGACATTTGTAATTTGAACTTTTACTACAACTATTCTTGCATGAAAGTGAGTCTATCAATGAATGAAAAAAACCTTCTTGAGTTAAACAAGTAAAACTAGCAATCGCACCTTGGTGTGCAATAGGTATGCCAAATAAGTATGGGTGATCAATTCAATGGGATTAAATTTTTTGATAGGTATTGATAGGCAATTCATTAGGAGTAAATTTTTTTGTAAAGAATTTTTTTTTCATATGTATTACAATAAAAGAAAGGACTAACTTATTGACCATTATATAATAGATGTTTATATTATTGAAACCTATAAATATGCAGTCATATAATTTAGAACCTAGAAACTAATCATTGTGAACTATCTCAAACTTAAGCAAGATTCACAAGAATTGTAAATGAAATAAATTTTGTTCATCTTCTTCTTTTGAATTTTGTATATGCAAAACAAATTGTTATAAAATGAGAGAAAAATAATTCAATGGAAATGAATTTATAAGTGCGAAGTAACAACAACCACTTTGTCGAAATGGAGAAGTGTGATGGGCAAGATATCGAGAGAGGCACACAGAGGGAGGAGTTTGAATCTTGATGGTAGGGTTGCAACTACTTCAAGGGATGGAGAAGCATAAGCTAATGAAAATGATGACATAGATGGTGAGGAGGCTTGGGGTGAGTACGGTCGGCATGTTTCAGTTTGGTGGTTGAGGATTTGTTCCACCTAAGTATGACTATGTAGAGGAGTGGAGGTTGCAATGGTGGTAGCATCGTTAGGGTTGAGGTTGATAATTGCAGGAAGGAAGACCAAGGTGTGGATGGAAAGCATATTGGGTGTGACCATGTTTGGAGGTTGATGGACGAGGATCTAGATGGTGGGGCCTTGGTGTTGGCTGTCACCTAGACTATTTTAGGTAGGGAGGATAATTGGGACCAAGATGTTTGTTGGGGGTTATCCTTGTGGAGCCATCTACACGTTCCTTCCTTCCATGATGGATGGTCTAGTCTTCTTGGATGCAGGGATCCTCATATGATTGGGGTTTGTCCTGATGACAATGATCATTGCTTCTTGAATAGGAAGGAGATGATTCCTCCCTAGGCCCTTCATAGTTCTTGGCTTGGTGTGATCCCCTTTTTTGTATTGGGGGAAGACTTGGAATGTCCCCTTCTGCTCTAGGGGTTGTTTCCTTGTAGGATGACCTAGTTCTAAGAGTTGTATGTGGATATTTGGTTGGACAATATTGGTAGGACCTTCCTTACCTTTTTGGGTTCATCAAAGATCAGTTTTATTTATTGGAATCCCCAATATTTTGAGTGGGATTTTTTCTTTCACTCAGACAGGATCTGGTGCTACTATGATATGATGAATCTTATGATCCTCAATTTTTTTTGTTTTTTTTACTAATGTGAAACTGGGGAGACATTTCCCTCATCTCCACAAGAGCAATCTTTTGATTCTTCTCTAGGTCGATGCTAGAAGTTTTCAAGGGTCCTCCATGATCATAGTTGTCTTTGGTTAAGAAATTTTGATTGTAGGGAGAGTCTCCTCCCCACTAGAGTTTGGGCCTCATCTATATCTATCATTAGGACCTTTTTTGTATTCTATCTCCTCCCCAAGGGTCTTCTATAGAGATGAAGCTCCATATGCCTTGCTAGCTTAATGGGTTGGCTTCACAGGTAGTTCCTTTGGGGTTCTTCGTCCCTCCCATTTTCATATTGAGGTGCATACCCTTTCTTTTGAGGTCTAAGAATGCTTGGCTAGGTAGGATGGTGAACTTTTCTCTCTTATGGGGTTAGTTGGATCAAGGATGCATATTTTCAAATAGTTGACCAAGATGTTCTCAAAGAATATTTCTTTGTTTTGGGGATAGCAAGTATCACTCTCTTTTACCCCATGGTTTGATTGACCATACAGGGCCTTGCTTCAGCCCTTTTGAGCTTTTGAGTGCAACCTATGTGTTATTTTTCCTATCTTGCTACAGATGTCTTTACGTGAGCCCAAGGCTAACCTTTGTTTGTTGATATATTGTTAAATATCTTTTTGCAGCGTCTCATCTACTTTGGGTTTTAGATCCTTGTCAAAATTTGGTTGTAATTGGTTTTAGGGGCCCATCAAAACATATTTTCATAATAGAAAACAACAACTACTTTCTCAAACTCCAAGCATCATTTTAAAATAAATGAGGATTACGATACTTTTAAATTTGTATATTACAATAATGAACAAAACATGGGTATAAATGTGGATCTTTTAATTAAAAATAGGAGAAGTATTCTTTTTAATCTCCATCAAGGTCACTAGCCCTTTTAGCAATCTTAGTGTATAATCATCAATAAATGGATGACCAATACCCTTGTAAAAATAATCTATACACCATATCGGTGTCCTACTTGATTGTCACCTAATAAGATTTAACCCAGCCTTTGACATTACTTTTAAGTATCAATCAAGGAAAATAATTCTCTTTCTTATACTCTAAAAAGTCAAGATAGTGAATCTCTATCATATACTCTAAAATATTATATACCTATTCAACCTTAGCATTTCCAACCTTGTGTTATTCATTGTAATGGTATTTTGTTAAATAATTCACCAGACTTTTTCATGCTTTCATGATATGCATATCCTCCAATCATGTCATTCCTTGAAACTACTTTTATGTCCTTCAAAGTGTGGAATGTTAATGACTCCTTGAAAACTAGAAGAGAAACTATCAAATTGTAGTAGGTTTAAACTATATGTACTATAATTAGAAGAAGATCAATGAATGGTTTTTCAATTCTAACCACCAAATAAAATTCATGTTCAAGGCACATCTTGAGTATAAATCCATTTAGGATTTTCAAAGAATAATTGTAACTACAAAGATGGACAAGATGAATGACACTAGTATCATGTAACATATTTGTAAACAAGTGACGGTCAGTCATGGTTATTGTTGGCCATTTTTTCCCCCCATTTAGCCCATCATTGATAACCAATCTAAGAGATCTTCAATGGGTTGTATTCTTTAATGTGGGCTAACACACTTTTTGGTTGGGTTAACATCTCATGTTAACTCGGTCTCTTAATGAGTCGAGTTGGCTTGGTTCCTTCATGTGTCAAGCTAGTTCAGTTTGTTTGTTGACCAAGTTGTCTTGTTTTCCTTCATGTGCCAAGTTACGGGTTAACATGCATTTTATGCCAAGGTTAACATTTTTCGTTAACCATTTTCACCATTTCAAAGAATGACTTTGTTGTTCTTTCTGAAATTGTGAAATCAGTACTACGTCTTCAACCAAACATTCAAGAAATGTGCCGACCAACTGATTTCTTCCACGTGGCATTCTTCTTGTGCTGGGTTGTAGTTTATTTGATAGTTCTCATATTTTTGCATTGCTTTCCTTTTCTCTTGTGAAGATACGATGGTCGTTGGATCTGGAAGCATCTTGTGAGTATTTATGAGTGCATCATAGCCATCCATTACAGAATGAAGAAGATATACATCTATGGTTTAGTTTTATTCATCTATTGAGGAGATTTTCGCAGCATCTGGACCATTTCTTTTTAAATGAAGATCTACATCAATGGTTCACACCTTTTGGGGGAAAATTAGATTTATTCCACGTTGGTCAACTCTATAATTTTTGTGATAGGTTAACATTGTGTGTTATCCCATCCCACATTTTTTGACAGTAGTGTGAATTTATTTGTTGTAGCCATGACACATTACAAGGAGTGTTCTTTAATGTTGAGTGTCATTCTTTAGCCTTGTTTACATGACATCTACTCATCTCCATACCTCATTAATGATTGTAATGATCAAATCTCATGGGATTTGATTTCTTACGGCTAGGTGCATTTTTTTTGCCCTTCCCATCACTTCATTAAAACAAATTGTATTTCATTATCAGATTTAGTTTTGATATTCATTTATTGTTGCTCTCTGCAACTTGACTCCACCTTAGGTTGGGGTTTGAACTTCATAGTTTAGATTTGAGTTATGCCTAAACTCTTTAAAAGGCAGTTGTAAATACATTTTCTAGGTTCTTCTCTATTTGTATTTTGCAGTAGCATTATGCTCTACAATTTTTTCCTTTCATGAATAGAAAACATAGTTTCTACCTCATCTTGCTAGTTTGATATATTGTGCATTTTATGCCTTGTATAGATTATTTCTCATTCATTCTTTCATGTTTGCATATCATGTGTAGCCTTCTGCTAAATTTTTCCATGTGAATTTGTTTCCTTGCAATATTTCATTAGTTTCACCTTCATGTGAATTCTAAAAGAGTAGATTTGAGCCAAGATCTTTGTATATAGGTGATTTATTCATGTTTTGTGCAGTTATAGGTAGATTTGTAACCAAATTCCTATCTTGATGCATCACCCCCCTCACTTTCCCTTTCTGCATTTTATTTCAGTCCTCCTTCTCCTTTTCCTTCGTAGTAGTAGTTTAAGTGCATCTTGATAGTAACGAAGTTGGCCTTCTCTAGAGATCCAGCCTCAGAATGCAAGTACCACACTTGGAGTTTGTTTCCATGTTACACAAGGTCACTTGAGAAGTAATTCCACAAGTAAGGGTGTAGACTTTTGTGTCAACAGTTATCATAGGTTTTTATGAGGTGAAGTCTTTGTTGATGCTTGGAGGACACTTAGTGGCGTGGGCATTGCAAACCAATTAAATTGATTTCATCCACTTATCTATTGTAAAAAGATTATATAATTATTTAAAATGATCTCATCCACTTATCTATCAAAAAAATTGTTTATATAATTTAAAAATAATTATAAAGGATGAAACTCTTTAATATTTCCAAATCTAAAGCTTAAAATAAAAAATTATGCTTACAAAATATCCCTGCAATAAAATTGCACTAGAGACACTCCTTACGAATGATCCATCCAATGCAGTTTGACTCAAAAAGCATAAAAATGTATTCAATAATCCAATATACATGAGCTTAGTTCAAAAATTATATTTCTTTACCAATGAGAAAATAATATATCCATAGTACATATAGTATAAAGCATGCAACTTTTTTTAGAGAATATATATGAATTGTGTGTATTGTCTTTTGCTTTGATTTTACATCTCATATCTATAGAATAGTAAGGGGCATAGGTTTCTATTTCAAAAATCACACATATTCCTAAGAAATAACTAAATATATAGTTTTAATATAATTTTGATTTAATATGATGGGTAGTTTTATTACTTTGTGTATTATCTCTATAAATAGTAACATAATGATTCAAATGATTTTTCCCCTATGCAAAACTCCTCTATCCAATTTATGCATGTATTTCCTATTCCTCTCATCTTAATTATTCCAAAGTATTATTTCCACCCAGGCTTGCAAATTGTTGAAAATTTCATCCTATCGTCTGCACCATTTCTCTACTTTCTTATCCAGGCACTATAGGCCTACATCAAATACAAAACATGGTTAGATATAAATTAATAACATATCATTGATAGTTGGTAAGAATTAATCATAAATCCCTCATTGTCTTTCCCAGATTAAGAATGACCTTGAGCCCAAAATTATATTACCATCAAATAGCTTATCTATCAAGCCTTCCTCTATTACACAATTGGATGTTGTTTCCATTGTTCTCTAATTTCATCAAAAGCCAACATAATTTTTTATGTTGAACTCTGTATATGCTTTTTCCTTCATACCACTTTGTTGGAAATATTAGATAGGCAAGGTTACTGAGAGGGGAGGGGTGAATCAAGAACCAATAAAGCTTTAACTTATTTCACTAATTAATCCTTCATATAATATTTAGATCTAATTGCATGCATGAAAGAATGAAAGTAGTAAAACATTCACAACACTTTAACACAAGATATGGTGACCCAGAAACCTTCCAAATAGAAAGTAAAACTAGGGTGGGGATGATACCCGCAAGCTTTAGTATTGCAGTATAAAGTTTCCCTATTAAGGCTTACAATTGATCACTTCTGATGATCTACCTTGTTAAGAGCAATAAGGACTGGTAGGTCCATCTTGTGAAAGGATTTACAAAACATAAAATGAAGTATGCACTTAGTAAAGAGATTTGGCAAAGACTATTAAGTATACCCTATTAAAAGATTTAAATGATACACCTGTTAGGATGAACTAGTGGTTGATCTCTAGTCTGTAACTTTGATTTACTAGTTGAGATTCCTTGTAGTGTAAAGATCACCTTGTTGTGATAGATAAATCTTTGTTGTCTCTTATACTTCTCATAGCCTTTATCAATGCACACTTCTTCTCTTTGTATGCATTTCATACAATCACATTTGGATATGATACAATTCATTACATATATAGAAATCCAAATCACAACTCATTGGAGTTGGCTACAATAAAAGTTTCCATAAAAATCACAAAGTTGGCCCAACTGCTAACACGTAGGTTCTAAAGACAAACTCAATGATGTTCTAATACTCGATAACCATTATAAACACTTGACATTATCATGCACTCAGTAGACATAGAAGCTCTGTCTATACTAATCACTTTGAAGTAGCTTGAACCTAGTCAACATTGTGTGACTCAATGAACATTGCGAAACTTGGTATATAAACTAAATCACTTGGTTGACACTCCATGGCTCGGTCAACACTAACACTACAAGCTTAGTATAAATGGAATCACTTGGTTGACACTCAAAGGCTTGGTCAACATGAGATTCACATCACTAGTACTGTAAGCTTAGTAGACACTGAAGAGTATGGTTGACACTGTGCAACTCAATTAATACTGTGAAGCTTGGTTAGCACTGGCATTGATCAACTCAGTAGATACTACTCACCATAGACTAACTAAAGATTCTAAAATTTGGTAGCAATTGTAGAACTTGGTAATAACTATATAACCTGGTAGCAACTATATAACTCAGTAGCAACTATATATATATACTTCTTGGCTTGGTAGTAACTATAGCACTTGGTTAACACTACAAACTGGAAGATAAGCTTGGTAGCTTCTTAACCAATTGACTAAGTGTGAGTCACTATTAAAAAAACTTTGACCTTAATGACAACAATCTCCCCCTTTAACATTAGTGACAAAAAAAATTATCAATCCAAAATAGAATGCTGAAAATTTCAAATCCAAACAGTCTGTTATATCCTTTCTATGTCTACAACTAGGTAGCATACTTTGTTTTTGAGATTTTTCAAAATTTCTTTTGTAAAAGATGTTTTTTGATTAGCTATACATGTATTATGTTGCTCCCCCATACATATATCTTATTTATACACATATATCTGGAGTACTACTCCCCCATATATATTTACATTATATATCTCATATATTCTTCTCCACAAAACTCTTCATATCATAATATACATTATGTTATACGTCTCCCCCTTTTTGAAATAAATTCCAAAGGTGTATATATTACATGTTAATTCCTATTGGTGTAAATAAGTATTTACTATTTACACTTTACTTAAGTTTACTTAGGTTAATGCATTAGCATATTAGTTGTCATGTAGACAACTAGGAGTTTACATATTCATATGAGTTTTCATGTAGATAACATAGTTGTTTGCACTCCAATTGAGCACATGTTGTCTACTACATCTCTTTATGAGATACACCTTTACATTCTTATCCTCTCATTTTTGAACATACATTCATGCACAATGGAGGATAATCCACTCTTGGTGGACATGTGCTTAGTTTTTGCTTATCTCTTTGCATGACTCCTAGACATATCAATTGCCTTTATATATAAGGCTCTTCTATGATGTATTCATCCAATTATCCAATTATCTTATATTCATTCTCATTTCATCATCATTTGTCTCTCTTGTGCTATCTACTAAGCTTCTTAATAGTGGCATTGAATTATTTCCTTAGGAAAATTCTTACATGGTATGAGAGCTATACCAAATTCTTACAATGCCAAAATGTGGCAAGAAGTCATAATGTACATTCAAAATCAATGCCATTGTCTTATCCCAATTTTCCTGTAACACTTTGTTGCATGTAATGCAATCTAAACTTCTACTGATAACTCCATCATGTGATCAGCTATGGAGAAGTTATTGTCATGGATAAGTGTCTTGGCACATGCAATGTGTTTCTACAATGCATCCATATTTGGAAGAATCATGCCTTGGATTTTTGCAAGTGTAAATCTGATCCTGGCTTTTTCCCTTAATAATTATGCTTACAAATTTGTCAGATATCTAATCTTTGAGTAGTGATCAAAACTATAGCTTGGGTCAAGTGACAATTGGTGTGCATTTTCCTTCAAGTCTTCATGTATCTTAGATATTCTTCATTGATCCCTTGGGTGAAGATACATGTATCAAATAACTTGCTAAATAATGAAATTACATTATTTATAGATGTTTCCAGTGAATTAAGAATAGTAGACAATTCTACTTGGTTTATTGCAATTTTCTATGCCAATTGTTCGAATACTTTTTTTTAAAATTTTATTTTTTATCTTTGTAGAAACTTATCTTGTCCATTCAGATCTTCATTGAATTTTTGGACAAGTTCTTCTAATTGATTCAAAATAGGTTGTGTACTATCAACCTCTATACTTAGTGCATTCACAAATATATCTTTTATATCTTCTAGTACTTGTGTTTCCTTTTCTTTATGTTCTCTAAGCATCTGTTTCTTAGCTCTCTTCTGCAACACTTTCCCTAGGATGTTCATTTTATTAGTAGTGAGGGTAGCGATAGCCTAGTTTGAAATAACAATATCCTCATCTAAATCTATTTCCTCTTCCTCATCCTTTGCTTTCAGAGTAGGAGAAACAATATTCTTACCCTTGTCTGATACTTCAGTACTCAATTGAGACTGATTCTCAACTATCATTGTACTTGTTATTGACACATTTGGAAAAATAACAATTGTGGAAATTGAGGGGCTAGCAACAAAAGTAGATATTACACTGATAGTAGAAATACCTTGTTGTTGCATTGTCAAATCTAATGATGAAGGAACTTATTGGTTGGTAGATAAAGTGTTGATCACTTTAGTCAATGTAGTACTTGGCTAAATAGGTGAAGAGATTGGTTGGGTGCTTGGTGTTGTAGTGGTTACCACAACCAACTTGGCATAAGATTTATCAAAGCTTTATGGCATTAAAGCTTTTCTTGGAGAGTGAGGAAATGAGGCCATCACTACTGCTACAATCTTCTCTGGGTCAGTTTCCTCAATACTGTGTATCTCAGTGAGACTTTCCTCTGTAGCTTCCTGTTCTTTCTCCTTATCATCCTAATTTATATCTTCTATTTCCACATCGTCTTCATTTTCATCATTGTCATCATCTTTGTCATCAACATGAATAACAAAGTCACTCAATTGTTGTAGTTGGAATATGTTCTTCCATGTGGCAATGACAGATTTTACCACAAATTCTATATCTTTCATCAGCACAAGACATGTGTTGAACTTAGGTGTCAACTTCTTTTTAGTTTCTTTTAAAGCTTCTTATTGCTAAGACTCGGCATAAACTATCTAAGTGTCTACTCACATATGCCTATGAATTTCTTCTTTGCATTCTCCCATTTTAGCTTGATGGCTTGAAGAAGTGCATCATGAACTTGTTGAGAAATCTCATCCAGTGAGTATTTCCACTTACCCAAATTAGACAATAGAATGTCTTTAATTTGTCTCTTCTCCTCAGGGTGCCTAGTTTCATATTTTAAATATTTGAAATTGTTCATGTACCAGAACCTTTTTTCCAACTTCTTTAGCCTTTCTTGAAGTGTAGGAGGAGGCTTTAGAAGTATAATTTGGTTGTCATCTTCTTCTTCTCCCAACTTCAGCTTCTTCTTGGATTTTGATTCTCTTCTTGTGAATATTGTAGTGGATGATTTAGTAGATCTGGTTATAATAACCTTACCTTTCTTCCTTAGAGGCTCTTCTTCCTCAAATTTTGTCTCTTCTTCTTCATCCTCTTCTTCAACCTATTCCACATCATCTCCTTTTCCCTCTATTGGTAGGAGAGTAGAACTTTCTTGTTTCATTTTTTCTATCATCTTTCCTCCTTTGTTAACTACCTAAGGAAGCTTAATTTCAAGTTCTATTATTGCCTTAGCTTCTTCATAAGTTTCAAAGTATGGTTCCTTTGGGTGCACATGCTCATTCAACAGAGCCTCAATAATATCTTTTGCATCATGAATGTTAACCTGATACTCAAGAGGCTTAACACTTGTTACCCTAGGTTTGACTGCTTGAATGTATACTCTATCACAGTCTACCATGAAACAAATATAATCTTTGTAGTCCTCTACAAGTTTCATTGGAATCCTATATCTATTATTCATCTTTTCTTTGAATGAATCAAAATAATTATCCATAATACTATCAAAATTTTCTCCCATCTCTGCTATGTATTCATTAATCTAATATAGAATAGGTACATCTTTTCTCCATACAATTGTGCCTTTAGAAGGGAATAATTTTGTTACAAAGAAAAATAAACAAGATATGAGTGAACCAAACATACATGGATTGTTCTTGGAACCTCTAATGCTTTCCATGTTCTTATTGAATTGATTCAATAGAAATTTAGCAAGGTTGAATTTCAAGTTGTTTTTCACCACTTGAGAGCCAAATCTACTACCTCACATGACACATTGTTGAGATGAATAGAGTTGTAGATTTTGTGGGCAATGACATGAATTATAAGCTTCAATTCCATGTCTATGATTCCACTAATCTTCATTCCTCTGTCATTCCACTTGACAAGAGTTTTCTTTGCTAGTTTAGCCCAACCTAGGGTTTTGGTCACCTTGGCTTTGTTTAACATTAGAAGGCTAGTGATTTAGTGAACCATCTTCCTTGTGATCAAAATGGGCTGACCCAACCATAAATTTCCATTGTGAACTTGGCTCAGGATGAATCTTATCATTGTTTCCTGAAAATCCCTTGGCATATGCAAAATATGCGTCAAGCCCTTTTCTTCAACCAATTGTCGATGTTCAAGATTTAGAGTGCCATCCACACTTAACTCATTCAATGTCTCACATATTCTTATCTCTTGAATAGAACATTGATAATAAGAGCACATTTCATGCATGAGTAATACTTGGGAAGGAATTTGAGATTGTGCACCTATTGGGTCAAGTGATTCAGCAATAGCTGGACTAATTTTGAATGTTGGAGTCTCACATACTATTCCTTGAATCAACATTTTTTATCCCTTCTTCACTTTGTTGTTGGAGGACACCATACTTGGTAGGGTCTTGTAGGGTTTCGGAAAAAAATTGAGAATTCCTCACACAAATTACATGGAAGCACTAAAATTTCTCTCTGCAAATAGCTGTCAAAAATTCATGATGAAAAAATGAATTCAATTTTCTTCCTTTTAATAGATTTTCACTTTTCAATCACCATAAATGCTTTGGTACAATCACTCACTTGGTGATAAACTATCTTCCACTCAGTTCTGTCTTCAATGCTTGACAAACATTGATAGCTCAATAGTCTCAATGTTGCTTGGTAGAGTCTTCAACAACCTGGAGTCTACACATAATACTTCAGTGTAACCTAACCTTGCTCGGCAGGGTCTTACGACTCAGCCTAGCTTGGTAAGGTCTTAAATATTTGCATTCACTTGGTGATCCGTGTGCATCTTGAATGATGGTATGGATCCTTTCTTCTAGCTAGTTGGAACTGGTGAGAGATGTATGCTTCACAATCGCAATTCCAGTTATTCCCTTAGGAATTCAAATTGAACTGCTTGAGCCACCCAACTCTTGAGTGACATTTACTTCATGACTAGGACTTTTATTTTTAGGAGACTTTGGCACCCATTGCTGCTTCATTTTCTTTCTGATATTGTTAGCTTTGGCTTTGTTTCATCTTCAACTCTTCTAGTGTTCATATAGTTTTTGGCAAGGTGTATAAGTTATGTACAAATGAAACATCTTCTAGTGGTGTCTCTTTTCCTCATGTAATGTTTTACACAATTTTCTCCAATGTGCCCAAATTCTCCACAGTAGTAGCATCTACACCATGTGTTGTAATCCCATCCAAATCTCTAGCTTTTACAATCTGTTATGTTGGATTCAATTCCTTAGTTTTGCAATCTAAATATTTTTCTCCTTTTTTATTGCAACTATAGCATTTTCCTTCAAACTTAGATTTCTCCTTGCATTCACTTTATCTATGTCTATGCTTATGGTGATAAAATTGTAGCACTTTCTATTGAATCTTGGTTTTCCATTGCTCCAACATTTTTTTGATGTATGACCTATCTTACCACAATGATTACAAGTAGGCTTTTTTTCCTTTTGAGATCCTTTCATAGATGATTCTCCTTCTTTTGTATAAACTAATCTTGCTTTGCCTTTGTGTCTATACTAATTTTTCTCATTCAATTGATTTATGCTTTCTTGAGATTTCATCATCCTTTCATTGGTTTGCTTCTCAATGTTTAGATCATTCTGTAATGTTTCATTCTTTGATCTTAGATTCATGAGTTCTTCATTTTCACCAATGAGTTGATCAATAAAATTTTCTTGCTAAATGGATAGTTGATTGATTTCTTTGTTCTTTTTTTCTATCTCTTCTATGGCTTTATCCATTTGTTCCTTAACTTCACATAGTCTGACTGATTGGATCTCTTGTTCTCTTTTCAACTTTCTTACTTCTTCTTGGAGAGAAAGATTCTTTGCAATTAGATCTTTGATTGCTTCATCAGCTTCATCTAAGGTTCTTTCAAAATATATATTTTTAATTCTTTCTTCAATGTAGAGATTTTCATTAGTTTGTTCCGCTAGATATTTCCTTCTTTACAAAGATTAAGAAAGATGCTCCTTTACTTTTCTAAGATTTCCAATAGCCAATTCCAAATCCAACTTGTCATTCTCAATAGCCTTTTCTAGCTTGTATACATCCATTGTCTTTCATCTTTTCTCAAGCTATTAAACTTCTCTGAGAACAAAATTCTTTGATACCAATTCTTGGAAATATTAGATAGCCAAGGTTACTGAGAGGGGAGGGGTGAATTAGGAACCAATAAAACTATAAATTATTTCACCAACTAATCCTTCATATAATATACTAATCTAATTGCATGGATGAAAGGGGTATGTGCAAGATCATGGTCAACCAAACTATGGCCTATAGTGGTAATGGAAAACCAACAAATTAGGGTTATGTCAATTTGACACATAATTTTTAAGTGGTTCTAGACTTTATATCAAAAATTTGTAAGAAAATAATCTATAGGAAATTGAATCTAGTTTCTAAACTACTAGGCCTTATCTAGAGAAAAAATTATTTGATTGGTCAAAAGTTTGGATTTTAACGTAGTACTACAAAAATCTCACTGCGAAAATAAAAAGTAGGTGTATGTCTAACCATCTTAATCAAAATCAAATGATAATATTTTTTAATATAATTATAGATATAAAAAGTAGACTCATGCCCATATGTGACACATATTTTTGGAATTTTTAATTCCAAATAACTAATTAATTATGAATTTTCTACTATATTGTTTTTAGAATTAAAATACTACTATGTCTGACCACCTTAACTAGTTCAAAAAAATTCAAAATTAAATTTTTCTTTTCTTTTCTCTTATACTAGTTGAAGTATAGAATATGACGTAACTTTTGGATTTCACAAATCTTATACTGTTTGAAAGTTATAGCTATTTTTCAATCAGTATGTCAATCAACACTTTGTACCTAACTCCATTAGAAAATAAGTAATAATTGCTTACTTAACTCATAATTTGATAGACATTATATTGATGGAAAGCTGAGAACATTCTCAAGAAATCCTTTTCGTTTCATCAATTTTGGATGAAGAAAAAGTCATCAGCTACATCATTGAAGTCAGATACACACAACAACACACCAAAAACACATTTTTGGGACATTTTTGGCATTGACCATGGAGGTTTGGCATCCTAAGAAAAACCAAGCCTAATCGAGGACCTATTCCCAAATTGGGTATCTATTCCCAAAATGGATACCCGTTCTCAAATCAGATACACGTTTTTTTCTTTTTCTTTTTTCTTTTTTTTTTAAATTTTTTTTATAATAGTATAACCCCTTTTTAGGATACTTAGTATTTTTTTATAGGCTTTAGGACCCTTAACCATAAATATAATGGTTATAAAGGATTGAAAGGGGTCATAGGGTACCTTTTGACACTTTTTAACCAATTCAATCACAATATGTGTGCTTATGGTTCCTAGAACCCCTAACTACATAAATGATGTGATCTAATGACTCAAAATGGCCTTTGAATATCCTATAACCCTTTTTGACCCATTTGATGAAATGAAGTGTGCTTAGGGGTCATAAGATACTTTATTACACCTTTTGACTCATTCATACACATAATATATATTCATAGGACCCCTAGGGATGCATATTATTATTTAATGAGTCAGAAGGGGTCATAGGAAACTTTATAACCCCATTTGACCCATTCAAACACATAATGAATGTCCCAATGGGTCCTAAGACCCCTAGGAACATATGTGGTCCTACTACTTTGGACCCATATAAATGGTTATAACATGTCCCTAGGAATCATAGGACACCTAGAGACATATGTTGTCATGAAATGTGTCGAAAAGGGTCACAGGTTATCCTATTACCTCTTTTGACCCATATAAATAATTATAATATGTCATTAGGGGTCGCAAGAGCCCTAGAGACATATGTTAAAATGAAATATGTCAAAAGGGGTCATAGCTTATCCTGTGGCCCCTTTTGACCCATATAAATGATTAGAATATGTCCCTAGGGGTCCTAGTACCCCTAGTGACATATGTTGTAATAAAATGTGTTGAAAAGGGTCATAGGTTATCCTATCACTCTTTTCGACCCATGTAAATTATTATAATATGTCCCTAGGTATCTTGAGACCATTAGCGACATATGTTGTAATGAAAAGTGTCAAAAGGGTTCATAGGTTATCCTATGACCCCTTTCAATCCATATAAATGATTATAATATGTCCCTAGGGGTCCTTGGACCCCTAGAGACATATGTTATAATGAAATATGTAGAAAGAAGTCATAGGTTATCCTATGACCTCTTTTTACCATTATAAATGATTATAATATGTCCCTAGGAGTCCTAGGACCACTAGAGATATATTTTGTCATGAGATGTGTTGAAGGGGGTCATAGGTTATCCTATGACCACTTTCAATCCACATAAATGATTATAATAAATTTCGAGGTCTTGGGACCCTTAGAGACATATGTTGTCATGAAATGTGTCAAAATCTTTTGACCCATATAAATGAGTATAATATGTCCCCATGGGTCCTAGGACCCCTTGAGGAATATGTTGTAATGAAATGTGTCGACAAGAGTCATAATTTTTTCTATGATCCCTTTTGACCCATATAAATGATTATAATATGTTCCTAGAAGTCCTATGACTCCTAGGGACATATGTTGTAATGAAACATGTCGAAAGGGGTCATAAGGTTATCCTATGACTCTTTTTGACCTATATAAATGATTACAATATGTCTTTAGGGGTCCTAGGACCCTTAGAGGCATATGTTGTAATGAAATGTGTCAAAAAGGGTCATAAGTTATCCTATGACCCTTTTCAACCTATATAAATAATTATAATATGTACCTATGGGTCTTAGGACCCCAAAGACATATGTTGTAATAAAATGTGTTGAAAGGGGTCCTAGGACATTCTATGGCTCATTTCAACCCATATAAATTATTACAATGTCCGTAGGGGTCTTATGACCCCTAGAAACATATGTTGTAATGAAATGTGTCGAAAGGGTTCATAGGTTATCTTATGACCCTAACCCCTTTCAACCCATATAAATAATTATAATATGTCCCTAGGGGTCTTTAGACCCCTAGATACATATGTTGTAATGAAATGTTTCAAAATGGGTCATAGGTTATCCTATGACCCCTTTAGACCCATATAAATGATTATAATATGTCCCTAGGTCCTAGGACCCCTAGGGACTTATGTTGTCATGAAACATGTTGAAAGGTTTCATAAGGTTATCATATGACTCCTTTCAACCCATATAAATAATTATAATATGTCCATAAGGGTCCTAATACCCCAAAAGACATATGTTGTAATGAAATATTTCAAAATCGGTCATAGGTTATACTATAACCCCTTTCAAACCATAGAAATGACTATAAAATATCCTAAGGGGTCCTATGATCCCTAGAGACATATGTTGTAATCAAATATGTTGAAATGGACCTATGACCTCTTTATCCTATGACCCTTTTCGACCCATATAAAAGATTTTAATATGTCCCTGGGGATCTTGGGACCCCTAGAGACATATGTTGTCATAAAATGTGTCAAAAGGGGTAATAGGTTATCCTATGACCCCTTTCGACCCATATAAATGATTATAATATGTCGTTAGGTGTCTTAGGACTCTTAGAGATATATGTTGCAATGAAATGTGTCAAAAAGGGTCATAGGTCATCCTTTGGCTGCTTTCGATCCATATGAATGATAATAATATGTTCTTAGGGTCCTAGGACCCCTAGAGACATATGTTGTCATGAAATGTGTTGAAAGGGGTCATAGATTATCCTATGACCCCTTTTGACCTATATAAATGATTATAATATGTCCCTAGGTGTCCTAAGACCCCTAGAGAGATATGTTACAGTGAAATGTGTCGAAAGAGGTCATAGGTTTTTTGATGACCCCTTTTGAACCATATAAATGATTATAATATGTCCATAGGGGTGTTGGGACCCCTACAGACATATTTTGTAATGAAATGTGTTGAAAGGAGTCATAGGATAACTTATGACCCCTTTCGACCCATATAAATGATTATAATATGTCCCTAAGGGTCCTAGGACCCGTAGAGACATTTGTTGTCATGAGGTGTGTCGAAAGGGGTCATAGGTTATCTTATTACACCTTTTGACCCATATAAGTGATTATAATATGTTCCTAGGGTCCTAAGACCCCTAGAGACATATGTTTTCATCAAATGTGTCAAAAGGGGTCATAAGTTATACTATGACCCCTTTTGACCCATATAAACAATTACGATATGTCCCTAGGGGTCCTTAGACCCCTAGAGACATATGTTGTAATGAAATGTGTCGAAGGAGGTCATAAGTTTTTTTATGACCCTTTTCGACAAATATAAATGATTATAATATGTCCCAAGGGGTCCTAGGACCCCTAAAAACATATGTTGTAATGAAATGTGTCGAAAGGGGTCATAGGTTACCCTGTGACACCTTTCGACCCATATAAATGATTAAAATATGTTCCTAGGAGTCCTAGGACCCCTAGGGACATATGTTGTCATTAAACATGTCAAAAGGGGTCATATGGTTATCCTATGATTCCTATTGACCCATATAGATGATTATAATGTCTCTAGGGGTCCTAAAACACCTAGAGACATATTTTGTAATGAAATGTGTCGATAGCCATCATAGGTTATACTATGACCCGTTTCAAACCATAAAAATTACTATAATATATCCCTAGGGGTCCGATGACCCCTAAAGACATATGGTGTAATGAAATATGTCAAAAGAGGTCATAGGTTATCCTATGACCCCTTTCAACCCATATAAATGATTCTAATATGTCCCTAGGGGTCCTGGGACCCCTAGAGAAATATGTTGTCATGAAATGTGTCGAAAGGGGTCATAGGTTATCCTATGACCCCTTTTTACCAATGTAAATGATTATAATATGTCCCTTTGGGTCCTAGGACCCCTAGAGACCCATGTTATAATGAAATGTGTCAAAAGGGGTCATAGGTCATCCTATGGCCACTTTCAACCAATATAAATGACTATAATATGTTCCTAAGGTCCTCTGACCCCTAGACACATATGTTGTCATGAAATGTTTTGAAAGGCATCATAGGTTATCTTATGACCCCTTTTGACCCATATAAACAAGTATAATATGTCCCTAGGGGTCTTGGGACCCCTAAAGACATATGTTATCATAAAATGTGTTGAAAGGGGTCATAGGTTATCCTATTACCCCTTTTCACCCATATAAATTATTATAATATCTCCCTAGGGGTCCTAAGGCCCCTAGAGACATATATTGTCATGAGACGTGTCAAAAGGGGTCATAGGATAACCTATGACCCCTTTCGACCCATATAAATGATTATAATGTGTTCTTAGGGTCCTAGGACCCCTACAAACATATGTTGTCATGAAATGTGTCGAAATGGATCATAGGTTATCCTATGACCCCTTTTGACCCATATAAATTATTATAATTTGTCCCTAGGGGTCTTGAGACATATGTTGTAATGAAACATGTCGAAAGGGGTCATAGGTTATCCTATTACCCCTTACGACCCATATAAATGATTATAATATTGTGCTAGGGGTCCTTGGACCCCTAAAGACATGTTATAATGAAATGTGTCAAAAGGGGTCATAGGTTATACAATGACCCCCTTCAAACTGTAAAAATGATTGTAATATGTCCCTTGTGTTCCCATGACCCCTAGAGACACATGTTGCAATGAAATATGTCGAAAGGGATCATAGGTTATCCTATGACCCTTTCAACCCATATAAATGATTATAATATGTCCCTAGGGGTCCTAGGAACCCTAGAGACGTATATTGTAATAAAATGTGTTGAAAGGGGTCATAGGTTATCCTATGACCCCTTTCAACCCTTATAAATAATTATAATATATTCCTAGGGGTCCTAGGAGCCCTAGAGACATATGTTGTCATTTAATGGGTGAAAATAGGTCATAGGTTACCCTGTGACTCCTTTCAACCCATTTAAACACATGATTTATGTCTCTAGGGGTTCTAGGATCTCTAAAAACATATATTGTCATATAATGTATTTAAAGGGGTCATGGGGTACTCTATGACCCCTTTTGACTCATTTGAACACATGATATATTTTTCTAGGGGTTATAGGACCCCTATCAACATGTGTTATCATATAATGGGTCAAAAGGGGTCATAGGCAACCCTATGACTCATTTTGGCCCATTCATACACATGATGTATGTTCCTAGGGGACCTAGGACCCCTAGGGACATAGACAATGAGTTATAATGGGTAAAATGGGGTCATAGGGCATGTCAAGACACATTTCAACCTATTGCATGACAAAATACATTCATTGTAGGACCCCTAGGGACATACATGTTGTGTTCCAATGGGTTGAATTGGGTTAAATGATATCCTATGACCCATTTCAACCCTTTACATGACAAAATATGTTCTTGTGGGTCCTAAGACCTCTAGGAACAAGCATGTTGTGTTCAAATGGGTTGAAAGGGGTCATAGATTATCATATGACCCATTTCAATCAAATAAATGATAACTTATGTTCCTAGGGATCCTAGGGCCCCTAGGGACATATATGTTGTGTTCCAATGGATAGAAAGGGGTAATAGGGTATCCTATGACCCCTAGGGACATACTTCTTATATTCTGATGGGTAGAAAGGGGTCATAGGGTATTCTATGACCCCTTTTGACACATTACACAAGAACATATGTTGCTAGGGGTCCTAGGACCCTTATCATAATGTGTGTTGTACTCCAATGGGTCAAATTTTGACCCATTACATGATAACATATGTTCCTAGGGGTCTTGAGACCCTAGGGCCATACATATTGTGTTCCAATGGGTCAAAAGGCATCATTAGATACCCTATGACCCCTTTTAGCCCATTACATGACAACATACGGGTCATAGGGTATTCTATGACCCCTTTGACACATTACACAAGAACATATGTTGCTAGGGGTCCTAGGACCCTTATCATAATGTGTGTTGTGCTCCAATGGGTCAAATTTTGATCCATTACATGATAACATATGTTCCTAGGGGTCCTGAGACCCTAGAGGCATACATATTGTGTTCTAATGGGTCAAAATGCGTCATTAGATACCTTATGACCCCTTTCAGCCCATTAGATGACAACATATGTTCCCAGGGGTCCTATGACCCCTAGGAATGTATGTTGTCATGTAATGGCTTGAAAGGGTCATAGGATACTCTATGAACCCTTTCAACCCATTGGAACACAACATATATGTCTACATGAATCCTAGGAACATATGTTGTCATGTAATGCCTTGAAAGGGTCATAAGATACTCTATGAACCCTTTTGACCCATTGGAACACAACATATATGTCTACAAGGGTCCTAGGACCCCTAGGAACATATGTTATCATGTATTAGGTCAGAAGGGTTCATAGGATACTCCATATCCCCTTTCTACAAATTAAAACACAAGATATATGTCCCTAGGCATCCTTTGACCCTTAAGAAGATATGTTGTCATATAATGGGTCAAAATGGGTCATAGGGTATCCCATGACCCATTTGGACTCTTTGGAACACATGTATGTCTGTTGTAAGACCCGTAGGAACATATATCATCATATAGTTTGTTAACTTAGGTTACTAATATATATAATATATAATAACAATATATATGATATATAATTAGGGTATCCCATGACCCATTTGGACTCATTGGAACACGTGTATGTCCTTAGGGGGGCCCATAGGAACATACATCATCATATAGTTTATTAACTTAGGTTAGTAATATATATAATATATAATAATATATAAATGATATATAATTATATAATTATATATAATAAGTAGTAAGTATAAATAAAATAATTATATATAAAATAGGCAAGAACCTACAACAAAATGGTAAATTGTGAGCCTCTTATCTGAGAGGTCTTGGGTTCAAATCTACCCAAGTGCTTAAAAAATAATAATAACTTAATCATAACACATGATAATTAATCATGGCTTCGGCCTCTTACCAATCAAAATATTATTATTATTATTATATGTAAAATAATTATATATAAGAAATTATTATTATTATTTAATACTATATGATAAATTTTAGTAACTATATATAATAATTGTTCGCCCCCCCCCCGGCAATTATGCTATAACTATATTATAGTAGGACTTGATACAGCTTAAAAATTGGTCCACACTCCCTTAACATTTGAATTTGGTGCCATAATTTAGAAACATAAATTGGATACTTGTTCCCAAATCGGATACCCATTCTCAAATTGGATATATGTTCTCAAATTGGATACCCATTCTCAAATCGGATACTCATTCTCAAATCGCATACTCATTCTCAAATCGGATACCCAATTAGGAAAGGTATTACATTTTTTGTTTGGTACTAGGATGGGTGGGAAAAAAAGTCAAAGAACATTTTGAAACACTTTTAGGCATTTCAAAACTACATGTTTTTCACATCGCCACTTTTTGGCACACCATGATCCTGCACATACACAAAGAATGAAAGCACTAAAACATTCACAACACTTTGACACAAGATTTGGTGACCCAGAAACCTTCAAAATAGAAAGTAAAACTGGGGTGGGAATGAGACCCACAAGCTTTAGTATTGTAGTATAAATTTGACCTGTTAAGACTTACAATTGATCATTTCTAATGATCTGCCCTATTAGGAGCAATAATGACTACTAGGTCCATTGTGTGAAAAGATTTACAAAACATACAATGAAGTATACACTCAATAAAGAGATTTTTCAAAGACCCTTAAGTCTACCCTATTAAAGGATTCAACTGATACACCTATTAGGATGAACCAATGGTCAATCTTTGATCTATAACTTTGATTTGCTAGTTGAGATTCCTTGTAGTGTAAAGATCACCTTATTGTGATAGATAAATCTTTGTTATCCCTTATATTGCTTGTAGCCTTTATCAATTCGCACTTCTACTCTTCATTTTTGCTTCATACAATCACATTTGGATATGATATAATTCATTACATATATAGCAATCCAAATTTCACAACTCATTAGAGTCGGCTACAATACAAGTTTCCATATAAATCACAAATTCAGCCCAACTGTTGACACTCGGGTTCTGAAGAAAAACTCAGTGATGTTATGATACTCGACAACCATTGTCAACACTTGGCATTGTCATGCACTCGATAGATGTAGAATCTCGGTCCATACTAATCACTTCAAAGTAGCTTGAAATCAATCAGCACTGTGTGACTTAGTGAACACTGCAAAACTCAACATATAAATTGAATCACTTGGTTGACATTCCATGGCTTGGTCAACACTAACACTGCAGGCTTTGTATAAACTAAATCACTTGATTAACACTTAAAGGCTCAATCAACAATAGATTCACATCACTAGCACTACAAGCTCAATAGAAACTAGAGAGCATGGTTGACACTATGCAACTTAGTTAATATTGTGAAGCTTGGTTAGCATTGGCACTAATCAACTTAGTAGATACTGCTCAACATACACTGAATAAAGATTCTGGAATTCTATAGCAACCGTAGAACTCAGTAATAACTATATAACTTAGTAGTAATTATACATTTTAGAAGCAACTATTTATATACTACTTGGCTCGATAGTAACTGTAGCACTTCATTAACATTGCAAAGTGAAAGATAAGCTCGACAGCAACTATAGAGCTCAGTAGAAGCTTAACCAATTAACTAAGTGTGAGTCACTAATAAACAAACTTTGACCTTAATGTCAACACACTTCTGCTTGTAATAGCATATGTTTGATATTGATATTAGCATTGAAATTATCCAGTGTTCTTTGTATTCATTTTTACTGGGACTACATCCTCCTCCAATCATTTTCTATGGATATTCTTGAACAATGTTAGAACTCTTAGCAGTCAATAATTGTCCAATCATAAAGATAGTGATATTGTCCATTTGCGATTTGATAATGCCAGTTCTTAATTTGACTCTGCGTGCTATAAAAAGTATTCTTTGACAAGTATCATATCATGATTGCTCATATTTCATGGGAACGAAGACACAATTGTTTTGCATTTTTTGTAATTTGTAGGCTTCACTTTGATACCCACAAATACAAATGTATGATAGAAGTGCGTTGTGATTCATGTGTAACTCCCACGCACCATATAGCTTGGTTCTTGAGTATTCTATTTAAGCTTTTCATCGTATATACTTTCGATACCTCAAATAAATTATTGAGTATTGAGCAATAGGAAGGTGAATTCCATGTTGAAGTAGCTTTGTAAGGTATGTTTAGGGAATCGTGAACTTGAAAACCTGATTATTTCATGGTGTGTCAATCCAAACTCTAAGTCTATCATTTGAGGAATGAAACAACATCATTTATGTTGCCTACAATGGCAAACAGAAAAGGCACAAGAATATTTCAACATCAATTTGAACTTTCATAATTGGTCAAACCATCGGTTATGAGGGAACAACTAGTTTTTTTACAAATATACTAACAATTGTGCATGAATAATGACGAGAATACATCAATGGCCAAAAACATATGAATGACTTTCTTTGGTTTTATAAGCTATGAACCATTGATCTCAACAAAACCTCAAATATCTGAAATCAACAAACAAAATGAAATCCAAAGTCTTCCATGCCTAAGGATAACCATACACCATTGATCCGAGAAATTATGTCAAGCATTCCATATAGGGAACACCTTCAGCATAATTATTGCATGTAGTTATATAAGATTAATTATGTTTATCTTATTATTGTATTTATGATTGATATTGGAATGATTTTTCTAACAACTTAGTAATTTATAGTTTAATATTATTTAGGGAATTATAATTCTTTTATTATTTTCTTATGCTATTTATATTTTTCTAGGAATTAAATTCAATTTTTTAGATTACTTAATGACTTAAAGTCAAAATTTCTTACTAAATTTTAGTAAATAATACATTTCAAAATGTTTGATTATAGTTACCTCACACTTCTTGAATTAGAACATAACTAAGATTACATCTCTTTGATGTTATTAGTCCTTGCCTATTTATAGGCACAAAACTAATGTTTTCATTAGTTCTCTATTCATTTAATTTTTAGAATGACAAATCTTACAATCTAAAGTTTCAAAATGTTTTATTTTTAAATAATGATTTCTAATTTATGATTCGATGAATCTAATTTTGCTAGGGGTTAAATTAGTTTTAAAAGTCCCAATATTAGCTAGAAGCTCTAGAATTTTCTATTCATTCCAGACAATAACTAGAAATGAGAGGATGGTGTGATTTTCTCTCTGTTGTATCAGTCTACATCACTAAGGTGAATATTTTAATGGAGGTTTGAACAATGTGTAGAAAATTGTTGTGTGCCCACTTTTCCATGTCAATTAACTCATTAGCTAATCTTGATCTTAACTTTGTTGCGGTTATATTATTTTTTCACCTTAAAATTTCTAAAATTGAAATTTTTATAAGCTTGTGGAAAGCTCCAACCATCTCTCATTAAAATTATTTGGACACCTTGACTCAAATCTGTCAGCCCTAGTATTTGAAATCTTTATGAACATTACTTATCATTTGCAAAATGTTGGGATTGTATCGTAAATTTTAAAATTTTGACAAAGTAGGTGGTATTGGTGTTTGGTGGAACTATTGTATGAGGTCATTACACAAAGTTTTGTACTTTCCTTTTGAACTTTGTGAATCTATTTTTTTAACAAGGTCTAGAGAAATGATGACATATTTGTCTTTTCAACATTCTAATAGAATACCTTTTAAAAAAAATTATAAATAATGATTATGAAATGAATTAAGTCTAATAATAAATAACATTGATATAATTATTTTTCTTTGATGTATATCTTAATCTTTTAGTAAATTATAATTATGGTTATTTTAATTAAAATTTGCAAACATTAGATCGCATGAATATAATTTTTCCTATTAAATATTTTTATTTGAAATAATATTTACATTTTTATTTCTATTATAGTATTATTTATGTTCAACTAAAGAAACTCAAAGTTGTTTAGGTATTGACACATGGGAATAAGAAATACAAGGCACAAAATGACTTTCATAATACTTTCTTAAATTTTAAAGCGGGGTTCCATTAAAATATCTTCTTACAAATTAAGTAATGTTGAAATTGCATATATTCTCTCATTATAGAAATTTGATTCATTTTTATTTCTTAAAAGTTTTAGGTACTCTCCACAAATCATTTATTCAAAAAAAAAATCCTTTTTTACTTATCACAATAGATAGGAACTCTTGCTCCCATAGAGCTCTTCTTTAAAATTACATTTTATTCTTAAATCCTAAATTTTAATAGTTGAAGTCATTAATACTAGTGTAATTACATAAGATCATGAGAAAGCAAGAGCCCTATCAAGTTGGACTCCTTGCCTTGTACAAGAAAAAGTAAAAAGAATTGTTAGAAGGGTGCAAAAATGATGAAATATATAAAATTTGTTGAAGTTTGAAGTCAACATGGTCATTTGTAATGCTTTAGAAATTATTTATTGTGTAGCTTAAGTGTTTCAAATTGCTAGTTGAAAAAAATACAGAAAATGCAACCTACATTATTAACATAATTTAAACATTAGTTGTGTGGCCAAAATATTCATATTTAATAAAACATGTCAATATATTGTATTTCAAATAAGTATCTATGCCTATATTTGTTGAAAGTATAATATATTCTATTTTACTATATAGATTACACACCTATACACATTATGCAAAATATTTTAGCAAAGATAAAGTACATTGATAATGTATGAAATGTGTCACAATAAATGGACTATTGAATATTATTTTACTTTTTTTGCTAGAATTTCATTTTAAACTTCTACACTAAAAAAATGATAGAATAGACCTAGTGAATTAACAATGAATAACAATCATTTTTAAAATATAAAAAATTTGTAAGGAAGTCTTATGACATTCAATATATAGTTAATATCTCTTTCCTCTATCAAAAAAAACCTTTCTAATATGTCTAACTATGTAACAATTTTTCTTATGTCCTGGTTTATCTCTACTAAAATATCAACCCAGTATTTGGTTAGTGTTATTTTTAGACATTTGAGGGTATGTGCAGGATCATGATGTGCCAAAAAGTGGCAATCTGGAAAATCTGTAGTTCTAAAATATGTCAAACCATTTCAAAACCTATTTCAACTTTTTTCCCACCCACCCTGATACTAAATGAAAACAATTAATATCTTTATAAGGTCTACTATATCTTTTGATACCAAACCTATATGGTCAACTTTAAAAACATCCTAAAAATGTCCTTCTGGCCTATTTTTATGTGATTTTTACTTGAAACATGTAGCTGGCAACTTTTTTTTCACCAAAATTTGATGAAATGAAAAGGGTTTCTTAAGAATGTTCTTATCTTTCCATAAATGAAAGGTTTGTCAAATTATGAGTTTAATAAGTAATTATTACTTATTTTCTAATAGAGTTACATATAAAGTGCTGGCTGACACACTACTTGAAAAATAACTATAACTTTCAAATGGTACAACATTTTTTAAATCCAAAAGATGCATCACATTTTATGTTTCTTCTACTATAATGAAAAAAATGAAAATTTTAATTTTATAGAGTTTTGAATCAGTTAAGTTGGTCAGACACGAGAGTTTTTTATTCCAAAAATACTAAAGTCAAAAATTAATTATTAATTAATTATTTAACATAAAAATACCTAAAAATATGTGTACATCCAAGCATGAGTCTACTACTTAAATCTAGAATGTTATTAAAAAATATTATCATTTGATTTTGATTAAGGTGGTCAAACATACCTTTAATTCTTATTTTTGTTCTAAATTTTTTGTAATATTGCATTAAAGTTCAAAATTTTGACTAATCAATTTTCATTTTTTTGAGATAAGTCCTAGTATTTTAGAAATTAGATTCAATTTTCTAGAGATTCTTTTCTCTCAACTGTTTGATATAAAGTTAATAACAAGTAGAAAATTGCATGTCAAGTTGACATTACCTTGATTTTCTAATTTTTTATTGCCACTTGAGAGTATAGTTTGGTTGACCATGATCTTGCACATACCCTTGATCAAGCCAATTAGCTATGTTCTATAGAAAAGGATATTTTAAAATGCCACTATTAAAATAGCTTAAATTTTTTCTTATTTTTATATTTATTTTTAAATTTTTCTTGTGCTTTCAAAGAAATGTCTTTAACAGTGAATCCCCTAAATTGGGTAATAGTAGATAGTCTTTATATCTTAATATATTATACATGAAGTAATATTTTTGGTTTTTATAATCTTAGAAGCACATGATTTTCCAATGATTCTATCATATCTATACCTTCAATTTGCATAAAAGTCAAACATGTACACACACACACACACATACACACACACACACACACACACACACATGACAATATTTATGTTATAAAATTTCTTGTGTTTTCAAAGAAATTTCTTTAATAGTGAATCCCCTAAATTGGGTAATAGTAGATAGTCTTTATATCTTAGTATCTTATACATGAAGTAATACTTCTTTTTTTATAGTCTTAGAAGCACATGATTTTCCAATGATTCTATCATATCTATACTTGCAATCTGCATAAAAGTCAAACATATATATAATGACAGGGAGTGGTACATTATGTAGGTCCCAAATAGCATGTGACTACAACTTCCTCCATCAACCAAATCAAAAATGTCAAACATAAAGTAAAACATACATGTACACCATACACATGCAAGTATGTGGTAAGTAACTATAAAACGACATATAATTCATCCATATAACTTGTAATTGTGAAAACAACTGAATCACTATATGAAATATATAAAGCATCATCATCAAAAGAATAACCATGAAAACATGAAGTAACCAAGTATCAAGTAGCTCATCAAATATATAATCTAAGTATGAAATAGTATTAATAAAATCAAGTAACCTAGTACCACTAAATCATAACACATAACCATAAAAATTTGGCCTAAAAGAATTCGACAATTTAGCATGAAAAGTAAACTAGGGGTAGGCATTACATTATCCATGTTTAGAGAGCAATCTTGAGCATAACTTAAAGGCTCTATGAGATTTTGGAATGAGTCACTGTTCATATTGTCTAATGACATAGCCAGAAATGGAGCTAAAATAGAGGTAGGAGTAGAAAGAATAGGTTGGGACTATGGATTTAGTGAAGAACTATTCTTATCAATAGAGAAATAGGAATAAATTTTGCGGTAGGTACTTCCTGTAATGTTGATTGAACAACTAGAAATTTTATCTCATTAAAGACCATGTCTCTACTCTGCACAATTTTATTTGTAATAGGATCCCCTAATCAAAATCCAAACTCATCTTCACCATAGCCCATGAAGATACATTATTGTGGTTTTGAATCCAGCTTGCTTCTTTTTTCTTTAGGAACATAAACAACTGCTTGACACCCACAAACTTGAAGATGTGAGTAAGAAATCCTTCTTCTGAGCCATTCCTATTTTGAAATTCCAAAGTACAAACAAGATGAAAGGCTTAGATTAACCAAAAAAAATATTGTATTACAAGCTTCTTCCCAGAATTCTTTGCCTAATTTGGAATTAGAAATCATGCACCGAGATTTCTCAAGAATGGTTTGATTGAGCCTTTATGCTGCTCACTTTCATTGAGGGGTGAATGGCACAACTTTCATTTGTTGAATGCCATGATCTACACAAAATTTATGAGACTCCAATGAATATAATTCACCTCCATTATCTATTTTTAAATATTTGATTTTGTGCCCACTCTGATTTTCAACAAGAGCTTCAAAAACTTTAAATTTTGAGAAAACTTTAGATTTCCTATAGGTCATATAAATTGAAACCTTTCTCCTACAATTATCAAGAAAGGAAACAAAATAACTTTCTCCTCCATGAGAGGCTACCTCTATAGTCCACCAAAGACATCTGAGTGCACTAGGTTAACTCCAATGGTGTTGTCTTCTTGTCATGGCCATTCTTCAAAAAGATGACACATTTTTGTTTCCCATGAAGGCAACGTTCACAAATTTCTAAATCTATTGATTGGAGACCCAAAAATTGTTCTTGATTAAGCATGACCTCTAGCCCATTTGTCCTCATGTGGCCTAATCTTTCATGCCAAAGTGTAGCACCGATGCCCACAACATTCATAGTAGCTCCCACCTCATCATTAGTTTCTACAACATATAGGATTTCAACTTTATCTACTTTGCCAATAACCATGGAACCCTTGGTAATTTTCCATGTGTTCATGAGAAGTGTAAGAAAGCCTTGGCTATATAACTAACTTACGAAAATCGTATTCCTTTTTAATTTGGGAACATGCCTAACATCCTTAAGCAATAATTTAGCACCTCCTTCTACTGATAGTATAATATCATCCTTTCCTACAATTTCACAAGCTTTGTTGTCACCCAGATAGACATTCCCAAACTTACCTTCTTTGTAATTTTTGAAGGCTTCAATGCAAGAAGACATGTGAAAAGAAGCCCTGGAATCAATTACCCATGAACTTGAGGTTGTGTCACTTGTTGCAAGAACCAAAATACCATCATCCTTATCATGAATGGTATTTGCTCCACTGTCCAAAACCTTTTCTTGAGCCCTTTTATATTTTCAACAATCCTTAATGTGACCAACCTTTCCACAAAACCAACAATCATTTTGTCTACCCCAGGAGTGTGATCTTCTAGCTAATTGAGATCTACGATTTTAATTACTTCTTCCTCTATGATGAGTTCTTCCTTTATTTTCCATGCTCACTAAATTGTTCTACAGTATCACCGAATGAAGAATCTTTATTGCTTCTTCTCATGTCTTCACTAAGCGAAGTAGCTACAACTTCGTCATAGACCAATTTTTTCATTTTGGTAATGGAAGTGTTGATTGACCTGATTACACCATCCTAATTGTCTTGTAGGGAGCATACCAAGATCACGACAATGTTTTCATCATCTTGACGCATACTAATGGAGTTTGCATGACATAGAAGAGCATTTAACTCATTTATGTGACTCAACATCATTGTCTCCTCCTTCATCGTCAGCTTGTAAAGCTTCTTCATGATGAAAATTGTGTTTGTGGAAGATGTCATTTTGTACATGCTTTGAAGCTTGTCCGATACTACCTTTGGTCTTTTCATTATTTATATTGAACAAGACATTTTGAGATAGGAAAAGAAAACAAATTGCCATCATCTTTTCATCAATTGTATTCCAATTCTCATCTATCATAGAAGATGGATTTTTTCCATGTTCTCTGATTGCCACTGCGAGATCTTGCTTGATTAATAATGAACACATTTGTACTTTCCATAGAATGTAATTCTTCCCTGAGAATTTTTGCACTCTTGATTCCTCCATGACTGCAAAATTTAGTCACCAAAATCAATCACAGGCTTTGATACCAATTGAAAAGAAAATTTGAAAGTGCACATGAAAATACAGGACAACAAGACACATAAACACATGTTTATCGTGGTTCGCCACAAATCATGGCTATGTCTACACTGAGAGCAGAGGAATTATATTGATTGAAAATAATGAGTTTACAATAGATGCTATCAACATTTATAGATCACAAATGATCCGCTTAAGAGACACAATAAATTGGAGGGAAAGACCCAAGCAACTGTTAGACTTCAGATACTTAACACGAACCTTATATTGGATGCGACTATTCTCTACCCCAAAAAAAAAAAGCTTTATATGCATCCCTACAAAAAGTCATTTTCACATATCACAATAGATTTTTATGAATGCTTTACTAAATTAATCCTCATATTTAATTTCACATCACAATGATGTAAAAATGCCAAAAAGGATAAAATAAAACAAAAGCAATTATGTTAATTTGTTTTTATCAAGTGATATCATTTTATGTGAACAATAAGCAGAACTAGAAACTTTTAACTCCCTTTCTAAAATGAAAAGGCCAAAAAAGCTTGAACGCGAGGACATACTATAAATCGGATAATAATTTGACTGCCTCTCATTATATAATTATTTCATTACTTTACTAAAAATTAAATAGATACATTGCTGTATTGATGTGAGATACCAACAACTACACTGGATGCAAATTCCGAAACATGTTAGGTGTAGGTTCGTTCCATTGAACCCGGAGTGCATGGACACCGTCCCGTCCAACATTATTGGACAGGAAAGTTTGCAGCTTTAGTTTGTTTTCTTTTTAAAAGCATCCGTACCAGGAACAGATCATATGTGATCCAGCGGGCCCATGAGCATCTTGCACGAACAAGGAAAGCCAAAAGCAAGGAAGCGCTCATTATTAAGAGTCTCGGCAGAGAAGACAATCTTAGAAGAATTTATGTCTGGGTAAAGTGTTGGAGGTGGAAAATATGGAAGAAATAACAAAGTCTGAGAAGTTTACTGAGCACAATTGGGTTGTTGAAGTTGAATCAGAATTACAAAAGGAAGAGAGATCAGATGAATCCCATGATGGTCTTATTCATACCGTTCCAAAGTCTCTCATGAGTGAAAAGACAAAGGTGTTCTATCTTCCTCAAGTCATCTCCTTGGGTCCTTACCATTTCGAAATAAGAGATCCAAGGAAAAATGACATGGAACGTCTCAAGTCAGAAGTAGCAAGAAAGATGGACCGTAAAATCAGCATAGAAGGTGGCTTAAAGTCAGTGATGGAAAAGTTCAAGGTGAAAGAGATGCAAGATCAAATAAAGGAGAGGTATGCTAATAACTTTGAACTTAGCAGTGAAGCGTGTGCGTGGATGATAGTGAGGGATGCTTGTTTTGTTCTAGAAGTCCTCCATAGATTTGGGAAAGATGAAGATCAAGAGCAAAGCGTGAAGGGCTCCATTGATAGTACTCTTAGCAGGAAACGGCATCATCCTCTTTTGATAGAAATTGTGAAAGATATGCTCAAGATGGAAAATCAGCTACCATTCTGGGTATTGAAGGAAATCAAACATCATATTGTGCCATCAAATGGTTATGACTGTTCTGAGCCAGCGTCAAAAGATTATGTCTGGGTTGAGTCTGCACTAAAAAATTTATCACCCATCGAAGTGGCAAAAGGACGGGATCGGATTTACAAAGAAGATTCGCATATCTTGCAGTTGCTTCATGACTACATTACTGACAAGTCAGAGACCCCCTCCCCCAATAAACGGCCAGGTAAACATTGGATGACCATCACAGCATTTTTGAAAATGGTTACTAAAGAAATTATTTACATGCTTCTATCCCCTGAAAAATGTGTGAAGTGGCTATTTACACTATTATATGCCATAGTCCTATTATTTCTGTTCCCAGTCTTTGTTATGTTTTTCATTTGGCACTGTATTAGGGTCTACATATCCCCTTCTGAGAAGGAGATAGGGAAACATGTTCCAACTGTAGAGGAGCTAAAAAGAATGGGAGTTAGATTCAAGAAATTAGAGGGTGATAAATTAGGAATTAGTCACATTAAGTTTGAAAAAAGTGATTCCATACTGTATTTACCAAAGTTCAAAGTAGATAAGAGATCAGAAGTTATACTCAGAAACCTGGTTGCTCTGGAGATCTGCTCTCAAGATGAAGAGAAACCCATTACAAGATACGCCATTCTAATGAACGATTTGATTAACACTAGTGGGGATGTGGGTATTTTGAGACGAGAGGAAATCATCACCAGCAAGCTTGGGAGTGACGATGAGATTGCACAGCTTTGGAATTCTATGATAACATCCACAGAAATGCCCAGGTACGATCCTATTGATGAAGTTGCTCAATCCATAAATGCTTATCGCAAAAAGTGGTGGAAAGTTCTGTGGGCTCAATTTATCATGGCTCATTGTTCGAAGCCATGGTTGTTTCTATCCCTCATGGGAGGACTTGTTCTTTTAGGGCTAACAGGTGTCCAAGAATTTTGCCTCTTTGAATCATGCCAAGTCAAATAGACATTTTGTCTTCTACTCCACTAGACCACTGGCCGAGGTAACTTATATGTATCTGCATCTGTAGTCAATGTTAAATAGTGGAAGTCTTTTGTATTTTGATTGAATAAAAGTTGAGTAAATGTGCATATAAGTTGCATTGTATATAGCGTCTTCTACTAGATGGTCACATAACATTGAATGTGTAACATGTCCTTTAGAATCATGAAGTTGAAGTATGTAACTTAGCAGATAGGTGGATATAAAGTGACCTAGCTTTGTATGAGGCATTGCAAGTTTTTAGAAATCATGTGTCAATAATTTATGTAGAATCTGAATCAAATTAAAAACAAAACTTTAAGAATATTTTATGAAATTAGATATTAATAATTAAATATGTAAATTAAAATGAGTTTAAATAAAATAAATTTTATTTAAATCATTATGAGACATATTTTTATTCACAAACATTTAATCAATCTTTGTTATTGTTATTGTTTATATGTTAAAGTAGTTGAATATTTATATCGAGCTATTTTATGATTTTCATTTCTCATGTAATATTAAAGGACTTTTGTAAGTGTTCTAATATTCTATAGCTCATAGAATCTAACATAGAAGAAAGCAATAATTGTATTTTTCATCTCCTTATTTTGAGTTATTTTGTATGGGTGTTTACATATGATTCTTGCATACAATTTAGTTTTTTAGTACACTCTTTAAGTATAACTATTCCCTCACTCTATGATATTTTACCCCCTATCAAAAAAAAATATTTTATTTAATCATCGATAGCTTGCACTTCTTGAAATGTAGCATGTACATATAATTCTAAGCCTTGAATGACATTATAGAGTTATATAATCTAAATTTCCACCTTCCAAGGTTCATAATGACATTGGTATTCACTAATATGAACACCACATGACAATCTAAGAATATATATTTAAAATAATTAAACCCTAGGCAGATTGCACAAATCCTCTCACAAAATTACAACATCAATTGGTTTCAAACATCAATAATAAACATTTGGCATTCATTAACATCCTTACATAAGCACCTATCTATCACAACTTGCACTAGAATCAACTTGCATAATATGTTTGCATTCAACTATCTTTAACATTATCAATAGATCAAATATTTTTATGACTACTTGTATTTTTCTCATTATTGTGCAATCAAATTACATGGCTGACTTAGTGTTAACGAAGCTCCATACTTTAATCATATGATCCCAAGAATACTTTTAAACACTTAGTTTCCTTAAATGTATGACATTTAGGTAAAAGAAAATTGTGAAAGTATCAAAGGTCATATTTTCCATGGACAAAAGCCATCTAAATAGACTATATCATCGGTATAATCTAGTTTCGATATTTAGGTAACTTAATAGATATGTTTATCTAGGTCTATGATCCTCATTTCAACAATCGATGTTAAAGATTATTTTTTCATAAAAAATTTCAACCTAGAAAAAACCAATGGATTGGTTAAATAGGCCATTTATGAGATAGTATTTCTCCAACTTTATATTTATGAATATTTATAAGTAGAGTTTGTGACTTTTATAAATGAACTAAATAGTCAATGGTATTGTAGAATGGGGCAAAATAGTAGATTAAGGATTCATTTGTAGTTATTTTCTATAATTTATCTTTAGTATTTTGTTTCACATACTCAGTATGCTCTTGAACATACATGATGAGATTTTGGCACACTTTTATTACTCTTTGGAGATATGTATTTCAAGATTTAGTGGTTCAAAATGAGATACAATGGATTTGACATTTATTTGTATATTACTATGGTTGATAGTGGTTCTATGAGGAAAACATGTTTCATATTTCTCTGCATGAGATTCTTTGATGATGCACTCTTAGAAATGATATATTAATATCCTTGTCTTCATTCAATTTAGATGACAAGATATTTTATTTTAAAGACAATTTCAAAGTTCATTATTGTTTCTACTCTAGGTATTGTCAATCTCAAGTATTTACACTTTATTATTGGTCTTGGTTAATGCAATATGGAATTTAATGTGTATAATAACATTAATGACCCCTAATATGACATGTTGTGGTTCAATTCTCATTTATTCCCACTATAAAAATGATTAGTGTTGAGGTTTTTTCAAATTGATTTTGGTATCTCGATTGGTTGACATTGAGAGAATTCATAAACTATGAATTAGTATTTATAAGGGATAAACCATTATGAATTTAAGTGTAGAGTGCAAATTTTTTGTACTTGGATAAGATTTTGTGCAAGTGCATACTTATGCATAGTTCACATATGAAAGAGGATTTGTCCCCATGATTGTTTGAGTTACTAAGAAATTTGTTGACATATAGTGTGGATATTCATGTGTTATCCATAATTATAGTGAAAATGAATTAGATGAGTTGGTGGCATTTATCACAAGTGGATTTAATCTATTTTATCTTTCTTCTCCAACAACTTGTGATGTCTCAATTTAGACATTGAGTCATTTGGTAGAGCTCATATATTTAAGAATAATCTCCTCTGTCATTTTTCCCTCAACAAGGTTTTCCATGAAAATATAGAGTTTCATGTTTGGTGATTTTTGTGCTTTCATATTCTTAACTTTATTTTATTAAGGATTAATACATGTTTCATGGAGCTAGAAAGGTTGTGTTGAGGATTGAAAATCTGTTGACAATTTAGACATCCCATATTAGTTATCTCTCATATTCAATAAGGGCCCATTTTATTCCAGACATAGGAATGGAGAATAGGAATGCAAAATTGGGAATATGAAGGGTTATTCCAATAACAACTATTTTTTAGAATTGGTATAAGCTCATTTTAGAGGCAAAATAAGAATATGTATTCCTATTCCGTATTCCAATTGACAAACCAAATGAAAAATATAAAACATATTCCAAATTTTCTATTCCTATTCTAGCAACCAAACGGGTCATAGGTAGTGGGAATATGAGTAGAATAGGCATAGGTAAATTCTTAAAATTACAAATTCTCCGTTTGAGTGCACCAAATTGAAATTGCGAATAGGAATACATATTCCAATTTTGACTAAAAAATGAGCATTTGCAATTCTACCTAAATAGGTGGAATTGGAATAAATATTCTCATTTTAATTTTATTTATTTTAGAAAACATAAATTTCTGGGTCCATGAATTATCCATCAAGTTCTGACTGAGCCAAACAAGAATAGAAATGTATATCCCCGTTTTCTATTCCAAAATTACTATTCTATAATAACAATTTCAATTCCCATATTTCTAAACTGGTGCCAACTGGACACTAAATAAATTATTTGACATGAGAATGAATTAAAAAATGGTTTAGAAGAATTTTTTATATTTTTTGAAAAATATTCTTCCACATTTATACAAAATCTAAATAATACTTGAAGAAGGTGATTTATGAACCTTTATATAAAGGTTATTTTATTGAACTCCATAATTTCAAACACAAAACAATTTTATTTGCTCCCAAAATATTTCATTATATGTCTCTAAAATAGAACAATATTTTTTACATATTTTATATTTTCAAAACATTATAAATTATATTCTTGCATTCTTACCAATCTATTACTGATGATGGATCAAGTGCGATCCCAAACCAAACGGAAACGTTGATGAAAAAGAATTATATACACAATCTAATTCAGAACCAGATCATGTATGACAAAAATAGATTGTAGAAACTGATAAAATTCAACAATATAAATATTTATCACAGTAATACACTATTGACAGATAAAGCTTGATGTGAGATTCCTTTTAAATCTCTACTCATTGCAGCCACATCGAAGCGTCGTACCTTAGATAAGCAGTGAAATTAAGGTTGATGTTAACAGCGGCTTCCATCTGTAGAGCTCGTACCTGGCCCGCGTGAATCATTTTGAGAAGAAATTTGCTCGGCAATGTGTGATCCAGCGAAAAGTTTCCTCCTCCACGAGCATCCGCTGGGATAAGGTTAGTGAAGCGAGGAAATCTTCAACTTGCATAGGCAGTTGAACCTTTCTCTCTTCTGTTGACAGAAATTGTGAAAGACATGCTGATCAAGATGGAAAATTGGTGAAGTTGAATGGTTCATAAAGAGTCCACCAGGGATCAAGTCTTGCTGAGTGCAAGGCCCATAGACATCATAAGGGATGAGGCCAGGATCGTGCCCCGGGCGAATTTGGCAGCGTGGATGCTCCTTAGTCTTTGGCTCTTAGCCGAAGAGGTGTTCAGTATTCAGGCACGTGTGGACCCGTATCGGGTACCTAAAAGTTAATGGTGGCCTTTGCTGGTTGGTAGCTCGCAGGCTTCGTGCCTCGCTGGGCTGCCTCGCAAATCTGAACCCTCCATAAAATTAAAATAAAAATAATGGAAAATTGACTACCACTCTTATTGAAGGAAATCAGAAATGATATCGAAGGATCGACTTGCTGATTATGTCTGTACGTCTTGGGTCGGCCCTTAAAATGTTATCTCCCATCAAAACACGATGTCCGGGGAATCTGAAATACAATCTTATCTTTGCAACTGCTTCGCGACTACATTTTTGACAGCCCGGTCGCCGATGGAAAGTGATCTTCCCGTTGGACTAAATTAGATGAAAAAGGCTCTCTGCCTTTTTTGTATGGGAAAGTTGTTTAATTCCTTGGTGAATAGAGAATATTCGCTTTAGATCTCTCTAAATATCTTGGATATCCAAAAACAAAGAAATTGTGTGATTTAAAAAATAATAATAAATTGAAAATAAATTAATAAGCTATCCTACTTTTTTGTTTTTACCAACAAAACTTTATTGTATAACTCAAAAATAATGTGTGGGTGCATTTCATCGATTTACTCGAGGAGATTTCGTGAGTTATTTCATTAAAGTATAGTCAGACTTTTCCTTAAATTCGATTGGTGTTGGAGGCTTGTTTGACTTCATCTCCCACGTTGGAACAGCACCCCATGCAAAGCAGGTTGGCTTGTCTGACATGTTAATTGGGATTGGATGTCGATTTTAATGAGGAACTGGATTGTTTGATTTTTTTTTAAAAACTCTTCTTACCTTTTGTCTTCACGTGAACTACGCGTGCTCCCTCCCTTGCTGCATTTTCTTCCAGCCTTGATCGGTGTGAGCTTGCTTGGGAAGCACCCAAGTCCACTTGGGGTGACGTGGACAGATGAGTTTTAAACCCAAATTCAAATGTATTTAATGCAAACCTTTGGCCATCACTCGAGTGCAGGCACTTTAATATTCAATCCCTTCTCCATGCGATTTAAATCTGCCCAGGCGTCAATTCTAAAACATGGGGAATGACAATGTATTTAATGCCAAGATAGAAACTTGGCTCTCTCTTGATTTGACAAGGTCAAGGTAATTGGTTTAACCTTTATCCACCCTTACCATTCTTTCTGCGCTTTTTGAGGGGGAGCTGGTTCACAGGCGTAGCAGGGGGGGACAAGACCTGCGGAAATGCAGGCTTGGGCATGCGTGGAAGCCTTGGGAACCGCCCAAGGGAGCATTGGTTAGAGTATGCCCGTGGCTAAATAGCAGAGGATTTGCACCCGACGTGACAGTTTTTCGAATTTCATAATTTCGAAAAACTGTCACGGGTGCAAATTTTCTGCTAGATAGACATCTCCGTTAGAGTATGGCCAAGTGAGAGTTCGTGGGTGGGTAGTTAGTGTAAGTTTTGGGTTAGTATTAAGTGGAATGTTAATTTTAGGTTAGTTGATATGATTAGAATATTAGTGGGGTATTAATCATAGTTAGTTTGTTAAGTTGGTGAAGGGTTAGGTTAGTGACTTTTTTTAAGTTGTTATTATTAATTGTTAGTATAAGATTTAGTATTAAATTAGTGTAGTTAGTTTTAATTTTTAAATAGTTAATTTGTTTGTTTAGTTTAGTTTTATTCTTTCTTTAAATGTTCTAAACTAGCAATCGCATCTTGGTGTGCAATAGGTACGCCGAATAAGTGTGGATGGTCAATTCAATAGGAGTAAATTGTTTGGTAGGTATGGATGGCCAATTCAATAAAAGTAAATTGGTTGGTAGAATTGTGTAAAGATATGTTTGGAAGCTCTTTTTGATTCATATCTCTATAAGCCTTTAATGTTCGAAGAATGACATTAAATTGTGGTGTCAAAAAAAATTCACCATAGGTATTGCATTGAATGAAACTACATGATCAACTTATTAAACATTGAATAATAGATATTTACAAAATTCCAAACTTATAAATGTGGGGGTCATATAATTAAACTTGAGCAAGCATAGGTGGAACTATAAATAAAATATTTTTTCTCCATATCCTCTTAAGCAATGAATGAGAACTAACATTTTTTGTAATTAGAGAAAAGATCATTCAATGAAAATGAGAATTGTTGGGCTTCAAACACCTGACATTTTGGAATAAACATGGGTAATATTCTCACACCATATTGGTGTCACACTTGGCTGTCGCCTAGTAAGATAACCTCATCTTTGCCATTACTTTCAAGTATCAATCAATATAGTAAATTCTCTACCTTATATTCTATAAAATAAAGATAGAAAATGCTCTATCTTATACTTTGTAAAATCAAGATAACAAGTCTCTATCTTATATTCTAAAAAAATAATAAATGACTAACAATAGGTATTAGAGACTCAATAGTCATTCCTTGATTGTACGAGAAGATGAGAAAGTTTGTGGGATTCATTAACTTTACACGCAATTTTTAGAAGTTATTTATTGGAGGTTTAAAAATACCCACTAATTTAAAACCCGATGACATGCTCCCAAGTTTATTCATGACTTTTAGAAAAAGTGAAACTCTGTGCCCATTTTCTTCCAAGCCCCAATCTCCCATTAAAGGACAAGCATGGAGACAAAGTGACTACCATTGAGGTGATTTGAAACATAGATCAATTATCACCTTTTCACAATTCTTAGCACATTGAAAAACATAAGTTAATGCTTTGCAGAAGCATGTGACATGATATTGCAAAGCTCAATTACTCTAGCATATTGCACACATTTCTCTAAATTTGCATATTTTTATTTCTATCTAGATCTCCCTCCATATTTCAAGCATAACATGACCTTTGTTCTAAAGAATTTAAATAGTTGATCATGAGATTATATCTATATTATTATCCATTACTAAGAAGATCATGTTTATGTTTTCAGTTGGAGAGGGAGAGGGAAAACAATGTTTTCTATTGGTTACTTTGGGCAACAGTTTTTCTAACTATAGGGTCAACATAGAGCTTTTTTTTTGTATGCCCAAATTACAAGTTTAATAATTATTACTAAATGACACACTGTTGATTGGGTGAATTCACTAAATTTTGCATTAGCAGTAAACAAGAACCTTCTTTCGTCTTTTTGATGCATTAGCACCTATTAAAAAAATTCATCAAACTACTACATTCTTGCATTATTTCAGAATTGATGTAATTTTCTAGTTGGCTTTTCTTGTTTGCTCTAGGCACAATTTGGTAAAACTTTGCTAATGACCAAAGTTTCTTTCTCCTTCGTCAAAACTATATTTGTGTGATTAGTATAAATGTTAGTTCTTTCACATTCACATTATCCCAAATTGATTTGGGGTTCATGCAAAAACAACAATCATGTGTTTTTTTGGGTGGTATTTCCTGCAGACCATTAAGCTAAAAAAATATTCAAGAGATGAAAATAAAGACCTTGGAACAAACTGGCTTTCTACATTACTGAAAATTGTAATTGTTGAAAGGTATTATTTCAATCTCATGATTTTTCTTTCTATGAGACCTATAACAATGTAGTGACTGCCAGTGGACGATTGATTGTAACCTTAAGCCCTTAACTTGTGCATGACCATTTAAGGGTCATTGCTCATTATATTCATTTTAAGCTCATCTCCCCCCCTCCATTTCTCCCATTTCCTCATCTCTCCCCTCCCCCTCTTGCTTTATCCCATCTCCCTCCCCCTCTTAGGTCATTTATTCCCCCTTATTATCAACTATCTCTACCTCTTCTCTCTCATCCTCTCACCCCTCGCTCATCCTCTCTCTTACATATATCTCCCCCTTAAATATCATCTTTTACTCTCTCTCCTCTCTCTTTTCACCATATCATCCCCTAATTTAAATTCTATCCCTACCTCGTGTCTCTCACCCTCTTCCCCTTCTCACACTCACACTCTCGCATTTGTGTTCCCTTAAATATACTCTTTCACTCTCTCCCCTTCCTATTTTCACCATATCATCCCCTAATTTAACCTTTATCGAGATGATACCTTGGTTACATGCTCATAGTGTTCTAGATATAATAAAATTTCTCTAGACTAAAATCAATACACGAATCATTTTGCAACATTAATTGTTATCTTAAAACCCAAAATTGAATTAATTTAGGGATTTGTTCAATATTTAGAAATTTGATATCTGTATTTTGTTTTAAAATATATGTATGCTAGTTTATATATATTTGTAGATGTCATCACTTTTTAACTTCCACAATCACATTTCTCATATGAACCAATTAAACTAACAACCCAACATAAGTCACAAGTTGTTAAACTATCACTATTAATCAACATTAACGCTTTGGATAATGAACCAAACAAATGCTTGTTGATTTAAAGGGGACTGAGAACTGATTTAGAGCACCCATAAACTATGTACTCAATCTCTTTATCTTTATTATTGATTGGGTAGTGTCAATACTTGCATGTATCCTCCTAATGCCAACCTTTTACATTACATTAATATGTGAGAAAGATCAACCAATCCTATACATCAAGTGCCTTGTGCCACTACCTTGTACAATTTGAGGATCCATAATAGATCTTGATACTACCTGATATAACCACACTAAATTTCCCAAGCAACCTATCTTTGACCATCTATAACACTTGTAATAGGAACAGTTTGATTCAAATGTTTTTCAACAATAATGAGTAATGTCTTCATTTTCCCTTGTACCAACAACCCTCAAATGCATCCTTAATTGACGACCAACTTCCTAACTACATTTTAGATGACTCTTATTTTCCTCTACTTGTTTAACATAAGAAACAACTACCAAGTGTGTAAAACTACTTATTGATGATCATAAAGACCTGTGTTGGCTTATTATCCACAAGATAAAACTATAATAACATAACTATATCAAATAATTATTTCACATCTATGTTCAATAAAAGAGAACCAAAATTGAATAAACAATAGACATTTTAATACTAAGCTATAACACATACCACCAAATTATTAACATGAATACCATCTATTCATACGCAAAAATATACTAGCCAATCAATATACCCATTCTTAGAGTAAATTTCTCATCTAAGAAGGAAATGGTTATCTAGTCCCCTAACAAGACCTCCACCACTACATTTGCTAACAACTACCACCAAGCCCGATAGGTTTCGAGACCCTCCAACACCTTTGACAAGCCGATATAGTCAACTCTACACATGCCTATGTCATGACAATAGACATGGCTAAGTGACACCCTGGTTTTAAAATTGTCACAAGAGCTGATATGGTTCAAGTTTTCTCTCAAACTCTCTAGTCTAAGTTCAAATGTAGTTATGTTGGGTCGCGATCTTATTGATTTGCATGATCTTCGAAATCATCAGTCCCGTGAATGCAAAAATCTCTCTTAGTCAACATATGCTTGCTGGAACAACACCAGTTGCAACAGAGGTCACCCCCATTACAAATCCAGTGCCTGTGGTCAAAGAAGAGCTGGGAGAAGATGCCTCAGTTTTAGTAGGAAAGGCCACACCCGCCATCATTATCACAACCATGACTGTAACAAGAATAAATTGATCTGTTCGTGCCATTGTTAACCTCGCCAGCTCATGCTGCCAATGTAATCACATGACGAAAATTATTTTATAAGATGCAAAATGTAGAAACAAATACTAGGCACTGAATTGCTTGACAAGGCATGCTATGATTGCAGGATTGCAGGATTCCAGAAAATGGGTTTACTGAAAAAGGCGTTAGAAGCTTTCAGGCAAAATCGATTTGCAGGTGAAATCCATGGTCATCTTTTCATCCTTGCCAGCATCCTCCCTGCCTATGACGGTGCTGAAACGGGAGCTTTGAAATAGAGATCAGCATCCTATTGTTCCCTTTCCCTTTCCCACATACTGCATCACTGAGTTCGCTCACTTTCACTTTTTCTTCGCCACGACTTTCATACACCTGCATCCTCCAACTCCGCTTTCCACCAAGACTTTTTGATACCCAATTTTTTTGTTTATGACGCTAAATCCACAGTGTTTTGTACATCATGTGCTATGGTGAAAAGGTGAAAATTGATCGACGGCTAACGTTGCTTCAATGGTAGTCATTTGCTCTACATGATTTTCCATCATCGGATTCAAATTTTAGCTTCTCACTCTCATATAGGGAACGCCTTCCGCGTAATTAGTTAGTTAGAGCTTTAGATTAAATATTTTAAATTAGTGTAATTAGATTACTAGATTATATTATAGTTATTATTAGAAATGTTTTATTGATTTAAATATGATTAGTTTAGAGTAAAGTTAGAGAAAGAATCGTTGTTAACATGTTATTGTGTGGGGAGTTCAGCTTATGTTTATTTGGTTGGTTAGCATGTGCATAGGTTTTACATTTAGTTTTAAGTAATTTTATAATCAATTAGATTTAAACATTATCATTTTTTGTGCTATTAGTTTTAGTTTTAATTTACTAGTAGTGTCTTGGAGTTTAAACATGTACGTCATTATGATTATGGTTTTAAGTTTGTTTAGTGATGGATTATTATTTCATGTCTTGAGGTTAGACATTCTAAGGATGTTTGGGAAAACTTTAACGATTTGAAATAATTAAAAGATGTGAGATTTGAGTTATAATTTGAAACAGAAGATGCTAGGGTTTTTTTTTTTGAGAGTGTTATAGATTAAGGTTAACCAAATAACTTGTTTAGGGAATCAAGTTATGTCCTAAAAAGATGAGAATGTTGTAAATTTATTAAAAGACGAATAGAAATGATTTAATTAGTTAAAATGGCTATATTAGGATTTAAATGTGTAATGGATTTAGAATTGTCTATATAGCTTGAGAGTATAAACCTAAAATGTAATTTAAATTTGGAAGTCATGTCTTTGTAAATTGAACCTTAATGCTAATTCAATCGACTCATTCAACCAGAATTAAGTGTCCCCATATCGTTAAGACTTAGGGGTTTGAACCCGTACATCATGTGGAAGATGTCAACCCTGCATCTTAATGATCTATATTTGAAACTCACTTTAATCCTTTGTCATCTTTCCATAACCTATTCAATGTAGCATGTATAAACTTACTAGATTGTTTCAACAAGAGTGAGATAGTTAGGAATGTGCAAGAAAGAGAGCATCTCAATTTACTATGAGGAATGGAACCCTAATTATAGGGCGATGTTGATGAAGATAAGTATGTAGTTAGCATGAGGGATCAATCAGGGTTTGAGCGACATGGTTTTTAGACCACCATCTAAAATCTATTCAAGATCCCTGCAATGTATTTGGGAGACCTAAGATCCCTCATTTTCCTCACTGACCCTGGTATGGCCGCATTATGTCATAATGTAAATTTTGTAAGTGATTGGATTTATGTCCTTATTTGTTTGATTTCAGATTTTGGTACTCTTAATGTTCTTCCTTTTTGCCATCAGTGTAATGTGGGGCTATTTAGCCAACTGTATTATTGATGATTCTATTTTGCCTCTTGGTTAGGCCTTTATTTCTTGATTAAAATTTTACTATTGTGGCCACTCTTTATTTCCTTGATTTTTGACTTTTGTGTTGGATGTTTCATCCTTGATGTCAAATTTAAATTGTAAGGCACTTTCTTTTAATTTTAAAAATTTTAAAAAATAAAATTTGTCAGCAAGTGACATATGATGGGCCTACCCAAAGAGGGATTTCCTAACGATTAAGTTGATGTTTAACATTAGGGTTTGGGGTATTAGTGAGAGTATTTATGCCCCACCCTCTCTCTGGACTTTAAGAATAGGATTAATGTTATCCGTTGACTGTTATGAGTAGTGAATTATACCCCAACATAAATTTGGTTAAGGTTACGGGTTAATCAAAAAGACTTCTTGATGGAAAGGTGCATGTGTGGTGTTGGACTCGTTGAGGATCCTATCAAGGATCAATGTGTCATGGAAACTCTTAAGGAAGAGTGATTAGCCTTGAAAAAAAAAATCTATTTTGCATTATAAGAAAAACTCTTTTGAGGGAGGCTCATACAATTGTCAAGGTGGGTATGTGGAAATCAAAAAACATCTTATGATATTATTATTGATAGAGACTCAATTGATATATTTATATTAGTTTTGAAAAGTTGTTTATATGTGACCTATATGTTTTAAGAAGTGCTTAACCCTAGAAATGTAACTATGTCAAAGTTATGGAGTAAACTTTGCTTTTAGTAATGGTAATCAGGAAAATATGTTATCTCCCCTAGGTATGTATGAGAATTATTAATTATTCTTTTTATAAGAGTATATTTGGAGCAAGTCTAGACAAGGTCTAGCATAAGATGACAATTTTAGTTATGCGACTTCCAGGAGGAAGTCAAAAGCTAGTGGGGGAGGATGTAAGGACCCTCGTCATATGTACTTATCAAAAATGAATCCTTTGTTAAAACTGTTATAGGAGATTGTATAAAAAATGAAGTAATATGTTAAGTTGTGCATGTCTTACAAGAAACTAAGGTTAGCTGATTCATTCATGTTTTAGATACTTAGTGATTCAAGAACTACTACATCACCTCGACTGTTTAAAACATTAATTTTTACTAATGATGGTATGAAGTGTTTTCACCTGATAATGAGGATGTTGATTATGATACCATGATGATTAAGTTATATGCAATTCAGATGGTACAATATGCCCTATTGGTGATGTTATGATGTTTAGGTATATGCATGTCTAATGATGACTGTACTAGTACTTAATCTGAATTAATGAATAAGTTATGTTATATTGATTTGGTATATTGCTGATGATTAAATATGAGTAGAAATGAATTAAACAATAAATTATATGAAAGATTCATGTTTTGATCTATGTAACCATTCAAATTAGTTTTGAATATATGTATGTGATCTTCTTGAGCTACTGATGTGTGCAATGAGTGTGCATGATATTCATGAGTCAGGAAATCTAACGGAGAAACGAAATTGATCCCTATGCACCATTCGTGTAAACCATGTTGTTCGTATCTTATTGTATTGTGAGATGTATGAATGTACCTTTTTATGATCAGTAAATGTTAATGTTTCGAAATTGTGTTCTTATAGTGTCACTTGACACTCATGAATTGCATATGCATTCCAGGAGGCTAGTTAGGGTTAACTATATAACCTTTGGACCTAAGTCAGACTAATTTAGTGACCCTTTTTGCTAATTTGGTTCTTAATCGAGTTTTGTTACCCCTAATCTGGATTAGTGCTTAATCTGTATTTTCGAGTTGTTAGATGGTCCTAAATATTCCTAGCATTTGTTTGGTCCCATATCAATTCCTAAGGCCTTAAAACATGAAATCTTTATACCCAAGGGGTATGGGTATGGGTTGGGGGCATTTTCCACCCCCTAAGCCCCTTTTGTTGACTTTTGAGGTCACTCAAAAAGTCTATTTTTGCCTTTGTCCGAAAATTGAAAGTGGTTACCATGAGTTGAATAACCTCAACTCCATTTAGAGGTTAACCTTAAGTTTGGTTGAGTTAGAAACTTCTAGATTTTAGGTAAGTGGGGGGGAGTTATTGCCATTTTTGGTGGTTGAGTTTGGATCTTATATAGAGGCCCTTTTTGGTTGTTGTTGTTTGTTACCCAATCTCTAGTTTTAGAGAAAAGTTGGGAGATTGAAGGAAAGGAAGGAAAAGCTCTTCTCAACATGTTCATTTTACCATAACCATATTGTGGAGGTAGGAGTTCTTCATCTCCTTTGTTCATTGTGTTCAAGTTGCTCATGTTGTTCATGCTTACATTATTGTGTTGTTCATTGGTATACTTGTATGTATGTTGGGAGGGTTTGAATCATGCTTTCTTGAATGGTTTTCCTTCACCTTTTTGTTTGATTTTCAAAGAGATTTTGTGGGTTTTTTTGGTATTACTCACTCTTGGATAGGGAAGAAGTGACCATGTATGGAGGAAGGGCTTTAGTTGGACCCTGATAGTGTAGAGTCTCTTCTCATGACGAGAAGAGGGAAATAGGGTAGGGTGTTATGGGCCCCTACTTGTCATCACATGCCATATTTTGAAATTGTGAAATTTGAAGAAGTGAAGGAATGAAAATCCTTGTATTATTAGCCTCGAAAGGGCATTTGGGGAAGAACGGAAGTTCTTGAGATTTTAGCCTCGAAAGGGCTATGTTATGGTATTGTGGTCGATGTCTCCTATTGGGAAAATCCACCTTCTCCCTAGTCTGGTTCAATATTGAACCAATTGTGCAAACCGGGATGGGAATGCATGCTTGATTTGTTCTTCATGATATGTTTGATTTGTCTCTGGGTCAGTTTTCATCTTCTCCATGATCACCGTGATGTATTGAAGATATTGAAAAGGATACCTTATTAAGGACCGAGAAGAGAATTCAAATTGGTATTGCAATATGATGTAAAAATGTATTTAAACTCTGTTGAAGTGGCAAGGATGTCAGCTTTTCTTATTGGTTCTTTCTTAACGGAGCCTTGAACCAGGTTGATTAATAAAAGAGAAAAGATTGAGAAACTTTCTTGCATTGTATCTTATGTTATTCAGATCTTACATATGTGTATTGAAAAGTAGATAAAATGGTGATTTTCAATTATGCAAATTTCAAGTTCAAATATGTTAAGAAAAATTTGCATTTGAGTTGTGCTTAAATTTTATAATTATACACGTGCATGAGGAAGTTAAGTGAATTTATTTGAATACTTGTTTATTACATTTAATCCTACTATCATCTCCAAAAAAAAAAAAATTGGTGTGTTTTTGCCCTCTATTTTTGGGCATGACAAAATGTCTTCTCATAGTCTGTTCCCTCCTTTTGAGAGAACCTCTTTTCCATAAGCCTTGTCGTGTATGTCTTGATGCTACTATCTACACCATGATTTATCTTATAGATCCAACATGATCCAATTATTGTTCTATCTATTGGTCTAGGCACCATCTACCACACATCATCCTACATTATTGAAGAATATTTGTCAACCATAGCATCTTGTCATACTTGATTCTCTATAGCCTCCTAATAATTGGAAGACTCACTATCTACTAAATGACTAACTAATGTCACATTATCATTGAAATTGGTTAGTTGTCTCCATTGCCTAGTACTCTTCCTAGGACCTCCCACAAACTCATGAGTATCCCTTTGTGTATTAAGAACCTCATGGTTCATACTCCCAACTTTATTGGATGAAATGTCAACCTCTATTTCTTCTTGATGTTTTTTATGTTGCACCATTTTCTCCACATTCTATGAATCTCCACCACTTGAGCCTACATTTGTATCTATAACTATACTTGAGATTTTCTTCCCTTGACTAGTCCTTGGAGCTTCTACTAACTACTCACTCTGATCATCTCTAGGATAATCTCTTGACCTTCTAAATGACTTTTCCTATATGAAATTAGCATCATGTTTGACAATAATTCTTTTGGTCCCAGGGATAAAAATCCTATATGCCTTTGAGGTTTCATTGTACCTAATAAGGTACCCTCTCTCTATGTATCATTTGGAATATGATAGCATGTCAAACTCCCAAATATTATAAAGTGACCAACATTTGGCTTCTTCCCTGTGAAAACTTCCTCTGGTGTCATCTTTCCTAGCACCTTGTGTGGAACCTTATTCTGAATGTAAACTATTCTACTACACACCTCTTCCCACAAGTAATGGGATCCTATTCATGTAGCATAGTCCTTTCTGCCTCTGATATTGAATGGTTCTTCCTCTTAGCAACTCCATTCTACTGAAGATTGTAAGGAATATTCCACTCTCTCTTGATTCCTTCCCTTGCATAGAACTCCTAGAAGACATTTCCTTTGTACTTGACTCCATTATCGAACCAAAGAACCTTTATCTTCCTTCCTATTGAGTTATCCATAGAAGCCTCAAACTCTTATAAGTGACTGAAAATATCATCTTGGGTATTCAAGAAGTATATCTTGATCTTCCTAGAGAAATTATCAATAAAAGTTACATAGTACACATATCCTCTAAGAAATTTTGTTGGTATTTGTTCATAAAAATTTGAGTGTACTAGATCAAGAATACACTCAGATCTTGTGTCACTCCTTGGAAAATATGCTTTTGCAAACTTCCCCAACACACATCCTTTACATACATCATCATGCTCTATGCTCACCTTTGAAACATCCATCTCTATCTCACAAACAAATTTAAGTGCTCCATGATAAATATGGCCAATCCTCATATGCCATATCTCTCCAAGTTCTCTACCATTGCTACTTCTTATGAGTGCCTTAGGAGTATAAAATTGTAACCTATAAAGGCAACCACTCCTAACTCCAATAGCTATGAGTGACTTCTAATTCTTATGCTTGGTCAACATGTGTGTCCCTCTAAAGAGTACACTATACCCCTTATCCTAAAGAACATATATAGAAATAAAATTCATACCTAAGCCTGGAACATGTGACACATAATGAAGTGGAATTATCTTTCCATTCTCCCTCTAAAATTGTACAGCTCTTTCCCAATTGAGTTAAGTTTAGACAAGTTTCCCAAAGAAATATGGATACTAGTATTCTCGTCCTTATAACTAGAGAAATACTCTCTAACTCCTATCGTATGAAATGATGTGCTACTATCTTTATACCAAACACACTCTAAGGTTTAGTTGACCATATAAGCTATGAGTGGAAAATTTTCATCCATTCTACTAGAGAATTCTTCTACACTTGTTGAAGTTACCACTTAGTTCTTTCTATCCTTCTTTTCTGGGAAATTACTAACATAGTGACCATACTCGTGACAAACAAAGCACTTGACCTTAGAAAGGTTCTTCTTCTTCTTATTTTCACTTTGTGAATTCAGTCCTTTGCAGAGATCCCTTCTTTTCTTTCATGTTTCCCGCTATGGAAATGTTTCTGTAATCCACCTCTCTCTTCTTACTCTTGTTGGACTCATTGACAAGACTTAGTCTAAACTTCTCCTAAGTGAAATCACTCCAAAGTTTATTCCAACTTGGTAAGGTGTCTCATCCATTGACAACTTGAATAACGACAGTCCACTTCTTAGTAAACCCATTTAGGGCTATTTGTACATGGTCATCATCACTAGGGCTATCTCCAACAACTGCTAACTCATCCTTGAAAAGTCTAAGCTTTGTGAGGTAACTTGTGATGTCTTCATCCTGGGTCATCTATTTATCCTTCAACTTGTCTCTAAGAATTATCTTCCTATTCGTGGTACCATTCTGGTATAGATTCAAAGTGGTATCCCACATCTTCTTCTCTCTATCTAGCTCTAATATATGTAGAACAATATGGTCCTTGACACCATCAAGGATTATCCTCCTCACCTTGGCATATAATATCCCTTGTAGTTCTAATTTTAGTTTTCAAATTTCTTAACCTAAGAATTTCATCAAACACTTTGCACACAAGGGATATATTGTAGATCTAAATTTTGACATCTTTCTAAATACCAAACTTTAATAAATATGCTCACAAAGAACTCCAAAACATATAAAAATGAATATGGGATTTTTAAATTTTGTTTGAAACATATAACACTGGTTACAAATGAGAAAATATGCATTTATAACAATAAGACATTAGGGCAACAAATTCTGATGTAAAACTCTTACATAAACCAAACTACGAATGATTTTTAATTCTTAAACATACCCTAAGATATTCAAATCTATCATCCATGCAATGCAAAATGAAATGGATAGGAACCTGGAAATTGCTCAAGAAATTTTGATTTTACAGTAGAGAGTCATTGTAGCAGTGGTGACACTATAGAAAATCACTATAGCAATATCTGACTTATTCCTTCAATTGTACTCCACAATTTGGCCCTAGGCCATAAATTTGGCACAATGAAATGATTGAATTTTCTTCTTGAATCGTTGCAGCCTATTGAAGGATATTTCACCTATATGCTCGAATAGAACCTCTAGATAATGTCCTCCCAATACCAAATTCACTATGTATTTCACCAGCTCAAATAGTGGCACACAAAAGAACTCTGTTCTCTAGTGGAATGTTGAAACCCTTGCTTAGAGATTAAATAAATCAAAAAAGAAAATAATAGATGCCTAGGAATGAAGCTATCACCTCTATTTATTATTTTCCTCACCCTTCTAGAAGAAAATAAAATATTATTTAATTGCACTTTCTTGAAGCTTCCCCCTTTCCAATACAAGAATTAGTTGTGCTTCTAAAAAATCAAATTGTTTAAATATAAAGTCACCTTTGGGTTTATTTATTTATTGAATTTAATATTTAATTTATTTCTCCTTATTTCTCCACTTAGCCTTTGGAGAATGAAAGGCTAAGAACTCCATTGAGTGCCTAAAAGATGGGAAACATTACATGCCATCATCCTTATTATATGTTGCAAGTTGTGTTGCATCTATAGGTATAGATACAACATTGGTAACATAATCCTTGATACCATTCTCTTCCTACAGTAAATAAAGTTTGACCTTCTAGACACAAAAATTTGAGGAATGATCCTATCTATCTTGATCTCTCAAACTGGATGAAGTCATCTCAAGGGATAAATGCAATAATACATCTAAAAAGATCAACCTAGGTTTCATAAATCCTAAATTTTTTTCCCAAGGAAAACTTTTCTACTTTTAACACTGGTTCGATACCATGTGAAAATTACTATTGATATCACTGATTATTAATCTCCTATCTTAAATGATTATTTAATTACCAAAAATAAATTCACATTTTGTATAAAAAATAAACACTATTGCAACTTCACTAGTTAAATACAAAAAGAAATAAGCAATACAATAAACACAATTTTTTTGGACAAATCATCCTTGGAAAAATCCCTAAGGGAAAACTATTTCTATGAATGAGGAATTATATTAGCTTCAACAAATCAAGAGATACAAAATTCCTTGCCTCTTACTGGCAGAACTCTAAAAACCTCCCAATTTCTCCTGCTGATATTTCCAACTGCTATCCCCATTACTATCATTGTTCTCTTGCTAATACTATAAGACTCTTTTCTTTCACTGCAAATTCATTTTCTAACACTGCAAATGCTTCTCCAACTTGTGTTCTATAAATGCCCCCCTAACCCCCTTATATATTACTCCTATTGAAAAACCAACGACCAAGATTGATTCTCAATCGATGGTTGAGATAAAAAAAAAAACTTAACTACCCCAACCAAGTCATTTTCTAGTTACTTCTGAAAGTAGCCAATTAATTAAAAAATAATTTTCCCAACTCTAAGACATTAGTTATTAAAACAATTATTTGCTAATTAATCACATACAGATGAACAACTTTCTAAAGCTACTCAAACTAACAATCCACCGTCATGTATATTTGATACCTTTCTCTAAACTTCTTCTTGGTTGCTTCACCAAACAACCTCATTTTGTGAATCTCATGCTCTTTTAATATATCTACTCAACCTTTCCTTTTGCACGTGCTTTTCTTTTACTATTTTCTTTGAATTTGTTCTCTAATGCCTTATTTTAAAGATCAAATGATGTTTTATCATATGTAGTGCATGATCATTTATATTTACTCTTTGTTGAATGCTAGGTATCATTTAATATTGCTTTATTGTTTTAACCTACATTATGGTTTCTTTGAATTTATACTTCTTTTTGCAAATTTTTTGCTTTCTTCCCCTCAATATGATTTTCTATAGCATGGGAATATCAACTAGTGATCAATTTTCAATGAAAATTTAAATTATTTGTTTAGGCCATATCTCTTTTTTCTAGATCTATTATAACTTTATCTTTGAATTTATGATTGGGTATGACAATTCTAATTTTTTTTTATCATTGATATAAACTTGCATTATTATGTTGGAAATGAAACTAGATAAAACTATATACTCAACAGTCCCACTTCGACAATAATCAATCAAATAGAAACTAGCAAGAATCTATTTTTGAATTTGATTTCCATTTATATAGGCACCCAGTTCATAGTTTTATTTATTCTTGTTTAACATTGATTAATGGATTATGTTGAAACATGCACCATAATACATACTAATTCAACATAAATTACATTAAAGAAGAGCATGGGTTAAGAGGATTTATACTTTTCTTATTAGACATTTCAAATTACTATATGTTTTACTTATATGTCTTATACTAACAATTCCTTCCCTTTAGAGTTTCCTTATAAATTTAGTTGAACCTAAATTGCTTCTTTGCAAGATATGTATCTTATAAGACATATATATTATTCATTATTTTTTAAGACATAATTGGAAAACAATGTAGACAAAGATAAGAATGCGGTAATTTTTTTTACATAAATAATTCAAGCTTTTTCAAAAATTATTTAAGACCTAATGCTCCTAATCAAAATAATTATTGAACCCCTACAAATCAATCCAAGTAAAAGTACTTCTGGGATAAATTTGTCAATGCTACATACATGTTATTACTGAATTAACTAGTTAATCAATGCACTATTATGCATAAGCCAACTATTTCCCCTGAAACACTCAAACCTATTGTTCATTACACATAGAAATAAAACAAAACTATTAAAAAAAATTATTAGAAAAAACCATAAATATAAAAACCCTAACTATTGACTACATTATAAATAACATAGGTGGTAGTAGGGAAATTACCGAATGTATGTGAGGACAAAAAATATCAAATTTTTGGTCAAAACCCTATTTGTTTGCAACTTGATTCAAACACATTAATTGTTCAAGAGCATTAAAAAATATGAATAACCTACAAAATATCTAGTCAAAACCCTATTTGTTAGCAAGCTGATTTAAACACACTATCTGCTAAAAAGTAATAACTTAAATATGAATACCCTAGATGATAGATGAAAATGTTTGAAAATATTCAGCTTCTACCCTATAAAATATTAGAAAATGCAATAATATATTTGACATTATTGAAATTGTATAACACTATCAAAATAAATGAAATGTATCATATACCGAATGTCCAAAAAGCCAATAAAATACTCATTGTATGCAAATGCAACTATGTGTGTGGCTACCAATTCTTTAAGATTTCCTAAAGAAACTATTTGTTTATAGTCACAAAACATTCTATTTTAATTAATCTAAATGTTAATATTTAAACATGACATGTGTCTGTCATATTCCTACGAATTTTCAAACCTAAGACCTTTCACTCCAGTTAATGTAGTACAATTATTACACGATGAGTGGGAATGGAGTTTATAATTAGCACGTGGTTAATAGTCAACAGTCATTGTTTTTGTTACTAATGTTAGCTCAGCTAATAGAAAAATTCAAGATAAAATTCACATTTCTCTTCATGATTTGCATCATTTCAACTAATTATTTTCCTCTACAAAATTCACATGTTGTTACATCCCACAACTACTAGAAAGTACTTTAGCAAGTACTATTTATGTATGATCTAGAAAACACTTACAATTGAATAACATAACTGCAAACTACCTATCTCTATAAGTGTATCTCTATTACTCGAAACCACCTAGCAGTTGAGTAATGTGCTTTCTGTGAGCAACTTCTTTCCCTCTGAGACCTTAAAGAGGTGATCTACGGCATGGCCGATGACAAATCCCTTGGGTGTGATGGGTTTCCCTATGAATTTTAGAAACACCTCTGGGAACATATAGGTCCTGATCTGCACAATGTTATCTTGAAGCCTATCATTCTAAAAGCTCAGGATCCATTATAAATAAAAGAAATATCAAATTCATACCTAAAGCCGGTGATCCAAAGGACATTTACAATTGGAGGCCCATTACCCTTTTGAATGTGTCTTATAAGATTATTGCCAAGGCACTTTCTCTAAAAATTTAGCACATGTTGCCTTTAATTATGCACCCTAAGCACACTGGCATTATTAAGTCCAAATATATTTTCAACAAAATTATTGCTATCTGGGAAAGCATGGAGTGGGCTCGCAAGTCCAACTAGAAGGTCGTCTTTCTAAAGATTGATTTTTCTAAAGCCTATAATCGCATTGAATGGCCCTTTATTTTGGCTATGCACTAGGCTCTGGGTTTTGGTCCCAATTTTTTATAGTCCATGGAGATGCTCTTTGGCAATGCTAATGCTTGCATTACCATCAATAATCCACAATCAGAGGCTTTTGGCCTTTTTCACTCAATCAAGCAAGGTTTCCCTTTGGCTCCAACACTTTATGTCCTTGCTATTGAATGTTTTGGCTATTTGCTAGCTCATTCTATGTCTTCTAGACTAGTTTGTGGCATTTCCTTACCAGAATCATCTTCCTAGTTAGTCAATGGTTACTTTATGGATGATTCCTTTCTCACTCTTTTTGAGGACAAAGAAAATATCAACAATGCTTTAATTTGGCTGGACACCTTTTGTCAAGCCTCTGGATCTACCATTCAATGGCATAAAACATTCTACTTCCACATGTCATTCTTGCAAGCTCCACCTTGGCTCTAATAGTTTGAATGGAAATGGGTTATGCATGGGGAGATTTTCTGCTTTCTTGGCATTCCTTTTACTTTCCAAGATTTTCCTATTGAACTTTGGAATGTTGTGCTTGCTAAGATTACCAAGAAGCTTAATTATTGGATTACGAAACTGCTCTCCCTTGTTGGAAAATTCAAAATTTTTCTTGAAGGTTCTTGCGGCTACTCATGTTTATTATTCTTCTTGTTGGGCTCCCTCCAAAGCTTCTTATCAAAAATTGGAAAGATTTCTCAAGGATTTTCTCTAGGCTTCTAGTTCTAATCATCATGTGTTTCACAAAGGTTCCTGGGATTTTTGTTGTCTCCCAAAAGAATTTGGTGGTCTTGGCCTACTTTCCACATAGAAACAAGGCCTTACACTTTGTGCTAAATGGATTATTTGTGCTATCATTAGAGATGAAGTCTAGAATATTTCATCTTTCTTGTCAATAGGCTTTCTTGGAAGGGGATTGGTTTCCACACCCTTCTCATCATGTGTGAGCTAGTGACCATACAGGTCTTGTTTGTCATTAAGAGCATATGGAAATCCTAGGAAGATATTAAGACTTGACTTCAATGGGATGGGGATGAGTTCCCCAATGGCCTCTCCTTGAATCAATAGAACATTTGGTGGTCTCCCTTGTTTCCATTCAAGGTACTCCCCTTGCCAAGACTCAAGGTGCTAGTGCTTTGTGTTTTTTCAAATGGGGCATCAGAACTCCCAAGGACCTCTTCTTGAAGGTTTCCATGAGTTTTAGGTCTTGGGAAGATATGAAAGACTAGTACTGCCTTATCCATTTAGATCGGTAGAATTTTGACCTATTGCTCTCTTCAATTCCATTTCACTTAATTCATAAAGTGGGTATTCAGTCTGTTTGACCTTGGTGGCATGATTGGAAGTGGTATCCTACCACTCCATTTTCCAATTATAAGCCAAGACTATGATATTTTTGATGGTGGACATGCTCAACTAGAGATGGCATTTGCAATCTTCTCTTTCTTAATGGACAAAATGCTTTGATACCATTTGGAGTGCTATAACAGAACCTAAGATTGCCCATTTTGCTTGGTGCCTTGCCTTCCAAAGTCTTCCCCTGGGGCCTCAGCTCAAGCATATTGGTGTTCTAGATCCTAGATGCCCTATTTGTGGCCAACTAGAGTCTTTCTTGTGTATCTTCTGGTTTTGTAGGCATACCCAAAATTATTGGCACTGGATTCATGATTTTTTCAAACCATTTAGGCCTGAACCTTTTTCTTGGCACATGATTTTGCTGGATGATTCTCCCAAACTCCCTTGAAAATTCACCCAAATTTGGCATACTTTCAAGATGGAAATTTTGTTTACTCTATGTAAAGATAGGAATTTTTTTCATTTCACATATAGTTTTTTGGATATCAATATTGTCATGTGCACTAAGGCATGCATTTGTAATAATGTAATTATGCAGATTTAGGTGTAAGCTAACAAAGTTTCCCTTGAGATAGCTCATCTGTAGAAGATGTTGAACCACTAGGGCAATGCCCCCAATACTATTGCCAGAGTTCCTCTTGATGCCTTAGCAAAAACCTTGACATCTTGTGGTGATCGTCCATAGCACCATTCCACAGGTCGCCACTCGCACAGCCCACGCTCCCAGGCTTCTTGCTACCGCTCTCCCAGGCTTCTCGCCACCACTCTCCTAGTAGTGGTGGTGGTGGATGGAGGTGACACTCAACTTCCTTTCCCGTGGTGGTTCTGGTTGGTCCCCAACTCCTCCTCCTAGTGCTTGTCAGGTGCTTTCTAGGAAACGACCTTGCCTAGATCTTGCAATTTCTCCTCTGCAACCAAAGATCAAAGATGTGGAGGCTACCATTGATTCTCTTGTTGCTGTTACTAAAGATGGTTAGATTGTTCCTAGCCTACCCCCCAATCCCAAAGATGATTAAAGCTTGCATGATAGAGATGAACCACCAACCTTGGCTGGCACTACTTTGGTTGCTTGAGGTTGCCTTTTATATGTTTGTTTTGATGAATAGTGTCTGATTCTGGCTGTAGCCATGTGTTTTTGCTTTGGCAACGACTGTGTGAACTCATTCGTGTGGTGATCTTGTATCCCCTAGCCCTTTTTTGTGAATTGTATTCTTAGTATATTTTTATTAATAGAAAAGGACTATTCATCAAGAAAAAAAATAACATAACTGCTAACATATGATTGTTTGTTAGCAACATGTTTTTTTATCAAGGTGCAAATATATTGTTGCATAGACAGTGCTGAAAAAATTTGGCACTATCTACGCAACAATGTATTTGCACCATGGTAAAAAATGCATATTGCTAACAAATAATAGTATGTTAGCAATTATGTTAGCTAATTATATTAATATGTGTTAGTTATTTGCAAATAGTTACAATTAAATAACATAATTTGCAATATACTATTGTTTGTTAGCAATATGTTTTTTATCAAGGTACTCAAAAATTTAGACATAGATGACTTATCTTGGAGCTTAACTTGTGCCCCCCTACACCTCTAGAAGTACTAGTAGCCTCTCCATCTCACATTTTTCATGTTGAGCATTTATTGATGTGAGCTTCTAGCTAAATCCCTTATCAGTGGAGCCACTTTTAAGCATCATATTTCAGATGAGTAGTGAAATTAAGATTGATGTAGATTCTAGGTCACATCTATAGAGCTCAGACTTGGCCCATGTGCATTATTTAAAGAATAAATTGGGACATGCTAATCTCCATCCAAAATCCACTAAAGACAAAACAAAGTCAAACTTTTTTTTTTCTAGATTTATGAAAATATAGTGATTTTTTTCCAAATCCTTTGTTGTTTTTGACTACAAACTATGAAGATCATGAACATCAAATGCTGAAATTTTAAGAAAAGTCCATGATATTTTCAATTTATTGAAACTTGGTCAATTGTACAGTTTGGATGAAGGATATCCACATCCAAAGAAATTTTCTCTCATCTGTTTCCTTTAATGCACACCCATACCTATCTCAGCAATGTGTGATCTAGTGTAAAGATTCCACCTCCATGAGCATCTGTTGTGATAAGGAAGCATTCACTTAATGAAGTAAGGACATCTTCAATTTGCATAGGAAGTTGAACCTTTCACTCCAATTGTCTTCAAAGATGGGGAAAGAGGAGAGAAAAGACTTTGATTGGATTGTTGAGGTTCAATCAAGTTTAGAGAAAGAAAGCCAACCAAATACATCCCACCATGGTCTCATTCACACCATTCCAAAATCTCTCTTCCATAATTCTGATGAGGTTTTTTATCATCGCCATGTAATCTCCTTTGGGCCTTACCATTTCTCAAAAGAAGATGTACTGAATGATGACATTGAACTGCTCAACTTAGAAGTGGCAATGAAGATGCATCCTAAAATCATCAGAAATGGAAGCACTAAAGGTTTAAAATCAGTAGTTGAGAATTTTAAGGGAGAAGATATCCAAGATAGAATAAAGAAAAGTTATACGAAAGAAATTCAACTAAGAAGTGAAGAAGTGTGTGTGTGGATGATGGTTAGGGATGCATGTTTTGTTCTAGAAGTCCTCCATAGATTTGGAGAAGATAAAGGAAAAGAAAAAGGGAGTAAAGATGTAGATTCTCATGGATAGTATTCTTAGTAGGAACCGACATCATCCTCTGTTGGTAGAAATTGTGAAAGACCTACTCAAGATGGAAAATCAACATTTTGGGTTTTGAAGGAAATAAGAAGATTGAGGGGTCAGCTAATTATGTCTAGCTTATTGAAATATTTTGAAGCATGAATGGTTTCCCCTTAAGCCAAACACTCACCTACCAACTCTCATGCTCTATAGGCCATAGCCAAAAAAAATAAATGCAAGTTGGTGAGTTCAAATCTAAAAATGAGAGGGTAACATTTTGGTGGGAGACACAAGGAATGAATCTCATTCATTCGATTAGTCAGAAGGAAGAAGTTAGAATGAGAGAAGATAGAGGAGAAGAATAGAGCAATGAAGGAAGAAGATCAGTTACATATCAGATTAGAGAAATATTTAGAGTTTATACGATAGAAAGAAGGTTTAGTACCACAACACGTGTTTGAATCTTTCTATCATTTTGTAAGTTCATTTTGTTTTGTCTTAAGAAGCAGTGATTGCTCTAGGTGTTATTGTATGCACCATTTAGTGTTGTAAGTTTATTATCAGTTTGATGTATTTTGTAGTTTTCTCTAGTTGAAGCTGAATGCTTGCATATTTTGTAATAGTTTAACCTAGTTGAATAGAAATCAAGCAAGTGGGCATACTTGGCTTATTTTTGTCTCCCTTCTATTCACCATTGCATGTTTTGTATTTAAGAGGTTCATAATTGCAAGTTTTTTTGTTATCCTCTCTATGTTTTAATGGTGGAAATGCTCAAACTATAACTCTATTAAATAGCTCACTCAGTTCACTCATTAAGTGAGCTCTTCCTCTATCATTCCTATTGAGTTCACTTAGTCTAAGTGTTGGTTGTGTGTAGAGATTATCGAGCTCCATCTCCTTTTTAGAGACCGATCTCACTCAGCAACCACTGTTTTGACCTTCACCTTCCCTTCAATGACTGAGCTCACTTGACCTCCTCTTACATCAAGTTTCTACTACTATTGAGCTTAATCAACTTCTTCATGTGCTGAGTCACTCAACACCATCTTCCTATCACTGAACACCCTCTTGTGCTAAGAAAAAATGTCACTCAGCATCCTCTTATGCCAAGAAAAATTTGAACTTGTGAAGTTGAAGTCTTTACATGTTTCTAGATCTTTGAGGCCCCACATCCATAGTGAGTTATGAAATTATTTTTCTAGGCATATTTGACATGGTAGGAGATGTATGGAAGATATTGCAGCAATCACCTTCCTTTAATGGACATAATTATGATACATGGGCAAAGAAGATGAAAACCATAATGGTAGCTAATGATTTGTGGGAGTTTGTGATTAATGGGTTCGATGATGTTACCCTCCCAACACTGTATGTTGCCCTTACAAACCCACACAAGACTTAGATGAAGGAGTCAAGGAGAAAGGATGCAAAAGCATAAAGTTTGATAGAGGAACCAATGACAGAGATGGTTTTTCCCAAGATTGTAGTAGAAAATTATTCAAAGGAAGCATGGGATATCCTTGATTAAAACTTCAATGGGAATAATAAAGTCAGAGTAGTAAAGCTACAAATGATTAGAAGGGAATTTGAGAACATTTAGATGAAGGATAGTGAACCAATTGCAAAGTTTAACTCACAAATATCCACTTTGATAAACCAACTCAAATCAAATGGAGAAGATTATAAAGAGCAAATGATTGTGGAAAAGATATCGAGGAGTTTACCTAAAAATTATGACAATCTTGTGATGACCATTCGGGAAGCAAAGGACCTCACCACATTGACCATGGATGAGTTGATTAGAACTCTTCAAACCCTTGAGCATCGGATCAACATATCTACAATAACTTCCCGAGAGTAGTCTTTTAAGGCTCAAGAGATTTCAAGAGGTGAGGGGAGAGGAAGAAATGGCTCTAGTGGAGGCTCAAGAAGTGGAGGTCATGGAAGGAATGATCAAAGGAATATTGGTGCAAAATGCTCAGCATGAGTAAGAAACCAACCAAGAGGAAGAAAATACCTCTCAAAATAGCTCTAGAGGAGGTAAGAATAATTAGAACTCTAATAAGAGAAATGTTGAATGCTACCACTATCATAAGTATGGGAATTATGCTAGTGAATGTTGGAAGAAGTGGGGTGATCAGTTAAAGTAGAATGAAAATGTAGCTGATGTGAAAAATGGGAAATGCAAATAATCCCTCAACTTTCATCATTTGCAACATTGGTGAAGAAGGCAGTCCTAAGGTATGCTACCTAGACAGCTATTGTAGCAACCACATGAGTGGTAATAAAAGTGTATTCTCTTTCATTGATATGACTTTTAAGCTGAATTTAAGATGGGAAATAATGGAACCATTCCCATAGTGGACAAAGGATCTTTCCAAGCAAGGTGAGAATAAGGAGATACAAAATGTATATTTTTCTCTCGATATGAAGCACAATTTGATGAGTGTTGGACAACTCATTCAAAATAGAGAGCAATCTCCTCTCTCAATTAGTAGGTGGAGCTCAAGTATCTCTGGGGTGAGTGCAACTCTTCATTTTTGCAAGTGAGTTCCTAGCCTAAAATTCTATAGGGTGAGGCCCAAAAACTCTAAGCCTTTCGCCCCTTAACCTTGTGCATCAAGTGTTACAAGGTGTTGATGGAAAATGACAAGTGTGTCATTCATGAGAATGATGGCAGTAATAGATTACTTGCAATAGTCCAAATGACAAAGAACCAAATGTTCCCTTTGAGGATAGAGACATGTTTCTATTTTCAAGTCGGTTCTACACCTCTCAAGCATGCATGTACAATGGTATATCAACAATCAGCTCTTAAGAGCATGATTGAAGACCCCTCCAAGCTTTAGCATCTTAGGTATGGACATCTTGTCTTTGCTAGTTTAAATTTGTTGTTCAAGAAAATAATGGGAGATGGTTTGCCAAGCATAGTAGATTCATGTGACAAGTGGGAGGCTTGTATTTTGGGTAAGAAACATAGGCTTCCCTTTAATTTTAGAAATTCTAGAAGGGCTAGACACCATTGTAATTGGTGCATTCTAATTTAGTAGGCTCTATGCAAATTACTTCTATTGGGGGGAGTGCTTATTTTATGATATTCTATGGGTAAACATATTTGTTCTTTCCAATTTAACTCTCAAATGCTCAAATCTAAAAGAACAACTAGATACCAATAGTTGGATATAATCTATCTCCAGGTTGATAGATTTCCTTTGAATTGAAAGATACAACTCCCTTATCAAGTTATATTCAATGAATTTGTTTGTTCCTAAACTAACTTGGTATCTTCTTAACCTAAGAACAAAAGAGGAAAACCAAGCCAGCCCTAGATAGAACTAACTTAGGTAGGGAATATAGTTCTACACATAGCCAACCCCAAGAATTCAAACTTCCTATGACTCCCCAACATTGGCAATGCATTGTGAATGGTATGTATGCAAATGCAATGAAAAATGAAATGAAAGACTATGTTAAATTATCCCAATTCTTGTAATAGGAATGTTTGCAAATATTCTAATCTACAACCCATTCATTATTCAACACGAGATGCAAGATGATGCCCAAAACTAAAAATAACAATACTCAAATTGATTATAATCAAAGGAAAAATAACTACATGCTCTAATTTAGAATAAAACCCTTGTTTCCTTGAACATCACAAATAAGAATTCTTAGATTTTATTTTCTCACATCTTATGCTAAATCTGTTACAAAAACTCAAACTCTTAACATGCATAATGAAAATTCAAAAAACTAAACTAAGTTTCTTCCCCCTACTCTAGCTCTCTGTCTCTTGCAGAAAAGAAGAACCCTGCATATTAGATAAGATTTACAACAAATAGACTTCTTCATGACCATTCAGTTCTCCAACAATGACCTTTCAGTTCTATAACTGTTTCTTCCTAGAGATTCTCTTCACATTCCAATTGGTTTCTTTTGGTGACTTTTCAGTTTGGTAACTAACTCTTGTCTCTTTGACTTCCCATATTTTTCCTTTTGAAAACTAACATACTTATAAATATGATTTATAAGGGTATAGATTAACATATTTGAATGATGTTTGGACAAGTGATATCAAAATATATTAAATTCAAATCAAAATGTTGCTTTGTTGGTCAGACTGAAAAATAATTTTGCCTGTAAAGTTGGGTCTCATTGCGAGGGGTATATCTTTTGATTCCACTATTGGATCAAGTTCATCTTTAGATATGTTTTTCAAAACCTAGTTATCTTCATTCTAGTTGGATCAATTGAAATTATAATCACTTAGTCAAAAGATATGAGCTACTGAATGCTGGTCTATATGACTGTTACAAAATTAGAATTTATAAAATAAAGTTTCTAGCCACTCTTCTTTCACATGCTAAGTAACCCAGATGTCTTCAATTTGCCAATATTTTATCTTCCATGCTTACCATGTTTATTTCTTGCTGAATTTTGGGAGTGATTCTTTGGAATGTTTGAGGTGGAAAATCCCAAATGAAGGTTTCAAAGTGTACCAAGTTCTCAGTTTTCCACTTCTTTGTTGTAGGTGAAATTCACACATTCTAGTAATAGCTGCACTTTGAAAATAATTAACAAGAAATACTTCTTCTTTGTTATCAGGTCACTAGTTATAGAACGCTCCAATTCATCCTCTGAGGAAATTTGACTTTTGTTTTCTCCCTTTATGGAAAACTCCAAACTAACTACGAAAGGCATAGCAAAAAATGAATTTTCCACTTCACATTTAATATCATGTTGATGCCCAAATCTTTTAACAATAAATCATTATGAGATTACCATTCTTTGTTTGATCAAGTAAGAGCTCTTTTCCATCTCTCTATTGTGGATTTGATGCTTGGTGGAAATTCCATTTTTGGGTTTAAAAAGTGCACCCAATCTTCAATTTTCCATTTACATGTAGTGGGCACAATTTTGATGTAGATTGATTCACAAATTATTTTTTTGGAGTGATCTTGATACTAGACCCCATATACCTTCATTATGGATTGAGATTTTCCTTTTCTCTTCTCATGTGGAAAACTAAACTTTGACTGTGAAAGGCATAATGAAAAATGAGTTTTCCACTATAGATTTTTCCTTTGGTGGAAAATGAAACATTTGCTTCTCCAATGCAAAATCTGAAAATGACTGCGAAAGGCGTAGTGGAAAATGAGTTTTCCACTACACATTTTTCCTTTGGTGGAAAATCCTGATTCGACTACTCCATTGTGGAAAATTCAAGAAGTGCTTCTTCATGGCAGAAAAATGAACTTTGACTTCAAAAATTGTAGCAGAAAATGAATTATCCATTTCTTTAAAACTTTGTTAGATTTTTGCCATTTTTCTTCTACATCTGCATATCTAGACTTAGAAACAATTCAATCCTTCATAACAACTTTCTTAGAATCAAGGAATACATTAGTGGAAATTTATCATGGGTGGCAACTTAAAGTTTTAAAAATTGGGTTACTTTTAGTGTGCCTACATATTCATAGATGATTTTAGTTGTAGGACATGGGTGTATTTTTTGAAGAGAAAATATGAAGCTTTTGAAAAATTTCTCAAATTTAAAGCCCTAGCTGAGAAAGAATTTGTTAGATTATGGTGACTGATCAGGAAAGTACTATACATACTTCATAATTAGTGTGGTTCGGGGCATCGGCCCGAAATTTTTTTTTGGTACGATTTGCCATTCGTAGCAATTTTTTTGGTACTATTCTCCATTAGTAGATTCGCCACTAAAGTTATGGCCGACATATGGCAGACATGTTGTAACCCTAAAATGGCATAAAATACTTGTATAAAAGGGTTTAGGGTTAGGTATTTTTTTCATTATGTTGTGATGCAAAATTGGTTCTTGCGGCAGTATTGATTTGTAAGGGATTATAGATTGTAATCAAGTTGTAATAACTGGATTGTAATAAGATCAGACTTGCTATTTGGTGGACGTAGCCCAGGGATTGGGTGAACCACGTTAAATCTTGGTGCCTTGTGTTCATTTCTGTGTATTCTATTATTTTCTGTTATTGGTTATATTTGCATGTAGTTTTTTATTTTTGTCCGTGGTTTATCCTAACATAATTTAGACACTACGTAAAGGTCCTTAGATCAAAAAGAGGAGGACAGTATATCTCCAATTTATTTGTAATTTTTTGTAGGAAGAATGACATCAAAAATGAGCTTATAGCCAGTTATACTCTGCAACAAAATGGAGGGGCTAAGAGGAAGAATAGGAACATTGTTGAAATGGCAAGAAGCATGATAAAAGAACAAGGGCTCCCAAATGAATATTGGGGAGAGGTTGTACAAACAATAGTCACTAGTACATTTAGGGGTCATTTTTGACCAAAAGTTTTGACCAAAGGCCATATTGGCCTATCATTTCATGCTTCTCTTAGTTTTTATCCCCGTGTTGGTCAAAATTTTGCCCGAACTAGGGTTTTATGTTTGAGTTGGTAAAATTTTTGACCAACTCAAGTTCATAACAAAAAAGAGGAGAAAATTTCTATAGGAGATTTTAGAGGTAAAATGTTTGAATACTAAATTTTTGTAGTGGCTAAGCGGTGAACAAATATAATGCTTTAGAGATTCTTGGTGTGCTTTTGTCTACATTCACTTCTCAAAACCTACCCATTGCACATTCACCCACCCTCTATGAGTGTTCGCTATTCCTGATCGAGGAATACCTTTATAGAAAGCTATAGTTTAGGTATTTTTCATTCTAGACCAAGAATATCTTTAGCAAGTTCCATTTTGTGTTTCTAGATCAATTGTGTTTTATGTATTTTCCTCACATCTTGTGTCAGTTGTGCATATTTTATGAGATAACCTAAGTAGACTCTAAGAAGATTGTGTGCTATTGTGTTGCAACTATGGATGGTACTTCATGTTTGTGCAAAGCTTCATCTACATAGATCTCATCTATTTGCAAGGATTCAGAATGAAGCAAGTTGTAAATCCATGGAAAAAATATGTGAAGCTTTCGAGCATTCTTATGGGATCCCATGGACTAACCAAGGGTTCCCTCACTTTTCTCAACTATCCTGCTCAGCTCATGTTCAAATCAACCAAGGTACTTTGTATTTATAGTTCTTCCTCTTCCTAATAGGCTACATAGGTAGTTTGGATCTTATATTTATGGTCACATGTATGGTAGTAAATGTTTTGGGTAAATAATTGAAAAGCATTATAGGAATTCAAGCACTAGTTCCTTATCCTATTTTTTTGGAGTGCTAGAATGTCTACTTTTCTAATTTAAAAATTTGTTTCCTCGCTTCTTTATCTTTTCTTTTCTGGGCATGGGAAACCATCCTTATTTATTTCACTCAGGAAACTATAAGACCTTGGGATACTTTTAACCAACTATGTCAGAGGTCAAACTCTTCCTTTTCTAAGCAATTTGGAACTCTTAAACAACCAGGGTTTGAACCTGGCATGGGTTGGAATTCCTAAACAACATTTCCATTTGCAATTTACACCTTCTAAAATATCGTTCCAAGGATTTTTTAGTCCGCCACCCACCTATGTCCTTCATTTCTACTCAAATTCATTTAACTTTAAAATCAATTGTTGAGTGATTTTAAAAATAGGAAAATAGGAGGAGAACTAAGAAACCATAGAACACACAAAAGTTTGCATGAAAATATTGAATTACATGGTCCACCCATGTATTGCTACAAAAGAAATATCTTTATTAATTGTTATAATAGAAATAGAGCCTTTTCTCATCTCTTATAGAAATGGTTTTTACTTCTCAATTATGAAGAGATGATTAATGGTTCAGTGACTACCTCACACACTTAACAGATTCTCTACTTACATGTATCAATTGAGATTTAAGAGTCTTCTTGCACTTTTTGGAACTACAAATGTGTGTAAGGATCCAACTTTAATGTCTCATTAACTTTCTATTGGGTTTTTGGACTCTTTGCTAATTCTTTTCTCCCTTTTGCTTTATGTTGAGCTATAGCTCATACAAACCAACTAGCCTCATACCTAAGGGTTCTAATTTATTGTTCAAGTGCTATATCAACTAAGCTATTGGCCCCTTCATGACTAATCCATTATCAAAATGGGATGTGGTTTACAATCAATATGCCTCTAAAGCCACACATCAAGTGCTTGGGCCACCTATCTTGGTTCTAATACCATTTGTTGAGCTACAACTCATATAGACCAATTATGACACAAACCTAAAACCTTCCATTTATTGCTAGAGTGCTTTACCAATTGAACTACTAACCCCTTTGTGGTCAGTTCCTTGTTAGTCTGAGTGGGGCTTGTTTTCCAACATTGTAGAATAGAAAAATATGGATAGTGTAGCATTGGACTTTTGGACATCTTGTGCAAATCACACAAATTTAACATACAAAGTTTTTCTTTATAGGACAAAAAAAAAAAGGAAGTAAAATCATAAAAAGTACACTACATAATCATTAGACTATCAACAATACAATGCTAAAATCTCAGCCTCACCCCTTTGTTTCTTTAACAAGTTATTTTGTGCCTTTACTTTTAGTAGTTATTGTTAGATATTCATTGGATAAAACTTACATACATAATGGCTAATTTTCTTAATAGCATGCAAACCATTTATACTCTGATTGGAGAATTATATAACCTTTTCCATGTGACTTTGTCTACAGTTGCACTTCAATAACAGATCTTTGTTGGAAATAATCAAGACTAGCTAGGTTACTAAGAGGGGAGGGGTGAATCAGTAACCTCAAAAATTTTGAACTAATTCAATAGTTAATAACATAATCCATCTATCATTAATAGATCTAGTCTATTGCATGCATTAGAAAGTAAAAGCACAAAACACTTTGAACACAATATTTGGTGACCCAGAAACCTTCCAAATAGAAAGTAAAACTGAGGTGGGGATGATACCCACAAAACTTCAATATTGCAGTATAAAGTTGGCCTATTAAGGCTTACAATGATCATTTCTAATGATCTATCCTATTAGGAGCAATTAGGACTGCTAGGTCCACCTTGTTAGAGGTTTTACAAACATACAATGAAGTATGCACTCGATAAAGAGATTTACAAAAAGCCTATTAAGTCTACCCTATTAAAGGATTTGAAGCTAATTCACCTATTCGGATAAAATAATAGATTTGACTTACAATTGAATTGTTGATTAAGATTCTTGAAATGCTGATCACCTCTTTGTGATAGATGTAACTTGATTGCTCCTAATTTGACCTTGCTATACTTTACTTTGTTGTTGATTCACATTTGCATGTTGATCATCATATTCTCTTTCACTCTTCTCAAAACATTACTTCCTTATTCATACTTGGGCAAGATACAATACATTATATATATACCAATACAATTCTCATAATTTCAAGGTTGGCCAAAACACAAGATAACACAAATATTACTGAGTCAACCCAAATGTAGAAACTCAGGTTCTGAAAGATGACTTGGTGAATTTCTAATACTTGACATCCACTGCATTACTCGACATCATCATGCACTTGGTAGAAGTAAAGGCTTGGTCCATACTAATCACTCAACATAGCTTCAAACTGGGTGAACATTGGAGACATGGTAGATATAGTGTCACTTGGTAGAAATGGAATTCCATGTTTACCATTCTTGCACTCGAAAAACACTAACTTCTCATCACTCAATTAACACTTGCTTCACATCACATGAAATGATGACTTGGTAGACATTGTGAAGCTTGGTAACCACTGAATTTCTTAGTCTGAACTGTTGGTCTTCACGCTACCTAAATTCACTTGGTAACCACTGGAATGCTCGACATGAACTGTGAAACTAAATTGCTCAACAAATGCTGGAGAGCTCGATAACCATACAAAATCTGAATAATTTTTGTCACTAATAACAAACATGACTTAATGCCAACAATCTCCCCCTTTGGCATTAGTGACAAAAACACTTATTCGCCAAGACTTATGTACACTGACATGCTAATTTTGATTTATCAAAATTTATCTTTGTAACTTTGTTGTATATACATTTGCACATATCTCCCCCATACAATGTACATATCATATCATAATATCATATTGAGTGTATAGACAAATATCTCTTCTCCTTATATGCATGATTCTCTTGCCCTTTTTAACAATAATGCCAAACATTATACAAAATCTACCTATATAGAGACACCAAAATGTGAGAGAAACTTAGAATGTACCTTAAGAATAAGAGCTAATGTCTTTTCCTAGTTTTCTTTCAAAATTTTGTAGGTTTGAAGTGCAACTTGGACTTCTACAGAGAGTTCAATCATATGATCTGCAATTGAAATTTTTTTGTCATGGATCAATGTTTTAGAATAAGCAATGTGCTTTTGCATTGTATCCATGATAGGAAGGATCATGTTCTGGATGTCTATACATGTAGACTGGATCCTTACTTCCTCTCTTAATAACTTTTCCTACATATCTGATAGGAATCTGACTCTCATGTGGTGTGCAAAGCTTGAACTAGGGTCAAACTGCAACTTCTGAGTACTAGCCTTCAGATCCTCATCAACCTTACTCAATTTTGCCTTTATTTATTTTCTATACTTGGTAACATCACATAGCTCAGAAAAAAAAAATGTTACATTTGCGTAGGAATTTTCAAGATTTTCCAAAATTGTAGAAATTTTTACCTAAATGATAGCTATCTACTGAGTAATGTACTAAACACTTTATCATCAAACTTTTTCTCTGCCTTCTGTTTTAGCTTTTCTTGGCCAATAGAATCCTTATTGAATCTATTTATTGCCTCTTCTACTTGTAACAAAATATTTTGAGAGGAATCAACATCCACATTAGTTAAGATATTCTTAGCACTCTCAATCCCTGTCTCTCTCTTCTCTTAGCTGCTTCTGTTTGGCTTTTTGTTCAAGTAGCTAGTTGACTAGTCTCATTTGCTCTACAATAGCATTATCAAAATCTAACTTGGGAGTCCAAATTTCCTTATCTAGATCAACATCTTCCTCAATTTCTTTTCCACTTATCAGAAGTTTTAATGGTGTTTTTGGTTCAACTTCTGATACAAATGCTTTGGACTTTGAAATAGAAACAATGGTAGAAATAGTAGGGCTTGTAGTAAAAACTTGTATAGTTCCTACTGATGGAATGCTAACTAGAGCACTAAAAGAATCCAAAAAAAATGTGCTACCCAAAATTGATGTAATTATAGGTGGAATGCTGATAGAAGTATTTACAATTGGAGAACTTACTGGAGCAAGCAAAGTTGAAGTAGACAAATATGTAGAAGTAGATGTTGCACTTACTAGTGATGGTCCTAACTCAGGAGCTAAAGAAGAGGAGGTTTGTAGCTTAGTGCATGAAGTGGTAGACACTTCCATTAGAGATAATTGGAGTTGAGAGGGAGCAAAGAGTGATTGGATAGATGATGTATCTGTTGTGGACATAATCACACTTGCCAAAGTTGTCTATGTGCTTGATGATGTTGTTGTTTTTACTGGAGAGAGTGAGGAAGGGAGGATATGGCTTTTGTAGCTATCCTAACTAGATCACTTTTTTTTTCTTCTTCTTCTTCTTGCCTAGCTTCCTCCTTCGCTTCATACTCTTTATCTTCTTCACCATCCTTCATCAACTCTTGATAATCTTCAGAATCAATGGTGACACAAGGAGTATTGTCTTCTTCATTATCTTCATCCTTGTCACTACCATCATCATCATCTTTGATTTCAACAAGTTTGTCACTAGGCTTGTGAAGATGGAACACATTATTCCATAAGTTTGTTGAATTCTTCACAACATACTCAATATCTATCATTAAAACAAGACAAGTGTTGAACTTCAAACTCATTTTTCTCTCATTGTCTTTTAATGCTTTCTTCACTTCTACATCTGTCAAGTTGGGCACCAATTGCTTTAGAGTTTGAGCAAAAATATCCTTGATAGTTTGAATGGTGTTATCCCATCTATCCTTGACCTTATCTAACAAAACTGTAAGGATTTGTGAAGCAAACTGATTAGGAGAGAATTTCCATTTTCCTAACTTATCCATGATACAATCTTCAATCTCTTTCTATTCTACTAGAGTCCTGGATTCATATTTGAGTGGCTTTAAGTTGTTTATTCCAGAACCTTCTCTTAATTGATTCATTCTTTCCTAGAATGTGGGAGGAGGCTTATTAAGAACAACTTCACTGCCACCTTTCTTCTTGGATCTTTTGGAGAACACAATTGTAGAGGGCTTGGGTGGCTTAGTGATAATCGCCTTGCCTTTCTTTCTTACAACTTCTTCCTCCTTTTCTAATTCTTCTTCTTCATTCTCAAATTCTTCTTCATCTTCACCTTTTCCCTTGGTAAGCATAAGATGGGCATTTTCTTTTTTCAATTTGGATATCCTTCTCTTTCTTTTACTTATTGCCTATGGAAGCTTAATTTGAAGTTCTATTTTGGCTTTGGCTTCATCACAAGTTCCAAAGATAGGAGCCTTTGGATCTACTGGCTCATTTACCAGAGCTTCAATTATCTCCTTTGTCTCATCAATATTAACTTCATAAGGAAGATATTTCACCCATACTATTCTAGGCCTTACTGCCTAGATATATACTTTGTCACAATCAACCATAAAATAGAAATCATCCTTATAATCTTCAACCAATTTCGGTGGAATCCAAATCCTGTTATTCATCTTTTTCTTGAATGCTTAAAATAATTGTCCATGATACTATCAAAATTCTCACCCATCTTTGCAATAAATTCATTAATCTAGTATAAGACTAGTGTGTCTTTTTTCCATACCACTATGCCTTTGGAAGGAAAAAACCTTTGAACATAAAAGAACAAACAAGTCAATAGAGAATCAAATTTGCGTGGATTGTTCTTTGAGGTTCTAATGCTTTCCATGTTCTTATTTAGCTGCTACAACATTAAGTTTGCTAAATCATATTCCAAATTCTTCTTAACAACCTTATATGCTAGTTCCACAGCCTCACATGACACACTATTTAGTCTACTAGACCTATATATGTTCTGAGAAATAATATGAATGCCAAAATTGAGTTCCACTTCCAATACATTGCTAATTTTCAATCCTTTGTTGTCCTACTTGGCTAGGGTTTTCTTCTAAAGCTCATCCTGACCTAGGGTTTTAGTGACTTTTGCCTTGTTAAGCATAGGGAGACCAATAATTCGATGAATCATTTTCTTCATAATCAAAACTAGTTGTTCTAACCATAGTTGACCATTATGGACTCAGCTCAAGATATATCCAATCCATTTAATTTGAAAGCTTCTTGGAAGATGCAGAATATGGGTTAAGCCTTTCTCCTCTAGGTGTTTATGCCCAGGCTAAAGAGTTCCATCCATTCAGAGTTCACCTAGGGAAATATTCATTTCTAGGGTTCCTATCTGTTGTACAACACATTTGAAATGAGTTTGAATGTCATTGATAAGGAGTACCTTTGGTGCAATCTGTGACTGAGCTCCATTTGGGTAGAGGGATTCTACAATCACTGGCACCAATTTGAAATTTGAAGCCTTCCACTTAATGCTTCGCACCAAAATCTCAAATCCTTTCTTTGCATTGCTATACTACTACTGGATGCCATGATCACTTGGTAGACTGAGAAAATTCTTTGGAAAACTTTGCTACAAATTATGCTCAAGATTGCTAGAATGCTCTGCAAATCGCTTTGCTCTGAATAAGCTGAAAATATAGTGGAAATGAAGTCAAATTCCTACTTTTTGACAAAAATTTATCATTAATGCTCAGTACGATGAGATCCATAATGACATAGTGCATGATAGGCTATCATCCACTATCTATGTAGATTACTTGGTAGAAGCTTGTAACTCGGTAACTAAACAAAACTTTGTTACTCTTGACCTCACTCAGTATGACCTAACCTTGCTCGGTGAATACTGATGCTAAATTTTTGTGATCCCTCTGTATCTAGAACACTAATTGGATCTTTTGTTTCCTTTCAATTGGAACTATTTAGGATGTGACCTTGAGAATATAGTTCCAGTTCTTTCTTAAGAACTTAATTGGAAATGGTGGAGTCACCCACTTCTTGAGTAACTCGACTATCATCATTATAACTAGCTTGCTCGATAGATTTAGCAATCCATTGCTATCTCATCCACTTCTCAATGTTATCAACTTTTGCTTTCTTTTCATCTTTGACTCTACCTATAATCATGCAATTCTTTCCTATATGACCAAGTTCAGTATATTTGTAGGGTAAAAGCACAAACCTATGTCACCATTTGTGATATTTGGAGGGGTTGCGGCCAAAATAGTTTCGGTCGTAACGGTTATGGCCAAACAAGTTTTGGCCATACATATGTGGCAAGTTTCCTCATCGACGTGGCATGCACAGTTACGATCGAAACACTTTCGGCCAAAACAATTCCGGCCGTAACCCCCATCTTTCAAATGACTCAAAATATCATAAAAATAGCCAAAAAGTGATTGACGATAATTTTATACGTTGGAGGTTTACGACCGAAACCCTTTTGGCTAAAACAGTTACAGCCGAAACTGTTTCAGCCAGAACTACCTATGTGGCATCGTAGGTGGCAGCCACACAAGCAAAAATAAGAACTTCTGCAAACTTCTTACTTTGAAGGCCAATTTGACTAACTAAATTGAATTTTTTTTAAAAACTAAAAATATAGTTTTGTAGGTCTCGGAGTCAAGATTATGATTATATAATTTTTTTAAAATTTTGATTATGGATAATATGTTATAATTTGAAAATAGTACAAGTAGGTATTTAAGATTCAAGAAGATGTCTATTAAAAAATAAGAAAAAAATAGTAAATAATGTTCAAAAACTATTATTTTTTAATGCTGCACAAGAGGAGAGAGTTTTCTTCAAGAATATGTAATTTTTAAAAAAAAATATGTAGATTTGATGGAAAAAGTTTGATGGGAGAAAAAAACTGCCAATTTTTGATAACTTTGACTTTGACCAGTTATAACTTAAAAACTATTAGCTGAATTTCAAATTTTTTTTTTTGGTGCACTAGGTATACATGTTGACTCTAACATATTCCAAAATCAGCCCAAAATATGAACATTTTCATATATTTGTTTGACAAGAAAAAAACTCTATATTTTCAGCTTTTTAAAAAAATTTAAAAATAGACTTTAAAAATTAAAAAATAGAAAAAAATTTCGCTCAATTTTTTTCAAAAAAATTATAGACATAAACTTCATCTAATTTTACACATTTCATTAGTTTACATCATCTTCAAATTCTAAGCACAAATGCCACTTTTATGTCATTAAAGTTGAAGACTTTTAATTCTGATATCACTTCTCCTTTATAAAAGGTGACACAGGTTTGTGCTTTTACCCTATAACATCTTATGGTAGTATCCTTTCTTCTCAAGTGATGCCTAGTACAATTTTTGCCAATGTATCCATATTCTCGACACTAATGACATCTACACCAAGTATTGTAGTGCCAACCAAATATTGCCTTTACAAATTGTTCAACTAGATTGAATGGTTTAGATCTACATTCAGATACCTTGTATCCTTGCTTCTTGCATTTGTGACATTTTCCTTCAAACTTTGGTTTCTCCTTGCATTCATTAGCTTTATGACCATGCTGATTGCAATTGTCGCATTTTCCATTGAATTTTTCCTTTCCATCACTCCAACATTTATTTGATGTATGACCTATCTTACCATAGTAATTGCAAGTAGGTCTTTGATTCCTTTTAGCACCTTGTTTGGAGGATTCACCATCTTCTTTGTATCAAAGTCCTTCTTTGCCCTTTTGCCTATAAAGATTCTACTCATTTTGCTGATTCAATTGATCCATGTCTACTTTGGATTTCATTATTCTTTCATTGAGTTGCTTCTTAGAGTTTAGATCAACTTTCAATCTTTCATTGATTTTCCTTTTAGTTTTTAAGTCATTCCTTAACCTTTCATTTTTAGATCTTAGACTCATGATTTCCTCATTTGCATTGGAGAGCTGATCGATAAGACTTTCTTGCTAAAGGGATTGATTTTGAGTTTCATTGTTCCTTGCCTTCAAGGCTTCATTTTCCTTATTTCTCTATTCCAAAATTTCACACAATCTTATTGTCTGAATTTCCTATTCTCTTCTCAATTTTCTTACCTCTTCTTGTAGGGAGCCATTCTTTTCAAAGAGTTCTTTGATTGCATCATTTTCTTCATCTAAACTACTTGAAGGGAAAAAGTCTTCAATCTTCTCTTCAACATACTAGTGGTCATTCATCTATTTTGCAAGTTCCTTCCTTCTTTTTAGGGAATGGGAAAGATGTTCTTTTGCTTTCTTGAGTTGAGCTATGGCCATCTCCAAATTTATCTTTTCATTGTCAATAGCTTTGTCAAGTCTAAATATCTCCATTGTCCTTGATCTTTTCTCAAGCTATCAAACTTTATCTTGGAAACCACAATGCTCTAATACCAATTGTTGGAAATAATCAAGACTAGCTAGGTTACCGAGAGGGGAGGGGTGAATCATTAATCTCAAAAATTTTGAACAAATTCACCACTTAATAAAATAATCCATTCATCATTAATAGATCTATTCTATTGCATGCATGAGAAACTGAAAGCACAAAACACTTTGAACACAATATTTGGTGACCCAAAAACTTTCCAAATAGAAAGTAAAACTGGGTTGGGGATAATACCCACAAAACTTCAATACTATAGTATAAAGTTGGCCTGTTAAGGTTTACAATGATCACTTCTAATGATCCACCCTGTTAAGGAGCAATTAGGATTGCTAGGTCCACCTTGTTAGAGGTTTTACAAACATACAATGAATTATGCACTCAGTAAAGAGATTTAAGAAAAGACTGTTAAGTCTACCCTATTAAAGGATTTGAAGTTGATTCACCTATTAGGATGAAATAGTAGATTTGACTTACAATTTAATTGCTGATTAAGATCCTTGAAATGTTGATCACCTCTTTGTGATAGATGTAACTTGACTACTTGTGATTTGACCTTGCTATACTTTACTCTGCTACTAATTCACATTTGCATGTTGATCATTATATTTTCTTTCACTCTTCTCAAAACATTACTACCTTATTCATACTTGGGTAAGATACAATACATTACATATATACCAATCCAATTCTCATAATTACAAGGTCAACCAAAACACAAGATAACACAAATATTACTAAGTCAACCCAAATGTAGAAACTCGAGTTCTGAAAGCTGGCTTGGTGAATTTTTGATACTTAGCATCCACTGCATTACTCAGCATCATCATGCACTTAGTAGAAGTAGAGACTCAGTCCATACTAATCACTCAATGTAGCTTCAAAATCATTGAACATTGTAGACTTGGTAGATAAAGTGTGACTTGGTAGAAACTGAATTCCATGTTTACCATTCATGCACTTAGTAAACACTAACTTCTCATCACTCAGTTAAAAATTGCTTCAAATCACATGAACTAATGACTTGGTAGACACTGTGAAGCTCGGTAACCACTGAACTCTAGTCTTCACACTACACGAATTCACTCAGTAACCATTGGAATGCTCAGCATGAACTATCAAACTGAATTGCTTGACAAACACTAGAGAGCTTGGTAACCATACAAATCTGAATAAGTGTTGTCAATAATAACAAACATGACTTAATTCCAAAAGCCTGAACAATAATTCTTACCAAATAGCAAGAGGAATAGTAAGTTCCCCTTAAAAATAGTCTTGTTTGGACACATAATATTGTGAAATGCATGCTTCTGATTTAATTATCAATTGGAAATGTCTTCCTTTTGTCCTTCAATGTATATCTACTATGTAATGTTAATAATGTGATATCTATGCACATACAATGTTATATTGACTAGAATGTGCTACAAAATGAAGCGGTTCTATTGTCTATCCATTCAATATTTGGTGCAGCTTGCCAATTTTCTCAACTTTTTCATTTTCAAGAATTGAATAGGCTCTATGGAGTCGATAGAACCTGTGACTTTGTAAAGGTAAAAAATTTCTCCTATGGTTAAATGTAGAGATTATTAATGTACTAGTTTCATCACAGATTAGAGGTTCAAGTCAATTTAATTCTTGTTGGTGAAAAAATGATATACACACACATCAACATCGAACTGCTTAAAGATTGCTCATTACCAGTTAACTTCTTTCTCTAAATTTTTTTCATGAAAGTATATTTCTTTGAGAATTGATTTGTGATATATGAAATGTAGTGATATTTCATGAAGATACCTTTGCAAATGATTCTTTTGATGCAATATATGCAATTGAGGCTACTTGTCATGCCCTAGATTTAAGTATGCAAGATTTATCCATTGATTAAGATACACAAATTTGTATTTCTGCAATTTATGCTTCATCATGAATTTTTTTTTGTAACTAATTGAGAAGATAACATTAGTATCTCATTTACTTGTTAAAGTATTCTACACTTGTATGCCTTATTCTCAATACTCACAAACTTTATGTAACTGGTGAGTAAGGTTGACTGCTATCATGAGATAAGAAGAGTACTTAGGCCTGGTCAACTATTTGTAGCATATGAGTGGTGTATGACTGACTCTTTTGATCCAAAGAATGAAGAACACCAAAATATTAAGGTTTGGACCCACCCAAATTAAGTCTGTCTATGTATTAAATTATGAAAGAATCATATAGAGTTCAAGCATAGTACTTCCATAAGAAACTAGTATATCTAATTTTTGTTATGTCATATTAATTAAATGATGGGTAGAAATTGAACTTGGGGATGGGTTGTTTGACATCCATACCACAAGTCAATGTCTAGAAGCTCTAAAATCTGTCGGATTTGAAGTAATATTTATGATACATATTCCATAAACATTACCATAATTCGTATAAATACCAGGTCATTACTGTAGAGCATAAAAATTGGTTGATTAGGACATTTAGCAATCCCTAATTTGGGTGCTCCATTTCAATTTGTTTAGACTATTTTGTCAAATGTAGGTTGATGCTATTTAGTTTCAACGTTGAAACCCAAAGTGTCATATTTGGTAGGCATGTTCGTTCTTATAGCCTTAAATTCATTGACTGTAATTTTAAGAAAAATCTATGGTGAGACTTTTTTTTTAAATGCATGATGAGAAAGGATTTCCCCATTGAAAATTTTAAGGAGAATTCTTAGGTTCAATAGCTATGCCTTTTCGAAGGCTTATGGCATCTCTTCTTTTGAGCTTATGCAAGTGACAAAGTATGAGAAGGGTAGACTTTAGCAATGGCTATTGCTTTTGTTATTATTGTATTGTTTATTATTTTTCTAATCTCATATCTATATTTATTTTACATTTTTTCATTTCCACATAAATTGTGCCCTGAGGGGCCACATCTTTTTATATTGATTCAAGAAAAAAGATCACACATAAGGGTGCATCTATAGATAACTACTTAACATCTAGAATCATATAAACAAAAAGGTTCATATTCATTCTCAAACATATTAAATTGTACATCAGCATAGCCACTAGGGCTAGCCTCCAAGAGTAATCTAGTAAATTTCCACTATTCAGAAGGGTGACTAGAATCATGTCCATCTTGCAAAAATCATTTTCCAGACCCATACATAAGCTTTCTCAAGAGTATAGAGAATAGCCCAAGCTTCCATCTAATTGTCAGAATGAGTACTTAAGAAAGTAGAAAAGAAAAACTAAACAGGGCTTATTCCTATTGGATGTGGATTACCCCTTGAAAACCCATCTATATTGATTTTGAGGAAATCATTTGGGAGGGTAGACCACTAACCTAAATGGTTCATTTTCTTGACTTGTTGAACTCTGGGACCAAACCTATTTTTTAAAGAAAGAGAAAAGGATTGATCCAAGTGATTAGCAATGTGGAGATCCAAAGAAGTAAAAGGCTCCTCATCACATAATTTAGCCTAATTGGTCTCCTTTAACATACCCCTTATTTATGCCAAACTTGAATAACTTCCTTTAGTACATTTTGTAACATGTGGCAATTTATTTACAAAGCAGACTTACCAGAAGATAAAAGAGGGTTCCAAACCTAAAGTAGTTGAACTAACAGGTAAGACTACGACTAATTTGAAGCTACTTGAGAAAGGTTAGATTGTTATAAGTACACTTGAGAAATGGGATTCTCTGTCTCATAGATGGAAACAATGTAAGCAAGTGTAGCAATTCAACTTATTTATTGTTGATGAACTTCATTTAATTGGTTGAGAGGGTGGTCCCATATTGGAAGTAATTGTTTCTAGAATGAGGTATATTTCAAGTCAAATTGAAAATCGTGTCCGCATTGTTTCTCTTTCCACTTCGCTAGCAAATGCTAAAGATCTTGGTGAGTGGATTGGAGCTACTATACATGGTATTTTTAATTTCCCCCCAGTGTCCATTCTGTATCATTAGAGATTCATATCTAGGGTGTTGATATAGCCAACTTTGAAGCTCAAATGCAAGCAATGACCAAGCCAACTTACACATCAATAATTCAGCATGCAAAAGGAGGCGAACTAGTTCTAGTGTTCATGCCAACAAGAAAACATGCCCGACTTGCTGCCATTTATTTATTAACTTATTCAAATGTAGATGGTGGGGAAAGATCCCGATTTCTTCAATTTACTAAAGACAATTTGAAACCTTTCATTGCCAAAGTGAAAGAACCTACATTGAGCCATGCATTATCTAATGGAATTGGTTATTTACATGAAGGTCTCACTTTGGTAGAATAGGAACTTGTAGCCTAGTTGTTTAGTGCAAGGGCAATTCAGGTGTGCATTGCAAGCAGTTCAATGAGTTGGGGATTGTCTTTGTCATCTCATTTGGTTGTTGTCATGGGTACATAGTATGATGATGGACAGGAAAATGCTCACACAGAATATCCTATAACTGATCTTCACCAAATGATGGGATGTGCCGGTAGACCTCTGCTTGATAATGTTGGAAAGTGTGTAATTTTATGCCATGCACCTCATAGAGAATATTATAAAAAATTCTTATATGATCCATTTCCTATGGAGAGTCATCTAGATCAATTTATCCATGATAATATCAATGTTGAAGTTATCATGGGTATGATTGAAAGTAAGCAGGATGCTATAGACTATCTTACTTGGACATTCTTCTACCGAAGACTCACATAGAATCCAAATTCCTATAATCTTCAAGGTGTTAGCCATAGACATTTGTCAGCACCTTTTTGAGCTTATAGAGAGTATGTTGAGTGGTTTGGAATCAAGCAAATGTGTTGCCATAGAAGACGATATGTATATTTCTCCTTTGAACCTGGGGATGATAGCATCTTACTACTATATTAGTTATACCACCATTAAAGTCTTCAGCTCATCCTTGTCTACAAAGACAAAGCTAAAAGGGCTTCTTGAAATTCTTGCTTCTACTTTAGAGTATTCATAGCTTCCCATATGGCCAGGTGAAGAAGAAACAATAAGAAAATTGATAAATCATCAAAAGTTTACTATTGACAAACCAAAATATATCGATCCACATGTAAAGGAAAATGCATTGTTGCAAACTCACTTTTTAAGGCATGTCATAGCTCGCAAGCTAGCACTAGATCAGTGAGAAGTGCTTCTTTCTACTAATCAGCTTCTTCAAGCTATGGTGGATGTTATTTCTAGTAATGGTTGGTTGAATCCAACTCTTGCAGCAATGGAATTGAGCCAAATGGTTACACAAGGTCTTTGGAACCATGATTCTATCCTATTACAACTTCTACATTTCACCAAGGAACTTGCTAAGAAGTTCCATAAAAATCCAAGGAAAAGCATTGAAACTATTTTTGATTTAGTTGAGATGGAGGATGATGAAAGGCGTGAACTGTTACAAATGATAGATTCACAACTATTAGACATTGTTCATTTTTGTAATCACTTCCCAAACATTGATCTGGCATATGTCATAGTTGACAGTGATGATGTGAGGGCTAGAGAGAATGTAATAGTGTAGGTCACTCTAGAAAGAGATCTTAAAGGTAGACATGAGTATCACAACCTCTCCTTGTATCATAGCAAGGAATGTATTACCCTCAACCTCACCTTGTATCACAAAAAGGAATGTATTAAGGGTACTTCCTCTGAACCCCATGAGGGGCATTATCCCTCAACTCCATTAGGGTGTTCCCACCAACCCCCCAAAAGGAGTGTATTTTTAAAGAAACTTCAGCATTTTTTTATGTTGCCACGTCAAGTTTTTTGATTGTGACAAAATTTTGTCGAGTTGGAGTTTTCCAACTACAACCTCAAGGATGCTACTTTTTAATAGAATAATATTTTTGAAATGAAAATAGGCTTCACTATTGTCTTCCCAAGTGAGACAAAACATATTCTCCAAATGATAATATTATTAGAATAGCAAGAAATCAGTCAAATAGTAGTTTAATCCAATTGTAAAAATAAAATTCAATTAAGTTTGGCAAGGAATGATTGAGAAAAAAGAAAATCAAATAAGAAAACTCATACCCAAATATAGAAATGGCATAGTTCCCCAATATTATTTCAACTAATCTCTCTTATAGCCACAACCTCTGCATGTGCAGTTGGATCTATTTGCTTTAGACTCATGTTATGACAACCCACAACAACTTCCTCTCCAAAGACCACAATAGCACCAAAAAACTCACCAACTTCAGATTCTACAACATTGCATGCTTCTTTTATTGCCTTGGATAAGAACTAAAAGTCTCTGTTCTCAACTGGAGACAAAAACATAAGATATGCTTAGCTGTTAACTTTCAAAACCAAGCAAACTACATACTGGATTGTTGCAAAACAAGATATCATTATCCAAAGAGATGATATAAATACAAACCTTTCTCATTATAGGAAATCATGGATGCCATAGAGACAATCTTGTCCTTGGACTCTGTATCTATGTGAACAAAAATTAGTACACACTTAAGTTAGTCTATAAGAAATGGAAAAAGATAACAGGGTTCAGTAAATTTGAGTTCCCCAGGATAAAAAATAGTAAGAATTTGAATTTTAACAATAATGATATTTTACCTCTACAAAAAATAAGCTCAAGTATATTTAAACTCAATTCTTTCATAACTATTCAATAGGATCTCATTGATTTAAGCTCTTTTGCCTAGGTATGTCCTGTTCAATTTCATTGGACATCAGCCTAAATGAAGACAACTCTTTCTAGTCCTTATGAAGCCTATTGAATTTAAGTAAATTGACATTGTGCTTGGGTGTACAATCTTATTCAATTTTACTAGATGTCACACTAGATGTCAATAGCTCTTTCTAGTCTTCATGGTAGTAAAATGATAGCCCTATCCTTATCTTTCCATAGGTCCTTTCCAATGATAATCCCAATTATGGATATAATGCTGCTATAGGTGGTTATGAAGATTTGATGGTTGCAAGAATTATTGATCCAACTAAGGTAAGATGGTATATTCATTTGATGTAATTTATTTTTATTTTTTCAATTTCCTAATTGGTGAAATGAATGCAAATTAGTGTCATTTAAGTCCTTGAAAATATGGTTTATCAGGATGTTCACTAACTGTGTATTTGCATAGTGCCCTAGTTATAAAGAAAGAAGGAAAATGCAAGCCTATGTTGGATGTGATGCCAATTGTCTTAGGCCCTCTACCCTTTCTGAATTATGATGTGTATTGTACGTAGGTAGGGATTATACTATATCATATTGAAATTGAATGAATACCAATATCTATCATAATATGATATGCAACTAGTTGCTTGCAAATTGTTAGGAAGCTCACCATGATAAATTGGTCACTGTAGTAAAAAAAACATAGCTACTACAATGTCATTTTGCTTGATAATAGGAGAACATAAGAACATAAGAGGACTCTTTGTGTATGATGCTATTATTGCTTGTTGATTTGAACATTAGAGAAACAATTTTGTTTCATTTATGACTGATTTGAAATTCTCAATCATTGACATTAGGTAATTAAGATAAAGTTTCTTGAGTCTTGATAGACTTTTTTTATATTGATCAAATTTGATAAAAAGGTGATAACATTAGGCAATTAAACTATTTTATTGTGTGTCCTTGAAGGCACCATCCTCGACTCACCCAATATGTTTCATGGTTTCCAAGGCTTAATCTCTACTATTCTTATATCTGTACTATCCATTTTAAGCACCAAAAAAAAAACTAAGAGTTGGAATAATGTATTTAAAGCCTTAGAACTTTAGATCCTTTTTGTTCTTCATAAAGAAAATATAGGATAGAGGTTGTCTATACATCTCTCCAGAATAAATCAAATTGCTCAATTTTACTTGCTACTATCTTAGGATATTGTGAATGATTGCAAATTCATTATTTCTTACGATACTAAAATGAAAGCATGTTTCGGTATACTACCTTGATATGCCAAAAATGATCTTTAGATGAGATGGTTTGAGCTCCCAAACTGTTACATCTTTTATAATGGTAATGTTAAGACACGAGCATAATATTTTAGTATTGTCTTGATAACTTATAGACCATTTTGCCTTAAGTTTCCTTCAAGACTCATTTTTCCTCACATTTTTTAATGTTATATTTAATAAACTTACATTTTACTCATTTACAACTAGTAGTGGATAAGTTTGTATTACTATTGTTAGTTTTATCATTATCCTACATAGGCTAGTCAATCACTCTAAAAACAAGCTATGATATCTCTTAGGAGTCTCATATATCTCTAATTTTGTCTCCATTTCTGGTCAATCTTATTGCCTTGGATACAAGGTTGATTGTGAAATATCTAATTCTACTTTATGATTGAAAATGCATGCAATAAACAACGTTATGTGTATGGTACTGCACTAGATCTAGTAGTTAAGGTCAAGGGGCTCATAATGTTTTATCTTCGAGCAGAACTTGAGGTAGGAAAGTTTTAGATTGAAGTTGGAGGAAATGTGCTAGGGGTTTTTGACTTTGGACCTAGAAAATTTGGTTTTGAGGAAATATTTATACCCAGGGATTCTGGGTTAGATCTAGAGGAGGACGATGGTTACTTGATCTATTTTCTTCATGATAAAACCACCGAGTATGGTTCTAGCTTACACTCAATTTTTTTGAGTCTTGAATTGTCTTATATTTTTCTCTAGAGATGATAAGAAGAAACTTATATTGATGTGAAGGCTATTGTCTCTCCAATAAATCATGAATGGGTTGCCTAGTATGTATGCCACTATTTTGAAAGATGTAGTATTTAACAAAATGGATCAAAATAATAACAATACCATAGGCAATGCTGAAACTAGGATCGAGATAAATCATAGTAATTACTATTAATCACTATATTAGTAGGTGAAATGTTAGGAAAAAATTGATTATGTTAGAGAAATCAACAGTTATGAGATGATCAATCAAGAGGAAACAATTGAGAGCTTAGAGTGACACAATTTTCAGATGATCATATGAAATTAAATGGGCATGTAAGTAGAATGAAACTAGAAAGACATTGTGTACAGATGAAGGCATGAAATGGATGGTTTTGGAGCACTTAGCATAGACACTCATTATTCAGTACATATCATCATTCGAGATCAAATGGGTGTGTGGGATTATACACACAGTGAAAAAAAAGGGAGGGAATTGAACCCTTCTTGAGGCTCACACTTGCTGAGGTTCACTTCAGCAATGGCCCTTCTTATGAAATTGATGTCTAAAACATTAACTCCTAAGTGTAGACAACATGTACATAATTAGACTGCAAACTCTTGTGTTGTCAACATGACAACTCACAAGAGTGTGCATACTCCTAGGTGATTAATAAATAAATAATAAAATATGCATTAACTTAAGTAAACTTAAGTAAGTGTAAATAATAAATAATTATTTACACCAAAAAACCCCTAAATCTTCTATACTTAACCAAGAAATCACAAGCATGAAACAACTAATAGCATGACTCATGAAACTGTTAAGCTAAGTGAGGTTTAGAATTTGAATAACTTTCAACATGAAAGAGAAAAGATGATTTAATATGTTGATTTTAGCAAAACACCAAATATGTAACAGTAAACACATGCAATCTCCTAGCTGATCAGTCCCTTATCCATTAGGCATTAACTAAGTTATAACATACACCTAGATATCCAAATATACTAATACACTTAGATATCTAATCTAGATATTCACCTTGAAAATAGACATTAGTGTTCACAAAGACCTCATACTTATTGTAATATCCTCCTCAAATAACCAACAACCCTGTCAGATGTATTAAGCATTTACTTGGATCTTTGATCCAACAACAAAATACATAAGACATATAGCTTTAAGGGGCTACAAAAGGGGTTAAGTTCGTTGTCCTTAAATCACAAAACATTAAAAATTATAGAGACAGGAGATGAGAATCAGAATGAAACTAAGAAAATGATGCTCTGTATTAATCTCCAATACATCAACTGTATGTCAAAACTTAGAATATACACAACAAATGACTATATAATCTAATTGTTTCTAAGAAATTACAATTGTTGTTCACAACAAAAAGAAATATGGGGAATAAATGGTATCTCAATAGTGAGTAATTTTTCTCCCCAAAACTGGAACCATTGGTTTCATAGTGAAAATTGGAACACATATGGTATTACAGCAATGAGTAATTTCTTCTCCAAAACTAGAACCATTACAATGGATCAAAGAGAGAAAGATATAGGAGGAGAGAATTCCTAGATCTGATCTAAGAATGACATGTGTCCACTTGAAATTCCATCTTTTGTAGTTGCAAAACCTCTTTCCTCTTTCTTCCATTCTGATATGGTTTAGTTTTCATCATTTTCCTATAACAAACTTGGAAATATCTCTACTAAATGATAAAAACCTTTAAATCATGACTCCAACTTCAATTCCCAAAATTCAACTCAATTGGAAAAATAATATTCTCAAAAGTAAAAATTGAAGCCAAATTATACCAAAATGGCATAATATCGTCTAAACTATCCCAATAGACCTTTTACCATGTATTTTTACCAAGCCTGTAATTGCATTTCCAATTTTCACTAATTTCAGTGAGAAGGTCCAAATTTTACATTTCTGCCTATAATTTGAACCAATGAGCACCTGTACAAAATCTGACCTCACATTTGAAAAATTTGTTTCCTCTTAGTTCTAACAGTATATTGAAGTATATATTTCAAGCATTAGGAACTCCCAAAATGTCATTTTGAAAATCATGCCCTTGCTATGACTCTGGTCTACATTTTTGTATTTCTTCAAAAATTAAAAAATTTCTAAAGTTTGAAATTTAGAATATACCTTTCTCAATTTAAAATCGTTTGAAATGGGTGAATGCATGATGTCATTATCCGCTATGTGTCAAACAAGCACTTCCCCACTTTGGTTAAAACTCCCTACATCTTTTGAATGTGGTGAAGCACTGATCATTGATTTATCTAAGATCAACGATCAGGAAAAATTGCCATACTTCACAAAGGAAACTTTATAAAATATGGCCCCACTAGTACACACATGTTCCAACTAGGCACATACATGTCCTTTTCAACCAATCACCATGCCTCAATTTACTGAACCTTTTCAACCTGGAATGAGTCAGCAACCTCCCATTACAACATGGCCCACTTTGCCACATGGTAGAATGACGCTTCCCTGCTTTAGCTAAAATCCTCACATTTTCATATTGTGGGCAAGAGCCAACTATCAGATCTTGCAATGTGGAAAAATTTGATAGCTCCATCTTAGGCTCCTACTAACCTCCACGATGCGACTTGCTAGTCTCTAGTTTGTCGCCAAGTTCCACATTACCATGTTGATCAGGTACACCACCTCATCGCTAGCCTGGGCCCACTACCATGTGTTGTACTGGCACTTTACCACTTTGCATAAATTTCCTTCATTTTCTTATAGTGGTAATGTGCTTCCTGTTGATCTTCTTAAGATCAATGATGTGAAAAATCTTGTCCATTTTAAGATCCAATCAGCCACACCAACCAATAAATGCACTATGTTTATATTGTGTCTGACAACTCTGCCAACAATATAAATGATGTTATTACCTTTCAGAGTCATGGGTCCATGACATCATCATATTCCACATGTTAAAGAGGCACTTGCCAGCATTCTTTAAAACTTGTGCACTTTCATATTGCAGTCATGCGCCACCCATTGATCTTCAAAAGATCAACAATGTACATAACCCATGCACTTTGAACTACATGAATGTCCTCTATGACATCATTATGGATAGGTGTCACTAGGGTGCTTGCCTACTCTGATTAGAAATTTCACACCTTCATGAAGCGAGAATATGCCTACCATTGATCTTCCAAAGATTAATGGCATATAGATGTGATGCCCAAAAGTGACCCACTGTATGATTCAACCAATGATATCTTTGGAAAGTTTCACATGCTCTAACCATATTGAAAAGTCTAAAAAATTTCTAACAAAGTACTAACAAGTCCTAGTCTTTGCAGCACAGTCATAACCTAATGTCACCAAGTGCTACAAAGCACAAAGGCACTTGCCTGCATTACATAAAAGTTGAGCAGATCCATCTTGTGGGTATGCACCCACCATTGATCTTGGAGAATTAATGGCTAGCCCAAAATAAACCATCATAGTTAAGATATTTTGCAAAACACTAAATAAAGTAACCATGGTTAGGATAAAGGTGATTGGGGTAAAACGGTCAGGAAAGGATTTTGAAAAGATATATGCAGAAGATTTGGAATAAAATATTAAAAAGGACTAAAATTTTTGATGCATGTTTGAATTCAAACAAATGAAAACCCTACCCTTGGAAACATGGACCACAAAAAATATTAGGGTAACTTAAAAATTAAGGGTTTTTCATTTAGGGCAAACAAATCTTGAAACACAACCCTAATTTTGAATAAGCAGCTGAATTTTCTCTAAAATATGTAAAAATGTTGAATGGTGAAAAATTAGGCCAATAGTGGCTCTGTCTAGGGATGCATGCCCCTTGTGGGCATGGCAAGGATTTAGATCTCTAGGAGAAGCAGACCATTCCCCAAAACTTCTCTTGAATAGCTTTATTAAAAATAAGAAACAACTACTATGTACACACGATGGCCCTAGGCCACCAAACTTCAACAAAAACTTTTACCTCTATCATATACCTTATTTTCATCTACATTTTCATGAGGTAAGCTTCAAATACCATTTCTATCAATTTCACCAATCAGATTAACATTTTGAAATAACTCACTTGGCAAAACAAAGTCTACACCTTCACTTTCATAATGCATATAAAAACTAGATTCACTTTCTTCAACAACTTACTGATTATGAAAGTTTTGATCTGCATGCTCATAAATATTAGACTCAAACTAAAAATATTCTTCAACAAATGAATCATGCATGCTATTGGTTTGAATATGAAAGCTTCATACTCAACTTGGGGAAAAGGATCACACATACCTTGAAATTGTATATCCTTATGTATAACTGGATGTTACTCAAATGAGCAATTAGGTTTGTACTCACACATGTCATCAATGTCATAATCTAAAACTAATTTAGGATCTTCAAATGGCTCTTTAAAATCAACAAATAGATTAGCCATCATATTAGAATATCCATCATAAAACTCATTACAAGGTGCATGCTGATTTTCAACAACAACTTCGTCAAACACCTTATTATTCACATCATGAGATGCATCATCATCATCATAATCAAGTGCTATCACATCTGGAAGAAGAAAAATATGATCTCTTCCAGTAGTAGGATAATTTATCATCATTAAAATCATCCTCAACTAAATATTAACATTCCATGTGCTCTTCAAATAATGGATTGATAACTCCATGCAAGGATCCTTTTTCAACACTTTGACAAAAAATGGGCTGATCATCATCAATCCTCGTCATATAAAGTGTTAGTATATAGTTTAAACTCACTACCCATTTCATCTTCATGGAGACTTTCAGCATGTGAAGAAAAATCAAAACTATATGAAGACTCACTTTCTACTCCATCAACAAAGCATGTAGAAAATAGATCAATATTAGTTACATTGTCTTCATGAAGGCGGTTCAAATGTCTTGCAAACCAATTATCTTTAGGTGCTAATGCATTAACCTCAAGATCATTTGTATACTACTGGTTACTACTACTACCATCTTCAAGACATTCATCTACACAATTAGATAATTCATTCTTATAAAAAATCTCTTTATCCTCATATTGTATAGACAACTCTTCTTCACAACTTTCAACCTCAAGGTGATTTGCATAATTCTGAAATGGAACTTCACTTTAAAATTTAGGAAAAGAACTCATACCTTTACTAGCATAAGAGTATTTACTTCTGTCATTCCTTTCTTCTTCCCAATTTGCATCTAATTCATATCAAGATGAACATGTACTATCACGATTCTCTTCTTGACTTAAGTAACCACCTCATCATTGTCTTCACATGATGCTTCTTCATAATATGTCAGATCAACAATTCCACTTTCAGCACTTGAGTCATAACTTTCAGCCTCTTCATCCTCATACTGAGATGAATACCTTTCAACTTCATTATTTATTATGTTTTCAACATAATGCAAATCATCAATAGGAGAAGAAAAAATTGACTCTATATCTTGCATATCTAACTAATCAAGTGAACTAACTCTGTCATCTACTATTATAATATTGGAAACATGTGCATTTAATTTAGCAAAAATGGAATCATCTATTCTTTGCAACAAAGAAACTTCATCTTCACATGTCTTTAATTCTGAATTTTCAACAATATGACTTACAATAGCAGTAGTACCTACTTGTTGATCTAAGATCAAACACTCTTTATGACATTGATTCTTCCTTTGCACCTCATCTTGCCAACAAACATTCCTAGAGAAGCGACTCCAGGTTAACCCGTACTTTATATTATTTTCAATCTCTATTGCCATTATGAATGCCTGATGCAAAGTCTTAGGTTCCTTATCTCTTAATAAGTAACTCATCTTTTTATCAAATGCATCAAGATAAACCACTAGACACACTTGATCATCCAGCTTATAACTTTCAGGAATCTCATTTAAAACCTTTGCAAATCTGATATTAAATTAAGGAACTAACTCACCATTCCTGATTTGAATCTTAAAGAATTTATCAAAATAATTAGAGATGCTTACTCTTTCCCTAAACTACTTCATGAAGGCTGAAAGTAATTCATCCCAAGATGAAATTGAACATGTTGGTAGAAATGAAAACCAATCCCTAGCATCACTTTCTAGAGTTTGAAAAAACAACTTCATATGTACATCTTCATAAGCAATTTCAAAATCACCAATCAAGTCACTAAACAATTGAACATGATGACTGGCTGAATTTTCATGGTTCTCACTAAATTTAGGTAAATACTTTCTAAGATCATAGGGCATAGTATTCAGGAAACCATGAATGCAATTGAAATTTAATGACATATATCTATTGGTAGAAATAGATCTAAAAATTTCACCGACAGGCTGCATACCAGGTGAAGGGAAATTTGACATTTCTCACAAACTTAAAACTCAATCACCAATAATAAATCTTAGATTGACAACTTGTAGTGGATCTATACAACTTTCTACCAAATAAATCTCTTCAAATACACCTCACAAACTTTATACAACAAGCTGAAACTCAATCCAATGAAGTGTATGAAACTTGTCAAAGTATTATCCTCCTCTTAATGCTGAATCTCACTTGATGGAGAACACTCCCTTTGAACAATCAATTTTCATGAAAAGATAATACATGAAAATAAAAATACCTCAAGATCCGGATGGCTGAAAGTTCTCTGTCCACTATTTAATATAGTAGACCCAAAATCTCTTCAATTCAAGTTACTAAACTATTTGAACCAACACATCACAAATCTTACCAACCTTTTGAATGTTTCAACCTCTTCAAATATGCTCTTCTCCTACAAAAACTAATCACAATTCATGTATAGAACTATACTGGTATAGAGATTAACTTTGAGTGACCACTCACATTAAGTGAGACATGAATTGCATTAGTCTTGAAGATATTGCAAACTAATTTGAAACAACAGTAGATAGAAGACACCTCTTCAAATTTGTCTTGAATTTAAAACCTCTGCAGAAAGCTGAAACATAACTTTCTTGACTCTGAAATTACAACAACAATTTACACCAAATCAAACTAATTGAAGGCATACTCATTTCTCAACACAATTTGCATCCAATTTAAAAACTGCTGCTATAAGAGAAAAAAGCTTATTGGGGTGCATGAAAATTTTAGCAAGGAAAATAAGGAACACATCTTTCTATAGATTTTCTATATACAATCTTTTTCATGCCAGAGATTTTGGCTCTTTTTGTATGCAATTCTCTAGTAGAGTCACCATTTTTTTGGCTCCTAATTTAATAGAATTTAAATCACCAAGTATGCAAGGCAAGAATGCATCTATTGGCAGCTATCTCCAATAATGGACATAATTCACCAAGAACCTGAGCCAACTATAAGGCTACACTCCTTCTTCACTTTAGGCTCTGCAAAATCTAGGTGGGTGAACCTCTTAAGATCTGATTATGTGACTAGTGCAATGAGCATAATCAGGATCTATAATAATAGATGAAACCTCTAAATCTTCTATACTTAACAAATAAATCACAAGCATGAAATAACTAATAGCATGACTCATGAAATAGGTAAGCTAAGTGAGGATTAGACTTTGAATAACTTTCAATATAAAAGGGAAAATAAGATTTAATATGTTGATTTCAGCAAAACTCCAAATATGCAACAGTAAACACATGCAATCTCCTAGTTGATTAGTCCCTTATCCATTGGACATTAACTAAGTTATAACATACACCTGGATATCAAAATATACTCATACACTCAGATATTTGATCTATCCATTCACCTTGCAAATAGACATTAGTGTTCACAAAGACCTCATACTTATTGTAATATCCTCCTCAAATAACCATCAACCCTATCAGATGTATTAAGTATTTACTTGGATCTTTGTTCCAACAACAAAACACATAAGACATACAACTTTAAGGGGCTGCAAAAGGGGTTAAGTTCTTTTTCCTTAAATCACAAAACATCACAAATTATAGAGAGAGGAGACAAGAATCAGAATGAAACTAAGAAAATGATGCTCTGTATTAATCTCCTTGAAACCAATACATCAACTGTATGTCAAAACTCAGAATATACACAACAAATGACTATATAATCTAATTACTTCTAAAAAATTACAATTGTTGTTCATAATAGAGAGAAATATGCTAAATAAATGGTATCTTAGTAGTGAGTAATTTTTCTCCCCAAAACTAGAACCATTGGTTTCATAGTGAAAACTCGAACACATATGGTATGACAACAGTGAGTAATTTCTTCTCCAAAACTAGAACTATTACAATGGATGAAAGAAAGAAAGATATAGGAGGAGAAATTCCCAGATCTAATCTGAGAATGATGTGTGTCCACCTAAAATTTCATCTTTTGCATTTGTAAAACCTCTTTACTCTTTCTACCATTCTAATCTGATTTAGTTTTCATCATTTTCCTATAACAAGGTACGTGCAGGATCATGGTGTGCCAAAAAGTGGTGATCTGAAAGATCTGTAGTTCTAAAATATCTCAAACCATTTCAAAATCTATTCCAACTTTTTTCCCACCCACCTTGATACTAAATGAAAACAATTAATATCTTTATAAGGTCTACTATATCTTTTGATACCAAACCTATATGGTCAACTTTAAAAACATCCTAAAACTGTGCTTTTGGCCTATTTTTATGTGATTTTTACTTCAAACATGTAGCCGAAAACTTTTTTTTCACCAAAACTTGATGAAATGAAAAGGGTTTCTTAAGAATATTTTTATCTTTCCATAAATGTAAGACTTGTCAAATTATGAGTTTAGTAAGTAATTATTAGTTATTTTCTAATGGAGTTACGTATAAAATGCTGACTGACACACTACTTGAAAAACAACTAACTTTCAAATTTTTTTAAATCCAAAAGATGTATCACATTCTATGTTTGTTCTACTATAAGGAAACAAAATGAAAAATTGAATTTTGCAACGTTTTGAATTAGTTAAGGTGGTCAAACATGAGAATTTTTTTATTACAAAAATACTAAAGTCAAAAATTAATTAATTATTATTTATTTAGAATAAAAATACCCAAAAATATGTGTCACATCTAGGCATGAGTCTACTACTTATATATAAAATATTATTAAAAAATATTATCATTTGATTTTGATTAAGGTGGTCAGACATACGTCTACTTCTTATTTTTGTTCTGAAATTTTTGCAATATTGCATTAAAATTCAAAATTTTGACCAGTCAATTTTGTATTTTTTGAGATAAGTCCTAGTAGTTTAGAAACTAGATTCAATTTTCTAGAGATTATTTTCTCTCAACTTTTTGATACAAAGTTAATAACAAGTAAAAAATTGCACGTCAAGTTGACATAACCTTGATTTTTTGATTTTTTATTGCCACTTAAGAGCATAGTTTGGTTGGCCATGATCCTGCACATACCTAATTTAAAACTTGGAAATATCTCTATTGAATGATGAAAACCTTTGAATCATGACTCCAACTTAAATTTCTGAAACTTAGCTTAACTAGAAAATAATATTCTCAAAACTTAAAATTGAAGCCAAATTATACTAGAATGGCATAATATACTCCAAACTATCCCAATAGACCTTTTACCATGTGTTTTTACCAAGCCTATAACTGCATTTCCAATTTTTCCTCATTTCACTGAGAAGACCCAAATTTTACATTTTTGCCTATAATTTGAACTAGTGAGTACTTGTGCGAAATCTAACCTCATATTTGGAAAATTCATTTCCTCTCGGTTCCAATGGTACAATAAGGTGTATATTTCAGATATTAGGAACTCCCAAAATCTGATTTTGAAAATCATGCCCCCCTACTATGGCTCTGGTCTACATTTTTGAATTTCTTCAAAAATTTAAAAATTTCTAAGGTTTGAACTTTAGAATATACCTTTCTCAATTTAAAAGCCTTTGAAATGGGTGGATGCATGATGTCGTTATCGGCTATGTGTCAAACATGCACTTCCCCTCTTTGGTTAAACTTCCTACATCTTTTGAATGTGGTGAAGCACCGATTGTTGATCTATCTAAGATAATTGATCATGAAAAATTTCCATACTTTGCAAAGGAAACTTTATAAAATATGGTCGCACTGGTACACACATCTTCCAATTAGGCATGTACATGTCCTTTTCAACTAATTACCATGCCTTAATTTACCAAACCTTTCCAACTTGGCATGAGTTAGCAACCTCCCATTACAACATGGCCCACTTTGCCACATGGTAGAACAACGCTACCTTGCTTTACCTAAACTCCTCACATCTTCATATTGTGAGTAAGTGCCAACCATTAGATCTTGGCATGTGACAAAATCTGACAGCTCCATCTTAGGCTCCTACTGATCTCCATGCTGCCACTTGTCAGTCTCTAGTTCATTGCCAAGTTCCACATTACCATGTTGATTAGGTTTGCCACATCAATGCTGGCCTAGGCCCACTGCCACGTGTTGTGCTAGCACTTTACCACTTTGCTAAAATTCTTTCATTTTCTTATAGTAGGATTGCACTAGCTATTGATTTTCTTAAGATCAATGGCATGCTAAATCTTGCCCATTTTAAGATCCAATCAGCCACACCAACCAATAAATGCACTAATTTTGTATTGTGTCTAACAACTCTACCAATAGTAGAGACTGTGTTATTACCTTTCAGAGTCGTGGGTCCATGACATCATCATATGCCACATGTCAAAGAGGCACTTTCCCACATTCTTTAAAACTCATGCACTTTCATATTGTGGTCATATGCCACCCATTGATCTTCAAAAGATCAACAACGTACATAACTTGTGCCCTTTGAACTGCATGAATGTGCTCTATGATGTCATTATGGATAGGTGTCACCAGGTTACTTGCTCGCTTTGGTTAATAACTTCACACCTTTGTGAAGTAGGAATACACCCATCATTGATCTTCCAAAGATCAATTATGTATAGATGTGATGTCCAAAAGTTACCCCACTATATGATTCGATCAATGATATCTTTGGAAAGTTGCACATGCTCTAACCATACTAATAGCTCTGAAAAAGTTCTGACAAGGTACTAACAAGTCCTAGTCTTTGCAATGGAGTCATAACCCAATGTCACCAAGTGCTACATGGCATAAAGGCACTTTCTTAGATTACATAAAAGTTGAGCAAATCCATCTTGTAGGTAAGCACCCACCGTTGATCTTGGAGAGATCAATAGCTAGCCCAAAAAAAACCATCATAGTTAAGATGCTTTGTGAAACACTAAATGAAGTAACCATGGTTAGGATAAAGGTGACTAGGGTAAAATAGTCGGGAAAGGATTTGTAAAAGATATATGTGGAAAATTTGAAATAAAATATTTTAAAAGGACTAAAACTTCTCATGCATATTTGAATTCAAAAAAATGAAAACCCTACCCTTGGAAACATGGAGCACAAACAATATTAGGGTAACATAAAAATTAAGGGTTTTTTCATTTAAGGTAAAAAAATCTTCCAAGACAACCGTAATTTTGAATAAGTAGCTGAATTTTCACTGTAATATGCAAAAAATTTGAATGGTGAAAAATTAGGCCAATAGGGTACAAGCATGACTGTGATAGATATTACGATGAGACATATGCCCGGGTTGCAAGAATGGAAATTATGTGTGCTATCATAGCAATTGTAGCCCAACACAAATGGAAGGTATATCAAATGGATGTGAAGTCTATCTTCTTGAATGATGTATTGAAATAAGAAGTTTATGTGGAGTAGCCACCTGATTATGAAGTCCTGGGTGAAGAACACAAGGTATATAGATTGAAAAGATCTCTATATGGGCTCAAGCAAGCTCCACGAGCATGGTACAATAGGATTGACTCATACTTAATGAGTAATGGCTTTAGAAAAGATGATGGTGAGCCCACTCTTTACATCAATGTAACAAATGGTAAAGTGTTGATTGTTGTCTCGTATGTAGATTATTTAATATTCACTAGAAATGATAATTTTCTAATTGGTTTGTTCAACGAGACCATGAAGAATGAATTTGAGATGACAAACCTAGGTCTCTTGAAGTACTTTCTAGGCATACAAGTAAAAGAAATGCATGATGGCATCTTCATCTCTCAAGAAAAGTATGCAAGGTAGATCTTGTAGAGATTTAAAATGCAGAATAGTAAGGCAACCCCAACACCAAAAAAAAAAGGTATAAAGTTAAGCAAGGAAGATTGTAGAAAAAGTGTGAATCCAAAACTATATAAGAGTATGGTTGGAAGTTTGATGTATTTGACAACAACTTGGCTTGACATGATGCAAGCAGTAAGTCTGATTTATAGATTTATGGAAACACCAAAGGATTCCCATTGGCAAGCGGGAATGAGAATCCTAAGGTATGTGAATGGTACCAAAGGATTTGGGAGCTTGTATAATGGAGATAATGATTTTAAGTTGGTTGGTTATAAAGATAGTGATTGGGCTAGAAGTCTAGATGATAGGAAGAGAACTTCTAGATACATGCTCCAAATGGGATTAGGTGCAATTTTATGGGCATCCAAGAAGAAAAATATTATTTCTCAATCTTCAGTAGAGGGTGAATACATAGTAGTGAATGCAACATGTCAAGGTATTTGGGTAAGGAGGATCATGATAGATTTGAATGAAAGGCAAGAGGATGATACCACAATCTTTTGTGATAACATTTCCTCAATAGCACTATCTAAGAATCTAGTCTTCCATGGGAGAAGCAAGCACATAGAAATCAAATATCACTTCATCAGAGAGTCGGTGGAGAATGAATATATAAAGATGGAATTTTGTAAGTCTGAGAAACAACTATCATACATATTTACTAATCCTTTAGGCATAGGAACCTTTGTACACCTAAGAAAGAGTCTTGGTGCAGTTAATTTAGATTAGGAGTGATCATTGTTTTGGTTGGCTTGGGACAAAGGGTGAGTGTTGAAATATTTTGAAGCATGAACGATTGCCCCTTGAGCCAAACACTCACCTACCAACTCTAACATTCTGAAGGCAATAGTTAAAAACAATACACGTGGGTTGGTGAGTTCAAATCCAAAAATAAGAGGGAAACATTTTGGTGGGAGACAAAAGGAATGATTCTCATTCATTCAATTAGTTAGAAGGAAGAAGTTAGAAGGAGAGAAGACAAAGAAGAAGAATAGAGTAGAGAAGGAAGAAGATCAATAGATCATATCAAAGAAATATTTTGAGTTCAAAGGACAGAAGTAGGTTTAATACTATAGCACATGTTTGAATCTCTCTATCATTCTATAAGTTCATTTTTTTTTGTCTTGAGAAGTAGTGATTGCTCTAGGTGTTATTGTATGTAGCATTTAGTGTTGTATGTTTATTATTTGTTTGAAGTATTTTATAGTTTTTTCTAGTTGAAGCTAAATTCTCCTAGATTTTGTAATAGTTTAACCTAGTTGAATAAAAATAAAGTAAGTAGGCATACTCGGTTTATTGTTGTCTCCCTTCTATTCACCGTTGCATGTTTTGTATTTGAGAAGTTCATACCTACAAGTTTTTTTGTTATCCTCTTTGTGTTTTAATGGCAGCAATTCTTAGACTATAATTTTGTTAAATAGCTCATTTGGTTCACTACTTAACTGAGCTCTTCATCTATTGTTCATACCAAGTTCACTCAATCTAAGTGTTGGTTGTGTGTAGAGCTTGCTGAGCTCCATCTCCTTTTTGGAGACTGAGCTCACTTGGTAACCACTATGTAAAGCTTCACCTTCCCTTTAGTAACCGAGCTCACTTAACATCCTCTTGTGCTGAGTTGCCCCTACTACCAAGCTTACTCAACTTCTTCATGTGTTGAGTCACTCGATACCATCTACCTATAAGTCAACACCCTATTGTGCCAAGAAAAATTGTCACTTTGCATCCTCTTGTGCCGAGTGAAATTTGATGTTGTGAAACTAAATTCTTTACATGGCTTAAGTCAACACTTAAAATGTTATCTCCCATCAAAATACCATGTGTGAGAAATCTGAAATACAACAAAGATACTCATGTCTTGCAACTTCTTCATGACTACATTGTTGACAGCCCAGTCACCTATTAAAAGTGATCTTCCTACTATTTGCACTAATTTTCTTTGTAGTTTTTGTCATGTTGTTCATATTGGGGATCATATTTATCATTTTGCACTACATGAAGAACTTCATATTTGAAATTTTGTACTCTATTATAAGCTTTCTATTCCAGACACCAGATGAGACAAAAGAACATGTTCCATCTATAGGGGAGCTAAGAAGGGGAGGAATAAAATTTACAAAATTGAATAGTCAAATCAAAAAAATTAAGTTTGACAAGAATAATTCTACATTGTATTTGCCTGAGTTCAAAGTAGATGAAAAATTTGAAGTGATAATCAAAAACTTGATTGCCCTAGAAATATGCTCCAAAGGAAAAGAAAAACCCATTACGAGGTATGGAATTCTAATGAATGACCTGGTTGACAACAATGGAGATGTGTGTCTATTGAGAAGTGAAGACATCATCATTGGCAAGCTTGGAGATGCTGGAGATATCGCTCAACTTTGGAATTCTATGGTGATGCCTATAGAAATTCCCAGGTACAAATCTATAGATAATGTTGCTAAATCCATTAATGGTTACCATACAAAGTGACATAAATGTTTGGCTTTTATCAGACATCATCCTCTGTGGGGTGATTTTATTGGGTTGTTGTTAGTGTGTGATGTTTAAGCTATTCCACCCTTAAACATCACACACTAAGGGAAGAATTCAGCTTGGAAATAAAAAGTCAACTTTGACTATTTAAAACTTTTGGTCTAGGAATTAAGCTTAGTGTGTGATGTTTAATCCATTTCATTGTTAGAGTTTAACATGACTTATGGTTCTAGGCCATGGTGGTTCTTCTTTGCTTTGATCGTACTTGTACTTTTAGTGTTAACAACTCTACAAGTACTTTGCCTTTTTAAATCTTGACATCTCCATCTTGATGGCCACCCTTAACCATCATTTAAGAAGAGCTTCTAAAAATAGGTCAACCTTGACTATTTAACACTTTTAGTGTAGAATTCAAGTCTTAGTGTGTGATCTTTAACCCATCTGCATCTAAACATCTCCATTTTCTAATGCAACTAGACCGACAGTACTTGGTGTTTTAAATATTGTTATTCTTAAATTGTTAACAGTGGAAGATAAAGGATTAATGATCTTTAACTTCTTATTCTTAATATTCATCTCATTAACCAAGTTTGAAACTTTATATATGTTAATTGATATTAAAACCATCTGCTTCTACCATGTGACATTATAGAATTTTGATATGCTTTTTATTTTAAATTATATATAGTAAAGTTTATTCTTGCAAGTCATTTTTTTTTTCTAGATTTCCTCTAGTTAGTTATTTTCTAGGTGATTTTATAGCCATATCTTATACTGTATTTGAGAAATCAATGAAGGTTAATAATAATATTATATAAGAAATTTGAGTGCATCTTAATTATGCATTATCTTTTAAAACTATCTTTAAATAATCAAGAAAATCAAAGTCCATTTTTCTCCAGGTTTTTAGATGACATTTTTTCATAAATTTGTCCATTGTAAATATTTGAGCACTTTTTTGAAACATTCTAAACTCATCATTAAGTTTATTGTGATTAGAAATTTAGATAAAACATTTATATTATTTTAGATGAACATTAAAATCTATATTTGCTAAGAGTTCTTAAAAAGTTTATTTGTTAAATTTTATTATAATATCATTCAAAATGTTTTAAAATCATAAGAGGGTAAAAACACAAACCTGTGTCACCTTTTATAAAGGAAAAGTGATATCAGAATTTAAACTCTTCAATTTTAACGACATAAAAGTGGGATTTGTGTTTAGAACTTGAAGATGATGTAAACTAATGAAAAGTGTAAAATTGGATGAGGTTTATGTTAGTAATTTTTTAAAAAAAATTAGGTGAAAATTTTATTTATTTTTGAATTTTTCAAGTCTATTTTTTAATTGTTTAAAAATGTTAAAAATATAGAGATTTTTTCCCACCAAAAAAAAATGCAAATGTTCATATTTTGGTCTAATTATGGAATATGTTAGAGTTGACATGTATACTTAGTGCACCAAAAAAGAAAAAATGAAATTCGTCTAATATTTTTCAAGTTATAACTAGTCAAAGTCAAAGTCATCATAAATTGATAGTTTTTTTCTCCCATCAAACTTTTACTATCATATCTACATATTTTTTAAAAGAAATTACATATTCTTAAAGAGGACTCTCTCCTCTAGTGCAGCATTAAATAATAATAATTTTTGAACATAATTTACTATTTTTTTCCTATTTCTGAGTAGACATCTTTCTGAATCTTAAAATACCTACTTGTAATATTTCCAAATTATAAGATATTATCTATAATCAAAATAATAAAAAAGTTATATAAATATGATCATAATCTTCACTTTGAGACCTACAAAAGTGCATTTTTAGTTTTAAAAAAAACTTGAATTTAGTAGGTCAAATTGGCCTTCAAAGTGAGATGTTTGCAGAGGTTATTTTTTTTGCTTGTGTGGTTGCCACCTAGGATGTCACTTTGACAGCTATGACCAAAACTATTTCGGCTATAACCCTTTCAGCCGAAAGGGTTTTGGCTATAACCCCCATCAGCCTATCAAACTGCTAGCGGTTAAGTTGGTGATTTCATATAAAATAAAGTTAGTTTTTTCTTTTTTTTCAATAATTATAGAAAATAGCAAAAAATAAAAGAGCATTTTCGAAAGATAACGATTTTTGAAGCCATTTTCATCAACTATTTAATTGATTTAATCAGAACTGCAAAGGATTGAATATTTTTAAGGTGTTTTTTCTCATCTACTTATTTTTATGTTTCTATATTGAAGCGTTAGCTAGTATTTAGTGAAATCTAAAATAAATTTTTTTTTATTTCTATAGATTAAAGTATTCAATGGGTAGTAAAAGGAAAAGATCAATGAAATATGATAGGAAAAGAGATGAAAAAATGAAGGGTCATACAAAACATAACCAAAACCAACTTGTTGAAATTATTGATCAAGATGAGATTCATGAAGAGAATGAAAGTAATGAAGAGGAAGAAATTGGCAGTTCTATTGATAGAAACAAATTAGAAGGCAAAATAAATTTGATGGATTTGGATGAGGAACTACTTTTTAACCAAATTCCATCTAAAGATATGATAAATGATAACACTATTAGAAAACATTGTCAGAACATGTCGGATGAATATTTCAAATATTAAAGTATATTTGGATAGGCATAATTATTTGTCAAGTTATTTAGGAGAAAAGATATGAGATTTTTTTTGGAGTTGTTGTGTGTTGATAATAGGAAAAACCATGCGCATAATATTAATAAAATAATAGTTGAAAACTTGAAAAATGCTTATAACAAAATTGACAACACAAATCGAGGAGGTGATTTGAGTAATGCATGTAGAACATTGATTACTACTATATGTAGTAGAAAATTGATGCATAGAAAATAGGTACATACAATTTTTGATGTACTACATATATCTAGAAGAACTATTTAGAGATACATCAAGAGGAGAAATATGCCAAAAGATAACATTGAGAATATCTGGGTGAATATTTGTAGAGTTCCTCAAAAAGATAGAATTTCTGAATATGTGAAAAGACAAATTATTGAATTTTGGACCACACATTCTCGTGTTTCTTCCAATAGACATGATACTATACAAATTAGAGATCAAGAGACAGGGGCCAAAATTGAACATCCAAAACATTTCATAGATATAACTCAAAGTGAATTATTTCAAACATTCAAGCAAGACTTTTCGAATGTCAAAATATGTCAAAGAATGTTTGAGAGTTTGTGTCCTTCCTTTGTACACATAAATAAGATGCATGAAACTTGTTGTTGTCAAAAAAATGTTGAATTTGATCTACACTTGCAATCATATAAAAAAGTTATGACAATACTTGATCCTAATTTGGTCATCCCTATTAGTACAACACGATTTGTGAAGTCCATATTATGTGATAAATTGGAAGATTAAGACGAGTTCAAAGTGCAATGCATCAAAATTTAGTGTGAAGATTGTAGAGATTTACACAAATTTTTTGAAATGCAAATTGAGAATATTAATGAATTGACACCAATTTCATAGATGAGATATGAATATGAGACATACCAAAATAAGACAAGAGATGAATCCAAAAAAATTATATTGAAGGAGAGTGAATTGTGTTATGATAAGTTTATGACCAAGTTCTATCCATTGATATATTGACATATCCAACATTGTCATTGTGCACGATGGCAAGTTAAATAGTTTTGTGATTCCAAATAAAAATTTACACCTAGTTGTATACTTTTGGTTGTAGATTTTTCTAAGAATTATACATTTGCACCTCAAATAGAGCTTCAAGGGAAATATTATCATTCTAAACAAGTTGCAATATTTGTGCAAGTGACCTACAAACATGCACAATTTGAGGTGGATGAGATAGAAAGATTGGATGAAAATGAATCCATCATCATCAAAGAGGTTCATTTCTATATTAGTGATGATAGAGTTCACGATAGGAGTTATGTGGTTCATTGCATTGCAATGTTCTCTAAAGATCTTAGAAATCATGGAATAAATGTTTCAGAGCACTGAATGTGGTCTGATGGATATGCAGGTTAGTATACATGAACTTACACATTTATTTAACTTTATTTTAACTTATATTTGTTTGTACATGCCTATTTCAATTTGATACATGTACACGGATAATTGTAGATACTTATCTTGTTTCATGTTCACAGGACAATTCAAATCTGCAAAAGCATTTAATTGGTTAGCAATGCAACATGCTAGAACCAATGTTAGGTTTTTATAGAATTTCTTTGAAAGTGGACATAGAAAAGAAGAGCATGTATAAAGCGTGTGCTTCAAAAACATGAACTTGCAGGTAAATATCCATTTAATGTGCATGTTTAATACTAGTAGCATATATTTTAAATTATATATATCCATGTTGTATGTACATACAGGGAATAGGATAGAGAGTGCAAATCAAATTGTTGAATGGCGCAAAGTTCATTTTGCTACTCAAGATACTGAATACAATAAGCATTACTTCTAGGAAGTGAAAGGTGAACTAAGTTATATTTATTTTTAATGTATTTTTCAAATTCTTGAGTTTTTTTATTAAATATATATTTTGAAATATGGCAATAAATTCTTGTATTTGTAATAGATATAGATCAATCTAATCCTTACAATTCTCTAACGATTCCTAGTATTAGAAGTTTACATCAAGTGATGACTACAGGAAACCATAAAATTTTAGTAATTAAACTAAGAGAGAAAACATGTTTTTGTGATTACTGCATTAAGGACAATCTAGTGAGTGCATGTGAAAATATTGTGAATGGATATGCTTCACATTGGGATTTGAAAGAGATAGTTATAAAGCCTCCCTTTGAAGATGTTGACATTGACATTGACATTCCTAATTCTATATATATTCAGTTGATTATGAGCACATTTCTCATTTAGTTATGGTAGGTTTGTGTGCATATACATATATATAAATTAATATACATGTATAATCATTTTAAAATTAATTTATATTTATCTATTTTTATATACATGCAAGAGATATTTTTGCAGTTCAAGCCTTACCAGATAATGTGGAAAATGTGGACTATTATCTTTTAAGATGCACAAAAGCAAAACACAAGTTGCTAGAAGGAACTATAGATGCTAAAAAATAATCATATCCAATTGGATTAGTTGTTCTTGAAGGAACATATTATCAACAAACAAGGGTAACTGATAGTGGTATTGAATTTATTGAATACAACCCTGGAGGAAAAGTTTTACATTATAGTAACCATGTTATAGCAACCAAGTTACAATTTTAAGCAATACAAAGAAGAGAACATCGTGGAAATCAAAAGTGGAAGCTGTCTATTGAAGAACATGAAAAACTTCTAGAGATAATAAAAACTAGAGAGGATCCTAACAATACAATGTTTGTGGAGCTCTAGTTTACCTATGTACTTATTGTGGAGCTCTAGTTCAGCTATGTCTATATAGCTTTTATACTTTCACATTTAATGTCAATGGGATATTTGCTTTATAAATTTGTATACATTGGATCATTTATCTTGGATATGCAAAATTAGACATGTTTTGTTACTTTTATTTAAATTAGACATGGAAATCTCATTTAAGACAACCTCTTAGGACCTCCCCTTAGGACTACCTATTACCTAACCTCCCCTTAAGACCACCTATTAGGACATCCCCTTAGTACCACCTTTTAGGACCTCTCCTTAAGACAACCCCTTTAGTATTTGTATGTATTTATATACATTATTTATGTTTTCTTATGATTTTTAATGCTGTTATGAATTTATGTACATATAATCTTTATGTTCTTATATGACACATTCTTTATATGTTTGTATTTAATCGTTATGTTCTTATATGTATTAACTTTTATTAAATAAATGTTGTAACATGCATTCTTTAGGTCATACTCTCATGTTCTTATGTACATGTATATGTTATATTCTTATCTGTGCATTAATCTACATTCTTATATATGTATAATTTAGGATCCCCCCTTTAGACATGTCATTAAATATAGTTAAATATACTTAGATTAAGGCATTAAAAACAATAACATATACATAAACATGGATATTGAAAACATACATTTCTACATTTAACATGAACATATTTACATACATCTATGAAATAAAATATACATGAATATTGAAAACATGAATAAGGCATTAAGATGAATAACATATATAGAAACATGAATAACACATACATAAACGTAAAAGATTAAGACATTAAAAGATCAATAACATGTACATAAACATTAATAAAAATATAAACATTGAAAATATGTATTATGTATTCTTTATGTTCGTATGTATTCTTATATGTAGTTCACATCATGTATTCTTTACTAGATCTTTATGTTCTTAAATACATTTAATAAAATAAAAAATACATTTTAATCTACATTCTTATGTATAATTTATGATCTCCCCTTAACGCATGAATATTGAAAACATGAATAAGGTATTAAGATGAATAACATATACGGAAACATGAATAACACATACATAAACATAAAAGATTAAGACATTAAAAGATCAATTTAACATGTACATAAGACATTAGCTTGTACTCTTTATGTTGTTAAATATGTATTAAATTTATTGATTAAATATTGAAAACATACATACATTCAACATGAACATAAGACATTCAAACATAATATGTACATCTATGTAGAATAACACATCTATGAAATAATGTATACATGCCCATGTAAAAGGTATCCAAAATACCATATAAAATGTCTCCAAAATACCACATCAAATGTCTCTAAGATACCACATATATCAAATGTATTTGAAATAACATGTACATCCATATAAAAGTATCTGAAATAACATACATATCCATATAAAAGTATTTGAAATAACACATGTATCTGAAATGACATGTATATATATAAAATATCCCAACATCAATGAAATAGACACATGTGTAAACTAAGATCAACCACATCACCCTCCTGATCCTTGACTCCAAAAGGCTCTACGATCTAGATCTAGACCATGTGTCAATTGAAATAAATTTGTAAAATTATAAAATTATACATATGCATACGTGCATGTATTATATTATATGTACAATATATCTATCAAATATATAATAAAAAATACATAACATACATGTGACTCATGTCGTGTAGGATCTATCAAGGTCTGAAGATCTCCAAAATGCAATAGACTATCACTAAGACCCTATAGAACACACATGTACATGTACACAAGTTAAATTGAATCACTCAAGAATATGTACATGTATAGACATAAGCACATATATATAAAAGATCTTGAGTACACTAAACAAACTATATACATGTGTAAATTATAGTAACAAATAAATATAAACATATATAAATTTACAATATTTATCATAGTATCATGTAGTGCTCTACCAATCTGACTAATATTTGAGTGATGTAGTGATAGAGTAATATCTAAATCATGGAATGTAGGTGCTTTAAGGCCAGGTTGTGTAGGAGCAAGAGTAGGTGCTACAAGATCCTGAGTAGGTGTGGGGACAAGTGTTGTATGGCCCTCTATAGGACTAGGTGTTGTAGAATGTGCAGGGTATCCTCCTATCTCTATGAGGATTGTGATCCTGTTGTGCATGACAAAATATGGTTGATGTGTCCACCAATGTCACAAAGAGGAATCCCCGTGATTGTCAAAAATGCCTAATATGATTGAAGAAGATTAGATGCTAAATAAGATGCCATACATTGTAATGCATCCACATTTGATATAGCTGAAACTTCTAGTGGCGATGGTATATCTTCTATCTCATACAAATCATCAGCTCCTATGCTAGAGGATGCACTTTTCGAAATGGGACCATGAGATTGTAACATATATCTGCCACATCTATCTGAAAATATCTCCTGTAAGTGTGTGGCAACTGTGGCAATGCTAGAAAATATCTGACTCCTGACTGTATCATCAAGAATAGTCAAACCTATAGTAGTCATCTATGGACCTCTCGGAATGACCAAAAGGTTTGGACCTACCATTGCCTATGTATTAATGGGTGTAGGGGTGTCTGCAAGTCTAAATCTCTTTGACAATCGGCCTCGGCCCTGTCCAACATGACCTTAAAAATTTGTATAATTGACATCATGATGCAAATGAAATTCTGCAAACAATTGTTTGTAGATATAAAGGGGAAACTCATCCTTCTGTGGCCACCTGTGATGCGCAACTAACCACCGAGGATATATAAATGCAGCAACGAGCTGATTTGTACACTTCGTCATTGAATAACCTCTAATCCTAGGCCTATCTGTATAAGAAGGAAACATGGTCTTTACCATAGTGGTGGTGATCTCACTATTAATCTGTGAATACTTCATAGTGCCAATGACACTATGAGAAAGGGAAGAGTAAAATGTCTCAATACTAGTATCATCAAATGGGTTGTACACAGAGATTGTCTTGATCATTTGGCACAACTCATCTAGCCTACAATGTAGAATCAAGATAGTTGAGAGCACGAGATAATCTAGCAATAGTATCTACAAATAAACCTTGTCTACCCTTAGCAGATGATGGTCTACATGTTATCCCTGACTCGACACTATGATCCCCTCCCTAAACACTAGCCTCCCCTAAGGACGTAGGTGCTCCACTAGTACCAGATGCCATAGTGATATATGCAAAGATCTCTATCTATAAATGCGGAGTTAAGATATACATACATAAGTACATATAAAACTGAAAGTTAAATTTAATTTAAAACATGTATGTATATAAATATGTACAAAGTTGAATGTAACTAAAAATATGCACATGTTATTTAGTACGTCTAGCTGATGTATGTGAATAAAAAATATGCATGTATGTTATTTAGTACATCTAGGTTTACTATGTTAATGTTTTCTAAAATATAACTAATAGGTTTGTAAAATGTAATATTATTTAATACATATAGGTTTACTATGTTAATGTTTTCTAGAATGTAACTAATAAGTTTGTAAAATGTAATGTTATTTAGTACCTATAGGTTTACTATGTTAACGTAACTAATAGGTTTGTTGTTAATATTTATTATGTTAATATTTTCTAAAATGTAACTAATATGTTATTATATAGGTTTGTACTATGTTAATATTTTATCAAATGTAATTACTTTAGTTATCTAAGTCTCAACTTGAATTTTCTATGTTTGAGATCATGTAAAATCTACATTTATGATTAAATGTACATATTTAATTAAAAAATACTATATAGTTTTCTATCTTTAACATATCATGTAATAACTTAAAAACATTTTTAAAAAATAAAAAAATGCACCTACCTATTACGGCCGAAACACCGTAACTGCTTGATAACCACAATAGTGAAATGCAACAGTAAAATGACTGTCAACAGTGATTTTTCGATATTTATAAACCCAGGGGGGTTTTGGCCAAAACCCTTTCGGCCGAAAGGGTTTTGGCAGGAACCCCCTCTACCATGTTAGTGCAGGAAAGTGCCACATCTGTACGACCGAAGTCGTTTCGGTTGTAATCCTTCTGGCCGAAACCCTTATGGCTAAAACCCCGATAGATATCACAAAGGGTGACACAGGTTTGTGCTTCGACCCAAGATTAATTAAACATCACTCTTTGTTGAGATAAAATATTCAGGATATACTAAAGATGGAATATTAAATTACCATTGTAGGCATAGGATTTGAGAAATTTACGCTCTGCTCTCTTGTGTAGGATCAAATGATGATATCTAATGGGAGTGGGCACTGCAAAAATTTAGCCCCTGTCAAAGTGGGGAAGAGAGGAATCGAAAATATAAGAAATAATCTCATATTTTGCAATTGCTTGATGACTGCATTGTGATAGGGTAGTCCATGCCTCCTCCACTTTCTAGTTGTGGGATTAGTATAAGAAAGTTATTTGAATTACTTTTCTACCTAGTTTTTGTCATGTTGTTCATAGCAGGGATCCTAATTGTCCTTAAACACCAGACATTCAATATTTGGTACTTCATTATTAACTGTCTATCATTGAGAAAAGAGTTGGGAAAACATTTCCTATCTGTTGGGAAATTATGAAGGGTAGAAATGGAATTAAATCATGTCAACACAAATAGACAGTATTTCTATACCGACATCTTTCAAATAGTTATATTAATTTGTAAAGAATTAAATTGTAAAGAGTTAAATGCTTTTAGCATATTACATCTTATTCTCGATAGTTGTCTCAACTAATAAATTTGATATCAAGTTTATATCTTAAATGTATATCTAAGTAATGCACTTTATGTTTTTGCAAAGATTATTGATATATTTATTTTCATTTTTATAGCAAAGGTGTTTTATTTATGAAAAGGTCAACCTGACTTTTCTAATCAACGGTTCGGAGAGTTGATCACATTCATTTGTTTATATTTTGATTTAATCATACCTGCATTCTCAACATTTTCTCATTTTAGTCACATTCACATTCTCTTTTTATAGCATTGTCATCTTGGCATATCCATAACTGCAAATATCGTTGAAGGTTAAGCCTAGCTGAAATGCATAATTTGAATGAATTGATCATCCCTCAAAGCACTCACATTTCAAAGCATCTTTATTCTACATTGGAAATTTTGTATATATATATATTTGCATTTTTATTCTACTCCAATCCCGTGTCATCTTTCAAACTCATAGTCAATTGAATAACTTTAGCATAGCCTAATAGCAGCAACAAGAAGATGAATATTAGCAAAAAGAAACCACAACAATGGAAAATAGGGGATACTATATTTTTGTTAATTGGTAAAACTCAGATATATTTTATTAAGTTAAATTGTGATATTATTATGATAATTTAAATTGTGAATGAAACACTTATTCTACATCTGAGAATTGTTTAAAGTTATATTATATATTTATATTAAATATATATTTTATCAATATATTATTTATAATTTATCGATATATTTCATATAAAAATTTATTATTTTTATATAAAATATTATTTACATATTATTATAATATTTAAATTTATTTTTTAACCTATATATCAAAATTTTATTATCATTCTAGTGTTTCAATAAATAAAATAAGATATACAATCATGTGGTAATCATGCAATTAATTATGTTATGTTTAAATTAATCTATTGATTCAATTTAAATAACATTTAATATAACATAAAATTAGTAGCTATTATACATATATAAATATGAAATATACAATTACAATATTACACTAGAGATAAAATTATATTACACTTACCGAATGGATATAAAAACATCAATACTAAAAACTATAAGCATTTAGCTTGATATGATTGTGACACATACTATTTAATAAAACAAAATTATTTTATCATTATTTTAAATTTCATCTGTTACTCTCATTATAAGATAATTTGTTAATACTCATCAAAGTTCCTTTCGTTATTTTCTCATTTCCACTTATATCTATCCAACTCAAGTGGTTCTCAAACGTATTTAGTTTGGAAAAGTGTCCTGTCCTTAAGTGTCCTTTTTTGTATGTCCCATAAAATTGCTTTTTGGTCCGTCCTTATGGTTATACATCTTCTACATTTTTCAACCAATAGTTGTGTAAACTCTATTAAGACCTTTCCTACATAAAAAATATTATTTGTTATGTTAATTGGCTAAATGCACTACACAAATGTATCAAGAAATAAAACCAACTTTTTAATTAGTTAATCTTCCACACTTCTTTGATGCACCCATTGCACACAAAGGTACAATTGCTAGTAATATTTTCTCTTCTAAGCTTCCTTGCATGCCCAAAAGAGATATTCACAAAGACTTAAGATATGAGATCTATAAAGTTCTAAGAATCAATTTGTATAAATCACATAATTGTTACATTTTATTTAAATGCAAAACTATTTGAAGTAGCATATTCATATGGGAGATGGACACACATTCCTCCCAAGTCTATTAGGATTACTTTAGAATTGTGATTTCCTTAGCATTAGTTGTGGTAATGTGTGTATAATGTCATGCCCAAACTACGAGGTAAAAACACACAATTTTTTAAAAAAAATTATAATTAAAATGCTCTAAGAAAAATAAGGTTATGATCACAGTTTAAGTATAGGTTCTTTACACTGTTAAATTATTATTCTCGTTATTAAGTTGATATTGACAAAAGTTATGTTATTACATTAACTTTCCACAAAATGTGCAAATTATTTAAATAACAATTTAAATGAGTTCATTCCAAATTATTTTGAAAATATCAGATCAAGAACTCATTAAAGGAAATATTACATGTACCCATACACCTATATAAACTATTAAATTATGATCAATTATTAACCTATTAAAGTAAAACTAAAGAATATTAACTAAAACTATTAAATTTAAATATAAATAAAATAACAACTAACTAAATTTAACTAATTATTAAATTAAAACTAACTAATTTTAAACTTAATTGAATTAAAAGCTTTAACTAATCTATTCTTATTAAGATTACTAAAATCTAGTCATAAATCTAAACTTAATTACATGATAAACTAACTTTAATGTAACTCTATGAAAATTTAAAAAGAAATAAAACATACCAAAACTTAAATTAAAAAAAATATTACTAACTACTCTAAGCTAACATTTCATAACACCTATTAAACTTAATAAATTTAAACTACTCACTAACACTAATAAAAAATTAAAAAAAACTAACATAAACAATAATTACTAACAACCTATACTAACTCTCCCCACCCCCCCCCCCCCCCATGAATCCCCTACACCCTACCTTGGGCAACGCTTTCCAAGGATAGGAGCGCTTCCCAAGTGCTGCACTTGGGATAGCGCTCTACCCAAGGTCAGACCTTGGCAGACCTCCCATGAAACAAGCAACCAATTTGAAGGCAGTTTTAAATATAACATGTCAAATTTGTTAAAGCCTTCCTAAAAGCATAAGATGATGCGCGCCAAACAAGGTGATGGGGATGGGGTGATGTCACCCCATCATCATTAAATTTTCTTTAAAAAATATTTTTCCAAGCTATATAGGAGTTGCACCCAACAAGGGGAAGATGGGTATGAATCTAAGACAAAAAGTTTATTAGGTAAGAAGATAATAGGATAGTTTAAAATGTTAAAAGTTTATTTTTGCATTGCTATATTTATTTATAATTTGATTAATTTAAATATATATTTTTCAATCAAAATATAAAAGGAATCTTTTAAGATTCTCTATTGTAGTGAGGGGAATAAAATTTTCTCTCCATACAAAAACCAGAGGGTTTTTACTCTCTTGGAATACTTTTTTTTTTGTCAAAATTTTTCTAAGTAAAGATTTACAAAGCAATGTATTTCTTTTTCAAGGTGTATATTTTTGAATAGATTTAAAACATTGATACAATAGTTTGTGTCACAATAATACATGATTAATTTGATCTCCTAAACAACCTCGAATTGAAATATATCAACCATATCCATTTTTTTTTCTTTCCTTAACATAATTTTCATTTACAACATATAAGGAAACTTGAAAATTTTGCTTAACTAAACCATCATCATTTCATCCTATTTTTGATGTGAATCCATATAATTGAAAATTACGATTAATTCACATCATAAGAAATTATACTCAATTGCCATTTTATTGGCAAACCTAATTCAAAGGCTCAGCCAAGAAAGAACCAAGAAGAAAACTCGGTGTCGTTGCCATTACAACAAGGTTTTGAGATACAAATTACATAGGATTTCAATCCCAAAATTACAACAATTTAATTGAATTTCCTTCATGACCCTCATCAAGGGTTCCATAACAATTTTTGCAACACATTTCTAAGAACTGTGGAGGGAACAGAATCTGATCAGGTATCAACAAGCATGACCAAGAAATAATCAAACATGCATATTCATACAAGGTTTTCACAATAGGATTCACAATGAATCAAAACTAGGGAAAGGTGGATTCTTCCAACTAGGAGAAGTCAAGCACAACACCAAAATATATGCCCAATCAGGGCTATAAACAAAGAACTTTCGTTCTTCCATTTTAACATACCAAACTCATATGAGGTTTGTGCTGACAGGTAGGGGCCCATAACACCCTACCCTCTCTCCCTTCTCATCCTGAAAAGAGACTCTACACGTGTTGGAGTCCAACGAAAAAGACCTTTCCCAAAATTGGTCACTTCTGCCCTATCCAAGGGTGAGTAATACCAAAACACCCATACAAGAAACTTCAAAATTCAAACATAAACATGAAAGAAAAGCATTCAAGAACATGGTTTTCAAACCTTCCCAACATACCCAACATACATACAAGCATTCAAACAAAAACAAAGTAGCATAAGCATAAAACAAGCATGAAAATATGAACAAGGGAGATGAAGAACTCCTACCTTCACAAAGAGGTAATGGAAAATGAACAATTTTGAGTAGAGCTTTTCCCTTCCTTCCTTCAATCTTCTAAGTCTCTTCTCTAAAAGTAGATATTGGGTAACAACCTAAACTTCTCCAAGAAGGGCCTCTAAGTAAGCCTCAAACTCAACCACAAAAAAAAACAATAACTTCTCCCACCCACCTACTAATCTAGAAGCTCCTAACTCAACCCATACTATGGTTAACCACTAAGTGGAGTTGAGGTGATGCAACTCATGGTAGCCATAGTCAATTTTCGCACAAAGGCAAAAAGAGACTTTTTGAGTGATCTAAAAAGTCAATAAAAGGGGCTTAGGGGTTGGAAAAGACCCCCAACCCATACCCATACCCCTTGGGTATAAATATTTCATGTTTTAAAGCCTTAGGAATAGGTTTGGAACCAAACAAAAGCTAGGAAATAATTAGGACCATCTAACAACTCTAAAAACATGTAGATTAAGCACTAATCTAAATTAAGGGTGACTAAACTCGATAAAGAACCAAATTAGCAAAAAGACACTAACTTAATCTGACTTAGGTCCAAAGGTTACACAACTAACCCTAATTAGCATACTGAAGAGCATAAGCAATTCGCGAGTGTTAAGTGACACTAAAAGAACATAGTTACAAACATTAACATTTACTGAACACAGAAAGATACATACATACATCTCACAATTAATTTGATTATGAACAACAAGGTTTCCACAATTAGCACAAGGGGATCAGTTCTGTTACTCCATCAGGTTTCTTGGCTAAAATATCTGCACACTCATACACACATCAGTAGTCCCATAAAATCACATGCACATATGTATATACATATAAGAAATTCACATAAATTGAAACATACATCAATAAGGGTTTCTTTCATCCTACTTATATCCTTAATCATAAAAATTCCAAAATCAATGTGTTAATCTTGCATTTACTTATTTCATCAACATACATATACATAAAACATTAAATGACGAACATCAAATATCTGAAAATAACATCGGACAACATGAAATAATATAATATGTTCTAAGCATCAAATAAAGTCTCGACATCTTGATTCATGAGTATCAAAAAAAAAAATAGTAATGTATCACTATGCTACGATGGGTCGGGGCGAGGCCTCACATATAATACCTTCATGGAATTAGAGTGCTTCATGTCAAATGATGTGTATTTCAAGTCTTAAATAAAATAAAAATTAAATTAAAAGTCTTTTATTTTTTACCATCTAATGTATTATGAGATTTGTGATGAGCTTGTATGATACCTCCTTATTCATGGTGAGAATCAATATGATATAAATACTTTTATCAAAAATAATAAAAATATCTTGAGATGGCTTGTCATGGATTTGTATCATTGCTACCTACAAAAGACATGGTTTTCCTCATGAAGGACTAAAAAATCTTTCATCCAAGCCAATCAATTCACCTTTTCCAACATCCCTCGGTCTAGTCCAAACTAGGAGCTTTGAAATATGGTATGCATATCCATCATATTAAAATTTAAAGAGTACTTAGTTTTTAAGGTTAGATGTTGTTTCTAATAGGTTGATAGATATTTTTGTTAAATTCTTAGCATTGAGAAAATATGTGTCTCGAACTTGCAATATTTTCTAGATATTTCTAGAAAGTAGTTAGAAAGTTTTTCAGATGTTGGTTCCTTTGAAAGGGTAAATTTAGCTGTAAAAAGATGCCCTTTCCATAGTAAAATATAGGAGGGTTATTTTTAGAAGATGTATGACACATGGTGTGACAATTATGAGGGACAAGAATAGGGAATATGACTTTGGATGTGAGACACTATTTTTAATCTAGTTCATGCCTATCTTGGGCATTACAAGTCAAGGATGTGTAAGATGTATCAATGAGGTTTTGCACATGGTACTGTAAAACCACAACTGGTTTCTAGGTTGTGAGAAGCATATAAAAGGAGGGCTTGGGGAGGAGTTTGAACATTTTTATTTCCAAGATCATGTATAACAAGAGTGCTTGTAAAGTTGCTCCAAGTTTGAGTTGAGGTGATAGTCTTGTAAGAACAATATTTGAAGTGTTTTGTAATCTCAATTGACTCGATAATAACTTATGCACATCTTACAGTGTAGGGTTGAGGTGATACTCTTGTAAGAACTTTCATTTGAAGTGTTTTGTAATCTCCACCAACTTGATAATACATTATGCACATCTTACAGTGTAGGATTTTTCTCCCATAAGGGTTTCCCCACAATAATCATTGTCATTTGTGCTCATTGTTGTTTCATTATTGATCTTGTTTTTCTCTTCAAATTTTTATAATAGTTAAGTTAAAATTTTCATAATCATCCTTCAAGATTATCATAAGAAGTGATTCCACATTTTTTTCCCCTTACAAGTGGTATTATAGCCTAACACATTTTTGTTCTATTTGTTGGGTGCAAGTTTTTTAAGATAATTAAGGTTTGAGTGGGAGCTTATGCAAAGTATTTCATTTTATATATTGTAGGATAGTAAAGATGGCCAACATGTTGGGGAGGATCTATGTGTAGAACTGTTTTGGCATGAGTAAAATATGGAAGTTTAAGAAGGAAGATTTGTTGATTGACCGGGATCTATGGGAAATGGTGGATGAAAATGTCCAAAGTCCGACAAATCATACTTTAGTTGCACTATATGACATAATATATAGAAAAAATAAAGTTCTCATAAGATTGTGTCTAATAGATTTAATTCTAATAAATTTCCATGTAGAATTTACTTCAAAGAAGATTTGGAAGAAACTAAGTTTTATATATGAAGAATAATAAAGTTTTTGAATAATATTTTATTGAGAAAGAAGTTGTATTCCTTGAGAATGGAAAAGGGTTGATGAATATTGGAGCATTTGGAAAGCTTTTTTTTGTTGGTGACTTAGTTCACCTTAGAAGGGGTACAATGGATGAAGAAGAAAGGTGCCAAACCTTTCTATGTCTATTCCTAGAATCATGAGAAGAAGGAGGAGGAGGAGGAGGAGGAGAAGGAAAAGGAGAAGGAGAAGGAGAATCTTATTTAAACAATTTTATATTGTTATCTTCAATGATGGTTGGGCATTATTGATTTAGTGGTATTTTGTAATAATTGTGTGTTTTGTATTATTAGTTTACTACAAGACATTACCACATATATATGTGGTCATGGAGTCACTTCCATGATCGATGTGACTCCAATGTGGAGTCACAACCCATTGTTGTCATGACTTCTACATCACATTGAGATCTAACTTCAAACCATATAAGATAATACCATTGCCTTGAATGATTTGTAGCTTTATTAATTTAAATAATGTTATTATATGTAGACCCTAATGTTATTTTATGTAATAAGTCATATTAAATAAAATTATGTATTGATAATAATGATTGTATATGTAAATGTAAATGTATATGTATCTCTATATGTATCTATATTTATATAGTTTTTCTTAGCAAATTACAACTATAAAAATATTAGCACACCCTCTTAGTTAGGGAGGATAAGAATATGAACAAATATTACCTCAACCTAATATGAGGAATGGTGATTTTTAAGGATATATTTGATAAGAGGATATCCACCATTTAGATATCATCTCATGGTATAATAAGTAATGACCTCTTGAATATCAAGTCTCTTGATTTCACCAAATACTCAAAATGTCCATAGAGTATGTGTACATGTATTGTCAATAATACTTACCATATGAACAATATATTTATAGTTTATTTAAGAAAATTATTCAACCATACAAAAATAATCTATCACAATGCTCTTAGACATCATAAGAGATCCACCATAGTAAAAAATTAAGGTTACTATAAGATGTCACCTTTCAATAATTGTTTCCAATACAATTACAAAATGGGTATTTGTCCTCCTTTTATCTCCCACATTTTCTATTTTGTTCATATCGGGGATCATATTTTTCATTTTGCACTATATCATTAGGAAGCACATTTTTGACATGTGTACTCTCTTACCTACTACTTCTCTCATTGAGAAGAAGGTATAGAAGAACATGTTTCATCAATAGGGGAGCTAAGAAGGTGAGGAATGAAATTCAAGATAGTGAAGAGTGGAATTAGTCACATTAAGTTTGACAAGAATAATTCTACACTGTATTTTCCCGAATTCAAACTAGATGATAGATTTGAAGTGATATTTAGAAACTTGATTGCCCTCAAAGTATGTTCCAAAGGAAAAGAGAAACCCCTTATGAGTTATGTCATTCTAATGAATGACCTAGTTGACAGGACCAATAATGTGGGTATCTTGAGACTTGAGGACATCATCACCAGTAAGCTTCAAAATGACAAAAATATTGCTAATCTTTCAAATTCAATGGTGGTTCCCTCAAAAATTCCTAGTTACAAATTTATTGATGAAGCTGCTCAAGCCATAAATTCTCACCACAAAAAGTGGTAGAAAGGTCTAGCTTTTCTCAAGCATCATCGTGTATGGGGAGAATTTTTGGGGCTTGTGTTAGAGTTTACCTTGACTTATGTTTTGTAAGAACCAAGTCCTAATCAAATATGCCACATCATAAGGGAATGACAAATGTGGAATAGAAAACAATTGCATTAACACTAAAAGGTCAAATCTCATTCATTAACCATTAACTGATTAAATGATACAATTAGTTTATCAACAATTCAACATAATATTAAATTTTAGATTAGGTTGCAAGTTTTGTGATGTGGAGCCCAATCAGACTTAGAGGTTTATTCAATGAAATTTTCCTATAGATTATTTTCATGGGGGTTTTTGAGGGTAGTGCCCCCAAAGCCAAAAATTCCCTTATATTGTAAAAGGCATTGGCTACTATTTTTCTATTATTCTAGCCCTAATTTTGTAAGCAGAAAAAAGCTTGTATAAAAAGGCTTAGGATTAGGGATTTTTCATAATGTGTGATGTGAAAATTAGTTCTTGTGATAGTATTGAGCTATAAGGGATTAAGGATTGTAATCAAGTTGTAATTACTAGATGATAATAATATTGGACTTGCTATTGGTGGACATAGCCCAGGGATTGGGTGAACCACAATAATTCTTGGTGTCTTGTGTTTTCTTATGTGCGATCTATAATTTTCTAATATTGGTTATATTTATATGTAACTATTATTTATGTCTAAGGTTAATCCTAACGAGTGGTATGAAAGACAGGTTGGTCATCATATTTCTTTTAGCCAAACTGTCGTCATTTTTCTTTCTAGCAATCCTCTATAGGAAGGTCTCATGGTTGGGTGGGAGTGATGGTAGAAAAGGGTAAACTGAGGGTTAACAAGCTTAATGGGCAGAACTTTCAATTATGGAAGATGCTTGAATGGAGGACTATCTCTATCAAAAGGATTTATGGTAGCCGTTGGTAGGAAAAACTAAAAACTAGGGAATTGCGACAAATGAGGACTGTGATCTTTTAGATAGAAAGACACTTGGAAGAATTCAATTATGCCTAGCACCATCAATGGAATTTAATATTACAAAAGTGAAGATGAAAAAAGAGTTGATGGAAACCCTAGAAAAATTGTATGAAAAGCCCTCCACTTCAAATAAGGTATTTCTCATGAAGCATTTATTTAATATAAAAATGGTCATTTAAATGAGTTTAATACTATTACAAGTAAGTTATCTTCTATGGGTATTAATTTTGATGAAGAAATTAGGGCTCTCTTGATTTTGTGTTCTTTGCCTGAAAGTTGGGATGGTTTGGTAATGGCTATGAGTAATTTTGTTTCTGGATCTAATACTCTAAAATATGATGATGTGATCAGTGTTATTCTGAGTGAGGAAACTCATAGGAAATCCTTAGGTGGATCTACATTAGGAAGTTCTTTGAATGCACAAAGTAGAGACAATATGATTAACAGAGGAAATAATTCTAGAAATTGTGGGAAATCAAGAGAAAAGTTAAAGAGGTCTCAATCTAGAGGACTAAGAGATTGCTAGTATTGTGGTAAAATAGGGCATAAGAAGAAAGATTCCTGTACTCAAAGAATAATGAAGGAGAAAAACTCAAAGAGAAAAAGGAGGCAAATGTGGTAAGTAACAAATTCGAAGAGGATTTTTTTCTTCTATCTTTAGAAAGTGTTGATGATTCATGGGTTTTAGATTCTGGTGCTTCATTTCATGTTACGCCTCATAAAGATTATTTTATTGGTTATGTCTAAGGGAATTTTGGGCTTGTTTATTTGGTGGATAATGAACCCTATCAGATTATTGGAAAGGGTAAAGCTAAGATTAAGTTGCAAAATGAGAATCAATTGTTACTACATGAGGTAAGACATGTTCCAAGGCTGAGTAAGAATTTAATTTTAGTAGAGCAACTCGATGATGAGGGTTGTGTAGTTAATTTTAATGATAAAAATTTGAAGGTTTCAAAAGGTTCCCTTGTAGTAGCAAAAGGTGTGAAAGGAGGCACCTTATATCTTTGTACAAGTCATATTTTTCCTTCTACTTTGACTATTTTAGAGAAAAATAAATGTTCAGGAATAGTTGTTGTAGCTGAGCAAGGAGAACAAATAGCTGATGTAGATTCTGGTACAGCGCTATGGCACAATAGACTTGGGAACATGAGTGAGAAAGGTATGAAAGTACTTCATTCAAAGAAAGTTTTACTAGGCCTAAAATGTGTTAATATGGATTTTTGTGAAAGTTGTGTGTATGAAAAACAAAAGAGAGTGAGTTTTGTGAAGACTAGGAAGGAAAAGAAAAGTGAGAAATTAGAGCTTGTGCATATAGATGTATGGGGACTGGCTCAAGTATCTTCCCTTGGTGGCTCTCACTATTGTGTTACATTTATTGAGGATGCAAGTGCAAAAGTATGGGTTTATTTCCTTAGACAGAAATTGGATGTATTTCAAACTTTTAAGAAATGGAAATGCTTGGTTAAAAATGAGACTGGAAAGAAATTAAAACGTCTCAAATTTGATAATGGTGGTGAGTATTGCAGTCATAAATTTGAAAATTATTGCTCCTCTAATGGTATTCATAGACATAAAACTATTCTAAGGACTCCACAAGAAAATGGAGTGGTTGAATGCATGAACATGACTATAATGGAGCATGCAAGAAGCATAAGGTTGCATGTAGGGTTGCCTTTAAACATGTAGGCAAAGGCTATCAATACTACTATATATTTTATTAATAGAGGTCCCTCTACTCATTTAGATTATGATATTCCAAAAGAAGCATGGACTAGTAAGAAGCTGAGTTATTCTTTTCTCAAAACCTTTAGTTGTGAAGCATTTTCTCATATAGATTTTGAAAATAGAACCAAGTTGGAAGCTAAGTCAAAGAAATGTGTATTTTTTGGATATGGCATCAATGAATTTGGTTATAGGCTTTGGGATCTTGAAAATCATAAAATTGTAAGAAGTAGGGATGTCATATTCAATGAGAAAGTGATGTATAAAGATCTGTTGCAGCAACATGAGAAGAAAGAAGATGATTATGTAGTGCTAGATGATACTCCAAAAACTGATGTTCTAGTAATTCCTCATGATCTGCAACAACCACAATAACAAATACCACACACCCTAGTGAATGTTAGATGGTCAACAAGGACAAGTAGACCTCCAAAAAGATTTTATCCTTCCTTGTATTCTATTTTACTCACTAATGCTGGTGAACTTGAATGTTATGATGAAGTTGTCCAGGTGGATACAAAGATTCAGTGGGATTCGGCAATGAAAGACAAAATGAACTCTTTGCTACAAAATATGACATTAGATTTATGCAAGTTGCCTATGGGTAAAAAGACTTTACAGAATAAGTGGGTTTATAGGTTGAAAGAAGTGGATGGAGGTAAGAATAGATTTAATGCTAGGTTATTTGTAAAAGGATTTGCATAGAGAAAAGGCATTGATTTTGATGAGATATTCTCTCCTATTGTTAAAATGACTTCAATTTGCAATGTTTTAAGTATTGTGGCTACTGAATATTTACATTTGGAGTAGCTTGATGTTAAAATAACCTTTCTTCATGGTGATTTAGATATATATAGCACAACTATAGGGATTTGAGGTCAAACATAAGGATAATTTAGTGTGTAGATTGAAGAAAGGTTTATATGGCTTGAAGCAAGGACGTCGACAATGGTATCTGAAATTTGACAGGTTTATGCATGAGCATGGATATAGAAGGTGTTGTTCAGATCATTGTGTTTATTTTAAGAGGATGGATGATGATAGCTACATTATTTTATGTTTATATGTTGATGATATGCTTGTAGCTAGGTCTAACATGGATCATATTAATGGGTTGAAAAGCTAGTTAGCACATGCATTTGCTATGAAGGATTTGGGGGAAGCAAAAAATTCCTTGGTATGAAGATTTACAAAGATAGGAAGAACAAAAAATTGACTTTATCTCAACTTTATTATATTGAGAAGGTGTTGCAATGTTTCTCTATGGAGTGGGAGTTGTTAGTAGGTATATGAATCATCTAGGGCCTAAGCATTGGAATGCAGTCAAATGGATTCTCAAATATTTGAGAGGTAGATCTAGTAAGTGTTTACACTTTGAGGGCTCTACTACTAATTTATAGAGATATGTTGACTCGGATTTGGTAGGGGGTATTGATACTAGGTGGAGTACTATAGGTATGTATTTACTTGTAGTGGGGTAGTAGTGAGCTAAGTTTCTAGGTTACAAAAGGTTAATGCTTTAACCACTATAGAGGTAGAGTATGTTGCTGCTATAGAGGTAGCCAAGGGATAATTATTTGTTCAAAGATAGCCAGAGTGCCATTCATCTTGCAAAGAATTTATCTCTATATTCAAAGACAAAACACATATAGTTGTGGTACCATTTCATTCATTCAGTTTTGGATGATGGATAGTTAAATCTAGAGAAGATAGATACAAATGATAATCCAACAGATATGTTTACAAAGGTACTGACAAGGGAGAAGTTGAACTCCTCTTCAGCTTCGATTGGTCTTCTCTATTGAATAGAATAGAAAGAACAACCGAGTCCAAGGTGGTTTGATATTCTAGTGGGTGCTACAGGTTTAGTAGTGCTATGATTAGTCTCCAAGTGGGAGGTTATTATTAAGGAGTTTGGTCAATCTACAAGTAGGAGATTGTTGTGATGTGTAGCCTAATCAGACTCAAAGGTTTATTTGGTGTACTTTCCCTATAGATTATTTCTAAGGGTGTTTTCAGGGGAAACACCCCCAAAGCCAAAAATGTCCTTATATTGTAAAAGGCATCAACTACTATTTTTCTATTAGTCTAGCCCTAAATTTGTAAGAGACTAAAAACTTTTATAAAAAGGCTTAGGGTTAGGGATTTTTCATAATGTGTGATGCAAAAATTGGTCCTTGCAGCAATATTGAGTTGTAAAGGATTACAGATTATAATCAAGTTTTAATCACTGGATCATAATAATATTGGACTTGTTGTTGGTGGACATAGCCTAGGGATTGGGTGAATCATGTTAAATCTTAGTGTCTTGTGTTCCCTTTTCTGTGATCTATTATTTTCTGATATTGGTTATATTTACATGTAACTATTATTTTCGTCTGAGGTTAATCCTAATAGCAAGAACATTACATCACATGAATTATGGTGCTGAAATATAATGTATATACATCACATGTTCTTCATTACATGAATAATAGTACATTACCATTTTTTAAGTTACAATATCCAAATCAAGGTTACATCAAATGAATGATACCATGCATCATTGCCAAGATGAAAATACAAGACCATAGAATAGATTCTGAAACTTAATAGGTGTTCTAAAAATGTATCTACTCTCCAAAGCCATTGGACATCATCCTTCTACTATCAAAGATGGGAGTGTAGCCTAGGTGCTTTAACCTCTCCAACCATAGAGTGTTTACTCCCCTAGAATTCTTCTTGACATGAAGAATACCCTACCCTAGCACGAGAAGCCTAACTTCCCAAAAGAAGATGGATCATTTGTATTTGGTGCAACTATGAGCCATACTACATGCATCCATGTGCCTAGCACCCTAATCATGGAATGTAGCAGGGAAAAAAAATAAAACTACGCATCTACCCATATGTGATGAAAGAAAAATTGTAACATATCTACCCACATGTACATTCCTTTTAAATAATGCATATCTACACACATGCAAAAATAAAAGTAAGCACAATCACACACATATGCTACATGTCAATAAACAACATACTTAAATACATTGAATGAATGGCTTGGACAAGCACTAAATATTTCAACAATACTAAAAAGAGAGACAAAAATGTAATGAATCCTACCTTCCAGAACTTGATAGGTTGAGAGAAACAAAAACATAATGGATCCATCTTACCCCCCTTATGCCACATTGCACCCTTCCATGAGGTAGTGAACATCATACACATGATAGTAAGATGAGAATATCCAAATTTAGAAATCTAACTCAATAACAACCTATTTTCAGCATGAACAACTAACTTGGTAAAATGTCAACCATATTTCAAGATTGTAACTTTAAATCTATGTTTCATATTCAACATAATTAACACTTCAATCATGAACTTAACTGAAACAAACTCATAATCAACATTAAATAACAATTCAAATTCTTGGACCTAGATGTAGCAAATCCACATTCAAGAATATTCATTCAAGTAAAGTTTTCCATTTGTTGCCATCCATAAAATGTTTTGAAGTGGTGTCAATATACATTGTGAAAATTTTAAGAATAACTTGTGCAGTTGCTAGTTATATATAAAGTAAGACGTTACATTCCTAAGAAAGTCTAAAAATACCACACCTATTTAAGGACCAAATAATTTCCAATCAGTAAAGAGATATGGGTTAAGAACTAAGAGCTCAAAACTATGTCTTTAAAAATGCAAAGATTCTCTAATAGCAGATGACCATCTAATCCTAGGCTGAAAATACTAAAATCACCACTAATAGTTATAGTTCCAACAAGGTTCTTGAATATAAACTCACTAAATGTTTCTCAAATTTTTTTCCTCTACAAAAGATGAAAAAAAGAGTTTTAGTTTTGCACCTAAACCTTTCTAGTATATGTCCAGTCTCAAACTTGACATGGATGAGTCTTCCTCTAACAAGAAATACAACAAGAGTTATTATTTGTTATCACATAGATTAGCTGTAGATATAAATTCAAGAATAACCATCTAAAATTCATGCAACCAAGTTAAGAGGTATAGTTTCCAATAAAGAGAGGAAACATAAGGCCCAACTTGAAAATTAAGAGAAGGTAAGTTAAATTAAAATAAATAAATAAATGGAGTACATTATTCAATTTTGGATCACAATTCTAGAGTGTAGTAGAGATCCTAATGAAATTAGCCTGCTACATTATGTTCCATAAGGTTTACCTATAAGTCTCATGCAATGGCAAGAGAAATGGTGTATGACTATCTGGTTAATGACTCAAATGTTTAGAGCCACATGTGACAAGAGAAAACCATCAATTCTCCAATACAAGAAGCCACAGTGGAAACCACAATCCTAACATTTCATATTAAAGTAATAAATAAATAAAAGAGATGATAACAACTATGTTTGGCTACTAATATTGCATTATAAAGTGATTCTTCTTACATTGGTTTTCCATTTTTGCTAAGCATTCAATATTTTTGTATCTGAGAGATTCTATCAATTAAATTGTTTCTTACAATAATATGTCAAATTCAGGAAGAAGATCATCAGATACCTAAGTAACCCATTCAATGTATTTTCAAAAAGTTTTAATAAGCACAATGATATGAAGTGTATAATAACCAATATTATTTTAAGCATGCAGGATATTTATAGAACATGGTTAATTGCTAGTTCAAAACCCCTCATCCACACAATTGCTTGACTTCTCCTTTCCTATTCACCCTCTCTAGCTAATGTCATACTCTTTTGAAAACCCATCAATTTTTCCCCTTCTATTCATCTACTTCTCTTCCCTTAAATTTGGTTCCCTTCTATATCTCCTACACAACCATTCATATAGAATACGGTGATATATGATTCAAATAGAGCATGGGTTGTTAATGGTAGAGATTTCCCTCAAACCAAGAATAATTTCCTTAGAGTTGTTGGAGGTTCTAAGCTTCTCTAGATTCTTCTAGCCACTTCATGCCCTTTTTCTGCCAAACTGAATTCATTATTGCATTAAAAAACCCCTAAATCCTATGGTATCAATTTTTGGTACGAATAGTTTCCCTGTTCTTCTCCTACTTCTTCTCCTTTTCTATTGCAAGATTAAGGTTGTATAATAAATTACTATTCCCCACTACACTCATTCCACTTCTCCCTATCTATTAGTTAGGACCCAGTCTGTTAAGAATTAAAAGATAATTAAAAGAATCAAGGCACTAGAATAAATAAATATATAAATTTATGTGTACCAACAAACAATCAAAGAAATAAAGATATATTTTTGTTTGATCTACATAAATTTTTAATTTATTGAACATCATATATATATATATATATATATATATATATATATATATATATATATATATATATATATATATATATATATATATATATATATATATATATATATATATATATATATATATATATATATATATATATATATATATATATATATATATTATTAAAAAACCTTAAACATACACATTCTAAATATACTTTTCATAAACAATAAATTAGATTTTACTTCCATCTCATCTTATCGTAAAGAAACTTTTAACAAAAAGCATGCCACAAACAATCAGTGAACATAAGAATTCAGTGTATATGTGTGTGTGTGGCTGCAAGGTTAATTTGATCCATCCCCTTTTGAGAGACTAATCCCCTTTTACCTTAGCCACACCCATGTCTTGTTGATCCTACATCCACTTAGACACTCACAATAAATAGAGAGTTAGTAATCCACTTTATATGATTAAATATAAAAGATTAAACATGCTCATGAATGACATAACATAAATCATATTGAAAAATCACATAAGGAGAAATGAAGTGCAACATCACATATCATATATCCATTATTGATCCAACTTCATATGAAAATTAAGTTGTAAAACTTAAGAGTTTAGTTTAAACATCTCTTAATTGTTGATAATAGAAAAAGGGGTTGACAACTCAAACTATGAGTCGATTTCCACGTAAGCATCTGATAAATAATTTGATGAATGAGACTTGACATCCCTCCCCTCTAGGAAAAAGGCATTTTTGTGATGTCAATCACAACAAAAAAACCACACACACATCCAAAATTGAGATATAACTGAATAAAGCAAGCTATACAAAAAGTTGGGGAAAGGATTTTTGTAAATCCTTTGCATCATCCTGAGTGGCACTATCCACACAAAATTGGTCCCATTAGACCTTGTACTAGAGGAAATCCCTACCCCATACCCTGATGGTACATTGCTCAATTATTTGGGTGGGTTGAACTGCCATCACCCCTAGATCCTATACTTGCAACACATGCCAGTCAAATAGATGAGAGAATTTAGTATGATATAGCTTAATAAAAGACACATGGAAGATGTTATGAATGCAAGCCAAGGAAAGTAGCAGAGCAAGCCAATAAGAAACTCAGTTGATAACTTCTAAAACCTCATACTAGGCAACAAATCTCGATGCAAGCTAATGTAGGAAGAGATGAAGAACTAGGGTGAAAGGCTCACCCAGCTATTCAAACCACCTGCAGAGAGTCAACACAACAAAAACAACAACAAATACAAAAAACTTAGGAGATAGAGGAAGAACATGCCTTTAGTCATATATTCATCCAAACATCAATTACATGCCCAGTTGTAAGGCTTTCTAGGTTATGTCCATAAATATATTGATTTCAATTACAATCTATGATGATCAAACTTCACATTTTTCTTTCTCTCTCTAAGCCTCTGTACCCTATGACTCTAACCAAGGCCTCTTAAATACATGCATGACCACAAGAAAACCTATTGCAAGTATAAAAAAATAACCTCTCATATTAAATGCTAGGCTAAACCACAATTCAACTCACAACAAATATCTAACACTAAATTAAATGAAAAGGTTGGTCTCAACAGGAAATTGCACATAGACAACTCGACAAATAAAGACACCAAAAAAATATTGACACTTGGCAACCACACAAACTTGATATCCAAATAAACTCAAAAACTACATGAACTTGGCATCTAGAGGATGACTCGACAACCAAAGAACACTTGGCAACCAAAGAAACTAGGCAACAACTATGAACTCGACATCAACTAGGAAGCTTGGCATCCACTAAATGCTTGGCAACAACTAAGAGCTTGGTAATGCAAGACATTGCAACTCAATAGAAACCAAGAAAATTGAAACATGCAGGATAGTAGTGAAACCTAGGATGCTCCTGCATCAAACAACTAGGGTAGAAAGAAATGATCCTCTTGAATCATGCAAGTGTCACAACCTGAGTTGAATCCAACTCAGATTGGCAAATCCATGTAGCATCTTCACTAGGTCTATTTTTCCATTTTACCAAATACTCATAGTAGTCTTTCCCTCTTGTGTTCTTACCAACTCTTTGATCTAGTATCTATTCAACTTCTTCAATCTTCTTCTTAAGATAATCATATGATATATCCACTTCATCTCCTTAATCTTGATATTTTTATAAATCAGTAACGTTGAATATAAAAGATATATTTATGTCATTAGGTAACTCAACTTCATATGCATTACCACTATCATACTTCTTCAGGATCTTACAAGGTCCAAACTTCTTCATCTTTAGCTTACTGAATGATCCAACAGGAAATCTTCCTTTCTTCAAATGAACCATCACCTCATCACTAATGTAAAAAACATGGTGTCTCCTAGACTTGTCAGTATTCTCCTTATACTTTTGATTAATTTATACCATCCACAATTTTACTTTATGCAAAGACTCCATAAAATCAGAAAATTCTTCCCCTAGAACACTTCTCTTTTCTTCATCAGCAACATCCCTCAAATTTGATACCCCTCTAGGTTGCATTCCTTTAACAATCTCAAAAGGTGTTTTTCTTGTACTTCTATTCATAGAATTATTATATGCAAACTTAGCTTGTGCTAATACCATCTCCCAATTACTTGGCTTATCTCCAACTAAACATCTCAACAAATTACCCAAGCTTCTATCAACAAGCTCTATTTATCCATCTGTCTATGGATGGAATGTAGAACTAAATTTCAACTTAGTACCCATCTTCTTCCACAAAGTCTTCCTAAAACAACCAACAAACTTACTATCTCCATAAAAAATAGTACTTCTTGGTAATCCATGCAATCTCACAATCTCTTTGAATAAAATTTCAAAAACATGCTTGGCATATGATTTCTTCTTACAAGGTATGAAATGAGCCATCTTAGAAAATCTACCACAAAAAAAAATGTAGAATCATACCCCTTCACTATTTTAGGAAATCCAAGAACAAAATCCATACTAATGTCACTCCAAGATTTCTTAGGAATATTAATAGGTGTGTTAAAACTAGTATTCTAATTTGCTCCTTTTCCAACATGAAAAACTCCACAACTCCTCACAAATTTTTAAACATCCTTATACATTTGTGGATGGTAATACTTCTCCTTCAACAAACTCAAAATCTTATGAATTCTAAAATGTCTAGCCGATCCACCACTATGTTTTTCCTTAATCAAATTAACTCTCATGGAACTTCTAAGGATACACAATTGAATACCTTTGAACAACATACCTTCCTGAATAAAATATTCATCATGCTTTCTTATGTGATCTATTAGATTTGGTGCTCTACACTCTCTCCACACCTTAGAAAAATTAGGATCTGTATCATACAACTCTTTCATTTAATCAAAACCAAGGACTTCAACCTTCATTTTAGTCCACAAAGAATGTCTTCTACTCAATGCATCAACAACTTTGTTAGTAAATCCACTCTTATTCTTAATCACAAATGTAAAACTTTGCAAATACTTAACCCACTTCATATGTCTCTGATTCAATTTATGTTGACATACTAAGTACTATAAACTTTTATTATTAGTATACAATAGAAAAACGTTAGGAATTAAATAATGTCTCCACTTATTCAAGGCTTGAACAATAAAATAAAATTCTTAATCATATACAGAATATTTCCTTTTAGATTCATTCAAATTTTCACTAAAGAAAGCAATAGGTTTACCTTCTTTACTCAATACAGCTCCTATTGCACTACCACTGGCATTACATTCAACTTGAAATACCTTATTGAAATTAGGCAAAGCCAATATAGGCAACTCAAAAACCTTTTTTTTTAAATTCTCAAAACTCTTATCAGCTCCATGTGTCCACTTGAATTCCCATGTATCTCCTCCCATTGTGTTAGTCATAGCATTAAACATAGAAGTGAAATTCCTCATAAACTTCCTATAAAAACTAGGTGACCCCTCAATATCTACTTGAATCACAAAATTTCTATTACCTTGCCCATTTTCAGAGGATCTACATTAAAAGGATCTATGCCCTTGTTTACCACATCTGAAATAATTAACATGAAAACCACCTCTAGAATAAGAATTACCTCTTCCTTGGTAAGAACTAGTGCCTGCTTAGCAAGAATTACCTCCTTTCCATTCAATCATTTTTTTATCATCTCTTTTCCATTCAGATTTCCCTTTATCTTGTACAAAACTATCAGATCTTCCATCTTCTCCATAAGATCTACCTCAACCTCTCTCGAATCTGCCATCTCTACCTCTTTGTCTTTGTTCATGCTTCTTTGTCAAGATCTCCTCATCTTTCAAGGCATAAAGGTATGCTTCTTCCACACTTTCCAATTTCACAAAAAATATGTCATCTTTAATTCCAAACCTCAATCCATTTAGATACCTTACAATTTTCTCAACATCATCATCCAGATGTCTAGATTTGAAGTCCAATCTATAGAATTCTTCAGTATACTCCTTCATAGTCATAACTCTTTGTTTCAAATTTTGCATCTTTCTCAATGAACTAACTTGGTAATCAGTAGGAAGAAATTTATTCTTTATCTTGTTCACCATTTTCACCAAAGTTCTAATCTTTTCCTTTCCTCTTCTTTGTCTATCAGTTGGCAAATGCTCCCATTGTAATGAAGCATGTTCTTTCAACCTAGTAACTATAATATTCACCTTCCTATTATCAAGAGTGCTTTCATTCTCAAAGAACTTTTCCATTTTAGAGATCCAATCCAACACAACATTGGTATCCAATTTCCCATAATAAGGAACAACTTCTACAATAGGCTTTGAATTTTCCCTAGACAATACTCTAAACAACCTTACTTCATCTTGATCTTCTTCAAGTTTTGGATTAGGGTTTGGTGCTACTGCATCATCATTACTTACATCATCAAGATGTGCTCCTCTCCTCTAGGATGTCTCTATAGCATCTAATCTGGCTATATTTTGTCTCAATGTATCCAATATTGCATTATCAACATTTTCTCTACCTCAAACCATTTTTCAAATAAAGTTCCTACAAGATTGTAACCCTCTACAAGTTGTAGGTCAAATCCTTAGATTTGCTACCCCATAACCAAATTCACTTAGGGTTATACACAATCCAATCTCCACACAAATGAACCTCATCTTTTATACCACCTGATATAGGGAGAGATGAAGAACTAGGGCCAAAGGCTCACCCAACTATTCAAACCACATGCATAGAGTCAACAGAATAAAAACAACAACAAATACAAACAACTCAAGAGATAGAGAAAGAAAATGCCTTCTATCATATGTTCATCAAAACATGAATTACATGCCCAACTAAAAGGCCTTCTAGGTTATGATCATAGATATATCAATTTCAATTATAACCTATGATGTTCAAACTTCCCATTCTACTTTCTCTCTCAAACCCTATGTACCCTATGACTCCAACCAAGGTCTCTTAAATACATGTATTCCTACAAGTTGACCTATTGCAAATATAACAAAATAAACTCTCATATTAAATGCTAGGCTAAGGCACAAGTTAGCTCGTAACAGATATCTAATGCTAAATAAAATGCAAAGATTGGGTTCAATAATGAACCACACACAGATAACTCAAAAAAAAAAGACTCCACAAAAATACTGACACTCATCATCCAAAAAAACTCAGCAATCACACAAACTCGACTTTCAAATAAACTCAACAACCACATGAACTTGACATCCAAAGGATGACTCAGCAACCAAAGAACACTAAAAAACCAGAGACAACAACAAGTATGATCTCAACCATGAAGCTTGGCATCCACTAAATGCTTGGCAACAATTGAGAACTCAACAATGCAAGACATTGCAACTCAATACAAACCAAGAAAATTGAAAATATATAGGATAGAAGTGAAACCTAGGATGCTCTTAAATCATAAGCTTTTAGTTCTTTCTGAAACAAGATTGAACTCTTATGTAGTATAACCCTCAGAAACACCTTATCCTCAATCTAGAACTGATGGAAAGTACATTTCTTTTCAGCATAACTCCTCTACCAATCTACTTCCTCTTTCAACCAGCTGTGAATTAAGATCACCTTCTCTTCTATCTCCTTTAGAATTTTAGGACCCACAATAACCCTTTCCTCAACTCTATCCTAGCTAATAGGATTCTGGCACTTTCATCTGTAAAGAACCTCAAATGGAGCCATACCCAAGGAAGAGTGATAGGCATAGTTATAGGAAAAATCCACCAATGGAAGATACTCCTCCCATTTGTACTATTGATCCATATAGTACATGCAGCACAAAAAATCTTTGAGTACCTAGTTCACCCTCTCAATTTGTCTATTAGTCTCAGGGTGGTAAGTTGTGCTAAAATTTTAGGCATATACCCAAAGCAGAGATCAAGGTTATCCAAAACCTTGAAGTCTATCAGGTATCCCTGTTAGAGATGATGGGTTCTGGAATATCATGTAGTTGAAATATCTCTTAGACAAAATTTCTCACCAAAATAGGAGATCCATCCTTTAGACTGCCAGGAATGAAGTGGAAAACTTTGGTTAATTTATCTATTTTGACCAAGATGACATCATGCTTGTTTCAAGTCATGGGTAAACCCTAAATAAAATACATGCTAATAGCCTACCATTTATACTGCAAAATCTCGTGTGGGTATAGAAGTCCTGCTAGATGGACATGCTCAACCTTGGCATACTAACATTCCAAGCACTAGGCCACATACTCTGTCACATCCTATTTGAGGTCTAGCAAAAATTATAAAGGTCTCAAATTTGAATTTGGTACAACTGTGAGACATACTACATGCATTCATGTGCCTAGCAATCTTATCATGGAATGTGGTAGGGAAAAGAAAAGAACACTACATATCTACCCATATGCAGTGAAAGAAAAACTATAACATATCTACCCACATGTATATTTCTTTTAACTAATGTATATCTACACATATGTAAAATTAAAAGTAAGCATAGTCACATAGATATGCATCATGTCAATAAAAAACTTACTTAAATGCATTGAATAACTAGCTTGGCCAAGCACTAGATTCATCAATGATACTAAAAGAGAGAGAGAAATGCAATGAATCCTACTTTCTAGAACTTGACAAGTTGAGGGAAACAGAAACATAATGCATCCATCTTGCCCCCCTTATGCCACATTACACCCATGACCCTTCAATGAGGTAGTGAACAACATACACACGATAGTAAGAAAAGAATATCCAAATTCATAAATCTAACTCAACAATAACCAATTTTTAGTATGAACAATCAACTTGGTAAAAAGTAAACCATACTTTAGGAGTGTAACTCTAAATCTACATTTCATATTCAACATAATTAACACTTCAATCATGAACTTAACTAAAAATCACATTCAACATTAAATAAAAATTCAAATTCTTGAAACAAGCTATAGAAAAGCCACATTCAATAACCATTCAAGTAAAGTTTAACATCTATTCCCATCTATAATATGTTTTGAAGTGGTGTCAATATACATTGTAAAAAATTTAAGAATAACTTGTGTAGCTACTGATAGTAAGGGGTTACATTCTTAAGCCAATCTAGAAACACCACACCTATTTAAGGACCAGATAATGTCTTGTTGATAAAGAGATATGGGTTAAGAACTAAGAGCTCAACACTATGTCTTTAAAAATGTATAGGTTCTCTAATAGCAGATGACCATCTAATCCTATTCTTAAAATACTAAAATCACCATTAATAGTTACGGTTACAACAAGGTTTTTGAATATAAATTCACTAGATGTTCCTCAATTTTTTTTTAAATTTTGTGAAAGATGAAAAACATGTTTTAGTTTTGCACCTAAACCTTTCTAGTATATGTCCAATCTCAAACTTGACACTGATGACTCTTTCTCTAACCAGAAATAGAGCAAGATTTATTATTTGTTATCACATAGATCAGCTATAGATATAAATCCAAGAATAACCATCTAAAAGTTATGCAATAGAGTTAAGAGGTACAATTTCGAGTAAAGAGAGGCAACATAAGTTCCAACACAAAAATTAAGAGAAAGTAAGTTTAATAAAAATAAACAAAAAAAGGAGTACATTATTTAATTTTGGGTCACAATTTTTTAGTCTAACTGAGCTCCTAACAAAATCATCTTGATGTGTTATGTTGGATTAGGTTTACCCTATGAGTCTCATGTAACAACAAGAGAAATAGTGTTTGAGTTTTTGGTTAACGGGTCAAATGTTTACAACCACATGTGATAAGAGCATGCCGTCAGTTCTCCAATACAAGAAGCCACATTGGAAAACACACTCCTCATGTTTCATATTAAAGTAATAAATAAATAAAAGATATGATAACAATTGTGTTTGAATACTAATCTTGCATTGTAGAGTGATTCTTCTTACATTGGTTTTCCATGTTTGCTAAGCATTCAAAATTTTTGTATTTGAGAGCTTCTATCAGCTAAATCAATTCTTAGAATAATATATCAAATTTGGGAAGAAGATCATCAAATACCTAAGTAACCTATTTAGTGTATTTTTAGAAAGCCATAATATGCACAATGATATGCAGTGTACAATAACCTGTATTAGTTTAAGCATGGAGGAAATTTATGGAACCTGGTTAATTTTTGGTTCAAAACCCCTTGTCCACACAACTACTTAGCTTCTCCTTTCCTATCTTCTCTCTCTAGGCTTTCTCGTACTCTTTCCAAAACCCCTATTTTTTCCTCTTTTCCTTAGCTACTGATCTTCCCTTAAATATGGTTCCCTTCTTTATCTCCTACATGAGTGTTCATACAAAATACAATGATATATGATTCAAATGGAGCCTAGGTTATCAATGACAGAGGTTTCCTTCAAACTAGTAAGATTTTCCCCAAAGTTGCTGAGATTCTGAGCTTCTCTAGACTTCTGCAAGTTGCTTCATGCCCTCTTTCCCTCAAGATGAATTCATTTTTACATTTTAAAAAATCCCAAATTATGGCATCAATTTTTGGTATGAACTATTGCCCTATTCTTCTCCTACTTCCACTCCTTTTCTATTTCAAGATTAAAGTTGTATAATAAATTATTATTCCCCAATCCCCTTCTTCCACTTCTCCCTAGATCCATTAGTTGGGATTCAATCTGCTAAGAATTAAAAGATAATTAAAAGAATCAAGGCACTGGAATAAATGAAGACATACAAATATAACGTTATGATTACCAACAAACAATCAAAGAAATAAAGATATGTTTTTCTTTGATCTCCATAATTTTTTTATTTATTGACCATCATATATATATATACGTTAAACATACACATTCTAAATATAGTTTTCATAAACAATAAATTAGATTTTACTTCCATCTCATCTTATTGTAAAGAAGATTTTAACAAAAAAACATGTCACAACCAATCAATCAACATAAAAACTCAGTGTATATGTGTGTGTGTGGCTACAAGGGTCATTTGATTCATCCCCTTCCAAGAGGCTAACCCCCTCTACCTCAACCACAAATATAAAGTTATGATTACCAACAAACAATCAAAGAAATAAAGATATGTTTTTGTTTGATCTCCATAAGTTTTTTATTTATTGACACACACACACACACACACACACACCTTAAACATACACATTCTAAATATACTTTTCATAAAAAATAAATTAGATTTTACTTCCATCTCATCTTATTGTAAAGAAGATTTTAACAAAAAAACATGTCACAACCAATCAATCAACATAAAAACTCAGTGTATATGTGTGTGTGTGGCTACAAGGGTCATTTGATTCATCTCCTTCCAAGAGGCTAACCCCCTTTATCTCAACCACACCCTCATCCCATCAATCCTACATCTGCTCAAACACTTGCAATAAATAGAGAGTTAGTAATCCACTTTATATGATTAAATATAAAACAGTAAACATACTCATGAATGACATAACATGAATCATATTGTGAAATCACATAAGAAGAAACGAAGTATGACATCACATATCATATATCCATTATTGATTCATCTTTGTAACTAATTTGAGTTACAAAACTTAAGAATTTAGTTTAAATATCTATTAATTATTGACAAAACAAAAAGGGTTTAACTAGTCAAACTCTGACTCGCTTGCCACATAAGCATCTAATAAACAAGTCGATGAATAAGATGTGACACAGTTCTAGGTCATGGTGGTTTTTCTCTTGTTAGATTGTAATTATAATTTTTTTCTTAATGATTATACAAGTTGTTTGCATTTTTGAATCTTGCCAATAGAACAATATAGTAATCTTTCTACTTCTACTTCACCTATATTTCTTGATGTCTTAAATCAAATATAAGTGCGTTGTCTTGACTACAATAATAGCTTAAATTAAAATGGCAACTTCAAGCTTAGTGACCTTTAAATATGTAATTTTTACTTTTCTTAAGCATTATTACAACTTTGAAGCTCAATGTCATGTTTGTTTGTGTGTATTTGCAATAAAAAAATTATGCTAGATTTTTAAGGGCTTTTACGAAGAGTTTTATTGCAAAATATTATAAATTCTTTTATTTATACAATATATTTAGTACTTAAGATCAATTCTCAAATTAATAATTTTGACAATGGTTCACATTGAGAACTTAGTCTTCATTGGTACTATTTTGTATGAAAATACATCAACCTTTCTCAATACAATTCATTGAGGACATACTTAAGATGAAATATCAACTAACACTATAAAAATTTCTAGAAAATCAAGCTCTGTATTGTGAGATGGAATGATGATAACTGATTCAAGAGGCACTATAGTATTTACACCTTATCAAAGTAGAAAAATACAGGAATATGTAACACAATAAAGAATCTCATATCTTACAATTGCTTCAAGATTGGATTGTGAATAGGGAAGTACCCCCCTCTAATCTTCTATCAACTAATTTTATGAATAGCTTATGCTAGATTAAAGAACTAAATTAAAACACAATTATGCTCATAAGCATTCATATAAAATGGCTATTTGGACTACTTTTCTATCCATTTTTTTCATTTTGTTCATATTGAAGGTCATATTTATGATTTCACATGTTATTAAGAACTGTAGATATTACATTTTGTCATTGACTACCAATAGCCTATTGAGTAGAGAAGTGGAGACAAAAAAAGCCATGTTCCATTTGTAGGGGAGCTAAGAAGGGAAGGAGTTGAATTCAGGAGGCAGATGGTAAATTGGACAAATGAAGTTCAACAAGAGTATTTCAAAACTCTATTATCCTAAGTTCAAAGTGAATAATAGATCATAGGTATTACTCAGAAAATTCAATTTCCCTTGAAATCTAGTCAAAATAAAAGAAAAATTTTATTACAAGGTTGAAATATTGTAATGTCAATTTAATGACTATCATGATTGAAACTAGTCAAAATGTGGATTTTCTTGAGACGTGAGGACATCATCATTGGTAAGCTTCAAAAAATTGTTCATAAATTGCTCATTTTTTGATTTCTATGGTGACACCCTAAAACAAGGCCACAAATGAACCTTTGATGAGTCTGCTAAATTAATAAATCATCAACAACAACAAAAAATGGTAGAAAGGTATGTATATTATCATTCTTCATCGAATAATGAGCAATTATATTGGGATTTTTTTAGAGTATTCTATGGCATACTTTACAAGGTCATGGTAGTTTGTCTATGGTTTGATTACACTTATAATTTTAGTGTCGATAGTTGTACAATTAAATTGCCCTTTTGAATCTAGTTGATATAAATAGGTTTTGAATTTTTTTAGTGTTATTATACACTAACTAATGACTTCTAAGATAATAGTATTAAATATTCAAAATTAACTTACTTTTTTATGATTTACCTAGTTTCTTTAAGCATTACTATATGCAAGCAATAACATGGTAGCTTAAGAATGAATAATGTTCAACATATAACATGATCATTATCTAAGCTAATGAATTTGAAACTTCCTATCTTTGTAAAAGTATATTTTGATTAAATTGTGTGTGTGTGTGTGTGTGTGTGTTTTGAATCATTAATATCAATCACCTTCATCTTAGCAGTTTCTTTATCTGTGTTAATTAATCTTGTAAATATCTTTTCAGTAAATTTGGATAAAGTTGTTGAAAAATTATACATTATATCTTGGTTCATTCTTCTATTTTAGAGAAATGCCCTTTCCTTGATGGTATTAATGAAAATATTAAAACCCCTAAAGCTTTGGTCCTGCCCACTCTAGGGGAAATAGTTTAGTCTTTGGAGGTTATACTAGACTTGGACGTCAAGGAGGAATTGCACACCTCTTCTTCTCTATGTTTTTGTGTCACCTCCCCCACTTTGAATGGTCTTGTTAAATAGCTAATCAGACATTCCTCTCTATCCTCCACTTCTATTCTATTCATTTTTTTCTAGTGGGCTCCACTCTCTAAGGCTCTAGTGCTCAACTTGCTCCCCTCTCTAAGGATATGGGAGTGTGGGAAGAACCAAAATGAACTTGTGGTGACAAGAAGGATGACATGAGAAGTGAGGTCAAACTTGGAAAACCTACTAGAAGAACTATTAGAGAAAAAGCCATTGAAAAGGAAATTCTTAATGGAATATTGATATACTATTAATCAAGGAAGTTAAAATGAAGTATGATAACATTTATCTCATTGTTAATAATCTTTGACCTGGGGCCAAATTTCATTATATAGAGGCTACTAGTGGTTTGTGGGGCATTACTAGACAATGGAACTACAACAAGTGTTCTACCTATGTCATATTTTTGTCCATGATTATTTAGCATTTTTGTTTAAATGGCGTGATCTCTCTTGGATCCTATTTAATGTTTATGCCCCTAACATCCATGATAGGAGAATTTTGGTGTGGGAGGATATACAAGGTCTTATTTCCACTAATGATAATTTTATGTTTCTTTTTATGGGTGACTTCAACACCCCTTTGTTCCCATTCAAGAAGTCTAAAGGGATGGTGTATTTTCAAGAGCTTATTCAAGTTAGGCTTGACATGATTCCTTTCTCTATTGTTTGGGATATGACTTTCTCCTTGACTCTTTATTCTCTTCCTTATGATGCTTCTAACTACAACCTCATCCTTTTGGATTGGAAGGAAAAACCCTAGAAGAGGCCATGACCTTTTTTATATGAGATAATGTAGAATTCTCATGTAGACTTTGGCAACTATATGTGGTGTTGGTGCTGGATTAAGGTGGAAGGTATGACAATGTTCATATTGGAAAATAAACTTGAAAGTGTTAGAAGATAGGTCATTGGATGGAGAAAGTCCTCATTTGGGAACATCTTCATATAGAAGGAGGTCATTGAAGATAAGATGAAATAGTTGTAGGAATGCATGATATGAGGGTGTCCTTTGCTAAAGATCACCTTGAGGAGGAAAATTTGAGAAAAAATGGAGTGATAATATGGTGAGGGAGGAATTCTATTAGAGTCAGAGATCTAGAATCCAATGGCTATCAAAGGGTGATATGAACATTTCATTCTTCCATAGATCAAATTCTATGCATTGGAAGAGGAACTATGTTACCACCCTCCTAAATAGGAAAAATATGGTTTTTATTTATCTAAGGGATATAGACAAGCAAGAAGCTCAATTTTTAAAAGATACCCTCACCAAAATTAATATGATTATTGATTTTGTGGTTCTGGAAAAAATCATCAATCCACTCCCCTCTATGCCAAGTAATGATGAAAATGGATGACCTTTTTACCTATTTTGAAAGAGAAAATTAAAAAGGTGATCTTACTAAAGAGTACAAGGTTGTCTTTAGAACTTATAAACTCTTGAAGAGCCTCAATAATACTTTAATTGTGTTGGTCCGTAAAATTTAGGAACCTAAGACCTTGATGGACTTCAAGCCTATAATCTTGTTAAATGCTATCTATAATGTCTTGTCTAAAGTTTTAAACAACTACATTAAACCCCTGTTAGATAAGTTCATTAGCCCCTCCCAAAAAGGTTTTGTTCTATGATAAGAATACTTGATCCCGTTATCTTAACTTATGAAATCTTACATTCTATGGATAGATGTAGAAGGCCTAAGATGTACCTCAAGTTGGACATCTCCAAAACCCATGAAAAAAAAATGATATTTTGTGTTTTCTCTAATGACTAAACTTGGGTTCAATAGAAGGATTGACTAGTTAGTGAAAATGATGATAGAAATGGTGCTATTATTATAATTATGAACAAGAATCCTTGGGGATTGTTCACCTCTGGATGCAGTTTAAGATAGGGGGACACCCTTTCCTTTAAATTTTCATTATGGTGGCAGAGGTCTTCAAGATGAATTTTATTTTGAAAATGGTGCAGAGAATCTTATAAGGTATTAAAGTTTTCATTTCTCTCCCATTGGAAGTTTTGCAAAAATTAGTGAATGACACCTTCCTTTTTGGGGTCTCCTTTGTTTTTGAAGCTAGGAAATGGAAGGGTCTATTAGAATTGTATGCACATGTCATAATCAATGGTTGTGGTTGATCCTTATTGTTGTCTAATTGCTTTCCTTTTCCAATTGGCTACATGTAATACCTTGGGATACATAATATGACTTGAGCCTTATCTCTTATATTGAAAATTGATGGTCATGTCAACCAAAATTGGTTTACATAGGAGTTTGTGCCATAAAAAAACTCTATGTCATTGACTAGTTACTCAACATCAATAGGCTTTTGATTCTCAACCTTTAGCATGCTCTTTATGCTGATAGTCAGCTTCTAAATAGATTGACACTTACTATTGCTTGACACCTGAATCACTTGGCACAAACTATTTTCTCAAAACCTTTTGTTTTCTCAGCACTTGAGTGACTTGGCACACACTAATTTCTTGGAACCTACTTGTGCTCGACACTTCTTGTCATATCACTTTACATGTATTGTCTATGCGTTTATGCTCAACATGCACTATGCACTCAACTTGCACTATTATTTTCTAGATAATGACTTAAGAGTTTTGTCATGACCTTGTCAAAACCAAAATGAAATCAACAATATCCCCCTTCCACATGAGTGGAAAAAAATACTTTTTCATTTCATATACTAACTTTTTTAATACATCAGTCACACAATGTATCATCTCTGCTGAACTTCTATACAAAATTTCAAAATCTCAAAAGTTTTAAAATTTTTGTCTCTCACACCTTATTACTCCCCCTGAGTACGTGATCCATTTTAGTTTTATAACTCCTATTGTTTGTCTTGATAAACTTTCACCAAAATCTACAAAATCCCCCCTTTTTGACCCTTATGTCATTTGGGGGTAAGTGCACCAAGTTGTGGTGTCAAAAACATGACACACAAAATCATTTTTTTCCAAAATGCATGTGCACTATAGCGCATATGTGCTTTTCAAAATCCAAACTTTTTATATATGGGCTACAAACCCATAGCCCATTTTATTTGATATTGTTGTTGTATTCTTTCTCCTCAACAACATGCATGCAGGTTACAAAAGTTGAAGAATTGTCTCACCCACCTCCTCAAAATGCCTCCTTGTCACCAAAGATCAAGATCAAGATCATGTAGTATGTTTTCTACTCTTTTTTTTGCATTGCTTTATGTTTTTGCATTGTTTTGTAAGTTTTTACATTGTTTTGTAAGTTTTTACATTGTTTTGTAAGTTTTTTTAGTTTTTCTTTAAATTTGTTTATTTATTTAGAATGCAATTGGCTTCTTATAAAGAAATGTGAATAATGAACCACCAAATCCCTAGCCAAATCAAAAAAATCAAAATGAAAATGTAATGCCCTACCAAGCGATCCAAAATAGTTAACCTAAATTTTTACGAAGTTTTCCAACATTTTTTTTTTAAAACAAGAAAGTATAACATGCACATCAAACACAATAGTGGAAGCAATAACATATAATCAACCAAAACATACATAATAGGTTACATTCCTTAAGGATCCCATGATGTTGCATTACATTTAAATTTAATTAATACTAAGTCTAACATCTACTAAATCCACATTAAAGAATAATAGAAAGTCCAATGTCCATAATATACATTTGTTCTGAATGCCTTATGGAAAATTAATTTGGAATGCTCAATCATCCACTATACATGTCACAGGGTATGAAAGGCTAAAAGAATATAGATATGTAAAAATAGAAATACATCATCCTCTTTAGATCCATGATACAAGTACAATAAAATAAATGGAACCATCCACCATACATGATACATCCATCTATCATAAAATATATAAACATCCAACATGAAATACAACTATCCATCATAAAATACAACTAACTAAGTGCACGGTTTCTCCCAACCATCAATAGCATCATAAGACCATCATGGGCCCTAACCATCCACCACGCATGACATCCCAAGCCTCTAAAAAGATCACTAGTACTATAGTAATTAGGGATGTCACTCCTAAACATACTACAACATAAGCATAAGAAAATCTAACATGCTAATCATCAATATAAGTAAATGCATCAGTAAATAACATCACCTAGACATGATAAATAGGCATCCCAAGAAGCTTCGGCCATAGTGACTATGGACAAATCTAATGGTAAGAGTAAAAAGCACTACCACCTAACTGTAAAAAACCTAAATAACCCACTCCTACTGTGTTGAGGAGATAGTCTCAAGTCCCAAATAGGATATCAAATCACATAACACAAATACTCTCTAAGTCTAGGAAATCCTAAAAGTATTCTAACTCAAAGGTTCCAACATAGATCGACATCTAGACCCAGAGGCACACAAGACAAGTATGAAACCTACTATGTAAGCAGACAAGTGATATCAGCTGAATCATGCTAGGAGTTACCCTAGCAGTTAGCTTAGGACTCCAACGTCCCTAGTGATCCCTATGCGGCCACTAGTATCCTCTTATACTGACAAGGCATACTATAGAATGCAAGGTCACATCCAAGCATTCTCTCTACTCCCATCCTAGTCTGTACTAGCACTCGAGGCATGGGCAAGAACATACAATTATCTTATTAGGTTCATTTTAATCTGCATTTAGTGTAATGTTTTCACTTATTAATACAATTTACAATGGGTTTTCCCCTAGCAACCTCTTAGGGCCCTGGCCCCCATTGCAAACCACTTCCCGACACTACACATAGATAACCTACCCTAGGCTCATAAAATCACAAATAAATAATCATATAGAATCACCTCAGCCCTATACAAGTGACTAGAAAGCATCAAAAGATAATCCACAATAATCACATCAATTCTCTATGAGCAACTGGAAAGTATCAAAGATAAATCACAATATCCATCAGTTCTCAATGAGCAACCATAAAGCATCCCAAAATAATACTAATCGAAGACTCCAAAATGGTCAAGTCAAACATGTCACAACATGACATCATCAACAACAAAACAAGCACTTCAGTCCTCTCAAAGCAACTAGAAAGCAACCCAAGTATAACTGATCGAGACTTAAAAATGGTTAAGTTAGGTATTTGATATACATACACCCCAGCTTCACACAAGAAGATTTGAAAGCAATAAAAAATATTAAATACATCACATCATAGAGCATACTTAATCACATCACCATGGTTGGGTTAAGAAAGATCAAGATCAAAACAACATAGCATCACATTCATAGAACCCCCAAGCCTCTAGTAACAACTTAGGACTAGTCAATGCTAGGACAACTTGAAACCCCAAAACATAGATAGCATAGAGAAACAAGATACAAACACATGTTTTGGTTCACTTTTGCAATCACATGGTTAAGCCAAATCTAAGGTTTTTTTATTTATTTCAGGTATATTTCAAGTATAAAAGATCCTTCATTTAATCTCCAAGTCAACCAATTGATCTCTTCGAGTAAAACATACAATTATCTCTCCATTATTTTAAAACAATTTTCTAAAATAATCAAAAGATAATTATTTACTTATTTAAATCATTAAACTAATTACCATTGACTTTTAATAAAATCATTGCATTATTTTACTAAAATTCAATGCTACTAATAATTAAATAAAACTCCCTTAATTCCAAGAAGTGTCCCCCATTATACAATAATTAAATTAAATTAAATATAATTTAATTAACCATTGTGAAAATATAAAATAATTAAATCTTAATTATTTATTTAAATTTAATAAACATCAGAGAATTAAATAAATTTAACACTCAATCAAACATTTCCCATGATTAATTAATCTTAATTAAAATATATTCAATTAAATCAATTAATAAATTATATAAAATAATCGTATTAATCTTCCATTAGTTAAGTTATTCATTGATTTCCAATAAATAAATTTGCAATTCTAATGAACCCCATATTATCGATAACAATAATTTAATAATTTAAAAGCTTCAATTTATAACATTCCCTATTAATTAGCCTTAATTAAACTAAATTTAATTAAGCTGATTATTAAATTCTAAATACAAAACTATATTATTATTTAATTGTCTATTAAAAAATAAATAAAATTATTAACAAAATGCTAATAAATATTAATAATTTAACAATTAATATTCATAAACTTTTAATATTATATTTATATATTTATAATAATAAAATTATTAACAAAACTATCATCAAAACATTACATATTTCATTACGCCAAGAGGTGTAACCTATAGTGGCAGAATGGGGGAATGAAGTGTTGTGACTCTGTTAATGTTAATTTTTTCATTTTCAAAATTAATGGCCGACTACTAACATTTTAATATTGAAAATTTAAGTCTTATGTATTGTCACATCCTATTAAATTAATGATATAAATATAGAGGGTGCAGTTTATCCCTCTCAACCTAAACAACCGTTTATCCATTTTCACATACCTCGCGATGTTAAATAATTGAAATTTGATAGTTGGAGATTGCAAAGAATGCATAAATTAATGTATTGCATCACTCAAACATATCAGTCATAGTAGAAGAGCGAAAAAAGGGGATTTTATCAAGCTTAATTGATTTTGTGAAGAGGTAAGTCATCAATTCTGAGTTATTTTCACTTCTTGAGATTTTTTCATGTCTTGGAGGTTCAAGCTATCTCAAAGAAAAATTTGTTGTTTTGATTCTATCATCTTTTTTGTTATTGTATATGTTTTGTTATTGATCTATAGGTCCCACATAATTGTATATTGTGATATGTCTTTGTAATGTCATAAATTGTAGTTGAAAGACTGTTGGAGTTGATCTACCAATTTAAATAATCGTGTTGATGCCTTTTGTAGTTTGCAAATCAAATCCATTTTAAATAAATCAATGTATGGTATAGAAGCATTCTGTTACATAATTGAATTAAGTTTTTAATCTAATATTTTTAGAGAGAATATCTCTATATTTTGGAAATAGTGTAATGGTGTGAAGATAAAATAGAGGATAAAAATAGAGTAGAGGGATAAAATAGGGATGCCACTAAATTAGTTTTAATTGATGACACTTTTTAATCCTAAGCAAGATGCAATCTTGCAAATTGCATCAGGGAAGAATAATTGTGACTGTTTGTGGTGACTGTCTTGATAATACGTTATTTTGTGGACAATCTTGGTCCTATTAATAGGAACACCCTACATTAAAGAGTTTGATTTTAAGGGTCAGATCTAAATTTCTATGTTTAAAATCTATCAGATATAGAACTCCTTGTAAACATTCGTGAGCATTGTTTGGTCCTAGGGCAAACACTAATTTTACATTAATTTGTATTGGGGCCTATAAAATGTACCTGGTATATTACATGGAATTCGATCCATATGTAACTACCAATCTTTTTTTTTTAATAAATATTTTCATCTTTTAAGCTTAAGGGAAGGTTTTTTTTTCATCCTAAATTCCAACAAGTATACATTTTTTGTCTTCTAATTTCCAAAAAAAATAGTACATTTTCATCTTATTCTAGGGAAGCATACATTTCATCCTGATGTTGGATCTTATAGGTTGATCTAAACCTTGACAGTTTCAAAATTCTTATCAGATGTTTTTGCGCAAACCTTGTGAAATTATTATGTATGCAGAGGCCTTAACATACTTAGTATATCTACTGACACACAGATGCACACCCATACACATACATGCACACTCATACACACATAGTTACTATGTTCATAACTCTTGGTAGACATATTCTTTTGAGCTGTGGCCCTTTTTCTTGTTTTAAGTTGTTGAATAATCAATATTAGAAGGGATGATTACATAAATAATTATTAATTGAGATTTTGTGGCTTTTACCATTATGACACATGCCTTGCTACTCTTTTGGGGATAAATACATCTATATATGTTATACTCTAACAAAAAGTGTTGATGTGGGCTACAATGGTATTTATAGTGAAGAATCTTTTAAACAGGAACAAAAGTCTACACATTGGTAATTGAATGCAAATGAGTGGATTGTTGAAGGTAAACTATAATACAGTTTATTTTCAATGATATGAGTTCATGGTGCTTCCTATTCTATAATGCTACATAATATACCTAAATTAATGGCCAAGTAAACCACATCATGTAGGAGACTGATTCTATAACTAAATGATAGGTTCCTCAAGTGTACATATCACAGGATTACAACCCATGACACTTTGCCTCTATAGACAACTAAGAGTAGACTGTGATGGACTAGAATGCGCTAAGATAGAGCAGTTGTTCTTGCTAAGATGTGTATAATTACAAGCTAAAGAGTACATTTCAAGTAGTCTTTGAGGAATGATTAGGGTTTAATTAATTTAGGGTTATTGGTGAGTAAGGTTAAATTAGCACCCTAATTATAATTATAGCTTATTTAAGTTGGGCTTTAGGTTTTAGTTGAATTAGTGTTAATGTTAATAAAATTAGAGTATAGTTTAGGGTTTTTTGTATATTAAATTTGTTTATATCTTTCAAACAACAATAGATTCAGATTCAGATTTATATTAATCTCTATTTTAATTATTTATAATTTTAATACAAAGATAGATTTTATCCATAATTGACTATGAGAAAATCATATTTATTTATGAAATATATTAACCTTTACTTCTATAATTTTTAATAATATATAGCTCAATATATTTTATATTTTATTTGTTTGTGAAAGATTACTAATTTAAATCCTATTGCTTTTAATGTTATCACATTCAAATTTTCTAGAATGCCTCATCCAAGACTAAATTTTGAGAATGAAGAGCAACGAAGACAATATCAAAGAGAATATGCTCAAAATTATATGGGATGACAAGGTGAACAAAGGAATAATGCTCAAAGAGAGGAAGCTGAAAGTCTTAGAAATGGTGAGCAACAAATAAAACATAGAGAATATGCATGAAATTATATGAGACATTGACATGAACAAATGACTGATGCAGAAAGAGAAGAAGAAAGGAATCATCGAAACCAACTTGATAAAGAAAGACATGTCAAGCATAGGGCAACTATGATAGTGGAAGAGATTGAAGAAGAAATGAGACAACATGTAGATAAGATGAGAGCACATCATACACAAACACTATTTCTAGATGGACGATGTGATTGGATCGAACCAAGATTGAGAAGAGTTTATCTTCATGAATTTGTTAAGCATTTGCTTCAATATAGAGATCGTCACTTTGGATGACACCCATGATTTAGGTATTATATGATGAATATGATCATGAAACATCATACACAAAATTCGTCAATAGTATTTGCCAAAAATAGCTTGCAAGATATGCCAATCAAAATCAATGAGTTACGAGAACATATAAAAAATGTCCCTCACTCACATCTAGTGGATTGCTTGATGCATTTTGGTACAACTCTAAGGGGGACAAGGTCTTATTGCACAAAACGTCGAGCTGAATTAAGTGATTTCTTGCATCAAATTGGAACACCAACAATTTTTTTTACTTTGAGTGTAGCAGATATGTCTTGACCTGACTTGCATGCATTAATGCAAGGAATAGAACCATCTAATCCACAAGAAGCACGAAAATGGTGACAATAAAGTATTATTGACTACCCACATATTGTTGCATATTGTATGCATCTAAGATATAAAATGTTTCAAAAGGAAGTACTAGTAAAGGGAATGAAAGTAAAATATTTTTGGTCAAGATATGAATGGCAACATAGAGGATCACCACATGTGCATGGATTCATATGATCATTATGAAAAGATGAAGACAGGGAAGTAGGTTGTGAAAAGGAAAGCAGAGGAAGAATAATTCAAATCTCTAGAGAGAGAATAATTGTATTCATTGTATATACTATATTTCAATGTCCATAAAACATAATTTAATAGATTTCAATTTTACATGTTGCATTGCAGATGCTACTAGCTTAGATATCTTTATACATCTATCTAAAACACACTGAGAGATACCAAGCTCAAGGCACCTATTTCAATTAAAATATTATTGAAAATAGATAGGCACCTCGAGCTTGATAACTCTTGGCATGTTTTAGATAGATGTATAAAGATATCTAAGCTAGTATTCATGTGGGTGCAAGCTTTTAAAACTATTGCATCAAATAAAAAGGGTTGTGCTGATGGTTGTTGTCGTAGTCAGCCCTGCGACCGCAGTCACAGGTATGACTGCATCAGCAGTCCACTGCAGGTGAGATGAGAAGGGGTGGGGTGGGGTTAAAACCCCCACCCTCCCATTATATATATATATATATATATATATATATATATATATATATATATATATATATTAAAATTAAACTTTGAAACCCCTCTCCAATGCATATAACATATGCATTAATTTTTTTAAAGATCGATTTCCACACTATTATATATAATTAATTTTTTTTATAGAAAAGATTCTTGTTTAAATGAATAAATAATTCCAACCCCCCATATTTAACACATTTAAATATATATATATATATATTTTTGAAATATATATATATATATATCTATATATATATATATTATAAATATATATATGTATGTATACATATATATATATATGTTTGTATATATATATATGTATGTATGTATGTATGTATATATATATATATGTATATATATATGTATATGTATATATATGTATATGTATATATATGTATATATATGTATGTATATATATGTATATATATTATAAATGTTTACATTCTTAATTTGATAGGAGAAATACAATTAACCAATCAAATTTCTAATTTCTAATCTTCTTCTTATTTCAACCCTTCTCGAATCAAATTCTAATTTCTTTAATCTACTAAACGAGGGTCTTTGATTTCTTTTCTAATCTCCACATATGTAGAAGGTATCAACATACATTTAATAATTACAATATTGAAATGTTCAAGTATTCACCATAGAGAAATTTGAATTCACAATCCACAGACATGAAGAAGATAGGAACAAAAATTACATAATTAAATTGTGGGAATAATCATAAGCGTCTACCTAGACACTAATGCTAATCACTACGCCCAAGAGGTTGAAGAGAAATCCCTCCTCATAGAACCTTCCCTTTTCAAAAATTCCTTCCTCTTCCAAAATTTTGCTCTCCAAATTCGCTTGCCAAAATTTGTGTCCGAAAAAAATTCGTCCTTCGAAAATGAACCCCCAAATTGAGATAAAGAGTTCTCTCCTTAAATCAAGGCACTAATTGTGCATTCACCCCGGAGAACTCCATGCTCAAGAGACTCGAACCCAAATTAATTTTTATAAATCTTTCTTGATCTTTTCTTAATATTTTCCATGCACGTGAAAATAATTATTAAATTACTTTAATTAATTTTCTCTTGACTTCATTTTTATTTAATTTATTAACTTTTAAGTCTCATGTGCACTTTATGAAATTAAAATATCTTTATTAAATTCACATGTTTTATCTTTTTAATTAATTTTATATATTTTCAACTCATGCATGCATCATGCGAACTTAAAATTTTTCATAAATTAATATCTTTTTACTTTTTAATTTATTTTGAAAACTTTAATTGATAAAATCTTTATTAACTTAAATAATAATAATATTTAGCATTTATTTAAAAATGAACTCTAAATATATTATTATTAAATTAAATAAATATTATCACATTCTAAAATTAACTTTATAACTTTTATCTCCAAATTTAATTCTTTTTATTTAATTATTTTCTCAATTAATTAAATATAATTAAATATTAAAATTTCATAATAATTTTCCATTAAATTAAATCATTAATTTAATCTTTTAATTAGACTTAATTAATAGAAAATCCACCAAAGACTCATAAAGCAACATACAAAAACTCATCATAGAAAAATACATACAAAATCAAACTAAAGGGTTATAATCATGAATTAACATCATTCGACACATTCAGAGGGTACTCAACTTAGATACTTGTCCTAATTTTCAATTAGGACAAATGGCTTAAAGGTTTAGGATTTGGACTTAAGAATTTATCTCCCCTCTCTTACCAGTGAGATAATGCGATAGGGTATGCTCATCCTAGCAATTCAAGGAAGTTGATACCCAGTACTTGAAACTTGCATAAAATCCACGCATGTATAGACACAATATTCTAAGCTAAATAGGCAATGGCAAGAAGTGGTGCATCATGTAGATCCTAACTAGCAAGTGACTATGACTCCCTTCCTTAACCACATCAGAAATGCCATACATAAAGAAAACAAACACGTACACCATACACATGTACTATGGGGTAAGTATTCATAAGAAAACACATATGATAATCATCATATATAACTAAAATCACTAAATAATCATCATGCATACATGAAATATAGAGTACCAAGCAATCTCATCATATAATAAACTAAATGTAAAACAATATCTAATAATTTCAAAACAATACAACTAATCATAAGCATAAGACTAGCCTAAAAGGTTTCATCAAAGATAACAAAAATGCAAACTAGGGGTAGAAACTACAGAAAACCCTCCACAAGATGAAAATCAAAACCCTCCACAAGAAGAGCAAGAAATTTTGCAACATCCATCAATTGAAAGACCTCCTCTTGGCATCCAGGACAACATAAGGAATGAAATAGAAAGAGGAAAAAATGAATTAGAAGCACTCATTTGTAGGTTGAAAGCTTGTGGAAAAACCAATCCTATGAGAGCACAACTGACATCCTCCCTTGAGTCCATTATGACCCATGTAGCTTCTATTAGTAGTTAGTTGGATATTTGGCATGTTAAGAGGGATGAATAAAAAAGATATTATGCAAACAAATTATCTTATAAAGATGTAAGAAAAAAGGAAATAGCAAAAGGTAGCATTTGTGCATTGTTTAAAAATCTTAGAGAACAAGACATTGTTAAACATACAACTAAAAGGTTTGTCATCCATTGGTGCATACATGATGATATTAGAAGTAACTTTTGGGATAGGTGGTGGATGGTCTTTGATGGCCCTCCCTACAATAATCATAAGGTTCCAATATATTTCTTAAAGAAATTGTATTGTAAATTTGTCCTTGGGGACATCTCCAATTATTTTGATATATTAGAATTTCAGGGTAAAGATGGAGGATCATCATTTGAGAGGTTGGGGGCACGTTGTGACCCTAATGTAGTTAGGGCACCTATTGTCAAGCCACAAGATGAGTATGCGATTATTCTTTTAGTTGTGAAGGAACATGTAGAGACCAACACTCTAGGGACTATCAGTGCTTTGACATAGACCCTCATTGATTGTGCCAATCCATTAGTTGAGGAGGAGCCTTCTATGTGTTGCAGTCACACGTGCACATCATGTGGATCCTTATGAACATTTGGCAGTCATGTTGGAGACAGTATGGATGATGGGCTAGTCATTGATGAGTTCCTGATGAACACTTTTGGCATTGACACACAGGTGAGTTACAATTATAATAAACTAATTTGATCACATTTTGTATGTACAGTGAATGACTAATTAATTATCATGTATTGAGATTGTTCAAAATTTAGGGTAAGACTATTGATGGCCCTAGTAAAAATTCCCCAACCCCATTTTACATTTCATTAATGAGTCGAGAGGTATGTATTGATTTAATCATTTAAATAATACACATATTTATTAAGTAATCATATGAAGGATTGACAAAAAAATTATCCATGTGCACCAGTTCTTTACTGGACCATCGACATTCATAAGGGAGTAAAAGCTTAGGCATGATACAAACTTCGTAGAGGTACATTTGTTTCATGTTAATTTAATTCATTTGATTATATTTTTATCATGTTTCATGTTACATGTAAATTGTATTATATGACATGTAGTTGTTGAAATTTGAGACTCCTCCTCATCTTCACTCATCCATCGATCATGGAGTTGCTACATCGATGGATAGTTCAGAGCCATTTAATGAGGTATGAAAGAATTTTGTTAGTTTTAGTTGTTGTTTATAATAGTTAGTATTGAAATTTCAAATATTTTTTATAAGTTATTATATTGATTGAATTTTTGTATGGCCTTATTACAGCCAATTGTCCACGAGCCTTTGAGGTGGACATACAGAGTGACAATTTGATGGAGGTAAGAAAATAATTAATTTTTTTTGTACATATATTTGATTTCATTGTATAATAATTATTGATTCATATCTACTTTGTGTTGGAAATATTTAGGATATGACAGGTTACTAAGAGGGGAGGGGTGAATCAGTAACCTTAAAACTTTTTTTTAATTTACCATACATCCATCTATGCTACTGCATGCATTAGTTCTGAAACATAAAACAATCATTACAGAAGTGAACACAATATTTGGTGACCCAGAAACCTTCCAAATAGAAAGTAAAACTAGGATGTGGATGATACCCACAAAAATTCAATACTGTAGTATAAAGTTGGCCTATCAAGGCTTACACTGACCACTTTTGGTGATCTGCCCTATTAGGAGCACAAAGGACTGCTAGGTCAACCTTGTTAGAGGATTTGCAAACATACAATGAAGTATGCACTTTGTTAGGAGATTTTTTACAAAGAATGTTAAGTCTACCTTGTTAGAGGATTTGAGAATTTGATTCACCGGTTAGGTTGAAGTAGTGGATCTACTTGTAACTGATTACTGATATGATCCCTTATGCATTGATCACCTCATGTGATGGATATAACTTTTTAGTCTCTGAATTGACCTTGCTGTGTACCTTGAACTACTGCTGGTGATCTTTTGCATATACTTCACATTATTTTGCAATTCCTTCTTATTCCATGCATCATTCATACATTTCTTTATTCATCATATTTGATATCTTACAATACATATTACATATATACCTTTCAAACTTATAAAATTATAAGGTCAACCAAAATATAAGTAAACAAACACATTACAGAGTCTGCCCAATAGTAAATAACTTGGGTTTACTGAACTAACTCGGTGACCTTCTGATACTCGACATCCACTGCATTACTCAGTATTGGCATGCACTTAGTAGAAGTGAAAGCTCAATCCATACTAATCACTTTAAGTAGTTCTAAACTCGGTAACCACTGGTGACTCTATAGATGAAGTGTTACTCGATAGATACTGTTCACTGAGTTTACCTTGCTTCACTTGGTAAAACACTAAATCATTCATTGCTCAGTTTGCATTGAATCTTTCATTGCTTGGTAGACACTAAATCCTTCATGACACAAACTATCTTCTTGGTAGATACTGTGAAGTACGGTTGATACTAAGGAACTTGGTAGATATTGCTAGACTTCACATTGTCTATATTTGCTCAGTAGCCACTATCTGCTAAGTTTACAAGGTAACCACTTGATGCTCAGTAAGCATACAAAATTGAGTAAGTGTTGTCACTAATGACAAAATAATCGTAATGCCAACAATCTCCCCCTTTGGCATTAGTGACAAAAACACTTATGAATCAAAACTTACATTCTAATTTACTCTTCTATTTACATATCTTACATATCTTGCATATCTGACACATCTGACATATCCTAATGACAACAATCTTATGTCCCCCTGCCAACAATCTCATCTCCCCCTATTTGACAATAATGCGAAAGAATTTATATACAATAAATTTAATTTGAGACACCAAAATGTGAGAGAAAATATGAGTGTACTTTGAGAATAAGAGACAATGTCTTATCCCAATTGTCTTGCAAAATCTTGCAGGTGGAGAGAGCCACTTGAACTTCTGTTGAAAGTTCAATCATATGATCTGCTATTGAAAAATTGTTGTCATGAATCAATGTTTTTCAGTAGGCAATGTGTGTCTACATTTGATCCATGTCTAGAAGAATCATATTTTGAATGTTAATTAGTGTAGACCAGATTCTGGCTTCTTCTCTAAGTAACTCTACCTGAATTTTGGACAAAAATTTCACCTTTGTGTGATGAGATGAGCTTGAACTATGGTCAAGCTAAAACTTTTGAGCACTATCTTTCATTTCCACATCTAATTTATCCAATTTTTCTTTGACTTCCTTAGTGAACTCGGTAACATCATAGAGCTTTCCAAAAAGTGATGTTACATTTGTGAACGCTTGGTCAAGATTGCTCAAAACTAAGGTTAATTCTACCTATTTTATTGCAATGTGCTCAAGCACTTTATTATCAAATTTCTTCTCTTCCTTTTCAATAAGCTTCTCTTGCCCAAAGATGTCCTCATTGAACTTATTTACAACCTCTTCTAATTGCAACAAAATATGTTGAGATGAATCAACATCAACGCCAATAGCTTAAATAATTATATTTTTAGCATTTTCTATTATAGTATATTCTCTATCGCTCTCTTCTATGAGTTGCTTCTACCTTGCCTTCTACTCTAGAAGTTGACTAACCATTCTCATCTCATTGGTTGAGGCATTGTCCAAGTCTATCTTAGAAATAACAATTTATGTATCCAAATCTATGTCTTCATCAATTTGTTTTCTAGTAAGCAGAAGTTTCAGAGGAGTCTTAGGCTTTACTTCTGTGCTTACTTCCTTGGATTTTGAAAAAAAAAAAATAGATGACATGGATGGACTAGTAGAAGATACTTGAATAGGTGCAACTAGAGGAGAGCCAAGAGAAGTACTGATTGAATCCAAAATTGGAGTGCTTCCCAAAAATGATATACAAATAGGTAGTGTAAAGACTAGAATATTTACTATTGGAGTAGACAAAATTGTAGAAAAAATTGTAGAACTTACTGTACATGCAACAGAGGAGGTAGACATAGTTGATGCTCCAGTGATTGATTGCTCGGGTGCTGATGGGGAAGGCTACAGCTTGGTAGATGAAGTAATGGTTACTTCCATAGATGATGCTTCGATCTATGGGGAAGCAAGAGTAGATGATGTTTCTGATGTGGCCAATCATGCTGAAGCTGTCTCCAACCTTGATGATGTTGCAGTCATAGGTGGAGAGTGAGGAAGGGAAGCAATGACTTGTGCTTCAATCTTCATTGGATCATCTTCTTCATCCTCTTCCTCCTTGTCTTCTTCTTTAGCTTCTTCCTCCTTCTCCTCTTCTTCCTTCTCCTTCATCAATTCTTTCATATCTTCATCAGTTACTATGACCAAGGGAGTATTATCATCTTCATCATCCTCTTGGTCACTTTCATCATTCTTGATTTCTACAGGATCATAATTGGGCTTATGCAGACGATAGATGCCCTTCCACATGTTCGTTGCATCATTAACAACATGTTCAATATCTTTAATTAAAATAAAACAAGTGCAAAATCTAATCATGATTCATCCTTCATTGTTCTTTATTCTACCTTTATTTCTACCTCAGTAAGACTCAGTATAAGATTCTTCAAGGATTGCTCATATATGTCCTTGGCTATTTGGGTGGTTGACTCCCACCTTCGTTGTAATCTTACCAATAGCTCTTTGGAGATTTGAGGGGCAATTTGGTCTGGGGAGGACTTCCATTTTCCCATCTTAGTAAGTACCAGTTCCTTAATCTGCATCTTCTCTATATCAGTTCTTGTTTCAAATTTTAGAGCTTTGAAATTTGTGATGCTAGCTCCCTCTCCCATCTATTTCAATCTTTCTTGGAAGGTCAGTTGGGGCTTGCTAAATACTACTTCATCCTTATTCTTACCTTTACCTCTTATTGTGAAAACCGTTGTGGAGGCCTTTGGGGATTTTTTAATGATAACCCTTCCTTTCTTCTTGGCTAGCTCTACCTCTTTCTCTAATTCTTCCTCTTCACTTTCTGGTTCTTGCTCCTCTTCTTCATCCTCACCTTTTCCCTTGGTAATCATTAAAGGCTTGGTAGTAGTTTTCAACTTGGCAACCTTTCACTTACCTTTACTAATTGCTTGGGAAAGTTTGATTTCCAATTCTATTCTGGCTTTAGCCTCATAATAGGTTCCAAAAATTGGTTATTTGGGATCTACTAGTTCATTTACCAGTGCTTCAGTAATATCCCTGGTTTCATCAATGTTTACCTCATACGGTAGAGGTTTTACCCATGCAACTCGGGGCCTGACTGCCTAAATATATACTCTATCATAGTCAACCATAAAAAAAAATCATCTTTGTAATCTTCAACAAGTTTAGGAGGGATTATGAACTTGTTGTTCATTCTCTCCTTGAAGTCTTCAAAATAGTTGTCCATTATACTATCAAAATTGAGACCCATTTCTACTATAAACTCATTCATCTAATATAGAATAGGGACATCCTTTCTCCGTACAACAAAAACTTTGAAGGGAAAGAATTTTTGTACATAGAAGAATAAACATGTCAACAAGGAACCAAATTTATTGGGGTTATTCTTGGACAATATGATATTATCCATGTTCTTATTCAGCTACCTTAGCAATGGCTCAAACAAGTCATACTCCAAATTCTTCTTCACAACCTTAAATGCTAGGTCTATGGCCTCACACAACACAGTGTTCAATTGGCTTGAACTATAGATCTTGTGAGCTATCAGATGAATTCCATATCTAAATTCAATGTCGGTAATGGTGCTAATCTTTAAGCCTCTGCCATCCCACTCGGCTAGGGTTTTCTTTAGTAGTTCATCCTAACCTAGGGTTTTGATAGTTTTTGCTTTCCTGAGTATGGGAAGGCCAATAATCTTGTGAATCATCTTCTTGGTGATTAATATGGGCTGTTCCAACCATAAGTGACCATTGTGAACATGACTGAGAATATACCTAATCCATTTTATTTGAAAGCTTCTTGGAATACGGGATATGTGCATCAACCCTTTTGTCTCCAGATGTTTATGCTCGAGTTTTAGTGAGCCATCAACACACATTTCTTCTAACGCACTATCCATTTCTAGGGTTCCTATTTCTTGAATAGAATATTTGAAATGAGTTCAAATATCATTGATTAAAAGTACCTTTGGTGGAATTCGCGATTGTGCTCCATTAGGGTCTAGTGCCTCTGCAACTGCGGGAACTAACTTAAAGTTCGATGCTTTAAATTCTATGCCCTTGACCAACATTTATGATCCACATTTCACCTTACTAGTGCTTGTGCTTGGGGAAGCCATTGTTGCTTGGTAAGTGATGGAAATCTTTGAAAAATTTTCTTTACCTTTAAATTCGCTCGAAATTGCTTTGAAATCACTTTAATGCACTTGGAAATCTTTTAGCTCTGAGAATACGATGAAAATGAAGTTGAATTCCACCCATTTTGATAAAGAGTTCACCATTAATGCCTGGTACCATGTTTTCATAATGCATGATAAACTATCATCTACTAACTCAGTATGAGTATCAATTTGGTAGATGAACAAAATTCTTTTACTCTCGTCCTTGCTCCGTAAATTCTTTAACTACTTTGCTCGGTATAGTCTGATGCACTCAGTGAAAGATAACTTTTCTATGATCTTGGCATATATGTAATATTGATTGGATCATTTTCTCTCTTTTATTTGGAACTGCTCTAGATATAGCTTGATGATATAGTTCTAGATCTTCTTTTATGAATCTAATTGGAAATGGTGGAGTTACCCACTTCTTGAGTGACGTGGCCATCATTTGGACTGTTTTGCTCAGTAGATTTTGGAATCCACTATTGTCTCATCTACTTCCAAATGTTATCAGCTTTAGCTTTCTTTTCATCTTCAATTCTTCCTATAGTCATGCAATTTTTAGCTATATGACCGAGTTCAGTGCATGTATAACACCTTACAGTAGTGTCCTTCTTCCTTAGGTGATGTCTTGCACAGTTTATACCAATGTGTCCATATTCTCCACAATAATGACATTTGCACCAAGTATTGTAGTCCCATCTAAATATTTATTTAACAAGTTGTTCAACTGGATTGAATGTTTTGGATCTACATTGAGATGCCTTGTGACCATGCTTCTTGCATTTGTGACAATTACCTTCAAATTTTGGTTTCTCCTTGCATTCATTGGCTTTGTGACCATGCTGATTGTAGTTGTAGCACTTTCCATTGAATTTTCCTTTTCCATTACTCCAACATTTGTTTAATGTGTGACCAATTTTTCCACAATGATTACATGAGGGTTTTAAATTCCTTTTTGTACCTTTCTTGGAAGATTCACCTTGTTCTTCATTGTATCCAAGTCCTACTTCATCTTTTTGCTTATGAAGATTCTGCTCATTTTGCTAAATCAGTTGATTCATGTCTTCTTGTGACTTCATCATTTTTTCATTGATTTTCTTTTTAGTATTTAGGTCCCTCTTTAATTTTTCAACAATTTTCTTTTCACATCTTAGTTCTCTTAGTATTCTTTCATTAATTTCCCTTTCACTATTTAGATCACTTCTTATTCTTTCATTCTGTGCTTTGAGAATCTTGATTTCTTCATTTTCTTCAGAGATTTGATCCATGAGGTCTTCATGCTGATTGCATTGATTATTTCTTTCCTCCAAGTCTTCATTTTCCTTGTTTCTCTGTTCCAAAACTTCACATAGCTTGATTGATTGGATTTCTTATTCTCTTTTAAGTTTTCTTACTTCTTCTTGTAGAGAGCCATTCTTTGCTAGGAGTTCCTTGATTGCCTCATAAGCTTCATCTAAACTGCTTGATGGTAAAAGGTCTTCAATCTTTTCTTCAACATACTGATGGTCATTTATTCATCTTGCGAGTTCCTTCCTTCTTTTCAAGGATTTGGAAAGATGCTCTTTTGCTTCTTTGAGTTGAGCCATGGCCATTTCCAGATCTAGCTTTTCATTTTCAATTGTGTCAAGTTTGAATATCTACATTTGTCCTTTTGATCTTTGCTCAAGCTGTCAAACTTTGTCCTGAGAACCACAAACACTCTGATACCAATTGTTGGAAATATTCAAGATTTGATAGGTTACTAAGAGGGGAGGGGTGAATCAGTAACCTTAAATTTTTTTTTAAATTTACCATACATCCATTTATGCTACTGCATGCATTAGTTCTGAAACATAAAATAATCATTACACAAATGAACATAATATTTGGTGACCCACAAACCTTCCAAATTGAAAGTAAAACTGGGGTGGGGATGATACCCACAAAACTTCAATACTGTAGTATAAAGTTGGCCTATTAAGGCTTACATTGACCACTTTTGGTGATCTACCCTATTAGGAGCACAAAGAACTGCTAGGTCCACCTTGTTAGAGGATTTGCAAACATACAATGAAGTATGCACTCTATTAGGAGATTTTTTACAAAGACTGTTAAGTCTAGTTTGTTAGAAGATTTGGAAATTTGGTTCACCTATTAGGATAAAGCAGTGGATCTACTTGCAACTAATTGCTGATATGATCCCTTATGCACTGATCACCTCATATGATAGATATAACTTTTCAGTCTTTAAATTGACTTTGTTGTGTACCTTGAACTACTGCTGATGATCTTTTGCATATACTTCACATTACTTTGCAATTCGTTCTTATTCCATGCATCATTCATACATTCCTTTATTCATCATATTTGATATCTTACAATACATCTTACATATATACCTTTCAAACTTACAAAATTACAAGGTTGGCCAAAATACAAGTAGACAAATACATTACAAAGTTGGCCCAATAGTAAATAACTCGAGTTCATTGAACTGACTCAGTGACCTTTTGATACCTGGTGTCCACTGCATTACTCGACATCATCATGCATTTGGTAGAAGTGAAGGCTCAATCCATACTAATCACTCAAAGTAGTTCTAAAATTGGTAAACATTGGTGACTCGGTAGATACTGTTCACTAAGTTTACCTTGCTTCACTTGGTAAAACATTGAATCTTTCATTGCTTGGTTTGCACTGAATCTTTCATTGCTTGGTAGACACTGAATCTTTCATGACACAAACTATCTTCTTGGTAGATACTGTGAAGCATGGCAGATACAGAGAAGCTTGGTAGATACTATTGGACTTCACATTGTGATGCAGGAGCATCTAGCGGTATAAGGGCAATCTTGTGTCACCCAAGAAAATGTACTTAGACTTAGTTTCTATTTCATGTCTTTACATTTTTGAATACCCATTTGGGTCAAATAAAGGTTCCAACTCTCACAGTTCAACTATCAGTGTGCTAGAAAATCTCGAAAAAATAGGAGCATGCAATTTGGCCATCATTTTGGTGACCTAGAAGGTGTGAATTGGCTAGATGAATGTAATCATGATTTAGAGCATTCCAAAAAAAGAATCAGGTCAAAACACCCCACAATTTGAAAGTTATTGCAATTTTTTAGGTTTTGGAGACCTCCTAAGAATGCTTCAAAGTCAGGTTAGGAGCATTAAATGACCTCTAAAAGGGCCGAAAAATGGGGGATGAGTGAATCTTGTCCATAGGTCTATAGAGGGCTTTGAGAGCTTTCCAAAAATGTAAATGGTTTATCAATCGGAGCTACGGTTCAAAAGTTATGCCTCTCAGAAGTTCGGGTACCGTTTCTGGATTCTTCTAGATTTGCACTGACTTCTAATGCAGCTTTTGGAACCTTCTATTTGGTCGATGGATGCCTACTAGCACTTTCTAGAATGTACTCCTAGTCCTTAACCCTCCGAGGTCTATTTAAGGAGATTTCTGGCATTGTAAAAGGCAGTTCGGAGTGGAGTTTGAGAGGAGGTACTGAAAGGAGAAATTATCTCCAGATTTATGCTATTGTAAGCCCTTAGGGCATGTTTTGAAGTTTATTTTCCTGTACTATTGTACTAGCTTATTTTCTCAGTTAATATAATTTTTCCTTTTTGTTGTGTCCATTTTTTTCTTGGGTTGTGTCCCCATCAAGTGGTATTAGAGCTGGTTTTCCTGAGTGTGTAGACAGAGCACCGAATGTGAGGTAGTTTGCACCAGGACTGTGTGGTTGTGGGATCGAACTAGAAGATGCCTGCATGAAGAGAGCATGGAGGAAGGGCTAGAGCTATTAATCCTAAGGAGGTTAGAGCCCTCCAAAGGCAGGTACAAGCATTGCAAGAGGAGCTCCGTAGAGGAGAAAATGTTGCTGCAGGTGACAACAGTGAGGATGACAATGAAGAAGAAGTAATAGGACCAGAAGAGGAATTTGACGGGGAAGTTCTGAATCATGCAGAGGAAAGGCTTTTTAGGGCCATTTCTAAGTTTGGGAAAAGACCCACAATTGAAGTGGGTATATTTTCAAGAAATCTGAAACCAGATGAGTTAATTGATTGGATCAATGAACTGGAAGAATACTTTGAGTATGAGGATATCAGGGACCCAGATAGGGTTAAGTTTGCAAAGGCAAAACTGAAAGGCCATGCCAAAATCTGGTGGCAAGAGGTCCAATTGGAAAGGAACAGAAGAGGAAGGGAGAAGATCACAAGATGGGATCACATGGTGGACAAATTGAAGAAGCAGTTCATTCTTGTGGACTATGAGCTTGATTTGTTTAAGAAGATGCATGGGTTAAAGCAAGCAAGAAGATCAGTCCAAGAATATATAGAGGAATTTTACCGACTCTTGATTAGAGCGGGGCATGCAGAAGCAAATAAGGAGAAGGTTGCTCGTTATATCAGTGGGTTGCGACCTAGCATCCAGGAGGAATTAAGTCTGGTAAAAATGACCACCATTGAAGAGGCATACTAGTTTTCCCTACGAGTTGAAGAGAAGCTGAATAAAAGGTTTCAAGGAAGACAAAGAGGGCACGATCAAGGAGGAAGGGGAAGCGGTAGGTCATCTGGAGGCCGCAATGAAACCCAAAAGAAAAATGAAGATGAGGGTACTAGCAGGAACCAGAGGAATGAGGGTTTCAACCGCTCCCATGACCAAGACTTTGGAAATCAGAGAGGAAGAGGTAGAGGACGTGGAAAAAGAAGAGGAGGCTTCTGTGGTACCTATTTCTATTGCAATGAAGAAGCTCATCGTGCCTTTGAATGCCCTCAATGAAAAGGAAGGACAGATAGGAGAGCTGAAGGCCAAACTAGGGTTGTTCATGTGGATGAGGATGCACAATCATCACATTCAGAGGATGCAAAAAGAGGAGAGACCTTGGTAAATGAAAGAGTCCTACTAAGTGGTGAGATTGAATCAGGACAATAGAGGAGTTTGTTCTGTACCAGATGCAAGTGTGAGGATAAATGCTGTGACGTGATCATTGATGGTGGTAGCACTGATAACTTGGTATTAGAAGAGATGGTCTCTAAGATGAAGCTCAAGAGGGAGAAACATCCCCAACCCTATTGGATTGCTTGGGTAAAATTGGAAGTTACCATGATGAAGTTCTCTGTGATGTTATTTCGATGGATGTTTGCCATCTATTGTTGGGTAGACCATGGCAGTTTGATAGACATGCAGTGCATGATGGACATGCAACCACATACTCTCTGACAAAGGATGGAGTTCACCACAAATTGAAGCCCATGAAAAAAGAAGGTGAAAAGGTATGTAGCAGTGCTAGGATTTGTCTTGTTGATGGAAGAAAGTTTTTAGATGGCATGAAACATTAGCATATGTGCTATGCTTTGATTCCTAGGAAAGATAAAGAAGGTAGTAGTGAAATACCACTTGAAGTTTTAGATTTACTAGGGAAGTTTGGAGATATTATCTCTGATAATGTTCTAGATGGATTGCCACCAGTAAGGCAAATCAGTCATCAGATAGATCTGATTCCAAGAGCTAGTTTGCCAAATAAGGCTGCTCACAGGATGACTCCTACTGAAACAAAGGAGCTAAATAAACAGGTTCAAGAGCTATTGAGGAAGGGCTTGATTCGAGAGAGCCTGAGTCCATGTGCAGTACTTGTAGTACTTGCACCAAAGAAGGATGGAGAGTAGAGGATGTGTACAGATTCTTGAGCTATAAATAGGATCACCATCAAGTAGCAATTTCCTTTGCCAAGGATGGATGATATTATGGACTGCTTGAGTGGAGCTCAGTACTTCACAAAGATAGATCTGAAGAGTGGTTATCATCAGATACGGATTTGAGAAGGAGATGATTGGAAAACAACCTTCAAGACCAAGGAGGGTCTTTATGAGTGGTTAGTCATGCCCTTTGGATTGACGAATGCCCCAAGCACCTTGATGCGGCTCATGAATGAGGTACTTAAGAAGTTCTTGGGAAAATTTATTATTGTCTATTTGGATGATATTTTAATTTTCAGCAAGATTTTGGAAGAAAATTTACTGCATATTCGTAGTGTCCTTGAAAGGCTAAGGGAAGAGAAACTATTAATTAATCTGAAGAAATGTATCTTTGCAAAAAGGGAGTTAGTCTATTTGGGGTTTTTTATATCACCTGAAGGTCTCAAAATGGATCCAGAGAAGGTAAAAGCCATCTTGGAATGGCCTACTCCAAGGTCTGCTACTGATGTAAGATCATTTCATGGTCTAGTTAGTTTTTACAGGAAGTTTATTAAGAATTTCAATAGCATATGTTCACCCCTAACTGATACAATAAGAGGGGATAGAAAAAAGTTCAAATGGACTGCAACAGCTGTGAAAGGTTTTGAATTGCTGAAGAAGAAGGTAACAGAATAGCCTGTGTTGGCACTTCAAGATTTTAGAAGAGTTTTCTAGGTGGATTGTGATGCCAGTGGCAGTGCTATTGGGGTTGTATTAAGCCAAGAAGGTAAGCCTATTGCATATTTTAGTGAAAAATTGAATGATGCAAAGAAGAAGTATTCTGTTTATGATCAAGAGTTCTATGCAATAGTTTAGGGCTTACAGAAATGGAGGCATTATTTATTGCCAAAGGAATTTGTTTTGTATACTGATCATTAGGCATTACAGTACCTAAATAGCCAAGGTAAATTGAATCAGAGGCATATGAAGTGGGTAGAGTTTTTGCAGAGTTATACCTTTGTGTTGAAGCATAAAAGTGGAAAATCTAACAGGGTTGCAGATGCACTAAGTAGGAGACTGTTGTTGCTTACAGTAATGCAGGTTGAAGTAGTTGGGTTTGATGAACTCAAAAATTTGTACCCCGAGGATCCTGATTTTGCTGAAGCATGGAAAGCTTGTAAAGAACCTGTTGCTGTAGATAGAACCATGTGGTTAGACTATTTGATTCAGGATGGCATGTTGTTCAAGGGTAGTCAATTGTGCATTCCACGGAGTTCCATGAGGGAAAATTTGATTAAGGAGAAACATAGTGGAGGGATGGCAGGACATTTTGGTCAAGATAAAACCATTGCCATTCTTAGAGAGCATTATTTTTGGCCTCAAATTTCACAGGATGTGAAGAAGTTTGTACAGAGTTGCCAAGTTTGTCAAGTTGCTAAGGGGTTTAGTCACAATACTGGCCTATATCAGCCATTGCCTGTTCCATCAAGGCCATGGCAGGACATAAGTATGGATTTTGTTCTTGGATTGCCAAGGACACAAAGGGGTAATGACTCAGTATTTGTGGTGGTTGATAGGTTCTCCAAAATGGCACATTTCATTCCATGCCAATAAACTCATGATGCTGTCCATATTGCGGACTTGTTTTCCAAAGAGGTGGTAAGACTACATGGTCTTCCAAGGAGTATAGTTTCTGACAGAGATACTAAATTTGTGGGGTATTTTTGGAGGACATTGTGGAAAAAATTGAGAACATATTTGAAATTTAGTTCCATGCATCACCCACAAATTGACGACCAAACAGAAGTGGTAAACAGAAGTCTGGGAAATTTGCTGAGATGTTTAGTTGGGGATAAGCCCAAGGGATGAGATTTGATTCTACCATAGGAAGAGTTTTCTTATAATAAATATATCAATAGGAGTACTAGAAAATCACCATTCCAAATTGTATATGGGAATAGCCTAAGGACTGCACCAGAATTGAGGAAGATAGAACAAGTGGAGAGGACAAGTGCTGAAGCTGAGGAATTTGCTGAACATATTAAGCATCTACATGACGAGGTTCAAGCACACATTACCAAGATGAATCAAGAGTATAAAGCTAGGGCTGATCAAAGGAGAAGACATAAGGAATTCCAAGTAGGGGATCTAGTCATGGTGCACTTACATAAAGAAAGATTTCTAGTTGGTACTTACAACAAGCTGAAAATGAAGAAATTTGGCCCTTGCAAAGTTTTGAAGAAACATGACTCAGGAAATGCATATGAGGTGGAGCTGCCAGATGGTATTCACATTTCTCCCATTTTCAACATTGCAGATTTAATAGAATATCATGATGATGGTGCAGATGAGGAGCTAGTGTTAGAGCCATGTCCAATTCCTGCTTCTAAGAAGGAGGAGATAGAAGACATTCTAGATCATCGTGTGGGTAGGAGTACCAGAAATAGGCAGTATGTAGAGTATTTGGTCAAATGGAAAGGACGGTCGATCGAGGACTCAACTTGGATTTCAGCAGCTGAGGTTTCCCATTTGGGATTTCCTCTACCATCCATAAAGTGATAGGGTCACTTTTCAATCTACCCTGGGTGTCTGATGCAGGAGCATCCAGAGGTATAAGGGAAATCTTGTGTCACCCAAAAAAATGTACTTAGACTTAGTTTCTATTTCATGTCTTTACATTTTTGAATACCCATTTGGGTCAAATAAAGGTTCCAACTCTCACAGTTCAACTGTCAATGTGCTAAAAAATCTTGAAAAAATAGGAGCATACAATTTGGCCATCATTTTGGTGACCTAGAAGGTGTGAATTGGCCAGATGAATGTAATCATGATTTAGAGCATTCCAGAAAAAGAATTAGGTCAAAAGGCCCCACGGTTTGAAAGTTATTGCAATTTTTTGGGTTTTGGAGACCTCTTAAGAATGCTTCAAAGTTAGGTTAGGGTCATTAAATGACCTTGAAAAGGGCCGAAAAATGGGAGATGAGTGAAGCTTGTCCATAGGGCTATAGAGCACTTTGAGAGCTTTCTGAAAATGTAAACGGTTCATCAATCGGAGCTAAGGTTCAAAAGTTATGCCTCCCAGAAGTTCGGGTACCATTTCTGGATTCTTCTAGATTTGCTCCAACTTCTAACGCAGCTTTTGGAACCTTCTATTTGGTCAGTGGATGCCTACTAGCACTTTCTAGAATGTTCTCCTAGTCCTTAACCCTCCGAGGTCTATTTAAAAAGATTTTTGGAATTGTAAAAGGTAGTTCGGAGAGGAGTTTGAGAGGAGGTACTAAAAGGAGAAATTATCTACAGATTTATGCTATTGTAAGCCCTTAGGGCATGTTTTGAAGTTTATTTTCCTGTACTGTTGTACTAGCTTATTTTCTCAGTTAATATAATTTTCCCTTTTCTGTTGTGTCCATTTTGTTCTTGGGTTGTGTCCCCATCACATTGTTTGTATTTTCTTGGTAGCCATTGCCTACTAAGTTTACAAGGTAACCACTTGATGCTCAGTAAGCATATATAATTGAGTAAGTGTTGTCACTAATGACAAAATAATCATAATGCCAACACTTTGTTTATATCAACTCCAATTAGAGAAGATCCTAAACAAGAGGATGAGTGAGCATGTAAGGAAGACCTTATCATCCCTAATATCTCTCTCTACTCAACAACCGAAGACCTCTAGGGATTTGTTTCCTTCCCCTCATGGGAAGGAGAAGATATAGGGATAGACACGCATGTATAGGTACTAATGGACATATATGTTGGATTTTGTGTTAGTGGACATATTTGATATACATTTAATTTATATATGAAATTTTATATTTGATGTATGACATATATTTGATGCATGACATGATTGATTAATATATGATATGCTTTTTCATGTATGACATTATTGGTTATCATAATATATTATATGTTCATTCATTTATGACATTATTGGTTATCATAATATATTATATATTTTTTCATGTATGAAATTATTAGTTATCATAATATATATCTTTTTTTTCTTGTTTATGTTTTAGGTACATTTCATGTATTTCATTTTAATATATTTTTCATCCAAAATAATGCAGAGTGCTCACACCAAAAGCTAGTGGATTCCCAACAAGAACACTTTTAAGGAAAACTACCTTTCCCACCTTCCTTGGTGTCTTCAAAGACTCTTTCCAACTTGGTTAAAACATTGGACAAACTTCTACCAAACTTCACAAAACTACTTGATCACTTTCCCTATTCAAGACTTGGGAAGCAATAAGGGAAAAATGAGCAAATTTGAGAAATGGATCTTAATCAACTTCTTGCTTCAAACTAACACCTTAGATACTTCAAGGAACACCTAATAACTATCTCAAAAACTTCATTCTATCATCTATTGCATCCTTGCAAGAGATTCTTCAACATCCTATGAGTGAGAGCAATCTTCCAACATCTTATGACTATATTTTCTTTGCAACATGTAATTTGCTAATTTTCAAAGAACACTTCACAAAGGGAAGTGATTATGTTTCAAACCCATGAAATGGCTATTAAGACAACCAAGAAGATCCTTAACATCTTCCACTAACTCCATTTAGTGATAACATGCAGCTAAAATGGTGTTTCATTTTGAAAAAGTATGGGTTCACTTTTCTAGATAGGAAGTAATGATATTTGACAACTCAATGATCCTGTATACAATTTTAATACCAGTAGTGATTCCTTGCCATATAAAAGGAACTTAATAATCACCAACACCTTATGCCTCCTCTAGATTAATAGAGGGTATTTTCATCATTCGACATTCATTCCAACCAATTACTAGTTGGTTTGATTTCTTACAAGGTTAATTTCAACATTTTCCAAAAAATTGCTAAAATTGTCAAAATGTTGTCAACAACTTTTATTGCAAAATGCAATTTTTGCACTACCTCTTCCTAGAACTTAACCAAGTAGATTTTGGTAACAAATAGAACCTATATAATGTGTAATGACTCTCAAAATACTTATTGAGTCAACTTATTAACCAAAACAACAACAAAAAATTCCTTAGAACTAAGGCAACTTTGGTTTACAAGTGACCTCAAGTTCCTTGACCTTAGAAACAAGGATTACCTTATTACCACTAAAAAAAAAAACATATTCAAAATGACATGTATGATCACCCCTTTACCTTCTATCATGAGTCTACATCATTGGATGAGATGACATATCCAGTTGCCACCTAGGTGCCCTACACCACAAGTTTCAACATCACTTGAGATGGGGTCAAAAAATTAAAATGGAATCCAATCTCTAAAAATTGAGAGGGGTTATTGCAGGTCTCCATAACATGGTCCTCTGGCACCCAAAATTCCATGCATAGCTTGCACAAGCTTTGAGATATGCTCCGTCAAAGATCACTACCCTATGGCATTTAGTGACTCATAAGGACAATCTAGTTTGGCATACTTGAGAATGTCTGAGCACTCAACAAGATGGGAGGAGCCTAGGGTTAGGGTTTACCCAACCACCTAAAGCTAATAGAATAGACAATTTGATCCCATGACAAATGATGAGAGAGATTCAATAGTTAGCACCTTTGTACTAGCCAACACTACAGGTTTTAGCATCACCCAAGATGGGGCTACCAAATCTAAATAGAATTGGATCTCCAAAAAGTAAGAGAAGTTATTGTAGGTCTCTACAACATGGTCATGTAGCACATAGAATTGCATCCATAGCTCACACGAGCTCCAAGATATGCCCCATCAAAGATCAATTCCCTATGGCATTTAGTGACTCTTAGCAAAATTTTGATTCAGCATACCCAAGAATGTTTGAGCACTCAATGGGATGGGAGGAGCTTGAGGCTAGGATTTACCTAGCCATTTGAAGCTAATGGAATAGGCAGTTCGATCCCACAATGAATGGTGAGAGAGATTCAACAGTCGACACCTTTATACTAGCCAACACTACAAGCTTTAGCACCACTCGAGATGGGGCCACAAAATCTAAATGAAATAAAATCTCCAAAAAGAGATAGAGTTTATTTTAGGTCTCCACAACACAGTTTTGTAGCACCTAGAATCACATGCATACCTCACACGAGCTCAGAGATATGCTCCGTCAAAGACCACTGCCCTATGACATTTAGTGACTCTTTGGGATGATTCAGTTTGGCATGCCCAATAACATTTGAGCATTCAATGAGAGGGGAGGAGCTTGGGGCTAGGGTTTACCTAGCTAGCTGAACCTAATTGAATAAATACTTTGATCTCACTATGAATAGTGAGAGAGATTCGACAACTGGAAACTTTGTACTAGCCAACACTATAAGTTTGAGCATCACCCAAGATGAGGTCACAAAATTTAAACAGAATCAAATCTTCAAAAAGTGAGAGAGGTTATTATAGGTCTGTACAACATGGTCCTGTAGCACCCAAAGTTGCATCCATACCTTGCATGAGCTCTAACATATGTCCTATCAAAGATTGCTGTACTGTGGCATTTAGTGACTCTTAGGGTCAATTTTTTTTGGCATTCTCAAGAATGTTTGAGTTCTCAATGGGATGATAGGAGTTTGGGGCTATGGTTTACTTGACCACCCAAAGCTAATGAAATAGATAGTTTGATCCCATCATGAATAGGGAGAGAGATTCGGTAGTTGGCACCTTTGCATTGGCCAACACTACAAGTTTTAGCATAACCTAAGATGGGGCCACAAAATATAAATGGAATTGGATCTCCAAAAAGAGAGAGAGAGGTTATTGTAGGTATCTACAACATGGTATTGTGGGATCCAAAATTGCATCCATACCATGTACAAGCTTTGAGATATGCCCCATAAAAGATCACTGCCCTATGGCATTTAGTGACTCTTAGAGATGATTCATTTCAGCATGCCCAAGAATTTTTGAGTACTCAATGGGATGGGAGGAGCTTGGGGATAAGGTTTACCTAGCCACTTAGAGCTAACAAAATAGACAATTCAACCCCATGATGAATAGTGAGAGAGATTCGACAGCTAGCAACTTTATACTAGCCAACACTACAAGTTCTAGCATCACCCAAGATGGGGCCACAAAATCTAAATGGAATCAAATATCCAAAAAGTGAGAATTTATTTTAGGTCTACAACATGATCCTATAGCACCTAGAATCACATCCATACCTTGCATGAGCTCCAAGATATGCCTTGTCAAAATTCACTACCCTGTGGCATTTGGTGACTCTTAGGGTCGATTCAATTCAATTTTCTCGATAATGTTTGAGAACTCAATGGGATAGAAGGATTTTGGAGCTATGGTTTACCTAGCCACGTAGAGCTAACAAAATAGATAGTTTGATCTCATGATGAACAATGAGAGAGATTCGGTAGTTGCCACCTTTGTACTGGCCAACACTACAAGTTTTAGCATCACATGAGATGGGGCTGCAAAATCTAAATGGAATCAAAACTCCAATAAGTGAGAAAGGTTATTGTAGGTCTCTACAATATGGTCTTGTATCACCCATAATTGCATCCATACCTTCCACGATCTCTAAGATATGCACCATCAAAGATCATTGCCCTATGGCATTTAATGACTCTTAGTGTTGATTCGATTCGACGTGCCTAAGAATGTTTGAGCACTCAATGAGATGGAATATTCTTGGCGCTAAGGTTTACCTAGACACCTATAGCTAATAGAATAAATAGTTTGATCCTAGATGAATAGTGAGAGAGATTCAACAGTTGGCAACTTTGTACTGGCTAACACTACAAGTTTCAACATCACCCAAGATGGAGCTGCAAAATCTAAAAAAAAAAAGATCTCCAAAAAGAGAGAGAGATTATTGAAGGTCTCTACAACATGGTCCTTTAGCACCTAGAATCACATCCATACCTCACATGAGCTCTGAGATATGACTTATCAAAGATTGTTGTACTATGGCATTTAATGACTCTTATAGGTTGATTCGATTCGGCATGCCCAAGAATGTTCAAGCACTCGATGGGATGGGAGGATATTGGGTCTAGGATTAACATGGCCACCTAGAGCCAACAAAATAGATAGTTCAATCCCACGATGAATGGTGAGAGAGATTCGACAGTTGGCACCTTTGTACTAGCCAACACTACAAGTTTTAGCATCACTCGAGATGGGGCCGCAAAATCTAAATATAATTGGATCTCTAAAAAATTAGAGAGGTTATATTAGGTCTTCACAACATAGTCTTGTAGCACCTAGAATTGTATCCATACCTCACATGAGCTCTAAGATATGCCTCATATAAGATCATTTCCCTATGGCATTTAGTCACTCTTACGGTTGATTCGGTTCGGCGTGCCTGAGAACGTTTGAGTGCTCAATGAGATGGGAGGAGCTTGGGACTAGGGTTTACCCAACCACCCACTACTAATGAAATAGATAGTTTGATCCCACCATGAATGGTGAGAGAGATATGAGCAAGATATATATGCCTAGGCCACTTTGTGCAAGATATGAGCAAAAGTTGTTAATTAGGTAAAATTGGGTCGTCTTGAGCTTTTGGTCAAGATAGCCTAGGAGTAGGTGCTTTTAGTTTCTTTTTAATAGTTTGGAACCTTTTCCAAGTCCTAGAAGTGAAATCTAGTGAACTTTGCAAAAGTTGCACTTTTTGTGCAAAATTGCAAAAGTTGTAAAAGTTTTTTAAAAATGAAAATCTGAATGGAAACCTTCTGACCTTCAAAAATATGTTTCCCATGATCATATACCCAAGAATGGATAATTACAACTTCCAAAACTTCATTTTGCAACTTTTTTGCAAAAATTACAAAAGTTTCCCTAGCAACTTTTTGAGCAACATGGCGTCTTTTGAGAAATTGTTTCTCTTTACATATTTAGGTCAAATGGGTCAATATAGGACTATTCTAGGACCCTAGTTTATTAATAGAACAACAAAAAGCTCATTACCACCTTTAAATGGAGACTTCAGTTTAAATGGAGATTGTTAGTTCCCAAAAATGTCTTAGTCAAGTAGATGACTGGTAAAGGAGTAACCACTCTATAATCATGAAAGAAGGCACCTAAGGATCCTAGATATTTAAGTTAGGATAGGTTGGCACATTGATCCAGTTGTAAGGCCTAGTTCCAGGATTAGGCATAAATATGAGCTGTTGGGTAACTAAGACAAAATATGATCAATATGCCTTTAAAATGAATAGAATTATAGGTTTTTAATTTCTTTTAATAACTAGATCCATGTTGGATCACCTACTTTAGGTTTGGACCAAGTTTGGTCTTTAGATTTGCATTTTTGCAAATTATGCAAAAATTGTTCAAAAGTTGTTAGCAACTTTTGAGAATCTTTGCAAAAAAGTGTCAAATACTTTCAAATCTTTTCCTCCAATGGCTAGGTAGTTTAAACTAGCCATGTAACCATTAGAGAAGTCCTATAAATCCTTATAGGCTAATGATAGGAAGAACATTTGTAATTTGGCATTGAAATCAATACAGATCAATAATTTTCCTTGCAAAACACATGTTCCAGACCCTTGTACAGAATTGTACAGATGAGAGGGAATGTGCCAGTGGATCTAGAAGTTGGAGAATTCTATCTATTTCATTTTGCATCAAGTCCAATGTTCTAATTCTTCATAAGTTGAAAGTCTACAAATTTTCTTGTTTGCTACCTAGGATTCAGCCTACAAATTAGCACTTTGCTAGGGCTAGGTCATTTTGACACATTCCACCATGGGAAATTGATGCCCTTTGGTGGAATACAAGGTGTAAAAATGTTCGTTCAGATTCTGCATGTCATTTTCTAGGTAGTGCAAGGAGTTGAGTTTGCTACCATACACTAGATGTGCATCACCATGGGTACACCATAAAACATTTGTAACAATCCCTTGTAGTTTGAGTTGTTGGATTCAATAGAGGCTAAAACCTTGGATTATTTTTTTTTTTTATAGCCCCACATATCTTAATAGTTGAATTGAGTTTCTTTGTTGTAGAAAACACACTTATAGAGTAAATGGAGCCCTAATTAGGCTTAAGAATTTGATCTAATGTTGCAACAAAAATAACCTCTATTCCTCTCCATCCTTTGGTGCTTTTCCATGTTTTATAAAACCCAAAAGGGTACCCAAATCCATGGTCAAGTCACCATGTTGTTTGGAATAATTCAAACTTATGCCTCATTCTCATTGTCGGAGGGTTACAAGCCAATTAATTGGTTTCCAAAGCAACTTGATGCTATAAGTTGTATTTGATGAAATGAATAATTGATTCATGTTAATTAGGACCTAAATAGGCCATAATAGTGATTGCGGGCCACTCCTAGTCTTTGTGTCTAGTTTTTGTGGTTTGATCCCTCTTTGGCTAAGGGAATCCATTAGTGCATTTTGAGTTTTTGGTGCTTAGAACTTTGGTAGACTTAGTGATTAGGTTACCTTGTCTTGTGGGATTGTGATAACCTTCCTATAAACCCATCTCCATACATGTGATAGGTATTTGGCACTAGGACCCTTTACCTTGGGTGTTGAGGAAATTTGAGAACTTCTACCATTCCTTGTTGTTTGAAGGCTTTTGTTGCCTACTACTGCATCAATGGCCAAGATGTTGCTTGAGAAAAGGGGATAATAGTTTATTAAGGTATCTTTATGATCCCACTTGCATTCAGTTACTATTTTATGAGTGGCTAGCCAGCTACTTCAGTGTGAGATTTCTATAATATATAATGTCCTCATACAAGGACATGCCATTTTTTGTAAACATTTTCTATTGTAAAGGATTAGTGAGCAATATTTGTAATGTCCATTTTTGGGACTAAAGAATATAACTATTAAAATCACAAAGCTTCCATGTTGTTAATGGAGATAATGTGCATTATCATTTTGCTAATTCTGATTTGGTCAATAATACTATATACATATGTAAGAATAACTTGGTTCATATATATATCTAGTTCTTAATTGTCTGACTATTATGAATGACTTATTACCTTTGGTTTGGAAAAAATAAAATTATACAATACTCAATATTTGTATTCCTTTATATTTTTTATTGCTTAATTTTCATAAATGCATATATATCCTTTAATGATGTTCCTTTTCTTTATTGGATGCACTTGCCGACTGCCAGGCTACCATTCTGAATGAAGAGTATTCAAGGACTCCCACTAAGCTAGGTCTTTTTGACCATTTCTTAACAACCAATTTTAGGATTATTTAGGAGTCACTAAGCCTTGCAATGCATTTCTTTAGTATTCCAAAACAACTCTTTTTAATTATCCTCTCTATCAATTTCACCCTTTTCCCTTAAAATAGGGCTACAAGGAAGAGCCCCAATTAGCCCTATTTCACCTACAAAATAGGAATTTTCTCACTTTTCTTCAACTAAACCTTCCAAGGTTTATTCATGGACCTCTAATAATTTTTTGACTACTTTGATATTTTCTAAGTTTTAGACCCTAGATTTGTTGTATAGACCTTGTGCTGATTTTGAGGGTTTTAGAGGGTTTACAAGGTTAACTTGTTGTTTGGTCTTTAGGGTGCCTTAATGGATTGGAAACACCTTCACCTTCCACCAAAGGGGTCTTCTATCACTCCCCTAAAACCTCAATTTTCACTCTTCAAAATATCTCCACAATCCTTGCAAGAGATAAGGTCTGTTACAACACTATTCCCTAGCCGGACATGTTCTAGGTCCCCTAGCGCAAGAGCTTAAAATTGCTTGCCAAATTTTTGAAGGGCCCTAATTTTGCCACAATATATTAAATTGTGTATAATCACTATCCCTAAGAGGCTATATAATTCCAAAAATGGGATAGTGAATTACACCATTATTAATACAAGTTGCTGAGAATAGGAAAACAGACTGGTGAAAAGAGAGATTTTTAAAACTATGAAAAGAAAGGCAATCAAACAAAACTTCCTAAAACAAAATTGTTCTAAACAACCCAATCTACCATGGAAACTAGTATAGTCTACCAAAAAAATGTCAAAAATACCTTAAAACTCTTAAAGTTAGTAATTTTCTTTCAAATATCATGCTATAGCAAAATCCACAATTTCTTGCAAAATCAACATTTTGCAAAAATTTCAAAATTGCAATATAGCAACTTTTGCATTTTTTCTTGCTTGCTCTTCTTAACACTTCTAACTTGTTATTTAGGCTATCCTTTAGCAATTCCACGCTAGGGACCCTTCCCTAAGCTAATAACTTATCCCTTAGATTACTCGTTGACCTATGGCAAGGTATGCCTTGATTTTTAGGCCAAAATAGTGACTCTTCTAAGGATATTAAATGACATCCAATACCCTAACTACCACACCTAGGTTCAATGAACCTTATTCTACTTACAAGGCTCACTTGGAGCATAACACAACAAAAATGAAAACGTGAGGACCCTATGATTCAAGGTGCCCCTACACACCTCTCTCTCTCTCTCACTGCCCCCCTCCCCCCCCCCCCCCCCCCACAAATTCAATTTAATTAATAAAATGGATTTGCTCTACATTTTAATGTCTCAAGTATTACCTCATGGTCTAACTTGCAAACTTTCCAAAGAGTCTTATTATGTGGTTTTCCACCATATTGCATCAAGTGGACATTTGTTACGACAACAAGGTTTGAATAATGAAGAATCTTCCTCTGTGTTTGTCGATCCTCGAATAACCATATGTTAGGGTTCTTCATATAATATCATCTAAGCCATGTGTTGGTTACAACCACCACATTGATATGGTACTCTAAACCTTCACCATCTATAACCAAGTGATCCAATTTTTGTTTGGCTTGGACACAACAACACAAATAATAATCTATCCCTTCTTCATAACAGAAAAAATGTGGCCTACAGTAATAAATGTACAAAATGTCATTAATTTAGAAAATACTTAGGAAAAAGTTATAAAGTTACATATTGAAATTGTGTGTACTAGATTAGAGTGTTAGAAATAATAGTCCACCAAGATAACTGAGAGGAGGGGGGGAGGGAATCAGTTATTCTACAATTAAGTATTTATCCTCTTTAAAAAAACTTAACCATTCAATCAAAGTAAGAATCAACCATAAAGATGCACATAAACAATTATACTAGATATGTTGACTAGGGAAAGCCTTGATTAGAGGGAAAACCCTAGTGGGAATGATGCTCACAAGATGATGTACTAATATAAATGTTCCTTGTTAGAGGATGGAACCTGTTAGGATTCTATTACAACATTTAGTAAAAAGAGTACCTGTTAGGAGACTTTGAATCCCTGTTAGGAGATTCCAACCCTATTAGGAGTTGTCCCAACCCTATTGGGAGTTATGTAAGACAACTGAACCCACTATCCAAAAAGCTTCAAGATTAGATCAACAGACCCACTGTTGAATTGATGTCAATACTATTCCTTTCAAAATAATAGATGTGAAACAAGTGTTTACTTCTTCCTCTATCTAGTAGGTCAAACTTCTTCTCCTCTAGACCATGCAATCAGATTTGGAACTATGTACTGAGTAATAGTAACCCGTAAGGTCACTTACATGCATTCATAAGTCACTCTACTCTCCTGCTCAATAATTTGCAAGTCTTATCTACTCTTTATATGTTAAACACAGAAAACATCTTTCCTTTATACCATGCTCAATAATAAATCCTTGAGTGAGCTTCCCACTTAATTATAATATGTTAATTAAATGAATACATATTTAATTAATGTCGTCGACTCATAGTTATAAAGAAACTTTCACATGTGTGACTTTTGTACATGCACACTCTCTAACATCATCAGTGGCTAGTATATTGTCTCCAGTTAACTACAAAACCTTTCACTACATTTGTGATGAACTATAGGAATGATAATGTAGGAACTGTTTTCCTATAGATCAATCATATCTTACATACACTATCAAATTAGGTTCTATGCACTTACCCTTGTAGCAAAGACATAATGTAGTATGCACTAGAAACTATGCATAGAAAGATAAGTAATATATTGTTCTTAATACAAAAATCATAGTCTTCTACTCTGTCAGTCTTTACAAACTTATTACTATGTTGTCATTAATGACAAACACAGTCATGAATACATCATATAAATGTTCTGCAATGATCCCCCACAACATCAACATTCATTCTAACATAGAAAAGTGGTCAAATTCAATGAAAAAATTCATCTCTACCTTTTCCAATGCTTGTGGGGGATGATAGGTGTCAATTGAGTCCAAAACCCATATATCCCATTTGTCCACCCATTCAGTCAACTCACACTCATCCCAATTTTCCTATGCACATGATGGACAATAGCATACCATTTTTCATGTGTGAATACTCCATGAACCTGCATCAAAGCTTATAAAAGAGTGCAACTCACTTGATCCTATTAGTATGCAAGAATCCTCATATGGTGCAAAGTTTGTATTATCTATCAACTAAAAAAATCTATGAACTGTAGGCTCACCTTCCTTACCTAGACCCATTGTAGTGTTACACCACCGGACAATGGATTTCACATCTATTAGCATTGCTCCATCTTTGTACTTTAGTTCTTCACAAGCTAAGGCTCTTTTGATGGATGCACCTGCACCATCATGTTGTCTCTTTCCATGACTAGCTTTTGTTAAATTCCACATATATTGAATTCTAGACAACCTATACATCTTACTCAACTAATAGAACATCTGTGCATTCTTGAATTGAGATGTGCAATTGTCTGACCAAATAATGTGATGATGATATGGTATGCCCCTATTAGCCAAATCTCCATAAAATAGTTTAAAATAACCATGTACAAACTCCATAGAATGTGATCGATCATCGCTGATGTAAAAATGGTATTCCCTCAAAATCTTCCTATCATCCTCTATAATTGTAGGTGAATGCATGAATGCTATTGAACAAATATGGAAACCTGTTGATAAGTATAATACATTGCTTGAACCTCATTTTGTGGTTGTAGTGTGTAGTTCTCTATGAAGTCTACAACCAAAATAATAGTATCCAGTGGAAACATATCCTTGCACAACTTGAATTGGAAATCGAGCCATCAAGCTCTATGTATATGCCTTGCATACTCATAAATAATCATTTCACAAAAAATCTTCATGAACTCATTTACTGGAATCTTTTCAATGACTAAATCACATCTTTTACCCTATTTCACATCTTTTAGAGCATATGTCACTATCTTATATTTTTCATAATCTACTATTTCATTTTCAACTACATGTGTACTATCCATATGTTCACAAGTTGATAAAAGTTACAAAGAACCACAAAATAAGCATGTGCAATCCAGGCATGATGTCTTGTGAAATTGTTGTCCATCCCCTATTTCACATAAAATGTTGAAAAATTAAATATGGATCCTACAATAAGAAGTTATGCATGTGTGATTTATCTTCACATAAAAAGGTTTACCCATCTCAAAAAATCTTTGACTTATTCAAATTTGAAGATACATACCAATAAATTTTGCAAAAAATTGTGTCTGAGTTGAGTACAAAAAATGTTTCAAATCTGGGTCATGATTTTGGCTATCAATCCTCCTTACAACATCTCTTTGATTAGAGGAAGCATGTGTGTTATTTGTCCAAAAAACATCGATCAATAATTTCAAAGCTTCAATAATTTCTTTATCCTTTTGTAGTAATCTACCACTAAATGTCCATAACTCATTTTTTGTTGGATCTTCCCATCTCTCACACCTTAGCATGACTCTCCTTAGAGTAGCTCTACCAATTTTCAATATTTTTCTTGTCTTCCTCATGAGTCAAGCTTTCTTCATTTGGGTACTTACTATTTTCAATGTAAGTACTCGTCTTGTGATATTACTATCTTTGGCATGCGATTTAGCACCCACTTTGTCATAAGCACTCATTAGATTCTTTACAATGCTTTTTTCATTCGAATAGTCCATCGTTCTTAGCCCAAGAATCTTCATGATAGGCCTAAATTTTAAATTCTTCATCATTTCAACAAATAATTGGTATTGACCTAAAATATTTAATTCTTTAAAGAATAATCTCCACATATGATTAACTTTTCTTTGACAAGTATGCTTGCTAATCTTGTTATCCATTCATTTCAAAATGTTAGTATCAATATTAATCAAATATTTTGGTCTTCTAAAAAAAATTATAGAAGGTGTTATAATCTCTTCCATTCTCTCAACATTTTTAACATCAAAATAAGGTTGAGTGTTTTCCATACCTTGAATTGAAGATGATGTGCCTTGGCAATAAGATGGAAAAGATGGAATATCACCTACTTGATATGTTAATGTTGTGCCTTCAACATGACATGATGGAGTGTGTACATCATCGATGTACAAATTAGTGTCTCTTCAATATGAGATGATGATATGACCCCAACATTGAAAGATGGTGCAGCTTCACAATTCAATTGTCTTCTTGAGCAGAACAATCTCATTCGTTCTCTTTGTCTTTCCAATTCATCCTCTTTGTTTCTTTGTATCAGTGGTTCTTGTTCCTCTTGGAAAGACAATTCTTCATTATTACTTCATAATTTTCTTTGTTCATGTATTAGTTCCATTCTATCTCTTTTAATTGCCAAATCTCTCTCCCTCTTTTTTGTTGTTTGATTTTTTTGTTTCTTCCTTGGTATGATGATGATTTCTATATGTCAAATTATTCAAACATTTGAATTACTTACAATTTTTAAATTACAAATTATTCAAATACATATACAAATTATAATTATTTCAATGAATATGCAATATATATTAAACAACTTGTCAAATTTCTAACCATTTCCAAATAACAATTCATTCAAACGTACAAATTTGAATGAATTCACTATATATTAAACAATTTGTCAAATTATAATCAAATTTCTCTCAATATAGTAACAAAGAATATTTAAAAAGGACTACACTAATCTTTTCTATAGAAATAATATTCAAAAATCCTTCAAATAGTGTATCCAATGATTAAATTTTGTGTTTGCTAGCTTCAAATAGAATGAAAGAATGTTCAAAAAGCCTTCAAATAGTGCATCCAATGATTGAATATGGTTTTTTCTAACTTCTAACAACATGAAACCCATGTTTTCTATTGCAACAAAAGAACACACAATAGACCAATAATAGAATATGGATCAGTAGGGACCCAAGCTTTTGTTATAACCATTTTTTGGTGTTTTCATATGGTGCATACACACTATAGCGCATATGCCCTCTAAATCATGTGCGCACTATAGTGCATATGCACTATGTAAAAAATTATCTCTCCCTATCCCACCCTCTCCCATCCCCTACTCTCTCTCTCTCCCTCTCCCACCCCCTACTCTCTCTCACAAACACTCCCATCTCATTCTTTCTCTCTCCCACTCCCTCTCCAACCACCTACTCTTCCTCTCTAACTCTCTCCATCTCTTACTCTCTCTCTCCCTATTCTATCTCTCACTCTCTCTCTCCTCTCCCATCCCCTACTCTCCCTCACTCTCTCACTCTCTCTTCCCATCCTCTACTCTTTCTCTCTCTCATTCTCCACCCCTTACTCTCTCTCACTCTCTCTCTCCCATCCCCTACTCTATCTCTCTCTCCCACCCCCTACTCTTTCTCTCTCTCACACACAAAATCCCATTCCACCACTCTCTCCCTCTCTCTCTCTCTCTCTCTCTCTCCCTCTCCCTCTCCCACTCCCTCTCCCATAGACTACTCTCTCTCACTCTCTCTCTCCCATTCCCCTACTCTCTCTCTCATTCTCCCACCCCCTACTCTCTCTCTCCCATCCCCCCCCCCTCTCTCTCTCTCTCTCTCTCCCTCTCTCTCTCTCTCTCTCCCACCCTCTACTCTCTCTCTCTCTCTCTCACAATCCCATCTTTCCCACTCTCTCTCTTTCTCTCTCCCTCTCTCTCTATCTATCTTGCTCACCCTTTCCCACTCCCTATCCCATAGCCTACTCTCTCTCCCATCCCCTACTCTCTATATATCTCTCTCTCTCCCTCCCATCCGCTAATCTCTCTCTCTCTCTCTCTCTCTCTCACTCTCTTGCCCACTACCTATTCTCTCTCTCTCTCTCTCTCTCTCTCTCTCTCTCTCTCTCTCTCTCTCCCCCCCCCCCTCTCTCCCCCACCTAATACTCCCTCTTTCTCTCTCACACACACTCCTATCCCCCCACCCTCTCTCTGTCTCTCTCTCTCTCTCTCCCACTACTCTCTCAATCTCTCTCACTCAAACTCTCTCTCCCCCCATCCCCTATGCCCTCTCTCATTCTCTGACCCCCTACTCTCTCTCCCCCATCCCCTTCTCTCTCTCTCTCTCTCTCTCACACACACACACACACACACACACCCATCCCCCCCAACTCTCTCTCTCTTTCTCTCTCCCTCTCTCTCTCTATATTGCTCTCATTGTCCATTGCCTCTCCCACCACCTAGTCTCTCTCCCACTCACACACTCTCTCTCCCATCCCCTACTCTCTCTAACTCTCTCTCACTCTCACTCTCTCTCCCATCCCATACTCTCTCTCTCTCTCTCTCTCTCTCTCTCACCCCCATCCCCCTTGCTCTCTCTCGCTCTCCCTCCCCCCCCCTCTCTCTCTCTCCCCCATCCCCTACTCTCTCATTCTCCCAACCCCTAATCTCTCTCTCTCCCATTCCCTACTCTCTCTCCTCTCCTATCCCCTAATCTCTCTCTCTTACACACTCTCTCATCCCCCCTCTCTCTCACCACTTACTCTCTCTCTCAGGCTTCTCTCTCTCTTTCTCTCCCTCTCCTCTCCCATCCCCTACTCTCTCTCTGTCTCTCTCTCACACACACATACACTCCCATCCCCCATCTATCTCTCGATCTCCCTCTCCCACTCCCTCTCCCACCACCTAATCCCTATCTCCCATACCATACTCTCCCTCTCTCTGGCTACTTGCACTATCTTTCCTCTCCCATCCCCTACTCTCTCTCTCTCTCTCACTCCCATCCCCTCCTCTCTCTCTCTCTCACTCCCTCTCCCATTGTCTACTTTCTCTCTCACTCTCTCTCATTCTCCTACCCTCAACTCTCTCTTTCTCTCTCTCTCTCTATATATATATATATCTCTCTCCCACTCCTTACTCTCTCTCTCTCTCTCACACTCCCATCCCCTCCTCTCTCTCTCTCTCTCTCACTCTTTCTCTCTCTCCCTCTCTCTCTCTCTCTCACTCCCTCCCTTCCCCACTCCCTCTCCCACTGGCTACTCTCTCTCATGCTCTTTCTCTCTCCCAAACCCTACTCTCTCTCTCTCTCATAGACACTCCCATCCCCCTGCTCTCTCTCTCTCTCTCTCTCTCTCTCTCTCTCTCTCTCTCTCTCTCTCTTTCTCTCTACCTATCTCTCTATCTCACTCTCCCTCTCCTACTCCCTCTCTCGTCACCTACTCTCTATCTCTCTCACTCACACACTCTCTCCCATCCCCTACTCTCTCTCTCTCTCACTCACTCTCCCTCTCTCCCACTACCTACTCTCTCTCACTCTCTCTCTCTCTCTTACACACACTCCCATCCTTCTCTCTCTCTCTCTCTCTCTCTCTCTCTCTCTCTCTCTCTCTCTCTCTTCCTCTCTCTCTCCCATCCCCTACTCTCTCTCTCTCTCTCTCTCTCACACACACACACACACACACACTCCCATCCCCCCCTCTCTCTCTCGCTCTCTCTCTTCCACTCCATCTCTGATTTCCTACTCCCTCTCTCTCACTCTCTCTCTCCCATCCCTTACTCTCTCTCTCATTCTCCCACCCCCTACTCTCTCTTTCTCTCACTTTCTCTCTCTCTCTCTCTCTCTCTCTCTCTCTCTCACTACCTACTCTCTCTCACCCTCTCTCTCTCCCACTACCTTCTCTCTCTCTCACTCTCTCTCTCCCATCCCTTACTCTCTCTCTCATTCTCCCACCCCCTACTCTCACTTTCTCTCACTTTCTCTCTCTCATATCTCCTACTCTCTCTCTCTCTCTCACACACACACACACACACACACACACACACACACACACACACACACACACACACTCCCATCCCCCCCTCTCTCTCTCACTCACCCTCTTCCACTCCTTCTCCCATTTCCTACTCCCTCTCTCTCTCTCTCTCTCTCCCATCCCCTACTCTCTCTCTCTCTCTCTCATTCTCCCACCCCTACTCTTTCTTTCTCTCACTTTCTCTCTCTCACATCATCTACTCTCTCTCCCACTCTCTCCCCCCTCTCTCTCTCCCACCTCCTGGTTCTCTCTCACACACACACACTCCCATCCCCCCACTCTCTCTACCCTCTCTCTCTCTCTCTCTCTCTCTCTCTCTCTCTCCCTCTCCCTCGCCCACTACCTACTCTTTCTCCCATCCCCTACTCTCTCACTCTCATTCTCCCACCCCCTACTCTCTCTCTCTCTCTCTCTCTCTCTCTCTCTCTCTCTCTCTCTTTCTCTCTCTCTCTCTTGCTCTCTCTCTCCCCCTCTCCCTCTCCCTCTCCATCTCCCACTTCCTCTCCCACTCCCTCTCCTACTACCTACTCTCTCTCTATCTCACTCATACACTCTCTCTCTCCCATCCCCTACTCTCTCTCTCTCTCACTCTCTCTCTCTCTCACTCTCCCTCTCCCACTCCCTCTCCTACTACCTACTCTCTCTCTCTATCTCACTCACACTCTCTCTCTCCCATCCCCTACTCTCTCTCTCTCTCTCTCTCACACACACACACACACACACACTCCCCCACCCCCTATTCTCTCTCTCACTCTCACTCTCTCCAATTTCCTACTCTCTCTTTCTCTCTCTCTCTCTCTCTCTCTCTCTCCCATCCCCTACTCTCTCTCTCTCATGCTACTCTCTCTATCACTCTCTCTCACACACACACTCCCATCCCCTTGCTCTCTCTCTTTCTCTCCCACCCCCTACTCTCTCTCTTACACACACAAACTCCCATCCTCCCCCCCCCCCCCTCTCTCTCTCTCTCTCTCTCTCTCTCTCTCCCCCCCCCCTCTCCAACTCCCTCTCCCACTGCCTAGTCTCTCTCCCTCTCACTCACACTCTGTCTCTCCCATCTCCTACTCTCTCTCTCTCTCACACACACACAAAGCCATCCCCTTCTCTCTCTCTCTCCCATCCCCTACTCTCTCTCTCCATCTCTCCCTATCACACCTTCTTTGATCCCCTACTCTCTCTTTCTCTTTCTCTTTCTCTCTCCCTCTCTCCCTATCCAACCTCCTACTCTCTCCCCATATTCTACACACTTTGAAAAATAGAAGTTTTGATTTTAAATTAGTTTTCAATCATTTGTAGGGGAGAACATAGATATTTCACATTTTTGGGATGTGTCCAATTAAAAAATTCATTAAAAAATTAATGCACATTATAAAATTACCTGAAAATCTTGGGATAAACTACACAATGTTAGCTAACTTTTTGTTGAAATTATAAATGGGAAATATACTTTTGAGAGAGGGGGGGTGTGAATCAAAATTTTTAATCTCCATCCAATAAAACTTTTACTTTCAAAAATAATATATGCATGACCATATTGAAATAACATGTAAAATCAATGCATCTGCATAAACACTTCATGCCAGATATGATTACCCAGAAACCCTCCAATGAGAAGGTAAAACTAGGGTGGGGATGACACCCATAATTCTTCACTATGGAAGCAATAAAGTTAACCTATTAAGGTTACATAATTTGACCATTCTCATGATCTACCCTATGAAAGGCCTTAACTATTAAAGGCTTACAAAAGATTGCTATATCCCACCTTGTTAAAGGACTTCACACCCTACTAGAAGTGTACTTATCTAAAGGATTTTTGAACATTCACTTGGGATGTCACCCGATTAAAGGATTTCACAATGACTATCAAATCAACCTTAATACAAAGGATTTCATCCTGCTAATACAATTGTTAGAAATTATATTAGAATCTTTGTTGATACACTTACAAGCTTGTAGTTTTTGAATTTAGATCTTAATTTGATCCATCTTGATCCTTTCTGATCTAATATGAAATTACTATATCGTAGATCTTCTATTTTGCTAACTGATTCTGTAATTCTATCCTTCTTTTGAGTTACCTTGAATGCCTTCTAGTCAATTCACCTCTTTTCTTCCTTCTATTATTCACTCACATGCATCCTATTCTCTCTTTGAAATATGAGGCTTTGTCTGCCATATAAAGATTTCATGACTTAGAGTTAGGTATGAATCTATGACTAAGATTCATCCTTTTTACCTCTTTACCATTCCCTTTTTTTTGATTGGTTGCATATTGATTACTTAGGGAATCAAAATAGATTCAATCTTATCTTCAAAGCTTCAAGATCTATCCATATGTCAGATCAAAAATAGTTTACATAGTTGTTTGTGCCATCACAAACAACTAGGTCATTTCTATGTTACTCAATACTTGTTAATACTGATGCTCAGCACCTGCTGTAATTCTATCTAGCTCAGCACCTGAACGTACTTGACATCTACTATTCACTTAGCACTTGAACAACTCGGCACTCATTGTAACTTGACATCTATGCATATTATTCTTGGCATGTATTACTAGCTCGACATGAACTCAGTAAATATCTTAAGTGTGTTGATAGTTAATTGTCAAAACCAATCTAAGATCAATAATCTCCCCCTTTGACATGAGTGTCAAAACCACTTCACTATACATGACGAGTATAATCTCCACGAGAGTAATACATTCATAGTTCATCATGTGTACAAAACTTCAAAATTGTTCAAAATTTTGTAATGAACTATATACCTCAAAATTATTGTAACTCCCCCTAAGTTAATGTGTCTTAAAAATGTCTTCTCTTCTTTGAGTAGATTTACTTCATGCTGATACTTTGTCTTCAATCATTCTGATACTCTTTTCTCTCTGTTTTCTTTATCTCCCCTTTCACATGTCTCCCCCTTGCATATTTGTCTCCATATTTGTCTCCCCCTTTTTGACACTAATGTCAAAGGGTCTATATAATGATTATATATTTTTCCAAAAAGTTCTTGTGGACTTCCATTAGAATCTTCAGAGCAGCATCCTAGTTGCCTAATGAAACATCTAAGGATTTTATTTGGATGGCTACCTTTGCTACAAGCAGAACTACTCCCTCTAATGTTGAAATATTGGGATCGTTCTTCAACACTGTTTCCGCATATGCTAGTTCCTTGTGGAGTATGTCCATATGAGGGGTAAGGGAGGCTTGTATGTTAATCAACTTGGCTATTATGGTACCCTCTTTTGCTGTTAACAAAACTAGTTGATTCTATGTATGAAGCACTTAATTACAATGTTTCTCACTCTAAACTAGATTTTTGGGCAATTTCATAATAGATATTTTCAAGTTTCTTTCCATATTCAAAATCCTCCGGCTCATTTCTTGTGTGAAGAGTATGGGATCACACAATTTTGTGTAGAGTGAGAATATATTCTCAAGTACCTTCTTCACTTTCTCAATTCTAGTAGCCAATTCTACTTGTCATATGCTATTTCATTGGATATCTTCTCATTAACTTTACTTTGAAATTTATTTTTAGACCATTCCATGAGTTTTACATTAGTTTTCGGGTCCTCATTTGTCACGTGTTCAATAATTTCTAACAATTGTTCCAATATAGGCTTGGTTTCATCAGGTGTTTGCAAGCTGACAGTATCTAAAAAGATGTCTTTGATCTCATGTAGGGATTTCCTTTACTTATATTCCTTTTTGAGTATCTCTTGGTTCTTCTTCCTTTCAAATGCCTCGTACATGATATTGATCTATTCTAGGTTCATGGTTGCATAGTCATATTTTGGTATTACTATTTCTTCATCTAATTTTGGGTCTCCATAGTGAAGTACCCTTGCAACTTTTGTTGAGCTTGATCCTGGTGCAAAAATTTGAACTGGCATTGCATCAGTGTTTAGCCTCTAAAGGACTTTGGTAGGAGTTCTAGATTTTGGTAAATTAACTAATGTCTAAATGACTTCCTACTCCTTTTCCTTTAGAATCTCCTTTTCTTCTTCTGATCTTCCTTGATCAATTACAATTATCTATGGTGCACCTTGTGTTTGTGCAGTAGGTACGAATACCTTTGTCTATCTATTTTTTCATTTGTGGGCTCCTCTGTAGTTTGAGTCTATTGTTTAGTCATAACAACTTTGACTATGGTGTCAACTTTTGCTGATGTATCCTCTAAGGTTTGCACTAGAGGTTGACCATTAGTAGTTATAGGGATGGCATAAGGTGGTTCTTGTGTATTCAACTTATCCCTAGTTATGTGAACTACTACTTTCTGTAACTCATCCACACTGACCAATGTTGGATTATCACACAATTTATCTTGTAAAGTGGATTGGTCAAGGATCTTCTTCAAATCCTTTGTAGTTAATGGATTAATGTTCTAAATAGAGCTTTTAGGAATGTCTTTCACTTTTATTGTGACTGCAGGTGTGTTTGTGTCATGTGGAGGGATTAATGGTGGCAATTGTGTGTCTTGCACACTTTGATCTATTTTCTGCTCCTCAACTATTGCCATTTCATCTCTCTTTTATTCTGTCTCCTCCACTGTGTTATCTTCCTTTTGTTTCTTAGTTTCTCCTTATTTTCATTCTCATCTTCTCCATTGTTCCTTCCCTAAAAGGTATCCACTTCTCCTTCCTTGATAGTAGTCAAGGCATATATGAACTTCCACATTTTAGTTGATTCCTTTACAACATCTTCAATCTTATTTTGAAGAATTTTGAATGCCTGTACTTGGGTGCAAATTTCCTACCATGTTTCTTATTTTCCTTGGTGATTTTTTCTTTTGATAATTTTGGAATCACTTATATTAATGTAGATTCTCTTGTTTCCTTCTCCATATTTAGGCAATAATGCCATTTATTCTCAACAATTGTATATAAATCTTTAGGTATTGTGTTGTCAAATTCAAGAGGAGTGTTCTTGAATTTTATCATCATGGCATACACTGATTCTTCTAACATATTTTGGTCTTCTCTTCCAAGATTTTTAAATTCAATATTCTTTAATCCTATTAAGCATGCTTTATCCCTAATATTATCACAAATGTTTTCAATATAAAACTTGAGAGCGTGACTTACCATTCTAAACTGGTTGTTGTCCTTTGACTCAGTCCTTTCATCATCAGTCTCTAGTTGTACAACATATTTTCTTCTTGGTTTCTTCTATATAGGACCTTTTTTTTTAATAGTCTTTTTCTTTTCCTTTACTTCCTCCTTAGCCTTTGAGTGGTGTCCTTTGTGCTGGCTCTTATAGCTGGAGTAGTAGGCTTTGCAATGCTTGGTTTTGCAAATTTCTTGCCCTTTGGCTGAGCTATAGGTTGTGTCTTAGCCTTTCTCTTCTTTGGTTCTTGTTTGGCTAGTGCTTCTTTGGCTTGTTCCTCCTTAGCACCTTCTACTTATTCATCTTCTCCCATGCCTTGGGTTAGGGCAAGAGGTCCTTGACATTTCTCTTGTTCTTCCTCTTCTTCCTGTTCATCATCATTTTCATCATTGCCTTTAGCTCCTTCACCAAAATTAGCTTTCAGCTTCCTCATCAATTTATCTTTATTTTTTAGAGTTGAGGTTGTTGTCAATTCCATCTCAAACTTTGATTTAACAACATCATAGTTACCAAAAAATTTAGTAGATTTGTCAATTTCTTCTAGAAGGAGTGCAGTGATAGTAGCTGAGGCTTCATCAATATTAATTTCTTATCCTAAAGGCCTTAGCCATCTAACTCTAGGCACTGCAGCCTTAATGTATATGTAGGTTATGTCTACCAAGAAATAGATGTCATTAGAATGTTTCTCTACTAAGGAAATAGGAATCATTAGCCTCTATTTCATTGACTACTTAAAATCTTCAAAGTAACTTGTCATTAATGATTCAAAATTTTCTACGTTTTTCTCAATATACTCATTTACTTGAGTTGCAACTGACCTATTTGTTTTCTAATAAACCTTGCCAAATGATGGGAATTCATTTTTTACATAAAAGAATATGCACACAAGGATTGAACCAAAATTACATTGAACAATTTTTGACTTTATTATTGTTCCTAGATTCTCCATTATCTATTGCATTTGGAGTTCTGCAAGATCATAAGTATGACCTCTCTTGACAATCTTATAGCCTACATCAAATGATATACATAGAACACTATTTATTTTACTTGACTAATATAATTTTTGGGAAATGACCCTAATGGAAAAGTCAAGAAGAGGGTCTATGATTGTATCAATGGTCATTCCACATTTGTTCCATTTTGCCCCTATATTTTTCTCAATTACTTCTTTTGAGTCTCTCCTGAGGATCTTGGGCTGATCTAGGGTTTGGTAACCAGTACTCCTATGCACAATTCTCTTTGTAATCTTGATGGGTCCACCCTCTAACTATAGACATCCATCATGGATTCTACTTAAGACAATTCTGATCCATTCCATTTTGAAGATAGTGGGAAAATATAGGGCACAGAATAAGCCCTTTCTCTCAACAATTTGAATTCTTTCTTCAGTACTCCATTTTCACATAATTTATCATAGGCCTGAGGAATTTCCATGTCTCTAATTCCTCCAACCTTGTAGTTATAACATTTTATTACATCTTATACCATTACAACCTTGGGTGGAATAACAAATAATGTGTTTGCTGGATCATTCTTATATGTAACTTCTAGTATGACCCTAAAATATAGTTGTTTTTCCTCATTACTAACCATCCAAACTTCAAATGGTTCTTTATCCTTAGGATTCTTAGAACTCAATGCCATTTTGCAAACTAGGGTTTCAACAAATATAAAACTAGGTAACTCGACACATGAAGAATAGCTTTAGATTAATGAAATGATGCTTGATTATTGTTGGAATTCATGCAAATGCTTTATTCTTGATTGAAAATTTCTTCCTCACTTTTCTTGCTCTTGCTTTGTGTTCAAAATGATGAAAAATGAGTGAAAAATTGACCTTATACCATTTAAAAAATTGCATTTAATGAATGGTGCATATATAGTTGTAAATTCGGCTTCAATACAATTTTTGCACAATTTAGCATCTATAGGAATTTCACCCTCACTTGGCTACTAAAAAAACTACCTTTACTTAGCAACCACTACTTACTCAGTTCCAACTAGCTTATGTTGACAACTCGACACATACTAGAATTTACTCGACATTTGAAGAGAACATTTCACACTTGGCAATGATGTGACAATTTGAAGATTTAACATTGAATTTTCCTTACTTCCTTACATCTTTTATTCATGCTAGTTTATCTTTTTTAGCACTAACTTATCTTGGAACTAATGTATGATGAAGAATTTAAATGTTAGTCCCACATACCTTCTATTACTTAGTTTGATGAAGTGTGATCACTTGACCTATTAGGTGAAGTGATCTCGTCATTTGATGTGTTGCACCCATCTTTTTTCTTCCATGTTTTGTTCATCTCTTCTCTAGTGTGCTCTACATCTATTTTTCCTTTTCCTTTGCTGAACTTTGAATTAGGTGCTTTTGACCTTGTTGGGAAATACTTGCTAATATGACCTATCTTCAAACAACTAAAGCATGTGGTTTGACTTAACCATCTATTGCATATACCACTAAAATGTGTTTTAATACAATTCTCAAGGATGTGTCCATACTCTTGACAATAATGATTGATATGTCTTGTATTGTAATCCTAGTAATAAGATTTTTCATAGCTTATTCCATTTTTTGGCTTGTTTGATGACCATGTGGACTTGGATCTACATTCAAAGGCTTTGTGTCCATACTTTTGATAGGTGTAGTAGTAAGCTTCAAATAGTTTTGCATTCATGTGCTTGATGACCTTGCTTTCTGCACTTTGATAGTGACCCGTGCTTTTAGGTTTGTGATACTGATTTGCATTCTTTCTCCTGCACACATTAGTAGTATGTCCTTTCTTACCACAAAAATGACAAGTAGGTTTGGAGTTCTTACCTTTGTCATTTCTTTCTTCAATAATTTTAGATGATTCTCCTTCTTCAGTGCTGGTATAGCATAGTCCTGATGTGTCATTACTGGATCATGGATATTTCAATAGTTGCTCAAAGTACTTGAGGGCTTCATTTGGTTTATTGAAACTCTCAGCGATCTCTTTCTAATTTCTTAGATCATTTTGCAGTTGTTCATTCTGCAACTTTAGTGTGGTGATTTCAATGTCTTTGACATTCAACTCATGGTAAGCATTCATCATTTGACTTAGAATATCCAATTGCATGTTGGAAATTTTGGCAAGCTCAATTGACTTCTCTTCCAGTCTATTAGCTAGATTTCTCTTGTCTTCTAATATCATGACCTTGTCTTCAATGGCTTTGTTCTTTTTTTCAATCACTTCACAAAACATCATGGCTTGTGACTCTTCTTCCAATTTGAGATTTATGATCTCTTCATCTTGTGTCCTATTCTTTTCCATTAGATCTGCAATTTCTACATCAAATTCATTTAAGTTTCCACTTGCAAATAACTTTGTGGTGTCAAAATCTTTGTACTATGTGTCATTTTCTACAATGGAAATGTCTTTCCTTCTCTTTAAGGATTTTCTTAATTCCTCCTTGGCTTCTTCTAGTGAATGTTGAATGAGTTGGATGTTAATTCCTTGGTTCTTTATAATCTTTCCCAATTTGTAGACCTCCATCTCAAGATCTTTTTCTCTAAGTTGCAAAGCTTCTCCTAATGAGAACTTAGCTCTAATACCAATTGTTGGAATTACAAATGGGAAATATACATCTGAGAGAGGGGGGGTGTGAATCAAAAGTTCTAATCTCTATCCAATAAAACTTTTACTTTAAAAAACAATATGTGCATGAACATGTTGAAATAACATGTAAAATAAATGCATCCACATAAACACTTGACGCTAAATATGATTACCTAGAAACCCTCCAATGAGCAAGTAAAACTGGGGTGGGGATAACACCAAAAATTCTTCACTACTATGGTAATAATGTTCAACTATTAAGGTTACACAATTTGATCATTCTCATGATGTACCCTATGAAAGGCCTACCCTATTAAAGGCTTACAAAGGATTTTTAGATCCTACACTGTTAAAGGATTTCACACCCTGCTAGAAGTGTACCTGTTTAAAGGATTTTTGAATGTTCACTTAGAATGTCACCCTGTTGAAGGATTTCAAAATGACTATTAAATCAAAATTAATACAAAGGATTTCATCCTATTGATACAGTTGTTAGAAAGTACAATAGAATGTTTGATCTGATACACTTAGAATCTGCTATTGCTAAATTCAAATCTCAATTCAGTCCATCTTGGTCCTTTGTGATCTAATATGAAATTACTAAATCCTCAATCCTCTATTTTGCTAACTAATTATGCAATTCTATCCTTCTTCTAAGTTACCTTGAATGCCTTCTAGTCAATTCACCTCTTTTCTTCCTTCTATTCTTCGCTCACATGCATTCTATTCTCTCTTTGAAATATAATGCTTTATCTTCCTTATAAAGATTTTATTAATTAGGATTAGGTATTAATCTATGGCTAAAATTCATCCTTTTTGCCTCTTTACCATTCACTTTTTTTGATTGCTTGCACGTTGATGCATAGGGAATCCAAATAGATTCGATCTTATCTTCAAAGCTTTGAGATCTATCCATATGTCAGCTCAAAAATGGTTTACATAGTTTTTTGTGCCATCAAAAACAACTAGGTCCTTTCTATGTTACTTAGCACTTGTTAATACTAATGCTTGACACTTACTATAATTATGTCTAGCTCGACACCTGAACTTACTCAGTATCTACTATTCACTTGGCACTTGAACAACTTAGCACATGAGTGACTCGGAACTCATTGTAACTCAACATCTATACATATTATGCTTAGCATGTATTACTAGGTCAGCATGAACTTAGTAAATATTGTGCATTTTGTGTTTCTTCCTCTATTGTGTCATCCTTTTCTTGTTCTCCCTTCCATTCTACAACTATTGTGGTAAATCCATGGATTGATTTCCAAAGTAGTCTACTCTGGGTTACCACCTCTTCAACTTGTTTTCTCAAAATATGAAAAGATCTTTATTTAGGGGAAAATCTCCCTTTATACTTCTCCATTGATATTTCTATCATCTTCTTATCCAAAGAAAACATAACTTTGGCTAAAGTAGCCTCTCTAATCTACTTTTTAGTTGTCAAACTAAAGTTCCACTTATGCTCAACTCTCTCATACAAGCTTTTAGGAATAGAGTTAGCAATTTCTAATGGAGTGGTCTTAAATGTAGCCATCATATCATAAATAGCTTCTTCAACATTATTCTTTTCTCCACTTCCTAACTTATCAAAATCAATATGTGTAAACCTAGATAATTTTGTATTGGTGTTTACATTCTCACATAAATTATTAATGTTAGATGAGGTATTATGGCTTACCACTTTGAATTGAGTTAAGTGATCTAATTCAGTCTTCTCATCATCTCAATCTCCTTGTGGTTTATACTTTCTCCTTGGCTTCTTAGAAGGTTGGCTTGGCTCTGTTGTGACACTCTCCCTTTTTCATTTAGATTGAGTCTCTTTGGCTTGTGGAGTGATAACCCTTGTGCTTGACCTTGTCAAAAGTGCAACTGGCTTATGTTAATTCTTCTTTGCTATCTTTTTTGTTTTTTGCACTGACTCTTATTTTTACTTCCTCTTCTTTCCCATTTCCTTAGGTTCTTTGTTGGCATCTTCTTCATCTTCACCCAATCCTTGTGTCAGTTCCAAATTTCTTTGACCTTCTTCTTCTTCTTCTACATCTTCTTCTTCTCCTTCACCAAATTTTTCTTTGAGTTTCTTCAGTATCTTATTATTCTTCCTAATAACTATGGTAGTTTTCAAGTTAATTCATGTATGTCTTGACTTGGCTTCCTTATAGTTCCCAAAAGATGTAGCATCTTTGTCAATCTCTTTTGCCAGTAGTACTGTAATGCTTTTTGATGCTTTGTTAACATTTATGTCATAAGGTAGAGGTCTCAACTATCTTACCCTTGGAATCATTTGCTAGACATATGTGTAGTTGGAATCTACTAGGGAAAAAAAATCATTATACTATTGCTCCACTAGAGACACATGAATCCTTGATCTTTTCTTGATAGACTTCTTAAAGTCTTCAAAATAACTAGTCATCACTGAATCAAAATTGTCTCCTAGTTTCGCAATGTACTCTACTATATGTTGAGTAAAAAATCTATTTGTCTTCCATACTACATTGAAAAATGTAGGAAATTTATTTTTCACATAAAATAATATGCAAATGATAATTGAGCCAAACTTACATGAAGTACTCTTTGCTTTTCTAATAGATTCCAAGTTTTATAATAATTGCTAAAGTTGTAGCTTGGCTAAGTCATACTTGTGATCTCTCTTGAAAATTTTATAACCTAGGTCAACAGAAATGCATGAGATTCTATTGAGTCAAATAGATTGGTAGAATAAATGTACTATCACATGTACTACAAATGCTCTAATAGGATCTCTAATCATATCAATTGGCATTCTCATTTTGTTCCATACAGCTCCAATATTCTTCTCAATTTCTTCCTTAGAATCACTCCTCAAGCTCTTTAGTTTATCTAGGGTAGGATACCATGTTACTCTAGGAATAATCCTCTTTGATATTCTGATAGGGCCATTCTCTAGCCATAGCTGATTTTTGTGATTTCTACTCAAAACTATCTTTACCTATTTAGTCTTTAATACCTAGGAAAAATCTAGGGCTTGTGATAACCCTTTTCTCTTGGTGATTTTGTTTTCTTTCTTTAAAAATTTATTTTCATGTAATCTTTGGTAGGTCTCTTTGATCTCTAGATCTCCCACTTCACCCACCTTGCACATATAGCAATGCCTAACATCTAAAATCATCAAAGTCTTAGGTGGAATCCTTGATAAATCACCTAAAGGATTACCCTTGTACATGATCTCAAGAATATCATTGAATGGAGGTTGTCCAACATTATTACTAATTAACTAAACATTAAAAACCTTTTTTCATTCCTTTGTCTCTATTGTTGAAGAGCTTTTTGTCATTTTTAACTCATTAGGGTTTGCAAAACTCAGAACAATGTAACTCGGCATAAGTAAAATACATTTTGATATGATGAATAATGTTGAGTTGCAGTCAAAAATTGTTTGCAAATGTTGGAATCCTTTTCACAATTCTAATTTGTGCTCTTTAATCTTCTAGTAGTTGCAAATGACTTGTAAATTGACTAAATAGCCTTGAAAACCTTTCATTTAATGCTTAGTACTTATTTAGTTATTAACCCAGTTGCTATAGGATTTTTAGTATGCTTGACTAATATAGCGAGCTAGGATATCACTACCATTCCTTCATTACTCAGCAATAACAACAATCTTCCAATACTTGACAACAAAGCAGAAAATGATATAATGATACATGGTCTCATTCTTCTAATCTCTTGATTGCATCTTAATTCATGCTGATAAATATTTTCATTACCTTAAATACTTGGAACTGATGCAGAATGTATTATTTCAAGTGTCAATTTCACACATACCTTTGATTACCTAGTTAAGGGTTATTTGATCACTTGATCCATCGGATAAAGTGAACTCATCTGAACTTGATTTGTTGCAATCTTCCTTCTTTTTCCATGTCTTTTTCATTTGTATCTTCACCTTCTTAGCATCTACCTTTCCTTTGCTTTTGTTGAGTTCATTGCTTGGTGTAGGTGACCAAGTTGTGTAGTTTTTGCTTACATGGCTAACCTTGAGACAGATAAAGCATACAATCTCATTCAACCATCTATTGCAATTTTCTCTTAAATGTGTCTTCATGTAGTTTTCAAGAGCATGTACATATTCTTGACAATAGTGACAGCTATACCTTGTATTGTAATCCCAATTGTGAGAATTCCCATGATTTTTGGACGTTTGTTTCCTTGTTTGATGTCCACTTAGGTTTGGATCTAGATTCATAAGGTTTGTGTCCATATTTCTAATAGTTCTAGCAGTATCCTTCAAATCTCTAATTTTTGATGGTCTTGGTTCTGCATTCATGTTCCTAATGTCCTTGCTTCATGCAATTGTAGTAGTTTCCCATGTATTTCTACTTAGGGTTTTGATTTCTAGGGCTTGAAGATTGGTTATATTAGCAGGAATTGCCCAAAAAGGTCAAAAGAACCCAAGTTAGAAGTCAACAAAGGAAAAGAGAAGGTAGATGTTGAACACATCGAAGGAGGAATGAACAAGACTTGGAAGAAGAAAGATGAGTACAACACATCAAGTAAAGGGATCACTTCACCCAATGGTTCAAGTGATCACACCTCATCCAACTAAGCATGGATAGGTGTATGGGAGTAATATACAAAGCTATATCACACATCAATCCCAAGACAAACAAGCACCGTAAAGTAGAAAACAACATGAGAAAAGATGCAAAGTTAAGACTTGAAATTTTTGCAAATATTACTAAGTTGTCCTTAGATGTTGAGTAAATGTCAATGTATGCTGAGTAGTCAGTTGTGACCAAGTTGATAAAGAGTACTAAGCAAAGAGAAAAATATAATGGAAGACAAGTGATGGAAATCTAGTTGGTGCTGAGTAATGGAAAACCAATGGAAGCTGAGTCATGTTGAAACCTTCAAGAGCCGAGTGTATGGATGTATGCACTAAGCATTTAATACTAGGTTTTGAAAGGTATAAGGTCAATTTTTGATCATTTCTTGTCATTCAAATGTAGAGAAAAGATGAGAAGAGCATAGAAGAGATCAAAGAACAACATTGAATCCATTTGCACAGATTTTGTCAATCCAAGGTATTCCTCAAGTGTCGAGTTGCGCAGTATTAAAGTTTAAATTTTTAAAACCCTAGATCAGTGAAATTGCTTCTAGTTCTAAGAACCCAAAGGATAAGGAAGGTCACGAGGTAAAATTGGTTAGTAATGAGGTCAAACAACTTGAGTTTAGGCCAATCCCAAAAATTGCCTATAAAAATGACCCTACTAGCGCACTCTCCATTATTCTGCCCAAAGTTGTGATGGTATAGGATGTGAGGAAGTGTTATAATTATAAGATAGGAGCAATAGGAGACCTAGAAATTTTCAAAGCATATGATAAATTGTGTGATAATATATTCTTGAAGGATGAATTTCAAATAGTTGAGAAAAAGGGTTTAACCCATGCCCTAGTTTTTCCCATGGTTTTCAAAACCAAGTGGATTAGAATTGTTCTAAGAAGAATTTACAATGGTTAATTATGGTTAGAAGGAGGACCCATGAAAATAAGAAAGAGAATAGTGCATAGGGTTATAGGTTTTCCAACCCTAGATCGGAACAAGACCCTACGTAGTGATTCAAAAGAAGTTATTGAAAGGAACACTGGGTCTAAATGGAATAAAAGGGGCATGACCATTGACACAATCATAGATCCCCTTTTGGATTTTGTAGAAAGAGTGATTTCTCACAAGTTCTATCAATCTAGAAAATTAAATAGTGTTCCATGCATTGCTGTGCATGTGACATATAAAATTATTAAGAAAGATCATTCATATGATCTAAAAGAACTATTCTTACAACAAATCATGGAGAATCTAGGAGCAATCAAAAGATCCAAAGGTGCTCAATGTAAGTTTGGATTAGTTTTGGTCTACATATTCTTCTATGTTTTGGAAGAATTTCCCTCAATTGGCAAAGTTAACTAGAATTCAAACAAATTTGCAATTAATAAAATCAATGAGTATATTGAACAAATGGGTGACAACTTCAAAGAACAAATGACAAGATAATTTGAGGATTTTAAGAAATCCATGAAACAAAGATTAAAAATACCAATTTCCTTAGTGGAACAACATGTCAATGATGTCTACTTCTTAGTTGATTTTGACTATACCTACATCCAAGCAATAGTTCCAAGGGTGAGATGGCTAAGGCCATTGGGTTATGAAATAGATGTGGATGAAGCATCCACAACAATAACTACATTTCTTATAGAAGAAATAGACAAGACCACCAAACCTTTTGGAACATATGATATTGTAAAGTATAAAGTTGAGATGGAGTTGAAAATAGCCTCTGTAATTAAGAGGAAGGATAAGATGGTGAGAAAAATAAAGAAGAAATTTGGTGAAGGCATTGAAGGGGTAGAAGGTACTAAAGAGAAAGAAGAAGAAGAAGGTGAGAGTGAAGAAGAAGAACAAGGGAAAGGCCCAATGGAATTAACTCAAGGCTTAGGTGAAGATAAGGTGGAAGGTACCGAGGAATTAGAAGTTGAGGAAGCACCAACACAAGTCAAGCGAAAGAAAAGAAAGGCCAAAGTACAGCCTCTAGCCCAGCCCAAAGCCAAGAAGGTTACAAAGCCCACACAAGCCAAGTAGACACCTATAACAAGAGCTACCACAAGGGAATCTACTCAAAAGGCAAAAGAGAAAACCAAAGAGAAGAAGAAGGCCACTGAGCAGACTGGTGAAGTGTAAAAGAGAAAGAGAAAGTATGTAGCACAACCAAATTCTGATGATTAGGAGGACACTAAATTAGAGGACATCAACCAGTATAAAGTGGTAAGCCATCCTCCTAAGTCACACATAGATAAAATTTATGAAAATATTAGAAAGAATGTAGATTTTACTGATTTAAAAAATATTGATTTGAATAAGTTAAGTAGAGAGGATCAAAACAAGATAAAAGAGTCAGTGTATGCCATGATGGCAGAATTCAAGTACACACCTCTTGAGTTAGACAATACTATGCCTAGGGAGTTATATTCAAGATTATTGAAAATAAATAGCATTATTGTTTGAAAATGGAGAAAGAAATAAGAGAATCAACACTGGCACAAGTGATGCCTAATTTTACTAGAGGTCAAATAACTAAGGCTAAAAAGAAAAATGGTGGAAAATTTGCACCAAAGTATAAAGCCTTTAGCATCCTACAAAATAAAATTGGAAATTTAGTAAATAAGTCCACAAAATTGTGGAAGTCAATATACAAATTGACTGATGACAATGATGAAAAAGGAGAAGGGGAGGATGTAGAAGTAGATAAGGCAAAGGTAAGTGAGAAGGAGAAAGAAGACAAAACAGAAGTAGAGGAACCAAAAAAAGGAGAAGAAGGGAAGAGAGAAGAAGAAAATAAAGAAGAAGAGAAGAAAGGTGAAGAGGAGAAAGAAAAAGGAGAAGAGAAGGAGACACAAAAACGAGATGAAATGACAATAGTTGAGCAGGAGTAGCAACAAGACTTGAGTATGCAAGACACATAATTGCCACCCCCTAGCCCTCCTCACATAACCATCACACTTGTAAACACTATAACTATAAAGGATTTTACTAAAAAATCATGTTAGAACATCAATCCACTAAGTACAGAGGATCTCACAATGATCCTTGACCAATCTACACAACAAGCAAGATTATGCAATAATCCAATATTGGTCAGTGTAGATGAGCTATAGAAGGCAGTAGCTGACTGATCAAGAGACAAGGTGAATCCACAAGAACCACCTTCCATCTCTATAGCTACTAGTACTCAAATTTCAATGCTTCCATCACCAATTAGAATAGTTGATACATCTATAAAAGTTGATACCATAGTGCAAAAGCTGAGTGTAGAGGCATTGGAACACACATAGGAAACATGATAGACTACTACATCTAATCCTATAGTATACTCAATAGGTGATCAGGGGATAACAAATGAGGAAAAGGAGGAAAAATGTAAAGAAGAGGAGCAGGATACAATACAAACATTGCTAGAGTTACCAAATACAGGCACTCCTACAAAAACTCTTTAGAAGTTGAGCACTGATGTCATACCTTTACAAATCTCTACACTAGGCTTGAGCTCAACCAAAGTGACCAGGTTACTTCACTATGGAGAGCCTGAGTTAGGAAGAAATTGTCATACCTACCTATGACTCCAAGACAATCAACATTGAGTAGATCATAGAGATGCAGGATGCATTGAATAGGAGAGAGAGCCAAGAAATACTTAGGAAGGAGTATAAACATAAGAAAGCATTACATGAGATTAAGGACATCTTTATGGATGCCTTTAGCTTGTAGTCACCAGATGAGATAAAGTGTATAATGGAACAATTATCAAATATTGTTGACCAGGTGACAAGTGAAGACCAGGAGACAAATTTGAAACTCATGAAATGGTCTAAAAGGAAGTTTCAAGGAAAACTAAATGAGAAAATATCTAGTGACATAACACTTCAATAAGTTGAATTGGCCAAGAAGATTGAAAAGGTCAAAACTGTACTTAAGAATATCTTCTCATTATACAAAAAGATGTGTGATTTTTCCAATTTCACACAAGAACCATTCAAAATAATACTAAGCTTAAAGAGAAATCTAAAGATTTCTAGCACACAACTTCCAAAAGATCTAGCTTAGAGTGAGAAGCATTTTACCCAATTGCTTGACACCCAAAAGGAGTTAGCTACCCTCACAAGTTAAGAGGCCAATATAAAGGCGAAATTAATGTAGATTCAATCTTCCATAACCCAACATTTGGAAGTACTCCATAAAGAGAAAGTCTATGTTGAAACTATTTTAAAGAAAGATCCTAATCTTTCTACATTAGATGGACTTGTACATCTTGCTGTAGAGACTACGATCTAGCATAAGTCACTAGAATTTTCTTTAGAAAATTGGGATGCAACTCTTAAGATGATAATGGAGGTCAACAATACATTTTTGGTGAAATATGGTATTACTCCTTAGCACCCTTTGACATAAGTGTCAAAAAAGGGGAGAAATAAAATAAAGGGGGAGATATAATAAGGGAGATATAACAAAAGGAAAGATTGTAGATAGCAAAAAAAGGGGAGATACAATACATTAGCACAAGAATTTTGGTTATAGGAATGAAATGGCACAATCATCTCAGGGGGAGTTATAAGATTTTTTTTTGAGGTATATTGTTCCTTACAAAATTTTGAACAAGTTTTTGAAATTTTGTATATATGTCAAACAGATTGGATAATGTACTCATAAGATCAAGTATAATGCTTAGTTAAGTGTTTTTGACACTGATGTCAAAGGGAGAGATTGTTGGTCTTAGAATGGTTTTGACAATCAAGTGTCAACACACTTAACCAACTTTCATATAGAAGCCGAGTACATTATATATGCCTAGCCACAGTATGTGTTGAGCAAAAATTCCAATAGCTGCCAAGTGACTTCAGGTACCAAGTGAACCATATGAGCTAAGTGACATGTAGGTGCCAATTCATAGTTGATGTCGAACTACAATGTATATTGAGCATGATACAAATGTTGAGTGATCTATATGTGCTGAGCAAGAAAAAATACTACATCTATCGAGCAAGACAAAATAGTACATGTGCCAAGCAAGCGAAAATACTGCATTTGTCGAGCAAGCTAGAATCATACATGTGTCAACCATCAAAGGTAACAAGTGTCGAGTAACACAGAATCAAACATAATTGTTTTTAATTGCATAAACACCTATGTAAACCATTTTTGAGCTGACATAGAAGGATCTCAAAGGATATTAAAAGATAAGAATGAATCTTTTATATTTCCTATGCAATCAGCATGCAACCAATAAGGAAAATGGAGAACGCATGCAACCAATAACAAAAGTGCAAGGAATGAGTAGGAAATAAATATTCAATATGGATCGTAGATCCATACCTAACCTTAAGTCTTCAAAAATATTTAAAAGGAGAATGAAAAACCCATTATATGAGTGGATGAATGAAGTGTATGGATAAACTATAGTGAAATTCAGAGAGAAGTGTGGAAAAGACTTAGAGGAATAGAACAATATTGTAGTATTTAGTTGATTAGAATAGAGCACGGGAATCAAACAGATATCAGATCTTAGAGGATCATGATCAGAGAGAGTAGATCAAGTGCCTAAATTCAACAATCAAGGATTGTAAGTTATTAGGTTTATTAATCTGATACTCTCTAGCAATTGTATTAGAAAGAAAATCCTATGTTGATAGGTTAGCTTAATAGCTAGGTTGTAGAACCTTTGACAAGGTGATAAAATCCTTTAATTGGGTGACACTTCATGTAAAGCTTTTGTAAATCCTTTAAATAGGTCACTATTGATACAATGTAAAGCCTTTAAGAGAGCGGGCCTTTAATAGGGCAGACCATCAGAAGTGGTCAAACATTATTACTGTAGTTATATTTTGTGGGTATCATCCCACCCCAATTTTACCTTCTCATTTTGGATGGTTTCTGGGTTACCAAATTTGGTGTTATGTGTTTTGATACATGTGTTTAATTTATTCTTAATTGATATGTTCACATGCATACAATTTATTTTTAGTTAACAATTTTTAAGGTTAAAGTGTGATACTTCTAATTCATCCCCCCTCTTAGAAGTATTCTTCCCATTTGATTATTCCAACAATAAGATCTGATGAACTTGTGATGAATCATTTCTTGAACATTCTACAATAGCTTTGAATGGATTTCTAGATTACTGTTTTCTCTCCTCATTCTTTCTCAAATTTTAAATGATGTGAAATGTGCTAAAATTCATCAAATACCCTTTGAAAACCTTAGAATAAGTGTTGACTACTTACACAACTGTAAGCTCAACATCAACCAATTTTAGGCTCACTCAACATCCATTAACATTCCAATTACTTGGCAACCACTATGAGCTTAGCATCAACTAGCTAGTTTGTAAGCTTGACATCATCTAGCATTTTACTCGGCACACATACGAAACTTTTCATGCTTAGCAGTAACATGAAAAACTTAAAGATTTCTCTTGAATTCCTAACATCTTACATCTTTATTCATGCTAATGTAATCTATTTAGTACTAAATTTCATTGGAATTGATGTATTATATAGTCTTTAAATATCAATCCTACATACATCTTGATTGCTTAGTTTGATGAGGTGTGATCACCTGACCCATTGGGTGAAGTGATCCCTTCTCCATTTGATGTACTGCAAACATCCTTTTTCTTCCATGTCTTATTCATTTCATCTATAACATTTTCAACATCTACCTTGCCTTTTCCTTTATCAAATTTATAGCTTGGTGCCTTTGACCTAGTTGGACAATATCTACTAATGTGACTAGTCTTAAAACAACTAAAACATGTGGTTTGACTCAACTACCTCTTATAGTTACCTTTGAATTGTGTTGTAATAAAATTGTTAGGAACATGTCCATATTATTGACAATAATTACAGCTATACCTTGCATTATAATCTCATTTATAAGAGTTTCCATTGTTCTTTACCTTTTTTTGCATGTTTGATGACTACATGGGTTTGGATTTGCATTCAAAAGCTCTATGTCCATACTTCTAGTAGTTGTAACAATATCCTTCAAATCTTTGTGTGTGCATGGTTCTAGTTCTACATTCATGTGCCTAATGACCTTGTTTGTTCCACTTATGGTAGTGAACCATGTTCTTATGCTTGACATTCTAATTTGTAGTCTTGCTTCTACACACATTAGTAGTATGTCCTTTCTTACCAAAATTATGAAAAGTGAGTTTAGAGTTGTTACCTTTGTTGTTCCTTTATTTTGCACTTTTGGATGACTCTCCTTCTTTAGTCCTTGTGTATCCTAGTCTAAATGTATCATTGTTAGTTCTAGGGGATCTCATCAATTTCTCAAAGTATTTGATGGCATCACTTGGTTTCTTGAAATTTTTAGCAAATTATTTTCCCTCTTTAGGTCACTTTGCAGTTGTTCACTCTACAACTTCAATGTTGTTTTCTTAATGTCCTTGACATTCAATTCATAGTTGACATTCATCATTTGACTTAGAGTATCCAATTGCATGTTGCAAATCTTGGTTAGCTTTGTTGACTTCTCTTCCAATCTATTGGCCAAAATTATTTTGTCATCTTCAATCATGGCTTTGTCTTCTTTAGCGTTCTTCTTCTATTTAGTCACCCCACGTAGCAGTATAGCTTGTGATTCTTACTCTAACTTGAGATTTTTAATTTCCTTAGCTTGGACTTTGTTCTTTTCCATTAGACTTGCAATTGCTATATCAAATTCATTGGAGTCTCCATCTGTAAATAACATACTAGTGTCTATCTCTTCGTATTCGTTGTTATTCTCCTCGATAGAAATTTCCTTCCTTCTCTTCAAAGATTTCTTTAGATCTTCTCTTGCTTGATTCAGTTGATCTAGAGTGAGATGTATTTTAATCTCCTAGTTCTCAATATTCTTTCCCAACTTGTAAACTTCCATTTCAAGATCTTTCCTCAAAGTTGCAAAGCTTCTCTATCAAATAACAAGGCTCTGATACCCATTGTTGGAATTAAAATAGGAAAGGTAAACTTCTAAGAGGGGAACCTGAATTAGTAGTTTAGACTTGGACCCATAAAAACATTCACCACACATCCATATCATACATTCAATGAGTAAACTAAAATATCATATAAAGCATGTACATCTAAAACATGTAAGCAAGTAAACATTTATACATATATAACACCAGATATGATTACCTAGAAACCCTCCAATGAGCAGGTAAAACTAGGGTGGGGATGACACCCACAAATATTCACTATTGTAGTAATAAAGTGTATCTAAGGAAGGTTACAGTGTTTGATCATGAACCATGATCTACCCTATGAAAGGTCTATCTTATTAAAGGCTTACAAAGACTTTTAGTTATCACCCTATTAGAAGTGTGCCTTGCTAAAGGACTTTAACTCACAATTAAGTAAGAACCTTGTTAGAGGATTTTAATATAGCTTGTTAGGACTTCTTCGTTAAGAGATTTTGACTGAAATCACCTGTTAGAATGTTTCAGTATTGATCCTATAGTTATCACTTGATTTCTTGATAATAGATCACCTCTAAACTAATAACTTCTTGATCCTTCTTGATCAAATGTCTCTTTGTTGTATACTATCTTCTTTCCTTCGTTCTACTCTAATTTCTTCTGCAATGTAGTTTTAGATCATAATTCCTTAGTCACCATGAATGCTCTATTTGGGCATGAAACTACTCTCTTTTCTCCTCCTACAACTTCAACATTCATAAAAATTTTACCCATTTTCCTCCTTAAGAAGACATAGGTGACTTAGGGTTAGGTATGAATCAATGGTTGTGATTCATCCATTTTTCTTCTTAATCGTTCTGATTTTCTAATCGGCTACATGTAATTGCATTGGGAATCCAACTTAAGATTTGTCCTTATCTCCAAAATATCATAATTCAATCTTTAGTCAACTCAAAAATGGTTTACATAGTTGTTTGTGCCAATATAAAAAATTATGTCAAAACTATCTTTCTTGGCACCTGAAGTCTCTGATGATTGGCATACACTAATCTTTCTACTATGACTCGGCATCTATATTTCTCAACATCCACTATTTACTCAGCTCCTGTGTCACTTAGCATACACTATTTGTTCGACATTTGAGTGACTCAACACATGAGTAGCCCGACACTCACTATGAACTTGGAATGCTCTATAATATACATGTTGTGCTCAACATGTACTACTTGTTTGACATGAAATAAGAAAAAGACTTAAGTGTGTGGACACTCAATTATCAAAACCAATATGAGATCAAAATAAACATCCTTTTATCTCTCCAAGCATTGGGTATCAAAGAGTCAAGATTATTAAATCTAATAGGAGAACAAATTGTTAACCAACATTTAGATAAATTTTTTACTGTGCAATGCAAGTTAAAGTCTATGATAATTTTATAGTAGAGACTGAGCAACAACAAGATAAGAAGAATAGTTAAGTGTTTAATGTTTAATTGTCCAAGTGGTACATATTGTAATACCCCTAAATTTGGACATTGGTATTCCAAACCAATTTTGGTCCATCATTCTTACAACATATATTTTTTAATGGAATTAAGTCCTATTGTATTAGGCATTTCTAATTATGATCATCTTTACTTGACCTAAGTGTCAAATACAAAAAATTCTTAATCTATGTTAATCACTTACTTTATTTAACTCCTAAATATTAATTGAATTAATTAAATTAATCTCTTAATTTAATTAATTTAATTATAAGTCCTATCTACTTAAATTAAATTAAATCTACCCCTTTAGCTAATGCACAAAGAAGGAATTAAAATACATCGATTTAATTAAATCAACAGTACATTTTGACTCATTTTTTGATGAAAATTGGTCAAATTTTTTACTCGTGTTGGTAAAAATTTTGACAAACTATTTTGACACTATTTTTGTTGTTAAAACTTCAACCGATTCTTATCAGTTTCAAAAAATTTATGATGCATTTGTTAAAAAATGGCCTCCCTTAATGAGACTATTAGTCAAAATTTCACCCAAGTTTCATTGAAATTTTGACCAAAGCATCGACCAAGATTCCAAACCCATGACATCATCCTAGCCAATGCCTTAAATTTTGACCAATGTTATCCCTCGATCAACCAAGATACCAAACCCATGATGACATCCTAGTCGATGACTTATAACAATACAACATCTCTATCACTCATCGTTGTAATGATTATATTTTTTTTCCATTTTTCAATGATCGCTATGTGTTATAGCAATAAGCTTCCTTTATCATTCATCGCTATATTATTTTTGTAGTTTCTTTGCATAACAATAAAAAGGATCACTATATGTCATAGCGATATACTTTCCTCTTCACTCATCGCTATGTCAAGATTAGGTCTTCTCCATATAGCGATATAAGAGTTTTTATTATTCTATAGTGATATAGTACCCAAAATCTCTTTTGACCATATTTGTGAACACTATAGTGTAGATCCTAACTCATGAAAGCTAATCATTGTAACTATAGTGGTATATGAAACATCAAACAAAGAAACAATATTTCTATCGATTGAGGTTTTCAACGTGCCTGTGCAAAATAAATCTCATTAATAGTTAAAAAAAATGTCGAATGATGGATTCCAATGCTTATTTGATGGTTTGAGTGAGGTAGGGAATCGAAAAAATATACAAAGAAGTCAACGAAGGCTTTGGATGAAATAGTTATGTGTATAAATGTATCAAATTACATAATTAAAATATGGATGAAACTATTATACATTTTTGATATTATGACACATTAACAATATAAAATATGGATGAAACTATCGTTTTGATTTTGATAATACTCCTAATGACCAAAAACACTCATCAAGATACTAACCCTAACCTAATTGCTGATAAAAATATCCAATTATGGGTGAAACTATAATCTATTTTAGATAAAACTGAAGGTACCCAAAAACATTCAACACATATCATATAAATGTATTAGATTACATAATGAAAATATGGGTGAAACTATTATGCATTTTTTATATCTTCTCCTTTTTTATCACTAAAAATACTCATCACCATGACTTATAGTGATACAACATCTCTATCACTCATCACTATAATGATTATATTTGTTTTTTGTTTGCCAATGATCACTATATGTTATAGTGATAAGCCTCCTTTATCACTCATTGCTATATTGTTTTTGCAATTTCATTCCATAGAGATAAAAGGGATTTCTATATGTCATAGCAATATACTTTCCTCATCACTCATTGTTGTGTCAAGATTACGCCTTCTTTGTATAGTGATAGAAGAGTTTGCTATATTCTATAGAAATGTAGTACCCAAAGTCTCTTTTGACCATACTGTGATCACTATAGTGTATCATAACTCATGAAACCTAGTGACTATAGTGGTATATGAAACATCGAACAAAGAAACACCATTTCTATCAATTGAGGTTTCTGACACACCTATATGAAATAAAGCTCATTAATGGTTAAATGAAATGTTGAATGATGGATTCCAATTCTCATTTGATGGTGTGAGTAAGGTGGGGTGTCAAAGAAATATACAACGAAATCAAGGAAGGGTTTCATAGCATCCACTAAATGTTTTGTGGAATGAGTGAGGTCAATGCTTACATGATTTCTAACCACAATGTCTAGATGAGCTATGCCATAAACCCCTAAAGATATAACAATAAAGCTAAGCCCAACATTTCATATGAACCCCCTAGTGTTTTTTCGAATGAGGGTTACAATGTTCATGCCTTTGGCCCTTCAGTTAACATGAGTTGTACAAGGCAATGAAATGTGACTTGTACAAGGCAATGAAACATGACTTGCACAAGGTAGTGAAACATGACTTGTACAAGGAAGTGATGGTGCAAAACACAACTACTCACACATTTTTTGGTTCTCTTAAAGTTTAATTATCAGGTGTTGTGGTTACACAATCATAACTCCACCGCTAAATCATGTGACTCACGATTAGGAAATCAAAAGGATAAGTCAAATGATAAAATAACACTTCTATCAATGCAAGCTTACAATGTGATAATCATTTGAATTGGGGTATGTGCCTTCACATGTGACTCATCAAATAACATGGTGACAACTCAAAAATTATATGGTTAAACCACTTCAAATGGTTAACTCTTTGATGAAGTAATAGTAACAGATAATGTGAGGAAGGTTTTGCAATTATAAAATTTCATCTAACATTGTGCCCATGAAACCATATTGAATGACAAATATTTTATGGTAACAATTCATACATAAAGGGTCTATGGTGAAAATTCCATCATCAATCCATCCCTTTGTATTAGTACTACTGCCTTATTAATAAAAAATTGTCAAATCACCTGCAACCATCCCACTTGCAACTAGTCAAAAGTGAGCTAGCAGCTATGCTATGGAATATTCTCTATTACCTTGTCTTTTCCTTCACTTTCTTTCTTGTGGTGTTGATCAATCTTAGATATTCATCCTCTAGAGAAGCTCTGACTATCTTGATTAAATTCAATACTACAAAAACATAATAAACAAACATTTTAACTTCATACTCTCCATATTACATGTACTGTACTTGTATGCTTTCTAACATCCAAGCTTCTATACACAAAACTTTTACTATGATGAGAAGTAAAATTAGTTGGAAATTTTTCTTTCTTTCAATGTTTCTCTTATCCTTTTCTTGAAACCTTCATACTCATCCTAAAAAATATCATTTAACAATGATAAGGAGGAATAACACAAGAACTATTGATTTTTTTATTTTAATCACATCATCATCACCTTTATATCTTTCCATTCTTGGACACATAAAGGGTGCCCTATTCATTTATTGAACTTTTTGCAAAATGGTACCCATTTTTTGACAAAGCTCAAAGTTTCTACAAGAGAGTAGAAAGTGATGGGAGATGCACCATAATTTGAGATATAACAAGAAAATTTTTCTACTGGATAATCAAGTGTAAGAAAAAAAAGAATAGTATTGGTAGTTATTAATCTAGGCTCCTTGAACAGATTTGTTATGGTGATGATAACATCCACAACATGAAGCTTGGAAATAGATTCTCCACTATATCTACAAGATAAAAACATAACACAATTCCTAAGTTTTTGTAGTGTTTCAAAGAGGAATAAACATATAAGACCTTCACTCATAGAGAAATAAACATATAAGATCTCCACTTTTTATGATAATAAAAAAAATATGTAAATGAACAACATTTATTTCTACCTCTCTACAAGCCTCAATAGGCATTTATTATACCCAAAAAATTTCCATGGCATGTTGTGATAGAGCATCCACATGAAAGCAAACCAAAGCTCACATGCAAAAGCTATCATCCAAAAATTCTAAGAAAATTTAGAAATTTTTTTGGCTCTCAAAGTCACAAAGAAAGTGAAGGAGATAATCAATGATCTCATAATTCACATAGAATAGTGAAGAAGATGAAAAACATTTAAAGAATGGAATTGAAGTTTAGCGACAAATCAAGATAATTCCTTGAGGGATGGCAGGATGAATCAATCCTCCCTCATGCTCAAATTCTCCCTCATGAAGAAGAAGATCAAGGAAGAAAATGGAGATGCTTTAAGAGATCAAAAGATAATAATATACCTTCAGTTCATTCTAAAAGCAAGTCAATCTTTCTGTAGGAGGAATAAAATGATTAAATAAAATGTTTTTACTAGATTAAATAGGTCAAGTCGACCTTTACAGGGACACACATCATCAAGGTATTCATTTACTATGTTAAGGACACACAAATTCATTTTAACATAAAAATGATGTTTTAACTCTATTAATTAACAATGACCTCTCTTGTTAGAATTGATTTCTCTTCATCTAAGGTGATGTTCTCCTCCCAAAATTGTAGCGAACTCATCTTAAAAGAGAAATATTCTATCATAAGGTGAAGTGAAATATCTAAAGGGCAAGGGGGACGAAGGATTTTTTTAGGAAGGGCCAATTTAGACAACAACAAGTAGGTCTCTTTAAAAACTAGAGATAAGGAGGGCAAGAAAACAAAAATCTAAGTACGTTATATTTTAGAATTCATTAATTTTCCAAATTTAGCAAAATTTCATTTTAAAATTTGCAAGAGGTAAATTGTTAGTTTTTGGTGATTGATTAGGGAAGTACTATACATACTTCATAAATTCTAGGCTACTATTTGCCAATGGCACAAAATTTTGGGCTACTTTTCAAAAATTTATGGCCGTCATGTTTTAACCGTAAAGAAAAAAAAATATTTGTATAAAAGGGCTTAGGGTTATGGATTGTTTTATAAGGTGTGATGTGAAAAATTAGTTCTTATGGTAGTATTGAGTTGCAAGGGCTTACATATTGTAATTAGGTTGCAATCACTAGATCACAATAATATTGGACTTCTTGTTTGGTGGACATAGCCTAAGGTTGGGTGAACCACGTTAAATCTTGGTGTCTTGTGTTCTTCTCTATGTGATATATTATTTTTTGATATTGTTTTTCTTTGCATTTAATAGTTTTTTTTTTTTGACATTTAATCCTAACATAAATATGGGATCACTAGAATAGGTTTAATTTTGAGTTCTAGTTTTCTTTTGAAAACTACTTAGACTATCTTAAAGAAGGAAAACTAGGAAGTTATAGATATAATTCTTATCTAGTTAAGCATTTGGAAAGAGAGCGGTAGACTGATGTTCAAGGAAAAGTTTTGGATGCTACAGATATAAAGTTAAATGTGGAGTTTGAGAAGGCTAAAATGGAACAATTAGTAAGGATAGGGTTGTGGTGCTTCCATCCAGATCCAGCTACAAGACCCAAAATGAGGCAAGTGGTAAAGCTATTGAAGCTAGAAGATCAAGTACCTAATATTCCTCTAGAGATTCATACCTATACCATAGAGTTTCATCCCATCATTCTATACCTAAAATGAATGAAATTGATTAATTAATGAAGGTATGTTAGTTTGAGCTTCACTTGGTTTTGAGAATATGTTAATATTCCCTACCTAACAAGGCCAACCACATGAAGGTGGAATATCATATGGCCTCATCCCCCCTCCATCTAACATCAATCTAAATTCCCCATTAACATCTAATTTCATACTTCATTCATTCATTCATCCATTTATGAACTATAACATTAAATCAATACAATCACATAACATTCATTAATATGATATAAAATTCATTAATACGCAATACTAATAAAGACTTTATTAAGAGATAACAATATTCATTAACATGACATAAAAAGCAATATTAATACACAACATCCATAGATAATTACTTAAAATAATGTTCTTTCATTATCCAACAAAGTTTATCAAACAAGGTTTATCGAAGAGAATTTTTTTTAAAAACATTTCTTCTTTTTTCTTTTCATAGCTTTTGTAAGCTAAAGGTTGATAGGAGCATCAATATCTTTCTCATTCTCCTCCTCTTGTGGCATATTTAATGTCAAATTATGATGCCTCCTTCTGGCTTGAGGAGCACAAGGTTGCTACACTAAAGGGTCCTCTATTGGAATAACAAGTAAATGGATTAAATTGGCATACTCTTTTTCTTGTTTTGACCGTTATAAGTATTTCATTAACTAGTAGAACATAACAAGCATTTTTCTTACCTGAAAATGCCACATCATGTACAATAACATTTTGATCTGTCGCCACCTCAACATGTTGAGCACTTCAAACATGTGCCACTCATTCACCATGATGTTCAACATGGTCTAAAATATTCAAAAAGGTTAGACATCAAATTACAATTAAAGATGTTAAATTCTATTCATTATTGTGTAATTAATTTCCAATAGAAAATTAATACCTCCACCACTATGATGCACATCATGCCATTCATCATGTGTATGTTCTATGATAGTATTTGAAGGCTACAGTGAAATGTTATGCACATTGTTACATAATCAATTTACTTTTCATTTGATCAATTTTACCCGTGTCTCATTTGGTACACTAGATTCTTGGGTATGGCTTTCAAACTCTTGGCATTAACATGCAACCATGACTTTATAGCCTTCCTTCAAGGCAATTTTTTTATCTTCATCGGTGGGCTCTATGTTAAATTTTGTCCCTTGTATTTTTTGCTTAATATCATCATTTTTGCATGTATGATTTGATTAAACAAAATTGTTTGCAACATTATATTAAAAAAATCTATATGAAATTCCACCGCTACTACTTACAAGTTGAGAGTGAAGATTCATATAGCTACCAGAGCTAAGTTTGTGTTGGCCATCCTTTTTTAGTTTCGCTTCTATAGCTTTTGATGTGTCCTGCAGTCTATGAAAAGTTTGAAATATGTTAGATGATATATTTATAAAGATCACTAATTAGTGCATTATTATATTCTACTTAATACTATCATGGAATACCTTCTTTTTCCCTTTTTCTAGTTCAATTCCTTTACCATGTAGCCTTAACAAATGATCTTTTCAATGTATTATGAAATAATATAATAGCTAGTACATCCAATTTTACAAATACATTGTAAATAGAGAACATGACTTACCTTGACGAAGGTATACCAATCATGTGGTTTCAACCCTAACCCAAAATAATCTTTCTTTCATACAAGATTGCTTATATCTGTAGCAAATCTTATGGGAGATCTCTTATTTTTATGACTTCTTTTAATGCATCACTTTTCTAATCCATTTATAACAAAGGAAGGGAACTCATATTTATGCTATCTCCATTACTACTTGATTAAATGAAATTTTTATTGCAAGATTGGATTCATGAATGGCATTACAAATTTTTGCATTTTTTTCTCTGTCACAACTTTCATCCAATATTTTCTATAGTGTCTCTATTACATTACTTCCAATATGCATAGCACCAAAAAAATGCATGATTGGGAGATTCTTATAGTATAGTAACCTACTAAATTGAGTAGGATAACTTTTTACTCCTCTAGGAAGTTGGTCATTAATGCCTTAATGACCTTCACAAGTGTAAGGCCCCTTCCCTAGTACCTTATTACAAACCCTAAATGTTATGGATATGATTAGGATTTAGAAAGAGAAAGGACATTAGATGATATGTTTTAGTTTCTTGTGAAGAGGATGTGAATTATATATATAGTTATCCTTACATCTTATGATAAAATGAGGGTAAGAAGGTTTTAGAATTTATTTATGTCATGAGTGATAATTTACTTATCAATATTGAACTACAAGATGTTTCTTGAGATGGATATAGATTTTAGTTTTTGCTAGGTTAAATAACCCATTTAGTTGCATTAGGTTGATGAGTTAAGACCATATTGAATAAAGGTTCAAAATGTCATAACCTATAAACTAGGTCAATGGATTCATGATATTTTATGGCCTATTAGGATGATTGAATTAGATGGCTATTATGGAAAGATGAATCAACACCCACTCTTGTGAATAATATTAATAGTCATAAGATGAAAATTGTTATCAAATTTGGATAAAGGTCTACACAGTAGAACTCGATATGATGTAATGTAATAAGTCAATTAGGTGGATATTTTTGTATTTATAAGTAAAGGTTTTATGGACCAATAAAATATAATTGATTTATTCTATGTTGTATTTTAAAACTATGTGACATGACTATGCAAACATCCCATTAACCTGACATAATTGACACACTTTATAATGTATTATCTCATAATGATAACAAGATATTGTTAGAAACCAAACTATATTTAACTAAATCAAAGGATATTAGTTGAGATGCTTATATTTTGATGATTTTGACCTAAAATATGTATTTGGAACTAATTTTCATGTTGGCTGATTTAATAGTATAGGTTCAACATTTCATCATTATGATAGGAAATGGATCATGATGTGGTTCAGAATGTTAGTTGATCTTTTGATTAAATGTTAATGTTGGAATGCATATTTTGACATCTTAATGTTTTGAATGATTTTTATATGAAAATAATTTTTCAAAAAAGGTTTAATTATGGAAATTTGAATATGTTGATTTTGGAAATGTTAAAATTGTCATGCATCTATACACATGTATTTTTTATATGATTTTCATTGGACTACTGATGCTCAAATTTAGTGTGTAGGGAATTGAACCATGGAATTTTATTGGGGAAAAAAGGTCTAAACAAGGTCTAAACTTATGGGGAAATGAATATGGGTGATAGGGAAGAGAATTCAATAATAGAGGCTCTTAACTTTAGTTACAGTCATGATATGGGTGATGCACAACTGCCTCCTGGATTCACATTCCATCCCACTGATGAAGAGCTCATAACACATTATCTCATTAGAAAGGTTTTAGACAACAATTTCACAGGAAGGGCCATTTCTAAAGTCAACTTCAACAAGTGTGAGCCTCAGGGAGGGTTCAATTCCCTCCTTTATTTTTCACACTATATTCTAAATGTAACAAAAATTAGTCTAGATTAAACCACTTAAGTTCTATAGCAACATGGGCATTACAATAGAGGATCTGACATGCCTTTCCCTCAAATCTAAAAACCAATAATTATCTCATAATGGAAACATTTATGCCAACTTGGTTTGTATATCAATTATAAGAAAACCATTCAACATTCTTTCTAATGGCAAGCTTTGACAGTATCAAGGGCATAATGAAGCATTTTGCAACAATCACAAAGGAAATCTTCCAATTTGCCATATACTAGTTCAAACTTAGATATATCTTGCTGATATAACAACATCCCATCATTAAAAGTGCTAGAAAGGCATGCAAACATTTGTAGATCAGCATAAGATCCATAATAATGAAATGTACTTGTAATATGCACTTGGAGATGATGCATAGAACCTCTATCTACAAGAGTCATTCTATGAAAATTCCTACAAAAATAAAAAAGTTCTAGATACAAGAAAACAATAATGTGCTACTCATCTTGCATCCTATGCCTTGCCACACCTAAGATATTAATATCTTTAATTTATGAAACAGTAAATGCTGCCACCAAAATCTCTTCAAATTCTCAAGCTAGCAACTAGTAGCTTGTATAATATTTCTCCAGTTCGATTCTCATTTAGCCACCTCAAGCTACATGAGCCTCTTCTCATATAAAAAGAATGCTGCCTTTAAAAAATTAAGTTATGCCTCTTAGAGCTTGATTCTATTCTAGCCTATGACAACCTCATGATCACATATCTATATGCCATAGAGATGTATTAAGGATACATCATACTAAGACAACTCTATAGTCTACTAGTAAAACCCCAGTAAGCTCTCACAAATGAAAGATTAGACTTCACTATTAGAGACTGAATTTTTATAGTAGAAAATCTGACAATTATACTTACAGTTTAATAATAGGATGAGCCATTTCCATGTAAGTATCCACCACCCATGCCACAGCTTGAATACAAAGATGAGTAAGTACCTCCACCAATCTGAATACAATAGGAACTAGTTAATATTGTTACAAAATTAAACAAATCAAAACAAAAAGATATCAAGTTACATACATCAGCACCGCTAGATGAAAAATAGTCAAACACATCACAACCTCTATTTTCACACTGAGAAGATGTAGCATAGGAGATGACAAAATAAAGGAATTAAGTCAATACTTATCTTCATCAAGCAATAGGCATACACATGATAGTTTCTAAACTATAAATTGTGTTGTCTTCAATCAAAGATTGATGTGGATTTTTTTTATGAATGCATAAAAATCATCACAACTACCAACAAGAGGAAAGGAGGAGCTCAAGTAGTTCATATATAGGCTTTCATCAGCATCAGAAACTCTATGTTGTATGGGTAAACCATTCAAATGGACAGTCAACATGACATCTTCAAACTAGTCATCATGTAAACTGTAAAGCAATAACCATCACAAGATTATCCATGATCAAATGGAAAAGGATCCTTAGCATGACATCTAGTTTTGAGAAATCATTCCTAAATGAAGTAAAGTACTCATATTATAGAATCACAACTATGGATAAATCATCATTTAGAACTATTTTCACCAATAGCTAAGATATCAATCTACATCATACATGGAAGAAGTTGAAGAGTAGTCAATACACATCAACATCATGAGAAGAAGTGATTTGGTTAATGAACTACTTACTAAATCAATATGGCGTGATACAGAATAGAAAATGAGGAATCCGTAATGGGTATTTCGGTTCCCAAGTGATAATTGATCAATGATCATATGTATATCCAATGATGGTCCATGATTACTATGTAACAAGATGATACACAAAGCAAGGGAAGTTGTATCAATAAATATAAATAATCAAGAGGACATCAATCAACATATGACTGAGCAATAATAAGCATACAACACTCATAACTAATATTGATATGGAGGAACAATAATTATGTTATGATAATGATTAAGTGAAAAAATGACAAACTTTGAGATCTATTGAACCAATGAACCATATTATTATACTAGCTCATGCACACTGACTAGTGAGATTATTACTATTGGCATCCAATAAGGAGAATATTATAATCAATAATTAAAGGCTAATTAATTATTGAATGAAAGGATGCAAATCTAACAAGGAAAAGGTGCGTCTAGAAATGATCATGAAGGGATACAATCTTCATTATTAAAATTTTTTATACTAACTGATCTTATTGTTAGAAGACTTGTAATGGAAAGGTATGATTAGCAAAGGAAATGAAGGGACACAAGACATGTCCCATACAATGGCACTCCCCACTCAAGGATGCAGATATAAGAAAGCTTTTCCATTGATCATTAAGAAATACAATACAAATTAAACAAAACATAAAACAATTTAACACAAATGTTTTATATTCATTTAGAGAGGTTCTTCTAAATCTATTTCTTCTTTCAGTCATTTTATCTTTATTATTCCTAGCTAAAAGAAACAAATATTTCTAAGTTTTGAATCTACATGAACAGTTTCTATGGTGCTGTCAGATACACTTTCCCTGGGCACCTCGCTAACGGAACATGAGAGCATAGTTTCAAGCAATGGAAATTTTGAGCTATGATTCTTTAGCCCCAGTGGAATGAATAACTAGTATATTGCTATCTGGAATGTCCCAAGCCAGATCATAGTTTGGGTGGCAAACAGGGAGACACCGGTGAGAAACATGGCAGGTGTGTTGAGACTATCCATAGACGGTTTCCTTGGACTCTTTGATCAAAATTGTGCACCTTTTTGGTTGGCAAATGTGATGAAAGAAGCATCCAATGTTGTGATATTAGATTCTAGTAATTTTGTGCTATTGGGAGGCAACAATAGATCATAAACAATTTGGCAGTGCTTCGACTACCTGGGAAATACCTGGTTACTTGGGATGAAGTTTGGCACAGGCTAAAAGTTGGTTTCATGGAAAAATCCTTTGGATCTGGCTCTTGGTATTTTCTCCCTTCAAATGGATCCACATGGAAAAAATCAACTTTAGCTGCTCTTGAAAAACATAGCAGAGTATTGGAGAGTCCAGTGGGACTCCAATGGGAGTTCATATCAGTCATCATGAGTTGATGATGTTAAGGAAGTATTGTGTTCAGATGAGTGGATGTCTAATTAGTAGATAAATTCTCATAAATCATTAATTTTTATACTTAATACTAACCCTCATATGAAACAACAGTATTAAATGTAGGTGCCACATAATTCATTTTGTTCTATCTCTAGTGATGTAAGCAAGGTCTGACGTAAAGAAACTAAGACTTGAAATGATTCCTATGTAGTTTCAGTCAGACAAAAATGAGAACTTTCCAACTTCTCTCAAGTCAGAACACCATAACTTTTAGACTAGGTGGATCCAGTGGAAAACATGAAACATGGTAACTTGTATCATAGAGATAGTGCAAATATAGATAGCTATTACTCACATTCTCCTAGATATAAGATACAAAAATATACAAACTCTATAGGTTGACATCACAAATTCTACCATGAAGTACTAGATCTACAACTTTGCTTCAGCCATTTTAATTCTACTTCATATGCCAGATGATTATTAATTATAATCAAAACTAAACATTATTGTTTTAACCTTTATTCTAAAACTGGAAATGAAACTTGCATTGTCTATGGCCACCTGCAAATAACATTATAAAATGAATAGGAGACTTAATCTAACTTCAACATATGGAAGTTTTAACATAAATAAAATCATGCAATTCAACATGGTTGCTCAATATTGTCTTCTTGTTTGTAAGATTCAAATAAACTTAAAGAAATGGAGGATCATGAAGATCTCAAGTAAAACTTTATTTACTATCCATATATTTCCAAGTCTGGCCAATAGAAATAGTAAGCATTTATCAAATTTCTATTTAAATGGGAAGTTACACAAGGTTCCCTAGAATGTAATCATTCCATCTCTAAACTTTGAGACAAATAAGAACATTATGATAATTAGACATCAAAAACTTATGGTCTAAATATAGAAAAGAAAATTGGCAATTACAAAAACATGGGGGCTCAATTCTCCAAAGGGGCTCAATAATCATCTTTTCTTTGACTAGGACTACCATTAGATTTGCCACCATTCTGACTTCCATAGCAATCATCATCACATCGATCACCATGGTATCCACCACCAAACCCTGAGTATGAACTAGGCTTGTATATTATGTTTGCATTACACATAAATAAATATAAGAATAAGCTCATCAAGCAATAAGGTTGTTGAATTCCAAATGCATACAGTACCATCTTTAGAACCAGTGATAATGATAAGAAGTTTAGGATGAAAGCAAACTATGGATACATTATGGGTATGTCTGTCAAGAGTCTAGATACAACTTTTTGTCTAGTAATCCCACACTCGATACAAGTACACCAAATAAAATGAGCAGTGGACTATTATTCAAAAAGATTCATACAAAAAGTAACAAATTTCAACTAGGAAGAAATTTTTAAAGAGCACCTTGGCTATATGATCATTTGAACCTGAAATTAGATACAATCTATCACCTCCTATAAAGTGAACCCCTAACAACTCCATGGCATCAACTTTTTTTGGCCTAGATAGGAATGAATCAACCTTCCATCTATCATTGACAATGGTATTGAATAGATGACCATTAGAGTTATCAGAGTAGCTATTCTCTTGAGCATCAAAATACAATCCCAAACTCCTTGAGAAAGTTTCTATTACAGATGTAGATATTTAGTAGATGAGGGTTATTGAACTTGACACAATGTACCTTATAGACTTATATGACCCAAAAGTGAGAGGCAGTAATTATGCAATGTATAGGAATTACTTTGCACTAAAATTCAGTGTTTTTTACTTCGCACTAGCACTGATGTCAGGAAGGCCAATGGTATTTCAAAAATGGCTTACCCTCTGCTACCATATTCTAGACTCACTCAGCAGATTAATCTTCACTTGACCCATGAAAAAAGTGACAAAAGCCAACATGCTACAACTACCAAACATTAAGGACAAATATTTCTTGTGTTACGAACAATGCTCTAGCATCAAAAGCTAGGAAAACCCACACAAATGTATAAGCCACTACAATCACAAAAATCACATTTATCAATCTCTAAAATGATGCAAATTGTATTAGACTATCAGATATTCCAAAAGTGAAAGAACTTCAACTGAAGATTTTCTACAGCTTTATGACAAAGATATCAAGAACTTAACTTTCAATAAGTTGCACAACAACCTTTAGGGGATAATGTTCATAGAAAATTTAAAAAAAGAAAATCATTGAAATGTCTAGTTCATCAAAGAACACTACCAAATTTGTCAAGCAGATAAGAAAGTTTCCAAAGGTGAAGTAATGAAGAAATAATTAAAAATACATTTAACGGCTTGAAAAATATTACTATTTTAATTTACCTCATATTTGGATACCACCACCTAAATATTTGGGATGGGTTTACCTGTTTTGTATTATCTAAGAGCAACTAAATTATTTAGATGTGCATGCACATTGCAAAGGGATGTCTTCACCCATAATTAAAGTAATTAGACACTACCAAGCACAAAAATTATAAAAGAAAACAACCAGAGATAATATAAATTAATATCAAATTTTAATGAATTGCAAGATTGCCTTGCTTTTTCTTATTCACTTCTATAGAAAAATGAAGAATTGGTAAGATAACACTAAATTATGCTCACAAAAATTAATGGAAGAGTTCCATTGGACAAGTCATTGCCTCAAAAAAAAGTTACGAGTGCATGATAAAACATTTAGATATGTTGAAGCCAATCCACACTGACAAAGGAATAGACATGGCTTGGCAACCATGATTCACTAAAAATGATGAAAGAAAGAATATATAATAATATCTACAATGACCATTATGTTGATAGAATATAGCCAAAAGCATCTAAACTCAAAAAATATAAAGTTAACCTAGGAAGAAAACAACATAGCAAATTGAGTCTGTATGATAATTAGAAAATACAAAGGTAATCTAATACCGAAACAAAACAAAAAAAAATCCTAAGAATAAGATGAATTTTCTTTACAAAATACTCATGACACAAAACTTTTCCTTTCAATCAGGTTTCTACAAAAAACCTGTAGATAAATAACTCTAAAAATTGTTGGAAAGATCGAGCTTTTGAATCTTTGATACAATTGTTAAAAAAAGAACTGCAAGTACACTTTAGACATTTTGCTCAACTACATCCAAACACTTACCATCAAAATTAAGTTTTAACCATTAAGTGTACTTAACTAGAGTAACAGTAGGACCAATGACCTCCCAAGCAAAATAATTTCTTTGTAGCTAGGAGATATAAGAATTTCTGCATGTTAACAATCTCTTCAAACTGAACCTATAGCCCAAAAATGGCATCACCCATGAATAAAACATATGCCTAACTTGGCTTCAAGAATGCAAACTGGTCCATAAGCACCTAGTTAGTTTTCCCAATTTTAGCTTGTAGGTGGTTTTAGCCAACCACTAGGACTTAAGGTCTACAATACAACCCCATGTGTGTTGGGTCCGTAGTCTTTAGTGGTTTCGTAGGTTAGTAAAGATAGCAAGGTCATTTAGAGTGTTTTTGAGCATTTAAGCTAAAGTTGCCTACATAGGTCAACTTGGTCAAAGGTTGGTAAAAGGTGGAAAAAAGTCATGGAAGTGAGTGAAATAGTCTTATTTAACAATAATATAACTTTTCTCAAGGTGTTAGGGATGTTTTAGGTCTTAAAACCAACATAGGGCAAAAACTGAAAAAGTTGTCATGACAACTTTGTGTCTAATGGCAAGCTGCAAAATGTATAACCTAAGTGTTAGGAAAGAATTAAAAATGACCTAAAAAATTGTGAAAGGGGAGAAACTACCTTGTCAATCCTAAGGATAGGTTGTGAGGAGTCAATTGCACAGACTGTGACATGTTTAGGAGCAATTTCCTTGACTGTGATAACAGATTTCAAGCAAACATGGCTTTCTTTAATTCATCATGAATTCACAGAGTCAAATTCACCTTGTGATTAGTTAAAACAATAAAATTTGAATCAAAGTTTGCAATTTGAGGTGTTGGAGTGAAGTTTTTCTTTGTTTTAGAAAATCTTCTTGTTTTTGCCAATCAATTGTTTTGGACAAGGCTATGCATAGAACTTGCATATAGTTCTTGTTCCACATGGTAGACCATGTAAATAAATTGCTACTAGAAACCTAGGGATTTGTATTTATGGTTTGTTCAAATTTTTAAGTCTAGGTATGAGGAGGTTTCGTTGAGGCCCTAGGAAAATTAACTGTAACTGGCTAGGGACTAGCAGACTGAAGAAGTGCATGATTTGAGATCATGTTGAATTGAAGGGGTCTAGGTTACCACCCTGCTAGGAGGAGCAATGTTTGGTGAAGCTATGTGTGAGAAGAGAAGTTTTGAGGAGTTTTGAGGGGTGAAAAACTAAACCCTTTGCTAATGCTGATGTACACTCTTGAAACCTCATTTTTAGACTTGATTATAGTAAAGTGTTGTACGGACAAATTGGGGTACTGTAGCTTTTTGAATTTTTTAGAATGGAGAAAAGGGTATTAGAATCCATTGGTTTTTTGATAGGTTGTTTGGAAGTTTTTAGAAAGAAAGCCCAAAAACCTCAACAGGAGGCCTAATTGGGGCTTTAGACCTACTAGGTCACATAAGCAAGAAATAGAGTTTCATGAAGTGGGCTTGTGAGTGGTGGCTTGGGATGCTTAGAGGAGTTTGGAAATGTCATGTTGGGGACCATACGGTAGTCCTAGATGTTGTATTGGGGTTTGTGCCATTTTTTTTCTAGTAGAGGGGAAATGTTTTCATTTCAAGAGTTGGGTGATAAAAGTTGATACAAACAATCGGTGTGAATAGATCCCGAGGAAGGGGATAGTTGGGAGACATCCTCTTGGGAATAGGGTCAAGAAGCAACCCTACAGGCTCAATAGAAGCCATTGGTCAATTTGGGCATAGTGGCCTAACTTGAAAGATTGGATTTAATTTCATCAAATTGGTATCATAGCCAATTAAAGGTTTGGGATTAGGAATTGTGTATGTCTGAGTTTGAAGGTGAATCGGTAGGAGAAACCATCACGGTGACCAATGCTAAATTGGAAAAAGAAGTGACAGAACAAAGGAAGAGACTCCTATAAGAAGCCTTAGAGGTTCTAAAGAATAAACTTGATGAAGCAATAGAGATAGATGGAAAAATGAAAAATCATCAATGATGAAACCCCACAAAAATTAATAATGATGCCTTCAGCTTGAGCCTTCAATATATATACTCAAGGAAACCCAAAAGCTAGTAAGACATTACAACAAAGTGAAACAAGGTCCCAAAATACCATGGCAAGAACTCTTACAGTCCAACTCAAGAGAATTGCCTCCAAGATAGAATGTAACTCTTCACATAAGCATCTATTACCTCCATAATGCAAGTTTCTATATATAACTCCCAGGTTTTTCTGATTTGCTAAACCGTTCGGGTTTCTTAAATGCTGATGAAGCCCAACAACTAGAGATTTCTACTTTGTACTCACTTCTGGGAGAACATGGAGGCCAAGAGTCAAATTGCAAGTGACCTCACCTCATATATGTTAAGGTAAATGTATATGGCTGTATGACAAAGACGTAGAAAAGGATGACAATCAGGCTATGCTATTGCCCTATTGGTTAGATCTGCACTCCCAATGCTTGGCAAACTATTAGGACCCCTACATTGTCCAGTGACGGTGACTCACCCTAATACTTACATCTATCCTAATTCTTTATCTATCTTCAAGTTCTATCAACTAGCTCCAAACTGATTAGGATTTAGCCCCCCTAGAAAATGAGAATAAGGCCTGTAGCAAATTTAGTGAGAATAATACATTCTTAATATCAAGTTATCAAAGGAGAATCAAGTTCCATATGATTAGATTGTGAGAAAGTGCATTGCCCTATGCTAGAAGAAGTTGAGCATATAAATATATTCTATTTGCTCTCTTCATCCTGCTGATGGATTATGTAGTGAGATCAGAAATGTTGAGTGTGATTTGAAATGTTGATGCAAAAAAATAAAACACAATCAAATCAAGAATAAAATTATTCAAGATATAAATCTGTTCAGATTAAATAGTGATTGACATAGACAGTATTTCCATTGAGTAAATAAGCAAGAATTGACTAAAAAATTTGATAGCCTTTTGACTGTATAACAAGATGTAATAGTAAAGCACTGCAACTAAGGGGTGCACTCTTAGGGAAGGAGAATGATGAGACATTAGTTATGGGAAAGATGTGACTTCAGTATTGGTGATATCATCATGATCAATATCATTGTAAGGCGTTATTCGAAAGAAAAGAGGAAAGAAATTTTATTGACATCCATAGATGACAAAAAGGTGGTCAGTGGGAAAAAGATGAAGTGTTGAAAGTAACTAGCACCAGATAGTAGGTTATTAATAACTAAGTAAACACATAAGTTGTAAGTTGGGTATAAAAAATATGAAAGCTAAATGAAAAGTTGTAAGAAAATCCTGAAGACCAATAGCTATTTTCATTATGATTAATTTCTACTGATTGTAAAGTTCCTAGACATTAACGAGTATCTTTTATTGTCTATGCACTTTCTTAAAGCCAATAGAAGTGAAGAAAACTTTGGAATTGCTAATTGAGTGGGCATAAAATATAAGAAACCTCTTGAGAAATCTTGGAAAGAGTTGAATTGTAGTGCACAATTTTATAGGAGAAGTATTCAAGAACATTGGCATCTTCCAATCCCTCCTAACCCTAGAATGGTCAAAGTTTATATAGTTTGAAATATCTTGCAACTTCAATTTGTTTAGCCATAGTTACAATACTCTTGAAGGTGGAAAATGTTTCTAAGAAATTCAACCACAGAAAGTGATGGCTGATTTAGATTGACATTTGATTCAGTCCTAACATCCTAAGCAACCAAAACATCTAGATATTTCATGAGTTCATTAAAAATCATTCATCAAGAGGTTATCAAACTAAAAAAAAAAAAGAAAAGAACTTGATTTACTAGAAGATTATGCTTAATTAGTAGATATGAACAAATGAATTTTAGTATTTTGACGAAAGTAAAGTCATAGGATAACCATGAGGATGGAGCTGATGATAGGAAATCATTAAAAATGACTTTGATTGCTTGTGGTATTACATTTGTAGGTATGTGCAGGATCATGGTGTGCCAAAAAGTGGCGATCTGAAAAATATGTAGTTCTGAAATGCCTCAAAGAATTTCAAAATCTATTCCCACTTTTTTCCCACCCATCCTGATACTAAATGAAAACAATTAATACCTTTATAATTCCTACTATATCTTTCAATACCAACCTTATATGGTCATCTTTAAAACATCCCGAAAATGTGTTTTTGGCATGTTCTTATGTGTTTTTTACTTCAAGCATGTAGCTGACGACTTTTTTTAAACCAAAATTTGATGTAATGAAAAGGGTTTCTTAAGAATGTTCTTAGCTTTTCATAAATGTAAGTTTTGTCAAATTACGAGTTCAGTAAGTAATTATTACTTATTTTCTAATGGAGTTAGCTACAAAGTGTTGATTGACATACTGGTTGAAAAATAGCTATAACTTTCAAACCATATAAGATTTGTGAAATCCAAAAGATGTGTCACATTCTATGCTTTGACTAGTATAAGAAAAAAAAATGAAAAACTTAATTTTGATTTTTTTTGAACTAGTTAAGATGGTCAGACACGAGAGTTTTTTAATTCTAAAAATAGTATAGTAGAAAATTCATAATTAATTATTTGTTTGGAATAAAAATTGCCAAAAATATGCGTCACATCCAGGCATGAGTCTACTTTTTATATCTAAAATTATATTTAAAAATATTATCATTTGATTATGATTAACGTGGTAAGACATACACCTACTTTTTATTTTTGCCCTAAAATTTTTGTAGTACTGCATTAAAATCCAAACTTTTGACCAATCAAATAATTTTTTCTCCAGATAAGGCCTTGTAGTTTAGAAACTAGATTCAATTTCCTACAGATTATTTTCTTACAACTTTTTGATATAAAGTCCAGAACCACTTTAAAATTATGTGTCAAGTTGACATAACCCTGATTTGCTAGTTTTTCACTGCCACTTAAGGCCATAGTTTGGTACACCATGATCCTGCACATACCTTGGTCCATACACCTAAATCCCTCTTCTATATCCATAACAGTGGCTCCCTCTTACATATATAAGACTTCACAATATAACCATTTCAACCAACTATCATTGGGTTGAAAGGTTCAACTCTAAAACTAATACTTCCCTCAAAAATCTAAATGACTGTTATATGTTTGAAAATTTGAACTTAAACATAAATCAGCTTATTAAACATTAAAGCCCTTTTCTTATTGTTAAAGTATTTCACCTAGTTTTCTAATATCCCTACTAGACTCATCCTCAACCTATCTTAGAATCCTGGAAACCTTAGTAAGAACATTAATGAAACTTGGACAACATTGGTCCATTACAACCAACTATTTAGTCCTTTTGAGGACTTACAAAATGATTGAGGAATTGCATTATTTTAGGTCATTATAGGTCTTAAGATCCTCCAATTGATCTGATGACCCTGCTTATACACTCCATCCTCCTGATTTGTATTGAGGGTCTTCATAAACTTCAACTTTGACTTGATTGTGCAAGGCTACCTCCTCAAGGATTAATTGCTTGGTTTTTTGAGGGTCTACAAGGAAGAGAATTTCTAATGAGGAACATGTAGGTGATAATTAGATGAACCTCATGCTACGCTTTTGGGTTTAGTTGTAAGTGGAAATGGTAAACTTCACCCAATTGGTTTTAGCATGGGATGAACCTAATCCCCTTCCCTAGTATCTACTAGTGCCAAGACCAAGGAAAGGAATGGGACCAATAGTGTAGTGCACAATGCACTAACAATCCTTCCTTTAGGATGCACATGGGTGGGGAATTATTAACCATTATATGTGAATTGGTCACCGTTGTCTTGTGATTCACTTGTGAGAAGGTCACTATAGTCTTTTTGATGTATTTTGGAGCTACTTACTATGTATGTGATGTATGGAAAGCTATATAACTTGTGTACCTATGATGTGTATGAGCAAGTTTTTATATATGAGATAGGTGCTCATTATAATCATGATGTGTGTGATTTGTGATATGATCCTTATGAATATGTGTAAGTTTTTGCAAATAATGATAGGTGGTGGTAGAGATGGAACATCACCTGAATACAATGAGTATCTTTATTAGTATCTTTATTTTTGATGGGACTAAATTTACACTTAATTAATAATAATACTGGATGGTTGGTAATGTGTCATTGTAGCATTCTTTTAGATTATTTGGGTTTTTATTGCCCAATCCTGGATAATTTTCAAACAAAACACCAAACTTAAATCTGAGATGTGTAGTAAGATTATCCAACACAATCTCAAATCTAGCTTAAACACATTTGATTTTGACAATCTCTAGTATTCAATGAGGAATAGCAAGCTCTAAAAAAGAAGATATATCAAATTTGAATACATAGAAATCTATTCTTGGAACCAATAACATAGTAGAAGCTAAGGTTGTGCTCGAGTCTAGTTACCAAAGACAATCACAATTCTAAAATTGCACTTGAAGGACATTGTCTTATCATGACAAATGTTATCCTTGGGGAGATTGTATTACTAGAGAATTAACAAAGTGATGAAGATCCTCTCAAGTCTACTCGCAACATTCTAAAGTTTCAAAATATTATGGTCAAAATAGAGGGAAGCATGGATGCAACCCAACGTTCTAATGTGGCCATCGAGTCAAAGGATCACATGCATGCAATGACCTTCATGGACCTAAGGAAAATCAGTGCCAAGGAATGGTGAGAAGATAGACAAGTACACAAGTCAAATACAAACTCAAAAATGCATCTCTCATAATCCTCTATAGAGTGGTAGATATCTTGTGTGGAAGAAATTGTGATCTCAAAAGGGATACCACATTCAAAGGTGCTTTTGGATGCTTGGAGGTGGCTAGTGAATACCACCTTTCCATTGACAATGTCGACAAATTTCTCTCTTCGGGCCACAAAACCAATGATTGTATTTTTGGGGAAAGTTTCCTAGAATAGATTAAAAAAATGAAGTTCAAAAAAAAAGAAATCTTGCATAAAGTGTCCATTATGTTGGGGGATGACTATCTTATGACAAAAGGAACATACCGCTCAAATGTGGAAATTACATCATTGTTTATGGGGCAGTTCTTGGAATTAGATACAACTACAAACATAAGAAGGGTAGTGTTGGGGTGTGTTTGGGATTCTACCATACCATAGCATGTGATTCCACCAACCAAGGGCTGAGGAGTCCAAGGATAGAAATTATACAATCCATACAACATACACATCATTTCTTAAAAATTACATGAAAATTACAAGAAAACAAAGGGATAAAAGTTATAACTTATTTTAGACATGTAGAAAACTCTAGTAAAGGTAAACATATATCCATGTTTAGACACTCACATGTAGAATGCTTGATTAAAGAATGAACATTCAAGCTATATAATTCCAAAAATAAAGAGGAATTTCAACTTTTTAACCATAGTTGCCATATTCCAATAGTATGACTCCTCCAGCTCATGATTAGAGTAATAGCCACCTCTAGATGTGAATTTTTGCAAACTCTTCTTTTTTCATAAAATCTTATTTATTTGGACAGAAAATCTTCATTACAAAGCTAAAGAAAATCTAGTTAGAAGATGAAGATAAACCAAACTAGAGATTTTGAAACCAATCAAAAGTTCAAAATGGTCAAATACTAGCAGAGAAGAATTCAAATAGTAGTAAAACCTTTTTTTTCAACAAGAAAGGAAATTTTGCAATATTAATACTAAAAAGCTAAATCAAACCTGCAACAAGATTTGCTTCATCAGTTCCTACTATGCAATGAGGAGGATAAAGAGGCTCTGGCTTATCTGGATAATGTGTCTCAAGAAATGCCAGCATTGTCCATTTTTGAGCAATAAATTCTCTGGCTAGCTTCACACTCTCTTCCACCATAACATTTATCTTTTGATTTGGGTGTTGGGGAGCCTGCAACAAGGAGATCATGCTGATTTCTGCTCTTCCAAAAGATCTAATAAAATTTTCATTAGGTAAAATTAAAGTAGAAAGTCCATTTGAGACTAACATAAAATAAACTTCTAAGCATCATAATCTTTCTCTAATCCAACAAGATTATTTCAAGCCATGTTTGAGGTTATACAATCATTCCCTTGTATGGTTGTATTTCAAACTCATAATTCATCAAACCCTTTAACATTAAACTATTGAAAAAATCTTGTCTGTCAAACTCAGAATTCATACTCTACCCACAAACATCTAGAAAAGTTTAAACAATTAACCTACTTCGCACTACTACTAAGCATAAATTGACACCCTAGAGTAAGAAATATGACAAAAGAAATATTATTAATGATTTTTTTCTTGACTGAATTGGAAATACTACATCCCAGGTTAAGATCCCCCTATCGCCATTCCCCAACAACTAACGTTAGCATGGAGAATAATGCACCAAACCTATCCTAGACCCATTTATAGAGAAAAATTCTTTGAATTAAATAACATTTAATGAAAGAGGCTGGAGCATTAAACTACCAAAACATGAAGCTAAGAAGGGGCATTTATCAACCATTTAAATACTATCATATTAGAGTGCATCCATTGTTCAAACTATGATATCTACAAGCACAATAATACAATACATGAATTTTCAAAAGTGTCCAAATAAGAATGGGAATCCTCGATTAAACAAGAGCATACAAAATAGAAAGGGAACCCCTGATTAAACAAGAGCACACAAAATAGAAATTAGAGAAAGCTTAGAAGCATAAAAAACATGCAATTAAAATTTTGTCTCAAATTTCAACTGTTGTACAAATTCATTTCATGTATTTACAAAACAAATTATTAGATTTTAAAAACAACTATAAGTAATCAAATCACAAATCTTCCAAACCCTTGATATTATAAGACATACCACAAGGCATATGTGCTGCAAGCCACACATCCTCTAAGCCACAACATGATTAAGGGATAAATCTGGGGTCATATATTGCAACATGCATCGTTGTTATTGTGGACAATGGGCAGATTCGCCCAAATAAATAACTAAAAATTACTCTACTGTAATTTTTATAAAGGGAAGGAAATGGGCTATTGCTATACAGATGAATGATAATGAAATTATTGATAGGGTATTGGTTCTCAGTATCATTATGCTTACAAGAAACTTACCATGTGTTGTGATGGATAAGGTGGGCATTGTCCAAACATATACCAATAACAATTTTTTTAAAAAGAAATTCTATAATGAATGGTCATAACAGAATGCCATGCATCCACATTAAGATAAATTATTTAGTTCTGTTGTTACACAAAAGTTACATTCCACAGCACCCTATCACATACAATGCAACTAAAATCTTCTAAATTTCACTTCTTCACTCCATTTTTACAATTAAAATCAAATGCATTGACCTCTAAAAACTAATGAATGAATCTGATTTGCGATGAAACAGATCCATATAGAGTCCAGACATAATGAGCAACTGTTATGTTTTCATGGAGTAGTTAATAGATGTATTAACTGCCCTCATTCAACTACAATGCTTCTATAGAGACTACAATTTTTTTACTTTTAAAATATTATGCATGCAAATGACATTAAGAAATATACTAAAAATAGCCTGAATTGAATTTTTGTTGTTCTTCAAGGAGATCCACACTTCTTTCCAATATATTCTTCAATATCCATAGTTCCAAATCAATTCTGTTATAAAGTACAAGTCTTAAGATTCTAGAATACTTCAATAAAACATGAAGCTAAATAGATACATTAACCATATCAAAGTCCAAAGTCCATGCCTCACATTCTAGAAGTCTTAATTATTTTAGAAATCACTTATCAAAAGAAATCCAAAATCATATCAACAACTCTAATACTAAAATTTGCAATACACCTAATGTTCAACCTACAATTTTATGTACTAAAAGGAACTTAATTCGCCCAGAATCTAAGCACTAAAAAGAATTTAATATGCCCAGAATAGATTTATACTAACTTGACCAACAAATGACGTAGAATCAAACTCATTAAGTGCCCTCCGAAAACATAATGAATGAATTTGATTTGTGATAACACAGAAGCATAAACTCCAATATCAATAGTCCCAAAATAATTTAATTTAGGTATAAAGTACATACAGATCTAAGGTTCTAAAAGACATAAAATAAAAAAACACAAAGCTAGAAAGAAACATTAACTAGATCAAAGAACATGACTTCCTTTATTTTGGTATTAGAATCCATTATTTTGGTATTAGACAGGGTAAGAACTACTTCCTTTTTACACATGGCTTTCATATAGGAACTTGTGCATAGCTTGATCATGTAGTTAGCAAATTACAACTAATATTTCATTGATGTTTAGATAATAGCATGGCAAAGCAGAGGTTGCCTCCCTGTGTCTATGGAAATCACAGCAGCAATCAAGGATATTTAACAAAGAGATACTTATTCTAGGTATATTTCTTTTTTTTATGTTGAACATTTGTACAATATAATCTAGTAATGCCAATGCATCTTAATACTACAATTGTTTTTGTAGTAAACAATATTTTAGATTGAGGAAAAAACTAAGCTACCATTTTCACATTGATTCTTTGGGTTTTCCTCAAAAGAAAGGGTTGAATTTGGAAGAAATTTTTTAATGCTTACTCTATGAACTTTTCATGACTTTGGCCTAGCACTTATCTTCATCAAACCCATAGCTCTTTTGATATTTTTTTTTTTTCACATCTTCTCGCTATAGATACTCATCTAAGAATTTCACTGACCAAAGTGTACTTTGACCTAGCACTTATCTTCATCAAACCCATAGCTCTTTTGATATTTTTTCATTTTCACATCTTCTCACTATAGATACTCATCTAAGAATTTCACTAACCAAACTATTATCTACAAGTGGATGCAATATTTCTCATAAATGATATTCACACCTTTTGAAATGGTTGTTCTTTTTTGGAAGTATAGAACTATATGATCTTATTGCAGGTTGTGGAGGTAAAGCTTTCTAATAAATAAGATTCTAAAGACAAGCAAAATCAGTCTCCCAAACTAGAGCAAGATTGCACATATTACATTTGCAATGGAAAGAACTTCATTAATCTTAGTTGTCTTTGGGTAGTGAGCATGTTGAAAGTTAGGAAATCAATGAAGTTATTTTAGAGAAGCTTTCCTACTATATTTTTTCCTAGTTTCATATAATTTGTAATAACCTATGTTAATTATGGCAATCAAATTTTGAGAAATAAAATGCAGTAGTGCTACCTTATTTTTTTGGATCATGTCCTTTTTAAATTACAATTTTATCATATAAAATAAAAATGGGTTTGCGAGATTGATTACTATTCATCAAGACTGTCGATTCGCCATGTCCACAAACCAAAAGAATAAAGGAAAAGACAAAACCCTAAACTTAAACGAGCACTAAACAACCAAGAATGAAAATTCACATACCTTGGGCAAATGATGTGCAGGAAAATGTGGAGTAATGTAGGCCAAGAAGCATTCCAAATTTGAAGAAGACAAAGCTCTCACACTACCCATTTCATATATTACACAATTTCTCCTAACTTTACTCCAAAGTTAGAGACCTTGTATCATCATTACCCTCGCCATTGACTCAATGGCACTAAGGGGGAAAGTATCTAAACACCAGAAAAACAAAAATCTAGAAAGAACAACATCAAGTTCTGACTTTTCACATTAAATTCGTAACACAGTCCTTGGACTAGAGTGATTCAAAGCCTGTGGGAAGTTTAGGAAGGAGGGGAAGGTAGCCACTACAAAACAAAGCCCATTACCTGCCTGTTACCTATGATTGTGAATGATAACCCACGTGGGAATGAAGCCCAGGCTACATACGAATTCGCAAATTATTTATATATGACCTTTTATTTGTTATGACCTGAGTTGGTCAAAATTTTGACCAACATGGGTAAACTTAAAGAAATTTTTGACAACACAAGATGAAAACTTAAAAAAGAAAAATAAATCATAGCATTGGTCAAAAATTTTGGTCGAAAACCAAGTGCAAATGTACTAGTTAGGAAATTTTGAATTCAAACTTGACAAGGATTTTAGAGGGCCAATAGGTGGTCCCAAGATTTCTTTCTTTTTGGAAATAAGCTACCCATACGTTAGCATAACATGTTAGGGGCCTAAATTTGACCATTTTATTACTTAGCTAACCTAGGCGACCCCTTAACCAATGCATTCTTCCACCAACTCAAAAATTGAGTTGTCCCATCAGTTCATAACCATCTTCCCTCTTAGTCAAAAGTAACAAATTTGGTAGGGATAAAGTTTGATGGGAGAGTGGGCTGATGCTTTTTCCCAAAAAGAGAGAGTAGGATAGTCTTTTTAGTGGACTTAGACAAACTAGTGGGGTGTTCAGCAACTCTCTAAGTTTAGAGACAATTAGGGTTTGAAAAGGGAGGACTATGGAGAAAGGAGATTTGTAACAACTTTCATTTTTCCTTTAGCTTGGACAAGGTTGGTGCCCATGCCATAACTCTCATTGTACTTGCTCAATAATGTTGTTCTTGATCATTTTGTATTAAAATTCATGCAATGTGTTTGTGTTGAGATTGTTGGTGTGTGCCATTGTTGTGAAGAATTTCTCTTGTAGGTTTTGGTTCTTGTTTTTGAGTGTTGATTGTTAATCAGTGTGAAGGCTTCACTTACCCTTGGAAGGGAAGAGATGCCTTGGGTGAAAGGGTTAGTTGGAATCCACATTGAAGTTGAGAGATTTTCCTCTTGGAGAGGATTTTGTTATTCATGGAGTATGGGCTCCATTGAAGCCATATACCTTTTTTGTTATTGTGGAAGGTATATTTGTATTTATGTGATGAAGAGGATGTATTTTGATAGCCTTGAAGAGGAATTATGCAATTGCAAATCTATACGTGAATAAGAATATGTGAATTCTCCTCTTTGGAGATCCCACCTTCACCCATTGTTTCATGATTCCAATAGTGAATCATTGTATTAAACCTTGGAGGGATGGTTTATGTATTGTGATGTTAAGTTGTATGCATCATTACTTGCATGAGTGTAACCCATTTGAGTCTTGTTTCCCCTACTCGATGGATGACTTCATAGAAGCCCAAGGAATAAGTTTCGTATCACTCATGTATTGATGGAACAAGGAAGGGATATGTCATTGTGTAATGTATTTGAAGGGATGAAATCCTTCTCCATGTTATTTTGCATTGTATTGTAAGAGTTGAAATCTTTTGTTTTGTCATTTGTGTACTATATTATAAAAATGAGGTCTTCATTTTATGTACATTGCTGTGAAAAATAGATCCATGAAGGAAGTGAAATTTTTTGGGACATTATCATATATATTCATATGAAAAGATCCAATGTCATGCATTTAGTTACATTAAAGTAAAAAGATTATTGTTTTATAGTGGGGTATGGGTGGAATTCATTCCAAAGAATAGGACCATTGTTGACACTTTGATGAACTTGTATTTTTTGTATCATGTTTTTTTTGAACCAAGAATCAATGTAATTCCAAGGATTTCTTCCCATGTATGAAAGAACATATATAGCCTACTAGTTCATGTTTGATTTTTTGTTTAATGGTAACTCATGAGTTGGATTTTACTGCTTAAGTGACTCCTTGATTATGTGTTGGAAACAAATCTTATAAAAGAAAATGATGTCAAATTATTACTAACCCGTATACCTAGAATTATGATGGATTAAATAGAATGGAGTGACTACAAAAAATTTCTCATAATATAGACCTATTCATACATAAAAACTCTCTGGAATTTGTATGACAAGTGGGAAAATATCCTAGTACCCATTACAGCCCAATAAAATAATCCTTGGAAATATTTCCTAGGATCTCTAACTCCTTGACATACATGTCTAATTAATTACAAACATTTAAATAATTATAATAATAATAAACTAATGCAAATTTAAACACAAACGCTTCTCCTATTTCTTGTTTCCAAAGAAAGATCATGTGACCCTTGGAAAGGACACACCACATAAAAAAGAGAGGGACTTAGACAAGGAATATGACACCATTCCAAATAAAATAAAATAAAGTTTAAGCAAACCTCCCCAATGATGAACTATCAACCATCTCCTTTTGAAGGGAAGAGTGTTGTTTTAAAATTTAAAAAGGAAAACACAAAACTCATACAGGGGAGAGGATCCAGTACTTGAACGGGTTCCAATGGTTGTAGTATAAATTGTTTACTTTATACCTACACTTAGTGACTTAACATCCAATTTTTTTGACAACATTGCACAAATACTTGTGACTTTAAAGTTGTTAGTACAATGATGATTACCAAAAAATGAATGAAAATGTACCCTTAGATCTAAAAAGTAACCAATGATGTGATGCCACATGAGCTGTGTAAGTACGGGTATCCTTTTTGCACAACTAATGGTCTCTCTTTTTATTTGGGCTATTTTGGACAACTTAGCAAAAGGCATGCTAATGTGGCATCATAATTGATGATGTGGATTTGAAAGCTTAGTTATAAGTAGATGACTCGCCAAATAAGCTACTATAGAAATTTGGTAGTGAATTAAAATTTCCACGTAGGATTTTGATAAGTGTGAAATCAGGGTGTTCAAGTACTAGGTCCTCCCCCCTAAATATTAATGTGTGCTGAATGCAGAAAGAAAGAAAAAGTACATGGAAGGTGGTAATGGTCCCACGTTCCCCAAATGTCATAGTTCCATTCCCCTTAACCTAGTTCCATATCCCAAGCATAGGCACCTTGACTATGGTGCTAATGAAGACGTGGAAAGAAGGGATGGAAGGTGATCACGCATTGTGCTATGTTCATGTCACCTTTCCTTTGTGCCTCCCTCATGTTTTTCACTATATCCAAAGCTAGGAGGCCTCATCCAATCACACACCACTATCTTCTTTTGCACCTCCCAAACACCCAACCTATGCATGATAGATGTGAAAGGGACATGGGTGGCTTATAATGTAGAGGGTCACATGGCCCAGGAGGAAGAAAAGGGGATGGGTGGGGAGTGTGGGGAGTAGTCTTAGAAATTAGTTAATTTAAATGGTAAGGGGTTAGTTAGTATAGATGAAATTGCTAATGGTATAATTTTTTAGTGACTTGTCATTAATTAGTAGAAATATATTGTTATTAGTTAAGTACAAACATTAGTTAGAGAATAAAATTATTAATTAGGGGGATGTGAAAATGAATATTGTTACTAGAATGAGTTAATTGTAAAATATAAATTGTAGTTAAAGATTTTTAAATTAAAGTAAGGTGATGATAGGAAGGTATGTTGAAAATTTTGTGGTAAAATATTATTAGTAGGTAATTTTGATTAGCAAGGGTATAATAGAGATAAGTTAGTAAATAATATTAATTGGTAGCTAATGTAAGTGGTGAATATTAGGAATTATGTTAGTAGTATATTATTAGTTATTTGGTGTGATAGTTAGTAATGTGTGGTTAGTGGTAGTGTGTGAAATAGAGGGATTTAGTTGTTAGACAATATAATATTTAAATAGTCACATTGTATAGTTTCATAGTGTAGATGTGGATAGGTGTGCAAAGATTAAACAAATTGAAATCAATAAATGTATATATTTCTTAATTATCAAGTAAAAATAAGATAAGAGCATTGGTATAGTTGATAGTAGTTGGTATTAAATCATGATGTCTTATGAAATTAGAGGTTACTTAATATCTAATGACATAGGTTATTAAGGTCAAGTGGGATTATCTAGCTTGTAGACTATTAGTGGTGAATGACTTATAATTCTGGAAATGAAATGTAATGATGGGTAGTATATAAGATAGCTAGTCATTATTCAATATGTTTGATAACTCAAGTGCATAACATAGAGACATTCAAATCTTTAATAAGTTTACCCTGTAATGTAACCCCCACCCTAGATGTAGACTTCATGGTCCATACTGAATTGAACCCTAGGCAAAACAATTAGAAACCCTAGTACTAGCATCAAAGAAACAAAGTAGATTGGACTTCTTTCTATTGAATTATGAAGTTGCATCATAATCTGTTTCCCTAGTTTCCAATGTCAATCTGAGGTGAACCTTCAAGCAACCCAGTAAGGATCACTTAAGTTAGGGAATAGAAAGTTTGAGCAACCTCATAAACATAACCATTTGGTATCTTGGTCTCTTGGCCATTCAATAACTTAGTTACCAATGTATAAGACTATATGAGATAATCTAAGTTGTAACTTCAAAAAAAAAGAAAAAAAGTTGTGTTTTTGCCTTGTAAAGTCTAGGCATGACAAAGAGCATCACTTACATCATTACTAAATAAAAGAAAATATCAAAATATAAATTTCATACTTCGGACAACAAATCGGACATTACCTCCACGATTTAGTTGATCGTATGCCAACTTCCATAGATGAGGTTTCATTCTTCATGGCCTTGATGTTGTCTCTTCTTTTCCATTAAAAAAAGTTTTTCAGTAATTTGATACTTATGATTATTATGGAGAATGTGCCTAAACTCATCAAACACTTAACTTCCTAAACTTCTTGAAAGACCAGATTTCATCTTTGGACCACAAACTAGACATGTGAATTTTCCCTTTATCTAAAGGCCTAAAAGATCATGTAAAATTATCATTCACAAATTAAACATACACCAATAATATGTAAGCACTATAATAGACCAAAAATATGTGACCTTAACAATATTACATACCACAAAAATGAGTTAGCATGTGGGCATCATGTATTGTCTAGACAAGCATTACATGGAATTGAAATTGTCTTTGTCTTATTGGTCTAGAGATGTCATGCATAGTGACCCCATTCCATAACTTCAACAAATCTTCAATAAGGGGTTTAATATACATCTTCATATTTTTAATTTGGTACTTACCTAGTAATTGAACAAACAGAAACATTACATAATTATTATGACCATTTTGAAGCACTATTTATAAATTAATTTAGATAACTATTAAATGAAAAGAATACCTAGTAAAATAATTGAAAAAATTATGTGATCCCTCTTTATGGACATCCAAGGAGGAATTTTATTGTTAATAACAAAAATAGGCCGCACTAAGTAAACAGATCTCATATCTCCAAATGGTTTGACACCGTCTGCTACCAATGAAAGCTTGAGATTGTGAGGTTCTTCATTAAAGTGTGGCCATTTTTTTTCTATGTCTATAAATGCAAAAGCATCCATAGACATTCACATAATTTCATGTCAATACTTCTATTGTGTGCATGGTAATCTATAAATTGTGCAAAGCTAATGCACTTAAATAATTGTTCAAGACATGGAATAATGGGAATGTATCAAAGAACCTTGTGAGACACTTCTTTTGTAATTTGATCTAATTGATATCTACTACTATGACAATCAGGGCATTCTATTGAAAATTCATATTATTTATGATATAGAATGTGATCATTGGGACATGGATGTATTCTCCGATACTTCATTCCATTTGATTTATAATTGTAGATAATTCTTAGTGTGAATGAGGCAAAATGTTTGATGGTGGTAACAAAAACTCATCTATCAACATACAACAAAAAATATGAATTGTTAATATAATGAATAGTAATGGAATGCTAACATTGAAGATGACAAAAATGGCATATCTTAGCATACATGGCATTGCTACATTGGATAAACTATTCATAACCTTCAAATTCACCAACAATACTATAGCAGAGAGAAGAGATGCTTGGGAGCATTGGTATAGGGGCTTGTATGCCTTCTCAAGTATAGGTATATCAAGACCATCCTCATCAACTATGCCGAAACCATCTTCTTCAATCATGTCCTTTGATACATTATCATCTTCTTCCATGGGATCATTATCCTTGGCTTGGATATTCAAACCTCCATGTTCCTCTAGTTAGAAATCCACATTCACCAATCAACAAAAATTGTGGCCACCTTCAACATGACCATGCTGCCTATAATGAATCTGGGATGTTGTGATTAGAATTCTTTGATTCTTAAAGCCCTTAAACTTTTTGCAAGGATAATTACATTTATCAACTTTTCTTCGAAACTAAGACCACAATCTAGCAATTGTGTCATTATCTTGTTCTGGGTTCATATTGTCAAGCATGGTCTTTCTTCATAGAAAAATATATCTATAAAATCATTAGATATGTTGTACTTAATGTTTATATCTACACATATTGTTTTGAAAGAAAAATTTAGTGTAATTAATGTGTATATCTACAAAAAATATTGGACATGTTTTACTTAATGTTTATATCTACACTTATGGTTTTGAAAGAAAAATTTGGTCTAATTAATGTGTATATCATGAAAATATTGGACATGTTGTACTTAATGTTTATATTTGCACATGGTTTTGAAAGAAAGATTTGGTTACCTCACTCAAATTCACCCATCTTATAATCAATGAAAAGTTGTCTCCTTAAAATGCTCTTTGTTAATATCCTCCTTTGTGTCACTTCATTTTTAATTCTTCTTGATGATGTAAATTCTTAAATATTTTTTACTTCACTAGTTTATGAACTTCATCACTAAAACACCTAATTCTTGGTTTTTGAGTGTTTTGGTGTTCAATAATGGAAAAAATGTTTGTTTCACCTTAGACATGCATTTCCTACCATTCCTAAAGGTTTGGATCAGTTGGAGTCCATTAGGATTAAAAATGCAAAACGATGTCATATTTTAAAAGAAATTGCAACTCAAATATCAAGCAATTGTTGTAATGAAGTATAAAAATATATTATTTTTTCTATGAATTACCTATTTACATTATGATAAGACTCATCCCATACCTAATACTAGTATAGATATCTTAAATAAATCTATCTAAAGAAATGCCGATAGATATCTACTATAAATTGATTAAAATTTAATTAGTGCACCCAAAACTATTTATATTTAACTAACTCCATTTATTTTATTTTTGGCACTAACTTAAGCTTTTTATTTTAATTTTTTAAATAAATTTGATATTTATATCTCCAAAGATTATAATTTTAATAAATATTTTTGTGGTATTTATTAATTAATTTTAAAAAGTTTACTATGTTTATAATTCAATTTAAGATTTGACATGTAGATGATTGTCAAATTTAACCGTAAAAATAAAAGTTAACATTAACACACTCACACCATCCCACTCCACCCTTTTTTCCATTGTAGAATGCCTATCAACATTAATGATATGCATTTTTTTGTTTAGCAAGACTTTAAGTGTATGTAAGGAAATGACTCTTATATTTTAGAATGGTTAATTGTATTCCTGCTTTGCAGAAGTGAGATTACAGAACAAAGTGGAAAGGTCCTACTGAAGCCTTCTAATGCACATGTGCCAAGTTACATTAGTAATTGTGGTTTTGGCTGATGAATAATGTATAGATTGTTTTTGACTCCTTGAGTGAATATGACCTTTTTATTAAGATTCAACATGTAGCTTTTTAAGACTTTGATTTGATATCTATAGAAATCTTCTAATTTTAGCTAATTTGTGATTTTTCATGTTACAGTGTAAAGGTTGACAATATTCATTTTGAGTCTTCTAGGGATTCTCACATGCTCACTAACTCTCAAGCATTGTCAATTATAGAGAAGGCATGCTGATAGGCTACAATTTTTTTTTAAAAGGGAGACAAGCAGTCTTGTACAATTGTCTTATATGTGCTCTACCACATAACCCAACTTTATCCACATGTAAGCTTTGTGAGTGCTTTTATGTGCAATAATCTTTTCATTTTCATTAGTGCATAGAATGATGAGCATGTGTTTCTATACAAGTTTAAGATTAGTGAATGAATTGTCAATTATAATGACATTTGTTTCAAAATAAGGAAATTTATAACTCTACCTATAAGTAATAAGTTATTGTAGGTAGATATATTCTCATAGCTTCAAAATGCAAATGAAGCATTTTGAACATACATCAAAGATAGACTAGCACAAGTACAACTTGTCACTGATAATTTCACCTAAATAGTTATTTTGATTTGTGAATTCATAGTTTTTCTTGAACTTATTTTTTCTTGGTTTTTCTTCTATATAAGTAGAAAGATATGCAATAGTTGGAAGAACACACTCAAGTATGCCTATATCAACACCACCTCCTGTAGCATCTAATCTATCTTTTGCAAAGCTTCCCCCTCCCTCTCCTCTTAATCCTAAACTATAGCTAGCTAGGTTGGAGAATACACATTCTAACTTGCATCCTTTTCTAGATAATATTGATAGTAATGGTGGATCTCTATCAAAAAATCTAGATTAGTCAGATATAAAAAGGCTGCCCCATTTATGGTCTCGAAAAGAAAGAAATGAAAATAATGCTATGTCAAGAGGTATTCTACTCTAAAAAAATTATTTGATGTAAATTTTTTTTTTTTTGGACTAACATATAGAATTTTCCAAACTAATGTCTTGAGAAATATGCTTTGAAGGAAATATGGCACCTGTTGGAACTTTGGATGCTATTAAAGAGAGAATGAAATGTATATAGGTAGCTGCTCTTGTTGGTGTAAATGTCAAAAATGTACCAGTAATGTCCTACTCAAATGGACCCTTTCCCCCATATTCTCAAACTATTTTATCTTGTCAAACATAATTTCATTTTTAAGAAATTCTTGCGTAGTCTAGGAGTGTTCCTCTGATGGACAAAAAATATTTGTTTGGTTTACAAGCTTGAATGGAAAGGCTTAAGAGTTGGACAATTGAACATTGAAAAAAATAATGTAGGTTCTTTTACTACAATCAAGATTTACAAAGCACAAATATGTTATGAATGTTTATTTTAAGAAGCCTTCAAAACATTTCAAGTGTTATGGTTGTTATGGAAATGAGTTCATTTTAGTGTATACATGGTGTAAACTTAAAAATTGTAAATACTTAGTAATCAAATTTAAATCTCACTCTATATTGGGGGTTCTGGCTCATTTTTTTTAATCAATGGGAACACTATGAATGGTGCTTATTTGTAAGCTAAGTGATTTGATAGTCTCATGTGTTTCCAATGCAATTTGTCGATCAATTTATTTTTTATTACAATCCACCTTAGATTTTTGATAAAAAAATCATGCCAACATGCCTATAAGGTTGGGAAGGTTTTATAATAGAGAATGGTTGATTTAGAACCTTATAAAAGATGATAACAACCAAAGTTTGAAATTAAGAGCTATACAAGTCAATAGGTATAAAAATGCATGGACAATCCGATGGGGAATTACTAAGTAGTGGTGAGTGTAGACATACTAGGACAATCCAATTGGGTCCATTTGACAAGCATATTAGTTTTGGCTTTGACATTCTATGACAAACATTATTTGATAATGATAATGTCATCATGACTTTGAGTCTGAGTAAAATATTCATGTCAAGGTTGGAAACGAGTTATAGGTTATGCATGAATCATTTCCCTATATGGGCATGCACAATACTTACAAGAAAATAGTCCTTAATGAAGAAACAACATATGTTGCCACTATCATATTTGAGAACCATTTTGGAAAAGTCAACATCAATTTAACTTTCAACATTAGAGTATTTTTAGGAAATATGATCCATGCTTACAAAAAATCTTTGGATTTAAAACCAAATTAGCATTTAAACTATTAGTATTGTAGAGTTGGGGAGTTAGATTTGTGATAATGAAATTAGTTAATAAAAGTATATAGAAATCCTAAACCAAAGCAATTGGAAGGGTTTTTAGGTCCCTTAAACACTCCTTCAATCATGGAATCCTTTTGGGAATTTTTATTTGAAGAATATGTCAACCAATTCAAATTACTTAAAGTCACATATATGAGAAAAGGTTCTCACTCCACACAAAATTATTTGATCTTAAACCAAATTCAATTAAAGATACTTCAAAATTATAGAATAATCTAGGAGATTAAAAATTTTAAATTGTGGAAACTCAAGATATTATAAAAGTTCTATGGGAACCATTTGTAGTGAGAGTTTGAAGACTATTTTGAAAAATAAAATGGATAAATTTCTTTGATCAACAACTAGTCTTCCAACCTACATCAAATGAAAGTATATCTTCCATATTTACTTCCACAATTGGTTTGGAACCAAAATTAGTCACTTTATATGAATATAATGTGACTAGTCAGTAATATTTTTAGAAAAATGATAGTAAAATGCAATGCTTTATTGGATAGTTTGATTCAACCTCATTCATATGCACACCCTAAATCCAAATAGAGATATGTAAGTGACTATAAATCGGTTTCAACTATCTTCAACCAATTTTTCAAATATAGAAACTGATTGGTAGGAGATAGTTTCCAAAAGTCAAATTGTGATATGGTTATCAGGATTTAACTGAGTAGTTTTTGAGACAAACTCATTGACACATGTTTCATTAGTAGTGCTTCACATGAATCCATCTCTCATGAGAAAAAATTCCTTCTATTTAAAAGTGGATAAGTCTAAATGATAGTTTTATTTGACATTAATGCTAGGTTTTTCTATTTTGACCCTAAATGATCGTGGTAATCATTACATTTAAGTTACCATTATGTCAATAATTTAATTACAATCAATTTACATAAATTATCTATTTCCTAGCTTTTAAACAAGAAAAGAAAAGTTAAAATTATGATTGTGAAAGTGATATAAAAGCCTTCGGTATAATCCCTTGATTACCATCTCAAGATTAAAATTATTTAGTTAAAAGAGTATACAATAGCAAGAAAAGTTCAAATAGCTTTGTTAACACTACTACCTCAAGCTTCAAAGTGCTTACTTAAAAGTTAAATATATTGTATATTCTTGACAACCAATATATATATATATATATATATATATACTTAGTTGCATTACCCAAGTATGTAGGTACTAATAGGATAAAGCAACTAAACTACTTATAGCTACTTTGATCTAATTTAATATAAATTTGATAATTTATTTGAATGTCTAAACATAAAATTTAAGCTCATATATAGTTAAGCTTGTAGAGATTTGAGTCATTCTATATATAATTATAAAAAAAGTATACATGTTGTCCCTGAAACATTAAGGTATATAGAGTTTTGGTAAATAAATAGTTTGGAATGCTTTTTAAAATATAAGAAACAAACTATTCCAATCTTTTCTAGGAAAGATTTTCACAGTGTTCTTAGATGGCCTACTACAAAAAATAAAGAATACCTAGAAATAGAACCCAAGGTACCCTAGAGAGTTTTAACTTACATACAAAGTTGCCTAATCATGATTTCTTTATAAAGGAGGCTAAACATTTGAAATAGTTTGATACAGATATAATAGTACATCCTTAAGAAAATGTTAACACAAAACCTGATAATGATAGTCTTGATGCAAGAGCAGCCACAAAGTATAACACATAAACATCCTAGCATGGGAAATCTTACCATGGGACTTACTAAAAGTTTGATACCCAACACAAAGAGTGACTAAATACTCCAAATATTGAAACTCACTAGTATTAAACTTCTCACAAGTATGATATCTTGACACATATAACTAAAAGATTGAGTCATGAAATGAAAATAGTATAAAATTTCTCGCAAATTTGACACCCTAACAAGGGATATCACTAAAAAATGATACACATCAACCAATGCTGTAAAAATAATGGTTTTCCTAGCAATTTGAGATAACCTATTGAGAACTATATTGAATGACAAGACATGACTAGTGTCAAATCTACATAATACTAATTATTTATTTAATTAGAATATTCTATTATGATAACATGTTTGAATGGATCAATAACCTTTCCTATTTCATCTTATATGAAAAAGGAATTAACAATATTGATTAAATAAAATATGCTCATCATAATTATTGAAACTAATTATTTAATTAATTAGAAAAATAATTATGAGTACATATTTGATTGGATCAATGTTATCTCGTATTTCATCTCGTTCAACCCAATCAAAAATTGAGGACTCAATCTCACCTTCAATCAAGATTGTACATGTGGTTTAATCTTGATGGTTGATCTAGTCCAAGGTTCTATAAAAGAAACCTTTGATCTTTCATTTTGGATGATGCACATAAAGAGCATTGAATTGATGTTGAATTGATTATTCAACTGCCTTGCATTCAAATTTCATTTTTTGTTACATGGCCATCATCTAGATTACAATGGATTTAATTTTCTTTATAATGTTCTTAGATTAATTTGAAATTAATTTAGATTAATCCATATCTTTGCATTCAAAAATATCAAAAACATAGATTAGATTGCATTTGCATTCTTTCAAATCCTTTGTACTAGTTTGGTCTGGTTAGTAAACTCTCAATTCTAAGAGGGAATAGTAAAACCCCGTCTAGTTAGAAAGAAATAGATCGCTTTGTGTAGACATACTAAATGGAAAATTTCATGTTCATTTCAAGATGATAATGAAAAATAATGATCATGTTGAAGTGTGTCTAGATTTAGAGGCCCATAATTAGCACTCACATTTCTGGCACGGGGCTAAAAAATCAATTTTCTGACCTCATTTTTATTAATTTTGATATTATGATATTTTGTGCTTACGATATAGTGAATCCTTATGTGAAAATATATTTTCTCATGGAAAGAATCTAAAACTTCATGCCATTCTTTGTACTTCCTCATGCAAGAAAGTGTATGGTCGTGTGAAGAAAGTAGTTTCTCAAGCGGGACAAAGAGAGTCTTGGTGCAGAACTATACAGAGTCTCGCACAAGGCTTGACATAAAAAAAGGAAAAATTGTATTTTGAAGTCCTTTTTTCATTATTTATTTTATCTAGCTCCTATTTTTGAAGCAAGTTAACAGTGGTGAGTAGATCGATGGTCAAAGATAACTTGAGGTAAATATACAAACAATACTAATGGTTTGATTGCAAGAATTTTTATCAAAGAAAAAATTCAAACCTACTCAAATGATGTTTCTTTTCTAATTCTTTCTTATACACATAGTTGAATAGGGCTTGTGAACTTTGTAAGGCTCTAGAAAAAGGAATAGGGGAGTATTCTCTTTACTACTTGGAAGTGATGCCTAAGAGTAAATCAAAAACCTAGATGCCTTTGGAAGATGGTACTCAAGGGAGGAAATAAAGGTAGTGGTTCTCCAAAGATTTTTTTTTTTTATAAAGATATGATGCTCTTTTCCTTTTAGGAAAATCAAAATCTTGGAAAAAGACAAGTTGTGATTGATAAGATAGCTCAATTATGAATATGTTTTGTCTGTTTGGTTAAGGTGATAAGGTAGAGGAGTAAGCTCTTTTCTATTTTGGAAAATTAGAAACTTGGACCCTTGAATTCAAGCTATAGTCTAAGTCAACCTTTAGAGGGCCTACCAAAGTGATCCAACCTCCGAGAACAACCCAAGTGAGCACACGTCTACCATCAGTGATTCCAAATCACTTTATTACATAAGCTTTGTATATTGAAAGACTCCAAAGCCATCTTATTTTCTTCTTCTTGATTCTAATATTGGATATCAAGAAGAGGCTCTATTTATTGCACTAGACAATGTCACCCCCATTCTTAATAGTCAAGTGTGTGCACTTTTAGATGTTGGTGTGGGCTTATGGCCTTAACCTAATTCATGAGGCCACTAGGGATTGATATGAACATAATCCTATTAAAAGATTTGTAGTTAGTTGCTTCCTATTTCACTTCTGGAAGGGTCCATAATATTTGTACAAGGAGGGGGAAGAATCTCTCTTATAGATCCTCATCATAGGCATGTACCTGGACATTGGAAGGTCATATACACCCTTGACCCCTACCACAAGGGTTCTCATTGAGTGCATATATTACTGAGTCCTTGGAATACACCAAAAATATGGGCACTCTCTAGTTGGGTGACATTGTTGTATGAGGTGAGTGCATGCACATAAGTTGTGAGACAAAGATTTTTTTGCCTCTTCCATTTCTAGTTATAGGGATACAATATTTCCTTTTTTGAGTCTACAAATTGTACAAATTCTCAAAATTCATTTAGATTAATCCATATCTTTGCATTCAAAAATATCAAAACCATAGATTATATTGCATTCAAATTCTTCCAAATCCTTTGTACTAGTTTGGTCTAGTTACTGAACTCTCAATTCTGAGAAGGAATAGTAAAACCCAATCTAGTTAGAAGGCAATAGATCGCTTTGTGCATACATACTAAATAGACAATCTCATGTTCATTTTGGGATGATATTGACAAATAATGATCATGTTGAAGTGTGTATGGATTTCAAGGGCCATAATTAGCACTCACATGTATACAAACCTTGAGTAAATGATTCGCTTCCCCCCCCCCACCACACCCCCTCTCAATTATTTTAAATATTTCTAACAATTGGTATCAGATCTCAATGCTTACAAAGAAAATTTTTAAGGTACTTAAAGCTAAATATCATGATGAATAAGAGATATTTACCCAAGCCAAATAAGGAGAACTTTCCTACATGACAGACCTTGATGAAGTTACACGTATCCAGTATTAGTCATGTTGTTGTTAAATTTCTAGAGAATGAATATGTAGAGGTAACAACTTCTCCTCTGACTACTAAAGAACTAAGGCAAAATTTAGATCACAATCAAGCAATGTTGGAGATTTTTCAACCCTAATCTATGTCAACTTTAATGACCTGAAAGATTGCAATACTACAAAGAAGATCTGAGATAGATTGAAGACCATATATGGAGGTGATGAGAATGTTCTAAGAGATAAATTTGATGACATGAGAATGATGGAAGGTGAGACAATCGTACAATATTAGACAAGAGTTCAAGAGGTTTTTAATTTTATTTGAGGTTCAAATGGAGAAATTGGAGATGAAACGTTGTTGAGTAAGGTATTGAGGACTCTATTCCCTATCTATACCATTAGAGTATCTACAATTCAAGAAATGAGATGCACACCGAGTAACAACTTGAACTTAGATGGTGTAATTGGTAGACTTGTCACTCTTGAGATGTCTAATTTTGATAACTACACACCTACTACTATTGAATCTACTTTCACGTCACAACTAGTTCTTACTAAGAAGAAAGGAAAATATGTGAAGAGTGAAAGTGATAGTTCTAATGATGAGATTAAAGAACTCGAAGTCCTCATTGCAAAAAGGTTTTGAATAGGGAGAGGTAATTTCAGAGGTAAATTACCTATAATTTTTTTTTCATGCAACAAAGTTGGTCATATTGTTGCTAGATGTCCTAACAAAGAAGATAAGAATGAAAGGAAGCCAAGAAAGTACAAAGGAAGAAGAGGTGTCAAATACTATCAAAGAAGCGAGGATGTGGAGGTATGAAATCTTGTTATACTGCTAAAGAAAAAACTACTAATGTATCTAAGGGTAATGATAATGAAGTTGTCTATGTTTATATAAAAGAAGATTCTGATGAAGATGAGAAAACTACATTAATTTCTTATGTGAACAAAAGTGATAGATGGATAATTGATAGTAGATGTTCCAATCATATGACTAGTGATAAGACAAATTTTAAGATATTGGTCCATACAATGGTGGATGTGTGAAATTTGGTAATGATATCTCATGTATTATAAAAGGTAAAGGCACCATTCAACTGACTGACAATATAACATGTGACAATGTTTACTAGGTTAAAGGACTTAACTACAATTTTTTGAGTGTTTCATAGCTAAACAAATCAGGTTCCAAAGTTAAATTTCACAACAGAAAAGCCAAGATACATGATGGTGATGGTAAGCTAAGAGGGTTGCATAAAATAAAGAAGCCTACCAATGATATGTGCAAACAATGTCAATTAGGAAAGATGACCAAGTCTAGTTTTAAGAGCAGAACATATATTGCTAGTGATATTTTGGAACTTGTTCATACTGATTTATGTGGACCCATTGGTGTTAAAAGTTACTATTGAGATCAATATTTAATTCAATTTGTGGATGAATACTCTAGAATGATGATTTTTATGTTTCGTAAAGTTAAATCTAATGCTTTTTAGTTATCCAAGTGGTATTTGGCCAAAGTTGAAAAAGAAACAAGGAAGAGTTTAAAGTGTTTGAGATCTAACAAAAGTTGTGAATTTATTTCACATGTGTTCAATACATTCTACAATGACAGAGGAATTAAAAGACAAATTTCAGCACCAAGGAACCCTCCTCAAAATGGGATAATTGAAAGCAGAAGCATATCAATAATGGACTATACAAGAACATTAATGATGGAGAAGGGTGTATCACATAAATATTAGAGAGAAGCAGTTAGTATTTTTACCTATACCCTAAAGAGAGTTTAATTCAAGAAAGGTACAAATGCTACACGTTTTGAACTATGGTATGGTTATGCTCCTAATGTTAAATATTTCAAAATATTTGTTAGTAGATGCTATGTATTGAAAGATAATAGGAATGGAAAGCTTGATGCAAAAAGTGATGAAGGCATATTCCTAGGTTATTCCACAAAAAGAAAAGCTTATAAGTGTTTAAATTATAAGACAAACAAAATTGTGGAAAGTGCAAATGTGAGAGTTGATGATTTTGCACAAAAATGTGATACTTCATGTAATGAAGAACCTAAAGACTATAGTACATTCATTTATGTGGATGATGATGCTCCCAACTCTCAATATGAATAAACTATTCAAGCTACAAGTTCCCATTAGACAGGTAAAGATGGAGTAGAAATGCAAATTTTTGAGCAACAGGTTGTAGATGTTGAGCTATAGACAGACAATTCCAACCATCAGATAGTGAATGTCAAGCATTCAACACCTAAACTAGAACAAGAACAAGGAAGAGAAAATGAGCCTAAGATTATTTTTCCAAATGAACCTAAAGAAGAACTAAGAAAAAAACTACCTGTGCTAGCAAAATATGTGAGAATACATCATAAACCTAATCAAATCATTAGAAATTTTGAATCAAGTGTTATGAAAACAATAAAACTCAAAGGTGACACATGCTTAAATAATGTGAGTTTGAGCCCAAAATAATAAAAGATGCTTTAGACAATGAAGATTCGATACAAGATATGAATGAAGAAATTGACCAAATTGAGAAGAACAATACTTGGACCCTAGTGCCAAGACCTAAAGACAAAAATGTCATTGGGACAAAGTGGGTTTTTATGAACAAGCTCAATGAAAATGGTGAAGTAACAATGAAAAAGCCAAGATTTTTATGCAAGGGTTATGCTCAAGAAGAACAAGTTGACTATAGAGAAACTTTTTCTCCTTTGGGAAGACTTGAAGGAGTTAGACCTCTACCTACATATTCTAAGAATTTTAAGGTATATCAAATGGATGTTAAATATGTATTTTGAAGTCATATACTAGAGGAAGATGTATACATTGAACAACCTGAATGATTTTTAGATCTAGACTAGAGGAACATGGTATGTAAACTAAATAAAACTCTTTGTGGATTGAAGCCCCAAGGGTATGGTATGTATTCTACATAACTATTTAGTGAAAAATAGTAACATCAATCTATATTTGAAGAATGACAAAAAGAATGAACTACTATTATCTGAGATATTTGTTGATGATATTATATTTTGAGGAAGAGAAGCATCATGTAAATCATTTGCTGATGAAATGGAAAAGGAATTTGAAATATCTATGTTTGGTGAAATCAAATTATTTGTTGGATTCCAAGTATGTCAAATGAAGTTTGGTATTTTCATTTCACAATCCAAATACATCAAGGAAATACTCAAGACTTTTGTTATGGAGGATTCAAGGCCAATGCGTACACCTATGTCTATAGGACATAGAATATCTAAGACTGATGATTCTACTATTGTAAAATAAACCCTATACAAATCCATGATGGGAAAATTGCAATATGTTGTTCACAACATGACAGATATTGCTTTGGCATTTGGGATTGCTGCTAATTTTTTTAGAAAATCTTGAAGAGAATCACATGATGGTAAAAAGGATATTGAGATATTTGAAAGGTATAGAAGAATATGGATTATATTACAATATAAGTGATAGAATTGAACTAAAGGTTTTCACTAACTCAGATTGGGCAGAAAATATTGATGACATAAAGAGTACTAGTGGAGGTGCATTCTTTCTAAGAAAGAGATTGGTTTCATGGACAAGCAAGAAACAAAATTATATTTCCCAATCAATAGCTAAAGCCAAGTACGTGGAAACTATAGTGAATTGTTCAAAGGAATACAAGAAGGGATTATAGATCTAGTAGTTATTTATTATGATGACACAAGTGCTATCAACATTTCAAAGAATCTAGTGATGCACACTAAGACAAAGAACATTGCCATCAAGTATCAATACATGAGAGAATTAGTTCAAGATAAAGAAGTGAAGCTATAATACGTGAATAAAAACAAATAGATTGTTGAAATATTCACAAAACCATTACCCTAAGATGCTCATGAATATCTTAGAGGTAAACTAGGGGTGGTTCCCCTCACTAAGGCTACTTAAGTATACCAGGTTCATTGCATCACATGTGTTAATCAGAACATTCTACATAACAGTGCAATATATCTCTACTTTGGGACATGCCTAAGGTAGAATACTTTAGTACAACATAAATAGATCAATCATAGACAAATAACAAGTATCAGCCAGACATGCTGAATATACATTATGTAGATGAATGAAGAGTTTGAAGTTAAGACAACTACATGTCTTTGGCATTATTGTCAAAGAGAAAGGATTACTAAGAAACAAAGATCTAAAGAGAGAGAGTATTAGGAAAGATACTAAGAAAAGAAAGAAAGAAAAATCTTATAGGGAGAAAATCATAAAAGAGAAGCAAACTCACAGAGGGAGTTTGCATGGATGAGAATCAAAATGAAACTAAGGATATTGGTCACTCATGGAAGTGAAATCTTTTGGATTTTATGGTAACCTATCTACTACTAGTATTCAGATGTTTGAGATGTTGTCATCAATGTCAAAGAGGGAGATTGTTGGAAATTTACAATTTGAACAATTGTTTTTTTATCATTGATGTCATATTTATGGATGGGAAATATTGCTACCTATTCTAAACATCATATATATTTGATCGATGAAGAGGATTTGAGAAATTTTTGATGACTATAGCACCTATAGAATAGGTTGAAGTTATGAAAAGGAAGTTACAATGGACATTTGATTAGAGAGACTTTGATAAAGAAGAGTAATTTGTTATGTCAAGAAAGCTAATCCAGCCAGGAAAAAGAGTAAAATACTAGGAAGTGCCAAGTAATGCTAATGTCAACTGAGCCCTAGTTAATGCCAATAAAATCTAGTGTTGACTAAGCATTAGTATCAATCGAGAAAGTTAGTTGATGCTGATCCAAAAAAAATTATAGCGACTAAGTATTTTAGTGTTGACCAAGTATCAAAATTTAGAGATTGTCAAGTGATAGTAAAAGAACAAATTCAAAGAAATTGTAAGATCAAGATGACTCAATTCATTTCTTAGGAGATGTAAAACATGTTAAAGATAAGATTGATGAGTTGGATCATTAAATTCAAGAAGGAGATTAGGTAAAGACATAATAGGTGGATTCTAGAGAATTTTCTAAAGGATAATCAAGAATATGTACAAATACAATAAATTGAGTTGAATCTGATTGTAAGCCCTAAGTTCTACAATGAATGTAGAAAATGGTAAAGTACAAATTTCTTATTTAAGGAGATATAGAGCCTAACATTTGGTGCCATCTCTAGCCAATATGTAGAATGAGACATATAGAGAAAGGTTGATCAGAAGCACACAAGTGAGTGAATGTAAATCTAAAAGGAGAAAGCTTGCAAATATGATGTTATTGATAGGTGAATTAGAGCAAAAGGCTTAAGTATTAATGAAAAGAGTGGATTGATTACTTGAATGGTGTCCAAGCATATCAATATTAGAAATGAAAATGGAAGGCTTATTAGTGGACCCAAAAAATTGAGTTGTAATCACACAGATCAAACCTATTATTTTCTTTCTTATCATTGTAAATAGTTTGTATCAAAATTCTTTCAATAGAGGTTGACCTAATAGTCATTTAAAGACTTAACAGTCTTTGTAAATCCTTTTACTAGGTGACATTATATATGGAATGATCAAATTCTTCTTACAAGGACACTCCTAATAGGGTGATTAAATCCTCTAACTATGTCACATTTAACATTGTGTATTGTAACCTTTAGTAGGGTTGGCTCTTAATAGAGCTCACTTCGAAAGAGTGAAAAAGAGTGACATGTTGTTGGTGGTTTTTCCAAAATTAGGTTTCCACATTATATCCTAGTGTTAAACTATGATGAATTTCCTATGAATGTTTACATTTGATATTTTTTCATTATGCAATGCAAGTTAAAGTTTATGACAATTTTACAGTAGCGATCGAGAAACAATATGATAAGAAGAATAGTGAAGTGTTTAATGTCTAATTGTTCAAGTAGTGCATATAGACCTTGAGTAACTAATTCATCCTCCATCTTAGTTATTCTAAATTTTTTGAATGGATACTAGGATTCAACACACATATAAAGAAGGAAATAAGGTGGTGGATAGTTTGGCACGGTTTGGTATTAGGATTGTTAGAGTGTGTTGTTAGAGATAGATGGATTACTTTCAGGAAAAAATTCAAAGTGTCATTGAGTGTGAAATACCCAAATATTTGGTCAAAAAAATTTGAAAAATGCAACGTGTATTTTCTCATCACTAAAATCCAACTATAGTATTGTGTTACCCACACTCTAAGTTGTCAAGTTGTTGTCTTGTCAGATAATTATTTGGGCCTCCCCCTCACTATTAAAGAGATCACCCAATAACTTTGGAAATCTATCCTTGAGAGGTTGTAGAAGAAGCTCACATTTTGGAAAGGGAAAGTTCTTAGTAATTTAGGAAAACTTCAACTCCTTACTTCCTCCCTACAGGGAATCTCAGTTGATTTCTTCTCCTTATTTCAAATCACTAATTCTATGATGATGATCCTAGAAAGGATCTAAAGGAATTTCCTTTGGAATATTTGAGAGGATCAAGCTAGGATCAGCTTGGTCAACTAGGACACTATTTGCAAACTCGAAGCCTTGGGTGGGTTAGGTGTTAGAAAGGTGGGGGACTTAAATAAGGCTCTCCTCACTAAAATTTGCTAGTACCTAGTTGTAAACTTAGGAGGTAGCTAATAGATTATGAAGTCCAGATACTTTCAAAACTCCCCCTTAACCTTTCTTATGTTTGATAATGACCTCACTCAGGGCTCTTAGGTTTATCTTTTCTTAGGCATCACCATTTATGGGGAAATTTTTTGGGGTGTCTATTAGAGTTTATCTTGACTTATGGTTCAGGACTATGGTTGGTTTTCTCTAGTTTGATCATACTTTAAAAAATTCTTAACAGTTTTACAAGTTCTTTTTATTTTTAAATCTTGGGAACACAAATAGATAGTAATCCTTCTACTTGTACTTCACTAATATTGCTCGATGTCATAAATCAAATATAAGTGTTTTTTCTTGATTACACTAATAGCTTAATTATAGTGGCAACTTGAAGCTTAGTGACCTTTAATATATAATTCTTCATATTATGTAACTTTTTATTGTTCTTAAGAGTTATTAAAACTTTGAAGCTCAACTTCATGTTTGTTTGTGTCTATTTGTAATAAGAAAATTAAGCTAGATTTTAAAGTGTTTTTAAGAAGAGTTTTGTTACAAAATATTATTATAACTTTTATTTGTAATAAATATCATAAATCCCTAAGAACAATTTTCAAATTAATAATTTTGACAATGATTCACATTGAAAACTTACTCTTCATTGGTACTATTTTTTGTTGGAAATGACATCATCCATTTTCAATATAATTCATTGAGGACATACTCATGATGAAATGTTGACTGCCCACTATTGAAAAAAATTAGAAAATCAAGCTCTGTATTGTGAGATGGAATCGCGATAATTGTTCTGAGAGGCACTATAGTATTTACCCCTTATCAATGCAAAAATATTTAGGAATATGTAACACAAGAAATAATCTCATATCTTATAATTTCTTCAAGATTGCATTGTGAATAGGGAAGTGCCCCCACTACTAATCTCTAGTTAGCTACTTTATGACTAGCATACATAAGATTAGAGAATTAAATTGTTACACAATTATGCTCATAAGAATTCATAGAAAATGGCTATTGGCACTACTTTTCTATCTATATTAATTCACGTTGGTCATCAGGGATCATATTTAAGATTTTAATGTTATTAAGAACTACAAATCTTACATTTTGTAATCATTTGTTGACCAGAGAAGTGAAGAAAAAAACCATAGTCCATCTATAGGGGAGCTAAGAAGGGAAGGAGTTGAATTCAAGAGGCATTGGGTAGAATTGGATAAATGAAGTTCAACAAGAAGATTTAAACACTCCATTAGCTTGATTTCAAAGTGGATATTAGATCATAGGTCTTCCTCATAAAATTCAATTTCCCTTGAAATCTAGTCAAAATAAAAGAAAAAATGCATTACAAGGCCAAAAGATTATAATTTCAATCTAATGATGGTCTTGATTGACACAAATTAAAATGTGGATTTTATTGATATGTGAAGGCATCATCATTGGTAAGATTCAAAAAATTCAATAGATTGCTCATCTTGGCAATTCTATGACAGCACCCTAAAAAATGGTCACAAACGAAACTTAGATGAGTTTTCTAAATCAATAAACCATCAACAACAAATAAATTGGTATAAAAGTAACTATGTAATCATTTATCATCAACTAATGAGTAATTATATTGGGATCTTGTTAGATTTTTTCATGGCATACGTTACAATGTCATGTTGGTTGTATATGGTTTGATCACACTTATAATTTTATTGTTGATAGTTCTATAATTCAATTTCCCTTTTGAATCTAGTTGATACAAATAGGTTTTTGTTGTTTCAAGTGTTATTATATACTAACTAATAATTTCTAAGATAAAAGTATTTAGTAGTTAACATAAACATTTTTTTTGATATATCTAATTTCATTAAGGAGTACTATATGCAAGCAGTAATATGGTAGCTTAAGAATGAATGATGTTCAACGTATAACTTGATAATTGTCTTAGCTAATGAATTTTCAAATTTTCTATCTTTGTAAATGTATATTTTAATGACTGTGTCTGTTTCTTTATCTATGATCATTAATATTGTAAATATTTTTTTAGTAAATTTGGATAAATTTTTTGAGTTATTATACATTATACCTTTGTTCATTCTTCTATTTTATAGGAATAACCTTTCCTTGATGGTATTAATGATATTTAAAAAATCCTTAAAGCTTTGGTCCTACCCACTCTAAGGGAAAGAGTTTAGTCTTTGGTGGTTGTAATAGACTTGGATGTCAAGGAGGCATTGTGCACCTCTTCTCCCCTATTCATTTATGTCATCTCTCCCACTTTGAATGGTCTTGTTAAATAGATAATGGGATATTCCTCTATACCCTCCCCTTATATTCTATTTGTTTTTCTAGTGGGCTCAACTTTCTAAGGCTATAGTGCTCAAATTACCCCCCCTAAGAATATGGGAGGGTAGAAGAACCAAAATGAACCTGTGGTCACAAGAAGGGTGACATGGGAAGTAAGGTCAAGCTTGGAAAACCTACTAGAAGAACTATTATGGAAAAGGCCATTGAAAAGGAAGTTTCTAATGGAAGGAAATTGACCCTAGAAGACTCCAAAAAGAGTAGAAAATGAAGTTCCTCTCCTAGAACATAAGGGGTTTGAATAGTCCCTAGAAGTAGTTCACAATCAAACAAAACATTCTGAGTACGAATATTAATATTCTATTAATCTAGGAAGTTAAAATGAAGTGTGATAACTTTTATCTCATTGTCAACAATCCTTGGTCTGGGGCCAAATTTCATTATATGGAGGCTATTGGTGGTTTGGGAGGCATTACTCTATAATGGAACCCCAACAAGTGTTCTAACAATGTCATATATCTTTTTCATAATTAATTAGAATTTTTGTTTAGATGGCACGATCTCTCTTGAATCTTATTCAATAGTTATTCCCCTAACACCCATGGCAGGTTATTTTTTTTGTGGGAGGAAATATAAGACCCTATGTCCACTAACATTAATTCTATGTTTCTTTGTATGGGTGTCTTCAATAACCCTTTTTTCCATTCAAAAATTCTAGAGGGATGGTGAATTTTTTAGCAGCTTATTCAAGTTAGGCTTGACATGATGACCACCTCCATATTTTGAAATATAAATTCCTCCTTGACTCTTCATGCTATTCCTCATGATGCTTCTGACCACAACCTAGTCATCTTAGATTGGAAGGATAGACCCTAAAAGAGGTCATGATCTTTTCTCTATGAGATAATATGGCACTCTCACCTAGACTTTAGTAGCTAGATGCAATATTGGTGGGGAATTAAGGTGTTTAGACTAGAAAAGAAAATTGAAAGTGTTAGAAGGTAGGTCATTGGATGGAGCAATTCCTCATTTAGGAACATCATCAAATAAAAGGAGGTCATTAAAGATAAGATGAAATATTTGATGCAAGAGCATCTTGGGTCTTTGAGAAACCTTGCATCAACAAAAAAAAAAAAAAAACTTATTTTCTCTGCCATTCTAACATTTGTGAAGTAGTCATTGCTACTTTTTTTTTTCATGTTGTGTGCAACTGTCATCATGTTGAGGACCTATCCTAGATCCTCATCCTAAGTGCATGATTTCTAATGTTCCTTATTTCTTGAATTTTGTGTTATTATTTTTGTTACCTTTTTCCTTATGTTTTTATCTAGTGAAGTGTGTTGTTCTAATTGGTGTGGTTTCCTTTGATTATGTGAAATCTTGTGTAGTTAGGAGTCAACTCTTGACACATGTGTGGAACTACCTTTTGGTGTGCATAGTTTCATATTATCCTTTGCATAGATTTTGGTTTACTCTTCCAAGTCTGGACCTATATTGTAATTAAATTCTTGACTATCCAACTTGTGGCTTAGCTAGCTATAAAAGAAGCTTGGTTAGATGTAGGAAAGATGATTCTTAGAGGATAGAAGGTAGATGATGTAAGCTAAGGCTCTAATATTATAAATTCTTGTTGTGCATAAGACTAGAACCTAGAAGGCTTCATAGTTGGGCATTTTGTGGTTTCTCTTTATGTAAAGTAAAATGATTACACCTAAAAGTATGTCACATCTGGCCTTGTGTTATCTATGGATCATTGAGTTATGTATAGCTTTCATGTTCATCTCTAAGAAGGGTAGTGTTGGAAGGGTTTAGTTGAGTTTATTATACATATTTTTACATGGTTTCATCAATTTTGTTGTTACCCCACATCAAATGGTATCAAAGAGAGTTATTTCTTAAGGCTTGGATCATGGAGAACCTTGTTGAATTTGGTTTTAGGGTGGCATATCTAAAACCTAATTTATAACTTGTAGAAGGTTATGATCTTGAAGAAACTATTGTCATGATGGTTCGCTGTAGGGAAAATTCTAATAACGCTATTATGGCATGTTGAGGAAGATTATAGCGAATCTTGAAGATGTGGAGATAGCATAAAGAGGAGGTGTACATATTGAATTTTTTAGTGATTATGAAGAGGAAAAATTGAATTTCAGTCCTAAACTTGAGGTTGAACAAGACGAGGAAAGGTTCCTAAGAGTTTTATCTAGGGTGAATGCTAGACCTATTGTTGAAGTTGCTTGTTATGAAGGAAGACTTCAGACTAATGTTGTATTAGATTGGATTGCTGACATGGATAAATACTTTGAGTATCAAGGTACTCTTGATAACAATAAGGTTAAGATAACAGTCACAAAGTTGAAGGGTCATGCTTCACTTTGGTGGGATCAATTGTAAATGGAGAGACAAAAAAGGAGAAAAGAAAAGATCAAGACATGGATGAAGGTGATTGGAAATATGAAAAATAAGTTTCTCCTTGTAGATTACCAAGTTAATTTTTTGAGGAAAAGGAAAAATTTGAGGAAAAAATATATGAGTGTGAAGGAACATACTAAGGAAATCTATAGATTGGATATCAGATATGGACATGTGGATGATGAAATTGAGAAAGTGGCTAGATACCTGAATGGTTTGAGGACATCGATTCAAGATAAGATCAGTTATGTTAAGATTGATAGTGTAGAAGAAGCATACTAGAACAATTTGAATACTAAAGAAATATTGGCGAAGAGACATGATCAAAGACAAAGGGAAGAGGTGGCATATTTTAAACTAGACAAATAAAATATGCAAAAAGTAGAAAATCTAATAGCAGAATACATGATAAAGAAAAGTTAGAATAGAATGAAGAGCTTGCTAGTAAAAGAGGTAATTAAACTAAAGATAGCTACACTAGTTACTCTAGGAATAATAATAGCAGAAAAAGAGAAGAAAGATCTTGGTTTAAGAGTACTCATTACAAATATGGCGAAGAAGGACATAGAGCCTTTGAATGTACTAACTCTAGAAAGTAGATTGGAGGTAATAGTAGAAGCACTTTGGCTTGTGAAGTTTTTGAAATACATAATGATCCCAGAAAGGGTGTGAATATTGTGTTAAGAAGGATATTGTGGAATGAAGAAGTTGAGGGAGAACCTATTTTGAGAATAAGTTTGTTCAAAATGAGATGTAAGATCATTGGAAAATGTTGCAAGGTAATCATTAATAGTGGAAAGTCTGATAATTTGGCATTTGAAGAGTTGATTAACAAGTTGACGTTGAAGGGATTGAAACATAAGCCTTATCATGATGCTTGGATCCAAAGAGAATGTAAATTACGTGTAAGTGAGAAATGCCATATTAAATTAAAAATTGAGAATTATCATGATAAAGTCATGTGTGATATTATTCATATGGATTATTGTCACATTATTTTGGGTAGACCTTGGAAGTATCATAGATAAGCTTTGCATAATGGTAGATTGAATTAGTATACTATTTGGGTAGATGGAAACAAACAAATATTGTTGCCTTTGGTAGAAAAACTTGAGGAGATTCAATGTACCAAAATTAGAGTATGTTTAGTTGAAGGTAATCAATTTTCTAGAGATATGAAAGAACATAATGTTTGTTTTTCTTTGATTCCTAGAAATATTGAGAAACACGATGAGTAAGAAGATGCAACTAAGATTAAATCCTTGTTAGAGAAGTTACAAGACATTATTTCTAATAATGTACAAAATAGTTTACCACCTATGAGAAGAATAATTCATTGTATGGATTTTATACCTAGAGCTAGTTTGCCTAATAAAGCACCACATAGATTGACACCTAGTGAAAAGGTTGAATTGAATAGAAAAATGTACAAATTTCTTTGGAAGGATATGATTAGAGAATATTAGAGTCCTTGTGCAGTATCTATTGTGTTAGCACCTCAAAGAATAGAGAATTGAGAATGTGCACTAATTCTAGAGCTATAAACAGGATAACAGTGAACTATAGATTTCCTTTTCCTAGGATGGATGACATAATGGATAGTTTGAGTGGAGAAAATTAATTTACAAAGATTGATTTGAAAAGTGGCTATCATCATATTAGAATTAGAGAAGGAGATGAACGAAAAACTTATTTTAAGACTAATGAGGGTGTGTATGAATGGTTTGTTATGCCTTTTGGTCTCACTAATGCACCTAGTACTTTTATGAGGTTGATGAATGAGGTTTTGAAGAGATTCTTGGATGAAATTTTGATACTTAGTAATTTTGGCAGTAAGTCATTTTTATTATTAGTGACAACACTTATTCAGATTTTGTATGGTTACCAAGCTCTTCGTCTAGTCTCCAATAATTACCAAGCATCATAGTTTAGACTGAGTAGTCCACTAGTTCAAATCGAGCAGTTTAGTGTTTGCTAAGTAGTTTAATGGTTACCAAGATTTGTAGTGTCTACTAAGTCATTAGTTCATGTGATGAAAAGTAAGTGTTAACCAAGTGATGGGATAATTAGTCTTTACTAAGTGTAGGCATGGTAAACATGGAATTTGATTTCTACTGAGTGACACAGTATCTATCAAGTGTCCAATGTATATCAAGTTTGAAACTATGTTGAAGTGATTAGTATGGACCAAGCCTCTACTTCTACCAAGTGCATGACAATGTTGAGTAATGATAGTGGACACCCTGTATTAGAAATTCACCAAGTCAAATTTTAGAGCCCAAGTTTCTACATTTAAGCCAACTCAGTAATATTGGTGTTATCTTGTGTATTGGTTGACCTTGTAATTATAAGAATTGGGTTGGTAAATATGTAAGGTTTTGTGTCATACCCAATAGTAGTAATAGTTTTTGAGAAGAGTGAAAGCAAATGTGATAAGCATGTGAATCTAAGTCAGAAGCAAAAAGTGCATGCAAGGTCAAATCAAGAGTAGTAAAGTTACATCTATCACAAAGAGGTTATTAGTATTTCAAGGATCTTAATTAGCAATCCACTTGTAAGTAATAGATATACTATTTCATCCTAAGAGGTGAATCAGATTCAAATCCTTTAATAGGGTAGACTTAACAATCTTTTCTTTAAATCTCTTTACCGAGTGCATACTTCATTGTATGTTTGTAAATCCTCTAACAAGGTAGACCTAGTAGTCCAAATTGCTCCTAATAGGGTAGATCATTAGAAGTGATCATTGTAAGCCTTAATAGGCCAACTTTATGTTGTAGTATTAAAGTTTTGTAGGTATCATCCTCACCCCAGTTTTACTTTCTATTTGGAAGGTTTCTGGGTCACCAAATATTGTGTTCAAAGTATTATATGTTTTTAGTTTCTCATGCATGCTATAGATTAGATCTATTGATGATAATTGGTTTATGTTATTAAGTGCTAAATTTGTCAAAAATTTTGAGGTTACTGATTCACCCCTCCCCTCTTAGTAACCTAGCTAGTCTTGAATATTTCCAACAATTGGTATTAGAGCATTGTGGTTCTCAAGATTAAGTTTGGCAGCTTGAGCAAAGATCAAGGATAATGGAGATATTCAGACTTGAAAAGAAAATTGACAATGAAAATTTGGATCTAGAGATGGCCATTTCTCAACTCAAGAAAGCTAAGGAGAAACTTTCCCAATCCATGAAAAAAAGGAAGGAACATGAAAATCAAATGAATGATCGTCAGTATATTGAAGAAAGAATTGAAGACTTTTTCCACTTAAGTAGTTTAGATGAAGTAGATGATGCAATCAAAGAACTCCTAGAGAAGAATGGTTCCCTACAAGAAGAAGTAAGAAAGCTAAAAAGAGAACAAGAAATTCAATCAGTAAGGTTGTGTGAAGTATTTGAATAGAAAAGAAAGATGAAGGAAGAGATAGATGGAAAGAACAATGAAATCTAGAATCAATCCCTTCACCAAGCAAACCTTATTGATCAGCTCTCTAATGCAAATGATAAAATCATGAGCCTAAGACTTGAAAATGAAAGAATAAGGAATGATCTGAATTCTGAAAGACTTACCAATAAATAATTAAGGACTGATCTAAACTCTATGAAGCAAGTAAATGAGAGAATGGTGAAATCTCAAGTAGACATGGATCAATTGAATCAACTAAATGAGAAAAATCTTCATAGACAAAAAGGTAAAGCTAGACTTGGATACAAAGAGGAAGGTGAATCTTCCAAACAAGGTACTCAAAAGAATCAAAGGCCTACTTGCAATTACTATGGTAAGATAGGTCATACATCAAATAAATGTTGGAGTAATGGAAAGGAAAAATTCAATGGTAAGTGTTGCAAGTGGAGTTAGCATGGTCACAAATCTAATGAATGCAAAGAAAAACTAAAGTTTAAAGACAAGTGTCACAAATGCAAGAAATAAGGTCAGAAGGCATCAAACTATAGAACCAAGTCATTCAATCCAAGAGAGATATTTGTGAAACAAATATTTGGTTGGGACTACAATACCTGGTGAAGATGTTGTTACTGTGGAGAATATGGACACATTGGCATAAATTGTACTAGACATCACTTGAGGAGAAAAGATACTACCATAAGATGCTACATGTATGCATGAAAATGCGGCCTACGCTAACACACACACTTCAACACAGTCCTTATTTGCGGATTCATCATGGAATGAACATTGAATTGTTCATCCAAAATTTTCCCTACAAAGCGACTTGTTGCCTTCTATCTAAAGGGATTTTTCCATTTAATATCCTCAGGATTGAGGTGTAGGCAACCAGACCCTCTAAGAACGAAGGATTTGACAAAGGAATTAAGCTAAGAATGAGTATACAGATTAATCTAAGAAATGAAAGATGCAATGTAATCTAAGAACAAATGAAGCAAACTAGATTAAGCATATGCATGATTAAACTAAAATGAGATTAAACTAAAAATGAGAATGTGTGCAAGAAATCTAAGTAAATATGAGCATGAATTTCAACAGCAATTCGATAGAAAATCAATTCATCCTCTCCAAAATGAAGAGATGAGGGTCTCTTAAATAGAGTCTCTTGGAATCCATCAACGGTTGAGATCGATTCAGATCAACGGTTAGGATTGAAGATGAGTTTCAGTCATAAAGGGAGATTCCCAAATTAGAGGGAGTTAACAGACTTAATTTGAGTAAAATAAGGAGTTAACTGTTTTAATTTGAGTAAAAAAAGGAGTTAACTGAGTTAACTCATTTTTGATCAATAGTGAACTAGAAATTCCCCTTTTTGAACTGAAGAGAGATTTTGTTGAGATATTTAATTTAATAAAATGAAATATGCTCTCATAATTACTTTTTCTATTTAATTAAATAATCTTTAATTAATTAGAGACACTTTTGTTTAATTAAATAACTTCATTTAATTAATTAGGAATGTCTTCCCATTTAATTAAATAACTTTGTTTAATTATTTAGAAGTAAGTATTCCGTTTAATGAAATAATTTTTTTTAATTAATTAGAAATACCTTTCTCATTTAATTAAATAATTACATTTTATTAATTAAGATAGGCGTATTTATTAAATTAAATAAATTTAATTCCATAGTACATTATCCTTAGGATATAATTATAATTTAATTAAAGTATAAATACTTAATAATTAAATTAAATAGTAATCAATAGGTTTAATGTGAATAATACGAGTAAATACTATAGGAATTAAATAATAAGCATGATGAATGCAGATTTAGGTTTTCTGCATCTGACAATTAAGTCAAGTAGCGAATAGCAGAATGAGAATTGCTTATTAGAATAGGACTTCTAAATTATCAGGAATAGAGAAAAATTGGTATAATGGAAATGAGCCAATTTTGGGGTATTACATTTTTCCCCTCTTTGAATGAATGTGCAACCAGCACGTTTAATTCAAAGAAAATCAGAAAGCATGATGCAAAGATGAGATTGGTTCCGAAGTTGATGACATGGAGACCAATTGATAAGTTTTTAAGGACCATCTCTAGAATAAAGCTTAATCCTAAGGGAACCAAGTAGAACAGTTAGATACCTAATATTGATAGCATTTAAAAGACTACCTCTAAAATGAAGCGTAATCTTTGAGGATCCAAACAGAACATCTAGATACCTGAAATTGATAAGGATTTAGAAGATTATCTCTAGAATAGAGCTTAACCTTCAAGGATCTAGATAGAACACCTAGATACCTGAGATTGATAAGCATTTAGAAGATTATCTCCAGAACAGAGCTTAACCTTCAAGGATCCAGATAGAAAACCTAGATACCTGAGATTGATAAGCATTTAGAAGATTATCTCCAGAATAGAGCTTAACCTTCAAGGATCCAGATAGAACACCTAGATACCTGAGATTGATAAGCATTTAGAAGATTATTTCTAGAACAGAGCTTAACCTTCAAGGATCCAGATAGAACACCTAGATACCTGAAATTGATAAAAGATAACAAGGTCCCATCATGAGTCATAGAATCATTCCTAGAACAAGGTTTGATCCTCAAGAGTCGAGGTTTAGACTGTCCCAATACCTGTCCATCGAACTTTAAGAAGAGTTGTTATAAGGTTGATCAATTGATGAAAAGATAAGATAGATGGCAGAGATGTCAGATAGAAGGGAACAAAAAGCCCCAAGTGATGAGATGCCCCAAGTGACTAGGACATAGGATGGGAACTAGATGTCCCAAGCAATAAGTATTTAATGATGTAATCATCCTGCCCCCTCAGGAGCAAAATCGAAAGATAACACACCAGAAATATGATTTGAAGCAGTATATAATGTCAGCAGAATGTAGAAAGAATCAGAACAATCTAAAGATTGGGTTGATTTGAAATGATTGCAAAGTCGCAAAAAAAAAGTTTGACCAAAAATTGACCAGAGTCAGCCACAGTTGACTTAAGTTGACTATTTTCAAAATAAATTTTGAAAATATGGAGAATTTAAAGTTGAAAGGATTCCAAGAATCATAAAGTATCAGAAAGATTTTGGGCTGCACAAGCGTTCGATCACGTCAGTCCCCAAAATTTTAAAATGTATTTTTAAGGCTCTTAGGTGTGTTAGATTTCGAATTTGATCTCGAAAATGGATCCAGAATGGTCCAATTAGCTAGGGGTGCGATTTTTGTGCAAATCCGAGCATTTTGAAAAATTTTGTCAACACCTATATAATGGCTCGAAGGGTCATTTTCAATTCATTTGTACTTTTGTCTTCTAGTGATTTTGAGCTCTGATAGACACATGGCAGTGAACCTAAGACATCATCGTTTTGAGTGCTCCAGACGACACAACCGACCAATAGAGTACGAACCACCGGTGAGTCATCAATTTCTTATCTCCGTACTTTTTTTTGTCACGCATTTTGAGGTCTTTTATGCACGTTTTTAGCATGTTTTAGGATGTTCAATTCTTTCTTCGCACGAGACCGATCTCTTCTTGCGCGAAGATCTTCTTTCTTCGTGCAAAGAAATAGGATGCGTTGTTTCTTCGCGTGAGGCTGAAATATCTTCGCGCAAGGCGATTTTGGTTTCGTGCAAGAACCTCCTTTCTCGCATGTGAAGATCCATCTTCGCGTGAGAATATCTTTTTTCGTGCGAAGGAGAGATTCTTCGTGCGAAGAAATACCAGTTTCGCACGAAATTTTACGGATTTCGCATGAAATTCTGTGTCAGTTTTGTGTTTTTTGCAGTTTAGAAAATGCATTTTATTTCATTTTTGATGCTTCGATTCGACTTGATACTGATCGTTTGTTTGTCATTTTTGTGCATGCAGGAGGTATTCAGAGACGTATCATTTAGATCTTATTATCCGCCTTATGGAGAGTTATTGTGAAGTTTGGATGATGCAGATCGAGCACACATTGCCCGATTGGGCTTGTCTTCACTATGCCAGATTCCAACCATGATGGTGCATCACGATTTACTGACTGCATTAGTAGAGCGTTTCCATTTGGAGATGAACACATTTCATTTTCCAATGGGTGAGATGACCATCACACCAGAGGACATATGGAGGATCTTGAGGATCCCCTTTCACAGCGCCTAAGTTGTGTATGATACAGTGCCTCGATTAGGGACAGAGGCACTTTCCATTGTATTCGGGAGAGAGCTACCGAGATGCAGAGCCATCAGCTGGGATGAGCTGATGCATACTTATGGACCCACACATAGGTTTGCATCTGTGTTGGGTATTTTCTTGAGCTACTTCCTATGTCCTGACAGGGGATAGCATGGATTGGAGTGTGGATGGGGTGTCATGCTCCGTAGGATGGTTGAGGCACCTGAGATCTTTGGGTGGGGTCAGTGTATGTTGGCCCATCTTTTTGATGAGATGCATGAGGTTGTCTTCCATGAGAAGAAGAACATGGCAGTGAGTGTTTATGTGCTACAGATCCTAGCCTGGGAGCATCTCCCTATATGTAGGCCAATTTTTGAGGATTCTCGGGAGCCCATGGAGCCTTACATCTGTAGATATCGAGGGCATATTACCTAGGCCCACCTAGGTAAGACTGAGCATTAGCGGACACATCTCGATGACTTGGTGTCTGTTATATGGTGACCCTGGAGAGAGACAGAGGACTGGGATGATGCCCTGAGAGAGCTAACTTGGATGTTTAGTTCTCGACCGCTGGCAGGCAGGACAACATCTGTCATAGAGAGATTCATCATCTCACGAGTGTGGTGGCAGTATGGCCGACCATAGGACATTTTAGCTGAGTACTGTGCCTATGCCAGGGTGCAAAAGGATATAGAGCAGGGATGGCCTCCATGGATGGATCCAAGATGATCCATGATAGATATTTGTAGCCTAGTTGCAGTTCAGTGGGACTACCTACCAGAGGTAGTAGATGCCGGGATGATGCCTGCATATCAGGCATTTTTGATGAGCCATCCATTCCCATGCTTCACAGATCCACTAGGGATGGCAGGGCAAGTACAGGGGTAGGCACAGCCACAAGTGCCACCACAGGTCCAGCATCAGGTACATCAGATACCTATTCCCCCATGGTAGATGGGATCAGACCCAGGTGCTGGGGGCAGTGGAGTAGGAAATAGTCAGTGAAGGAGGCAGAGGATAGAGGAGCAAGCCCTTCAGTAGGAGGGCCCACAGCAGTAGGTAACTCCACTGTAGCAGGCACCTCCACAGCAGCATGCACTAGAGATGGTCGATGAGGATATGCCGGATCAGCCGATAGGTGGGGTACAGGATGCAGTATAGAGGTACCGAGAGCAGGTTCGTGCAGCCTCTCAACAGTTGGGAGAGTTGCAAATTGTAGTGGCAGTCAGGGATGTGCAGCTGGTAGAGAGACAGAGAGAGACAGATCACCAGAGAGAGTGCACGAAGGCTGCAGAGCGGAGGCTAGAGCTGGCACAGGATGAGATCCATGTCCAGTCTGCTCGAGCTGCATATTATTATGCTACATACACTAGTGCAGTACCTGATGAGACATTGCAGGTGCAGCGATTCTCTCAGTACGCACGAGAGTCCGAAGGTGCACGACCTCCTGTCAGGCCAGATATGCCACCACCGCCTCTGCCACCTACTGTCCCTGTTCCTCCTACTCCTTTTGGAGGCAAGAGTTTAGGACAGAGTTAGATGCTCTGTGCTTGATTTTTATTTTGATCTCTGGCTATGTATCGATTGGTGTGCCAGCACCAGATGTATCATTTTTGATCGATTGCGCTCGAGTAGCGCCCATTTTTTGTACTGACCCATTCTTTGATATATATATATGAGATTTCGAGCCGAGTATTCCTGTGTTCATGTCATTGTCTATTTTGTTTTGCTCTGATGTACATGAGATGTATGTTTAGATAGAACGCATATGTATGAACTGACATCTGATGTAGTGTTGTGTGTTTTTGTTTGACAGTCACAAGTATTCCGTTGAGGAACGAGAATCGATGAACCAATCGCTTGTGCAACCATGGAGGGAGCTGATGTATGTGGAGTATGAACAGGATTACCATCGAATCGCGTGCTAATGCAAATGAAGTATGCAAGACTATGTTAAATGCAGTCCTAGGTCTGGTTACCAAGCCTCAATGATTTATCATCATTGGATATAAAATAAAGCTCGTATGTTATACAATTTCCACTGACATTGAAATCATGAAAATATGAATGTAACATATGTTATTGGAATGTCAGGATTAAATGTAAGCATTCGAGGCACAAGAAGCCAGAATGACTAGAACATTTGTCCCTTTTAATGTAGCAAGTTAACATAATCATCAAAGCAAGAATGCTAGGATGACCTGAATGTTGCTTGCATGACAGGCACACAAACACACAGGAGATTCCTCTTATGTGAAGTATTCAATATTCATGTTGTCTGCAACGACCCTTATGTTCGTAACCTAAGATAGAAGTGTGCCAAATATACTCACAGTGATCCATACGTTCACTTAATAGGACGAGTATCAGTATGTACTATAGCATGAAGAGTTCACTCCAACAAACAAGGAGAAGAACCAATATTTTTTACATATCTGTATAAAAGGAGTCGAGGTACACACGGCCATCCAATATGAAATGGAGGCTCTTATATTGGACACCCCTCTTATAGGAATAGATCAACTTATTGGAACTAAACCACAAACAGAAAGCATATAAAAAGATCATGCCCCCAGTCATTACTTCTCTAGTCAAAGATGACATCATCAAGTTGCTCGACGAGGTATGATAAAGCAAAACAAAGAAATAAAAGAAAATGTTCAGCATATCCAAGCAAGTATATCATTGAGTTTAATGTTTTCGAGATGATGTCAAGTGTCAATGTCCAGAATATGTAAGAAAGAAATCTCTTTAGTAGGGTGACAATAGTAGGCAGACACAGTCAGAACAATTGGTGATTGAGGTCAAAGAGGAATCTTCATGATGGAGAACCTAAGAAGAACTAAGTGATAGTAGGCAAACATAGCCAGGACGACTAGTGACTAACGCAAAAGAGATCTTCCAAAAAGGAATCTTGAGACATGACCTGAGCAACGGTAGACAAACACAGCTGTAACAATTGGTGACGATTGCAAAAGAGATTCTATGAGGAGAATCTCAGAAAGAGTGACACTAGCGACAATAGGCAGATGCAGTCAGAACAACTGGTGACTGTCACGAAGGAGATTCTATGAGGAAAATCTTGAAAAGAGTGACACTGGCGACAGTAGGTAGACACAGTCAGAACAACTGGTGATTGTCACGAAGGAGATTCTATGAGGAAAATCTTGAAAAGAGTGACACTGGCGACAGTAGGTAGATTTAGTCAGAACAACTGGTGATTGTCACGAAGGAGATTCTATGAGAAAAATCTCGGAAAGAGTGACACTAGTGATAGTAGCTAGACGCAGTCAGAACAACTGGTGACTGTCATGAAGGAGATTCTATGAGGAGAATCTCGAAAAGAGTGACACTAAAGGGGGAATGCCCCTGAGCTATGACAAGACTCAATCCATGGATACATGAGCAGGAAAAGCAGGAAAGAAAAAGCATAAAAGTGACCAAAAAGAGGCGCTTGTTTACCAGGTTTTCACCTTCATGGTAGGATTTATTTTATTTTATTTTATTTTTTTTGGTATTACAAAGGTACCTATTGCTTGGTTTTTACCAGGGTAACAACTTTTTCAGGACTTTTTCTGATTTTTAAGATTTTTTCAGGACATTTTTTGATTTTTAGGATTTTTTTCAGGACATTTTCTGATTTTTAAGATTTTTTCAGGACATTTTCTGATTTTTAGGATTTTTTCAGGACATTTAGATATGTACAGAGAGCTTGCTAATATTGAATCAAATGTAAAACCATTTCAGGTGGAGAGTGTTCATAAGCTCTTTAAGCACTTCTCCTTCAGTTGTGGAAAGTTGATAGGTGCCAGATCCATATATTGCAGTAATGATGTAAGGACCTAGCCAGTTTGGTTCAAACTTTCTCTTTTGCATTCGTTGTTGTTGATTCTTAGGATCTCTCTCAGGACAAGATCACCTAGTTGGAAGTCATGTGGCCTAATTCTCCTATTGTAGCTTCATGCCATTCTTTGTTGATATGCTCGTAGATGATCACAGGCCACTTGTCATCGTTCATCCAGCAACACAAGTTCTTGAAGCCGGGCTATCCTATAGTCAGCATTTGTGATAAGGCCTTTCATAGAGATTCTCAAGGTAGGAATCTCGACCTATATTGGAAGCACATCATCCGCCCCATATACCAACGCAAAAGAAGTCGTGCTCATTGGAGTTCTAATGCTTGTTCTATATGCCCACAGGGCTGGATTGATCTGGAGATGCCAGTCTCGCCCTGACTTACTGACTGTGCGATGAAGAATTTTGAGGATTGCCTTATTGGATGCCTCAGCTTGGCCATTACCCTGGGGGTAATAAATGGAAGACCAATGTTGTGTAATTTTGAATTTCTTGCACAGTTCCTTAAGGTCTTTATTTTTGAATTGTCCTCCATTATCAGTAATGATTGAGGATGGTATACCATATCTACAAATGATGTAGTTTGTGATAAAAAGCACTACAGTTTTGCCATTAGCAATTGTGAGAGGGACTACCTCTACCCATTTTGTGAAATAATTTGTAGCGGTGATAATGAACTTATGTCCATTAGAAGAGGTTGGGTGAATCTGTCCCACCAAGTCAAAGGCCCATTGTTGAAATGGCTATGTTGAAGTAGAGGGAATCAACTCTCTAGCTGGAGCGTGAATGAGATTCCTGTCCAGTTGAAACTGTTTGCAGGACCTAGCATATTTAATAGCTTCTTGCTCCATTTTAGGCCAGTAGTAACCAGCACAAAGGAGTTTGCGAGCTAGTGTTAGGCCATTGGAATGAGATCCGCAAATGCCTTTATGAACATCAATTAGTGCACGTTTGGACTAATCAGGTTCTAAACACCTAAGGAGTGTTCTGTCGAGACCTCTCCTATACAGATCGTCAACAATAATGACATAATGTGAAGCGTTACAAATTAGGTAACATTTCTCATTCTGGTTCAGACCTTCTGGAATGGTTTGATTACGAAGGTAGGAATAGATGTGATGGTAGCGGGATGATTCTTGTCCTATAATAGAATAGATCATCTTGGAATCAGGTGTGTCATAGGCTGGGTAGTGTAACGCTTCCACCAAGAACTCGTGTCAGAGATCATTTGTTGGCATTTGTAGAAGGGAGGCCAGAGTGGCCATGGCATCAGCCACTTTATTATCTACATGTGGAACCTGTTGGAAGGTGATGTGTGCAAAATATTTTGTCAAGTCATCAACCATGCACTTATAAGGAATTAGTTTTTCATCCTTTATTTGATACACATCATTTACTTGGTTAATGACAAGCTAAGAGTCACCGAAGATATCCAATTGATCTACTCTCCATTCAGCTACAATTTTCATACCATTGATCAAAGCTTCATATTCAACAATGTTATTTGTACAAGGAAACAAAATCTTTTATGCTTTGGGCAATGAGTATTTCTGTGGTGTGATGAAAAGTAATCCAGAACCTGATCCTTGTTGTGTGAAGGATCCATCGAAGAACATAACCCATGTATGGTGAGTGAGTGTTAGAATTGACTCATCTAGAAAATCAATGTTTATTGGTAGAAGACTCGGTATGGGTGCCTCAGCCAGCTGGTCTGCAATTGCCTGTCCCTTTATAGCTTTGCATTCAACATATTGGATGTCGAACTCACTTAGTATCATGACCCATTTAGCCAATCTTCTTGTGAGAGCTGCCTTACTGAGAAAATACTTTAATGGATCTATTTTAGCCACAAGCCATGTAGTGTGGGCAAGCATGTAGTGTCTTAACTTTTGCGAAGCAAAGACAACTGCCAAGCAAGCTTTCTCAATAATACTGTAGTTTTTCTCATAAGAGAGTAATGTTCGGCTCAAGTAATAAATAGCTCTTTCTTTGTTATCATTGTCTTCCTGAGCCAATAGGATTCCCAAAGATGTTTCAGTACATGAAATGTATAAAAGCAAAGGTTTCCCATGCATAGGAGGCATCAGGATTGGTGGATTGACAAGATATTGTTTAATCTATGTTAAGCTTTGCTCACAATCCTGGCTCCAATTGAATTTCACACCCTTATGTAAGGTCTTTGTGAAGGGTTGTGATTTATCCGCCAATTGTGAAATAAATCTGCAAATAAATTGAAGCCTTCCCTGTAGTCCTCTCATCTGACTGATGTTTCGAGGTGGTGGCATGTCCATTATTGCTTGTACTTTTTCTGGATCTACTTCAATTCCCTTTGTAGAAACAATATATCCTAACAGTTTTCTTGATGTGACACCAAATGCACACTTCTTAGGATTGAGCCAAAGACTAAACTTTTCCATACAATCTAGGATTGGTCCCAAATCATGCAAATGGGTATTGCGTTTAGCACTTTTGACCAAAGTATCATCAACATAGTCCTCCATTGTTCTATGCATCATGTCATGGAAAATTGTAGTAACAACCCGCTGATATGTAGGTGCAACATTCTTTAAACCAAATGGCATCACATTCCAACAAAAGGTTCCCCATGCACATGTGAAGGCTATTTTCTCTTGATCTTCTAGTGCAATTTTTATCTGATTGTATCCAGAAAAACCATCCATAAGTGAGTACATCTCATACCCAGCTGTCATGTCCACAATCATATCAATATTAGGGAGTGGGAAGTCGTCTTTAGGACATGCCAAGTTAAGATCACAGAAATCTGTACAAACTTTGATAGAATTATCATGCTTGGACATAGGGACAATATTGGATATCCATTTAGCATAATCAATTGCACGAATGAAACCAACCTTCAGAAGTTTCTCCAATTCGGCTTTGACTAGAAATGTAACATGAGGATGCATTTTTTGAAGCTTCTGTTTAACTGGTTTTATGCCTGGTGTTATGGATAAGTGATGCATAATAAGATTAGGATCCAATCCTGGCATGTCAGAATATGTCCAGGAAAATTTTATTTTCTTTCCCTTGAAAAAGGTAATGAATTTTTCCTTTTCTTCAGTTGACAATGATTGAGCCAGATGTATCACATGAGGATGTTCTTCTGTGCCTAGGTTAATCGGCTGTGTTGGCTCTATTAACACTAATGATCTCTCCTGAAAGTGACTGGGAAGGACATCAAATATCTCATCTGCGGGCACCTCAGAAAGGTTTTCACCCTTGGATACGTCTTTTATTTTTACTATTTTTGGATCTGACACTGCCACAATGTGGTTTTCACCATCGGACCTCTTGCATTTTTTCTTTTTAATTATGTAACTGAGATATTTGATGTCAGCCTTAGTCATGTTGACGCTCTGCTCATTGGTGGAAGACGTTACAGGTTCGATAACATTTAGGTAACAGGCAAGAGTATAGTCATTCTAGAACATGGGGACTTCGATAGATGTATTGGGGTTCCAGTCTATAAGCTCGGGATGTGCGAGTGAGAGAGTAGTGGCTGGTTCAATTACGTTCACAGTATAGTTATTAAATGTGTGGACCAGTAATTTGAGACCTATGGCGACCTCACCCACAGGTGTATTCAAATGCCTTAGAGTATGAATGTTAGTAATTGATGACTCTAGGACACTAGTTGGATCAGACCCCTGTGACCTATCCCTAGACATTTTACTCACTTTGATTTGATTTTCATAGAAATGCACTTGGTCAATGTCTTTATCAGTAGTCGCTTATGAAAGACTGTCAAATTCATATTCATGAGAATCGGTGCTACATGGTGAGAGACTATAGAACTCCCCAATAGTGATAGGGACATACTCTCCTTCAGACTCTGGATTCTTACACAAATACTCAACATGGCATGATTGACTAGATTCTCCCTTTTCTGAATAATATTTGAGTTGCTCAGCATTGTCCTCAGAAGAATCACTAGTATCATCCACAGTGCTAACACGTGGCACAAAGTCATCTGGCTTAGCAAAGAATTTAGCAAGATCATAAGGGATAGGATGAGGGTAAGAATCTTCATCATCAGATTCTTCCTCTCGAGTACCTGACTCAGATTGTGACTCATTTTCAGATGAACTCTCAGGTATGGGTATGAATTTATTGGATCCCAAATGGAAAGGGATTTTCTTGAACCCTAGGCCATTTGTGTCACTGTTGCTTCGAGTTGTTGCTTTGACAGGATCTATTAAACCATTGTTATTGCACCCAATTGGGCTGGTTCCCTTGTAGCCAAAATGCTTCATAAGCTTAAGACCAGGTCCATACTTCTTAGGAGTGATTTCTCGAGCTTGTTCTGTTAGGTCTACTGGAGACTCTTCTTTGTAAAGCCATGCAACAATGGCTCTGTTTTCACTTTCAACTTCTAAGGGAACTGTAGCTTTGACAAAAAAGCCATTAAACTTGGTCTGAGGTGTCAACACAAATGTCTTCTTTGCTACTGAGGGTCTCCCAAAATGTCGAGGGGACTCTAGAATAGATGTTAATGATAGCACTAGTTCCATGTGGTACTCTCCCATACCAATTTCTTTCAATTTAAATGATTGCTCAATTTGTTTCAGCTTATTGTTGTAACAATCAGTAGACTCATGATTAGCAAGGACGAAATAATCAACAGCTTTGAGCATATTGCAAGTGTAGCTAGTAGTTGCAGGAATAGTAACTTCAGAGCCATGAAATGAGAATTTAATGCATTGGTGGTATGTGGATGGCACAGCGTGCATCTCATGTATCCATGGCCGTCCCAATAGAATGTTGTAGGCTAAGGGAATGTCAAGCACCTAACACGTGACATCCCTTTCGACAAGACCGACACGAATTGGTAAAGTCACAAGACCTAGTGACTTTCGTTCTACTTCATCATATGATTTAATAGTGATCTTTTGTCGAGTATCAATAGAGTCCTCAGAATAATCCAATTGTCTAAGCAGAGCCGCAGAAACAATATTTAGGCCAACGCCATTGTTAATGAGTACCTGATGAACACGTGTTTGGTGGATCATAACCTCAATGTGTAGAGGCTGATTGTGTGGGTGATTCAGTGAGTTTTCATCCTCCTCGGAGAAGGTCATAAGATGAGGTGAGATCAGGTGACCTACCATGGATTGAAATCACTCAAGATCAAGATCTTGAGGAACGCTTGCCTAAGTGAGGGCTTTTTCCTGAATTTGCCTATGAGTAGGCGAGATTTTAAGTAGCTCAAATATGGAAATGTGAGCATTGGTTCGTTTCAATTGATCTAGAACACTATAACTAGTTGCAGTCAAGTTCATCATGTGTTTTGCACCTTTACCGGATGGACCAGCAAGGGCTTTGTCCTTGTGTTGTTCTAGATTTGAAGTAGGAGGTGTAGGGCCTTTGAGCACCAATTTTGCATGAGAGCGAGTAACAGCGTTAGCACAGTGTTGCGAAGACGCATTATCCATGTTATTGGAAGTAGGGCCTCTCAAGACAAATGGTGTCTTGGGTTTATCGTTATCTTGCTTCCCCTTTATGGTAATAACGTCGTAGTATTCAAAATCTATAGGTTCAACCATGTGAATGACATTGTCCTCATTGGAATATGTATAGTTGACCTTATTGTAGGGTTCTGGTTTCGAAGTCTCTCCTTTTTCATAAGGTGGCAAAGGCTCTTTGAACCCCTTGTGGTCCGACTTTTTGTTATGTCCATCTACCACAAGTTCACCAACATCAATCATGTCCTGGACTTTATGACATAAGTTTGTATAGTTGATGGTTTTATGTCCCTTGTTTTGGTGATACTCACAAATCAAGGTCTCATTCCACCATGGTGGATGTGGTTGTGGATCATAGGGACGACGGTTATCCATTAGTGAGATAAGCTTGTGTTGTAGCAATGTTTTGTAAACCACATCAAAAGGTTCTCCTAAAGGTGTATACTCTCGCTTGGGTCGTGCTGCCCATGAGTTTCTCAATTTGTTCCCAGACATTTTATTGTTAGGAGGAGGCTTCTCAGCACTTTTGGCCACTTTGAAGCAGTTTGTGAGATTAAATGCTGCTTTGGCAGGTTTTGGTGTGACATTATCAACAACCCCATCATGTACAATTTCTCAATTTTTGTTGACATGTTTGGTTTTATCCTTGTTGGAAGTGGAACCTTGTTTTGAGTCTCTCTGAAGAGTGAGCTCACCTTTCTTGACCATAAATTCTTTGATACAGATAGCCTGTGTAATCATGTCTTCAAAGGTACATAGACCTTGTAGTTGGACTCTATACCCAAAATCAGGTAAGAGGTTATCAGTGAAAATGTCAAGCTTCTCTATTTCTGGGATTTTACAGGAGTACTTGGTGTAAAGCTGTCTCCACCGTTGGAGGAAAGTGAGAAAAGGCTCACCAACCTTCTGTTTAAGGTTGCATAGATCTTGAATATTTACAGGATGTTGAATGTTATGAGAATATTGCTGAACAAATGAATTAGCAATTTCGTAAAACGTCTTGATACCAGGAGGTAGATGTGAGAACCACTCCAAAGCTTGACCACCTAGGCTTCTAGGGAATAAACGGATGAGGTACATTTGATTGTGTATAAACTCCATAGACAAAGCACAAAATTCCCACAAGTGATCTTGGGGATCAGTAGTACCAAAGTACTTCTCATATTTGGGTAGTTCTATGCCTCTTGGGAAAGGCAGCATGTTTATACTTTTGTCAAATGGAAATGAACAAGAGTGTCCAATGTGTATGTCTTTTTGGGTTTCTCTTTCTCATGCATCATCTGAGCCAATTGGTCTTGCATAATTTTCAGTTGTTTTTGGAGGTTAGTGGTCTTAGTTTCTTCTTCACGTGTGATAATGGTCTCCACATTGAAATGTGTGGGTAGTTTAGCTCCCTCTTGGGCAAGTTTGAGAAAGTACTTTTCTTTCTCTTCGTTGAGTAGGATTCCCATGACCTTCTGAAAGTTTTTTTCTCTTCGACATCTTGCTATGTGTTTAGGAAGGATTTCCACCTCTTCTTGTTCTTCATCAGTGTCATTTTCTTTCTCTTTCTCCTTGTCATCCCTAGGTTGTTCTTGATATCGACTATGACTACCGCGTTCAAGTTCACGATTAGTCATTATAGGAACTTGTTTAGTTTCCATACATTGTGTTTCAAAAGGGTCCATGGAGAAAGGATCATACATTGTGTTTGAGAATGCAGGACTCCTACCTGTCTCAGTATCCTTTTGGTAAAAAGGATTCCCAATTTTTTGCAAATTGAAAAATGTTCATTAATCTTGAGATGACCTTGCAGGTGAGGAAGACCGTGAAGACGCCTCACTACCCAAACTGGATATAGATTGTGTAGCGAAAGGTAAGCTACCTTTGTTGTGATTATGACCCCTAGCATGACCACATCTAATGTTATCAGGATAAAACACGTTTTCGCTTCTGGTTGTGATAGTCATAGGCAAGGACAAGAAGCTAGAACCTAGACAAGGACTATACTAAGACTAAGTCTCAAAAAGGACAAGATAGTAGCAAGAATGTTGTTCACTAAGGCACAAATGGTCCGATTTAAAGGCTAGAACACCCAGAGATTATGACCACTACAGCACAAAGTATGGCAAGCATTAAGACGAGGACCAAGATTACATATGAGACGAGACTATTCAAGGTATAAGTCACAAGTTTTCAATTAAGCGAAGTGTCACTATTCTAGGACTGTTTGCAAATAGAGAGCGATAAACGAACATAGAAAAGGACAGCGTGCAGGCTGCAGATAGCTAGAACAGACCCAGATTATAAATGCTGATACAAAATTTCATGCAAAAAACCTTTACAGGTCGCGCGAAGAAGTTTTACGGGCCGCACGAAGATGTTTCTGTCTCACGCATAGATTAGTAACAGTTTTTAATTTCGTGCGAGAATGTTTCTGGATCGCACAAAGATGCGTAACAAAACTTTAATTTCATGCAAGGGTAAAATGGCTTCGTGCGAGAGCCAAATGATTTCGCACGAGAGCAAAATGGCTTCGCGCAAGAGCCGAATGATTTTGTGCGAAAGGACAGAACAGTTTCACAACAGCGACTAATTTTGACAAAATTTTTGATCGATCCAATAACCAGGCAGATAAGAAGGCACATAGAACAGCAAGCAAGTGATTTCAAGCACGTCTGAAAACAATGAGCAAGGGAAAAAGAAACCTTGCGCATGAACAATCAAGTGACTTAGTTTGTTTTAATCCATAAGAGAGCTATTTGTGTACATTTTCAAAGAGTTTTGCAATCATCGCACACATTCCTAGAAAAATAAAAGTTGGCTTCTCTAAGGTATTTAATAATGGTTTGACTCTGCAACTTTTATGGCTCATAGGGGTGACCTCCAATCCCAGCGCATCGAGGTTTTGACACAGTCTGAGAACTTAATCTTCAAGAGCTGCTAGGGAGATCTGACAACCCACAATGAACCACACCTGTGGAGATTTCTTCCATAAGGAAATTTATATAGCAGTTGTCACTACCATGGCGAAAATGGCTATTACCGCTTGAGGTTCTGTCATCACAGTTTTCCCTGTAGAGAGATTGTCTGCTACGGTTAACCCTCTCTAAAGGTGACCGACTCACAATAGTATACCACAAGGGGACTTAGCTTCCAGATTCAAGGTTCTGACACCTTTTCACCTTTAGCCCAATCAAAGCAAACAGATTAATCTGACACGCTAGACTAATATTATCTCTTAAAGATCTATGATATCATCTTCCTGTGATCTATCAAGCTTTACAGAGAGAGGATGCCTTAATCAACAAGTCAAAGATTCATCTATCTACGAGATGCTCAAAGTATCCTCCCCACCCATAAGGAATCCGTCTTAGAGAGGAGTTTCACTAGGACCCCACTCCCTCAAGATCCACGAATAGTGTTCATGGGGGCTTAATTACTATGTGTGTACAGATGTTAATTCCTAAAAGCAAATCTATCTAAAAGTAATCAAAAAGAACAAAAGTGGTACACTTAACACTTTAATTAATGTGAGGCGAGTCCAAAGATGTGGAAAATTTAACCCCTCACACAAGCCAAAACAAGTCCACAACTCAGAAATTAGTGAGTTCTAAAAAAGCACAAAAGGGTTGCCTTGTGGAGCATTTAACGCTTATGTCCTGTAGACCCCTCCCCTATTTAATGTGGTGCTGAGCTTGCAACCATAGGGTGGAATGAGGGGCCGGCGGATTAGCGAGTCCAATAACCCAAGATAGCTAATCAGATCTATCACTAAAGACTAAGCCTGCTAAATAAATACTAACAGAGATCACACCCTAGTATGAGTTTATGCATGTGTTGTAAAATGAAAATAAAGAAGCAAACACACAAGCTCAACACGAAAGATGTTTGTTTTAGATCCAAATGAAATGTTATCAACTGATGAAGATTACCTGGTGATCCTCACAACGCGCTTAGTAGATTTTTACCTATTTCTGACAACTTTAGCACGCTTTTCCCATTATTCCACAAACCACTGCTATGCTGTTCAAAAAAATCAGAAAACACAGAAACACTAGAAACCATGAACAGTCAGCAAAAATATCAAAAAACATGCAAATCAATGCAAAAAAAAAAAAAATTTGCCTCTGTCAGTAGAGTTTCGCGCAAAATTCCTGACAGTCTGCGCGAAGAAGTTTTACGGCCGGTGCGAAATCAAATTCGTCTTGCACGAGATTAAATTTGGCCTGCGCGAAATTAAATTTGGCTTGCGCAAAATTAAACTTGGCTCACACAAAATTAAACTCAATTCGCGCAAAGAAACAGGTCTTGTGCGAAGTTTCGCGCACCAAAGAACTTTCTTGCGCAATGTAGAAAGAATCTTTGCATGAATATTCTAGATCCTCGTGCAAAAATGAACAGTTTTGCCTAAAGATCCAAATCTGTACGAAATAGTACGGACAGAGAACAAAAAAATGATTTAAAAAAATAGAAAGAGGCCAGAAAATTTGATTTTTGCGCCCCACAGTGGGCGCCAGAGATGTATGCGTGAAAATGCGGCCTATGCTAACACACACACTTCAACACGGTCCTTATTTGCAGATTCATCGCAGAATGAACATTGAATTGTTAATCCAAAATTTGCCCTGCAAAGCGACCTGTTGCCTTCTATCTAAAGGGATTTTTCTTGTTAATATCCTTAGGAACGAGGTGTAGGCAACCAGACCCTCTAAGAATGAAGGATTTGACAATAGAATTAAGCTAAGAATGAGTATATAGATTAATCTAAGAAATGAAAGATGCAATGTAATCTAAGAACAAATGAAGCAAACTAGATTAAGCATATGCATGATTAAACTAGAATGAGATTAAACTAAAAATGAGAATGTGTGCAAGAAATGTAAGTAAATATGAGCATGAATTTCAATAGCAATTCGATAGAAAATCAATTCATCCTCTCCAAAATGAAGAGATGAGGGTCTCTTAAATAGAGTCTCTTGGAATCCATCAACGGTCAGGATTGAAGATGAGTTTCAGTCATAAAGGGAGATTCCCAAATTAGAGGGAGTTAAAAAACTTAATTTAAGTAAAATAAGGAGTTAACTGTTTTAATTTGAGTAAAAAAAGGAGTTAATTGAGTTAACTCATTTTTTATCAATAGTGAACAGGAAATTCCCCTTTTTGAATTGAAGAGAGATTTTGTTGAGATATTTAATTTAATAAAATGAAATATGCTCTCATAATTACTTTTTCTATTTAATTAAATAATCTTTAATTAATTAGAGACACTTTTGTTTAATTAAATAACTTCATTTAATTAATTAGGAATGTCTTCCCATTTAATTAAATAACTTTGTTTAATTATTTAGAAGTAAGTACTCCGTTTAATTAAATAATTTTTTAAAATTAATTAGAAATACCTTTCTCATTTAATTAAATAATTACATTTAATTAATTAAGATAGGCGTATTTATTAAACTAAATAAATTTAATTCCATAGTACATTAGCCTTAGGATATAATTATAATTTAATTAAAGTATAAATACTTAATAATTAAATTAAATATTAATCAATAGGTTTAATGTGACTAATACGAGTAAATACTATAGGAATTAAATAATAAGCATGATGAATGCAGATTTAGGTTTTCTGCATCTGACAATTAGGTCAAGTAGCGAATAGCAGAATGAGAATTGCCTATTAGAATAGGACTTCTAAATTATCAGGAATAGACCAGAATTGGTACAATGGCAATGAGCCAATTTTGGGGTATTACACTACACATGTACTAAACTTGGTCATATAGGTAAATATTGCATGAATATAAGTAGAGTTGAAGATGAAAAGAAAGAAAAAGATGATAACATCAGGAAGTAGATGAGACAACAATGGATTGCTAAATCTACTGAGCATGTTAGTTCAAGCGATGGTAGTCCAGTCACTCAAGAAGTGGGTGACTCCACCATTTCCAATTAAATTTTAATGGAAGAACTGGAACTATATTTTCATGGTCACATCTTAAATAGTTCCAATTGAAAGGAAGAAAAGATCCAAATCAATATTTTAGATACAAGGGGATCAAAAAAATTTAGCATCAATAATCACCGAGTAAGGTTGGGTCATACTGAGCGAAGTCAGGAGTAACAAGGTTATGTTTGGTTACCAAGTTATAAGCATCTACCAAGTCATATGTACAGATAGTGGATGATAGGTTATCATGCACTATGTCATTATGGCTCTCATTATACCAAGCATTAATGGGATGTTTTTATCAAAAAGTAGGCAATCGACTTCATTTCCACCATAAATTCAGTATATTGAGAACAAAGCGATTTGCAGAGCATTCTAACGATCTTGAGTAGAATTTACAGTCAAAGGTTTTCAAAGAATTTTCTTAGTTTACCAAGTTATCATGGCATCTAGCAGTAGTAGCAGCAAGGCAAAGAAAGGATAGAAAATGTTGATGCAATATTTTGAGTGGAAAGCTCCTAACTTCAAATTGGTTCCAGCGATCGTAGAAATCCTCAACACAAATGGAGCTCAGTCGTAAATACCACCTAAGGTACTTCTTATCAATGACATTAGAACTCATTTTAAATGTGTAGTTCAAGAGATAGGAACCCTAAAAATGGACAATGCCCTAAGTGAATTATGTGTGGATGGAACTCTTCAACCTAAGCATAAACACTTGGAAGAGAAAGGCTTAACCCATATTCCTCACCTACCATGAAACTTTCAAATCAAATGGATTAGGTATATCTTAAGCTAAGTTCATAATGGTAAATTGTGGTTAGAGCAGCCACTTTTGATTACAAAGAAAATGATTCATCACATTACTGGTCTTCCTATGCTTACCAAAGGCAAAATCACTAGAACCTTAGGTTGGGATGAGCTACAGAAGAAAACCCTAGTTGAGTAGGATGGAAGAAAAATGAAAATTAGCAGTGTATCTAATGTTTAACTCAAATTTGGCATTCATCTGATAGCACATAAGATTTATAGCTCTAGTCCACTCAATAGTGTGTTGTGTGAGGTAGTTGACCCAGCATATAAGGTTGTTAAGAAAAATTTGTCATATGACCTAGCATACTTGATGTTGAAGCAACTGAACAAGAATATGAAAAGCATTAGGACCTCAATGAATAACCCATGCAAGTTTGGTTCACTATTGATATGTTTGTTTTTCTATTTTCAAAAGTTTTTCCCCTCTAAAGGCATAGTTGTATGGAGAAAAGACACACCAATTTTATATTAGATAAATGAGTTTATAGCTGAAATGGGTGAAAATTTTGATAGCATCATGGACAATTATTTTGAAACTTTCAAGGAAAATATGAATAATAGGTTCTAGATACCAAAGAAGTTGGTTGAAGACTATAAGGATGATGTTTGTTTTATGGTCTATAGTGATAGAGTATACATCTAGGCAATAAGGCCTAGAATGGTGTGGGTAAAACCTCTTCCATATGAGGTCAATATTGACCAGGCAAAAGAAATAATTGAAGCCCTAGTTAATGAGCCTATAGATCCAAAGGCATCTCTCTTTGGAACCTATGATGAAGCTAAAGAAAGAATAGAACTTGAGATCAAGCTTCCTTAGGCGGTAAACAAAGGAAAGAGGAGGATATCAAAATTTAAAACAACAAGCACCCCTCTTATGATTATTGAAGGAAAAGGTGAAGATGTGGAGGAATCTAAGAATGAAGAAAATTTTGAAAAGGAAGAGGATCCTACAAGGAAGAAAGGTAAGGTGATTATCACCAAGCCTTCCACTATAGTATTCACAAGAAGATCCAAGAAGAAAGAAGGAAAATATGATAGTGATGTTGTCTTCAACCAACCTCCTCTTACATTTTAGGAAAGACTTAAGCAATTAAGAGAAGGAGCTGGAATAAACAACTTCAAAGCACTCAAATATGAGACCAGGACTCTAGCAAAATAGAATGAGGTTAAAGATCTTATCATGGACAAGTTAGGCAGATGGAAATTCTCTCCTAATTAGTTTGCATCACAAGTCCCTATAATTTTGTTGGATAAGATCACAGTTAGATGGGAGAACACCATACAGATTATCAAAGATATTTTTTCTCAAACTCTAAAATAGTTGGTGCCCAACTTATCAAATGTAGAGGTGAATAAAGCATTAAAATACAATGAGAGAAAAATGATTTTGAAGTTCAACACTTGTCTTGTTTTAATGAAAGATATTGAGTATGTTGTGAAGAATGCTATAGACTTATGGAAAAATGTGTTCCATCTACACAAACCTAGTAATAATCCTATTGAGATCAAAGATGATGATGATGGTAGTGACAAGGATGAAGAAAATGATGAAGACAATACTCCTTCTTTCACCACTGAAGATGAAGATTATTAGGCATTGATGAAGGATGATGAAGAAGAAAAAGAGGAAGAAGTTGAAGAGGAAGACAAGAAAGAAGAAGAGAGTGATCTAGTTAGGATAGCTATGGCTGTCATAGCCTCCCTTTCTCATTCTCTAGAAAAAATAGTAACATCATCAAGTGTGGAGACAGCTTCAGCAGCTTTGATTATGACAACGAGTAACACATCAAATGTCCAATCACTCCCTACTACCTCTTAGTTCTGCACATCATAGATAGAAGTGTCTACCACTTCATCCACCAAGCTGCAAAATCCTTTAGTTATCAAGTTAGTCCCTACAAAGGATATAGATTATTCCACAATTTTGGATTCTTAAGTTTGGCTTCTTCATTTGTGCATACTTCTCTCAGTGCCCCACCTATAAATACTTCAATTTTGGGAAGTTTGGCAAATACATCAATTTTGGATTCTTTTAGTACTCCAGTAAGTATTCCACTAGTAGGTACTATACAAGTTTTCATTACTAGCCCTACTATTTCCACAATTGTTTCTATTTCAAAATCTAAAGCATTAATTTTAGAAGTTGAACCAAAGACACAACTAATACTTTTTACTATTGGAAAGGAAATAGAAGAAGATATAGATCTAGATAAGGATATTGAGATTCCCAAGTTAGATTTTGAAAATGCCACTGTAGATCAAATGAGATTAATTAGTCAGCTTCTTGAAAAGAAGGCTAAGCAGAAGTAACTAAGAGAAGAGAGAGATAGAAAATTCAGAATTATTGAAAGTGCTAAAAATATTTTGGTAGAGGCTATAGGTGTTGATGTTGATTCTTCTCAACACATTTTTTTGTAATTAGAAAAGGTATTTAGCAAATTCAATGAGGATTCGAGTGGCAAAGATAAGCTAATAGAGAAAGTAGAGAAGAAATTTGATAACAAAGTTCTTGAGCACATTGCTCAGTAGATAGGTATTCAACAAGTAGAACTTTCTTTAATTTTTTCAAATCTAGAAACCTCTTACACAAATGTAACATCTCTTTTTGAAAAGTTATGTGATGTTACTGAGCATACTAAAGAAATAAAGAGAAAATTGAATAAGATTGATGAGGATCTGAAGGCTAGCACTTAGAAGTTGCAGCTTGACCCCAGTTCAAGCGCTCATCACATGAATATCAGATTTTTATCAGATATGTAGGTAGAATCATTGATAGAGGAAGAAAGGATCTGGTCTACACTCATAGACATCCAGAACATGATCCTTCCTATCATGGATATAATGCAAAAGCACATTGCTTATTCTAATACATTGATCCATGACAATAATTTCTCAATTGCAGATCATATAATTGAGCTCTTTGTAGAAGTCCAAGTTGCACTTCAAACCTGCAAAATTTTGAAAGAAAACTAGGACATGACATTAACACTTATTCTTAAGGTACATTCTAAGCTTCTCTCACATTTTGGTGTCTCTATATAAGTAGATTTCTTTGGCATCATTCTCAAAAGGAGGGAGGGAGACATGTATATATTTTTAGAGATGAAAGATATGTTTATATACACTTAGTATGTTATTATGCTTGATATGTTATGTACATTGTATGGGGGAGATATCTGCAAAATGTATATATAGCAAAGTTATAAGGACAAATTTTGAAAAATCAAACAAATCAGCATGACACTGTACATAAGTTCTAGCTAATAAGTGTTTTTTTTACTAATGCCAAAGGGGGAGATTGTTGGTATTAAGTCATGTTTGTTATTAGTGACAACATTTATTCATATTTTTTATGGTTATCAAGCTCTTCATGTAGTCTCTAGTGTTTATCGAGCTTCACAATTCAAACTAACTAGTCCAATAGTTCAGACAAAGCAGTTCATTGTTCCTCTAGTAGTTCAGTGGTTACCAAGCTTCATAGTGTCTATCGAGTCATTAGTTTGTGTGATGTGAAGTTAGTGTTAACTAAGTGATGAGATGATTAGTATTTTAGTGTTTACCAAGTGTAGGCATGGTAAACATGGAATTTAGTTTCTATTGAGTGACACAATATCTACCAATTCTCCAGTGTATATCAAGTTCAAAACTACGTTGAAGTGATTAGTATGGACTAAGCCTCTACTTCTACTAAGTGCATGTTGATGTTGAGTAATGACAGTGGGCATCATGTATCAAAAATTCACCAAGTCAGCTTTTAGAACCCAAGTTTCTACATTTGGGCCGACTCAGTAATATTGGTGTTATCTTGTGTATTGGCTGACCTTGTAATTATGAGAATTAATGTGTTGTATCATACCCAATAGTACTAATGTTTTTTGAGAAGAGTGAAAGTGAAAGTGATAAGCATGTGAAGGTAAATCAGCAACAAAAAGTGCATTGCAAGGTCAAATTAGGAGCAGTAAAGTTACATCTATCAAAAAGAGGTGATTAGTATTTCAAGGTTCTTAATTAGCAATCCAGTTGTAAGTAATAGATCTACTATTTCATCCTAATAGGTGAATCAACTTCAAAACCTTTAACAGGGTAGACTTAATAGTCTTTTCTTTAAATCTCTTTACTAAGTGCATACTTCCTTGTATGTTTGTAAATCCTCTAACAAGGTGAACTTAGTAGTCCAAATTGCTCCTAATAGGGCAGATCATCAGAAGTGATCATTGTAAGCCTTAATAGGCCAACTTTATGCTACAATATTGAAGTTTTGTGGGTATCATCCCCACCCCAATTTTAGTTTCTATTTGGAAGGTTTTTGGGTCACCAAATATTGTGTTCAAAGTGTTATATGCTTTCAATTTCTCATGCATGATGTAGATTAGATCTATTGATGATAATTAGTTTATGTTATTAAGTGCTGAATTTGTCAAAAGTTTTGAGGTTACTGATTCACCCCTCCCCTCTTAGTAACCTAGCTAGTCTTGAATATTTCCAACAAGTGAGACTAAAGAAGAACATCTTGAGCATGCCAAACAAGTATTAACGAGATTGAAGGAGGATAAATTATTGATTAACCTTAATAAATGTTCCTTTATGAGGGAATAAATTTTTTATCTTGGTTTTTTCATTTCAGCTAATGGTTTGAAAATGGATCATAGAAATGTAAAATTTATTCTTAATTGACCTACACCTGAGAATGTTCGGGAGGTAAGATCATTTCATGGGTTGGAAAGTTTTTAGAGGAAGTTCATCATTAATTATAGCTTTATTTGTAATACTATGATTGAGACTCTAAGAGGGGATAAAAAGGATTTCAAGTGGATACATGGAGAAAAAAAGAGTTTTGAAACATTGAAACAAAAGATTACAGAAATGCCTACACTTTCTTTATGTGATTTTAGTAAAAAAATTCAAGTTGAATGTGATGCTAGTGGAAGTTTTATTGGATATATTTGAGTCAAGAAGGAAGACCTATAGCTTTCTTCAATGAGAAATTAAATGATGCTAAGAGAAAATATTTAGTTTATGATCAAGAATTATATGTATAGTTCAAGCTTTGAAGAAATGGAGACATTATTTGATGCTTAAATATTTGGTTTTGTATACTAACCATAAAGATTTGTAGTATTTGTAAAGTCATTATAAGTTAAATTAGAGACATATGAAGTAGGGTGAGATTTTGCAGAAATTTTCCTTTTCTTTGAAACATAAGTGTGGTCAGTCAAACAAGGTTGTTGATGCTTTGAGAAGAAGGGATTTTGCTAACAAAAATGAGAGTTAAGGTACTTGGTTTTAATGATTTGAAGTATTTGTATGAAGTTGACCTTGATTTTTTAGAACCTTCGAAAGATCATAAAGAACATATGGTGAGAGATAAGTGGATTGATTATTTCATTTAGGAAGATATGTTCTTTAAGAAAATTATTTTGTGTATATCTAGAGGATCTATGAGAGAGAACATCATGAAGGAGAAGCATGGTGGTGGACATACTGGACATTTTAGGATTGATAAGATAGTGAAATTGACTTTAGATACATGATTTTGGCCAAAGATTTATAAGGATATTTAGAAGATGGTGAGAAGTTGCAGAATTTGTCAAACAAAATAATGAAATAGTCAAAATTTGGAATTGTGTTCACTATTTCCTATACCTGATAAGCTTTGGGAAGATATTAGTATGGATTTTGTTCTTGATTTTCCTAGAACTTAGAGAGGCAATGATTCTATTTTGGTAGTAGTGGAAATTTTTTTTAGTATGGATCATTTCATAGCTTGTAAGAAAACATTTGATGTTGTACATGTAGCTGAATTCTTCTTTAAGAAAGTGGTAAGATTGCATGGTTTACCTAAAACTATTGTTTCAGATATAGATACTAGGTTTACTTGTTATTTCTAGAAGACACTTTGGAAGAAATTGAGTACAAATTTAAATTTTAGTTCTACATTTTATCCACAAACAGATGGACAAACTAAAGTTATGAATAGAAGTTTGGGTAACTTGTTGAGATGTTAGGTTGGAAATAAGCCTACTGATTTGGATTTGATTTTGGCACATGCACATTTCACATAAAATAATTTTGTGAACATGATCACTAGAAGAAGACACCTTTTAAGATTTTTATTGAAATAAATCCTAAGGGAACTACTCAATTGAGAAATCTAAACCTTGAAACAAAGAGAAGTTTTGAAGCTGAAGAATTTCTAGATTTCGTGAAGACTTTACATGAGAAGTTAAAATAAACTTGGAAGATAGAATGTTGGAATACAAACAAAGAGATGATAAAAGGAGGAGAAAAATATTTCAAAGTTGGTGATGGGTAAAAGCACAGATTTGTGTCACTGTTTGTGATACCAAAACCTATTTTGGTCAAATCTCATTTCTCTATCAAAACTCATTTTTTTTCAAAAACTTAAAATACCCTTTTATAGATCTCATATTCAATATCATAATTATATAAATTTTTGAGTGTTTTGATTAGTTATAATATGTTATTATCTCAAAGTATTATAAGTCGGTATTTCAACATTTCAGAAGATGCTCCCTCAAAAAAGGAAAAAAAATAGTAAATCATATCAAAAAATTAAAAAATTATATTTATCTCTAGAGGAGGGAATCCTCTTCACGAATATGTAATTTTTTTTCAAGGTATAGATTTGATAAGTTATTTTTGACAGGAGGAAAAAATTGTTGGATTTTGATAAGGTCAAACTTGAATACTTATAACAAAGAAAATATACATCAAAAATAATTATTTCTTTTTTTGTGCACTAGCTATAAATGTCATCTATCAGATATTTTCAAATCATAACAAAAAAAGATGATTTGCATATGATTGTTTGACGAGAACTAAACCCTATATTTTTTACAGTTAAAAAAGAGACTTCAAAATAAAATAAAATGAATAAATTCCTACTAAAAAAAATTAAAAAAATTATAGGCATAAAATTCATCCAATTCTACACATTTCATCAATTTACATCATCTTCATATTTTAAACACAAATACCATTTTTTTTGTCAGTAATGTTTAGCTGTCACATTCTGATATCACATTTCTTTATAAAAGGTGACATAGGTTTGTGCTTTTACTTTGATGAGATTATGATTCATTTGAAAAGGAAAAAACTTTTGGTTGGTATCTAGAATAAGTTGAAAATGAAGAAGTTTTCTCCTTGTAAGATTCTAAGGAATTTTGAGAGTGGAAATGATTTTGAAGTTAAATTTCTAGAAGGCATTGATATTTTACCTATATTCAACATTGCAAATATCTTCATGTATTTTGAATTAGATGATGAGTTGAATAATAACTTGGATTATCCTAAGAAGAAGACATATAGCATTAAAAGTATTTTGAATAGAAGAATAAGTAAAACAAACAAAAGGAGAGGTTACATGGAATACCTAATTCAATGAAAGGACAAATAATTTGAAGAAAGTTCACGGATTACACAATGATGATTTGGATCTTTATCATTTGGGTTAGAGTATCAGGAATCCCTGATGTGGACATCAGTTCTTTATTAACCCTAGATATCTGATGCAAGGACATCTTGGTTCTTTGAGCAATCTTGCATCAACCAAAAATATTTATTATTTTTAGTTCTAGTATGTTGTTCACAAAGTAGTCATTCCTTCTTCTTCTTCTTTTTTATGTTGTTTTTTGTTTTCATAATGTCAAGTACCTATCCTAGATCCATGTCCTAAGATGGTGAGTTCTAATGTTCCTTATTTCTCGAGTTCTTTGTCATTCTTTGTGGTCCTTGTTTCCTTATTTTTCCATCTAATGGAGTATATTGTTCTGATTGGAAAGGTTTTATTTGATTATGTGGCATCTTACACAATTAGAAGATGACTCCTAAGACATGTATGGAACTATATTTAAGTTTTCATGATTTCATATTGTCCTTTGCATAGATTTTGGTTTACTCTTCCAAGTCTGAACCTATATTTTAATTAAATTCTTGAATAGCCAACTTGTGGATTAGCTAGTTATTAAAGAGTCTTGGTTAGATGTAGGAAAGATGATTTTTAGAGGATGGAAGATAGAGGATTTGATGTGAGGCTTTGAGATTTTAAATTATTATCTTATATAAGACCTCAACTTGGAAGGCCTCAAATTCAGGCATGTTGTAGTTTTTTTTATGTGAAGTAAAATAATTATACCTAAAAATATGTTGCATTTGGCTTTGTGTTCTATGTTCTTCATTGAGTTATGTATAGCTTCCATGTGCATCCCTGAGTAGGGGAGTGTTGGAAGGTTTTAGTTGAGTTTATTCCACATTTTTTCACATGGTTTCATGAAATATTTTGTTACCCTATGTCAATAGTTACAAGAATGCATGCTAAGTGGGTTTCCTCTACTAAAGATCACCTTAAGGAGGAAAGTTAGAGAAAAAAATAGAGTGAGAATATGGCTAGGGAGGAGATCTATTAGAATTAGAGATCGAGAATCCAATGGCTATCAAACGGAGATAGGAACATGTCCTTCCACAAATCAAATTTTATACATTGGAAGAGGAACTACATTACCACCCTCCTAAATGGGAAAAATGTGGTTTTAATTTCTCTGAAGGAAATAGAAAAGTAATAGGCTCAATTATTCAAAGATACCCTCACCAACCCTAATTTAATCATTGACTTGGAGGTTTTGGAAAAACTCATCAGTCCACTCCCTTCTTTGCTAAATGAGGAAAATGAGACAATTTTTTTGCCTATTTCTGGTGGAAGAAATTAAAAAGGTGGTCTTACTAAATAATCCAAAGACTTCTTTAGAATTTGTAAACTCTTGAAGAGCCTCAATAATACTTTAATATGGTCCCTAAAATTTATGAGCCTAAGTCCTTATTGGATTTCAGACCTATAAGCATGTGCAATACTATCTACAATGTGTTCTCCAAAGTTATAACTAACTACATTAAATCCCTATTAGATAAGTTCATTAACCCCCCTCCCCCCCGAGAAATGTTTTGTTCTAGGATGACAAATTGTTGATGTAGGTATCTAAACTTATGAAATCATACACTCTATGGATAGAGGTACAAGGCCTAAGATGGACCTCAATTTGGATATCTCCAAAGCCTATGAAAATGTCGAATGAGATTTTATCTTTTCTATAATGATTAAACTTTGGTTCAATAGGAGGATTTTTTAGCTAGTGAAGGTGATGATAGAAACAATTTAATTATCAATAATTATGAACAAGACTCCTTGGATATCCTTTACCTCTGGATGTGGTTTAAGATAGGATGACACCCTCTTGCTTACCTTTTCATTATGGTGGTAGAGGTCTTAGGGGAAAAAATTATTTCTAAAATGGTAGAGAGAATCTTATAAGGTATTAAATTTTCCACTTCTCTCCCATTGGAGGTTTTGCAGCAAGTAGTGAATGACACCTTCCTTTTTGGGGTCTCCTTGGATCTTGAAGCTAGAAATGGAAGGTTTTATTAGAAAAATATGAATAGGTCTCTGGTAAATTTTTTTTGAAAAAGGAAACATCTATTTCTTCATTACTAAAATCTAACTATAGGATTATGTTACCCATACTCTAGTCTATCAAGTTGTTGCCTTATCGGTTAACTATTTGGGCCTCCCTCTCACCATTAAGGAGATCAATCAAAAAATTTGGAACTCTATCCATGAGAGATTCTAGAAGAAGCTCATGTTTTTCAAAGGGAAATTTCTTAGTTATGTGGGAAAACTTCAACTGATTAGTGCCTCTATACAGGGCATCCCAGTCAATTTCCTCTCCTTATTTAAAATCACTAATTCTATGATGATGATCCTAGAGAGGATCCAAAGGAATTTCCTTTGGAATATCTTAGAGGATAAACCAAAGATCAACTTGGTCATTTGGGACACTATTTACAAACTCGAAGCCTTGGGTGGGTTAGGTGTTAGAAAGGTGAGGGACTTAAGTAAGGATCTCTACATGAAAATTGTTTAGCATCTAATTACAAACTCAAAAGGATGGAAACAGATTATAAAGTCCAAATTATTTCAAAAAATCCTCCTTTACCTTTCTTATTTTCAATAATTTCCTCCCTCGGGGCTCTAATATCTAGAATAATGTGATTAGATATCCCTTGATAAGGATTTGAGGTGATCTCCATAGGAATTTGAATTGGTGAGGGAACTCAAGTAGTTTGTTAATCATTTAGAATCCTAGTTTTCCTCACTAATGATGGGTTTATTTTAGATAAGTATTTATTGAGGTTGATGAAAGATCAACTGCACAACTTCTAAGAATCACCTGCATGCAAAAACCTCTCACAAAAAGAGAGAAGGAAAAGCTATGTAGTCTAGAATTTCCAAATCCATAGACTAGACATTCTTGATGAGAATAAAAGAGATTTTTATTATCAAAAGTATCTAATCAAGAATATCTCATCTATGGATTTGGGAATTCTAGACTCTATATCTTTTGCTTCTCTTTTTCTGTGAAAAGGTGCTTGCATGTTATTCTTAGGAGTTGTGGGGTTTATGTTTCATCAACTTCAACATGGGATCAAATCATATGGAGGCACTTTTTAGGAAATGAGATGTCATTAAAATTTTGATTCTAAGATAAAGACTTTGGTGCAGGCCTAACTTCGAAATTTTTCTATTTTTGCACTTGATTTATTGCTCAAAGTCAAATGATGCTTTCTATCTTCTAGGGGGCATAACTTGCTCATTTTAGCTTTTTTTTCCAATCTAAATGAAGTCTTAGAAATATCTTCTTGGGAACTATCCAAATTCTCTATTATTTTCATTAGTATTTTTGAAAGGTACATGTGATTCTCAAACTAAATCTTTTTTTTTCTCTTTTCTTGTATACACATTCCTTCTAGTAGCTAGGGTTTGCTTTTTTGCATTATAGGGGGTGTTTTGTATTTTTTTTTTTTGTTATTTACATCAATAAACCAAAAAAAAAATTAAAAATAATCCAACACCTTCTGAAACAATGGCTGGGACCTCTTTTTGTCTATAACTTCTGACCCCTCATAAATTTCATACATGGAAGTCCTTGATGACATGACTTCTTTGGTAAAAAAGGTTGTGGTATTGTTTAGATGCAGTGTAGCTAATTTTATAGAGGTCTATTGAGGTCATGCAACATAGGAACAAGTTGGATGAGGCAATGGGGTTGATTTCTTTGTAGGTATTTGATAGCCTATAGTTTCATCTTGACACATGCAATACCTCTCTAGCTATGTAGACCAAGTTTGGTAACTTGTTTGGTATAGTAAATGATTTTAGGGAACTTCATATTAAGGAAGATCTTACCTCTCTTGTACCATATTATTTTCCTTCCATTGTGTACTTCTTGATGAAGTTCAAACAACAAATATTTTTATTGCAAGGTTGTAGGAAAACCAAGACTAACACTAAGTGCATTTACCTGATTCTTTTAAGCTTCATGGATTCTTTCAATTTTTTTCTTCTAATCTCCATTCCATCATGGATGCTTTGAGTACTATTTTTTCTTCTACCTTGATATTCCTTCTAATTCTCACATAACTTCTTCATCATCATCATTTCAGTTAGATGGTAAAGATATAGGAAAGGGTCACACACTATGTGCAACTACTACTCCATATTCTCTAGATGGCTACCAGATTTAGGTGCTTCACACCATATGGCATCTTCTTAGGATTTTTTCTTTTCTTTTGAGGCTTCTCTTGCTCCACACATTTTGATGGGGAACAAGATTGTTATGACTGTATGTGGGAAAGGTTCTATTGACATTGATGATGGTACATTTCATGTTGTACTATGTGTTCCACCTTTTTCCTCTAACATTCTCTCTATTTATCATATTACACATAGTGTGACAGGGAAGACAAACGATTTTGCACAAGATTTAGTGCACATCAGAGATAGTGAGACATAAAATATTATTGCTAGAGGGACTATTGAAAATTCTTCCCATTTTGGTCCACTATCTCCACTATCAAAGACTCACTCTCCTTCTTTACGAGAGACTACTAAGGTGAAGTTGGGTCACTTGAATTATGTGTTGCTCCTAAGACTAGTGTTGTAACTTATACACCTTTGCCTCTTGTTCAAATTACGTCTATTACAAAAAATTACTCTTCAAAATTGTATACCACTGCAACTATTGAGGATATATTAGAGGACACACATCTCCTCTTAGATGATAGATTCATCACACCTATTATCCCACATCCATTGGAGATTCCATTTCAAGATTCTCATGTATCCTCCTTTGAGCATTAACTAGGACTTCTAGTTTCACTTACATTCAATGGTTTCATCCTCCTTGTTCAATGCCTTTGATACTTTCAGATTGGAGCCACATTGGTTTGTTCATCCATACAGGATTTTTTCCATTCTAGGGGGGCTATGGAGCCTCAAACCTCTATCATTTGGGGTTTCACTGTACTTATGGTTTTGAGAGAGTCTCTTGAGACATATTATTTGTACTTTTTCTTTCTATCTCTTTTTGGAGTAGGGTTTTTCCATGTGTTTTTCCCTATTTCTCTATTTCATAGAGATTTGATTGTGATTGGGTACCTCATTAGGCCTTGTTCTTAGGACCCAAATTTTTCTTTCAGCATTGTAGTTTCCTTTCTTTTTCATGCATTGTTTGTGTTGCAAATAAAAATGGGGAAGTAAACTCTAAGAGGCTGGGGGGGAAAGGAAAGTTAATCAAAAATTCAAAACTTGAATAACAAAACATTCACCACACATCCATCTCACAATTTAGAATATAAACTAAAATAGCTAACTACACATTTGCATCCATAGCATAAAGAAAATAAAACATACCATAATAAATTGGTTATCAAGAAACCCTCCAATCATAAGGTAAAATTTGGGTGCGGATGACACCCACAAATCTTAACTGTTATAGTTGTAAAGTGTATCCAATCAAGGTTACATTAAGTTGGATCATAAACTATGATCTACCCTATGAGGGGTCTACCGTGTTAAAGGCTTACAAAGACTGTTAGGTCTTATTTTATTAAAGGATGTCAACACCCTACTAAAAGTGTGCCTTGTTAGAGGACTTTAACTCACAATAAAGAAAATACTTTGTTAAGAGATGTACAAAAGTCTATTAGGACATTTTCTTTGCATCACCTATTAAAATGTGTCAACACCATGATGCTTCGGTTAGCACTCTATTGCTGGATGTCAGATCTTCTCTTTGCTGGAAAATCCTTGATCCTTTTGATCAAATATGTCTCCTCTATTCTATCTCTCCTTTCCTCTATTCTCTCTAACTAATTATGTAATTCATAACATTATGACAACCTCCATAGTCACCATGAATGCTATCTCCACACTTAGCATTCATCTCCTTCTACACATTCACTCATACAAAATTCTTAGTGTTTGCTTCCTTAAGTAAACATAGGTGGACTAGGGTTAGGTAGGAATAAAATGCTATGGTCGATCCATATTGTGGCCTAAAACATCCCTTAATTTTATTGGTTGCATGTACTACATGGGAATTTGTAATATACCTCCATACACATCTTCTAGAATTGTAAAATAATCATTAAGTTGGCCCAAAAGTGGTTTACATAGGAGTTTGTTCCATTACAAACAACTATTTCCAAAACTATTCAGATAGCATCTAAATTCTTTGATTCTTAGCATGCACTAAATAGGTATATTACTTGGCATGTATTGTCTGGCAACTTATGCTTGGTATGCTTTGATCACTTGGCTCTTACTGATTGCTTGGATTGCTTTGATAACTCAGCTTGCACTATAACTTTGTTGGATAATGACTAAGTGTTTTGTCACTATCTTGTTAAAACCTATTTGATATTAACAATCTCCTCCTTTTACATAAGTGTAAAAAACCCTTTTTCATGGCATATACATTCTTATTTATGCATAAGTCAGACAATCTATTTTTCATTACTCAACTCATATTTTCAAAACTTCAAAATTCTACAAAATTGATGACCAATCTATCATACCTTATCTATTCCATTACTCCCCATGAGTAAGTAATTCTTTTTTGTTCATGATTCTACTTCTAATACCCTTGCTGAGTAGATTTCTGCTTTGACAAAATATTTTCTCAAAATTTGATATCCCCCTTTTTTGACACTTGTGTCATTTAGGTTGTACACTTAAAGTGTGTTTGTCCAAAAATGGCTTATGTAACTACATTATTATCTTAAATGCTGCATCCCAGTTATTGCATGCTACCTCTAGTGATTGGATCTAAATTAGCTAGGAAGGAAGGTCAACTAAACCAACATAGGCTAGTTCCTTATGCAACACATCCATGTCTGCAGTCAACATTGATTGGATATTGTTCAAGGTAGCATGAATCTTAGCATCTAGTGCTTGCATCTCAACAAGCTAACCTTGAGAGGATAGTAAGCTTTTGAAATGAACTTGAATTTGACCAAGAGATAACTTCAAAGTGTTGCCTATATGTTGTAGATCTCCTTGCAAATGGTCAATAGCCCTTTGTGTCTCCTATGTAAAAATTTTCACATTACATAATTTGGTGTATAGAGAGAAGATAGCCTCTAACATGGTCTTGGTACTTTCTATTTTGGTTGGTAAATTAACCTATCTTAGTGCGATAGCACTAGATATATTTTCAAGTAATTTTTTTGGAATCTCCTTTTAGACCATTCAAATAACTTTACATTTGAATCCAATTCTTCATCCTTTATTTTTTCAACAATAGTGACAAGTTGCTCAATGATGGACTTGTCTTCATTCATCTCAGGGAGACTAAAAGCATCATAAAATATGTCTTTTATCTCATGAAAAACTTGGTTTTGCTTATACTCCCTCTTTGTCATCAATATTAATAGTTTCTAGATCAAACTTGGGCAACTCAATTACCTCATCTAGGCTTACATCCCCAAAAGATGTATCATTTGTACTTTTAGATGTACTAGCATTTGGCCTTGATATATGTAATGGTGTAACAGATGTGTTCAACCTCTGAAGAGCCTAACTACTAGGAGGAGTGATAGGGGCTAGTAGGGAAACCAAGGTTTGTATAAAAAATTGTTCCTCTGGTGCCATAGTCACCTACAACTCTTTATTCTTTTCACCTTTATTTTCTTCCTGTGGTGCATCAGTGATAGGTACAAGACTTGCTTCCTAAACTATATGAACTTCAATTCCATCTTTTTTAATAGTCAATGTTGTTGGCATACATTAATTATGTAGGCTAGGCACTGGTGTATCTATATGTTTTGTCTTAGCCTCTTTGATCTAAAATGTAACTATGGACATTACATATTGTGTCTCTGTTGTAACAGCTATCTATTCAAGGTGTGCACTTTGATCTACTTATAGATCCTCTTTTTCATTATCCTTTTCTTTTGTGGATTGAGGGGGCACATTAGATGTGTCTTGTGTTTTCTCCCATACAGATGCAAGTTCTACCTTGATGCGTCTTAGCCTCTTTGATCTAAAATGTAACTATGGGCATTACAGATTGTGTGTCTGTTGTAATAGTTATCTATTCAAGGTGTGCACTTTCATTTTCTTGTAGATCATCTTTTTCATTCTCCTTTTCTTTTGTGGATTGAGGGGGCACATTGCATGTGTCTTATGTTTTCTCCTCTATAGCTGCAAGTTCTACCTTCTCAATCTCATCTTTTCTCACCAATATAGATTATTACACAATTGTGTTGCCATGGTGGAATCCTTCAATATCTTTTTCAAATCTTCCTCAATAAAAGGATTGATGTTTTGTGATGAATTATCAGCAACATCCTTGATTATTACCATTGAGTCTTCTTGATTTTCCTATGTTGCATGTGGTGGGTTGTTGCTCGACACTTGTGCAACTTATCCATCTTGTTGCTCATCCTCAGTTGTGGCCTCTTCTACAATTTCCGTAGTCACTTCCACATCAGCAACTTTGACTGGAACACTAGTATCTTGCACATCTTTATCTCAATTAGTCTTTTTCCCAATTATCTTGGTAGGTATCCCATAGATAGTCTTCCAAAGAAATGTGCTTTGTGTCACCACTTCTTCTACCCTATTTCTCAAAATCTTGAAAGCTCTATATTTGGGAGTAGATCTCCCCTTATATTTATTCATGTCTTTAGCCATCATCTTCTTATCCAAAGTAGGCATATCTCAAGCTAATTGAGTCTCTCTTATTTTCCTTTCTATGGTCAAACTAAATTGCCACTTTTGCTCAACTTTTTCATATAGACTTTTAGGTAATGAGTTGGAAAACTCTAGTCAAGTAGATTTGAATGTAGCCATCACATCATATATGGCTTTTTCAACCTTATTTTTATCTTCACTCCCTAGCTTATCAAAATTTTCATGTGTGAACCCTAAAAAAACTACAATTGTAACAATATTTTCACACAAATTATCTATGTCAAAGAAAGGATTGTGGCTTACCACCTTGTATTGACTTAAGTCATCTAACTTAGTCTTCTCCTCTTTTTACTCAAGTTGAGGTACTGGCTTTTTCTTCAATCTTTTGTAGGTCATTTTAACAGGCTCACTCAACTCTATTGTGTCAACTAGCCTCTTTCCCATAGGCTTCAAAACTTCTATTGCATGTACTATGGCTTCCCTTCTGCTTGACCTAATAGTAGGTACTGCAAGCTTCTGTTATGACTTCTTCACAAGCTTCACTAGTTTCTCCATAGTGTTTTCTTCAGCCTTCCTCTTCTTGGCCTTAATTTATTTGGGTCATTCCTCGAATTCTTCTTCCTCAAAACCTTCATCTCCTTCTCTTTGGTCTTCTTCCAAGCCTTGAGTTAGTGCCAGTGGTGCTTGGCCTTGTTCTTCATCTTCATCTTCATCTTCTTCTTCTTCATATACCTCACTAAATCTCTCCTTTAGCTTTTTCATTAGTTTTTTCTTCTTCCTAAGAATAATAACTATCTTTAGATCAATGGTTATTCTTTATTTGGCTTCCTCATAGTTTCCAAATGAGGTGGAACTCTTTCCAATTTCTTCTACTAGAAGAGTTGTGATAGCTGCAGAGGCCTCATCTATATTTATTTCATATGGCAAGGGTTTGAGCCATATTACTCTTGGTATTGTTGCTTGCACATATGTGTCATTGACATCCACTAAGAAACAAACATCATAATAATGTTTCTCCACTAAGGATATAGGGATCCTTAACCTCTATTACATGGATTTGTTGAAATCCTCAAAGTGACTTGTCATTATTGAATCAAAGTTATCATCTAGCTACTCAATGAATTCCAATATCTACATTGTAATAGACTTGTTGGTCTTCCAAGAAACCTTTTCAAATGTATGAAATGTGTTCTACACATAGAAGAATATATAGACTAGTAAAGAGCCAAATTAGCATGATGCACTATTTTCTTTCCCTATGGCTTCCAATTTTTTGATAATGGTTGAAGTTGCAACTCGATAAGGTCATAAGAGTGGTCCCTCTTTAATATCTTAAATCCCAAGTCAATAGCCATAAAAGAAACATTATTTATTCATCTTGACTAAAAGAACTTTTGAGAAATCACTCTCACTACAAAGTCAATTGATGGATATGTGATTGTATTAATTGACATCTATCTCTTGTTCCATATTGCACCTATATTCTTCTCAATAAATTACTTTGCATCACTTCACATGCTCTTAGGTCTATCAAGGGTAGGGAACCCTAATACTCAGTTTATAATCCTCTTTGTGAGCTTAATTGGTCCATTTTATAACTAGATAAAGTTATCATGAATGTGGCTCAAAAAAATTATAATCCATTTTATATTAAATAGTTAAGGAAATTCTAGGGCATGGGTTAACCCTTTCCATTCAATGATTTTGTATTCTTCCCTAAAGACTCTATTATCACACAGTTTGTTGTATGCATGTCATATTTCCATATCAACTACTTCTTAAATCTTTCCTGTATAACAACATCTAACATCTTGTATCATCAAATTTTTTGATGGTATCATCGATAATGTACCAGAAAAGTCTCTTTTGTATGATATCTCAAGTATAGCTTGGGAAGGGGGTTGTCTCACATCATTTCTTATCAACTAAACATTAAAAACCATTTTCTGCTCTTTCCTAATGTTTGCAAAAGAGATATATGCCATTAAAAATAACCAAGGTTTGCAAAAATTCAAACAATTTAACTCGACAACAGTGAAATACCTTTTGAATCTGATGATTGATGACGTGTAGCAGCTGAATCCAATTCAAAAATGCTTGAATCTCCTTTCTCAATTCACTTCCATGCTCTTTTTGTGTTCTATAAGCTCTAGTAAGTGAAATTGAGTAAAAAATCCACTATATAACCCTTCAAATTTGGCAATAAATGCTCAGTACTTTCTCGATTGTAAGATTGTCTATCATAGGCTTTCAACATGCTCAGCTAATACAAAATTTCCAATATACTTGGATAGCATAGGAAACCTGGCTAATACTATCATGACTCCATCTCTTGGTTATAAATATAATATCATTCACACTTGGCAACAATAGTAATGTCTTCTATGCTCGACACCAACATAGAAAACAACAAAACTATAGATTTTGTACAAGTTCTAATCAATACATTTCATCTTAATTATTGTGTATATGATATTTTCAACACTTAGATTATTGGAAATGATGTATTTAATATAACTTTTAAAATATCAATCCCATACATAACTCTTGATTACCTAATTGGGGTTGATGTAATCACTTGATCCATTGGATGAAGTGACCTCATATTGACTTGATGTACTGCAATCTTCTTTCTTTTTCCATGTCTTGTTCATCTATATTTTCACCTTTTCAAAATTGACATTTTCTTTACATTTGTTGAATTCACTACTCAGAGTTGGTGACCAAGTAGGATAATTTATACTAATATCACAAGTCTTAAGACAACTGAAAGATGTAGTCTCATTCAACCATCTATTGTAGTTACGTCTAAAATGGGTTCTAATGCAATTTTTAGGAACATTTCCCTACTCTTGATAATAGTGAAAAATGTACCTTATGGTATAATCCCAATCATAGGATTTTTCGTTGTGTTGTACCTTTGCCTACTTGTTTGATATCCACTTGATCTTAGATCTACATTCATATGCTCTGTGTCTATACTTCTGACAATTGTGATAGTATCCATCAAATCTCTAAGTGTTCATGGTCTTTGTCTTGCATTCATGTGCTTGATGTCCTTGGTTTTTTCTCTTATGATAGTAACCCTTGAATTTCTTCTTAGGGTTTTGATTTGGATTGTTACTCTTGCAGACATTTTTTGTATGACCTAGCTTTCCATAATTATGATAAGTGGGTTTATAGTTCTTATATTTGTTATTCCTTTGTTCACCACTTTTGGATGATTCTCCTTCCTCAGTATTAGTGTCTCCAAATCCAATAGTATCATTTTTAGGTTTTGGGGATTTCATCAATTTTAAAAGTATTTGATGGCTTCACTAGTGTTAGTAAATAGTTTTTCCCATATGTATTCATATATAAAAACTAAGGAAAATCATGTAAACTAACAAATGAATTCCTATAGAAGTGGTTGAGGAATTCTTTGCTTGTTATTTCTTCACTAAAAACAGGCGCAACTATCTTTATTGCAATGAGATTTTTGATCTAAAACTCAACAAAAAGACAATCTACTGAAAATTTTGAATCAACTTATTTTATCTCATCAATACAAAATAAAATTTAATTGAAAAGAACCACTCAATTTTAATTATCACAATGATCCACATATTTGAAAATTAAAACTATGAGTAGGAAAATTGATAAAACTAATTTCTCACAGCATCCAAGTATGAATTGGCAATTTCAAAATAAGTAACAGACATAGCTAAAAGCTTAAACAATATCTTCAGAAACATTGATTTAAATAGGCAGATCATAGTATCCACTTATGAAGCTTTTAACCATAAATCAAACTGTAGAGTTTCATTGTATCTACAAAAATTCTGAAATGTTACTTGTAACTTGAAAATCATAAACAAAAATAGTTTTGTCTATCGATCTGCTGGAGAATTCTAACCCCCTCTACATACTAATTATTACATATATATAGGCATGGGGCTGGACCAATGACAAAATTACCCCACCAGGAGTTAATTGTCTTTTGCCAAAGTAACTGATAACTGAAATGCAAGAAACATGAAACTAAAAAGAAAAAAGAAACTAAGCGATTAAGTATAACTGCTTGTCTTGATCAGATAGCGTTGTCCCCTATTGCCGCTCCTTTCACCATCTTCCACATTTTGTAGGTAGTTGAAAAGGCTAAGATAATAGATTGATGTGGCAAACTAATGTAGGTGAACCTTTGCTTCCAGATTTCTTTCATCTTCTTTAATTCAGAAACCTTTTCCTCATGCATCCCCAAATGTTTCAGATTAATGATGAACATAGCCTCTATATCCACCATGTTTGAAAAGTCCTGCTTAGCTGGTGCCTTTTTGTCTTGCCACTCTTGAAACTTCTTCTGAACCTCTTTGATTATTTCATCTGATTGGGCAATAGAGTCATCTTCTCTTTCCATGAACTGTTTGGCAAACCACTTAAGATCATTTTGAATGATCTGGTGTATGACCCTAAGCTCTTGCACACACTTTTTTTATTTTAGTTATTCCTTTTGTGAGTGCCTCATTTCTCCATTCAATGCAATCTTTGATGACGTATAGGGTCTTTTCATCTAGACTAGCTATATGACATTCAGCCTAGAATTTCTGTAGGCCAAGCTCTTGTACATCTTCCAGCCACATCACCACTTTTTCCCAGTTGTTCTTTTCTTTTTCATATCCCTCATTACTTGATTCCACCTTTTTGGTAATGTTTTTTATTTCCTTTGAAGCATGATCCAATTGATTTATGTGTTTCACAGAATCATGTAGTACATCCTGAACCCATTCACCTGCTACTCTAGCTACTCCCTTGCATTTATGCAGATTCTCCAATGATTGTTGATTGGTCATAGAGGATACATCAATAATGGTTGACATCTCATGAATTGGTTTTGCTTCAGGGTGCAAGATAGCATTAATGTATTGCGCCATACTTTTTATTGTTTTCTTCATTTCTTGCTTATCTTGCCCATCTTTCCATACTCTGTGCAGAATTTTCTTATTAGAAACTTCAAAGAATTCCATATCTACTTCGCAGTTCCCTTTTCCCAAATCAACCTTTGTTATTTGTAAGTCCTGTGGCACTACAGAATCATGAGAGCTTCCCTCTAGTGGTGTTTCTATCTCTACTGCCCATCAACCTGAACTTTTATCAAAATTGATCCTTTCTTTTTTCACTTTAGGTGCCTTACCAAGGCACTTACTGACCAGGTCGTCAATAGGCATAGATATTGGGACTATGTTCCTTTTCTTTTCCATTGATCTCTCCAGCCATTTAGGCATAGCTTGATCTTTTATAGTAGCAGGGGAACATTTAACTAAGGAGAGATTACTTTCCTAGTTTTCGGTAGCCATTTTCAAATTTTGGGACTCAGATACATTATCTGCCATAGGTAAGTCTTCTATTGTCTCCAAGTCTATGGTTATGGTGTTCTTGCCTTTGACGGCTGACACCTTCTTTATGCTTGAGCTGGTTGCTCTCCTTCCTTTTGGAGTTTCTTCTTGTACTTGAAGTTGAAGTGTTTCAGGAATTGCTTCAACTTCAACTTTAGCTAGACCTGCAATAGAACAAGGAACACCTTGATTAGTTTGCTTCCTAGCAGTCCTTTTATCTTTTCTTTTTGAAAATTTTCCAGAAAGATCTGGAGTAGCCATGGCCTTTAACTTTATCCACTTGGTAGTTCTAGCTATTACATCCTTGGTATAGGAATAAACATCATTTTCTTCCTTCTTCTCCCAATCAATTTCGAGAATGGGCATGCATTCAATTTGGTTGATGTAAAATTGATCTAGCACTTCTTCAGAGTCATCATCTTTTATCCCATAAGTATCCAACTCCACATTAAACATAGTGATCTATTTAGTGGTTAAATGAGACCACAATCTTTTCCTTACTTCAACTTCATTAAGGAGGTTTTCCCAAAAATCCTCTAATGATGGGGAGTGAACCAGGGATACTGCATTCTTAACATTGTTTCTAATAAAGCTAGTGTAGTCAAAATCTAACCAAGAAATGAAAGGTTCAAAGAATAAGCAAGCTAATGATTTTGCTGACAATATGGCTTCTTTCAGACTAGGGCATCTATAGTGTCCAATCTCAATTGGGAAGAATATCGAAGATGATCTTTTTGAAATCTAAAAGGACTCAATCACTGAAACAAATTTCCTACACATCTCAGATAACACTATAGAATCTAAACAATATTGTGGCAGCTTTAAAGGTTCATCAAAAAAACCACCCACTCTGATATATGTAAATCTAGGAAATTGAATATAATAGCAACCATAGATTTGTACCACTTGCATAGCTTCTTCTGTCATCCTATCATTCTCTCAGCCTCAGAGTTCAAATACAGATTTCGCTAGAAAGATATCATTGACCTTCTTGAACTCTTTGCATACTACGATTTCTTGAAGATCGCCATAATATTGGTAAATGGGTATGTCATTAACCAAAGGTGCATGTGGAAGATAGTCCCATTCCTTTGATGCAGCTAGGATGTAAATTAGATAAGAAGACAAGAAAAATGGTCCACAGTTGTTAACAGCCATTAAACCCCTATGTAGGTTTTCTGCTATGAGATCAGACCAGTTAATGAATTTAACCCCTTCAACAATCTTCTATATGAAAAAGTACATCCAGGATTCCCAGTGGAATGCATGCTCATTTCCTTTGACCCTATTCAACAGAAGAACCATGTTTGTAATTTCTTTTATAAAATTTTCAATAGTCAATGGCCTAGGCAGTCTAGAACCTCCCTCTGCTGGTTTCAAAAGCCATAACTAAGCTATCTTATTATCATATCTATTTTTATTTTTGGCATACAGGTGCTCAGCTTCTTCAAAAGTCCATGGCTCATAAGTTTCCTTGTGGGGAATTCTAAAGGCTGAATGGACATTGGTTCTATTGATTCTAACAATAACTTCCTCTGAGGCTTTTTTGATGCATCTAGAAATAGGGTCATAATGGCTTGCACATTCAAGGATAAGTTCTGGGTATGTGATAGCAGCGGGAAAAGCGGCGGCTTCTAATAATCCACTATCAACTAACCTTTGATAAATGGGGCTTGACTAGGTATTCTTGGCTCATTCAATTAACTCAGATAAACTTTTATTTACCATGAATGTGTCACAAATTTTAGGTAGAGGACTGAGCAAAGAAGGTTTCTCTAGCTTAGGCAATTTTGGGCAGAAAAGCGTCATGACTGCTAATAAAGATAGGCTTTACAATATACAAGTTGAAATGCCTCAAAACAAAGAAAACACAATTTGAAATGTAAAGGGGGGTATGAAGATGTACTTACAGTTTAACAGAGATAAAACCTGCTACTCACCCTTCTTACCCGACAATACTGGGAATTTCTTTGAAGAAAATGGAATGAGCATAAAAGGGCTAAAATGAATGCATTTAAGGAAATATTTGTGTGGAAGATCACAAGAATAGATTTGGCAAGTAAGTGCACTAATTACCCACTCATGCGGCATGGATTTGAAAAGATGTCGCATGTGCTTTTTTTTAAATACTATGTCAAATCCGCACATATGATGCTGTGTTAGGTGATCATGACATGACAATTTTATCCTTCAACCAAATCTTGCCATAACCAAACACGTACTGCCTTAAATATTTTCATTCATAACTTTTCATGTCTAGGAAATGCTGCACTGGGACCCACCTTGATTTGGTTCGAAGATTTAAAACCTGGATACAAATTTTAGTTAGCGTGCAACATTGATACTGAAGTTGAAGTTGAAGAATTGGGTGACCAGGTTTCAACTTCAACTTCAAATTAAACTAAGACCAACTTGAGGAAAAAGATCAGATTAGACACACGAAGACCAAGGTGGACCTGAACTTGAAGTTGAGGTAAACTAAAACTTCAAGTTCAACTTCAAGACAGAAAGAAACTCTGGACTAAAACATAGTAGGGTGTGAGAAAAGTTATAAGCACTAACAACTAGGTTTGCTGAAACTTTCAACTATTTCTTTTTCTACTCCCAATTCATTCCTCATTTGTTCATTTTGTAACTTTAGGGTCAATCTTAATGTCCTTTCCATTCAAATCATGGTTTGCAATCATCAATTGATTCATTGTGTCTAGTTGCATGTTAGCAAGCTTTTTCACATTTGATATTCCATTTTGTTTATCAGTATCCTTTTGTCATCTTCAATCATGACTTTTTCTTCCTCAACTTTCCATTTCTATTCAGTCACCTTGCATAGAAATTTACTATTTGGACTTCTTGTTCTCTCTTGATATTTCTAACCTCTTTAGTTAGGATATTGTTCTTTTCCATCAAATCTAAAACTACTGCATCAAAATCACTTAAGTTTCCATCCTCAAATAGTGCAGTAGTGTCTTCTTGTTGGTAATGAGTGTCATTTAGTTGAATAGTCATCTATTTCTTTCTCTTCAATGAATGTTGTAGTTCATGTCTTTCTTCCTTGAGTTGGTGTAGGGAAAGTTTTACTTTAATCTTTTGGTTTTCAGTAGTCTTTCCCAACTTGTAGACTTCCATCTTCAAGATCTTACTTCCAAAGCTATGAAAAATTCCTTTCTAGAGAAAAAAGCTCTGATAGTAATTGTTGGAAATAACAATGGAAATGTAAACTCTAAGAGAGAGAGGGGGTGGGGTTGAATCAGCACTTCAAAAATTTAACCATAAAACATTCTCCACACATCCATCTCAATTTCCTAGTCGATGTATTCTCTACAAGAAAGAGGAAGATATCTATCACCTCTTTGTCTCCCACCCCTTTGTTCCAAAAATTTGGGCTTTCATCCTAGAGAAATTTTATCTCCCATTGAGTTCTTGTGGGAGTGTGTATCAATTTTTTCTTGGCCAGTGCATCACCTCCTCTCTTTCACCCACCTATATTTTATGGAGATTGATCCGCTCATGTATTTTTCTAGAACATGTGGATAAAAAGGAATAATAATATCTTTAGAGATACAGAGAACTTTGCAGTGGTGGTTCTCTCATGGTTGTTAAATTGCTATGGAAAAATTTTGGTATTTCAAGTTGGAAAAAGTCTTCCAATCCTCCATCCTTGAGAGACTGCCAAGTGGTGTTAGAATATTTTCTCCCCAACCTTTTTCACAACTATGATAATTTGAAGCAAACTGATAGAGAGAATAATAAGTGGATCTACACTCCATCGGATTGGGTCAAGCTCAATTTTGATGCTACTATTGAAGATGGGGTAACTATTAGAAGATGGATTATTCATGATGGAAGAGGGAGCTTCATCCTAGATATCTTTGGAAACTTTGGCTTCAATTCCAACAATATTTCAAATATTTTATCCCTTTTCCAAAGGTCTCAAGTTAGTTACATCCATGTGGAGGCATAATATATCTATGAATGATGATTCTAAGATGATGGTTTATGTTGTCAATCAATAATTAATTTTTGGTTTGTTTGATTGCTAGTGTGTTGACTAATGTCTATCCTATCCTTTCCAAGGTGGAGGAAACTAGGATTCAACACACTTACAGAGAAGGTAATAGGGTGTTGGATAGTCTAGAAGTGTTTAGTATTGGGATTGAAAGAGTGAGTTGTGGGAGACAGGTGGATTCCCTACCCACAAAAATTCAAACTATCATTAAGAGTGAAATTTCATGTATCATGCCTTATGATGACTAATTTACATGTTTTTTCTAGTCGGTCCTATAGTGTTGGCATCCTTTTTGTCATGCCCAAAAATTTTCAAAACCAAACACAACCAACAGTTTTTTTTTTGAAAGATGAACTAAAGATAATATGTATAGGTCTATACTTGTTATGAAAATTCTATCGAATCATGGGGTGACCATATATAACAACAGAAAATTGCTCAAAAGTGTTAATTACTAATTTGATCATGGAGTTAGAGATAATTGAATTTTAGTTGAGGTGGGATAAATATTTTTCATTTAGAATTTTGGACTTCAAGTTTCCATGGGAGGCCAATTTGATTCCTAACATTAATTGAGTATCTAGGTGATGACATAATAGCTAGGCAATGTTATCATATTGGAATCCATAGCATATCCTCAAAGTGAGACATTAAGTATGTAAATATGAAGTACAAATCCTGCATCCATATTGTCATAATAATTCCATAGTTTACAAAATGAAGATGTTCAATAATTGTCGTGGATATATATAATCTTAACTAGTGATGTTCTATACCAAATTCTATTCTAGTTTATTTATGATATAAGTAAGACTCTTTAATGAAAATCTTACATTTAATCCTTTATCAATAATTAATATTTTAATATTTATAACACTAAACTTACATGTTTTCTAATACTCTGTTGCTTACTAACCAGGAATCTCCATTAGTCCCTTTAATATAATTCAATGTACAAATCTCATTTTTAATCAACTTCTTCCTAAATAATTTTAGAGGACTTAATTTTGTGCTATATATATATATCATCAAAATGACGTATATACTAATTACTCAATGTCATACTTTATCTTTACTTATATATCATATTACACATTATGACTAGTATACTACGTTAATTTGGTCCTAGTTTGTGGAAACGGTTATGTACAATGTCTTGACATAAATATACATATCATTTAATATATGTATCACACTGCTTCTTAAATTATGTAGAGTATTTATATAAAAATAAAATAATTATACTATGAAGATGATGGTAACCCAACCTCTAACCCAAATTGATTCATATTGCTACTAGCTATAAATTACATAGTCCCAAGGTAACTCATAACCATAAGTAATTTCCAATTACATCTATCAATTGTAACTTAACAAATTTTCTTATAATGTTATAATCCTAACTTTACTAAATACACTTCCACTTTTCAAGACCCTAAAAACAAAATGATAAACTAAATTTTTTATATCAAATATAAATAAATTAAAAAATCATAACTACCTACTAACTTTAACCATTCTTTCTAATACCCCTAGAAATACATAATCCTAACTTATCACTAACTATCCCATAAACTAACAACCTTACTTACTAAGATATATTTTTTCTTTAAATAATACTTTAACTACAAAATATTACTAACTTCCTATATAACTATCTTACCTAACTACTATTATTCTGATACTTTATCTAAACCTATTTATTTAGCTATCCCAAACATCATTATTAAGTATATTAATCTAACCCAAATTACCTCTAGCCATATCTACCTAATTCCATTTACTCCTAACTTCCCCAAATCTACTTTTAACTTAACTTAAGCCCATATTCCTTCCCAAAATATGGTCCTCCTCCTTTCCCAAGACTCACATGACATGGGAGGGAGGGGCCCTTGGTTTACTTGTTCCCATTTTCAGCACCTTTTCCTAGGTTAAGATGGGGTAAAGTGCAAATTTTAATATGAAAGTTTTTCTCCTAATCTGCATCAAATCACAATCCCCCAAGGCTAGTGATATTTTCTTGGTTGTGGAGGCTGGTTCTCATATGTGAGGGGAGAGGGCGGCAAGGCCAAGGGTGGATGTTCTCTTTTGAATGCATAAAATATGTATATTTTTTTTGTTTAAGGGTTGATAGTCATGTCTTTTCACCTAGGGATGCCTAGGTTAGGTGTTAGGTTAATGTGTGTTTATATGTATGTATGTATGTATGTATGTATGTATGTATAAAGGTAATATCCAAATCTTATTTTTATATTAATGGCATGCATTTTTATTTTTAGATGTAGATTGTGACATGCAGTCACATGTCTGAGATTGTCATAATATTCCTTTAAATCTTATATTCTAATCCTTATTTAGTGTGTCTATTTAGTTGACAGGACATCATACTTGGGTTAATCTTATAAATATTTTATTATTTGTAATTGGGTAGAGGAATTAATTCCTTTGCCCATATGTTTTTTAGAGAGGAATTGTGTACGTATAGCAAGTCTTCTCATTTTGGACTATGTATTTTCCTCAAGCTAAATTTCTTTTAGACCTTCCATGGAATTTTAGTGAACATGATTTATGATGTGATGGTGTTAACTAACCTAGGGAATTATTAGATCTTGAAAACCAAATAGTCCAACTCTCATGCACATAAAATGAACTATCAAAATATGCTAACTTTCTTCGATTTCATAACATATAATTTTACAATGGAATCATCAATATTAAATCAGCTATATCAAAAAAAATCTTTCACAAAATAACTATGAAATTTTTCTAACAAATCATTTATAGATCATCATAAGAAGGAGGTTCCCGTTTCATAAATTCTCCCTATTACATCAAATCAAATAATGTGGAGACTTACAATGAATATTTTCTTTCAAGTAAACTATATACAATTTCTCAATCTGTCCTTACACAATTTCAATAAATACATAATGATAAATAAATCCCCTTTTATTTCACAATGAAATAACAATGGAGACTTGATATCACAACACATTTGAGATGACATGGAACATTGGTCTCTCTTTACACTTGATTTTTTTTCAACATTGTCAAGGGTGAAACCCTAATATCTCTAAGAAATTCATCTTCACAAAACTTGCAACACATCACAAAACTTGGAACCATGGAGGCTCACCTCCCATCCTAGGCTTCTATGAAACCACCCACTAAGTAGGGGAAACAAGTCCAAATGGGATACACACACACAACACTTGCCAATGCATAAACATATCACATAACACAAAAAAATCCCTACCATGGCTTACACATGGATTCACCATTGGAACCATTGAACATAGGGTGAAGGTGTGTTTTCCAAAAGGAGACTTTCCATATCATCACATATCTATAATAAATAATTTTCATGTCCTTTCAAGGCTTTCACAAATATCCTCCAACATACTACCATTAACTATAGCATCCATACTCCATAATCTTCCTTTCTACACCATTGTTTCCCTTATTAGCCCCAAAGAAAGATATGAATGAATATGGCATACAATGGAGCCCATACTCCAAGTTTCTCAACTATATTTCAAGCCCAACTAAGCCCTTCTCCTTGAACTTCTCTTCCCTTCGCAAAGGGTGAGGGAAGCCTTCACACCCATCACAACATTTGACATTCAAATCAAAACAAAAGGATCAAGAAAGAAAACCAAGAAAATTACATGAGCACAATACACATTCTCACCATCACAACACAATATCAAAATCTACAATACTAAGATCCACTATACAATGCATGATCTCAAAACAATTACTCCATACTTACATAATCATTATCCTATGCTAAAAGAAAGAATAGGATTTTGCAACACCAACCTTAGTCCAAGCTAAAGGAAATGATAGTTTTTGTAGAGCTCCCTTAATCTCCCTCCAAACCATAACTGTCTGTAAACTTAGAGAGTGGGTGAACACCCCACTAGTTCGTCCAAGAATCTCAAATAAGGCCTTCCCACTATCTATTTTAGAAAAGACACTTAGCCACTCACTCTTACAAACTTGTCTCCCTCTAAATTTTCTATATTTGACTTAGTGGGAACATGGAAGAGAACACATGTGACAACTCGAATATTGAATTGGTCGAAGAATGCATGGGTAAAGGGCCCTGCTAGGCTGTATAGTCACTATCATGGTCAAAATTAGGTCCCTAACATGTTATATTATCACATGGGTAGCTCATTGTCACATAAAAGACACTTTGGGACCACCTAATGACCCCTCAAAACCCTAGTCAAGTCTAAATTTGAATGTCCTTTGATTGTGACCTATCCCACCCCTTGCCAAGTGGGTTTACTTACTCATTAACAAAGTAATTATGTTTAGGGTAAAATGCCACCATGACCAAAACCATAAATGACATGTCATTACACACAAAATCCACAAGTGTCAAGTGACACATAAAAGCACATCCCACATCACCACAACATGTTCCTAATGAATCTTTATGATTAAAAATTTCCACAAACAAGCAAACTTACATTTACAAAATAAAATACATCACAACGAGGCTTTTGAATCTTCCAAAGATTTGCCTTGGTTAAACTGTGTTCACATAGGTTTGGATCTTGTTTCCCCCAAAATTTCCATGTTTCCACTTCTTGCACATTCAACTTGAGCATCAATAGTCCAAGGAGGTCATATAAAATATATATCATAAATGCATATAATTTCAAATATTACATAATCATATTAACATAATTCACTTAAATTTCCTTTCCTAATTATTTCAAATAAATCATTCAAAATTTCAAAATATCAAAATTTGCATATAATCAAATTAATATTTATCTACATATCACATTAAACCATAATCATCATAATCATCATAATCAAATTAGCATTTATCTGTATATTACATTAAATCATAATCATCATAATCAGATTAACATTTCGCATCACATCATAATCTAATTCTATCCTATCATAAAGTTGCATCCACATGTGTTCGATCATCCCATTTGCAATATTAGGTTCTTAGTACATATCATAAATGTAAAACACTACTATAAATGTCAAAATCAATAGATAAAATAAGCCACTATCCATCTAAGCCTTGAATAATGTCAAAATATCCAAATCCTGAATATCAAAATGCAAGTTAATATACCTCCACTTAAACATTACAAGAATTTCTATAATTCAACTTCTATCAAAGAAATTGAAAAGGGAGAAAACATGAATGAAATCATTAATTATATCATTTAGGTCTTAATGTGTAGACATAAGTGCAGATCATCAAAATAAAGATATCAAAATAACATAACCCTATAGTCTCAAAAGTATATCAAAACATAAAATTAGAAGTATCATAATGCAAATATGTCATCTATAGTATGACAGATCAGGAGGCCTCACACTTTTGGAAGTGTATGATGGTTTTTTAAATGATGTACAATTGAATCTTAGTCAATTTTTTTGTTCTTGGGATTATCAGGGTATTATTATCAATGGGATTTGACAAAGATTTGGGGAATTTATGTTAAGTACACTTGAGGATGTAATATTAATTATGACATTAATGTTTCTATTTCTCCTTTATACTCAAAATTAAAAATAACTCTCATGGATTATAGTGTATTTGGAAAGACTTTTGCACATGGTTTTCTACCGCCACCATGTGAATATTTTATGTTATAGTCTAAGATATGATTTTCAAGAAATGATTTATTGTGAAGGGTTTCATTTTAAGAACTTTTCTGGAACACTCTATTTTTACATGGTGTGCCTCTCTAATTCCTACTCCACCCTTCAAATTTGTAAGTCTTTTTTTCCCAACTTCATGCTAGAGGAGTTGCATGATATCAGGTTGGATTCAAAGATGGGTCACATAATGATGAGGGTGGAACCCAAAAAAATTGAAGATGAGTGATGTGATAACCCTTGTGCCTAGATGACTATTTGCGATGGTGGGATTCTTCCTTTCATGTAATCCATAGAAGGACATGATGAAATATTTTCAATATAGCTTGTGAATACCTAGAACAATAGGACATTCATGATTGATGGTATCACTTTTGAGATTAACAAATAGTTTATTTCTTAGGCCATGTGGTTGTTTATAGAGGGTATAAAAGGGAAAAGGGTCACTAAATTATTGAATAGGAGAAACCTGAAAATGTTCTTTAAGGTTGATGAAGAACTAGTTGATCTGCATGGTGGTTTGAATTGAGAAAAGCTTTTAGGGCCTTGGAATGACTTTTTTTAAAATCATGAAGTACCTCATGTTGGAAGGTTAGTTTGCCATAAGCTACTAGTATTATTTTCCTTTCCTAAATCATTTTCATTATTATGATGAGATTTATCTTCCATTCTTTCTGCTAAAATATCTAGAAGCCTTGGTTATGGAGGTTAGAAGATGTGTAGTGCCTCTCGTGTTTGCAGTCTATACCTTGTCTATTTTTGTTTCGAGAGATACTTGATACTCTTTTGATATTTGTACCTTGAGACGACCTGAGGGTCGAATGTTATACTTTGATTTCCGTACCATAGATGCTTTGTTGACTATGTTATGAGATGGATTCTAGACTATGGTTATTTACTTCATTCTCATCTTTTATGATTAATGCGAACATGAGTGGTGTAAATGGATTAATGAGTTATTTAATGCTTTAATTGCTTTGGTTATTATATTATATGCAATTGCACTTGATCGTGTGTTCTAGTGTGCAGGAATTACATCCCTGGCAGTGGCCTATAGAGTTAGTGATCCAGCTATTCATATTTTTCCAATGTCACTCCTATATGGTCGACGTATCCTTATTTAGATGTTTTATATTAAAACCTTTCGATGATTAGTAAATCTGAAATCAGTTGTATTATGTGATTGGACCAGTGAACATGTCTGTGCATTTAGAAGTTCACATTTGTCGCCAAAGTGTTAAGTGTTTTTCTGTAATTTTGGGTTTTCGGGTTTTAATCTTTTCGATTTAATTTCTGGCAGCTTTGCCTTAGGCGAATTTCCATTACGGATAATAACCTATTTTTGTTTGGGTTGTTTCGGAGTTTAACTACTCTAGCTAGTTATTTTCCATTATCAGCTATTCACTCAAAACAAATAAATATTGGAAAAGTGAATTCATTATTCACTTCTCACATTTTGGAAAATTGAGTTTGGAGAGAAAATTTGGAAATCCTCTTTTGAAGGATTATTTTTTTGCTCATTGCGGGAGCTGTGAGCGTGGGATCTTTGTGAGGTTTGTCTCATTGGATTTGGCTCGAGGAGTTCTCGCTTTGTCGAAAGTTTCAGCAGTTTTGGCGAAGTATTTATTTTATTCTACGGGTTTCAATTTTGGCCCTTTTTACTGTTAGGTAGGGCCTTCTCGTTTTAATGTTTTCTCTTTGTTTCTGCTTCCGTTTGTTGTAGCAATATGTTAGGAGGCTGTGAACTAGTGTTACCCTCCGTTTCTGTTTGCTAGTTCTGCCCGGTTGGTCAGGTTAGAACGTTTTACCTGTTTTTGAAATGGGGGTTTGGGTTTTTAGGCCGTTATGCTGGCTATTTTTGCATACAGTGTCCATTTTCAATTATTTTTGGATTTTTGGGGTTTTTGAACCCAAAGGCCAAATGGGTTTTAATTTTGGAATATTTTCAAAATTTGGGGTTTTTACCTCATTTTGCGTTCCACCCTGTTTTCTCCTATTTTCTTGGCACATTGTGGTTCGTGGACCTGGATGATCTGTTTGGACACCAATCAAAACACTTTTGCATCTTTTTTTGCATTGGGATGCATGTAGCATCCATCATCCCGATTATATTTTCGGTCGATTGACTTTTGTTTGCATTCTCATACTGTCCTTGTGTATGATCTCTGTGATGGTGGTGCACCACACACATGTATATTTTCAGGTGACCTGTGGGGCTTGATCTTTCGTGGTACTTCCGGAAGTTGTGATCATTGGGGTTGGGTTGGGAGTTTGCATGCCTTCGGGCACTCATCGTTGGATGAGCATGGGTAGGGTAGGGTAGCATATGGAGGAGGCTTCTATCCTGTAACCTGGTGACTACTTCCCAGTTGGCATAGGAAGTTTTATATAAGTGATAATTAAATTAAAACTTTGGGTGGTAATAAATACAAGATAATTAAAATGTGTGGGTTGTGCGCCTTTCGTCATGAAGAGTAGCTGCCCTAGGTTGTGCGCCTTCTGTTGAGAAGAGTAGTTGCCTATACTAGCTTGGGCTTGTCGATGCCAAGTGACTCTCCATGATGTCAATCCCTATGTAGTAGCCCATTGATGTGTTTGACCAGGACCTGTAGTTTATGCATTGTCTTTGTCTTGGATTCAGTCATCATACTGCTTCGCGTGTGTGTTAGCCCTGGTTGTTGTTTTGTGTGTGTGTGGTTGGATCATTATCTCCATCAGCATGGTGGGTGTGGACCTACGGGTGCCACATGGTTGGGAGGTGTAGCTACCTTCACCCTTGCTAGGGACCGGTGTACAGAGACGGTCTATTGTTCTAGCGTGATCGTTGCTGGATGTGTCACTTGGTACTTTGGTATATGAAGTATGCTTCTTGTGATTTATGCTCTCATTATGATGTTATCATGCTTAGATGATGTTAGTTTTAACGCTTTCCTCATTATGATTATTAGCATGTAGTAGATGATGTTATCTGATTACAGGGTTATCTTATGTTACTACTAGCATGTTAGATTTCATTACTTATATTGTAGCATGTTTAGTAGTGATGTCCCTATCACGACAACACCAATGATCTAATCGGTGGCTTGGGATGTTATGCACGGGGGATGGCTAGGGCCCACGATGGTCCTATGACGCCATTAACGGTTGGGAGGAACCGCATACTTAGTTGGTTATTTTTCTCATTGCAATGTTATCTATGTTATTGCGATGTTATTTCAGTTGTCGTGATGTTTCCTTTCTGTAATTTCCCTTCTTTGTTTGATAGATGGTTAGATTTCGTTTTCTGTATTTCTGTTACTCAATTTTGGTTTGAGTGTTTTGGCCTCAAAATGTGGATCCCGTACTCCCTGGTGTGGAGGTTCTTTTGTCCGTTTTCCCCCATTTTTGAGTTCTGGAAATGTTTTTACTTTCTATGGGCGACATTTGTTCAGCATTGTGTGACACTGATAAAGTATCGCACGCCCATAGAAAGAATGTCGTACGATACTAAAGAGTGTCGCACGACTTTATGAGAAATGTCGTGCAATACTTTTCCAGTATCACACGCCTTATTGAGAAGTGTCGCATGCAGTAAGGGAGAAGTGTCGCCCTCCCTTAGTGAAAAATGTCGCACGCCTTTTGGGTAAAACCTGCGCGTGGCAACAACGAGCACTTTTTGTAGTGTTCTAATCTTTTTGAGAGTTGATTTGGGTACCCTTTTGGGCGTTCTTCAAGCCTATGTTGTTGCATTTTGAATTCAGGAGATTTCTTTTGAAATTCAATTTTTGGGTTTCTGTTGTAGTCCTTCGAGGTTTAAAATATATCATTTAAGTATAAGTTGACGTATTCAACTTATACTTAAGATATATTTTAATATATGCAACGATTCATTTGAGATGGGTTTCAAACCTCTACGAGGTAAGGTGTAGATTCTAGGAAAAATCAGGGCTTCAGAAATTCAGACTTAGCCAAATTTTAGGGCTTCAAGATTTTAGACTTAGCCAGTTTCCAAGAGTCAGTTTATGTCTTTCAGCTTGGTAGGTCTTTGTGGTTTCGTGATTGTGTTCTAGTTGGTAGTGGCATTTGGAGATCCATTGGTGCTTGGTTGTCTTTCAGTCTTCCATTGTGAGCTTTTGGTTTGTGTAGGTTGTATCATGTGCACTTACACTTGTTTAAAAAAAAAAAATTGTTTTGACTTTTTTTTCATCCTTGTTTCCAAGGATCTCCAGGCGGGGCATTACAAGATGTAGGGAAGAGGGAAAAACCCTTTTTATCCTTCATTGAGGCTTTATTTTACACATTTATAAATTATACCATGCTAAATGTCCTATCAACAATATCATCCCTTTACCACCTCTTATGCCTAATATGAACCATGTCACTACTTTGGCCTTCATTGATGCTTTTTCTATGGTTGCTCAGGATTTCCCATCTTCCAAAGGTATAAAAAAAATACACGTCTATTGTGTCTTTTTCTATTAAAAAAATGTAAGCTTTAACTATTTTTTGATTTGGGAGACCCTATAATGGAGTTAGATAGTGGGCATAGGTGCTCCCTTAGAATTTATTCTAACCCTTAGAAGTGTAAAATGTTGGATATGAAACTCATTCTTAAGGTGGTTGAGTCAAACTCTAAGTACAAGGAAAATGAGAATAAAAAAATTAAGACAAAAAAAAAAAAAATCTATGAGGGAGAAGTACATTGAAGAGGAGGAAGATGGTTTGATTAGAAGAACCAAAACCACATTGGTGATGGATGCATCAACTATGAGAAGGGAGATCACCCATGTGGCTACCAATTTTAAAATTGAAATGGTGCACCTCACCATTAAAATTTTATTGAGGGTTTGAAGGATGCCTCACTCAAGATGATCAACTTCCCCTTGCCTAAACTGGCTCAAGATTTGTCCACCTCCCCTTCTTGTCTACCCCACTTCATGGCTGTGGAGTTAGATACCCCATGGTAGGAAGCTTCTATTAGGAAGGATAATGTTGAAGAATTGAGTCATGGTTCATTGGAGGATGACCTAATAAGCCTCAAAGGGGAGGTTGGGAATTTGAAAGGGATGATCTCAAATTTGGACATAAAAATCACCACTTTCATAGACGTCTCAATAAAGGTCATGAATGTGGCGGCAAAAAATCTTAAGTTCCTCCACCAAGAGAAGAAAAAAGGTCCAACTAATGGAGATTATAATATATCCTTGCACCACTACAAGTTCCCTCTTGATAATTTCTATGAGTTCTAGTGTCCAAACCTCTTTCATGAAGGGACAAGGAAGAATGAGGGTTAGGCCCTAAAGTTCTATTTTTTATGTTTAGCTTTGGTCATCTTCATGCCATGTGTGGATGATAAAGACTTTTATTTTGAAACTATTATGTGTTCTAATTCTTTAGAATAACTAAGAGGGGAGTGAATTAGTTATCCAAGGTCCAGATGTACAAATAAAACTTTTCACATCTTAGTGAACCCATATTCATAAAATATATTCATACATGCATCCATTAGATCATACAATCACTTAAACTTTGTAGGTTACTATCAAATCAACTTTGTAGAAATGTAAGCATGAAACACTATAGATTCAATAACACATTTGACATAATGATTTTATGTGGAAACCCAATTTGAGGAAAAACACCAATAACATGCTACTCATTATCACTTTTTTGAAGTGATACACTATGACAGGCCAACCCTATTAAAGGTTACAACACACACTATTAAATGTGATCTAGTTAGAGGATTTCAATCACCCTATTAAGAGTGAGCCTTGATAGAGGACTTTAGATCATTCACTTAGAATGTCAAATAGTCAAAGGATTTGCAAATGATTTTTAAGGCAACCTTAATCCAAAGGATTTACCCTAGACTGGTACAATGATTAGAAAGTAATAATAAGGCTTGATCTGATAACAAATTACAACTTACTTGTAGATTAAAAATCTTTGTTTTAGTCCTCCATTTTGCTTGGATTTCACACACTTCCATTCCAATAGCTTGTTCACCCTTTAAGCATTCATACTCTTAAGCCTTCTTGATTTGCTTCTCAATAGAAGTCTCTTCTATTCAGTCTTTGAATGAAGCAACACCTTAGACCTCTTGTCTAACTTAGATTCTTGAGCATTGACCAACCTTGCTTCTTACCAATCATCTCTATAAATAGAAAATTAAGATCTTTTGTTGTTCATCCTCTATCATCCATTTTAGGATTAGGTAGGATTAGGTATAATTTGATGAATCTACTCATCTTTTCATTTTATTCCCTTTTAGAAACTTCTCCTTCAATCCTCTTTGAACTCACCTCCAAATAGTTTACCATGAATTCTATACCACCCACTCATCATAGTTATCTACCACATGCTTCAAAAAATTCAAGAAAACAAGATAGCTGGCTCAAATTCATCAAATATATGATTTAACATGAATACTGGCACTCGGCATCAATATGTTGTCACCCAACTTCCATATTGTTCTTCCACTCATCTTTAACTAGATCACTCAACAAACATGTAAGTTTACTGGTGCTTGGCATCAACTAAAATTTATTTGGCTTATACTATATCACTTGATATACACTAAACTTTGACTTTGCTCAGCTTTAACTGATTTTCTTTTTGGCTTGCACTAACTTTTCTCAGCACCTACTATCCACTTGGTCAAGCTGGACAAACTCATTTTTTCTTACTTATTCTTCTAGACTTAGTATATCCAACCTTTGCAACCTTAAGTAGATAATAAATGCACTATATCATCACTATCTTACATAATATTTATACTCATTTTTCATACCATAACTCAACCTTTTCTCTAGGTGCTTTTGTTAACTCATTTTCTTGAATCCTCTTCATCAATCAAACAAATAATAGTACTCAAATCAACTATGTAGTTTTTTTACTAGCAAGTAGCAAGTTTGACATCAGTGACAAAACAATGATTGAAACTCATTCTCATACTTGTGTCAATTTGTTTTCAACAATCTCCCTCTTTGGTATTGATGGCAAACTAGTACCAAAAACATTACCAAAAAGAAAATAATTCCTTGTATTGAAATCTCTCCCTCTATCAATAGCTATCATCTTCTGTATAGGTTACAAAATCCCATTTTGATCAATAGACAATCAACTCATCTTTATGACTCCCTCTTGATCACGTACTCTTTCTAATATTCATATATTTGTCTTTGCCTATTATGTTCTTGTATCTCCCTTAGCACTATCTCCCGCTTACTAGTTAGATGTATGTCTTTTAATCATTTCTCTGTAATGCCCTGCCAAGGGATCCAAAGAATTAATCTAAAGTTTGCCAAACATTTTTTTGTTTTAAAACATGAAAGTAAAACCATTCATAACATTTGCAGAAGCAATAGTAACATCCAACCGAAAGTAAACATAACATAACAGATTACATTCTTTAAAGATCTCTTAATGTTGAATTACATCTAATTCAACCATTAATCTAACATCACATTCTTATGAAATAACAATGATACATCCAACATTCTTAAACCATATACAAGTGTCCTTTTTGTAACTACATTTTAGTTTAACTCAATTATCCACTATACATGTCACAAGGTATGAAAAGCTTAAAAGAATAAACATACATGTGAAGAAAGTACATTATCATACTAACTCTAATCCATGATGCAATTAAAGCAAATGAAACCACATGTCATACATGATACATCATCACAAAAGATATAAACATCCATCATAAAAGTTAACCATATATCACAAACATAAATAACTAAGTGCACGGTTCCTCCCAACCGTAAATAGCATCATTAGACCATCGTGGATCCTAGCAATCCCTCCGTGCGTAACATTCCAAAACACCGAAGAGATCATCGGTGTTATCATAGTAGGAATGTCACTCCTAAAAAATCCTGCTAACATGTAAAGTAAAGCATAGGATACCATCATCTAACATATGCAAATCATCAATATAAAAAACATACCAATAAATATACCCATCATAAGGTATATCATCTATCATAATGCTCCAAGATTGTAATGAAGATAAATACCAACCAATAAAGCATCAGCCACGGTGTCTTAGACATATCTCAAATGATAAGAGTGGAAAATACACTACCACCCGACCGTGTGGAACCTAAGTGGTCCACTCCCACCGTGCTGAGGAGATAATCTCAAGTCTCAAACAAGATATCAAAATCACATAGCATAATACTCTTTAAGTCCAGGAATCCTAAAAGTATACTAACTCAAAGGTTCCAATCACAAAATCGATATCTAATCCCAGAGGCACAACAATAAGTACACCACCAGAGGTACACAAAATCTATAGAGGAGACTCAGGCTACATACTAGAGATTGTCATCACATGGATGCTTGAGTTACCCTAGACTAGTCTCTCATTAGACCCCGGACCCTCAAGCGTTGAGTTACCCTGGACTGGTTACTCTGAACCCCAGACCCTCAATGTGGCACATGTGGAAACCAAGAAGCCCTCTCAAGAAGACAAGGCACTTCTCCCATCCTTAGTCCATACAAGCACTCAAGGCATGGGTGGTTCAAATATCTCTAACTTATCTTTTTAATATATTTTCCCCTCATAAATTTTAATTATTAGATTATCACTTATTACATAACTTGCATTAGGTTACCCTGGTACTAACCACTTTGGGCCCCAGACCCCTATGCAAGCCACTCCCATAGTCATGTACCTAGACAACCTCTCCTAGGCACATAAATCCATAGTTGTGTCCCATACCACAACACTCATAAAGATCAAACTCGGTTCCTTAACAGGAAACCTGATAATAAGATGGTTCTCCCATCCAAGAACAAATAAAAGCACCACAAAATATGAATCACAATATCCATTGGTTCTTAACAAGCAACCAAAAAAATCTCAAAATAATACTAATCAAAGACTCCAAAATGGTTGAGTCAAACATGTCACAACATGACATCATCAAGAAATAAATCAACATTTCAGTCCCATCATGGTGACTGGAAGCAATCTGAGGATAACTGATCGATGACTCAAAAATGATTAGATCAAGTGTCTCAAATACACATAACTCAGTTTCACTCAAGAAGAATGATGAACAATAGCAATCAATAAATACAAACATCTCACAGAGCATTCTATCACATAACCATGGTTGGGTTTAAAAAGATCAGAATTAAGACATCATCATGACATCACAATCATAACCCCTGAGCCTCTGGTAGACGTCCTATACTGGTCAACACTAGTCAACCCAAAACTCAAAACAAAAGGCATAGAGAAAACACAATGCAAACACATGTTTTGGTTTATTAAAATCACTTAGCTGTATAATGTGTAGAGCTTCAGTTTTTTATTTCAAATATGAATGTGTAAGGTTCTTCATTTGGCCTACACGTCAACCCGTTTATTTTTTCGATAACATTATTCTTTCCATCATTAACATAATATTCACTAAATTGATCATCATTGACCTTTAATTGAATTGTTTTCTTTATTTAACTAAGATCCATATTCTAATTGATTAACTTTCATATAATGTTACTTCAACTTCTCAACATAATCAAAGGATCATTATTTGTTTAAATTATAAGAGAGTCAGTTATCAATCTTTGAATAAGAAGATTATAACTTTATTTATCTCAATCAATTAACACTGGTACATAATCCATGACTTTCTAACTTTCTAATAGTTCTCAATTGAATATTACTAAGTCTCACCATTAAAATATCTAAGGTCATTATTCAATTCATGAGAGTACGACTTGTCAACTTCGATGTAATTACTTAACAACTTCACTAAAAGAATCGATATTAGCATATCAATTAAAAATTTATTACATAACTTAATTATTAATTAAATCTAATTAATTTAATTAATAATTTCATATCTATGGCAATGTTTCAATTAATATCAGTTGACTAAACTAACTATAATTTTGTAAGTTAAAAGTCAACTATAATCCAGTACACAAATATTCATATTCATAGTTCAATAATAATAACTTGTTAATATTTAATAACAAGCTATATTGGAAATCTTATTAATAAATCTATAATGACCACATTCGTCACTCTACAACAATGTTCCCATTTATATTTTAATAATAACAAGTTATAATAAATCTCCAATACCAAGTATTATTATCTCAAATAAGTTTCTCCTATGTACGTTGATTCAGTTAATTGATACTCTTCCAAATTATTAACCAATTCAATTTGATTAATATCTTTTACAGTACTTCAATCATTAACTAATCTCCTCTAGATTAATTCTGATCGTATTAATTGATAACTATTTAAATTACTTATACTATTATTTATTAATAGTTTGTTAGACCCAACAAACATTAATAAATAATAAACTCATCAAAACTATTATTAATCGATCTATTTAATCGATCTAGAGAACTTTACATAAGCTTCATTAGCTAACTCTTAATACCATTAAGATATATCAATAATTTAGTTAATAATATATAACGTATTAATAATACCATAGTAATTCAAATTATAACAATGTTATAACAATGACTCCATGCCAATTTTAATCCATTATTATTAAAATCTCCTCATTTAAAATTACCATCTTTAATATTAAATAGTATTTAATATACATTATAAAAAGTCCACTATATAAACTATATTAAAATCTCTTTTCTTTTAATTTTCTCTCATTTAAAAATTCATTTACTTAGATTGACTAATAATTAATTACACTTCTTCTACTATTAACTAATCTTAATTAAATTTGATTTAATTAGATTAGATAATAAACTAATGCATATTAATACGATTCTAATAAGGGAAGATTGCAATAATATCTTTAAAATCATTCCATGCTTTGATATATTATTTTTGTGAAGTTTAAGCATAAAGAACTCTTGGTTATGGAAAATGGAAAAATATTTGTCCTTGAATAAAATAGTCCGAGTACGAGGGCCATATCTCCCTAATGAACTATTGGATCAGGTTGAAATTGAAATATGTTGGAGAGAGCCAAGTTGCACTAATTCTGATTGGAGCGATCGAATAAATTTGATCACAATAAAAAGTTATGAATGACTCAGTTCAGGTCTATCCAAGGGGCAGTGACAGGACAATTTGTGATGAATTAAGAATTTCCTCTTAAAATAATTGTTCTCTAAATTTATCCAATAATTTCACTAATGGATTTAGCCATAAATCTTAAAATCATTTTCAAATCTATTTCAATTTTGATTCTAATTCGAATCCAAACCCATTTAGATCTAATTTCTTCCTTAATTGGATCTAAAAATTTTCTATTGTTTTCTTCTCAACCAAATAGCATATCTAGATTCCAATTTCAAAATTGCAGATCTAATCACAGAGAATATTCAGACACATATAGCAGACATGATGAAGACAGGAAGAGAAAGAGTGCAAATAAATTATGTGATTATCACGAGTGCACTTGGACACTGATGCTAATTTGCCATGTCTTAGAAGTCCATAGAGAATCCCTTCCTTCTTCAACATTCGCAATTCTTCCAAGATCCAAGCCTACTGAATCCTCCAAGTGACTAGAAGTGCTAGAAGAAGCATGGAAGCATATAGAAGCATATGAGTATGTAAAAATATATGAGCATATAAAAACATATGAGCATGAAGGAGCATATGAGCATGAAGAAGAATATGAGCATGTAAGCTTGAAGCTTCCATTTTTAGCTTGAAGCTTGTAGCTTGTAGCTTCCATTAAGCTTGTCCAAACACACTAGGAGAGCCTCTATTTAAAGGCCTCTAAGATGCATCTAGAGTGTCTCTAGAAACAACTAGAAGATAAGCATGACAACCAAGCATGGGTCTTCTCCAACCTTCTAAATAAGTCTTAAGGTTGTAGACACCATGTGCTCAAATAAAATGCTAACTTCTAAGTGTAGACAACTTGTGCATTCTTAGAGTGCAAACTCCTGTGTTGTCTACATGACAACTCTCGAGAATTTGCCAACTCCTATGTGAGAAAATATTAAAATAGTGCACAATCATTGATATAATATTTACTTTACTCTTTTCAATTCAATTTATTTATTTATTAAATATCTTGCACCAACTTTAATAATTCTACTTTTCAATCTTAATATATTTATATTTAAATCACATGAAATCGAGAATCTTTTAATAATTTTAAATATATTTTCCACTTTTAAATTTCATTTTCAAAACTTAATTTGCTAAAATATTTATTAGCTTTAATAATAATATTATTTAGTCATTTATTTAAAAATAAACTCCAAATATATTATTATTAAAATAAATATTATCACATTCCAAATTTAATATTATAACTTTTATTTTCAAATTTAATTATTTTATTTAATTAATTTCTCAATTAATTAAATAAAATAAATATTAAAATATGATATTAATTTTTCATTAAATTAAACCATTAATTAAATCCCTTAATTAGGCTTGATTAATAGAAAATATATCAAAGACTCTCAAGGTAAAATACGAAAGTCCATAGTAGCCAAAATACATACAAAATCAAACCAAGGGTTAATATCATGAATTACGTTATCCAACGTATTCAAAGGGTACTCAACTCAAATACTTGTCCTAATTTTCAATTAGAACAAATGGCTTAAACGATTGAGATTTGGACTTGAGAATTATCTCCCCTCTCTTATCATTGAGATAATGTGATAGGGTACGCTCATCCTAGCAATTTAGGGAAGTCGATACTCGGTACCTACAACCTGCATAAAAAATCATGCATGTACAAGCACAATATATACTAAATAGGCAATGGCAGAAAGTGGTGCATCATGTAGATCTTGACTAGCAGGTGACTACGACTCCCTTCCTTAAGCACATCAAACATGCCATACAAAAGCAAGCACGCACACCATACACATGCAAGTATGGGGTAAGTATTCATAAGAAAAACACACATGATAATAAATCATCTTACTAATCATCATTAATAACTACAAACACTAAAAATAATCATCATGCATACATGAAATGTAAAGTCTAAGTAATCTCATCACATATCAATGGAATCCATAACACAATATCTGATAATCTCAAAAGAATGTTGCTAACCAACAACATAAAATTAGCTCTAAAAGAGTTCAACAACGATAACAAAATGTGAACTAGGGGCAGGCACTACATTCTCTCTCTATATTTAAATCATCAGGTACACTATCTCTCTTCCTCTAAGTAGATATTCCATGTTTATTCCTTGTTCTCACTGTGTTTGGTATCTTAAATTTCTCCTTTTCTATATTTCTCCCTCTTTGACTAAAATTTCAAAGACTCGTCATCTTAATATATAGATATGAACATTTTTAGTTTCTCCCTTTGCCACCTAGCTTGTGATTGATCTATAGTTCCAACTCTTTGATTACTTTAGGAAGCCGCTAAAGTAAGATCAACTGCACCAATGTGTAACATATGTCAATCATCTTAGTTGATACAGGAAACTTCTCATGCTTCTTAAATAGCCTTGGATAAGGGTATTATCCCTAGTTTACCTCTTAGATACTCATGAGCATCCTTAGGTAATGCTTTTGTGAATATATCAGCTATTTTCTCTTTTGTATTCACATATTCTATCTTCACCTCTTTGTCTTGAACTAACTCTATCAAGTAATGATAGTGTATTGCAATGTGCTTAGGTTTTGTATGCATCAAGGGATTTTTTGATATATTTTTAGCACTTGTGTTATCACAATAAAGTATCATAGGTTCAGTGATTTCCTCCTTCCTACCGTTTAGTAGTTGTTTGATCCTACAATGTTTGTATAATTTACTATAGCAAAATCATATTCAGCTTTGGCTGGTAGATTGAGATATGCAATTTTATTTCTTGCTAGTCCATGCAACCAGCCTTTTTCCTAAGAAGAATGCTTCTCCACTAGTAGTGTAAACCATAATTCAATATTTCAATATTTCCATCCCAATCAGCATCAGTGTAGGCTCTCAACTCAAACTTCTTATTTTTCTTGTAGTATAGACCATAATCTTCTGTACCTTTTAGATATCTCATTATTCTCTTAATAGTCATCAAATGATTCTCCTTGGGATTAGTAGAGAATCTTGCAACTATCCCAATAGATAATGCAATATCAGGTCTACTATACACTACATATTGCAATTTTTCAATCATAAACATGTACAATATTTGATTCACCTAAGTTGAATCATCATTCTTTGACAATTTGTGTCATGTCACCATAGGTGTTCTTACTAGCTTGGAATCTTCCAATCTAAAAGGTTTTAGTGTCTTCTTTACATATTTTGACTGAGTGATGTATTTATCATATTTCATCTAATGTACTTGCAAACCTATAAGGGACATGATCTCTCAAAACATAGACATCTCAAATTCTTTCTTCGTTTCCTTTGCAAAAGCTTTACATAAAGTATCGTGACCTTCAAATATGATATCATCAACAAATATTTTAGATAGTAAAATACCTTTTTTTTAAATTTGTCTTCAAGTATAGATTTCTATTATCATCAGTCCTCTCAAATCAAATCTTCACAAGATAATTGTGAAGCCTTTCATTGGTGCTTGCTTTAAGCCATATTAAGCTTTGTGTAGTCTACATACCACATTTTTGTTGTTAGCATCAACAAATCCTTCTACTTGTTCTATATAGACCTCCTTTTCTAATATGTCACTCAGAAATGTATATTTAACATCTATTTGATAAACTTTGAAACCTTTGTATGTAGAGTAAGCAAGCATAGTCCTTACTCCTTCCAATATTACAATAGGAGTGAATATTTCTCCATAGTCTATCCCTTCTTCTTGTGCATACCTCTTGCAAACTAATCTTTCCTTATTCCTTGTGACTTCACCATTTTCATCTAACTTGTTTCTATACACCCACTTGGTCTTAATCACATTTTTATCTTCTGGTCTAGGAACTAAAGTCTGTGTCTTGTTCTTTTCAATTTGCTCAATCTCTTCTTTCATGGTTGTACTCCAATCCACATCTTCTAAGGAATCTTTCATTATCTTAGGATCATGCATGCTAAGAAAAAATATATCACTTCTCAAACTATTTCTTGTCATTGGTCTTGCATATTTATCTCCAATAGTTTGTGCAGCAGGGTGATGACTTTTGACATTATTTGACAATCTTGGTTCTAATATATTTTCTCCATTATGTCTGTCAACTTCTGAATCACTATGTACTTCTCTATCATGTAATTCAACATCTCTTTCATGTACACTAATCTTAGAATCAAAATGTTCCTCAAATTCATTTTGTAACTCAACACCTAACTATAGTTTGGTTCCTAAATGCAACTCGACATTCATTGTATGTGACTCAGTAGTCACTAAAACTTGTTGATTTCAAACTTGATTTACCACATCTTCATCAATAGACATACCTTCATAAAAGTATACAAACTATTTGTATTCATCTGGTTCCTTTATAGGTTTAGCCTTATGTACTTTTGTCTATTCATCAAATTTCATATTTGCACATTCCACAACTTTGATAGTGTTAGTATTTAAACACTTATAAGCATTACTTCTTGTGGAATAGTCAAGGAATATACCTTCTTCACTTTTTGCATCTAATTTACCATTCGTGAAATCTTTGAGAATATAAAACTTGCTTCCAAATACCTAAAAATATTTTACATTGGTTGAGTATCCATACCATCGTTCAAAAGATGTTGAACGAGTACCTTTCTTGACTTGCACACGGTTCAATGTATAGATAGTTGTACTTACAACCTCTCTCTAGTATTTCAAAGAAAAATTCTTCTCCATCACGAGTGTCCTGGCATAGTCCATTATAGATATGTTCCTCTTTTTAGCAATTCCATTTTGTGGAGGGGTTCTAGGGGAAGATGTATATCTTTTGATTCCTCTATCATGGCAAAACATCTCAAACTCATTTGATGTAAATTCTCCTCATTTGTTAGATCTCAAAAAAAATAGTCTTTTACATAATTATCATTATCCAAGAATAATCATCAACAAATAGAATAATGTACTTATCACCCTAGTATCTTTGTACATTAGTTGGTCCACACGAGTCAATATGAACAATTTCCAAAATTTCTTTAGAGGTGTGAGTCCTACTCATAAAACTAGACTTTGTCATTTTGCTTAACTAACATTGTTTGCAAATTATATTGTCAAGTTTCTTCAACTTAGGAAACCCTCTGACTCTTCTCATGTTATTGATATTAATCAAGTTATCAAAATCAACATGACATAACCTCTTGTGCCATAACCATAGATCATCAAATTCTACAACTAGACAAGTAGCATCATCCATATCAATATAGAATAGATTACCTCTAGTTTGATCTCCATTTCCCATTAGTTTTCCATTAGTATCATATATCTTAGCTATCTTTTTCTCAAACTGAACCTTGCAACTTGAACTATTTAGTAGTGACACACTCAACAAATTATGGTTAAGTCCTTCATTATAATAAGCATTGTCACATAAAATGTTTTTTGTGAGTTTGATAGAACCTTTTCCTTTTATTAGATAGGGTGCATCATTATCAAACCTTACCCTATTTCCATCATAATAATTCAAGGTAATGAACTTACTTTTATCTCCAATCATGTAATGTGAACACCCACTATCAATGATCCATCTGCCATTCTTGTTCACACAAGAAACTAATGCAATTACCTCATCCTCATCAGAATCATCCTTTGTTAAAACATACACCATTTCATCATCATGATCGTCTAATCCATCTTTCATTTCCTCTTCTATAATGTAGCAAGACTTCTTGCTTTTGTCTTTGTAATCTTTGTTGTCCTCATTTCTTACTTTTTTACTTTCCTCCACCTCTATTTTTCTTCTACTCTAGACATATAGCAGCAATATGACCAACTTTATTGCAATTAATAAACACGATACGTAAGTTACCTTTGAATTTGCCTTTGCCTCTATGAAATCTCCTTGCCTACTATAAAAAATCTAGCCTATTGAAGATCTCTTAGATCTGTTATCAGTGATGGGCTGAATGTGGATAAAATAGCCAATATTTATGGTAACTCAATAGGATTCTTGCTTGCTAAGGATAATATCAGTTACCTTAAGACAAGATGTTCTACATCCTCCTCATCTATATCACTATCACTAGAAAAATATTTTACCCTTTTCTTCTTCGTATTAGGTTGCTTCAATGATAGCTTAGCTTTGAAAGTAGATTCAACATTGTTAGATTTGAAGTTGTCAAAATTGGATAGCTCAAAAGTAGTGATTCTATCTACTAGACCTTCAAAAGTCAGATTATAACCAGGTATACATCTCAGCTCTTGTATTGTAGAAACTTTAATAACATAGATGGGAAAAAATGTTCTCAAAACTTTTCTTAGTATAGTTTCATCATCTATCTTACCAATAGATCCTCTTATACCATTAACAACATCTCTTATCCTAGAGCAATATTGAGAAACATTATCACCTTCTTGCATCCTCATATCATCAAAATTACCTCTAAGACTTTCAGATTTGGCTCTCAAAACATTTGCATCACCTCCATAGATGGTGTGAAGAGCATCCCACATCTTCTTTTCACTATGACAACCCTTGATGTCATCAAACGCGACATAACTTAGGGTAGAGGCAATCTCCAACATTGTCTGATTGTGTTCTTTCTTCTTTTTTAGATCTTCAATAGTTAGGGCTCCAACAAGATCAATATGCTCATTGGTGATGGTAGATTGTACATGGTCTCCAAGACCTCCTAGATGTAGCTTCATCCGACTTTTCCATGTAGAAAAGCTATCCCTATTAAGCTTGGGTACCTCCCCTTTTGTCATATTGATATTTTGCTTCTAGTACCTTCAAAATAGTCCTCTTAAGAAAATGGCTCTAATACCAATTGTTGGAATTCTTTAGAATAACTAAGAGAGGGGGGGGGGGGGGGGGGGGGGCGGGGGGAGGGGAGGGGTGAATTAGTTATCCAAGGTATAGATGTAAAAATAAAATATTTCATAGCTTAGTGAACCCATATTCATGCATGCATCCATTAGATCATACAATCACTTGAACTTTGCAGGTTACAGTCAAATCAACTTTGCAAAAATGTAAGCATAAAACATAACAGATTCAGTAACACATTTGACACAATGATTTTATGTAGAAACCCAATTTGGGAAAAACCACCAGTAACATGCTACTCATTCTCACTCTTTTGAAGTGATGCTTTGTGAAAGGCCAACCCTGTTACAAGTTACAATACACACTGTTAAATGTGACCCAGTTAGATGATTTCAATCACCCTATCAGGAGTGAGCTTTGTTAGAGGACTTTACATCATTCACTTGGAATGTCACCTGGTTAAAGGATTTACAAATGACTATTAGGTCACCTTAATCCAAAAGGATTCACCATAGACTGGAATGATGATTAAAAAGTAATAGTAAGGCTTGATCTAATAACAAATTACAAGTCACTTCCATATTATAGATCTATGTTTCAGTCCTCCATCTTGCTTGGCTTTCACGCACTTTAGCTCTAATAGCTTGTTCACCCTTGAAGCATTCCTACTCTTAAGCCTTCTTACTTTGCTTCCCAATAGTAGTCTCTTCTATTCGGTCTTTGAATGAAGCAATACCTTAGACCTCTTGTCTAACATAGATTATCAAGCATTGACCAACTTTGCTTTTGATCAACCATCTCTATAAATAGAAAATTAAGATCTTTTACCATTCATCCTCTATCATCTATTTTAGGGTTAGGTAGGATTAGGTCGGATTTGATGAATCTACCCATCTTTTCATTTTGGTCCCTCCTAGAAACTTCTCTTCAATCCTCTTTGAATTCGCCTCCAAATGGATTACCATGAATTTGTTCCACCAACTCATCATAGTTATCTTTTACATGCTTCAAAAAATTCAAGAAAATAAAATAGTCAGCTCAAATTTATAAAATATATGATTTAACATGAGTAATGGCACTTGACATCAATATGTTGTCACTCGACTTCCATACCGTTCTTCCACTCGTCTTCAACTAGATCACTCAACAAAAACTAAAGTTTATTGGTATTTGGCATCAACTAAACTTTACTTGACATATAATGAACTTTGACTTTGCTTGGCTCCAACTAATTTTCTACTCGATTTCCACTAACTTTTCTCAACACCTATTGTCTACTCAATCAAGCTTGACGGACTCAATTTTTCTTACTTGTTCCTCTAGAATTCATCAGTGTTTCCAACCTTTGTAACCTTAAGTAGATAATCAATGCACTATATCATCACTCTCTTAACTGATCTTTGTACTCCTTTTTGATAACATAACTCAATATTTTCTCTAGGTGCTTTTGTTATCTCATTTGATCAAATCATCTTCATCAATCAAACAAATGATAGTACTCAAATCAACTAAGTAGTTGTCTTAACAACAAATGACATGTTTGATATCAGTGACAAAATAATGATTGAAACACATTCTCATAGTTGTATCAATCTATTTTGAACATTATGTTGGTTTTTGATAGTAATAGTCTTTTAAGTACTCTAGTTAAATTGTTGCTTGTTTATGCTATATGAAACTATTGTGTGTGGATAGCTAGTATGATGGTTATCTAGTTGGATTTCTTTAAGTACTAGTTGTTTATGTTGAATAAGGGTATTGGGTAAGTAGTTGATGTGTTGGTCTTCATTTTTTTGTTGGTTGGCTATAAGCGGTTATGCCACATGATTGTTCTATGGGGTTAGTCACCCATTTTTCACTTCTTTTAATAAAAATAAATAAAAGAACTTTGTTTCCATCTCAAACTAAGATAATTAGCTAGGCAATTATCATAATAATTGTCTTTAATTGTTCAAGAGGTACATAATGATAGAATAGAGATCATGAGACAAAGATGGAAAGGAAGAAAAATAAATCCAATTATTATATATATATATATACACCTCTAAACATAATTATAAATTATATTCTATATATATATATAAAATAATTTCTAATATATATAAATAATTCTAAACATCATAATTATATATAAAAATATTAGTGTACATTATAATAGTATACGATAAGATAAGATAAGATTAATTTATTAATGTCCAATGGGAGACCAACAAGGGTCTATGGGACTGAAAACTTACAGAACAAGAAGTAAAGAACTAGCAGACCACCAAACAGTGGTCGGAAAATAAAACAAAAGAAAAAGAGAACCAGATAGAATATGCAGACTAATGTTTTATAGATTATATAAAACATTAATAGAATTAAACTTAATATCCTAACATTCATAGTTTTATCGTTTGAAACAACCATAGAAGAAATTCAATCACATTATGGGTTTGATGAAAACATATTTTGCATTTGTTGCATTTTGCAACTCCTGAAATAAAACAAAAGGAAGGCCAAGAATGTGATTGAACAAGAGAACTACCCATAGTTCATTCACAACAAACTTTCAGATTCTGCAATTAAACTGAAATTCATGGTTTGAACAAATCAAAATAAAATGCTTGGCTCTGTACATGGCTGCATGTGGGGTGTAAAATGACATATAGTAGCAGTCATCTTGTGACGTTATCCTACGACAACTTCAAGAGCAATTCAGAATTATGAACAGATGAATAGGAAAAAGAAAAATGTATCTTTTTCATCTACGTCATTCTGTCAATAAATTGGCAAGGAAATATCAATGGGAGTTTGACAACAATGGAAAATGTACTAGAAGTTAATTAAATAGACGAATAAATATGGCTAGAATTTGACAACGACCAAAAACAAATTAAAGTGTACAGAATTTTCAAATAAAGATAGGTTTTAATTTTCCTATTTTATTTTTTAGGGTGTTTTTGTAGTGGACGTCTCAAACATAATGATTGAAAAAGCATAATTAATGAATTACATCTATGTGTTGGTTGGAGCACAGTGATCTTTTAGCTTCATAACAACGCATTCCGCACTATATTGAGGAAATTTGTGAACTATAGTTTTTTTTTTTTAAGTGAGAGGACATAAATTATGCAAGGGCAACTTGCAATTGAAATTATTTCACAGATTCGAGACTTTTCACATCTTTGAGATGATGTAGATATTATCAAAATTTCTTTTATAATATGTCAGGTGAAGTCTTAAGTATTTTGATTTAATAAATGTGTTAGTAATATGTTTACTCCTCGGTCATAAAGAACCGTTAGAGGAATTAGAGTGAGTCAGTTGTGGGTAGTTGGAAATTAGTTTTGGAGAAATCTTCATTATATTATGTCATTCAATGAAAGGAAGTAATAGGAGTGTAGAATAGGGCAGAGTAGGAGGAATGAATGAGAATCGATGAATGGAGAATGTAATCTGAAATGGAATAATGAAAAGAAGAATTAAGTTTCCAGTTCATATCTTGTGGTTTCTTCATTTTCACAATTATAATTATCTATTTTTGATTCTCTGTATTGTTATGAACTGAGTATATTAGAAAGCTTTATCATTTAAATTTTCCTTCTGTTGTGCGGTCTGCATCAGATTGGTATTAGAACACAGCAAAAGGTCTAGGAAGAAGATCTAGGATTTGGAAGGTTGAAGGTCCCTTCTTGATGCTTGGAGTAGAACTATCCTCTGATAGTGTTCCAAGGTGGTGGCTGGATATCTAATGAACCCTAGATTGGTTTGAGAAGATGGTTTTGACAAGGAGTGAAAGAGAACTAATTAAGGCATTAAAGGAGTAGTTGTATGGCGATAAAAAAAAGAGAGAAGAAAGAAAGAAAGAAATAGAATGGATGAAACAAGAGGAGTTGAGAAGCCTAAGAAGGGTTTTGGAAGAACAAGAAGAAAAAAGTTACAAGAATCTTAGAGAAGAGTTAGATAAGAGTATTGCAAAGTGGGAGAGGAAAGAATTGCTTTTGGAGCAAGTAGTAGATGGAGATGAAGTTGTTGATGAAGAAAAGGATCAAGAAGTGGTACACATTCTATTGAAAGTGCACGGACAGCAGAGGAATGCTGGTGTAGAGAGTGAGAGTGAGAGTGAGAGTGAACAATAGGAGGTTGTTGTTGAACCTTGTGAGAAAAAGGTTTTTGCAGATGAAGGAGAGTTGGTGACAGGTATGGTTGAAGAAATTATTTTCCCAGATGATGGAGATGTTGACACAAATGATTAGGAAGGAAAAGATGTAGTACAAAGATTAGATGCTGAAGAGAAGACTATTGATGATAGGGATGAAGTGTTTGTTGATGAATGTGATGCTCTAGAAATTTACAAACAAAGACAAGATCATATTGTGGATCCAGTTGATTGGTATGCATGCAGGTGATATGAGGCTGACTAAGGTATTTGTTCCAGGATTCAAAGAAGGTAGCACTACACTTGCCAAGAGTGATATTTACCATGAAGATTGGAATCAGCATGTTATGGTGAGTGGCATCAATTCAGTCATTTCTTATGGTAACATTATGGCTTCATACAATTGGAAGACTCGGAAGAAGATCACAACAATTTAATGGGACTTGAATTTTTCTGTCCTCAGGAGTATGATGCAAGGGCATCCTGCAATTGAAATTATTTCACAGATTTGAGACTTTTCATATCTTTGAGATGATGTAGACATTATCAAGATTTATTTTATAATATGTCGAGTGAAGTCTTAAGTATTTTGATTTAATAAATATTTTGTATTATCATGGAGTTGACATAGTAACATCAGTTGTTAGAATCCGTTGTGGGAAGTTAGAATAAAGTAGTTATATGAAATAGTTATTGGGTCTTGCAAATTAAATACAATGCAAGGAAATCCGATAGGTGTGTGTGGTAAAGTAGTAGAAGAAGAGAATAGGGGAACCAATAGGAAACAAGAATGTTCAATGTAATACGCAGTGACAAATAAAATAACATTCCATATTTATGTATGATCATCTCTATGACTATTCGGCTTTCCCGAATGTTTTCATTTAACCTTGTAATTGATATTTGAAGTTTACCCTATGTTGCAGCATGTCAAATATAAAGTGGATTGACCATATGATGGGACTGTGTGTATTCGTAACCTTTATTGTTTGTATTTCAGTTGCGAAAAATTATTTGTGTTTGGAATGGGATATTTTAATCATGGAGATATCAGTAGATATGAGTTTCTTTGTCCAATTGTAGTCAGTTATAAAATTAGTTAAGTTCGGTTGTTTATTAATCCGCATTACTACTGCGTTCTCCGCATCAATAAACAGGTACCAATTCATTCTAGACATCTTTATTGAGTGCTCTATCTAGACAGGTAGTATGTGATCGAGCTTGAAGTTTCCACCTCCACGAGAATCTTGCTTTATTGTGAAGTTAAAGATGACTCCTTAGTTAACGTAGCTAAGCATAGTTTAACTCGGATTTAAAATAAGCCTAACATTACTCCGAATGGCATATTCCATAGATTTATTTTTTAATATTATTGTAAGTGAATGTAAGATATTTAAGTTGATATATTTATATGTGAGAGCTTTGATTCTGAATTTTACAATTTTTTATCTGAAAATTGTTAGCCATTGCTTTTCTATTATTTTAATTTATATTTTTCAGTAAATTCTTTTAGACTCTTTTCTATGTGTATCTATGACTCATTTGTTGACCTTTCTATCGTTTGTTTCCCTTTGGTATTCTCAATTTTTTTTGGTAACTTCAGATTTTTTATTTGCCATTACCATCTTCTCTGTTTTTTAATAGTGATCTATGATTTATATTCAACCTTAATAGTGCAGAAGCACCCAAAAAAAAAAGTAGAACTTTTGCTAGCATTCATAACGACTTTTGTCGAAAGACTTTGAAAAAAACAATAAATAATAATATCCATGCCATTATTATGCATTTGTGAGTTTCCAAAATAACAGTCTTTAGATAAAACAAATTCTCTTCTGTCAAATTTTGCCAAGATATGAAGTGGAAAATATCGATCCAAGGATTGGTTATTAAGTAGTCAAAGACTAGTTTTATGGGATTTGATTTGAAATCAATTTAAGAGTTCAATGCAATGTTTTTTTTTTAGTTTTACATATATCAGTTTTGGATGGGAGCGAAAGAACTGAGTTAAAGTTACCATCAGGTTTTTTTCAAGCTATGATTTTTTAGATGAATATTTTGATCGATTTCAGCATATTATATATTATGTAATATAAGTTGTCATAGAGGATATCAATTTTGAATTCCCTGTTTGGTTTTTTAAAAATATATTCAAACCGATTTAATATGATACTTCAAAGGATTTGGCCCCAAATATATGTCTGACTCATAATTATGATTTGTGATTATCGATGATCTTGAATGAGGATTGATTATGTTGCTTAAAGGGAAAGTGTTGAATTAGATGAAAATGAATTGAATAAGTTATTATGCAATTGGAATATTATAGATTACTATTTGGTATTAGATGAAAATGAATTGGATAAGTTATTCTTCTTTCGGAAAATGATAGAGTACCAGTTGGATTGCTTTTTGTTGCATCCATCATTTTGATGGTTCAAATATCAGAAATAGTCAAAGACAACTGATTCCTTTGGTGGACCGTGGAATAAATCAAACTTATAATTATTAAATCATGTTATGATTTTAACTTCAAATTCCAACTATTATTTCCGGACTATAGAGTTTTGAATTGTATTACTTTGTGAATGGTTTCAGACTTACATGCTGGAATAACAAAGTGGCAGTTTTTGAATGGGTTTTGTTAGTCAGGTTTGACGGAACTGGGTATCTATGTTTAATAATGACCTATGTTTCTATACTCACACCTTCCAATTAAGTATGTGTTTGACAAAATGCAATTTTAGTTAAGTTTTGCCATAGGAATATTTATTGCATGTCAAAGAACAACAAACTTTTTGTGCTTTGTCTACTCAGTTTCATAAAAGTTAATGGCAGTTGATATGCAGATCTAATAATGTCATAAGTTGCTTCTCAAGAACTCAAATAATTTCAAGATATAATCATTAAAGGTTTTTTTTTTTTCCGTCTCTGAACATTCTGAACTTATTCAATAGTTATGTAGATGATAGTTTTTTGGATATGGATTATCAAAAGATTTTGTAGATTAAAATTCTTTCCTTCTGTATTTTTTTTTGAAACACAAATTTCTACTGGATTGAAAACTTTAATGCTTCTTTAATCTAGGTATACTAAATATTGTAATGCATGATTGATTTTAATATTTCTTAAAAGTCAATGACTATTCTAAAATGCCTATACAATGATAAAGAGGGTTTCTTTATTGCATTCCTTTTCTGAAAAGGTTAAATTACAATATGTGGAATGGTAATTCTTGAATTTTAAATTTGATATATATTGTTGATTTTGTGAGGATCATTGCAAATGTAATTGAACTGTCTAATTGGTATATGTTTTCTAAATGGTAACTATCTTTCTTATATTATATGAAATATTGATAGACATGTCCCATCATGAGATATGTCTATCATTAGTATTTAATATAATAGTTTTTATTTAACACACGCACACGCACATACACATATATCACATATATGTTTAGTGAGTTTTATCTAAGTGAAACTATAGTAGCATTAACACTCCCTCTTAGTTAGGGAGGATAAACACATGACCATATATTACCTCAATGTAATATAAGACTTTCTTTGATTAGAAGATATTCAACAATTTGATATCACTTTTGATATCATGTGTATTGGCCTCCAGAATATCAACAAATGATGTTCACCAAATACTCTGAGTAATGATACTGGGAGTAATGGTCTTATGAATTTCATCTCATATGACATTAACCTTGTACTCTTTGAGAAATGGTCCCTTGAATGTTGAGTTGCCAGAAATTCACCAAGTATTGTAAGTAATGACCTCATGAATTTCATCTCATATGATATTCACCAAGTACTATGTGCAATGGCCTCCTAAAAATCAATTTGCATAACATTCACCATGTACTCAAAATAGTCATAAGATATGTGCATTCACATTTTCATAATGCTTACCATATGAACATCTACCATCTAAAGTATAACCTATCATGATTTGCATAAACATTGTATATATCCATCATAATAGAAAATAGAGTTATGTAAGATCACCACCTTTCAATAACTTCTGCAAATACAAGTGATAATAATTTTGAAGTTGCCACTTCCTCATGGTGTACACAAGGGATAGGACCATTAAGACTATGTAGTCACACACGTCGACTTTCAGACTCCCTCTAGATATCATTTTTCATAACTTCTTATCCAATGTTACCTTTGAAGTGTTGTCAACCTCCCTTTGAGTCTAAAATTAGTCTCCCTTTTCCTACAAGGACATTCTCAAGGGAAAAGATGAAGGCAAACAATAGTTATAATACACATAGAAAATTAGAAATAAGGGAGAGACTAACATAATTCTCAAATATAATATATAATTCTTCATAACTATATAAGATCATTCTAGTGTAATATAGATCAATATCTATTTAAAATATATATTTTCCCTCATTTAAATTTATATAACAATAATATATTTGGAAACAATATCATTTACAATAATCATAACATGGAATACCTTATATATAATATGATATTTTGATTATTCAAATCATTATCTTTGAAATGACATTAACTATTATTTCAATATCTCACTATATAACTTAGGTAGAGAATATCGATAGGCTATGTGATACTACCCCATCAATGGGATGTTAAACACCAAAATCACATGAAAGCCCTTCATGTTTGTTGTAGATTTTGTTTGGGATTGTTCTATACTATTCTAGCTTTACTATTTCCCATCACCCTTTGTGGGCCCTTATCTTTGATTCTCATGGTGGTGGGTCCCTTCATGTTCAAGTGACATATCTTTATATATTTGTATGTAATTTCCAAATCTATTAATCTCACTCTCCAATGTTGTTATCATACACAACGGTTCTGTAATTTACAACTCTCAATGTATACTATAAATACTATGTGCTCTTTTTAATTGAATGACAATAATATTATATAATAATTGTGGTTGATATCCTTGAATTGCACGATATAAATAACATGGTGTACATAGAGTTACTCATCCATTGATGAACTATGGTTGGAAGACTTAGTTTACATATTCCTTGTAATCCACAATACTATCTATTTATCTTTTCTTTTAGTGATTCTTTGTAATAATATGGGAAATACCACCTTTGTGTTGATCTCAGATTGGTTTTGATTATTGAGTGTCAACACACTTAAGTTATTTACTGAAGCTCTTGCTAAGCTAGTCCATATGCCAAGTATATTATATACAAGTGTCGAGTTGCAATACATGCCGAGCCAGAAATATAGTATGTGTCGAGTCACTCAGGTGTCAAGCAGATAGACAGTGCCAAGCAAGTGTATGTGCTGAGCGAATAGTTGATGTCAAGTAGTTCAAGTGCTGAGCAAGACAAAATTATAGCAAGTGTCTGGTATGAGTGTTATCAAGTGTTGATTATCATAACTATCAAGTGTCGAGTAACACAGATTGGACATAGTTGTCTGTGATGGCACAAACAAATATGTAAACCATTTTTGAGCCAACAAATGGATAGATTGTGATCTTTTGGAGATAAGGACAAATATATTTGTGTGATTCCTAGGCAATTACATGCAACCAATCAAAAAATAACAATGGTAAAGAGGAAAAATGGATGAATCTAAGCCATAGATTCATACCTAACCCTATGTCTCGAAGTCTTATTAAGGAAGATAGAACCCTAAACTTCTTATGAGTGCAAGAAAGGATTATAGAGAAGTTTGCATGTGCAGACTTAGCATTCATAGAAACTTAGAGGATAGCATGAAGGAATGAATTGCAGAATCAGTGAGAGGAGAGCAAAGAATGAAGGATATAATAATTGTCACATCAGATCAGAAGGATTCAAGAGATTAAAGTGCAGATTTTATTTTTAATCAGGCAACCAGAGCCAATCATAAGATCTATGCCTTTACATCCTAATAGGTGATTTTGGTAAAATCTCTTAACAGATTAGTCCTAACATGCTTTAGTAAATCCTTTAACAAGGTGACATTCCAAGTGAATGATCAGAAGTCCTTTAATTAGACATGCTTCTAACAGGGTGTTGAAATCCTTTAATAGGGTAGGACTTAATAGTCTTTGTAATCCTTTAATAGGGCAGGCCTTTCATAGGGAAAATCATGAGAATGGTCAAATCATGTAACCTTAACAGGTGAACTTTATTGCTGCAGTAGTGAAGATTTGTAGGTGTCATCCCCACCCCAGTTTTACCTTCTCATTAGAGGGTTTCTGGGTAATCATATCTTGTGTCAAGTGTCTATGTGAATGTATTTAGTTTACATGTTATTTCAATTAGTTTATGCATGTATTGATTTTAAGGTTAAAAGTTTTATGTGTTTAAAGATTAGCACTTTAGATTCACCACCCCCCGAAGTTTACTTTCCTAGGTGTAATTCCTTTTGAGATCAAACATTATTCCTCACCAAATCCTTAACTATCCTCGTACAAGACCTATCATCGAGATATTGAGGGTTTAGTGTCTACACTAACAAATCATAATTTACCCAAACACAAGCCACATCGAAAAGAGAAGATTTATGAAAAATGATATGGTGTCTTCCTTATTTTGCACAATTTCTTATATGGTTATTTTTTATCATTTCATTTTTTTCTTAATACATAATTCTCTCAGCACTTTCTTGTACTATTCAAGAAGACAAAGAGAGGTCACTGTAATAAAAAAACCATGTCATTGTTAATCTCTTTTTTTTTTGACAAGGCCATGAGAAAGCACTTAAGTCATTACCTAGAAAAATTATAGTGTGAGCCAAGTACATAGTGCATGTCAAGTATAAGTTGCCTGACAGTACATGTCAAGCAATATAGTTAGTGTTGAGTAGATAGTATGTGTTGAGTCACTCAAGTGTCAAACAATCTATATATGCTGAGTAATTTAGGTGCCAAGTAAATAGTGCATGTTGAGCCATTCAGAAGCTGAGTTACAACATTTAGAATCTAGTGATGGCCAAGCGTCAGAGCCTTTAGGAGCCAAGTGAAGAACTTTTGGCGTAGTTGTTTGTTATGGTACAAACTTCTATGTAAACCATTTTTGGGCCAACAATAATGATTATTTTACAATTCTAAGAGATAAGTATGAAGGCACATTGTGAATCCCTATGTAGTACATGCAACCAATTAGAAAAGAGAAGCTTAAGGCGGCAATATGGATCAACCACATTTGTTGATTCTTAGCTAGTTCATCCCCACCAATTCTTACTTAACAAGGAAACCCTAAAGAGTTTGTATGATTGTAGTGTGTGCAAGGAGATGAATGCTAAAAGGTTAGAGAGCACTTATGGTGGCTATGATAGACATGATAGAGTAGTGCAATGCAGAATTAGTCTAAGAAAAATAGAGACAAGGAATAAGAGGTTAACAAAAGATAGATTTGATTAGAAGGATCAAGATACAACGATGAAAGAGAAGATCTAACATCAAGAAATAGTGTGCTAAGAAAAGGATAAGGGTGTTGAATCATTTTAACATGTGATACAAGGAAAATATCTTAACAGAGTAGTCCTAACATGCTTTGTAAATCTTTTAACAAAGTGCTTACATCATTGTGAGTTAAAATCCTTTAAGAAAGGTGAGACCTAACTATCTTTCTAGCCTTTGACAAGGAAGACCCCTGACAAGGTAGATCATAGTTTATGATCAAACACTTGTAACCTTAATTGGTCACACTTTACAACTACAATAGTGAAGATTTGTGGGTGTCATCCCCACCCTAGTTTTACCTTCTCCTTAGAGGGTTTCTGTGTAACAAAATTTCTTGTGGCATATGTTATTTACTTTATGCTATGGATCAAATCTATGATTAGCTATATTTCAGTATACATATTAGATTATGAGATGAATGTGTGGTGAATATTTTATGGTTAAATTTTTGAAGTGTTGATTCACACCCCCCTCCTAGAATTTACTTTTCCATTGTTAATTCCAACAATTGGTATCATACCTTTAGTTATCTTGAAGAAAATATTCATAGCTTGACCAGAAAAGATCTTTAACATGGAAGTCTACTTATCGGCAAAACAACATTAAAAATCAAAAGATTGAAATACAGCTTGTCCTACATTAGTTGAATGAAGCAAGAGATGTGCTACAGTAATCATTTAAGAAAAGAAAAGAATTAGCCATGCAAAAAAATGACACACAATATAAGGAGATATCTACATGTTGACATTATGGTCAATTTGTCTATTAGTGACTTAACAATTAGTTACTTGGTTACATTGCTACTAAGCTTATCATTCATTCAATAGTTTTAACCAAGTGTTTCAGTTGCCACCAAGCTAAGTAGTAAGAATGCAGTTCATCTCAAGCTTCATAGTATCTCTCAAGCATCTAAGATAGTTTATAGTATAGCCTGAGTAAAGCAGTGTCTACTGAGGTATATAGTAGAAGTGATGGAGATCTTAGTATTAACTGAGCTTTGTAGTGTTAACCAAGTTCTATAGTGTCTACCATGCTTGCAATGTTAACAAAGTGAATCCAATGTTGATCGAGTCGTGCAGTGTCAACCCAATGATTTTTTATCTACCAAGTTTCTTAGTGTTCATTGAGTCATACAAAGCTGACTGAGTTAGTGCTACTTGAAGTCATCAATATGGACCAAGCTTCAACTTCAACCAAGTGCTAAAGTTTGATGAGCATTGATAGTTTTTACCAAGTGTCAGAACATCATTGAGTTTATCTTTTGAACCCAAGTTACAGCAATGGCCCGACTTTGTGAATCTAATGTTGATTGAGTCATGTAGTGTCAACCCAATGATTTTGTATCTACCAAGTTTCTCATTGTTCATTGAGTCATACAAAGCTAACTGAGTTAGTGGTACTCGAAGTCATCAATATGGACCAAGCTTCAACTTCAACCAAGTGCCAAAGTTTGATGAGTATTGATAGTGTTTACTGACTGTCAAAACATCATTGAGTTTGTCTTTTGAACCCAAGTTACAACAATGGCTTGACTTTGTGAATTATGATGAATTTGGTATTATAATCGACTTAAGTAGTTAATTAGATTTATATATATTAATGTATTGTATCATATCCAAATAAAGAATTCAATTGAGTATATGAAGAAGAGTGTGAATTGAAGGCTACAAGCAATAAATAGTAAAGTAGAGACTTATCTATCACAATTAGATAATCATTGCAATTCAAGGAATCTCATTCAAAAAATCATAGTTTCAAATTAGAGATCAACCACTAGTTCATTCTAATAGGTGCATAAATCAAAATCTTTTTAACCAGGTGGACTTAACATTCTTTTGCAAAATCTCCTAATAGAGTGCATACTTTACTATATGTTTGTAAATCCTTTAACAAGGTGGACCAAATAGTCCTTATTACTCCTAATAGGATAGATCCTCAGAAGTGGTCAATTGTAAGCCTTAATAGGCCAACTTTATATTGTAGTACTAAATCTTGTGGGCATCATTCCCCCTAGTTTTACTTTCTAATAGAAAGCTTTCTAGGTCACCATATCTTGTGTCAAAGTGTTATAAATGTTTTATTGATTTCATTTTTTCATGGATGTATTTAGATCAAAATAATTTACGAAGGATAAATTGGTGAAGTGAGTTAAAGTTTTATTGGTTCCTATTCACCCCTCCCCTCTTAGTAACCTAACCTACCTTATATTTCAAAAAATTGGAATCAAATATATTGGTTCTCACATCAGAAGTTTAACAACTTGATAAAATATCAGAGGCAATGGAGGTATACAAGCTAGATATGGCTATTGAGAATGAAAAGATGGATCTTGAATTAGCTATTGGACAACTCAAGAAAGAAAAGGAGGAACTCTCTCAATCATTACAAAGAAGGAAAGATCGTGCAATACAAATGGATGAAAATCTCTACATTAAAGAAGCAAATGAAGACTTATGTCTAGAAAGAAATTTAGATGAAATTGATTCAGCAATTAAAGACCTACTTGAGAAGAATTTCAATCTTCAAGAAGAAGACAGAAAGCTAAAAAGAGAGCAAGAAATCCAATCAAAAAAATTATGTGAAGTTATGGAAGAAAAATATAAAGCCAAAGAAGAGATAGAAGAAAAAAAAAATGAAATTTACCAACTATCCCTTCAGCAAACAAACTTTATTGATCAACTCAATGATGCAAATCAAGAGCTTGTCAATCTAAGGACAAAGAATGAAAGACTATAGAATGTTCTTAGTATTGAAAAGAAAAAAAATGAGAGAATGATGAAATCTCAAGAAAGCATCAATCAATTGAATGGTAAAACTCAATTTAGACACAAAGGCAAAGTTGAATTAGGATATACAGAAGAAGGTGAATAATCTCAGCAAGGAGCTCAAAAGAACAAAAGACCTACTTGCAATCATTGTGGTAAGATAGGTCATACATAAAATAAGTGTTGGAGCAATGATAAAGCAAAATTCAATGGAAAATGTTACAATTTCAATAAGCATGGTCATAGAGCAAGTGAATGCATAGACAAACCTAAGTTTGAAGGAAAGTGTCACAATTGCAACGAGCAAGGATACAAATTGCCAGAGTGTACGACCAAGAAGAGAAAATTGTGAAAGCAATATTTGGTTGGGATTACAACACATGATGTAGATGTCACTTATGTGGTGAGTTTGGGAACATTGGAGAAAATTATGTGAAACAAATCACATGAGGAAAAGAGACACTACAAAGAGATGTTTTATTTATAGAGAACTTGGACATCTTGGCAAGAACTGTATGAAAACAAGTAGAATTGAAAATGAAAAGAAAGCCAAAGCTAACAATATCAAAAAACAAATGAGGCAACAATGGGTATAAAAATATCCAGAAAATGCAAGCCAAAGTCCTAAAGCTTTTGACACCCAATTCAATGAGTTGGGTAGCACAATCTCCTCAACTTAGTTCCCTATGGAGATGATTGGAACTGTGATTCAACAAAATTCATCAAACATTAATTCTAGCTAATAAGAAGAAGGGTCCATATCATCATTCAAGATGCACAAGAATCACCAAGTGATGATGGATGTTCAAGACCTTACTGAGAAAGGTTGGGTCATAAGACCTTACCAAGCAAGGTTAGGTTGCATATCTTTTTCAAGATGCACATGTCGATTTGATAGTTCCTACTAAGTCAGGAGACCTTACCGAATTGAAGATGTCTTCTAAGCATTAAATACCAAACCAATTAGAGGACAACTATCACTTAGTGGACACATGTACAAAGTGTTAATGGTGATTGTAAAGATTGAAATTGTTTAAAAGGATGCAATTGAATATATTGTTTCATCACAAATTTTTAGAGCATGGAACATAAAGAAAATTTAGAACCTCCAAGTGATTTAAGCAGTTATTGTTGAAGATTACTCTCATGTTTGACACCCTACCAAGCGATGGCATCTTCTAGTAGCAAGATTAAGAAGGGTTCTAAAATGTTGGTCCATGGAGTTGATTGCAAGGCTCTTGTACTCAAATTGAGTTTGACAATTGCAAAAGTACTTGACCCTACTGGAGCACAATCTCTAATTCCACCCAAGGTACTTCTTGTTCACAATGTTCATTCATTTTATCATTGTTCTATTTAGGATCTTGGAACCCTAGAGATGAATGAAGCATACAATGAACTATGTTTGGATGGTAGTCTAAAACCTGAGCACAAACATTTGGTGATAAAGGGTTTGACACATATTTTTTATGTGCCAAAGGATTTTCAAGTGAAGTGGATTAGACTCATCTTGAGTTGTGTTTAGAACATGTGGTTATGGCTTGATCATCCTATTTTGATAACCAGGAAGATGATACACAAGATTATTGGATTACCCATATTAAATAAGGCAAAGACCACTAAAACCTTAGGTCAGGTTGAACTAACAAAGAGGACTCTTTTCAAATGGGATGGAAGAGGCATGAAGCTTAGTGGTGTAGCTATGATGGAATTCAAGTTTGGAACTCATTTGTTGGCTCACAAAATCTACAACTCAAGCCAGTTGAACAATGTGTCATGTGAAGTGGTTGACCTAGCATACAAGGTGGTAAAGAACAATTTGTCCTTCAACCTTGTCAAGCTACTGTTGAATCAATAAAGAAAGAATATGGAAAGCATCTAAGTATCAAAGAACAATCTATGCATGTTTGGTTCTCTCTTGAAATGTCTATTTTTCTATGTTCAAAATTTTTTCCCTTCTAAAGGTACTATAGGATGGAAGAATGATACCCCAATATTATATCAAATAAATGAATTCATAGTAGAGATGGGAGAAAAATTTGATAGTATTATGGATAATTATTTTGATAAATTCAAGGATAAGATGTAGTAAAGATTTAGGATACCTAGAAAATTTGTAGAAGATTATGAGAAGGACATATGTTTCATGGTTGATTGTGACAAGGTTTACATTCAAGCAGTCATACCTAGAGTGGCATGGGTTAAGCCTCTAGAATATGAGGTTAACATTGATGACACTAAAAATATTGTTGAAGCTCTACTAAATGAGCTTGTGGATCCTAAAGCAACATATTTTAGTACTTATGATGAGGCTAAGGCCAAAATTGAGCTTGAGATCAAGTTTCCCCAAGTAAGTAGAGGAAAGAAAGGGATTAAGAAAATGATGAATAATACTAGGCAATTAGAATCTCCTATCATCCTTACTAAGGGAAAAGGATATGATATTGAAGATGAAGATAAAGTAGAGGAAGAAGAACCTAAGGAAAAGGATCCTCTAAAGAAGAAAGGAAAGATTATTATAACCAAACCTACCAAGTCTTCCCCTACTATGTTTATAAGGAGATCTATCAAATCTAAGAGGAAACTGAAGTTGGGCAAAGAGGATGAAGCTGAACAAATTATCTTTCAAAGGTCTTCCCTAACTCTTCAAGAGAGGTTGAAAAAGATGGAACAAGGAATATGTATGACATGTTTTAAGTCTCTTAAGTATGGCACTAGGAGCAAAGAAGAGAAAAATAAAATTGAGGATACCCTTGTGACAAAATTGGGTAAGTGGAAGTATTCACCTAATGAGCTTACACAGCAAGTTCTTGATGAACTTTTGGAAGCAATTAGACCTAAATGGGATTGTGCAATGAAAATTTCTAAAGATATCAATGAAAAAAATTTGAGATAGCTTATATTGAGTCTTAGTGAGAAAGAGGTGAAGGAATCATTGAAAGAAAATGAGAAGAAGCTAACACCCAAATTCAATACATATCTAATACTACTAAAGGACATTGAATCTATGGTGAAGTCTACTACTACCACATGGAAAAACATCTATGGGCTATACAAGACTATTAAATTTGTTGTGCATGTTGATGAAAAAGATGATGAAGAAGAAGAAGTAGAAATCTAAGATGATGTGATAGACAATGTCAATCTTGATGATGTGAAAGAAGAGAAAGAAACCACTGGAGGAAATCTTCTAGAAATACAAGGTATTGAAGAAACAGATCTATAAAATATTACAACATTAGTTATGACTTCCTTTCCTCACTCTTTGAACAAAGCCTTAGTGTAATTAGGCTTAGACAAGGCTTCTATTGATTTGGCTGAGGTAAAATCTACTACACCAAGCACACAACCAATCTTTGGAATTGCTCTGCCAATTATTTCAATGACTGAAGTGCCTAGCACTTCATCTACTGAGCAGCAAGTCATCCTAGCATCAGGCTTGATTGAGAAATAGAAAGGTATTCTTGTTGTTATTTTTTTTTTTTTTGTTAGTACTATAGGTTTTATTCCTACTTTTACAAATATTGTATCTAGTGCAATGATAGTTGAGAATTTGTCTCAACTAAGCACTGAAGTTCTAAATAATGGAAAATAAATTGTTCATTCTACCATTCAAAGATTAAGGGTAAAGAAGAGAAAGAAATTGATCTACATGAGGATATTGTTATTCCAAATTGGGATACATCTAACCTCACTTAGGAAGAGATGGATACCATTGGACAACTTTGGAAGAAAAAGGCTAAGAAAATGAATCTTAGAGAAGAGAGGAATAATATATTCTAGTCCTTGAGGATATAAAGAGCATATTTGTTGATGCTATAAATAGTGAGATTGATGGGAAACAACCTATTCTGGATCAATTAGCTAAAATTGTCCACAAATACAATGAATAACTAGATGGACAAGAAAAATTGTTGTAGATAGCTGAGAGAAAATTTGAAAATGAAGTTTTGGAGTAGGTAGCATAGAAGATTTCTATTTATCAAGTAGAGATGTCTACTATTCTTACTTCACCAAAAAAAATCTACCAATAATGTTGTTTCATTATTTGTTAAGTGACACATATATTTTTACAAGGGAAATCAAGGATAAATTATCCAAGGTAGATGAGGATATCAAGGCGAGTGCATACCATCTATCACTTGATCCTAGTTGTAGCTCTGCACACTTTAAAAAGATAAGATACTTAAGAAATCTATCAGTGGAATTATTGAGGGACGAAGCCATAATTAGGGCCACACTTGCAAAAATTTAGGGCACAATTCTTCCAAACATGGATGCATTGCAAAAGAACATTGCACATGCAAAGACACTCATCCATGAAAAAAATTCTCCATACCTAACCACATGATGGAACTATCAGCAGAGGTACAGATAGCCTTGCATGCAAGTAAGTTATTGGAAGAGAACTGGGACAAGACTATGTCAATCATTTTGAAGGTACACATTGACTTCTTGTCACATTTTGGTATTAACTTATAGATATTATATACCTTTTGTGTTTATGTCAAAAAGGGGGAGAAGTAAATATTCTTAGGAGAGAAGTAAATATGCTTAGAGATGAAGATTATGTGTATAGAGAAGATTATCATATTCTAGATATATTTATAGAGGTGATAAATGTGTATGGGGGAGTAGTAATATACATCTAAGCATATGTAAAGATAAGCAAAAAATGTTTACAAAAGAAAATTTTGAAAAATAAGAAAAGTAGAGTAATTTACCAAGCTATGTAAGCAATAGTAAGTCAAAACTGAGTTTAAGATAGAATGTTGATAAAGGAAGTTTTTGACTTGTAATTTTGAGCATTCAGATTTTGGTATGATAAGTGTTTTTGTCACTGATGCCAAAGGGGGAGATTATTGACATTAAGGTCAATTTTTCTATTAGTGACTTAACACTTAGTTGGTAACATTGATTTTGAGATCTAGAATTACTACCAAGCTTATCATTCATTCAATAGTTTTAACCAAGTGCTCCAGTTGCCATCGAGCTAAGTAGTTAGAATGTAGTTCATGCCAAGCTTCATAGTATCTACTGAGCATCTAAGATAGTTTACAATATAGCCCAAGCTTGGTAGTGTCTATCGAGCTATCTAGTAGAAGTGATAGATATCTTAGTGTTAACCAAGTTCTATAGTGTCTACCGAGCTTGCAGTGTTAACAAAGTGAATCCAGTGTTGACTGAGTCATGCAATTTCAATTGATGGATTATGTATCTACCGAGTTTCAAAGTATTCACTAATTCATATAGATTTGAGCATTCTTAGTGCTACTCAAAGTGATCAGAATGGACCAAGCTTCAACTTCAACCAAGTGCTAGAGTTTTTTGAGCATTGATAGTTTTTGCCGAGTGCCATAATATCACTGAGTTTGTCTTCTGAACCTAAGTTACAACAATGTGCCAAATTTTTGAATTATGACGAATTTGGTATTGTAGCCAATTCTAGCAAAAAGTTAATTCAATTGATATATGGAATGTATTGTATCATATCCAAATAAGTAATTCAATTGAGTATGTGAAAGTATAAGAAGAAGAGTGTGAACTAGAGGCTACAAGTAGTATATGGTAAAGTAGAGACTTATTTATCATAGTCAAGTGATCACTGCAATTAAAGGAATCTCATTCAAAATATCATAGTTGTAGATCAAAGATTAGTAATTGATTCATTCTAATAGGTGCATTGGTCAAAATCCTTTAGCTAGGTGGACTTAACATTATTTTTCCAAATCTCCTAATAGATTGCATACTTTACTATATGTTTGTAAATCCTTTAACAGGGTGGACACAACTGTCCTTATTGCTCCTAACAAGGAAAATCACCAGAAGTGGTCAATTGTAAGCCTTAATAGGCCAACTTTATACTGTAGTATTAAAGCTTATAGGTATCATCCCCACCCTAGTTTTACTTTCTAATTGGAAGGTTTCTAGGTCACCATATCGTGTATCAAAGTGTTATGAATGTTGTTGAAAATAGATTGATACAAGTACGAGAATGTGTTTCAATCATTATTTTGGCATTGATGTCAAACCTACTACTTGCTAGTAAGAAAATTGTTTAGTTTATTTGAGTACTATCATATTTTTGATTGATGAGGTGGTTTTGATCAAATGAGCTAACAAAAGAGCCTAGGGGAAATGTTGAGTTATGGTATGAAAAAAGGAGTACAAAGGTCAGTTATGATAGCGATGATATAATGCATTGATTACCTAATTAAGGTTGCAAAGGTTGGATACACTGACAAAGTCTAGAAGAACAAGTAAAAAGAATTAAGTCTGCCAAGCTTGACCAAGTGGACAATAGGTGCCAAAAAAAGTTAATGCAAGCCAAACAAAAAATTAGTTGGAATTGAGAAAAATTAAAGTTCAGTGTATGCTGAGTGATACATTGTAAGCTGAGTAAAGTTTACTTGATGCCAAGCACTGGTAAACTTTAGTGTTTGTCGAGTTATGTAGTGGATGCGAGTGGAAGAACAATATGGAAGCCAAGTGACAACATATTGATGTTGAGTGCCAATATTCATCTTAAATCATGGATTTTATGAATTTGAGCTGACTATTTTGTTTTCTTGAATTTTGTGAAGTGTGTGGAAGATAACTATGATGAGTTGGTGGCATAGAATTCATGGTAAACTATTTTGAGGTGAATTCAAAGAGGATTGAAGGAGAAGTTTCTAGAAGGGACTAAAATGAAAATATGGGTATATTCATTGAATCCTACCTAACCCTAAAAATTGACAATAGAGGATGAATAGAAAAAAATCTTAATTTTCTATTTATAGGGATGGTTGGTTAGAAGAAAAGGTTGTCATGTGTGAGAACCTAAGGAAGACAAGGAGTCTAGGGTATTGCTTCATTCAAAGATTGAACAAAAGAGACTGCTATTGGCAAGAAAAGCAAGAAGGCTTAAGGGTATTGATGCTTGAAGGATTAACAAGCTATTAGATCTGAAGTGTGTGAAAACCAAGCAAAATGGAGGACTCAACTAGAGATCTATAATATGCAAGTGTATTATAAGTTGTTATTAGATCAAGCCTTACTGTTACTTTCTAATCATTGTACCAATCTAGGGTAAATCCTTTGGATTAAGGTTGACCCAATAGTCATTTGTAAATCCTTTAACTATGTGACATTTCAAGTGAATGATCTAAAGTCCTCTAATAAGGCTCACTCTTAATAGGGTGATTAAAATCCTCTAACTAGGTCACATTTAACAGTGTGCATTGTAACCTTTCATAGGGTTGGTCTTTCATAGGGCATCACTTCAAAAGAGTGAGAATGAGTAGCATGTTATTGGTAGCTTTTCCTAAATTGGGTTTCCACATAAAATCATTGTGTCAAATGTGTTAATATGTTATATTTCATGTTTACATTTCTACAAAGTTGATTTTAGAGTAACCTACAAAGTTTAAGTGATTGTATGATCTAATGAATGCATGCATGTGAATATGTTTTATGGATATGGGTTCACTAAGCTGTGAAAAAAATTATTTGTACATCTACACCTTGGACAAATGATTCACCCCCCCTCTCATGAGTTATTGTAAAGAATTCCAACAATTGGTATTAGATCCATCTGCTTAAGAGGACTAGTTTGAAGGTACCATAAGCAAAAGATCAAGATGTCAAAAAGGGAGGTACCCAAGCTTAATAGAGATGACTTTCCTACATGGAAAAGTCTGATAAAGCTACATCTAGGAGGTCTTGAAAATCATGAACAATCTAAAATCATCACTGAGTATGTCAATCCTATTGGAGCCCTAACTGCTAAATATCTGAAAAAGAAGAAAGAACATAATCACACAATATTGGAGATTGCCTCTACCCCAAGTTATGTTGAATTTGATGACAACAAGAGTTCTGATAGTGCAAAGAAGATGTGGGATGTTTAAATCATAGCATTTATCGAGGAGACACAAATGTTCTAAGAGCCAAATCTAAAAGTCTTAGAGTTAAGTTTGATGATATGAGAATGTAAGGAGGTGAGAATGTTGCTCAATATTTCTCTAGGATAAAAGATGTTGTTATTGATATAAGATGATCTACTTGTAAGATAGATTATGAGACTATACTAAGAAAAGTTGTCAGAACACTGATGCCCATCTAGGCTATTAGAGTTTCTATAATATAAGAACTAGGATGTATACTAGGTCTGGTAGTTAGGATCACTACTTTTGAGCTATCCAATTTTGACAACTTCAAATCTGACAATATTGAATTTTTTTTCAAAGCTAAGTTTTCATTAAAGGAACCTAATGTGAAGAAGACAAAAAAGGTAAAATAGTTTTCTATTGATAGTGATACAGATGAGGAGGATGTAGAACAACTTGAAGCACTACTAGAAAGGAGATTTCACAGAGGCAAAAGAAAATTCAAAGGTAACTTACCTATCATGTGTTTCAATTGCAATGAGATTGGTCATATTTCTACTAGATATCCAGAGAAGAAGAACTACAGAGGTGGAGACAAGTACAAAAGTAGAAGAGATGAAGACAACAAAGATTACAAAGATAAAGGGAAGAAGTCTGGATACATTAAAGAAGAGGAAACTAAAGATGGATTTGAAGATCATGATGATGAAGTGGTGTATGTTACAATGAAGGATGACTCTAATGAGGATGAGGCAACTGCACTAGTGTCTTGTGTGAACAAGACTGACTGATGGATCATTGATAGTGGGTGTTCACATCATATGATTGGAGATAAAAATATGTACATTAACTTGAATTATTATGATGGAAATAGTATAAGGTTTGGTAATGATTCACCTTGTCTAAGAAAAGGAAAACTCTCTATCAAACTCATAGAATTTTTTTTATGTGCAAATTCTTATTATGTTGAGGACTTAACTATAATTTGTTGAGTGTGTCACAACTAAATAGTCTAGACTACAAGGTTGAGTTTGAGAACAACATTGTTAATGATGCAAGGGACTCCCCTTAATACCATAAATTCATAATAGAAACAAAGAAACAATGGAAAATGCGAGAACGAAATATGGACTTCTTATTATTACCACAAATGAAAAATTATAGAGTTCTCAATTACAATATGATAACCCAAATGGGCACCTTCATTACAGTAATCTATAAGACAATGTTGTGAACTATCATCCAGAGCTCCTCTAGACAATGATTGGGCCTTTCTTAAATAGGCAATTTTATGCTATCTAGGAAGGTTCTAGATCCTCAAACTTATTACCTAGGGCTGAAAGAGCCTAATAGTACATATAGAGTTGGCTAAATACATTTTTGATAAATTATTCTAGAAATTTTGGTAGCCCAACTTTCGAAGGCTGTAACTCACAAACCATTGCTCTGATTGGCTATTATAACCACTTTTTAAAAATGCCAGCTCTTGATCTACAGGCACAAAATCATGCTAGCACTCTTTCATCACATTTTTAGACCTCATCCAAGCAGTCTAAGGCCTCCAACGATGAGCCTGAAGATTTTTCTGCAAATTTTTCCTCCAAAAATCTACAATAATTTCTTTGATACTTAAGTTGGAGCAATGAGATTTTTAAGGGTAGCGTTATAATGTTGTAATGAACCTTCACATAGAAAATGAGAACATTTTGAGTTCAAATGAGAGACTTACTAAAAATAGCAAGTTTCCATAAATAGTAACCACCTAGTCTACTAGTCCTTATTAAAATAGAAAAGACTAAAATGAAAAATATTTTTGGGTGATGCAAGATTGCTCTTACACCTAGGATGCTCCTGCATTAGACACCTGGGGTAATTTGAGAAGTGACCCTGTCATGTCTCAAATTTTTAGAGGAAAACCAAGATGGTTCACCTCCTCCCTTGCTAGCCATGATGAATCCTCAGTTGGTCTTCCATTCCATTTGACCAAATATTCCTCATAAGTCTTGTTTCTAGTACTTTTGCAAACACGACTGTCCAGTATCTCCTCAATCACCTTTGTAGCCAAACTAGCTGCTGGAATACTCCACTGCACTTCTGGAACTTCATCTCCATCACCTCCTTCATAGTACTTGGACAAATCTAAAATATTAAATACTGGAGAAATATTCAATTCAGCAGGCAACTCCACTTCATAAGCATTTCCAAAATCATGCCTTTTCACTACCTTGCACGGACCAAACTTCTTCATCTTCAGCTTATTATATGTACCCACTAAAAAATGCTCCTTCCTCAAATGAACCATGACATCATCTCCAATCTAAAATTCTTTATACCTCCTTTTCACATTTTCCTTAGCCTTATACTATGTATTCATCTTTATGATGTTCTTCCTCACCCCCTCATGGATGTTCTTCAAATGTTCAGCAAATTTTTTTGCTTCGGCACTACTTATCTCTCCTTTATCCAACTATCTCAATTCAAAAGCATTTCTAGGACTACTTCCATATACAATCTAGAATGGTGATCTACGTGTACCCCTATTGATAGAATTATTATATGAAAATTTGGCCTATGGTAAAATCATATCCCATCCTTTATGTTTATCTCCAACCAAGCATCTTAGAAAATTTCTCAAACTGTGATTCACAGCTTCTGTCTGTCCATCAGTCTCTAGATGATGTGATGAACTAAACTTCGAATCTATCTTCAACTTCTTCCATAATGTATGCCAAAAATACCCATCAAATTTGATATCTCGATCTGAAACTATACTCTTTGGTAGACCATGCAATCTCACCACTTCTCTGAAAAATAACTTTGTTACATGAACAACATCACTAGTCTTCCTGCAAGGAATAAAATGTGCCATATTTGAAAACCTGTCAACCACCACAAAAATAGAATCATGCCCATGTTGTGTCCTTTGTAATCCAAGAACAAAACCCATGCTAACATCCTCCCATAACTTGTCTGGTACAGGTAATGGCTGATACAACCTTGTATTCTACTTCACTCCTTTCTCCATCTGACATACTTTTCACCTTTGTACAAACTTTGTCACATCTTTTTGTAACTATGGCCACTAGTAATTTTCAACAACCAAAGCTATGGTTCTATCTCTGCCAAAATGTCCAGCCAATCATCCACTATGCTTGTCCTTGATAAGATTCTCTCTCATTGAACTTCTAAGAATGCACAACTAGCTTCCTTTGAACAACATATTATCTTAGATCATGAAATCCAACCACTTTGTCCTGTCAAGTGTAACAGGTTATGTACAAGCCTTCCATGCTTCACCGAAATCAGGATCATTTGGATATAATGTACTCAGTTCCTTGAACCCAACCACCTCTATCTGCATTTCTGTCAGCAAAATTTGTCTTCTACTAAGAGCATCTACAACTTTGTTAGACTTCCCACTTTTGTGTTTTAAAACAAATGTATAACTCTGCAAAAACCCAACCCTCTTTAAATGTATTTGGTTCAATTTTCCTTGACTATTCAAATATTGCAAATCTTGATGATCAGTATACAAAACAAACTCCTTAAGAAGAAGATAGTGTCTCCACTTCTTCAATGCTTGAACTATAGCATAAATTTTCTGATCATAAATAGAATATTTTCCTTTTGCATCATTCAACTTCTCACTAAAATAAGAAACAAGTCTAACTTCTTGGCTCAAAATAGCTCCTATTGCAGTACCACTAGCATCATAGTTTACTTGAAACACCTTGTTAAAATTAGGAAGTGCTAAAATAGGCTACTTAGTAAATTCCTATTTCAATAGATTAAAACTCTTATCTACTCCTATAGTGCACTTAAACTCTTTCCTATCTCCTCTCATTGTTTCAGTCAAAGGTCCACAAATACTACTAAAATTTCTTATGAACTTTCTGTAAAATGTAGCTAGTCCATGAATAGATCTTACCTCTATTGCACTCCTTGGAGTAGGCCATTCAAGGGTAGCCTTCACTTTCTCTAGGTCCATTTTTATACCTTCTCCTGAGACTACAAATCCCAATTACACCAACTCTTTCTTTATAAAACTGCACTTCTTCAAGTTTATCAATAGCTTTTCTTCCCTCAACTTTTCAAACACCTTGCAAATATGAATCAAATGCTCCTCCAATTTCTTACTAAGTATCAATATATCATCTAGGTAAAAAATGACAAACTTACCTAGTAATTCCTTCAGTACCTCATTCATGAGCCTCATGAAAGTGCTTGGTGCATTGGTTAGCCCAAAAGGCATGACTAACCACTCATACAATTTGTCCTTTGTCTTGAAAGAAGTTTTCCACTCATCACCTTCTCTGATACAAATCTAATGGTACCCACTCTTCAAATCTATCTCTATGAAATACTTAGCTCCACTCAAACAGTCCATAATATCATCCATCCTTGGCAATGAAAATCTATACTTTATTGTGATCTTGTTGATAGCATGAGAATCTGTGCACATCCTCCATTCTCCATTCTTCTTTGGTGCTAATACTACTAATACAACAAATGGACTCAGGCTCTCTCAAATCAACCCCTTTTGCAGTAACTCATGAACTTTCCTATTCAACTCTTCACTTTCTACAAGTGTCATTCTATGCGCTGCCTTGTTTGGTAAACTAGCTCCTGGAACCCAATCCATCTGGTGACTGATCTTCCTCATTGGTGGCAATCCATCAAGTACATTATCTGATACAATATTAGAAAAATCTCCCAACATATATGCAACTTCTATAGGCACCTCCTCTACTTCTTTACTATCTTTTGGAATTATAGAAAAAACACATATGTTCATGCTTCATACCTTTGAGAAACTCTTTTCCATCAACAACACATATTCTGGCAGCACCCCATACCTTTTCTGCTTTCTCCTGCAATGGCTTCAGCTTATGTTTCACTCCATCCTTGGTTAGAGTGTAGGTATTTGCTTGCCCATTTTGTACAACATGTCTGTCAAACTACCATTGCCTACCTATGAACATATGACATATGTCCATAGGTATGATATCACATAGTACCTCATCCTGGTAGCTTCCAATCTTGAACTTCATAGAGCACTGCTCATTGACCATGACCTTTTGGTCATCTTGCACCCAAGCAATATGATATTGTCACGAGTGTTTCTATCTCTTCAACTTCAATTTGGTGACCATCGTTTCTGACAACAAATTGTCTATACAGGTAATGGTTGATTAAATGTTGTATTCTACTTCACTCCTTTTTCTATCTAACATACGTTGCAACTTTCTACAAAATTTGTCACATCTTGTTGTAACTATGGCTAGTAGTAATTTTAAGTAACCAAAGCTATGGTTTTATCTCTACCAAAATGTCTAGCCAATCATCCACTATGCTTCTCCTTGATAGGAGTCTCTCTCATTGAACTTCTGGGAATGCACAACTGGCTTCCTTTGAACAACATATTACCTTGGATCATGAAATCCAACCACTTTGTCCTATCAAGTTTAATAGGTTTTGTACAAGCCTTCCATGCTTCACTAAAATCAAGATCATCTAGCTATAATATACTAGGTTCCTTGCACCCAACCACCTCTATCTGCATTTTTGTCAACAAAATTTGGCTTCTACTAAGAGCATCTGCAACTTTGTTAGACTTCCCACTTTTGTGTTTCAAAAAAAATGTATAACTCTACAAAAACTCAACCCACTTTAAATGCCTTTGGTTCAATTTTCCTTGACTATTCAAATATTTCAAAGCTTGATGATCAGTATACAAAACAAACTCCTTAGGAAGAAGATAGTGTCTCCACTTCTTCAATGCTTGAACTATAGCGTAAAATTCTTGATCATAAAAAAAATATTTTCTTTTTGCATCATTCAACTTCTCACTAAAATAAGCAACAAGTTTACCTTCTTGGCTCAAAAAAGCTCCTATTGCAGTACCACTAGCATCACAGTCTACTTGAAACACCTTTTTAAAATCAAGAAGTGCTAAAACAGGCTACTCAATAACTTTTTGTTTCAATAGATTAAAACTCATATCTACTCCTATAGTCCACTTAAACTCTTTCCTATCTCTTCTCATTGTTTTAGTCAAAGGTCATCAAATACTACTAAAACTTCTTATGAACTTTTAGTAAAATGTAGCCAGTCCATGAAAAGATCTTACCTCTATTGCACTCCTTGGAGTAGGCCATTCAAGGATAGCCTTCATTTTCTCTGGGTCCATTTTTAGACCTTCTCTTGAGATTACAAAGCCCAAGTACAACAACTCTTTCTTTACAAAACTGCACTTTTTCAAGTTTATCAACAACTTTTCTTCCCTCAACTTTCCAAACACCTTGTAAATATGAATCAAATGCTCCTCTAATGTCTTACTAAATATCAATATATCATCTAGATAAACAATGAAAACCTTACCTAGAAACTCCTTTAGTACATTATTCATGAGCCTCATTAAAGTGCTTGGTGCATTGGTTAGCCCAAAAGGCATGACTAACCACTCATACAGTCTGTCCTTTTTCTTGAAAGTAGTTTTTCACTCATCACCTTCTTTGATGCGAATTTGATGGTACCCACTCTTCATATCTATCTTTGTGAAATACTTAGCTCCACTCAAACAGTCCATAATATCATCCATCATTGGCAATGGAAATCTATACTTTATTGTGGTCTTGTTGATAGCATGAGAATTTGTGCACATCCCCTATTCTCCTTTCTTCTTTGGTACTAATACTACTGATAGAGCACTTGGACTCGGGCTCTCTTGAATTAAACCCTTCTATAGTAACTCATGAACTTTCCTATTTAACTCTTCACTTTATGTTGGTGTAATTTTGTGTGCTACCTTGTTTGGCAAACTAGCTCTTGGAACCCAATCCATCTGGTGATTGATCTTCCTCATTGGTGTCAAACCATCAGTTACATTATCTGATACAATATCAAAAAATTCTCCCAACATATCTACAACTTTTGCAGGTACCTCCTCTACTTCTTCTTTACTATCTTTTGAAATTATAGAAAAGCACATATGTTCACACTTCATACCTTTGAGAAACTCTTTTTCATCAACAACACATATTCTAGCAACACTACATACCTTTTCTTCTTTTTCCTACAATGGCTTTAGCTTATGTTTCACTCCATCCTTGGTTAGAGTGTAGGTATTTGCTCACCCATTGTGTACAACATGTCTATCAAACTTCCATGGCCTACCCAAAAACATATGATGTATGTCCATAGGTATGATATCACATAGTACCTCATCCTGGTAGCTTCCAATCTTGAACTTCATAGAGCACTACTCATTGACCATGACCTTGTGGTCATCTTGCACCCAAGAAATACGGTATGGATGTGGGTGTTTCTATCTCTTCAGCTTCAATTCGATGAGCATCATTTCTGACACCAGATTGTCCATACTTCCACCATCAATGATCACATCACAACACTTATCTTCACATTTGCACCTTGTGCAAAACAAGCTCCTTCTTTGATCAGGTTCATTCTCACCACTCAGTAGGACTCTTCTATTAACTAGGACTTCTCCTCTTTTAGCATCTTCAGAATGTGATGATCTAGCATCTTCATCAACATGTGCAACTATGGCCTGACCTTTTGTCCTTCAATCTTTCCTTCCTTAATGCTAGGTACATTCAAATGCTCTATGCCCTTCTCTGTAGTGAAAACATTTCCCATGAAAGCCTCCTCTTCCAAATCCTTGTCCTCTATCTCTTCCTCTCTAATCTCTAGTTTTTTTTATCATGGAAACAATTGGGATTGTTTCCCCTTTGGTTCTCATTACTACTTCCAACTTCATCCTTGTTCTTTTGATCATCATTACGACCTCCATAAGATCATCCACTAGATCTTCCACCTCAACCTCTTCCACTATTCTTATTGTCAGTCTTCTTTCTTAGTTTCTCCTCAACTCTTAGGGAAAACTAGTATTCCTCCTCAATATTGTTCATTTAAACTAGACTTAGCTCATACTAAATACTTAGCCTTAACCCATGAAGGTAATAAGCTACTTTCTCCTTATCAGCTTTTGCATGGCTAGTTCTAATGAGAACTCGATAGATCTCTTTGGTATACTCTTGAACAAATTTTGCCACTTATTTCAACCCTTGCATTTTCTTCAAAAAATCAAGTTCATAATCCACAGGAATGAATTGCTACTTCAGTTTAGCTACCATCCATTCCCATCTAGTGGTTTTGTCCTTTCCCTTTCAATTTCACTCCAACTGAACCTCCTGCCACCAAATCTTTGCATGTCCCTTTAGTTTCACCTTTGCAAACTTGACCTTATCAGGATCCTCAATATCTTCATACTCAAAGTACTCCTCCAATTCATTGATCCAATCGATCAACTCCTCTAGGTTAAGATTTTCCAAAAATGTGGGAATCTCAAACTTAGGTCTTTTTCCAATCTTGGAGATGGCCCTAAAAAGCCTCTCTTCCTCTAGATTTAGAATTGCCTCTGCTTCAGCATTTTCTTCTACTTCGTCCTCATCCTCACTTTTATCTCTTATGGGATGATTAATTCCTCTACGCATTTGTTCTTCCAATTCTTTCATTTGTCTTTGGAGGGCAAAAAAACCCTTAGGTGTAACACTTGCAGATCTTTCACCACGCTTTCTTCATAGAGGAATTTTTGCACTTCCATTGAAACCCTAGTGCAAACTTCCCCACAATTGATGTTCTGTCTACACACTGAACCCAAACCACAGTCCTAATGTGAAGTACTTCATAGTCGGCATTCTATCCACACACTCAAGAAACTTGGCTCTGATACCACTTGATGCAGGGGACTCCCCTTAATACCATAAACTCAAAATAGAAACAAAGAAACAACAACAAATTAGAGAACAAAATATGGACTTCTTACCATCGCCGCAAATGCAAAATTATAGAATTCTCAATTAGAATATGATAATCCAAATGGGCACCTTCATTACAACAATCTACACGACAGTGCTGTGAACTATCACCCAGAGCTCCTCTAGACAATGATTGGACCTTTGTTAAATGGGCAATTTTATGCTACTCAAGAAGGTTCTAGATGCTCAAACTTAATACCTAGGGTTGACAGACCCTAACAATACATATAGAGTCAACTAAATACATTTTTGATAAATTATTTTAGAAATTTTGGTAGCCCAACTTTCGAAGGCCATAACTCATGAACCATTGCTCTGATTGGCTATTATAACCACTTTTTAGAAATGCCAGCTCCTAATCTACAGGCACTAAACCATGCTAGCACACTTCCGTCGCATTTTTGGACCTCATCCGGGCACTCTAAGGCCTCTAATGGTGAGCCTAAAGATTTTTTTGTAAATTTTTCCACTAAAAATCTACAATAACTTCTCTGATACTTAAGTTGGAGCAATGAGATTTTTTATTGTAGCCTTATAATGTTGTAATGAACCTTCATATAGAAACTGAGAACATTCCAAGTTCAAATGAGAGACTTACTAAAAATAGCAAGTTCTCATAAATAGTAACCACCTATCTACTAGTCCCTATTAAAATAGAAAAGACTAAAATGAAAATATTTTTGGGTGATGCAAGATTCTTCTTACACCCAAATGCTCCTGCATCAGCTAAGATATATGATACTGATGGAAAACTAAAGGGGAAAAGTGATCAAACTAGAGGTAATCTATTCTATCTTGATATGGATGATACTACTTTTCTAGTTATAGAATGTAATAATGTGTGGTTATGGCACAAGAAGTTCTGTCAATTCTATTTTGATAACTCGGTTAGTATTAGTAACATGAGAAGAGTCACAGGTTTTCTTAAGTTAAAGAAACTTGACAATAATTTGCAAACAATGTCAATTAGGCAAAATGACAAAGTCTAGTTTCAAGAGTAAGACTTGCACCTCTAAAAAAATTTTGGAGATTGCTCATACTAAATTGTGTGGACCAACTGATGTGAAAAGATTCAAAGGTGATAAGTACATTATGCTATTTGTTGATGATTATTCTAGGATGATGGTAGTTATGTTTCTAAAATAGAAATATGATGCTTTCCAAATATTTAAGTGGTGCTTAGCAAGAGTTGAGAATGAAACAGGTAAAAGTCTGAAATGTTTGAGATCTGAAAGAGGGGGAGAATTTACATAAAATTAGTTTGAGATGTTTTGTAATGATAGAGGAATAAAAATAAAGATATCTACCCCTAGGACCCCTCCACAAAATGGAATTGTTGAAATGAGGAACAAATCTATAATGATTTTTTCTAGGACACTCATGATGGAGAAAAATGTTGCTTTGAAATACTAGAGAGAGGCTATAAGTATATATTTCTATACCTTGAACCATGTACAAGTCATGAAAGGTACTCATTCAACACCTATTGAACTATGGTATGGATACTCACCCAATGAAAAATATTTTAATGTGTTTTATATTCTCAAAGATTTCAGAATGGTAAACTAGATGCAAAAAGTGATGAAGGTATATTCCTGGGCTATTCCACAATAAGTGAAAATTAAAAGTTTTCAAATACTAATACTAACAAAGTTGTAGAAAGTACAAATGTGAAATTTAACGAATATATAGAAGTACATGAGGTTGAACCTATGAAGGAACCAGAGGTATCCAAATAATTTTTATGCTTGTATGAAGGTATGTCTATTGATGAAGATGTTGTAAATCAAGTTGCAAATCAATAGCAAGTTTTAGTGACTATTGAGTCATATACAATGAATGCCAAGTTGCATTAAGGAACTGAGCTACAATCAGGTGTCAAGTTATAGAATGAAGTTTAGGCACATTCTAATTCTAAGATTAGTTTACATGAAAGAGATCTTAAATTATCTGATAGAAAAGTACATAGTGATTCAAAAGTTGATAAACCAAATAAGAAAAATAGAGTAGAATCAAGATTATCAAAATATGTCAAAAGACATCGCCTTGCTGCAAAAATTATTGGAGACCTCTTGATGCAAGACCAATGAAAATAAATAGGTTAAGAAATGATACATGTTTTCTTAGCATGCATGAGCCTAAAATATTGAAAGATGCCTTAGAAGATCTAAACTAGAGTAAATCCATGAAAGAAGAGATTGAATAGATTGAGAAGAATAAGACATGGACTCTAGTTCCTAGACCATAAGATAAAAATATGATTGGGACCAAGTGGGTGTGCAGAAACAAGTTAGATAAAAATGGTGAAGTTACAAGTAACAAGGAAAGATTAGTTTGCAAGGGGTATGCACAAGAAGGAGGGATATACTATGTATAAACATTCACTCCTATTGCAAGATTGGAAGGAGTAAGAACTCTACTTGCTTACTCTACTTACAAAGGTTTCAAAGTCTATCAAATGGACATTAAGTCGATCAAATGGACGTTAAGTCTATATTTTTGAATGGCATATTGGAAGAAGAGGTCTATATAGAACAACCAAAAGGATTTGTTGATGCTAATAACAAAAACATGGTATGTAAACTATACAAAGCTTTATATGGTTTGAAGCAAGTACCAAGAGCATGGTATGAAAGGTTTCACAATTATCTTATGAAGATTGGAGTTGAAAGGATTGATGATAAAAGAAATCTGTATTTGAAGATAGAGAAAGGAAAAGGTATTTTACTATCCAAAATTTTTGTGGATATCATATTTGGAGGTCGAGATACTTTATGTAAAACTTTTGCAAATGAAATGAAGAAAGAATTTGAGATGTCTATGTTTGGAGAGATAAAAAATTTTGTGGGTTTGCAAGTACATCAAACAAAATATGGTATATACATCACTCTATAAAAATATGTAAATGAGATACTAATTTTTTTTGGATTAGAAGATTCCATGCCTGTAAGCACACCTATGGTGACAAGACACAAATTCTTAAAGAATGATGATTCAGTTGAGGTGAATCAAACATTGTATAGGTCTATGATTGGAAAATTGCAATATGTAGTACATAGTAAACCTAATATTACATTTTCTATTGGGATAGTTGCAACATTCTCTGCTAATCTCAGGGAGAATCATTTTATGGCTATTAAGAGAATAATGAGATATCTAAAAGGAATAGAAGAATATGGTCTATACTACAAGAAAATTGAGAAGTTTGAGTTGAGAGCCTACACTAATATTGATTGGGCTGGAAATATTTATGAAAGAAAGATCAGTAATGGAGGAGCATTTTTTGTAGGAAAACGGCTAGTTACATGGACTAGCGAGAAACAAAACTTCATATCTCAATCTACTACTGAAGTTGAATATGTTGTGGTTGTAGTAAATTGTACAAACATTGTATGAATCAAACACATACTCAAAGGTATGAAGGAGGAAATCACTGAACTATTGGTACTTTATTGTGATAATACAAGTGCTATAAATATATCAAAGAATCTTGTGATGCATTCAAAGTCTAAGCATATTGAAATCAAGTATCATTACTTGAGAAAATTAGTTCAAGATAAAGAGTTGAAGATGGAATATGTTAACAAAAAAGAGCAAATAGTTGATATCTTCACAAAAGAATTACCTAATGATGCTCATGAGTATCTAAGAGGTAAAATAGGGGTGATACCCCTATCCAAGTCTATCTAAGAAGCATAAGAAGTTCCCTACATCAACTAAGATGATTGACATGTGTTACACATTGATGCAATCCATCTTACTTTAGGAGCTACCTAAAGTAATCGAAGTGTTGGAGCTACAAATCAGTCACAAGCTAGGTGACAAAGGGAGAAATTGAAAATGTTCATATTTGCATATTAAGACGAATTTTTTTTGGCATTATTGTAAAAGAGGGAGATATAATAGAATAGAGATGTAGAAAAAGAAAGATAATATCTACTCAAAGGGAGAGATAATGTACCTTTCAATTACTACAGAGAGAGAGAGAGAGAGAGAGAGAGAGAGAGAGAGAGAGAGATGGTTAAAAGACATATGTCTACCTAGTAAGAGGGAGATAGTGCTAAGGGAGATATAAGATGTGATCAAGAGGGAGTCATAAGGATGAGTTGATTGTCTATTGATCATAATAGAATTTTGGAACCTATGCAAAAGATGAAAGTTGTTGATAGAGGAAGAGATTTCAATACAAGGAATTATTTTAGTTTGGTAATATTGATTGGTTGTACATGTTTTCCATCAATGCCAAAGAGGTATATTGTTGAAAACAAATTGATAAAAGTATGAGAATATATTTTAATCATTATTTTTTCAGCAATGTCAAACCTGATACTTGTTAGTAGGACAATTGTTTAGTTGATTTGAGTACTATCATTTTTTTGATTGATGAAGATATTTTGATTGAATCAGATAAAAAAGGCACGTAGAGGAAAGGTTGAGTTATGGCATGAAAAAAGGAGTACAAAGATTAGTTAAGACGGTGATGATATACTACATTGATTACCTACTTAAGGTTGCAAAGGTTTCATACACTAACAAAGTCTAGAAGAATAAGTAAGAAGGATTGAGTCTTCCAAGCTTGACCTAGTGGATAGTAGGTGCCAAAAAACATTAGTGCAAGCTGAGCAAAAAATCAATTGTAACTAAGCAAAGTCAAAGTTTAATGTATTTCAAGTGATATAGTGTAAGCCTAGTAAAGTTTAGTTGATGTCGAGCACTAGTAAACTTCAATTTTTTCTAGGTTATCTAGTGGATGATGAGTGGAAGAATAGTATGGAAGCCGAGTGAAAACATATTGATGAAAAGTTCCATTATTCATGTTAAATCATGGATTTGAAGAATCTGAGTTGACTATTTTGTTTTCTTGAATTTTATGAATTTTGTGGAAGATAACTATGATGAGTTGGTGGTATAGAATTCAAGGTAAATCATTTTGAGGAAAATTCAAAGAGGATTGAAGGAGAGGTTTCTAGAAGGGACTAAAATGAAAAGATGGGTAGATTCATTGAGTCCTACCTAATCCAACCTAACCCTAAAATGGATGATAGAGGATGAATAGAAAAATATCTCAATTTTCTATTTATAGACATGGTTGGTCAAAAGAAAAGGTTTTTATATGTGAGAACCTAAGGAAGAAAAGGAGGCTAGGGTATTGCTTCATTTAGAGACCGAATAGAAGAGACTACTATTGGAAAGAAAAGCGAGAGGGATTAAGGGTATGGATGCTTGAAGGGTGAACAAGCTATCATAGCTTAAGTGTGTGAAAATGAGGTAGAATGCAGGACTAAAATAGAGATCTATAATCTAGAGGTGTGTTGTAATTTTTTATTAGATCAAGCCTTACTGTTACTTTCTAATCATTGTACTAGTCTAGGGTAAATCTTTTGGATTAAGGTTGACCTAACAATCATTTGTAGATCCTTTAATCAGGTGACACTCCAAGTGAATGATCTAAAGTCCTCTATGAAGGCCCACTCCTAACAAGTTGATTAAAATACTCTAACTAGGTACATTTAACAATGTGCATTGTAACCTTTAGCAAGGTTGGCCTTTGATAGAGAATTACTTCAGAAGAGCCAGAATGAGTAACATTTTACTAGTGATTTTTTTAAAATATGTTTTCCACAAAAAATCATTATGTTAAATGTGTTATTGAATCTATTATGTTTCATGTTTACATTTCTACAAAGTTGATTTGACTATAACTTACAAAGTTTAAGTGATTGCATGATCTAATGGATGCATGCATGATGAATATGTTTTATGGATATGTTTTATGAATATGTTTTATTGATTGCATGATCTTATGAAGGATTAATTAGTGAGATGAGTTAATTTTTTATTGGTTCCTAATTCACCCCTCCCCTCTTAGCAACCTATCCTACCTTATATTTCTAATAAGACACTACTAGATTATTTGTAGATGGAAACTCAAAAGAGTTTGATGCAACAATTATAGATCTGATGAAAAAGAATGGAGCTCTAAATAAAGAAGTCAAGAATCTTGAAAGAGAATAAGAAATGCAACCAGTATTGCTATGTGAGATGATTAAAAAGAAAAAGAAAGTTGAAAAAGACAAAGTCATAATTGAAGAAGACAAAAGAATATTGTCTAATAGAATTGAAGAGAAGACATTAGATATACAAAAAAATTACCAACATGAAATTGGATATAATGAATTAGTTGATGATTGAAAATCATAAATCGAATGGGGAGGACATTAATATCACAACCTTGAAATCACAGAATGGCCTTCTACAAAATGAAATGAGAGATGAGAGAGAAAACCTCAACATGCCAAGTGAAGCCACAAAGTATTTTGAGAAATTGATGGAATCACCAAGACCTATCAATGATAATATTGGATTGGGATACACTACTACTAAGTGAAAGGAAACTCAGGTGCAAAAATAGCTTCCTACACTAATCTCATAAGGAAAGTATGATGCAAATCCTATTAAAATCTTCATCACTTACAGATTAAATATCATGTAAATAACAATATTGCAACCAACCATGCATACAGAAAATAGATAGAGAAAGGAACACATAACACAAGGATTTGTCGGTGGGGAAAAACTTTTCAATAAAACAACCCCACCCCTTCAGAACCTGAACAATGTATTATCTTCAACACAAGGTTACAATACACTTGCAATGCAAGTTCAACATTGACAACAAAAGACTCTAGTAGCTACTAGCAGTAACAACAATACACCTATTTTCGCATCACTTCTCTTTGCAACCCTAAAAATCTTATAACATGCGCTTCACTTTAGGGCTACTCCCAAAGGTAAACCGTATTAGGGTTTTACCATTCTCCAAGAAAATAGGAACCCCACTATTGGGGTAGAGTGTACAGTACTCATATATCTTAGTTGCCACATGTCTTCACCTATCATTGAATCTTCCTAACATAGCTCTTACGTGTCATAGGAATTTTTCATAACCATTTTAGCCATAATCTCCTTACAAAAAATTCAAGATGTCGACACATCAACATTATTTGCAAGAAATACATTTTACAAAACAAATAATAAGAATAGGAACTATACAAGGTTGAGACACCTTATTCCTAACACTAAAGAAGGAAAATCATCAAGAAGTGGTGAACAAAGGAGAAACAAAGCTAAGAACAATAAACCCACTTGTCATAATTTTTGAAAATTAGGTCATACTGCTAATGTCTATAAGAGAATAACTATCAACCATAGCCCTAAGAAAAAATACATAGGATATTGTCACAACTACAACAAACAAGACATCAGGCACAAGAATGCAAGACCAAGACCATGAACACTCAATGATTTGAAGGATATTATTATAATTGTCAAAAACATGGACACAAAGCATATGAATGCAGATCCAAGCCTAAATGATCATCAAATAGGAAAGCCAAGGTAAACCATAATGAAAACTCTAACAATTGGGATTATAATATAAAGTATAGTTGTCACTATTGTCAAGAATATGATCATGCTCTTGATAATTGCATTAGAACACATTTCAAAGATAACTACAATAGATGGTTGAGTGAGGTTACATGTGTTACCTATTGTGATGGCAATGGGGGAGAGTTATCTCTTTATGGAGATTTAGAAAGATTCATGTAAGTGTGCAGTCAGAAGTGTAAGTGCACAGATGTAGCTAGAGAGTATTCGGAGTTGTTTATTTTGAATAACTATTTCTAGTCCTAAAAGAAGAAGAAGAATAGTACAATGTTTCAAAAGATCTTAGATTGATGAAGAGGATTTGAGAAGAAGATAGAAGCATAGTAGAGTTTGGTATTCTTTAAACTTAAGATGTCTTTCATCTATGTTGCCATCAATGCTAAAAGGGGAGATTGTTAGCATGAATGCTTATGATACTACATTGGGGGTGTTGGATACAATTGATTAATTATGTGTTGTCTTTGATGTTACACAAATGTCATATCAATTTCAATCAATGCTTGCAGAGCTCACTCGGGTAGTGAAGATAGTTTGTAGAGTCTATCGAGGGTTCCTTTGTTTGCCAAGTTCAGAAGGTAGTGTCTACTAAGCAGTGCCAGTGTCTACCAAGTTTACTCGGGAGACAAAGGAAAGTGTGTTGAAGATGAGTGTTAATTGAGCTCACTCAATTAATAAATGAAAGTAGGATTGCATCAGTGTTGACCAAGCTATGTCATGTGAATCAAGTTTCATAGTATTTGCCAAGTTTTTAGTGCAGGCTGAGTTCGAGACTACTTGAAGGTGATTAGTATGGACTGAGTTTCTACATCTACCAAGTGCATGAAAATGTCAAGTATCAGAACCTCACCATGCTAGTCTTCTAAACCTAATTTTCTACATTTTGGCTAACATTGTGATTGTGTGTAAACTTGTATTCTAGTTCACTAAGGTGATAAATGTTGATTATTCTAAGTTGTATTTGAGCCAACTTGACAATGTGAATGATATAAGTATAAGGTCAAGTTGAGAATGTAAATTATGAATGAATGTATGTATGGAAGAGTATATGTGTGAATTGAAGATCTGATAATGAGTAGAAGAAGTTAAGGATAAGCAAAATATCCTTGTGGAGTAGCAAAACTATATTCGATCAGGAAGGATCAAGTACAAGCTAGAACAAAGATCTGTAATCAAAAATTTAGTAGCATTCATTCAAGTCATCTCATTGTTACTTTCTAACCATTATAGCAGTGATCTAAAATCTCTTAACCAAGTTGGCTTAACATCTATTTGTAAATCCTCTAACAAGGTGATAGTTCTATTGAATTGTTTCAAGACCTCTAACAAATCCACTTCTAATAGGGTAATTAAGTCCTTTAATAGGTTTACACCTAATAGTGTGTTTTGTAACCTTTAATAGGGTTGGCTCCTAACCAAGCTCACTTTAGAAGAATGAAAAATAGTAACTAGTTGCAATTGGTGGTTTTTCCCAAATTGGGTTTCTACATTAAATCCTAGTGTCAAATGTGTTCATGTTATTTACTTTTATGTGTTTGCAACTAAGATAAAGTAATGGTAATCACAGATAATATCTAAAGACTTGCATGTTAATATTTACCAAGAAAACATAGTGTTTACCAAGTTACAACATTTCTTTGTTTACTGAGCATGAGCAATATTCAGTTTTCAAAATTTATTTTTGTACTGACATCTAAGGGATCTGGGATTTATTTTAGTGGTAACTAATTCACCCCTCCTCTCTCAGTTGCTCCTCTTATATTTTCAACAATTGGTATTAGAGCTTTTGGTGCTTGCAGAGAACGTTTCAAGGACCTAAGCTAAAGATCATGATGTCTTATAGAAGAGAAATTCCCAAGCTAAATAGAGACAACTTTGTAGCATGTCAAGGACTAATGAGAGTACATCTATGTAGTATCACTAATTCAAGTTGCAAATATCTCGATGTTGAATACAAAACTCCCACTGGAACATTATTAGTTGAAGATATTGTTGAAAAGAAGAACCATAATATCATGGTGATTGATATTGCATTTGCTCTCAGTTATGATAAATTTGATGAGGTAAAGGACTGAAAAACTACTTTTGAAATGTGGAACAAACTAAAATATATCTATGGAGGAGATGACAATGTAAAAAGAGCCAAAGTAGAAAGTCTTAGAGGATAGTTTGATCAAACAAAATGAGAGAAGATGAAAACATTACTAAATATGTGGAAAGAATCAAGGCCAATGTAAGTGCAATCAAGGCATCTAGAGGAGACATCAAGGAGGAAACTATTGTAAGTAAAGTGCTCAGAACTCTTCTTCCTATTTATGCAATTAGAGTATCTACCATTCAAGAGATGAGATGTGATCCAAGTTATAAAATCTCATTGGATGCTCTAGTTGGAAGATTTATAGCTTTTGAGTTAGATAATTTTGATAACTATGATCCTACATCAAAGAATATTGAGTCTGCATTTAAACCTAAACTTTCACTCAAGAAAAAGGGGAAAAAATCAAAATCTAGTCAATCATGAAGTGATGAAGATGGAACATCAAAAGAAAGTTTAGAAAGTGATCTTGAATTTGTTTAAGCCCTACTCACAAGAAAATATTACAAAGGTAGAGGAAAGTACAAAGGTAAAGTTCCTCTGATATTCTTTTCTTGTGAAGAAGTTGGTCACATTGCTATAAGGTGTCCAAATAGAGAAAAAAAAGATGAAAAGAAAATTCATATGTACAAAGGCAAGAAGAATTTCAAGGACTGCAAGAAGGAAAAAGGTAAGAAATCTTATTTTATACCTAAAAATTCTAATAACAATGAAGATGAAATGGTATATATTGTTGTACAGGACGAATCTAATGATGAAGGAGATAAAATGGCACTTATCTCTCATTTTAGCAGAAATGATAAATGGATTATTGATTGTGGCTTCTCATATCATATGACTAGAGATAAAATTTTTTTTGAGAAAATGGAACCTTATGATTGAGGTAGTGTAATATTGAGAAACAATGAACCTTGTTGCATAAAAGATAAAGAGTTTATCTCATTGACCAATGAACTTTTATGTGACAATGCTTATTGGGTTGAAGGATTAAAGCATAATCTACTGAGTGTGGCATAGTTGAACATGATGGGGACACAACCCAAGAACAGAATGGAACCAACAGAAAGGGAAAATTATATTAACTGAGAAAATAAGCTAGTACAAATAGTGCAGAGAAAATAAACTTCAAAACATGCCCTAAGGGCTTACAATAGCATAAATCTGGAGAATATTTCTCCTTTTAGCACCTCTTCTCAAACTCCACTCCGAACTACCTTTTACAATGCCAGAAATCTCCTTAAATAGACCCCGAAGGGTTAAGGACTAGGAATACATTCTAGAAAGTGCTTGTAGGCATCCACCGACAAAATAGTAGGTTCCAAAAGCTGCGTTAGAAGTCGGTGCAAATCTAGAAGAATCCAGAAATGGTAGCCGAACTTTCGGGAGGCATAACTTTTGAACCGTAGCTCCGATTGACGAACCGTTTACATTTTTGGAAAGCTCTTGAAGTGCTCTATAGCCCTATGCACAAGCTTTTCTTGTCCCCATTTTTTGACCCTTTTAGAGGTCATTTAATGCCCCAAACCTGACTTTGAAGCATTCTCAGGAGGTCTCCAAAACTCGAAAAACTGCAATAACTTTCAAACCGTGGGGCCTATTGACCTGATTCTTTTTCTGGAATGCCCTAAATCATGATTACATTCATCTGTCCAATTCACACCTTCTAGTTTACCAAAATGATGGCCCAAATACATGCGCCTATTTTTTTGGGATTTTCAAACGCACTGATAGTTGAACTATGAGAGTTGGAACCTTTATTTAAGCCAAATGGGTATCCAAAAATGTAAAGACATAAAACAGAAACTAAGTCTAAGTACACTTTTTTTGGTGACACAAGATTGCCCTTATACCTCTGGATGCTCCTGCATCAGAACAACTTTGGATTCAACATAGAATTCATAAGAGGCAAGCCCAAACTACTAGATGGTAAAGGAAATTTGGTTGGATCTGGCAAGAAAACTAAAGGTAATCTATTTTATCTTGACCTTGGTGAAAATTCATGTTTTATTGCTCAAATAGACAAAAATTGGATATGGCACAAAAGGCTATGTCATGTAAACTTTGATAGTCTAGTTAAGATTAGCAAACACAAGAAAGTAAGAGGTCTTCCTAGTTTGAAGAACCCTGACATGGGTTTGTGCAAGAATTGCCAAATTGGAAAGATGGGAAAGACTAGTTTTAAAAGAAAAAACTATTAGTCTAAAGAAGTCTTGGAGATTGTTCATACTGACTTATGTGGTCCTATTAGAATAGAGAGTTAAAATGGAGAAAAATTTTTCATTCTTTTTGTTGATGATTATTCTAGGATGATGACTATAATGTATTTAAAAGAAAATTTTGAAGCTTTTCAAAAATTTGAATGGTATTTGGAAAGAGTAGAAAAAGAAACTGGAAAGAAATTAAAATGTTTGAGATCAAACAGAGGTGGTGAATTTATCTCCAATGAATTCAATAACTTCTGCATTGAAAATGGAATCAAAAGATAGGTATTAGCCCCTAGTACACCTTAGCAAAATGGTATATTTGAAAGAAGGAATATCTCCATCATGGATTGTGAAAGAGCATTGATGACTAAAAAGAATGTTGCTCTCAAACATTGGAAGGAAGCTATCAGCACTGCAATTCATACCTTGAACAAAGTACAATTGAAGAAATACTCAAACCAAACTCCTATGACTTCTAGACATAAAATTTCCAAAAATGATGATTCCAAAGAAGTAGATCACACCACATATAGATCAATGGTTGGAAAACTATAGTATGTAGTACATACAAGGCCTGATATTGCATTAATAGTTGGTATGGTGGCAAGATTCTCAGCAAATCCAAGAGAAAATCACATGATGGAAATCAAGAGAATTATGAGATATCTAAAAGGTACTCAATACTATGGCTTATGGTACAAACTTGGAGGCAATCTAGACTTAAAATGTATTTATTAATGCTAACTGGGTAGGAATTATTGATGGCAGAAAAAACACTAGTGGTGGAGTATTCTTTCTTGGTAAAATACTAGTGTCTTGGACAAGTAAGAATCAAAATTGTACATCTCAATCCACAATAGAGGAAAAATATGTGTCAATAGAAGTTAATTGTTCAAACATTGTTTGGTTCAAGTAGCTATTGGTAGGTATGAAGATAAAGATTAAGGATCCAGTTGTCATATACTATGATAACACCAGCACAATCAATATATCAAAGAACCCAGTGATGCATTCTAAAACAAAGCACATAGCTATAAAATATCACTTCTTAAGAGAATTGGTACAGGATAAGGAAGTCAAATTGGAATATGTGAGCACAAAGGAATAGATTGTAGACATATTCACTAAGCCATTACCTAAGGATGCATTCTTGTATCTAAGAGGTAAGCTAGGGGTTATTCCTCTATTAGAAGCTCACTAAATGAATTTTAGTGATGCATTAACCAAAGCATGTTGAAGATCAATCACTTGATGCATAATTGGCAAGAACTTATTGCAAATGAATCAGCACTTGAGGTACATTGATATTATAAAAGAAGTTGTTGTCTTTGGCATGTGTTGTCAAAGAGGGAGAAGTTTACTGTCATATCTTCTAAGAAATTTCTTTAAGAGGGAGAATTTTGCAGTAAGAGGGAGAAGTTATTAGATAGGAAGAGCTCACACTAACACACTAATAGAGGGAGTTCTCATGGATGAGAATCAAAATGAAACTAAGGATATGTTCCTTACTTTATGCTTGCTTTGAAATTTTATTGTGCTATGACATGTTGTGTTGCCATCAATGCCAAAGAGGGAGATTTTTGGATATAATTGATTAATTGTGTGTTGTCTTTGATGTTACACAAATGTCATATCAGTTTCAATCAGTGCTTTCTGAGCTCACTCAGGTAGTGAAGACAAATTGCAGTGTCTACTGAGCATTCCTGTATTTGCCAAGTTCAAAAGGTAGTGTCTACCGAGTTTACTTGGGATACAAAGGAAAGTTTTTTGAAGATGAGTGTTAATCGAGATCACTCAATTAATAAAGGAAATTTGGATGGAATTAGTGTTAATCGAGCTATGTCGCATGAATCAAGTTTCACAATATTTGTTGAGTCACTAGTGCAGGCCAAGTTCAAGATTATTTGAAGGTAATCAGTATGGACTAAATTTCTACATCTACTGAGTGCATGATGATGTTGAGTATTGATAGTGGATGTCGAGCATTAGAACCTCACTAAGCCAGTCTCTTCAACCCAAGTTTCTACATTGTGGCTAACTTTGGAATTTTGTGTAAACTTGTATTCTAGCTTTACTAAGGTGATAAATGTTGATTATTCTAAGTTGTATTTGAGCCAACTTGAAAATGTGAATGATATAAGTATAAGGTCAAGTTGAGAATGTAAAGTATGAATGAATGAATGTATAGAAGAGTGTATAAGAAAATTGAAGATCTAATAATGAGCAGAAGAAGCTAAGGTAAGTAGAATATCCTTATAGAGTAGCAAAGATATATTTGATTAGGAAGGATCAAGTACAAGCTAGAACAAAGATCTATAATCAGCAATTCCATTGCATTCATTCAGGTCATCTCATTGTTACTTTCTAACCATTGTAGCAGTGACCTAAAATCTCTTAACCTAGTTGGCATAATAGCTATTTGTAAATCCTCTAACAAGGTGACAGTTCTATTGAATTGTTTCAAGACCTCTAACAAGGCCACTCCTAATAGGGTGATTAAATCCTTTAACAAGGTCACACCTAATAGTGTGTTTTTAAACCTTTAACAGAGTTGGCTCCTAACCAAGCTCACTTTAGAAGAGTGAAAAATAGTAACTAGTTGCAATTGGTGGTTTTTCCCAAGTTGGGTTTCCATGTTAAATCCTGGTGTGAAATGTGTTCATGCTATTTACTTTTATGTGTTTGAAACTAAGATAAACTAATGGTAATCACAAATAATATCTAAAGGCTTGAATTTTAATATTTACCAAGCAAACATAATGTTTACTAAGTTACAACATTTTTGTTGTTTACCAAGCATCAGTAGTATTCAGTTTTTAGAATTTGTTTTTGTACTAACATCTAAGGGATCTGGGATTTATTCTAGTGGTAACTTATTCACCCCTCCCCTCTTAGTTACTCCTCTTATATTCCCAATAGGGGGAGTATCCTAATTGAAGAGTATTGATATGTTTCATTCATGACTGTATTTGTCATCGATTTTAACACAACAATAATTTTATTAAGACTAATAGAATAATAGTTAGTAATCTTAGTATGTGTAAGAGCTAATAAAGTTTCAAATGATGCATAGTGGAGGAAATGTTCTTGATGTTGTCTTGATGATTTTTTTCAAAGGACTAAGTCTGATTCGATATTGTAAGGAAGTTACACTAGTTTTAATAGAAGCGGTGTAGAAATAGAGCTTTGGAAACTAGAGTTCTAATGATCTATCACTATCTTTCATTTGAGATGTAATGAAGGTGATGTGTAGATAACAATGATAGAGGATAATTGTGTATGGTGATACCAGCATGTTTGCAAGACATAGTTTGATGTTTGTTATAGATTGTGAGCTGACAATGTTGTTGTAATTCTGAATTAATTAATTATCTTAGTTTAATTAATTAAGAAAGCCTCAAGGATAACTTAAGGAATTATTATGAAGATATGGTATAAAGAATTTTTTTTTCCTTTTTTTAAAGAGACTTGGATTGAGAGGAACAAGTAGATTGCAAATTATTAGTGCACAACTCGAGAAGGAGTAGATGCTTACTAAATGTGTGTAAGAAATCCAAGGGATCATTGGATGCAGAGTATGAGATATGGTTACAAGATCTGAAAGAGTAGAAGTCTAGCTAATAGGATAGAGATAGAGGAAGAAGTACATTTTAGTTTTATTATTCTGCAAGGAATAATACAAAGATCATTTGGAGAGTGTGTTCTTTGATCTTAACCCTAAAGTTGTTTGGGCAATGGGTCCAACTATCTTCCACAACTCCTAATAGGGTTAGCACAACTCCTGACAAGTATTCAAAGTCTCCTAGCAAGGACTCATATGTTCTTAATGTTGTAACAGAATCCTAGTAGGGTTGATCCTCTAATAAGGAATATTTATATTAGTACATCATCTTGTTGGTACCATCCCCATTGGGGTTTTCCCTCTTATCAAGGGTTTCCCTAATTAACATATCTGGTGTTAATTATGTATGAGTATCTTGTTGAAGTTTCATTTTATATTTCTCACATGGTTAAGCTTATTTAAGGTTAATTTGTATGATGATAGTTGTATAACTAATTCAACCCACCCCCCCCTCCCCATCTCCAGAGTTATATCTATAGACTATATATTCTAACAACATGTTTCAGTTGTTTGAAGACTGGTCATGTTAGCAAAAATTGTCTAAAAAGGTCACCAATACCAAGAAATGAATTCAATAAGGGTAAAGAAGAGGTTGATGTTGAAAAGGTTAAGGTGTAGATGAAAAAGACATGGAAAAAGAAGGAAGATTGCAACACATCAAGTCAAGATGAGTTCACTTCATCCAATGGATTAGATGATCGCAACAACTCCAACTAGGAAATCAAAAGGTATGTATGGGACTAATATTTGAAAGTTATATTATGCATCAATTCCAAGAATCTAAGATTTGAAAATATTATATATGCATGAATTAAGATGTAATGGAGTGATTAGAACCTGGAGAAAATCTATAGTTTTGTTAATTTCTATGTTGTTGCTAAGCATGGAAGACATCACTATTGATGCCAAGCTAGGAAAGGAAATGTAGTTATAGAAAAGTTAAAGAGACATTATGGTAAGTTTAAATTTCTCTATATTATCTGAGCATGTTGAAATTCCTATGATAGTCGAGCTTATAGCTATATAAGAATTAAGCATTTAATGTCAAATATGAAGGGTTATATAGTCAATTTTTGAGTCATTTTAACTTACCAAAGTTTATAGAGTACATGAAGAGCATGAAGGTGAATTTATAAAGGAGATTCAATTGTTTTCAAATTGGATCTAGCTACTACTTAAAATCATTCATTAGATTTGAAAGGTATTTAGCTATTGTCAAGTTATGTTGTTTCATTTTTCATAAACCCTAAGTATTCAAAATAGCACCTAGCTCTTTTGTAAATGTTAGGAAAGAGGGGAAGGAAATTTTCAATGTTCAATTGATTAGTAATGATGTTAGGCATCCCCCTTTCCAATCTATTCCTAAAATTGCATATAAACAAGGCCTGTTTGGTGTGTTATCGATGATACCACAAAAGGTGTTAATGGTTTAGGATGTGAGGTGTTTCTATACATGAAAAGTTGGAGAGGTGGGAGATATGGAAATAAGGGATATATATAGTAAGTTATGTGATAATGGAGTTTTGAGGGAACAAAAAAAAAATGAAGAAGGAAGGGTTAAGTTGTACCCTAAACTTTCCCCAAGTGTTCAAGACTGAATGGATCAAAATAGTGCTAAGCCATATACATGACAACTATATTTGGTTGGAAAATGGACCAAGATAACAAAGAGGACTATAAATAGAGTATCAAGGTAGCCTACCCTAGATAGACCTATAAGTGTGAGAAGTGATGCAAAGGAAGCGATAGAGAAGAATATAGGTGTAGTATGGAATAAAAGAGGGATGTCTATTGATTATATATCAAACCCCCTAGTTTCCTTTGTTGTGAGAGTGATAGCTCAAAAATTATTTTAGTCTAGCTAACTAAATAGTGCTTCATGTATGAGAGTTGATCTGGGATACAAGATAGTAAAGAGGGACCACTCATATGACCTTGCCAAGTTACAAATGCAACAATTATCAGAAAACTTGGAGGCCATCAAGAAAGCAAAGAAGGCTATTTACTAGTCTACATATTCTTTTATGTGTAGAATACTTTTCCTACATTTGGAAAAGTGGTATGGAAGACAAACATGCATGTCACACATCAAATAGTAGATTTTATAGTATAGCTTAGAGAGAAATTTGAGTCAGTAATGACTAGCTACTTTGAGGATTTTAAAAAATCCATGAAACAAAGGATGAGTATTCATGTATCACTGGTGGAACAACATTACAATTATGTTTATTTCCTAGTGGATACAAGCAACACATATGTGCAAGCAACTATACCTAGGGTCATATGGCTGAAGGCCTTACCATATGAGATCATTGTAGATGAGGCATCTATAGCTATTATAACTCTACTAGTAGAAAATATTGACAAGAGTACAACCCCTTTTGGAAACTATGAGGGAGCTAAATCTAGAATAACAATCAATTTGCAAATAGCTTCAGTGATAAGAAAGAAAGAAAAATTGGTGAAGAAGCTAAAGCAAAGATTTTGTGAAGGAGAAGAAGAAGATGAAGAGGAAGAGGAAGAATAAGCCCAAGCCCGACTAAAATTAACTCAAGGCCTAGGTGAGGATCAAGGTGAAGATGATGAAGGTGTCAAGGGAGAAGAAGTTGAGGAAGCACCTAAGGAAGAAAAGAAAAAGAGAAAGGAAAAGGAGCCAGTAGCAGAGAAACCTACAAAGAATATTGTGAAGCATTCACAATAGAAGCCAGCAGTACCTACTAATAGGTCAAGCACAAGGGAAACTAGCATACAAGCTAAGGAAGTTTTGGAGCCTAAGGGAAAAATGAAAATTGTTAGAGAAAAGTCAAGCTAGCCTACAAAAAAAACTTATAAGAGATTAAGGAGGAAGTACACTCAACAAGCTGAATTAGATGAGGAGAAAACAAAGTCAAATGAGTTGAGCCAATTTAAGGTGATAAGCCAAAATCCCTCTTCTGATGTTGATAATTTGTGTGAAAACATTATTACAAATGCAGATTTATCCAGTTTCACACATGTAGAGTTTGAAAAGTTAACAAAATTTGATCAAAATAAAGTTGAGGAGGCCATATATGACATGATGGCTACATTCAAGACAAGTCCTCTAGAGATTGTCAACTCACTACCCAAGAGTCTATATGACCAAGTTGAGCAAAAGTGGTAATTCAATTTGACGACTAAAAGGAAAGTAAGAGAGGCTACATTAGCTTGAGTGATGCTTGATTTGGATAAGTAGATGATGGCTAAAGCCATAGATAAATAAAAAGAGAAATTTTCTCCTAAATATAGAGATTTTAAATTTTTGAAGAAAAAAGTTGAAGATGCAGTAGCCTAAAGCACAAAAATATGGAAACTTATCTATGGGCTATCCATAGAAGATGAACAAGTTAAACAAGAGAAAGATAAGAATGAGGAAGGAGACAAAGATAAGAATGAGGAAGGATAGAAAGAAAAGGATATACAAGAAATAGAGGTCCAAGTCAAATATGGTAATGTGGATGGCACTGAGGGAACAATAAAGGAGGCAATAGCTAATGAAGAGTAACAAGATGTACAAGATGCACAAGTTTTGAGTGCTAGTCCTTGACACATAGACCAATTGAATCAACATGACTCAATACTCATTAAGAATGTTCCCGACACTACAACTCAAAACATCAATCGTTTGACTTAGGAAGACTTGAAGAAAAACTTAAAGGACACTACTAATGCATCCCTACTATGCTCAAATCTCATATTGGTGAGAGTGGATGAGATCCAAAAGGTAGATGTTGGATTAGAAGGTGAGAAACCAAAATGCACATCCAATGTACCCCCACAATCTATAGAGGTGAAAGTGGAGGAATCATAGGATCTTCAAATAGACCAAAGTGAAAACCTGGTATAGATAGTTTCCATAACTAGGACACCACCTACAATGCCCATAATTACATTTTAGATAAAAGAGACATAAGTACAACAAACAGATTCATCAGCACTAAGCTTAAATAGTTTAGGTTTGTCAACCTTAGAAATTGTTGATAAAGATAAAATTGAAGTACACATAGGTCAAGAAGCTAGTCCTATACCTAATCCACCATCTCAAGGTGCAGCTCAAAATAAAGGTGATATCACTGCAGAGTTAGGGGTGACTACTAAGCCATAGGAACACATTTCCATACAAACACTGATCACATTTCCAATATCTACATCTCCTCTTAATACTCAAACTTTTCAAAGGTCAGGTACCTAGGATACACCACTACAAATATAAAGGTTGAGTTTTGACACACCCATGAGTGCTAATGCTACATCATATGGTGATGTAAGCTTACATGAAGTAATTGAGCTCCCAAAGTTCAATCTTAAAACAATCACTATAGAAGAGATGTGTATACTAGAGGAGGCTCTTCAAAGGAAAAAGAGGAAAGAAATATTAAGGAAGGAATACAAGAAAAATAGAGTTGTGTATGATATCAAAGACATATTTATGGATGATTTTAGCCTCCCAAAACCAAATGAAAATAAGCCTATCCTAGAGAAACTTGTCACTATTGTGGACAAGATAAAAGATGAAGACATGGACTCCAATGTCAAATTGCTAGAATGGTAAAAAAAAAATTTCATACCAAGGTACTTGAAAAGATATCTAGTGATCTTGCACTTAGACAGGTTGATGTAGAACCAAGATAGAAAGTGTCAAGAAGGTGTTAGATAATGTCTTCTCTCTATAGACCAACTTACGCAAGAGAAACAAAGGGCTATTGACCAACTATAGGGAGATCTACAACTCATAGTTAATACATTGAAACTATCTCCTAGTGAAAGTCAATTGCATTTCAAAAGGTTACAGTCCACTCAAGGTAGGCTTGTCATGTTGCAAGCACAAGAAGACAATATCAAATCTACCTTGATCAATATCCAATCCATGTTGACTCCCCACATGGAAGTGTTACACAAGGAACTAAGCTATGTTGAGACATTAATGAAGAAAGATACTCAACTTTCTATTGGTCTGACTTTTTGTGCAACAGAGGTTTTTGTTAAAATTATAGAAAAGTCAAATTTTTTTTTCTAAGTGAAACATAGGGTTTTTGGATAATCCATCCATAAGAAAAAACTCATGAAAACCCTATGTTCTATCTATTCATAAATTGTCGGGCGCAAAACTTTTGAATTTTCAAGTGAGACGAATATTCTATCCCTTTTATTTTTTGTTTCCCCGAGATTCCTCTTTTTCTCAATCTTTCCAACCGTTAGATCCAAGTAGATCTACCACTGTCGTTACCTTTCTATGAAGAATTGCATTCTTTTTAAGCCATGCGAGGTAGCGAGTGCTGAGTATTTTACGAGGCGGGACCGCAAAGTGAAGATACGGTGGTCGGACATTGGTTTTCTGAATGATTTATTATGCAGGTACACGTTGCAACTACCGTCCAAACAAGGAAGGGGACCTAGTAGAATATCTAAAAATAGAGCCGGAATGATGATTTTTTCGACCCTTCATCACCTCGCTATCGAAAAAATCAGACACTTCACCGTTAGCAAAGTACCGCAGCCCCGTAAAGTCTGAAGGGGCAGTGACGTTCGATTTTTCCGTTGCCTCGACTTCACTAGGTGGCGTGACAAGTCATAAATGTCGTTCTCAAAAGCAGTTTAAGTAACAAAAATTATTATCTTCTGTCCCTTGCATTTTTTGGTACGGAATTCATTAAAACGCTAGAGCTCACTACCTCGCTATCGAAAAAATCAGATACTTCACCGTTAGCGAAGTAGCGAGGCCCTGTAAAGGAAAGATCAGCGGTGACCTTTGGTGATGTGGAATGATTATTAGGACTACAACAACTTTTTGTCAGGCACCAACTATGCAGAGATCTTTGTTTTCATTAATGCTTTTCTGACCGAATGTGCAAAGAGATCCTGAACATCAGCTTGGAACGCAATCAATGGCCCTCGCTACCTCGCTATGAAGAGTTGCATGCTTTTTAAGCCATGCGACATAGCGAGTATGAATCAAAAGACCCCACACAGTTTCCTCACCTTTGATGGAGTATGTGATCAACGGCTGTCGCTTTCTCGCTATGAAGAGTTGCAAGGGAGATAATTATAGCGATACAGTGAATAGGGCCCACCGTTTTCTTTCGAAGAAAACCCAGTAGCATATCATTTGATTGATTCCGAATTAGATCAACAATTGTCGCTGCTTCGCTATGGCAAGATGCTTGTTTTTTATGCATAACGAAGTAACGACATGCTGACATGTGTCCTCAAATGTTAGTAGGTCCAAATACAAGTGCCGTCAAGAAAAGAATGATATACGTGGTAAGTTCTCATTGGGTAAAGTGACTAACATGTCAAATGCAACTCCTAGTTGTTCTCTCCGTATCACATGATCATAGGATTTTTAAAGATCGACGGTGCAGTTTTAAACACAAAATGTAGTGCCACTCCTTGTATTAATTAGACATGAAAGCATCGTCCATGAGAAAAAATAAAGTATAATACAGAGAGATTTCATCAGTTTCATCTTACGCGAGCAAAGATTTGAAGCCATTATTGTGCAGAAGCAATTACTGAAGGAAAGTGTGCCAAAGCCTGGTAGAAATTGTGAAGTTGTCTATTCACAGAAAGTTTGCAAAAATATAGAGGAAAAAAAAGACAAAATTCAAGTAATACTACCATAATCCTCGTAGGCTTTCCAGTTCTGTAAATAATAAGTCCAAGATGCCTCCAAAGAAGGGATTTTTAGGTGCAGTAAATTATTTGGATAGGAATGTGCATGATGATTTGCTTGAGTTGCTTCCTAAGTCTACTGTAGAGACAGCACAAGTTAAGAGGTTAACCTCATTGAACCCTAGGCTAAGGATAGCTGATGGACTGTATGATAAGGGTAATTGGGTTCAGGATGCTCAAACTTCTCAAACTAGTTTGAGTCTTTTTTAAAAATGGTTCACAGAGAGGAAATTATATGCCCCTCATGCCAATATATGGAATTTTGATCTTGGGAAGCTTGTTGTTCCCAGTGTGTTTATGGATTATGACCTGCTTGAAACTGTAGTAAAAAGCTATGACCTAGCCACTAAGGTAGTGGGAAGAAGGTATGGTGAGGTTTTAATTACCATTAGTCCAGAAGAAATTAGGAATGTTTTCAGTCTGGGACCTCTCACCATGTATCATGTGCCCATTAATTTGAAAGAGTTAGAAAAAGAATATATGTCCAAAAGGGATATAGTTAGACATGGTTCATTGAAAGCCCACATAGGCAAGATTGGAAATCTACCAACAATAACATCATCTTCTAAAGAACCTTTCAAGAAATCATGCTTTAATGCCAGGGCAGTAGAAATATATAGGACCCTGTGTAGAGTCTTCGGAGAGGGTGAAGAAGACTTTATTCCAGTGAGCTTCATGTATATGATCACCCAAATCTCTTCTTTCGGTGTAGAAATATTTTTTGATTTTGCATCCTACTTGGCTAATGAGATTCACAATGGATTAGCGGGGATTGCAAAGGGCAAGGTGGAAAAGGTTTGGGGTCAGTACTCCCTATTGATGCATATGTTTCTTTTTAAAGGGGCTACATATTTAACTAAAGAAATGTTTTTAAATAGGGAACAATAGGGGGAGGCACTACCAGTTCAATTATGGAGTGCAGACATGACTTGGGAGGCAGAGAATGCTAGTTTTGTTAGATTTGATAGGCATTTTGCTTCTAAGCTAAGATGCCTTATATTGAGTGACTATCCCAGAATTCCTAAGGCACTAATGCATCTTGTTAGCCCTATGGACAGACCCCATAGTTTAAAAGTGTCACATAATTGGGGAGATATCATCCCATATCCAGTCTCAACTATCATTAGGGTATATGGTTTCAAAGGGACACCCCATGTACTACCCTATCAGGTACCTTTAAAGGTAGGGGTAGATGAATTTTTATGGTAGTTGGGAGGAGTGGAGGAAACCCTTTTGCACAAAAGAGGAACAGGATCAATTTCTCCTACTTGCACTATAGCTCACCAGTTTGTAATCACTAAAGAAGGGTGGATCTTCCTCTACAAATTTTTTGATCGGTATAAGATGGAAGTATCTCATGCTCATTTTTGTGACCTAGAAGACTTCTTTAATTCTTCTCTTAGACATAGAATCAAGCTTCATCCAAGTCAGCATGAATTTTATTTCCCCGAAGATATAATAAGGAATGAATATTCTCTCCAGGAACAAGAAATAAAGAAAGAAAAATGGAGAGTCTATTCAAAAGTTTTGGAATTCATTAATTTTTTTGACAAAGATTACAGTCCTCTTAGTAATGCTGCAAATAATGCAGGTAGGATAAATAAACTCATGAGTACATTTTTAGAAATAATGGAGGTAATAAATGAAAAGAAACAACATTTTATTGATTCTTTTCTAGATAAAGCTAGAGAAGTTATGAGGAGATTGGGTTTCACCCCTAACAGAGGAGTAGGTCCACTGGTTGTTCGAAAAAGGATAGGATATACTATTATTCGGGAACAGATACCCACTGTAAACAAAGAAAAATAGGTAATTGAATCTACTAGTATTGTCCCTGAAGAAAGACCCCCTGAACCTTCTCCCAAAAGAAGAAAAATAATAAGGGAAGAAGAATCCCATGATCAAGGTTACTCACCTTCCCAAACTCCAATGAGAATTGAGGAAGAGCAGCTCACCAATGAGCAAATTGAACAAATGGGGTCGCAAGGAGGAGTTTTTGTCACTCAAGCAGAAATTGATGAAGGGAACCCCCAAGAGCCTCTTGTGCCAAGTTTTGAATTGACTGTAGCAAATTTCAGAGGAAGGGAATTAGACCCTATTTTGGAGTAGGCTAGTCAGCAATTTTTGTTTGATAACAGTTTTGTTAAATCTAGGGCTTTTCATTAGTTTGCATGGAGGGCAAACATGCACATTTTTGAACAAAGGTGTAGGGATATGAAAGCAGAACATCCAGAAATGGATGAAGCCTCCATTCAGAATCAAATAAAAGAACAGATGATACAGGAATTCCAAAATATAACCCCTGATGAGGGTAGACAAATGGTGTAAAATGCAAATATTTTATTATTGCCCAATTGTTATATTGTTGATGCATTAATTTTTAATTCTGTATCAAATAATTTAGGGTTACAGGATCCAGATAAAAAGGAATTGTTAGGGACAACATTCAGTAATGATCAAGCTGCCCTTGTTATGTGGTCACTAAGAAGAGGATCCAGGACTACTCCATTACAGCCTGATGATTCAGGACTAACATGGAATATCATTGTGAGGAGGGTCGGTGATACTTCAAATGTACAGGTAGCCTACATGAATGTGGACTATTCTAAACTTTCTTTGGCCACTGTAGAGAGAGAAGAAAAGGAAATGACTGATTTGCAAAATAAGTATGAAATAGTGGTAGATGCCTACAATCAAGAAGTAAAAAAGAGAATTGAGCTGGAAAACAGGGTATCTCAATTGAAGAAGATACTTGGGAAAAGAAAGGTGGGAGAATCCAGTACGGCTAGAATTATGTACCCTCCACAGTCATTTGTTGGATCAACCCTAATCATTGAAATACCTGACACCCCTGAAAGGCCACAATTCTATAATACAGAGGAATTTGAAGAAGAAAAAATAAAGTTGCATGAGTTGCAGATAAAATTGAGAAATCAATATGAAGAAAAGTTAAAGTAGGGTGTAATATATTTGACAGATAAAATAAAATGGTCAACTTTTTATGATTAGTTGACAAGAATTATAACCTTTTTGGATGAGTTGAATATAGAAAAGGATAGACTGACTTCTCTTGCGTAGAAATGGAGGGAGAGAAATAATGATATTACAATCATATGTATATCTGCAGTCCAAATGCCTTATCACCAAGTTGAGAAGATTTTTGATTTGTTAAATAAGCTAGAGAATTTTGATGATGAAAGAGATTCTTTACAGAGAAGATTAACACTCTGTTTTTCCAAATATATTGCTAAAAAATTCACCCTATTTTCTTGTGCTTTAGAATCTGTTGATACATTAAAGGTAAAGGAAAACTGGAACAGGGAGATAGATGAGTTATTCAATGAAAGAATAATAAACATTATGAGTGAGGCTGGCCACTGGTTCTAGGCAAATACAAGTGAAGAGCTAGTAAAAATACAGTTGTTTTATACTGCTATGGAGAAAGAATTTGATGATTTAGAAGAAAGTGCAAATTCTTTAATAAAGATACAAAGAGAAGCTCTAAGTTTTGAATGGCTAGAGGATGATGTTTTTAATAAATGAAAAAATCAGTTTCTAGAACAAATACCAAAAAAAGATGAGGAAGAAGGTGAAAAAGTAACAATCACCCCCGAAGTTAATACTGAGGACACAGAAACTCCCCAGGCTGAAGTAAATTTACAGATAACTGAAGACAACACATCACTTTCAAACCTCATGGCTACTTATTCCAAGGATGAAGATTGATTGTAAGATCAAATTGTTTTTATTTGTATCTCAACAAATAAGAAGCATAACAGAAAGGGACCCACCAAGAAATGTTTGTTGTAATTAACCTTTATGTTATTTTGTTCCTGTCTTTAGAAGGACACCTGTCATTTGTTTAGCCTGAAGCTTGTTGCATCTCACACTATTTAAGTGAGATCCCAAGGCTAAAGAAGGGTCAAAATTATTTTTCTTCTAAGGATTGTGCTTAGTCTAGTTTTTGGTCCAAATTTTGAAGGCAAGTTTGTAATGTGTTTCTCTGTCAAATTGTCTGAAAATACATGAAGATAGAATGAACTGTGTTTATTTCTGAAGGCTATTCTGAGTTTATTGTAAAAGATGTACCATTTTCAAAGGAAATGAATACAAAATATGAACTATCCCCATATCAGTTCTTTCTAAATTTTGTCTTCTAATCAATACTTAGCTACCTTGATGTTGTATGAGTAAAAGCCTGTGCAATTGAATGCAATCTAGTTAGGTTGTATATCCATCTATCATTGCTGTTAATTCAATGGATTAAGTAAAAGCTTTGATGAATGTGATAAGATTCTTTAAGTATTGAAAAGGATTTTGAATGATAAATTCTGATAAGAATTGCTGATACAATTTGTTGTAAGGCAACAAATTAGATCTTAGATTTTTCTATAGACTCTGAAACCCCAATGGATTAGGCACTGATCAAGTTATTTCAGCTGAAAGAGAAGTATCTTACAAATGGTTGTTCAAATACATCATCAAATCAAATTTTACTTTTATTTCCTATAGATCTTCAAAGTTGGCCAGCACTTGTCTGCATGAAATCTTTTTAGCTTCAGTTAGCCATTGTTGTTAAAAAAGTCTGCAGATCTATAGAAGATTTCTTGGCCATATCTGTTTATGGGATGTGTTTGGCAAGATTAGTAAGAATTATATATATATTTGAGGATTTTGAAATGAGAATCAGAATAAAACTAAGAATAATCCTCATATAGTCGTTTCATATTTGAAACATCCCTGGGTATACCCACCCTGGTTTTGCAAAGCCAAAAGAGTAGAAAACCATCTGTGGTTTTGTTGAAGTTGGGTCCAAATACCTTACATATGCAATTGTTGATAAGAATAGGCTAGTCTTTAGATTGTGTATTTTATTTTCATTTTGGTATTAAGCTTTTTGTCACTTAGTAGTTTTAGTACCTTTTAAAACACCAACAAAATGGCGACTCTGTTGGGGAGTTGTCCAACACCTCTGTGAAAAGTACTGCAGTTTCTTTGGTCCTGCTGTGTACATGTGTGTCATGTGATCTATGTCTTGCCCGTGGTTATAAGGGAATCTTTTAGTGTCAAACCTTGAGAATTTAAAAAAGATAGAGCCCAAGTACCATTGCTACACACTGACGTATCTAGCCTATCCAAATGTCTTATCTAAACAAGCAAGAGTTGCAGTCTTACGACATCAGTGATTGGTCTGTCTGTACCATATATTTTTGTTCCTACTTGTGTGTCAGTTTCTTTTGATCAGCTAAAAGTCTTATTATATATTTTCTCGAAATAGGGTGGCGACTCAGTCAAGGTTTTGAAGCTAGTGCTTATTGTAATAAAAGGTAAACATGGCTGATAAGAGGAAAAATACAAGAGCTTACATGAGAGCCAATCTTGATGTATCAATGTATACTGATTTACCCCAAGGTGGTAGGAAGAACCAAAATAAAAAAAAGACAGATCCAAATCCTACTTGGAAACCCAGAGGTAATGCATCTGTCAATTCCGGTTATCAACCAGTAATAGGAAGAGTCTTCTTCGCTTCGCTCTAAATCCAAAAATACAAGACTCTTAGGAGACATTTTCAGTACCCCATTACCAGATGAGAGAGTTTTTCAAGAAAAGGATGTATCTACTATGGGAATTGCTTCATTAAGACCAGATCATGTAGCCGATGTAAATTATAGGCTAGGATTTAGGAGTTCATCTGATAATCCTTTTAATCCCAGAGTAGCCCCATATGTAGAACCAAACCTAATAGATCTAGATGACCCTGCAGATTCTGAGGCAACTTCTGTAGATCCTAAAGAAGTGCACTCTGAGATAGAATTTTTGAAGAAATGGATTGCTGAGGAAGAAGCTAAATGCATTTGTCTTGAAAAGAAAAATGAGCAGGCCACCTTAGATGCCATAATAGAAAGAGATACTCTTTTAAGAAGGATGGCTGCTTTGAAAGAGCAAAATAAAAAATTAGAAGAGAATACCACAACTCTCCATAAGGATGTTTTTGGAGATATTGATAATCTAAGATCTAAAGTGCAAGAACAAGAGAAACACCTAAATCAAAGGCAAGAACCAGTTATTGCTCAAGTTCAAGCCTATAAACCTGTTCAGGTTGATCCTGTAGAGCCCACTGCAAAAGCTCTAGATAAAGGGAAAGGCAAGGCTATACGAATCCAAATAAACGAGCCTCAAGCTATACTAAGAAAACCTATACAACCCTCCATGTCAAAGTTAGATCTAGATCTTGAGAAGGCTCGAAAAGAGAGGGAAGATCTTGCAAAAGAACTTGAGAAGGTTGAAAATGAAGCTCAAGCTACAGAAATTAGAAGGAAAATCCAATTCATAAAGTCTAATTCTGCATTAGCTTCATGGCCCAATTTGTCTATCCCAACTGCAAACCCTGCACCAGTTAGTGCTCCCACAATTTCAACCCAGGGAATACCCCAATCTGCCCCTACCTCATCCCCAAATATTGGCACCCAAGTCCCATTTGTCCCACCACAACAGTCCCAAGCTGCTCCCTTAAGTCAAGCTAATATAGCTAGCACCTCAAATGTTCCTGGTTTCCAAGAGAAACCTATATACCTAGAAAAGTACAGACATATATCATTTGCTGGTATTCCTAGTGCCCCCCATCCCATATCATTTGATTTAAGGGATAAAGTGGTTAAGTTTTCTGGAAATAATGTTGTTACTGGTGAAGAACATTTGAGGACTTTCATTGACATGTTGAATGATTATGAAGTTGAACACGAAGACATGGTAATGAAATTGTTTGGGCATTCGTTAATAGAGGATGCAAGGGATTAGTTCAGGAGGTTGCCTGATGACAGTATTACCTCATGGAGTGATATGGAAAAGTTGTTTAAAGAGCAGTATGGGGACAATACCAATGCGGGATTCATGTTGACTGAGTTCAACAATATCAAGAAGAATCCAAATGAGTCCACATTTGATTTCAATGTGAGATTCCAAAAGGGTATGTACAAACTTTTTCAATTCATGAGGTTAAATGAAGATGTCTGTCTTACAACCTACTTCAATGCTTTTGATAGAAAAATGGCTTATCAATTGAGGGATAAAGATCCTAAAACCTTGAGAGATGCCTATAGAGTTGTAGTAAATATAGAGAATAATAGAAAGGCATCTAGCAAACTAGGTAGGAGGGATGATCCTAAACTTTTTAATTCTAAGAACAATAATAAAAGAGAAGGTGATAGAACCCCTATAGGAAAAAAGCCCGAAGAACCTACTATAGGCTAGGTTTTAGAAATGCTCAAGAAGATGAATCCCACTAGTTTCAATAAGCCAAATGTTGCTGAAAGACCCCCAGTGAATAACAACAACTTCAATAGATAGCCTAGGATGCAGAATTACCCTTATACCACTCAGTGGAAAGATGGTAAACCAGTTCCTAACTAGACCCAAAATGTAAAGGACAAGGGTACTCCAGACCCCCTACAAAAGAACATTGTAAATATGAATGATGATGTACCATGGTGCATTATATGCCAATCACCTCATTCTGCTGATTATTGTTTTATTGCCCAGTCATTTGCCCAAGCCCAAGGAGTGCAAGCTGAAGAAGAAACTGAAGATAAAAGCCATAACGATATAAGCTGCAATATGGTGAGCATGTATGATGATTTGATAGATTCTGATTCAAAAGAGCCTGAAAATGATGCTACTAGCCAAAGAATTGCTTACCAGCTACATCATCAACAAGTACTCTCAGATGATGAAGGGTATGATGCAGATAAGGTATGTAGTACATTTTTTGATGTGGGTCTCACAAGTCTAAGAATGCCCTCCAAGGAGGAAATTGATAGAATTACAGTCGAAATGATTTCACAAGTTCATAGCAATTATAATTTGAGAAATAGAGCAATAAGAAATGATGCAGGAAAGCCATCGAGTGTCTTCATCAAGGACATCACTCATAAGATAAATGATCAAGATAAGAAAGTCCATGAAGATGTACCTAAAATCAAGGAGAACAAGGGTAAGAAATCGGAACCAAATAAGAAGGTTCAATTTCAGATAAGTGAAGCAACAACACCAGTTGTGCAACCAAAAAAATCAGAACTGGATGTTGTAAAGCAAAATGTGGTGCCTACTGCTCAAAAGACTCCGACTTCAGGTACTATTGTAAAACCTACCGTGGTTGAACCTATTGATATGATATCCATGTTATCTCAAATTACTGTGAAAGTGCCCCTGTCTGAACTTTTTAGAATTGAAGAACATAAGAATAAGGCTTTGTCATGGTTGGGTGGAATAGCAAGCAATAATATTATTGTTGACCAAACTATGCCCCAACAGACCCCATTAGTAATAGAGGACATTGGTATCATATCCCAGATTCCTCAAATGTTTCTAGATGATTCCTCAGTGGCATTCATAAAAGATATTGATCCTTTTTTCCTCAGTCTAATCATAAAAGGGAAAACCCTAAAAAATTGCATGATAGACTCAGGAGCTTCCAACAGTATAATGCCTTTCAAGGTAATGGAAGCCTTAGGATTGAAGGTAGATACCAAGCAAGGCAGATGCAGAGGGATGGATGCTAGAGAAGTCCCAGTCATAGGTACTATAAATGCCCTACCATTTAAATTGGCTATGTATCCTGAAGTAGAATTAACCATGTCTGTCCTTGTGGTAGATATACCTCCACATTATGGAATGTTACTCTCCAGAAAATGGAGTGCGGCCATGGGGGGAAGCCTACAATGTGATCTAACTTATGCCACTTTTCATATAGGGGACAAAGCTATTAGGGTAAATAGGGAACCAAGGGTTAACCACATCTTAGGTGAAGAAATTGACAAAGATACCACTTGTTTCCTAGATATTGGGATTGATGCTTTTAGAGCTGAATTAATTATTCAAGAAGTTGAAAATTTACCCACTATCATCGAAAATGAGGTGGAATGTTGCATGAATTCACCAAAATTATGGACAATGTTCTTTGATGGAGCTAGTTCTAAAGAGGGTGCAGGGGCAGGTGTAGTCTTTGTGTGCCCTAAAAATAATACTTTTAGGTATTCATTCACCTTGAAGTTTGCCTGCACTAATAATATTGCAGAATATGAAGCATTGCTGCTAGGGTTCAAAGTTGCCATACATCATAAGATTAAGAAATTATATGTCATAGGGGATTCTGAACTAATTATCTCTCAGATCAAAAGAACCTATTCATCAAAAAATAGGAGACTAAAACAATATAGAAATGCAGTCTGGGATCAGATAGAATTCTTTGATGCATTTGGGATCGCATGGAGAGATAGAACACAAAATAAGATGGCTGATCTGTTGGCAAATGTAGCCATCAAGCCAAAAGAAATATCATTTGCAGGAATCTCCCAGATTGAGGTGCAAAATAGGCCTTCCATACCTGACAACATTGAAAATTGGCAGGGTTTTGAAGATGATAAGGATATTACAAATTTTTTGTTAAATGAAGACAAGTATCACGGTAAGGAGATGGATTGTAGTGGACTGATTGAAACCATAAATGGGAAGGAAACCATTTTTTGTCAAGAGATAATGCAATTAAAAACAAATAAGATGCCAAAGGGGTTAGTAGTCTTGGAAAATATTTTTGATAATCAAGATAGAGTAAAATCCGGAGTAAATGACCCCAAACCCTAGGAGTTAGAAGAAATAAACTTGGGTATTGATGAAGTTCCTAAAAGGGTTTATATTGGCCAACATTTGCCTATTGAAATCAGGAAAACATTGATTGACCTACTTAGAAAATTAAAAAATTTTTTTGCTTGGTCATATGATGACCTTAAGGCTTACAGGGAGGATCTTTTCCAGCATGTCATACCATTGAAGGAAAATGTAAGACCGTTTAGGCAAAAATAGAGACCAATCAATCCTACCCTTGCCCCAAAAATGCAAGAAGAACTGACAAAACTGAGAGATGGTGGAATAATCAAACCAATCAGGCATTCCACTTGGGTTTCAAACCTGGTTCCTATTAGGAAGAAGAATGGAGATATTAGGCTTTGTGTTAATTTTAGAAATTTAAACATTGCATCTCTGAAGGACAATTATGGCTTACCTAATATGGAAGCCATGTTACAACAAGTGACTGGCTCTGAATTGATGTCAATGATGGATGGCTTTTTTGGATATAATCAAGTTCTAGTAAAAGAAAGTGAATAGTTCAAGACAGCCTTCACAACCCCTTGGGGAACATATGTGTATGTTTTGGCTTGATTAATGCAGGAGCTACTTTCCAAAGAGTCATGGATGTAGCATTTCATGATAATATTGACAAATTTATGGTTGTGTACCAGGATGATCTTACAACGTATTCTAACAAGGCTGAAGATCACTGCAAACACTTGGAATTTTTTTTTATAAAAGCCCTGGAATATGGGGTATCTTTAAACCCAAAGAAATGCACATTCAGGGTCACATAAGGAAAGTTATTAGGACACATAGTGTCTAAGGATGGGGTAAAAATAGATCCTGAGAGGGTAGTAGCTATTGAAAAAGTGCCCAAACCAAAAAATGTGAAAGGAATTCAGTCCTTTTTTGGCCAGGTCAATTTTCTGAGGAGATTTGTTACACATTTTGCTGAAATCAGTAGACCCATCTCAAAGATGCTTAAGAAAGGAGCTGTTATAGATTGGAATGGTGAACCCTCACAAGCATTCCAAGATATAAAAACTGCAATAAAGAATGCTCCAGTATTGAGGACCCCATATTATGCAAAGCCCATGCATATTTTCTCTTTTGCATAATTCCATACTGTAGCTGTAGTCTTATTACAAAAAAATCAAGAAGGATATGAGCAGCCTATTGCCTTTTTCAGCAAGTCCCTGCAGCCTACTGAACTGAAGTATGAAATATATGAAAAGAAAGCATATGCTTTGGTAAAGGTTGTAAAAGCTTTCAGAAGTTATTTGGTAGGTGCTATTGTTGTCGCTTTTGTACCCAGTGCTACAGTCAAGGATATATTCTCTCAACAAGAAGTGTCAGGCAGGAGCTGTAGATGGATCAATAGAATCCAGGAATTTAATATTGATATACAAATAACAAAATTAGTAAGAGGTCAAGGTTTGGCCAAACTCATGGCTCAAACTAATCTAGAGGCAAATCAGATAAATCTGGTAAATGATGATCTCAGAACTGACTTGTGCGACATGGACCAATGTGATTGGTACACCAATGTCATATATTATTTGCAACATATGGAAGCTCCTCCCCATTTGCCTGATAATGAAAAAGGGAATAGTAAATTGCAAGCCATCAGCTACATAATTGTCCAAAATAACTTATGGTGGAGAAATTTTGAGGGAATCCTGTTGACATGTGTGGATAAAGAAAAGGCAAAAGATGTTTTGAAAGAAATGCATGCTGGAGTATGTGGAGGGCACTACATGCCAAAAACTACTACACATAAGATAATGAGGGCTGGATTCTGGTGGCCTTCTCTATTCAAGGATGCTCAGGTTATGGTTAGAAAATGTGATCCTTGTCAGAGGTTTTCTGGAAAGCTTAAATTCTTAGGAAATACTCCATTGAGACTAGTTGAGGCTCAAGCACCTTTTCAAGAATGGGGTCTGGACTTCATAGGAGAGATCTTCCCCAAGTCTAGCACTGGCTATTCTTGGATTCTGGTTGCTACTGACTACTTTACAAAGTGGGTGGAGGCTATCCCCACAAGAAATGCGACAAGTAAGGTAGTAAATAATTTCCTGTTGAATAATATTATTTCTAGGTTTGGATGTCCACAGAGAATTGTCACAGATAATGCTATGTGTTTCAGATCTGAGGAGTTCATCAAATTTTGTGATAAATATGGAATGACAAGATCATCATCTGCTCCATATCATCCACAAGGGAATGGACAAGTTGAGTCCACAAATAAGAGCCTGTTGAAGGTCATTAAGAGAACCTTGGATGATAATAAAAAGGCATGGGATTCCAAGTTACAGTTGGCAATATGGGCTGATAGAGTAACTATAAATAAAGCAATTGGTGTAGCTCCATTTGATTTAGTGTATGGAATTCAAGCCAGAATGCCTCAGAACAACTTGATGGGACTATACAATTACATCTAGTTATATGATGAAGATACTACAGATGAAATGCAAGAAAGAATGGATGAATTGGTAGGATTGATCGAAACCAGAAGAGAAGCATCTTTGAGGAACCAAAAGTTGCAATTGCAAGTCAAAACACTTTATGACAAAAGAACTGTAAGCAAAAAATTTGAAAATGGAGACCTAGTCTTGATGTGGAATGCCAGAATTGAAGATAAAGGAGAACATAGAAAATTTGATCCTATTTGGTTAGGCCCATATCTCATTGAGAATACTTGGAGTGAATATTCTTATATAATCAAAGATATATCTGACAATATTCTTGAATTTCCAGTTCATGGATAGTTCTTGAAGAGGTATTTTTCTTGAAAAATACTTATTTTCTTCCATGAACAGTAGTTTTAGGGTTCCTGTCATTTTGTTTTCTCTGTAAATCCTTGTAAGTATCCTTGTGCAGCTTGGTTCCTTGTTTTTTGTGTGTTTCTTTGTGCTCTCTGAAGAAGTTGTCATCTTGCCAAATGTGTGGTCTGCTCTCCCATAGATTCTGAATTCTTGCATAGACTCAAGTAGTCTATCATCCCCAGACAGAGCCACTGTTGGTCTGACTTTTTGTCCAACAGAGGTTTTTGTTAAAATTATAACAAAGTCAGATTTTTTATTTCTAAGTGAAACATAGGGTTTTTGGATAATCCATCCATAAGAAAAAACTCATGAAAACCCTATGTTCTATCTGTTCATAAACTGTCGAGCGTGAAACTTTTGAATTTTCAAGTGAGACAAATATTCTGTCCCTTTTATTTTCTGTTTCCTCGAGATTCCCCTTTTTCTCAATCTTTCCAACCATCAGATCCAAGTAGATCTACCGCTATCGTTACCTCGCTATGAAGAATTGCATGCTTTTTAAGCCATGCAAGGTAGCGAGTGCTAAGTATTTTACGAGGCGGGACCGCAAAGTGAAGATACGGTGGTTAGACATTGGTTTTCTGAATGATTTATTGTGCAAGTACACATTGCAACTACTGTCCAAACAGGGAAGGGGACCCAGTAGAATATCTAAAAATAGAGCCGAAATGATAATTTTTCTGATGCTTCGCCACCTCGCTATCAGAAAAATTACACTTCACCGTTAGCGAAGTAGCGCAGCCCCGTAAAGTCTAAAGGGGCAGTGACGTTGCATTTTTCCGGTGCCTCGACTTCACTAGGCGGTGTGACAAGTCATAAATGCCATTGTTAGAAGCAGTTTAAGTAACATAAATTATTATCTTCTGTCCCTTGCATTTTTCGATATGGAATTCATTAAAATGCCGGAGCTCACTACCTCGCTATCGAAAAAATTAGATACTTCACCGTTAGCGAAGTAGCGAGGCCCCGTAAAAATAAAGATCGGCAGTGACCTTTGGTGACGTGGAATGATTATTAGGACTACAACAAATTTTTGTCAAGTGCCAACTATGCAGAGATCTTTGTTTTCATTAATGCTTTTTTGACTGAATGTGCAAAGAGATCCTAAATGTCAGCTTGGAATGCAATCAACGGCCCTCGCTACCTTGCTATGAAGAGTTGCATGCTTTTTAAGCCATGCGACATAGCAAGTATGAATCAGAAGACCCCACACAGTTTCCTCACCTTTGATTGAGTATGTGATCAATGGTTGTAACTTTGTCACTATGAAGAGTTGCAAGGGACATAATTATAGTAACATAGCGAATAGGGCCCACCATTTTCTTTCTAAGAAAAGCTAGTAGTATATCATTTGATTGATTCCAAATCAGATCGATGATTGTCGCTGCTTCGCCATGGCAAGATGCTTGTTTTTTATGCATAATGAAGTAGCGACATGCTGACACATGTCCTCAGATGTCAGTAGGTCTAGATACAAGCACCATTAAGGAAAGAATGATATACGTGGTAAGTTCTCATTGGGTAAAGTGACTAACATGTCAAATGCAACTCCTAGTTTTTCTCTCCGTATCACATGATCATAGGATTTTTAAAGATCGATGGCGCTATTTTAAACACAAAATGTAGTGCCACTCCTTTTATTAATTAGACATGAAAGCATCATCTATGAGAAAAAATAGAGTATAATACAGAGAGATTTCATTAGTTTCATCTTACGCGAGCAAAGATTTGAAGCCATTCTTGTGCAGAAGGAATTACTGAAGGAAAGTGTGCCAAAGCCTGGTAGAAATTGTGAAGTTGGTTGTTCATGGAAAGTTTGCAGAAATACAGAGGAAAACAAAGACAAAATTCAAGTAAGTAATACTACCATAATCCTCGTAGGCTTTCCGGTTCTGTAAAAAATAAGTACAAGATGCCTCCAAAGAAGGGATTTTCAGGTGCAGTAAATTATTTGGATAGGAATGTGCATGATGATTTGCTTGAGTTGCTTCCTGAGTCTACTGTAGAGACAACACAAGTTAAGAGGTTAACCTCATTGAACCCTAGGCTAAGGATAGCTGATGGACTGTATGATAAGGGTAATTAGGTTCAGGATGCTCAGACTTCTCAAATTGGTTTGAGTCTTTTCAAAAAATGGTTCACAGAGAGGAAATTATATGCCCCTCATGCCAATATATGGAATTTTGATCTTGGGAAGCTTGTTGTTCCCAGTGTGTTTATGGATTATGACCTGCTTGAAACTGTAGCGAAAAGCTATGATCCAACCACTAAGGTAGTGAGAAGAAGGGATGGTGAGGTTTTAATTACCATCAGTCCAGAAGAAATTAGTTAGGTTTTCAGTATGGGACCTCTCACCATGTATCATGTGCCCATTAATTTGATAGAGTTAGAAAAATAATATATGTCCAAAAGGGATATAGTTAGACAAGGTGCATTGAAAGCCCACATAGGCAAGATTGGAAATCTACCAACAATAACATCATCTTCTAAAGAACCTTTCAAGAAATCATGCTTTAATGACAGGGTAGTAGAAATATACAGGACCCTATGCAGAGTCTTCGGAGAGGGTGAAGAAGACTTTATTCCAGTGAGCTTCATGTATATGATCACCCAAATCTCTTCTTTCGGTGTAGAAATATTTTTTGATTTTGCATCCTACTTGGCTAATGAGATTCACAATGGATTAGCGGGGATTGCAAAGGGCAAGGTGGAAAAGGTTTGGGGTCAGTACTCCCTATTGATGCATATGTTTCTTTTTAAAGGGGCTACATATTTCGCTAAAGAAATGGTTTTAAATAGGGAACAAGAGGGGGAGGCACTACCAGTTCAATTATGGAGTGCAGACATGACTTGGGAGGTAGAGAATGCTAGTGTTGTCAAATTTGATAGGCATTTTTCTTCTAAGCTAAGATGCCTCATATTGAGTGACAATCCCAGAATTCCTAACACACTAATGCATCTTGTTAGGCCTATGGACAGACCCCATAGTTTAAAAGTGTCACATAATTGGGGAGATATCATCCCATATCCAGTCTCAACTATCATTAGGGTCTATGGTTTCAAAGGGACACCCCATGTACTACCCTATCAGGTACCTTTAAAGGTAGGGGTAGCTGAATTTTTATGGCAGTTGGGAGGAGTGGAGGAAACCTTTTTGCACAAAAGAGGAACAAGATCAATTTTTCCTACTTGCACTATAGCTCACCAGTTTGTAATCACTAAAGAAGGGTGGATCTTCCTCTACAAATTTTTGGATTGGTATAAGATGGCAGTATCTCATGCTCATTTTTGTGACACAGAAGACTTCTTTAATTCTGCTCTTAGACATAGAATCAAGCTTTGTCCAAGTCAGCATGAATTTTATTTCCCTGAAGATATAATAAGGAATGAATATTCTCTCCAGGAAGAAGAAACAAAAAAAGAAAAATGGAGAGTCTATTCAAAAGTTTTGGAATTCATTATTTCTTTTGACAAAGATTACAATCCTCTTAGTAATGCAGCAAATAATGCAGATAGGATAAATAAAATCATGAGTACATTTTTCGAAATAATGGAGGTAATGAATGAAAAGAAACAACATTTTATTGATTCTTTTCCAGATAAAGCCAGAGAAGTTATGAGGAGATTGGGTTTCACCCCTAACATAGGAGTAGGTCCACTGGTTGTCCAAAAAAGGATAGGATATACTATTATTCGGGAACAGATGCCCACTGTAAACAAAAAAAAGTAGGTAATTGAATCTACTAGTACTGTCCTTGAAGTAAGACCCCCTGAACCTTCTCCCAAAAGAAGAAAAATAATAAGGGAAGAAGAATCCCATGATCAAGGTTACTCACCTTCCCAAACTCCATTGAGAAATGAGGAAGAGCAGCTCACCAATGAGCAAATTGAACAAATGGGGTCGCAAGGAGGAGTTTTTGTCACTCGAGCAGAAATTGATGAAGGGAACCCCCAGGAGCCTCCTGTGCCAAGTTTTGAATTGACTGTAGCAGATTTTAGAGGAAGGGAATTAGATCCTATTTTGGAGCAGGCCAGTCAGCAATTTTTGTTTGATAACAGTTTTGTTAAATCTAGGGCTTTTCATCAGTTTGCATGGAGGGAAAACATGCACATTTTTTAACAAAGGTGTAGGGATATGGAAGCAGAACATCCAGAAATGGATGAAGCCTCCATTCAGAATCAAATAAAAGAACAGATGATACAGGAATTCCAAAATATAACCCCTAACGAGGGTAGACAGATGGTGAAAAATGAAAATATTTTATTATTGCCCAATTAGGATATTGCTGATGCATTAATTTTTAATTCTGTATCAAATAATTTAGGATTATAGGATCTAGATAAAAAGGAATTCTTAGGGACAACATTCAGTAACGATCAAGCTGCCCTTGTTATGTGGTCACTAAGAAGAGGATCCAGGACTACTCCATTACAGCTTGATGATTCAGGACTAACAGGGAATATCATTGTGAGGAGGGTCGCTGATACTTCAAATGTATAGGCAGTCTACATGAATGTGGACTATTCTAAATTTTCCTTGGCCACTGCAGAGAGAGAAGAAAAGGAAATGACTAATTTTTAGAGTAAGTATGAAATAGTGGTAGATGCCTACAATCAAGAAGTAAAAAAGAGAATTGAGCTAGAAAACAGGGTATCTCAATTGGAGAAGATACTTGAGAAAAGAAAGGTGGGAGAATCCAGTATGCCTAGAATTATGTACCCTCCACAGTCATTTGTTGGATCAACCCCTATCATTGAAATACCTGACACCCTTGAAAGGCCACAATTCTATACTGCAGAAGAATTTGAAGAAGAAAAAATAAAGTTGCATGAGTTGCAGATAAAATTGAGAAATCAATATGAAGAAAAGTTAAAGCAGGGTGTAATATATTTGAGGGATAAAATGCAATGGTCAAATTTTTATGATTAGTTGACAAAAATTATAACCTTTTTGGATGAGTTGAATAAAGAAAAGGATACACTGACTTCTCTTGCGTAGAAATGGAGGGAGAGAAATAATGATATTGCAATCATATGTATATCTGCAGTCCAAATGCCTTATCACCAAGTTGAGAAGATTTTTGATTTGTTAAATAAGCTAGAGAATTTTGGTGATGAAAGAGATTCTTTACAGAGAAGATTAACACTCTGTTTTTCCAAATATATTGCTAAAAAATTCACCCTATTTTCTTGTGCTTTAGAATTTGTTGATACATTAAAGGTAAAGGAAAAATGGAACATGGAGATAGATGAGTTATTCAATGAAAGAATAATAAACATTATGAGTGAGGCTGGCCACTAGTTCTAGGCAAATACAAGTGAAGAGCTAGTAAAAATACAGTTGTTTTATACTGCTATGAAGAAAGAATTTGATGATTTAGAAGAAAGTGCAAATTTTTTAATAAAGATACAAAGAGAAGCTCTAAGTTTTGATTGGCCAGAGGATGATGTTTTTAATAAATGGAAAAATCAATTTCTAGAACAAATATCAGAAGATGATGAGGAAGAAGGTGAAAAAGTAACAATCACCCCCGAAGTTAATACTGAGGAGACAGAAACTCCCCATGCTAAAGTAAATTTACAGATAACTAAAGACAACACATCACTTTCAAACCTCATGGCTACTAATTCTGAGGATGAAGATTGATTGTAAGATCAGATTGTTTTTATTTGTATCTCAACAAATAAGAAGCATAATAGAAAGGGACCCACCAAGAAATGTTTGTTGTAATTAACCTTTCTATTATTTTGTTCCTGTCTTTAGAAGGACACCTGTCATTTGTTTAGCCTGAAGCTTGTTGCATCTCACACTATTTAAGTGAGATCCCAAGGCTAAAGAAGGGTCCGAATTATTTTTCTTCTAAGTATTGTGCTTAGTCTAGTTTTTGGTCCAAATTTTGAAGGCAAGTTTGTAATGTGTTTCTCTGTCAAATTTTCTGAAAATACATGAAGATAGAATGAATCATGTTTATTTCTGAAGGCTATTCTTAGTTCATTGTAAAAGATGTACCATTTTCAAAGGAAATGAATAAAAAATATGAATTATCCCCATATTAGTTCTTTCTAAATTTTGTCTCCTACTCAATACTTAGCTACCTTGATGTTTTATGAGTAAAAGCCTGTGCAATTGAATGCAATCTAGTTAGGTTGTATATCAATCTATCATTGCTGTTAATTCAATCGATTAAGTAAAAGCTTTGATGAATGTGATAAGATTCTTTAAGTATTGAAAAGGATTTTGAATGATAAATTATGATAAGAATTGCTGATACAATTTGTTGTAAGGCAACAAATTAGATCTTAGATTTTGCTATAGACTCTGAAACCCCAATGGATTAGGCACTGATCAAGTTATTTCAGCTGAAAGAGAAGTATCTTACAAATGGTTGTTCAAATACATCATCAAATCAAATTTTACTTTTATTTCCTGTAGATCTTCAAAGTTGGCCAGCACTTGTCTGCATGAAATCTTTTTAGCTTCAGTTAGCCATTGTTGTTAAAAAAGTTTGCAGATCTATAGAAGATTTCTTGGCCATATCTGTTTATGGGATGTGTTTGGCAAGATTAGTAAGAATTATATATATATTTGAGGATTTTGAAATGAGAATCAAAATGAAACTAAGAATAATCCTCATATAGTCGTTTCATATTTGAACCATCCCTGGGTATACCCACCCTGGTTTTGCAGAGCCAAAAGAGTAGAAAACCATCTGTGGTTTTGTTGAAGTTGGGTCCAAATACCTTACATATGCAATTGTTGATAATAATAGGCTAGTCTTTAGATTGTGTATTGTATTGTCATTCTGGTATTAAGCTTTTTGTCTCTTAGTAGTTTTAGTACCTTTTAAAACACCAACACTTTCTACTCGTGATGGCTTAGTTGACCTTGCTGCCTAGCTAGACATTCAATATCAACCTCTAGAGGTGTCCTACAACAATTGGGATGTAGAATTAAAGGTTATCATTGGCATCCACAAATAATTTTTGTATGAACACACTATCAATGTACAACCTAGGATATAAGTGTCAAAAAAGGGGGAAATCAATAGAGGGGATAGTACAATTTTGACAAAGGGGGAGTAATAATGAAGAAATAGGGGATAGAAAACATCAACTTAGTAGGAGTAAAAGTCTCAAAAATAGAAATGAAATATTTACTCAGGGGGGTAATGGAGAAATAAGGTATGACAAATAGTCATCAATTTTGCATTTGGTAAATTTTGTACGGGTGCCAATTAATGAATACATATTATTTGAATTATGCTCATATTAAGGATGTATATGCATGACAAAGTCTTCTTGCCACTCATGTCAAAGGGGGAGATTGTTGATCTCATTTTGGTTTTAACAAGGTAGCAAAAAAATACTTATGTTATTATTTAGTATAATTACAATGTGACCCAAGTACATAGGGTATATCGAGTGATCAAAGCATGTTGAGCATAAGTTGCCTAACAATACATGTCGAGCAATATCGTTAGTTAGTGACAAGCACTACTATGTGCCAAGTAGATAGTATGTGTCAAGTCACTCAAGATTCAAGTAGTCTATACATACTAAGCGATTCAGGATTTGAGTAATTAGTGCATGTCAAGCCATTAAGAAGCTGAGTTACAAAATTCAGAATATAGTGATGGTCGAGCATCAAAGCCTTTAGGTGCTGAGTGAACAGTTTTTGGCATAGTTGTTTGTTATGGCACAAACTTCTATGTAAACCATTTTTGCACTTACATAATGACTATTTTATGATTCTAAGAGATAATTATAGAGGTATATTGTGAGTCCCTATGCAATACATGCAACCAATTAGAAAAAAGAAGAAGCTTAAGGGAGCAATATGGATCAACCACAACCATTGATTCTTACCTAATCCATCCCAACCAATGCTTATTTAACAAGGCAAACCCTAAAGATTTTGTATGAGTCTAGTGTGCACAAGGAGATGAATGCTAATAGGTTAGAGAGCATTCATGGTGTCTATGATGGACATGATAGAGTAGTATAATGTAGAATTAATCTAAGAGAAACATAGACAAGGAGTAAGAAGTTATGAAAGATAGATCTAATTAGGAGGATTGAGATACTTCTAGCAAAGAGAACATCTAACATCAAGAAACAATGTGCTAACTGAAGGATCATGGTGCTGAATCATTTTAATAGGTGATATAGAGAAAATCTCTAAACATAGTAGTCCTAATAGGCTTTAAAAAAATCTTTTAATAGAGTGCTTACTTTATTGTGAGTTAAAATCCTTCAAGAAAGGTGAGACCTAACAGTCTTTTTAGCCTTTCACAAGGTAGTCATTTCATAGGGTAGATCATTGTTTATGATCAAACACTTGCAAACTTAATTGGTCTTAGTTTACAATTGCATTAGTGAAGATTTGTGGGTGTCATCCCCACCCTAGTTTTACCTTCTCCTTGGATGGTTTTTGGGTAGCCAAATTTCTAATGTCATGTGTTATTTACTTTATGCCATGGATCAAATGTATGGTTAGCTACTTTAGTTTACATATTAGATTATAAGATTGATGTGTGGTGAATGTTTTAGTGTTAAAGTTTTGAAGTGCTAATTCACCTTGTGCCCCCACCCTGCCCTCAAAATTTACTTTTCCGTTGTTAATTACAATAGTCATCCTTTGCAGGTGTTAGTATATAATAATCTATGCAAGTTGGTATAATATGTCCTTTCTATTTAATGTGATTGATTGTTGAGTTACTAACTTCTTCTATAGCTTCCCAATCAATCATATTCAATCCAAAAGATATCTATTGTATTCTTCTCTTGATCATTTTGACATTTCCTATTGTATATACTTGACAAGATATTATCATATGCATTAATATTTTTGTTTGATCTGTATCTCCCTTATCCCCATAAAATCTCCCATGTGTATTCATTAATGTGAATATATTTTTATTCATAAATATACTTTCTCTTTCATTTGAAGCTTGGCTTTGATACCGTGTTGATTTTTTGAGGACCACTACAAATGTAATTGCACTACCTGATTGGTATACATTTTCCAAATGGCACCCATCTCTCTTACATTAGATTAAATATGGATAGACATGTCCCTTCATGGGACATGTGTATTCATTAGTAATTAATATAATAGTTTTTTATTTAACACACACACACACATGTCTATATAAAATTATCACACACACACACACACACACACACACACACACACACACACACACACACACACACACACACACATATATATCTTTAGTGAATTTTATTTGATTGAAACTAAACTAACATTAACATATATAAATATAAATTTTTGATAAGCATTTTTTGTGGTAAATCATGCTTGGTGTTTTTTGTCCATGTAAATAGAAATCAAGAGTATGTAGTAAGGGTTTTACATTGATTTAAAGTTTAGAAAATGAAAAATAAAAAGAAAGCATGGAAATGTAGATTGATTGACTAAATAATGTTTAAAATGGAATGATGGAAGCAATTCTTGTAGAAAAGATAAGGGAGGGAGAAAAATATATGAGGTGGTGTACCATTAAAAAACTAAATGATTTTTCTTGCCAATAATAAATACCCTTAAATTAAAATAATTTGGGTTTCACTAATGATGAAATAATGATCTCTATTCAAAATTAAGAGTTGTTTTCCTATGTACTATAATGACTAATTAGTGAAAAAGTGGAAAATGTGATGGGGTGTGTCCATACGAAATGTCAAATGTGTGTTTCTTTTCTTTCAGGTGAAATTCAAAAAAAAAATCTATGTCATCATTGGTGAGGGAACTTAAAAGCTCAGTTTCTAGGTAGTTGAACTTCCTCAAATTCAGACCATGAGCTCATCCTCATCCCAAACCCAAACTCAGAGAAGGCCTTAGGTCTTTTATAGTAGATGATAAGTTTATCAAGTACTGATGAAAAATGTGTTATTAATTTTTCATTTGCACTATTTTCATATTTTTACCATATTTTAAAAAGATTGATTTTAAATCATATCTTACCTAGCCAATGATTTTTTTCCAAGTCATGTTTGGAAAGAAAAACAAATCACCTAGAGGGACTTAATTTTATTAGGAAGTTGCAATCAAACATCTCATATTTTCAATTTTCAATTAATATTACTTATAACTTAAATTACATTCATGAATTTTCTTTCATTATTTTATGTGTGCATTGGTAATGGGATTTTGTAAGGGTTTAGAAGTTTCCAATAGATCTATAGAGAGCACACAAATTAGCATGCAAGAAGTAGTGGAGGCAAGTGTAGAGACCCAAACATTTTATCCTGTTGGAAACTACAATTGGAAAAAATGTTATGTTGTTATCAATGTTAAACCTATCAGTGAGATAATTTTTTATCTGATATGATTTTCATATCTCTTTGATTGATGAAAAGGATTTCAGAAGTTTTTCATAACAAAAGTATTGTCATTCATTTACAACATGGATTGTGGGTCTTTTTCCCCACTAAAATCCTTGGCTATGATTTTGACCCTAGTCTTTTATTGTAGTTGGTATTTTTGAGGAGTGAGAGCCTTTTTTTTAGTGTGAAGAATATGGGAGGAAGAAGAAAGAGAATTGAATTAGAAAGCTACAAGGAATGGAAGAAGAAGAGTGAGATTTGGAATAGGGAAATTTTACTGGGTTTATGGAGAAACTAAAAGGTAGTAACCTTGCCATTACCCAACAATTCATCAAAACTAAGAAAGATGGAAGTATATTGGTGGGTAATCAAACGATGGAGGTTTCTAAAGGTATTATTCTTGAAGCAATGGGTCTTCACACTGAGGGAATTAAATTCTATTGGGATAGGAAGATTGTAGATTGGATAGTTGAAGAGTTTATGAAAATGGCTAAGGAGCACAATAGGCTAGTGAAATTAGTAATTCATACTTTAGCCCTGGCTCCATTTCTGATGGGGACACAACCCAACAACAGAATAGACACAATAGAAAGGGGGAATTATATTAATTGAGAAAATAAGCTAGTACAAACAGTGCAGAGAAAATAAACTTCAAAACATGCCCTACGGGCTTACAATAGCATAAATCTGGAGAATATTTCTCCTTTTAGCACCTCCTCTCAAGCTCCAATCCGAACTGCCTTTTACAATGCCAGAAATCTCCTTAAATAGACCTCGAAGGGTTAAGGACTAGGAGTACATTCTAGAAAGTGCTAGTAGGCATCCACCGACAAAATAGAAGGTTCCAGAAGCTGCGTTAGAAGTCGGTACAAATCTAGAAGAATCCAAAAACGGTAGCCGAACTTCCGGGAGGCATAACTTTTGAACCGTAGCTCCGATTGACGAACCGTTTACATTTTTGGAAAGCTCTCGAAGTGCTCTATAGCCCTATGGACAAGCTTTCCTCGTCCACCATTTTTTGACCCTTTTCGAGGTCATTTAATGCCCCAAACCTGACTTTGAAGCATTCTTAGGAGGTCTCCAAAACCCAAAAAACTTCCATAACTTTCAAACCATGGGGCCTATTGACCTGATTCTTTTTTTGGAATGCTCTAAATCATGATTACATTCATCTGGCCAATTTACACCTTCTAGTTTATCGAAATGATGGCCCAAATACATGCTCCTATTTTTTCAGAATTTTCAAATGCACTGATAGTTGAACTATGAGAGTTGGAACCTTTATTTGAGCCAAATGGGTATCCAAAAATGTAAAGACATGAAACAAAAACTAAGCCTAAGTACATTTTTTGGGTGACACAGGATTGCCCTTATACCTTTGGATGCTCCTGCATCAATTTCTCACCCATGGAGATTTTTTATGTTTGTGGTGATTGAGTATCTTACTTTAGATGGATGATTCACTAAGATATATGGACACCATGTTATGTTGGTTAACCATTAGGGTTAGGCTATATTTACCCCTCTACCTCAGACAATCTTTGGGTAACACTATTTTAACCATTCAAAATTATCATGAGGGTGATCACGCTTTCATGAGGGGTTAATGGTGCTAGTTATCAACCTTCTAAAATCCAAAAAAGTGGATAGTCCCTGGTAGAGCAAGAAATCTTTAGATTGTGAGATGGAGAGAAGTGAACCAAAGGAGGAATTTGATGAGGATATAGAGGATGAGATTGGTAAGGTTGATATGAAGAAGATGAAGAAATGTGATATTGGGAGCTCATCTAGCAAGAAAAGGAAGGATAAGGAGATTGATTCTGAACAAGATACTAATTCTGAAGAGGAGCAAGAAGCAGGCTTTGAAAAGAGAGGAACATCGAGCAAGGTATCGGGGAACAAGGGGAAGAATGTTGAAAGGGTTTTTTTCCTTTTTGATGATGAACTCCTAATTAAGAGGATGGGGAGAAAAAGGAAAAAAGTGATGGATTAGGATTTGGACATGGATAAAGAGCTTAAGGAGGCTGAGATGGATAGGAACAAATAAGGGGGGCATGAGAATTAAGAAGGATCAGGGTTTTCTAAAGGGAATCTTTGGTAACCTGGGGATTATGATGAAGGATATAGGCAACCTAAAGAAGCAATTGTAGGAAATATTGAGGGATTTTGATTAGCTCAATAGGATATATAGGGGGGAGAGAACGTTGGGTCAACACATTGATAGAATGTTGAAGAGGTAAAAAAATTGATGAAATGGGTTCCACCACTTGAAGCCAAGAATGGGTAACTTGAAAAAAATAGTTAAGAAATTGGATGATCAAAACTGCACTATCTCAAAGACCATGGCTGACAACTTCAACACTCTATTGAACAAGTTGAAATGTGGTAAAGGCCAAGATGCTAAGGATATGAAATAGGAACAAGGTCTGAGCAAGTGAACAAGGGCTGATTCCAAGAAGAATGAGGATGTTAAAGCAAAAAAATTGGATGATATGAAAGCCTCTGTAGATAACTGTAATATCCTAGCAAACCAAGCAGTGGATCTTCTAAAAGCACTATAGTTCTCTTAAGGCTGACTTTTTTCTTTCCTTTTGTTGTTTTCTTATGCATAGTTTTATTTTGACCTCTTGTTTTTAGCTTGTATAGTCTATTATTTTTTAGGCTTTGAGGCCTTCTATTTCTCTAGCTTCTCTACTCTTGTTTCTATGATATTTTTGTTGAAATCTGATTGAAAAGAGATCATTGGAAAAGGAAAATTATTGCTAAAGCATGTTTTCAATCATTATTTTGTCATTGATGACAAACCTACTATTTCCTGGAATGACAATTACTTATAAGATCCAAGTACTATCACTTAGTTGATTGATGAAGAGGATTTGATCAACAAGATGTAACAAAATAACCTAAAGGAAAGCTTGAGTTATGGTTTTGTAATGAAGTGCAAGGATCAATTAAAACAATGGTGAAGTGATGTATTAACATTAAACTTATACATAAAGGGGTTGGCTACACTAGGAAACTCTAGAAGAAAATGTTGTATTAAAGTTGTCTGCAAAGCTTGACTAAATTCATTAGAGGGTGTAAAGCAAGTTAGTTCAAGCCAAGAAAATTTTCAGTTAGAGCCAAGCAAATGATAAAGCTAGTCTATGCCGAGTGAAATAGAAGGTGTCGAGTAAAGTTCATGTGCTGAGTAAGAAACAAGTGTTGAGTGCCAGTAAAACTTAGCTAACGCCAAGTAACATAGTATGTGTCGAGCATCAGAAAATTAGTTAATGTCGAGTAACACAGTATGTCTCGAGCATCAAAACCAATACTATCAACTTGCTAAATAATTTGAAAAGTCAAAAGATCCCCAAATCCAAGCTGACAAGTTTTTTACCTCAAATTTTGTGAACCAGGTGGAAGATAAGGATGATGAGTTGGTGGCATATAATTCTAGGTAAACTTTTTTTAGGCTATTTCAAAAGGATTTTTCATGAAGTTTCTATATTAAGACAAGATAAGTGGTAGATACATTGTATCCTACCTAATCCATTTTTGAACCCTAAAATTCAAGAGTGAGAAATTATTCCAGACTTCTATTTAAGGATTCATAGGTCATGAAGTAGAAGGTTGGTCAGACATAGTATATTGTGTCAAGGTGAAGGCATTGTGAAGGACGAAGAGAGTATAGAGACTTTGCTTCAAGTGATGACCACTAAAGTGTTTGCATTGGCATAACAAGCATGGAGACTCAAGAGGAAAAATCTTGAAAGGAGGACAAGCTATTAGAGCTACAATGACTGTATGCCAAGAAAATTGGAGAACTAAATAGAGATCTAAAATCTACAAGTTATGTTGTCAGTTATATCATATCAAAAGCCCTTATTGTTACTCGCTAGCAATTGTATTAGTTAGGGATAAATCCTATGGACTTAGGTTGGTTTAATAGCCATGTTGTAAATCCTTTAATAGGGTGACATTCCAAATGAATGTTCTAAAGTCCTTTAACCAAACTCACTTCTAACAGAGTGATTAAAATCCTTTAATCAGGTCACATTTAACAATGTGTTTGTAGCTTTTAAAAGGGCAGGCCTTTCACAAGGCATCACTTCAGAAGAGTGAAAAAGGAGTAGCATATTACTAGTGGTTTTTTCCATATTGGGTTTCCATGTAGATCAATGTGTCATGTGTTGATATGTTATGTTTTATTCTTGCATGTTGATTTTATAGTAATTTGCTATGATGAAAGTTTAGCTTGGATGCATGGTTAGTTTAATGGGCTTATCATACTCAATGAAAAAGTTTTATTTGGACATATGGACCTTGAATAACTAATTCACCCCCCCTCTCAGTTATTATAAAGCATTTTCAACAATTGGTATTAGAGCTCAATTGTTGTTTTGGTTTAAAGGGTACTAGAAGTAGAAAGATCAAGATGTCCAAGAGAGAGGTTCCCAAGCTCAAAAAAGAGAACTTCATTGGATGGAAAAGTTTAAGGAATCTACATCTTGGATACATAGGAGATCATGCTCTAATCTCAATTACAATAGAACATGTTGACCCAACTAGTGCTCCTACTGCAGATGATTTGAAGAAAAAATAAGAACACAATTAGGCAATGTTGGAGATTCTTTGCTTTCAACTATGTTGAGTTTGATGACACCAAGGGATGTAACACTGCATTCAAGATGTGGAAAGCCTTGTCAGATATTTATGGAAGTGATCAGAATGTCCAAAGAGCCAAAAGAGAAAGTCTCAGAGGAAAGTTTGATGACATAAGAATGGAAGAAGGTGAGAATGCTGCTAAGTATGCCTCTAGAATAAAGGAAGTAGTAAGAGCAATAAGAAGTTTGGGTGGTAATCTAGATGATGATACTATTAATAGAAAATTCTCAAGAACCTTGCTCCCTTTTTATGCTATTAGATTGTTAGCCATCCAAGAGTTAAGATGTGTACCAAGAAAAAATCTAACCTTTGAAGCTATAGTGGGAAGACTTACTACATTTGAGTTGTCTAACTTTGATAACTACAAACCTAAGAAAATTGAACCTACTTTCAAAGCCAAGTTACTATTGAAAGATAAAAAGGAAGTGAAACCAAGAAGGAAGGAAAGAAAGACAAAATATGCATCTAGTGATAGCAGCACAAATAAAGAAGATGTGGAAAAATTGGAAGCATTGTTGGTAGTAAGATTTCATCGAGGGAAAGAAAAATTCAAAGGTAAGCTCCCTATCATATGCTCTAATTGTAATGAAGTTGGACATATTGCTGCAAGATGCCCATAGAAAAAGGACTATAAAGAAGGTAAAAAGTAAAAAAGCAGAAGAGAGGATGATAATAGAGACTACAAAGACAAAGGCAAGAAATGCTACATTGTTGAAGAAGAGAATTCTGATGAAAATGATGATGGGGTAGTCTATGTAGCCATGAAGGATGAGTTAGAAGAAGATGAGGCAACAACACTAGTAACTTGTGTGAACAAGAATTAAAGATAGATCATAGATAGTGGATTCTCACATCAAATGACAGGGGAAAAAAGTAAGTTTGTCACTTTTACTCAGTATGATGGCAATACTGTTAGATTTGAAAATGATGCTCCATGTCTAATCAAAGGAAAAGGTTCCATTAAGCTTATAGCGAAAAGTTCATGTGACAATGCATATTATGCTGAAGGATTGAATTACAATCTATTGAGTGTGTCATAGTTAGCTAATGTGGGATGTAAAGTAGAGTTTAGAAACAAAATTGCCAAAATCTATGATATTGATGGAAATCTAATAGGAAAAGGAGATCAAACTAGGGATAATCTATTTTGCCTAGATATGGATGATGCTACCTATCTTTTTGTAAGATTAGATGATGTGTGGTTGTGGCATAAAAGGTTATGTCATATTAACTTTGACAATTTGATAAATATTAGCAAAAAGAAGAAAGTAAGAGGTCTACCTAAGCTGAAGAAGCCTGACAACACAATGTGCAAATAGTGTCAATTAGGAAAGATGAGAAAATTAAGTTTCAAGAGAAAAAATTATACCTCCAAGGAAGTTCTTGAACTGGTCCATACTGATTTATGTGGTCCAATAGAAGTGCAAAGCTATGAAGGAGACAAATACATAATGCTATTTGTTGATGATTACTCTAGAATGATGACTGCTATGTTCTTAAAGCAAAAAATTGATACCTTTCAAAATTTTAAGTGTTATTTGACTAGGGTTGAAATGGAAATAGGGAAGAGTCTAAAGTTCCTAAGATCAAACAAAGGAGGAGAGTTCACATCAAAAGAATTTGAGATATTTTGCAATGATAAAGAAATCAAAAGACAAACATCAACACCTAGAACTCTCCCATAGAATGGAATTGCAGAAAGAAGAAACATATTAGTGATTGATTGTGCCAGAACATTGATGATGGAAAAGAATGTTGCTCTCACATATTGGAGAGAAGCTATAAGTACAACTATGTACACCTTGAACTGAGTACAAGTCAAGAAAGGTACAAATGCAACACCTTTTTAACTATGGTATGGTCACTCACCTAACGTTAAATATTTCAAAGTATTTGGTTGTAAGTACTATACTCTTAAAGATTCTAAAAAGGGAAAGTTTCATGCAAAGAGTGATGAAGGAATATTCCTTGGATACTCCACTAGAAGTAAAGCATATAAATGTTTGAACATTAACACTAACAAAATTGTGGAGAGTGCAAATGTAAATTTTGATGAGAATACAAAAATTTAAGCTAATGAATCCAAGAAACTAGAAGAGTACATAACCTTTGTGTAATTCTATGAAGGAATGCCTACTGAAGAAGAAACTATGAATCAAAATGGAAATCAACAACAAATTTTAGTGTCAGCCAAGTCACATCTAGTGAATATCAAGCTACATTTAGAAGCTGAGCTACAAAATGAAGATAATGCTCATTCTAATTTTGAAATTAGTATACATGAAAGGGATCTTGAACTACCTAAAAGAGAAGTGCATAGTGATTCTGAAGTTGAAGGATCAAACATGGAAATAAGGAAAGAAGAAAGGTTATACAAGCATGTGAGAATACATCACCCCACCGAATAAATAATTGGTGACCAAGAAGCGAGACTGATGATGAGAAATAGACTAAGAAATGAATCATGTCTGTTGAGCTAGATTGAACCCAGAATAGTGAAAGATGTATGATGACTGGTATAAAGCTATGGAAGAAGTGATTGATCAGATAAAGAAGAACAAAACTTGGACTTTAGTTCCAAGACCAACTAATAAAAATGTGATTGGTACCAAATGGGTATTTAGGAACAAGCTAGATGAGAATGATGACATCACAAGAAATAAGGCTAGATTAGTTTGTAAAGGTTATGCACAAGAAGAAGGACTAGACTATGGGGAAACATGTGTTCCTATTTCAAGAATGGATGGAGCAAGAACTTTACTTGTATATGCTACCTAAAAAGGATTTAAAGTCTACCAAATGGATGTAAAGTCTACTTTTTTGAATGCTATATTGGAAGAGGAAGTCTACATTGAACAAATAGAGGGATTTGTTGATGACAACAACAAGGATATGGTGTGCAAACTAAATAAAGCACTCTATGGTTTGAAGCAAGCACCTAGAGCATGTTATGAAAGACTTCACAAATATCTTGTGAAAATAGGATTTGAAAGAGGAGATGACAACACCAACTTGAATATCAAGGAAGAGAAAGGTAAAGACATTTTGATATCAAAAATATTTGTTGATGATATAATATTGGGAGGAAAAGAGGCCTTATGCAAAGATTTTGCTGATAAGATGAAACATGAGTTTGAGATGTCAATGTTTGAAGAAATTAAATTCTTTGTTGGATTACAAGTATATCAACTAAAACATGGCATATTTGTAACTCAATCAAAATATATCAAGGAGATACTCAAGACATTTGGCTTAGAGGATTCAAAACTAGTTAGTACACCAATGGTCATAGGATATAATTTATCCAAGAATGATGATTTAGTTGAAGGAAATTAGACATTGTACAGATCCATGATTGGAAAGTTATAGTATGTGGTGCACAGTAGACCAAATATTGAAATATTTTTTGGGATAGTGGCAAGATTTTCTGAAAACCCAAGAGAAAATCATCTTATGGTAGTAAAAAGAATAATGAGTTATCTAAAAGGTACAAAGGATTTAGGCTTATATTACAAGAGGTCTGAAAAGTTTGATTTGAAAGCCTACACTAATGTAAATTGGGGAGGTAATATAGATGACAAAAAAAGTACAAGTGGAGGTGCACTATTTTTAGCTAAAAGATTGGTCACTTGGACAAGAAAAAAGAAAAGTTGCACCTCACAGTCCACAACTAAAGCCGAGTATGTTGCTATTGCCATCAATTGCACAAATATTGTCTAGATCAAGCATTTTCTAAAATGTATGAAGGAAGAGATCATTAAACCTATCATACTCTATTGTGACAATACAAGTGACATCAACATATCTAAGAATCCTATGATGCATTCCAAAACAAAGCATATTGCAATCAAGTATCACTATGTGAGAGAACTGGTGGAAGACAAATAGGTGAAGATGGAATATGTTAGCTCAAAGGAACAAATTGCTAACATCTTCACAAAACCATTACCTAAAGATGAATTTGAATATCTTAGAGGTAAGTTAGGGTTAATTCCCCTAACTAAGGCTACTTGAGAAGTAGGAAGTTTTCCCTACATCAAATGAGCTACTTGATATATGATACAAATTGATGTAGAGGTTACCTACTTTAAGTTTCTACTTGAAGTAATCACAAGCACTGAAATTTCAAATTAGTCACAATCAAGGTGATAGAGGAAGAAATTAAAGTTTCTATAATTGATACACTTACATGGTAAGATGTTGAAAGAATGCATCTTTGGCATTGTTGTCAAAGAGGGAGAAATGATGTAAAATTGATCAAAGGGAGAAACAACATAGAGGGAGACATAAACATCAAAGGAAGAGCAAAGAGTCTGTATGTATCAGTAGAGAGGGAGATATGATTGTGATATGAAAGTCAACGCATTTTCTTTTTGGCATTTGACTTACTATTTTAACCTAGTTAGCATTTTGGTAACCTTGTTGATCAGTTTGGTTTTCCATCAATGCCAAAGAGGGAGTTTGTTGAAATCTGATTGAAAATAGATCATTGAAAAAGGAAAATTATTGCTAAAGTATGTTTTCAATCATTATTTTGTCATTGATGTCAAACCTTCTAATTTCTCAAATGACAATTGCTTATAAGATCCAAGTACTATCACTTAGTTGATTGTTGTAGAGGATTTGATTAACAAGATGTAACAATAGAACTTAAAAGAAAGGTTGAGTTATGGTTTTGTAATGAAGTGCAAGGATCATTTAAGACAATGATGAAGTGATGTATTGATATTATACTTATACATAAAGAGGTTGGATACACTGGGAAATTGTAGAAGAAAAAGTTGTAACAAATTTTTTTGCAAAGCTTGACTAAATTCGTTAGAGGGTGTCGAGCAAGTTAGTTCCAGCTGAGCAAATTTCTAGTTGGAGCCAACCAAATGATAAAGATAGTGTGTGTCAAGTAAAATAGAAGGTTTCGAGTAAAGTTCATGTGTCGAGTAAGAAGTAAATGTCGAGTAAGCAACAAGTGTCAAGTTCTAGTAAAACTTATTTAGTGCCGAGTAACACCGTATGTGTCGAACATCAAAAAATTAGTTAATGCTGAGTAACACAATATGTGTCAAGCATAAAAACCAATAGTGTCAAGTTGTTGAATTATTTGAAAGGTCAAAAGATAACCAGATCTGAGCAAACAATTTTGTTACCTCAAATTTGGTGAACCAAGTGGAAAATAAGGATGATGAGCTGGTGGCACAGAATTCTAGGTAAACCATTTTTAGACAATTTCACAAAGATTGTTCATGAAGTTTCTAGGTGAAGACAAGATAAGGGGTAGATACATTATATCCTACCTAATCTATTTTTGAACCCTAAAATTCAAGAGTGAGAAAGTATTCTAGAATTCTATTTAAGGAGTCATAGGTCATGAAGTAGAAGGTTGGTCAGGTAGAGTATATGGTGTTGAGGTGAAGACATTATGAAGGAGGAAGAGAGTAGAAAGACTCTGCTTCAAGTGATGACCACTAAAGTGTTTGTATTCATAGAAGAAGTGTAGAGACTCAAGAGGACAAAGATTGAAAGGAGGACAAGTTGTCAGAGCTACAGTGATTGTATGCTAGGCAAATTGGAGAACTGAATAGAGATCTAAAATCTACAAGTTATGTTGCAAGTTATATTAGATCAAAAGTCCTTATTGGTACTCTCTAGAAATTGTATTAGTTAGGGATAAATTCTATGGACTTAGGTTGGTTTAATAGTCATGTTTTAAAACCTTTAATAGTGTGACATTCCAAGTGAATGTTCTAAAGTCCTTTAACCAGGCTCACTTCTAATAGAGTGATTGAAATCCTTTAATCAGGTCACATTTAATAGTGTGTTTGAAGTCTTTAATAGGGTAGGCCTTTCATAGGGCATCACTTCAAAAGAGTGAAAAAGTAGTATGTTACTAGTGGTTTTTCCCATATTGGGTTTTCACATAAATCTTTGTGTCATGTGTTGATCTATTATGTTTTATTCCTGCATGTTGATTTTCTAGTAATTTTCTATGATGAAAGTTTAGCTTGGATGCATGGTTAGTTTAATGAGCTTATCATACTTAGTGAAAAAGTTTTATTTGGACATATGGACCTTGAATAGCTAATTCACCCCCCCTTTCAATTATTCTAAAGCATTTCCAACAACTTTGTACAAGGTTTTAGGTCTTTCAAAACCTATTTTTACGTAATCAAAACTAAAGTATGTAGAGGAAAGGTTGAATTAGGAAGAAGAAACTATAAATGCACACTTGATTAGTTGGACTTTGAAAAGATAAAGTGATTGTTTAAATCATGTCTTACAAATGGAGAAGATAGTAATGCTAAAGCCTTGAAAGTGTGATCAAAGACAAATCAAATGCATATCCTTGACTGAGCAATAGAGAAGAAGATTACTAAATTTGAAGTATATGTTGAGTAATGCTAGTGTTGACTGAGTATTGGAACAAGCTAAGTAGAATTAGTGTTGTCTGGGCACCAATATCAATTGAGTGATAGTGTATGTGTTGAGCAATAAATCTAGTAATGATTGAGTAATCCAGTGATGATAGAGTGTCAAAACATAGTGTTGGTCAAGGAACAATAATTTAATAGTTTATGAGAAATTGTAATTTCTAACCAACAAAGTTGATTTCTTAGAATATGGAAAGCATGTTCAAGATAAGGATTGATGAGTTGGACCATTAATGCTAGAAGAGGATTAGGCAAACAACCTAAGGAATTGATTCCAAGAAAATTTTCTAGAAAAGAAGAGGATAAACAAGATTATGATCAAATGCATTGTATGTGATGGATCTAATTGCAAACCCTAAGATCTGCGATGATGTTTAAATGGAAAATGATCATAATTACACTTTAAGGAGGTACAAGTGTGAACTTTTAGTGTGTTTGAGAGAGTCCTAGAGTATTGTTGCTGATGTTGTTGACCCATGAATCTAAGAAGGCTGAGAAGAGTTAAAGAGTTGAAGAATAATTTATTGAAGGGTTGCTAAGAGAATCAGAGACTAGGATGACAATGGAGGCCAGATAGTGAATCGTCTCATGAGAATAACAAAGAATTTTACATGAAAAGTGAGTTGTAATTAATAGTTCAAAAACTTTTGTTACTTTCTAACCATTGTAAATAGTATTTGAAATTATGTTAATGAAGGTTGACCTAATAGTAACATGTAAATCATTTAGCAAGGTAACATTTAAATGGAATGTTCTAAAGTCCCCTAAAAAAGCCACTTGTAATAGGGTGATTTAATCATTTAACAAGGTCTTATTTAACAATGTTGTATCCTAACAAAGCTCACTTTAGAAGAGTGAAAATTGGTGACATGTTGTTGGTGGTTTTTCCCAAATTGGGTTTCCATGTTAAATGCTAGTGTCAAACTTGTGCCAATATTAATTATGGTATTTTATAGATTAATGCTTACATTCTACAAGTCTATTATATTTAGAATAGTAGACAACTAGTTGATGTTACTATTAGTTGATTGTAGAGACCGAGCTATGAAATGATAAGCTCTAAAGTTTTTTAAGTGATTGTTTGTTCAATTGGTACATCTGGACCATGGATAACTGATTCCCCCCTCCCCCCCTGCTAAATATCATGATGTACAAAAAGGAGGTACCAAAGTTGTACAAAGATAATTTTCCTACATGGAAAAGATTGACGAGGCTACATATAGTTGGTATTGGTGTTGTTGCACTAGAATTTTTTGGACAATACATATGTGAGTATAACAATTGTTCCTCTAACCACTCAACAATAGAAAGAAAAGAAAGAACACAATTAGGAAATTTTGGAGATTTCTTCAAACCTAAGATATTTTGAGTTTGATGACATAAAATAATGCAAGAATGCAAAGGAAATGTGGGATAAACTAAAGACCATATATGGAGGAGGCGAAAATGTCATGAGAGCCAAATCAGAAAACTTAAGAGGAAATTTTTATGAAATGAGAATGATAGAAGGTGAGAGTATAGTTTAGTATTGTACAAGAATAAAAGAGGTTGTCAATGCTATTAAAGGTGCAAATGGAAAGATTGAGGGTTAAATAGTAATAAGAAAGGTATTGAAAACTCTACCTCCTATTTATGCTATTAGGGTTTTTGCAATACAAGAATTGAGATGTACACTAGGTAATGACCTAACTCTAGAAGGTATGATTGATAGGCTTAATTCTTTTGAGATTTATATTTTTTATAATAACAATCTTATTTTTGTTGAATCTACTTTTAAATTACAACTCATTCTTAGCAAGAAACGAAAAGGTAAACATGTGAAAAGTGACAATGATACTTTTGATGATGAACTTGATGAACTTGAGGCAATAATGGCTAGAATAATTGAAAGAGGCAAAGGAAAATACAAATATAAACTTCTTATAATTTTCTTTTCATGTAACAAAGTTGGTCATATTGCTGCAAGATGTCCTAATAGAGAAGACAAGGATGAGAGAAAGGAAAGAAAGTACAAAGGAAGAAGAGATGAATGAGACTACAAGTTGAACAACTACTACAAAGAAAAAGGTAAGAAATATTGTTATATTGTTGAAGAAAAAATTGATATTGAATCTAAAAGTAATGATGAAGAAGTAGTCTATGATTCTATGAAAGAAAATTCTAGTGAAGATGAGAAAATTGCTTTAATTTTTGTGTGACTAAAAGTGATAGATGGATAATTGATAGTGGTTGTTCTAATTACATGACTGGTGACAGAAGTAAATTTGAGAATATTGGACTATACAAGGGTAATTGTGTTAAATTTGGTAATGATGTTCCATGTCTTGTGAAAGGTAAAGGATCATAAAACTAACTAATAAGATCAAGTGTGACAATGTTTATTGGGTTGAAGGAATTAACTATAATCTGTTGAGTGTTTCACAGTTAAAAAAATCAAGCTAGAAAGTTGAATTCCATCATAGAAAAGCCAAAATATTTGATGTTGATGATAAACTGATTGGAAGTGGTGATGGAACAAGAGGTAGTTTGTTCTATCTAGATTTATTTGATGAGACATGTTTGTTTGCACAACATGAAGATATTTGGTTATGATACAAGAGGTTAAGTCATGTAAAATTTGACAATTTGGTTAGCAATGGTAACATGAAAAGAGTGAAAAGTTTGCCAAAACTGAAAAAACTTGATAATGCTATGTGTAAACAATGTCAATTGGGAAAAATTTAAAAGTCTAGTTTCAAGAGCAAGACATATTCATTTGGTGATATTTTGGAATTGGTTTATACCAACTTATGTGGACCTATTGGTGTTCAAAGATATTGTGGAGATAAATATTTTATTATATTTGTTGATGACTACTCTAGAATGATGACTATGATGTTTATTAAAGAAAAATTAGGTGTTTTTTAGTTATTTAAGTAGTATTTGGCCAAAGTTGAAAAGGACACAAGAAAGAGTTTGAAGTGCTTGAGATCTAACAAAGGTGATGAATTCATTTCCAATGAATTCAACATATTTTGCAACCAAAGAGGAATCAAAAGATAGATGTCAGCACCTAGGACCCCTCCTCAAAATGGAATAGTCATTCTGAAGAAATAGATCAATCATGGATTGTGCTAGAACATCGATGATGGAGAAAATTGTGTCATAGAAATACTAGAGAGAAGTTGTAAGTATAGTTGTTTATACCCTAAATAGAGTACAAGTCAAGAAAGGTACAAATACTACACCTTTTGAATTATGGTATGGGTATGCACCTAATGTAAAGTATTTCCAAGTTTTTGACAGAAAATGTTACATACTTAAAGATAATAGAAATGGAAAACATGATGCTAAAAGTGATGAAGGCATATTCTTGGGTTATTCCACTAAGGGAAAATCTTATAAGTGTTTGAACTCTAACACTAAAAAAGTTGTAGAAAGTGCAAATGTAAAAGTTGATGAGTGTATAGAAAAAAAGTTGAAGTTGAACAAAAGAAAAAACCTAAAGACTACAGTTCATTCATATATGTGAATGATAGCACTCCTAGCATCCCACTTGAAAATAAAGTTACACATCTATAGAAGACTAAGAATGTTGAGTTGCTATAGCCAATTTCCTAGTAGAATACTATGGATGTTGAGCAATATGGAAATGATATTGAGTTAAAGATAGAGGAAACCAAACATTAGGAAGACAATGTCAAGCATCCAGAACATGAATTAGAAAGAGAGAATGAGCTTGAAATAATTTTTCAAGATGAACCTGTTGAAGAAAAAAGAATGAAAGAACATGTGCTAGAAAGCTATGTGAGAAGACATCATGCACTTGAACAAATCATTAAAGATAAAGAATATGGTGTTATGACAAGAAAAAGACTCATAAGTGATACATGCTTACTTTGTAAGTTTGAGCCCAAATATGTGAAAGATGCTTTTGAAAATGAGGATTGGATACAAGCAATGAATGAAGAAATTTAGTAGATAGAAAATAGAAAAACATGAACAATAATACCTAGACCCAAAAACAAAAATGTTATTGGAACAAAGTGGGTATTTAGGAATAAGCTGAATGAAAAATCTAAGATTACAAGGAACAAGACTAGATTGGTATGTAAAGGATATGTACAAGAAGAAAGTGTTGATTATGGGGAAACATTTTCCCCTGTAGAAATAATAGAAGGATTTAGAACATTTCTTGCATATTTTTCTTATAAATTATTTAAGGTATATCAAATGGATGTCAAATCTACATTTCTAAATGGTATACTTGAAGAAGAACTATGCATAGAGGATTCTATAGGATTTATGGACCCTAGTAGTAAAAAAATGGTGTGCAAGTTACATAAAGATTTATATGGTTTGAAACAAGCCCCTAGAGCATGGTATGAAAGACTACATAACTACTTGGTGAAGATTGGTTTTGCAAGAAAAAATGATAATAGTAATATATAATTAAAGATTGGCAAGAACAATGATGTATTGCTATTTAAAAAATTTATTGATGATATCATACTTGGAGGCAAGGAAGCATTATGCAAATCATTTTCTAATGAAATGAAGAAGGAATTTGAAATTTCAATTTTTGGTGAGATCAGATTCTTTGTTGGCATACAAGTATATCAAATGAAGCAAGGTATCTTCATTACTCAATCCAAATATATCAAAGGGACACTAAAAACTTTTAAAATGGAAGATTCAAAACCAATGAATACACATATGGTCACTAGACACAAATTATCAAAGAATGATGATTCTACTGATGTGAACCAGACATTATACATATCAATGATTGGAAAACTACAATATGTTATTCATAGAAAACCTGATATTGCACTAGCAATTGGGATAATTGCAAGATTTTCTGCAAGGCCTAAGGAAAATCACATGATGGAAGTAAAAATGATGCTGAGATATTTGAAAGGAACATAAGACTATGGATTATATTATTAAAAAAATAACAAGTTTTAAATGAAGGTATTTATTGACTATGATTGGGCAAGAAATGTCGATGATAGAAAGAGCACAAGTGGAGGTGCATTCTTTCTAGGAAAGAGAATAATTTCATGGACAAGCAAGAAGAACTACATTTCCCAATTAATAGTTGAACATGAGTATGTGGTAGCAATAGTAAATTGTTCAAATATCATATGGATCAAGAAAGTGTTGAAAGATATGAAGGAAGAGATCATAGATCCAATGGTTATCTATTGTGATAACACTAGTACTATAAACATATCAAAGAATCATGTAATGCACAAAAAGACAAAGCATATTGCTTTCAAGTACCATTACTTGAGAGAGCTAGTTCAAGATAAAGAAGTGAAATTGGAGTATGTGAAAACTAAAGAGAAAATATCTAACATATTCACTAAAGCTTTATTAGAAGATGCTCATGAATATCTTAGAGTTAAACTAGGGGTGATTCCCCTAGACAAAGCTACTTAAGAAAATATGGTGCTCTACATCAAATGTGTTGAATAGACTATCTTAGAAATTGATTCATATAGATCTACTTTAGGAGTTTCCCAAGGTAGTAGTAAATACAAAGAATAGGATGATGGATCAGTCATACAAGATGACAGAAGATGAACTTAGAACTGACATAAAGATATCTACACTAAAAGATGCATTATTTCAAGATGTCTTTGTTATTTTTGTCAAAGAGATGGAGATTATGTAGTTACCATAAGAAAGAAGGAAAGGCTATCAAGTAGAGTGAAAGAGTATTCAGAAGGAGAATATCAAAATGAAACAGGGAGATAGTGAATGTTGTTACCATAAGAAAGATGAAGAAATATTTATGCAAGAGGGAGAGATTACTAAGAGGGAGTTCATAAGACTTACTAAATGTGTTGTTAGAGATGATATGATAGAAAGAGCTTATGTATTGTATATCAGAGTTATAGAGATGAGAATCACAATACAACTTGTTGGTGTTTGAAAACGTTACCCATTTCCAATTACCCTGATGAGAACAAGATGCATCTAGGGAGCGCTAACTCCCATTATCAACACATCCATTCAGACACTAGGCCAACTATAAGGCTATACTCCTTCTGCACTTCAGGCTCTGCAAAACCTAGGCGGGTGAACCTCTAGATTCCTTATATGGTACCAGTTGTCAAAGCATACACTGAATCTAATACAAAGTAGATAGAAACCCTTATTTCTCCTAATAACTTATGAAATAACATATATTTGCAGTAGCTAAATGCAAAACAATGAAATTCATAAGCTGAGTGAGGGCATTCTGTTCATAGCTCTTCAACATGAAAGGGAAATTCATTTGATTAAAGATGTTGATTCAACAAAACCTCAAAAATGCAACAGTATAACCAGTGATTCTATAACTGATCAGTGCCTAATCCATTGGACAATTCCATGAATTCAAAACATACATCTGTGACATCAGGGCATATCTTATATACCCAGACATCAGATCTATGCAACCACCTTGTGATTCAGACATCAGTGTTCATTCAGGTCTCATTCTCACAAAATATCCTTCTCAAACAACCAATAACCTTGTTTAAACATATTGAGCATTTACTTGGCCCTTTGGTCCAATAGAAAAATACATCAAACATACAACCTGAAAGGGATGCAAATGGGTCTCAAATTTTTGTTCCAAAACCACATAAGACTTATAGATTGTTGAGACAGGAGACAAGAACCAGAACAAAACTAGTGAGATTGTTGCTCATATGTATTCATTTCCTTGAAACTATACATTCAGATGCATAAGATTAAAACATGAAACAACCTAATATCTCAGAACTATCTATATTATCTCTACAATGTTGTTCACATGAGAGTTCTGCTGAAGAAAATGGTGTCACATTTATGGAAACATGTCAAAATACTGGAACCAATGGTCTCATAGTGCAAAAACTGGGATCCCAAATGGTATCACAGCAATGAACTTTTTTCTTCCCAGAAACTGGAACCAACTGGTTTCTCAGTGACAAAAGTTGGAACCAATACAAATGAAAAAAGAAAGAAAGATATAGCAAGAAATGAATTCCTGGATCTGATATGTAATTGCTAGGTGTCCACTTGAAATCCAATCCTCTGTAACTGAAAAACCTCTTTCTTCTTTCATCCCTTCTGATCTGATTTTGTTTCATCATTAATCTGTAACAAACTTGCAAAATATCCTTGCCTAATGATGAAAACCTTTTACTTGCCAAAAAATTTGATTGCCCCATGAAAAAGCCAGTGAAAATGAGTTTTTACTGAGTAAATCAGAACAAATTCAACCCTAACTACATTTCCATTGCCTTCTACTGATATCCAGGTCATTATCTTGACAAAAAAAAAAAATCTGAACTTCCTGGTATGAAAATGGTTGCACTTTAGGTACCTGATAGAAAACCTCATGTAGCTCAAACTGACTGATACATGTGCAAAAATTGACTCCAGAATCAAAAAATTCATCTTCTCCCGATTCCGGCGATATATGATAAGGCATACTTTTCCTTCCAGAAATGCCCAGAAACTTGATTTGAAAAACACTCCTCCGGTTGAAAGTTCAGGTTGCACATCTTTAAAATTGTAAATTTCAAAATTTAAAATAAGCTAAAGTTTTAACTTTAGCTTATAAGTCCCTTTGGATTTAAAATAATGTGCACATCACTTCCTTTTGGGAAAAATAATAAAAATATTATTTTTCAAACATATCATGTTTCTCCATCTCATTCCATCCGGGTCAACCTAAAGTTTGACCGAGTGACACGTGTCACTTACTAATGTGCTCCTTCAATGCATAGTCATTGCCTAGTCACTCATGCCATGTCATCGTCGCTACCTCGCAATATTAAAACTCATGCATCTTCTGCTTGGCAAGTTAACGAGAACCGTCGGATCTGCCATGTGGCGCAATCTGGTGCGCTCTTGAGTTTTTTATGCCACATCATCATCTACCTTGGAACTCGCTGCCACATGTCACATGTTGATTCACTGATGGCACTGTAAATGGGATCAACATAGCATTTTGACTCTCACCAGATTTTGCAAATTTTTCGGCTAGTCACTACCTCACTAGTCAGAATTTCTCGCCACTTTTCGATGGCGAGGTAGCGAGTTGCCGGATTTTGGAACTTTCTGGCAACTTACCTCTTGCTGATGTCATCCTTTTTCTCGGCATGTTCCATCAAAATTTTTCTTTGATAGTGTTAACGTCACCTCCGGCTGGTGTATCTAAGTTGGGACCCACAACATGGCATGCGGCTTTTCAAAAGCCATCTCTTTTGGGACATTGCTTATGTTGTTTAGAATCATATTTAAAGATTTAAAAAATATTTACCCACACCAATGTGGGATAATACCATAACTGCAGTTTCTTAATGATTTGCGTGGACTTTCTAATCATGCATGGGCATTTTTTAGCACGGATCTGCTCCTACAATCAATAGAAACTGTGAGTATTCTTCATCTTTTCGTGTTTCTTGGTCTATTTGAACTGCGTTTGACCTACAATTTTGGATGCATGGTTTTCTTCCTTAATGCCTACTACTGATCCTTATCGCATGATATTTCTTATGGCCCACTCATGGTGCTGCCTGGGTCTCACGTGAGGCTTGTTGATCAATTTTACTATTGAAGCCTCTCTTTTATCAATGCTTGGGGACTCTGACTGTTGGCGTCTGTTCTATGTGCCTTTAATTTGTAGATGCCCAGTTGAAAAACCATATCTTTCACAGATTATGTTCATGTCAATGATGCCAAAATGTCTTCCTCAAGATTCCCTACCAACCTCAAACTTTATTAAACCTATTTTATATTGGTCGCAGCCATATGCATTTGGAGTGTTCTCGAAGGAGACACCACGAATTCTTTTCTCTAGGACATTTGTATTTTTGTGGAGGCGACTGCCTAAAACATCTAGTGTTTATCCATGATTAGTAGGCCTACCATGGAAATATTTCTCCAACAAGCTTGACAATCTGTATAGCGTTGAATGGGCACGATGATCAGGCCAACTGGGCGGCAGGATAAATGGGAACCTCTCAAATTGCTCTCGTTTATGTTATGAGTTATTTCTTTTTTAATCAATTTCCACTACACGTTCTTCCTTACTGCCTGCGTTGTCTTCTTTAGTATTTTTTGTGTCTTCAGCTCTAAAAATGTGGACCCCTGCTTATCTTGGTGTGGGGACTTAGCAAAACGTGGCTCCATCTTTAGTTTCAACGTGACTTCCATTCCTCATTGCGCGGTCCTCCATTCTTCCTCTATTTTGATGCACCTCCTCTTTTGAAGTCTGCTATGGGAATCCTTTACTATGTGTTGTGGGTTCTATGAAAACTCATTTTTCATTATGGCTGCTTGAGTCACATCCCCTGTCTCAATGTGCAGCTCTTCAACTTTGACTGCATGGGAGCTCCCTGTTTCAAAAGGCGACTTCTAAGTTGGTGGCTTTGTCTTTTAATCTCCCACTCATGGCTTCATCTGCAGCCTACATGCTCTCTTTTCAATACATTGACTACTCCTTGACATGGCGCTGACTCCCCTTTTTAAAACATGCATTTCACTCCTTTAAAAAAAAATTTGTGGGCTATTCTTCTTCCTGAGGGAATGAAAAAGGGACTTCTCCTCGCAAGATTCCAATCACCTCTTCATATATATTGACCCTTTGTAAATATGAAAGTGGACCTGCCGGCATATGTTCATATTGAGAAGTAAGGCCATCCACCTCAAGACCAGATAATATAGGTAAAGCTACCATCTCAAGATAATACTCAACATACTCTTTGAACAAATGCAGTTTTCTTGTACATTCCTTCAAGTAACCTAGACTTTTCAAGAGCAATGCTACCCAAGCCTCTTGTCTGTACAATCCTGCAATAGAATCAAAGAATTTCTTGGCATTTCCATACTCCCTTGTAGAGAAATATTCATGACCCATCCCACTTCCAACATGATGAACCATTCTGCTAGCATTAACCATCTTATGCTCCTACTCAATGATAATAAATGTATATCAAATGTTGCCCTACATTTATCCTTTTGAAACAGAATGACAGATACATAATATGTATTTATTATTAAGACTGTTATCATTCTTTCTTCAAAAACATCTTTAAATTCCCTCGAGCTCTATCAGTCCTGTTGGATTCAGTCGGGCCCCAAAGTGGGTCCGGCTAAAAAAATTTTGTTTTCGAACAACTGATTTGCAAATTGATTCATTGACATCCTTAAACTGACTGGAATTCAATTTGAATGATAAATCATCACTTAAAAACTCATTTTACAACTTAACTATAGACTGTGAATGTGGTGCTAGGAGGTCTGTTGACTACCTTTGGAAACTGATCCAAACACCTGATCAGGCTCTAAAAACTAGCATATTGATTCTCTGTTCCACATACTTCTACCCCGTCGAATCTCATCTCATGAAAAAATTGGAGTCAAAAGATATTGACCATCAAACGCCCTTTTAGAATTACCTGCACCAAAACATGTCAGAAAACCATAAACTGGGTTTGGATTTGGTTCGAAAAACTAGGCAAATGAGCACATGGGGAAACAAAAATTGGGACACTAATTCTATGCCATGAGGTGAATACGAATATGGAATTTGGGTTCAAAGGTACAGCTAGGTACATAAGCTTCACAAAGCATTTATAGGCCTCAAACTGATCGATAGTGCTCAAAATTCAGACTACAATTTTGAGCGCCAACACAACTAATGATATTAATGGAGATATGATACATTGAGGATGTTACTTGAGATAGTACATGTTTTGGATTTCGTGGTAACTAGAGGTATCATCATCAATGCCAAAGAGGGAGATTATTCAAAACTACAATTGAAATATGTGTTATGTTTTCATTGATGTCAAACCTATTGGTGAGACATATTTTTATCTAATATGGGTGTCATATCTATTTGATTGATGAAAAGGATTTGAGAAGTTTTTCATAAAAAAAGTATCTAGAGAAAAGGTTGAGTTATAAAGAAGAAACTATAAATAGACACTTGGTTAGTTGGACTTTGACAAGATAAAGTGATTTTTAAAATCATGTTACAAGTGGAGAAGGCCATAATGCTAAACCCTTCAAGGTGTGATCAAAGATAGATCAAATACATAAGCTTGACTGAGAAATAGAGTAGATGATTAAGAAATTTGAAGTCTATAGAAAGTGATTCTAGTGTTGACCAAGTTCCAGAATAAGCCAAGAAAAATTAGTGTTGACCAAGCATCAGTATCAACCAAGTGATAGTTTATGTGCTCAAAAAGAAATCTAGTAGTGACCGAGTAACCCAATGATGACTGAGTGTCATAACACAGTGTTAGTAGAGAAACAATATTTTATCATTTTATGAGAAATTGTAACTTCTAACCAACTAAGTTGATTTCTTTGAATATGGAAATCATGTTGAAGATAAGGATCTATGAGTTAGATCATTTAATTCCAAAAGAGGATTAGGTAAATGACCTAAGGAATGGATTCTGAGAGAATTTTCTAGAAAAGAAGAGGATAAACAAGGTGATGATTAGATACATTGTATGTAATGGATCTAATTGTAAACCCTGAGATCTATGGTGATGTTTAAATGGAAAAAAGGTTAGAATTACATATTTAAGTAGGTATAAGAGAAGACTTTCAGTTTGTGTGAGAGAGTTCCAAAGTATTATTGTTGATGTTGTTGACTAGTGAATCTAAGTAGAAGGCTGAGAAGAGGTGAAGATTTGAAGAGTGATTGCTTGAAGGGTTGAGAAGAAAACTAGAGACTAAGATGACTGTGGAGGCCATATAGTCAATCAGCTTATGAGTAGAACAAATATCTATACATGAAAAGTGAGTTGTACTTAACATTTCAAAACTTTTTGTTACTTTCAAAATTATAAATAGTGTTTGAAATCCTTTAATCCAAGTTGACCTAACATTAATATGTAAATCCTTTAGCAAGGTGACATTCTAATTAAATATTCTAGTGCCCTCTAACAAGACCACTCCTAACAGGGTGATTTTATCCTTTAACAAGGTCACATTTAACAGTATGATTTGAAACCTTTAACAGGTTTGGCTTCTAACAAAGCTCACTTTAGAAGAGTGAAAATTGGTGACATGTTGCTGGTGGTTTTTCCCAAATTTGATTTCCATGTAAAATACTAGTGTCATACTTGTGTGGATGTTATTTATGGTGTTTTACTAATTAATATTTACATTCTAGAAGTTTTTTATATTTAGGACAATGGATAGCTACTTGATGTTACTATTAGTTGTGTGTAGAGATTGAGCTATGGAATGATAAGATTTGAAGTTGTTTAAGTGATTGTTTGTTCATTTGGTACATCTGGACCTTAGATAACTAATTCACCTCCCCCCTCCCCTCTTAATTATTCTAAATTTTCTAAAAATCCCTACCTCTTTCATATTAAATCTCATGAGAGAATGCAAACAACTCCAATGACAATGAAAAAAAACCCACAACATTGTATCTCATACTAACTTGTTAATTGTTGTATGGAAAGATAAGGATCTTTCTTAATGAAATTTAAAAGATGTCAAATACACATTTTAGAGGAAAAAGTAAGGATTGGACTAGGTTTTCTCATCATGTACAGATATCATAGTGAACTATTGCTTGATCATGGAAATGTCACTAAGCCCTTTCCTTAGTGTTTAATCATTATCCTAACTGTATTCACCACATTCTCATTACATGTGTTAGTCCATATTTGATTGGTTGTTATTTCTTTAATGGATTTTCTTGTTTGTGATATTTATTTTTTGCACTTCCAATGCACTTCCAATGCATTTTATTCATCATCTATAATTGTAGTAGCATCCTTTCAACATTTAGATAAATAGCATAGATGATTGAGCAAGTAGTACCTTGCACCAAGAAGTTTACTAGAGAGACTTTACTTGGAAGATTGGAAGTAGCAGAAGTAATCTTAAATAAATATGGAGAATTCTCCAAAGTGGAAACAACTTTAAGTGCATTAATTATTCTTCCTTCTTTATCAATAAGTGCAAGCACTAGTGGAGACTATCCTAGTAGCAGTTGACCCAAATCTAAGTAGGATAGAAGAATTGAAGAAGGAATCACCCTACTTGTAAGAAAACAACTAGATGGTAAGAAAATCTTCAAATATTGGACTTAGAATGAATTTGATCATTATGCTTCTAAGTGTCCTAAAAGAAAGAAAAGTTATAAGAAGAATTTTAATTCTAGAAGATCTGGAGGTTGCTTGTATCAAAATGAAGATGATGAGTTTGAGGAAAGAGTTCGGAGTGAAAGTGATGGTGAATTAGGACTTGTGGTTATAAAAGAAGACTATCCTAAAAAAGAATTAGAGAAGAAAAAGCCCTAGTTTTGCAAGTTGAAATAAGATCTGATTGGACTATAGATAGTGGATGTTCACATCATATGATTGGAGACATGAATAAGTTTGTTAAGTTCAAAAACTATGATGGAGGAATTGTTAGAGTTGGTAACAATGCATATTGTCATACCAAGGTAATAGGATCTATTACTCTTGATGGAAAGACAAACACGCATGATGTCAATTTTATTGATAGATTAAAGCATAACATATTGACTGTTGGATTGTTGGTTGATAAATTTTATGAGTTACAATTCATAGAGAAGACATGCAGTATCAAGGATAAAGATGGTAAGTTGATTCAAACTGGTATAAGATCCAGAGGTATTGTGTTTCAATTGAATCCAATAGACTTGTTTGGTTGAAAATGTGGATAATAGTTAGTTATTTCATAGAATATTCTATCATATGAACTTTGACAACATTTATTAGTACATTTCTTGTTAGAGATCTACCTAAAATTGTGAAACATACCAATGTTCTGTAAAAAGAATGTGGTATGGCAAAGCATAAGAAAGTTTTTTTTCCAAACAAGAAGTTCACTACTATAGTGAAGTTGGAGATTGTACATATAGATTTTTGTGGTCCTACATGAACAAGAGGATTCTATGGTAAAAGCTACTATGCAATTTTCGTTGATGATTTTACTAGAATGATGTGGGTAGCATTTCCTAAGGAAAAGTTTGAAGCATTTGAAAAGTTTAAGTTGAGAATGAATTTGGTGTAAAGATAAATTTTTTGAAATCAAATAGAGGTGGAGATTTTATTCTTGAAAATATATTGATACAAGTATGAAAATATGTTTCAATCATTATTTTGTCACTAATGTAAAACCTACCACTTGCTGGTAAGAAAATTGCTTAGATGATTTTAGTACTATCATTTATTTGATTGATGAAGAGGATTTTATCAAATGAGGTAACAATAGCACCTAGAGGAAAGTTTGAGTTATGATATAGAAAAGGAGTACAAGGATCGGTTAAGATAGTGATATTATAGTGCATTTATAATCTACATAAGGTTACAAAGAATGGATACACTAATTAGTTCAGAAGAACAAGTTAAATGAATTGTGTCTACCAAGCTTAACAATCTACACAATAAGTTCCACGAAAAGTTATTGTAAGCTGACTAGAAAATTAGTTGAAGCTGAGAAAAGTCAATTTCAGTGTAAGTCGAGTAAAGTTTAGTTGATGCTGAGCACCAGTAAAATTTAGTTCATGCCGAGTGTTTTGATAGTGGATGCCAAGCAACATAGTATGTGTTGAGTATGAAAAGCAAGTTAATGTTGAGTGTCAGCATTATGAGAAAGATCATGAATTTGATAAATCTGAGTTGATAAGTTTGATTTTTTGGATTTTTGCAAACTATGTGGAAGATAACCTTGATGAGCTAGTGGTATAGAATTCATGGTGAACCATTTTGAGGCAAATTAAAAGAAGATTGAAGGAGAAGTTTCTAGAAGGGAATGAAATGAAATGATGAGTAGATTCATTGAATCCTACCTAATCCAACCTTATCCCAAAATGGACGATGGAGGATTAATAGAAAAAGATCTTAATTCTCTATTTATAGAGATGGTTGGTTAGAAGCAAAGGTTGTCATGTGTGATAAACTAATGAAGACAAGGAGTCTAGTGTATTGCTTCATTCAGTGGCCTAAGAGAAGAAACTGCACTGGCAAGAAAAACAAGAAAGCATAAGGGTATGGATGCTTGAAGGGTGAACAAGCTATCAAAGCTGAAGTATGTAAAAGCCAGGTAGAATGGAGGATTGAAAATGGAGATCTCTAATCTACAAATTGGAGTTGTAAGTTGTTATTAGATCAAGCCTTACTATTACTTTCTAATCATTGTACTAGTCTAGGGTAAATCCTTTGGATTAAGGTTGACCTAATAGTCATTTGCAAATCCTTTAATCTAGTGATATTCCAAGTGAATGATCTAAAGTCCTCTAATAAGGCTCACTCCTAACAAAGTGATTGAATTTTTTTAACTAGGTAACATTTAACAATGTGTATTGTAACCTTTAACAGGGTTGACCTTTCATAGGGCATCACTTCATAAGAGTGAGAATGAGTAGCATGTTACTGGTGGTTTTTTCCAAATTAGATTTTCATGTTAAATCATTGTGTCAAATGTGTTATTGAATCTATTATATTTCATGTTTACATTTCCGTAAAGTTGATTATACAGTAACTGACAAGCTTAAGTGATTCTATGATCTAATGGATGAATGCATGATGAAAATGATTTATGGATATGGATTCACCTAGTTGTGAAAAGTTTTAATTGTACATCTAGACCCTATATAACTTATTCACCCTCCCTCCCCCACTCTTGGTTATTCTAAAGAATTCCAAAAAATTTTGTATCAGAACCATCCACTTAAGGGGACTGGTTTGAAGATGTTAGAAGTAAAAATATCAAAATGTCAAAAAGAAAGGTGCCCAAGCTTAATAGAGATAACTTTCTTGCATGGAAAACTTTGATGAAGATATTCTTGGGAGGTCTTGGAGATCATTTACAATCTACCATCATCACTAAGCATGTTGACCCTAGTAAAGATCTAAAGAAGAAGAAAGAACACAACCAGACAATGTTGGAGATTGCCTCTACCCTAAGTTATGCTGATTTTGATGATATCAAGGGTTATGATAGTGCAAATAAAATTTGGGATGCTCTAAACACTATCTAAAAAGGTGAAAAAAATGTTCTAAGAGCCAAATCTAAAATTCTTAGAGGTAAGTTTGATGATATTAGAATGCAAGAAGGTGAGAATATTGCTCAATATTGCTCTAGGATAAAAGATGTTGTTAATGCAATAAGAGGAGCTAATGGTAATTTGGTAAAATAGATGATGAGATTATACTAAGAAATGTTTTAATAACACTACTGCCTATTTATGCTATTAGATTTTTTGGAATACAAGAACTAAGATGTATACTAGGCATTGATCTAACTCTTAAAGGATTGGTAGGTAGGCTCAGTGCTTTTAAGCTATCTAATTTTGATAATTAAAAACCTAACAATGTTGAATCTACTTTCAAATTCAAGCTATCATTAAAGGAACCTAATGAGAAGACAAAGAAAAAGGTAAAATATGTGTCCACTAATAGTGATACAGATGAGGAAGATGTAGAATAACTTTAAGCACTAGCAGCAAGGAGATTTCATAGAGGTAAAGGCAAGTCCAAAGGTAAGTTACCTATCATGTGTTTCAATTGCAATGATATTAGTCATATTGCTACTAAATGTCCATACAAGAAGAATTACAAAGGTGGAGACAAGTTCAAAATAGAAGAGATGAAGACAACAAAGATTACAAAGAAAAAGGAAAGAAGTCTTACTACATTGTTGAAGAGGAAAAAAAAGATGGATCTGATGATCATGATGATGAAATGAAGTATGTTGCAATGAAGGATGAATCTAATTAGGATGAGGCAATTGCACTGGTGGCTTGTGTGAACAAGAATGACAGATGGATCATTGAAAGTGGGTTTTCACATCACATGACTCGAGATGAAAGTAAGTTCATTACCTTGAATTATTATGATGCAAATAGTGTAAGGTTTGGTAATGATGCACCCTATCTGATAAAAGGAAAAGGTTCTATCAAACACACAAAAAGGATTTTATGTAATAATGATTACTATATTGAAGGACTTAACTATAATTTGTTGAGTGTGTCATAACTAAATAATTCAGGTTGTAAGGTTGAGTTTGAGAACAAGATTTCTAAGATATATGATACTGATGGAAAACTATTTGGAAAAGGTGATCAAACTAGAGGTAATCTAGTCTACCTTGATATAGAGGATGCTACATGTTTAGTTATATAATTTGATGATGTTTGGCTATGGTACGAGAGGTTATATCATGTTAATTTTGATAACTTGGTTAGTATCAGTAACATGAGAAGAGTCAGAGGTTTTCCTAAGTTGAAGAAACTTGACAATATAATTTGCAAACAATTTTAATTGGGAAAAATGACAAAGTCAAGTTTTAAGAGTAAGACTCATACCTCTAACCAAATATTAGATATTTTTCATACTGATTGGTGTACACCAATTCATGTGCAAAGCTACAAATGAGATAAGTACAATATGTTATTTGTTGAAGATTATTCTAGAATGATGACAGTTATGTTTCTGAAATAGAAATTTGATGCTTTCCAAATGTTTAAGTGGTACTTACAAAGAGTTCAGAGGGAAATAGGTAAAAGTCTAAAATGTATGAGATCTGATAGAGGAGGATAATTTACATCAAATGAGATTGAGATATTTTGCAATGATAGAGGAATCAAAAGATAGATATCTACTCCTAAGACCCCTCTACAAAATGGAATTGTTGAAAGGAGGAGCAAGTCTATAATAGACTATGCTAGGAAACTCATGATGGAGAAAAATGTTGCTTTGAAATACTAGAGAGAAGCTGTAATTATAGCTATCTATACCTTGAACCATGTGCAAGTCAAGAAAGATACTCAATCAGCACCTTTTGAAATATGGTATGGATATTCACACAATGTAAATATTTTAAGATATTTGGAAGAAAGTGTTATATTATCAAATATTTTAGGAATGGTATATTAGATGCAAAAAGTGAAGAAGGTATATTCCTTGGATATTCCACAAGAAGTAAATCTTATAAGTGTTTAAATACTAACACTAATAAGGTTGGGAAAAGTGCAAATGTGCAATTTGATGAGTACACAGAAGTACATGAGACTAAACCTATGAAGGAACCAAAAGAATACAAATCATTTGTGTACTTTTATGAAGGTATTTTTATGGATAAAGATGGTGTAAATCAAGTTGCAAATCAATAGCAAGTTTCAATGACTGTCTAGTCACATACTATGCATGTCGAGTTGCATTTAGGAATCGAGCTACTTTTAGGTGTCGAGTTACAAAATGAAGTTGAGGTACATTCAAATTTTGAAATTAGTTTATTGCAAAGAGATGTTGAACTACCTAACAAATATGTACATAGTGATTTAAAATTTGAGAGACAAAGTGAAGAAAATAGAGTAGTACTAAGATTGTCTAAGTATGTCAAGAGACATCACCCTGCTACACAAATCATTTGAGATAAAGATGCTAGACCAATGACAAGGAAAAATTTGAGAAATGATACATTTTTTCTTAACATGAATAAACCTAAAATAGTGAAAGATGCCTTAGAAGATGTGGATTGGAGTAAAGCCATGAAAGAAGAGATTGAACAAATTTAGAAAAAGAAAAGACATGGATTTTAGTTCCTAGACCAAAAGACAAAAATGTGATTGGCCCCAAGTGGGTATACCAAAATAAGTTAGATGAAAATGGTGAAGTCACAAGTAACAAGGAAATATTAGCTTGTAAAGGATATGCACAAGAAAAAGGGATAGATTATGGAGAAACATTAGCTCCTATTGCAAGATTGGAAGGAGTAAGAACTCTACTTTCTTACTCTGCATATAAAGGTTTTAAAGTTTACCAAATAGATGTCAAGTCTACATTTCTATATGGTATATTGGAGGAAGAGGTTTATATAAAATAGCTAGTAGGATTTTTTGATGTTAACAAAAAAAAAATGGTATGTAGACTACACAAAGCTTTATATGGTTTGAAGAAAGCACCAAGAGCATGGTATGAAAGGCTTAATAATTATCTTGCGATGATTGGATTTGAGAGGACTAATGATAACAACAATCTATACTTGAAGATAGAGAAAGGAAAAGGTATTTTATTATTTGAAATTTTTGTTGAAGATATCATATTTAGAGTTCAAGATACTTTATGTAAGGCTTTTGTAAATGAACTGAAGAAAGAATTTGAGATGTCTATGTTTGGAGAGATCAAGTTCTTTGTGTGTTTGCAAGTACATTAGGTGAAATATGGTATATACATCACTAAATCAAAATATGTAAAGGAGATATTGAAAACTTTTGGATTGGAGGATTCCAAGCTAGCAAGCATGCCTATGGTGAAAGGCCATAAATTGTTAAAGAATGATGATTTAGCTGAACTGAATCAAACATTATATAGGTCTATGATTGAAAAATTATAATATGTAGTACACAATAGGCTTGATATTGAATTATTTATTTAGATAGTTACAATATTTTCTACTAATCCTAGGGAGAATCATTTTGTGGTTGTTAAGAGAATAATGCGATATATGTAAGGAATAGAAGACTCTAGTCTATACTACAAGAAAAATGAAAATTTTGAATTGAGAGCCTACATTGATATTGATTGGGATGGAAATATTGATGACAGAAAGAGCACTAGTGGAGGAGAATTTTTCTTAGACAAAAGGTTGGTTACATGGACTAGCAAGAAAAAAAATTGCATCTCTCAATCTATTGTTGAAGCTGAATATGTTATTGCTGCAGTAAATTGTACAAACATTTTATGGATCAAACAACTACTCAAAAGTATGAAGGAGGAAATCACTAAACCTATGATACTTTATTGTGATAACACAAGTGCTATAAATATATCAAAGAATCTTGTGATGCATACAAAGACTGAGAACATTTTAATCAAGTACCATTACTTGAGAGAGTTAGTTCAAGATAAAAATGTGAAGATAGAATATGTTAACACAAAAGAGAAAATAGTTGATATCTTCACAAAAGCATTACCTAAGGATGATCATGAGTATCTAAGATATAAACTAGTGGTGATACCGCTATCAAATGATATCTAAAAGGCATGATGAATGCCTTGCATCAAACAAATTGATTGCCATATGTTACACATTGATGTAGTGGATCTTACTTTAGGAGCTACCTAAAGTAATCAAAGAGATAGAATTACAAATCAGTCACAAGCTAGGTGACAAAAAGAGAAATTGAAAATGTTCATATCTGTATATTAAAATGATAAGTCTTTGGCATTGTTGTCAAAGAGGGAGATGAAAGAAAACATAAAAGAAACATGGAATACCTAGTAAAAGGGATTTAATGTCAAAGGAGATATAAAAAGTGATCTGGAGGGAGTCATAAGGATGAATTAATTGATTGTCTATTGATCATAATGAAATTTTGTAACCTATTTAGACAATGAAAGATGCTGATAGAAGGAGAGACTTCAATACAAAGAAATATTTTCTTTTTGGTATTTTGTTGGTTGAACTTAGTAAGTTTGGTCGGTTTTGTTTACCATTAATGACAAAGAGGGAGATTATTGAAAACAAATTGATACATGCATGAAAATGTGTTTCAATCATTTTTTTGTCACTAATGTCAAACCTACCCCTTGCTAGTAAGGCAATTGCTTAGATGATTTTAGTACTATTAATTGTATGATTAATGAAGAGGATTTGTTCAAATGAGTTAACAATAACACCTAGAGGAAAGGTTGAGTTATGATATGGAAAAGGAGTACAAGGATTAGTTAAGACAATGATATTATATTACATCGATAATCTACTTAAGGTTGGAAAGAATGGATGCACTAATTAAGTTTAGAAGAACAAGTTAAATGAATTGTGTCTACCAAGCTTTACAATCTACACAGTAGGTGTCGAGAAAAGAAAGTATCAACCAAACAAAAAATAAATTGGAGCCAAGAAAAGTTAATTTTAGTGTAAGTTGAGTGATACAATATAAGATGAGTAAACTTTAGTTGATGCTGAGCACTAGTAAACTATAGTTCATGTCGAGTGTTTTGATAGTGGATGTCAAGCAATGTAGTATGTGTCAAGCATCAAAAGCAAGTTAGTTTTTATTGTCAAAATTATGAGAACGATCATGAATTCAATGAATCTGAGCTGACAAGTTTGATTTATTGGACTATGTGAACCATGGAAGATAAGCTTGATGAGTTGAAGCCACAAAATTCATGGTGAACTATTTTGAAGCAAATTCAAAGAAGATTGAAGGAGAAGATTCTAGAAGGGAATGAAATGAAATGATAGATAGATTGATTTAATTCAACCCAATCCAACCTAACCCTAAATTGGACGATGGAGTATGAATGGAAAAATATATTTATTCTCTATTTATAGAGATGGCCGGTCAAAAGCAAAGGTTGTCATGTGCGAGAACCTAAGGAAGACAAGGATTCTATGGTATTAATTCATTTACTGACCTAAGAGAAGAGAATGCATTGGCAAGAAAAGAAAGAAGGCTTAAGGGTATGTATGCTTGAACGGTGAACAAGTTGTCAGAGTAGTAGTGTGTGAAAGCCAAGTAGAATGGAGGACTAAAAATAGAGTTTTGTAATCTAAAAAATGGAGTTGTAAGTTTTTATCAAATCAAGCCTTACTATTTCTCTCTAATAATTGTATCAATCTTGGGTAAATCCTTTGGATTAAGGTTGACCTAACAGTCATTTGTAAATCTTTTAACTGGGTGACACTCCAAATGAATGATATAAAGTCCTCTAACAAGGCTCACTCCTAATAGGGTGATTAAAATCCTTTAAGTAGATCAGATTTAACAATGTGCATTGTAACCTTTAATAGGGTTGGCCTTTCATAGGGCATCACTTCAGAAGAGTGAGAATGAGTAGCATGTTACTGGTGGTTTTCCTAAATTGGATTTTCATATTAAATCATTGTGTCAAATGTGTTATTAAATCTATTATGTTTCATGTTTATATTTTTCCAAAGTTGATTTGGCATTAACCTACAAGCTTAAGTTATTGTATGATATGGATGCATGCATGATGAAAATGATTTATGGATATGGGTTCACTAACTTGTGAAAAGTTATAATTGTACATCTAGACCTTGGATAACTGATTCACCCACCCACCCTTAGTTATTCTAAAGAATTCCAAAATTTACTTCTTGAGAGTTTAACATCTTTTGTGAAGAAAATGGTATTAAGAGATAGCTATCAACATCTAATACTCCTATGAAAAATGGGATTGTTGAAAGAAGAAATAGGTTTGTAAAGGAAGCACCAAGAGAAATGATGCATCCAAGACATTTTAGAGAGAAGAAATCAACACAGTAGTATCTACCATGAATAGAATGTGGATTAGAAAAGGTACAAATGAGACTCCCTATGAATTATGATTTGGACATGCACCTTCAATAAAATATTTAAGAATTTTTAAAAGTAAGTGTTACATAAAGAGAGATGATGATATTAGTAAGTTTGATGCAAGAAGCGATGAAGATATGTTACTTTTTTATTTGTTTAAAAGAATATATTATAGATGTTTCAATTAGAGAACTAAGACAATTGTTGAGTGTGCAAATGTGAAAGTGGATGAAAATTTTGGAGATAAAGAGAGAATGTTGGGTTATATTTATGATGAAGAAGGAGATAATCTTAAAAATATTAGAGAAAATATTGAATTTTTCTTTGAGACTGATAATGATTTTTCAGATGATGTTCAAATTGTTGAACAAAGAGAAGAACAAAGATCTGAACCTAGAGAAAAAGTAAGAATTGAAACAACAATACCCACACTAAACCATAATTTGACTAAGAATCATCCTAAGAAGATTATTGGAAGCAAAAAAAAAGAGTAATGAAAAGTAATATTGTACATGAGCAATCTACTGGCTTCTTCATTAACAACTTTTGAATAACCCAGTGATAAGAAAAAATACACTTAGGGGAATCTAATTCCCATGTTCAATGAACCTATTCACACACAAGGGACAACTATAAGGCTATTTAATCTCCTTCTTCACTTCAGGCTTTGCAATACCTAGGTGGGTGAACCTCAAATTTTTTATATGGTACCAATGTAAATGCATATAAATGAATCTATATAACAGATAAAAAACCTTTATCTTCTATGTTTATGTAAACATTCATGGACATGAAATAGATAATAACAAGACACATGAATTTGATAAACTAAGTGAGGGTAAATCTTAAACTGAAAGGGAAAAGATATTCAATTAATGATTACATTAGCAAAACCTAGGTATGCAATAGCAAAAGATGTAATCTCCAAGCTAATTAGTCCCTTATCCATTGGGCATTAACTAAGTCAAAACATACACATGGATACCATAATATACTCATATACTTAGATATTAGATCTATCTATCTACTTTGTAAATAGACATGTTTTCATAAGAACTCTCATACTTATTGAATATCCTCCTAGTGAAAACTGCAACCCTGTTAATGTAAATAAGAATTTACATGGATCTTTGTTCCAATAGAAAATCTATCGAGACATAAAACCTTAAGGGATTGCAAAAGGGTTTAAGCTCTTTGTTTTTAAACACAAAACATTACAAATAATAGAGGAAGGAGATGAGAATCAGAATGAAACTAAGAAAATGAAGCTTTTGTATTAATCTCATTGAAACCAATATATCATCTATATGCCAAAACTTAGAGAATATACAATGAATGAATGTATCTTATGGATACTTCAAAAGAAACTACAACATGCTATTCAAAATAGAGAAAATGCTAAGAAATGTGGAATCACAATTGTGGTGGAAATTTCAATCAGACTAGAAGCAACAGAGTGGTCACATAGTAGTAAAAAAATGTTTAGAATTGGAACCCTTACAATGAGTAGACAAGAATAATATATAAACAAGAAGTCCAAATCAAAATTTGATTCATGCCAAGTGTCCTACTAAAACTCTTTATTTCATTTTTGTTGAAACTATCTCTTCTCCATCTACCGACAATCAAAATTGATTTAATGTTGTTGTAGAGTATTTGATATATCTATTTAAAAAGTAATGAGGAAAACCCCCTTCTAAAGGAACATCAGATATCCAATAAGATGTGAAAATATTTTACAATCTAGTCTTGCTTTGTCTTCATCTTCCCTTGACATCAATCCAACTGTCTCCTACCAATGAAACTTTATCCTCTATATTTTCCTTTAAAACATTCAATACTATTATTTAAAGTGGCCAGTGAATTTGATCTGATGCATATCTTATCAAAAACTGATCTTATCTCATTCTAAAAAAGAAAAACTACATTAATGCTGAGAAATATCCCAAAGTTATAAATCTACCTGTAGCTCTTGCCAATGAAGACCTGTATAAAAATTGATTGCAAAAATTGAAAATTTAGGCCCTCCTAATTCTGGTAGTATATTATACTGCATATTTTGGATAGAAATTGTACCTCTAGAGTCAATTTGAAAAACCAAGCTCCGAGCCATGAACTAGACATTTAATTGAAAATTTTAAAAAAACATATAGTTTTAACTCTATAACATCTCAAATTTGATTTAAATCTTTCAACTTCATCTTGGATGAGCTCTCATTGAAATATTTGTTTTGAATATTTGATTTTACTCTTATTTTCCTTATCTCTCAAATCAAAAGATGCCACTTGTCATATTTTCATTTGTTGAACTGCTCTTAGGTGGACCCCACACAATTTCATGCATTTATTTGAAACATTTGAAATTTTTAACTATTCCCCTCCTGAAGCTATGATCTCATGATGTTACGATCAAATCCAAATCATAGCATCTTAACATAATTTTTCTCACCTCCTAACTATACAATCAAGGCTTCATCATAACATCTCCAATCAAAATTGCACCTACCCTGATCTTACAATCCACCATAACATTGTAACTCCCATTTGTTTTGTCTTGTCATCTCTCAACCAGCATAGCATCATAGGCCTCCATTTTACTCTGATAATGCTACAAACTAGCATAACATCAAAAGCCTCCTCATTCTTTGTTATGAACTCACAATGGGCCTTAGTTTCATTGTCACGTGGCACTCCATTGTTGACTACAACTTGTGTACTTGAATGGTCATTGTTATGAGCTCATGAAGGGCCTCTATTTGATTTCTACATGGAATTCCATTATTGACTACAACTTGTGCACTTGAATGGTTAAAATTTGTTGACTTCCAATTGCCAATGGTATGAGCAAGCCCCTCCAAGCAAGTCTTGCACTACAATCAAGGTGTTGTCTTTGAGACAATCCATATTTGAAACATCAACATATTAAAAAAAGGAAATGTCCTTCAAAATATGACATGTGGGATAATGTTATATCCTTAAAAATGATTTCTCTCTCCACTTTCAAACATAGAGTAATCATTTCCACACTAGCACTTCACCATAGTCTCAATCCTAACCAATGGAACATGCACTAACTAATATTTTAGTTTTAATTTCTCTGCACATCCCCATGATTGCAAAGATAATGAAGGACACCACAACTTTCTAGATATGCTATCCATTTGTATGCATTGAAAGTGGGTAAATAGGTATGGGGTTCTTTATTTTTCTCCATTCATTAGTGCTTGTTGAGACTCTAACTGGGCACTTTTCCATCCTTTCTAGTTGTAGCTTATAACTACCTCTTGTGTGAGGCTCTTCCTTCTTACATGGAGTGCAGTTTTAGTCCTTGCCTCCCCTTTCCTATCATCTTCTTGCATGTGGACTACTCTATTTTGCAATTGTCTCCCTTATGTCATGGATGCCAAGTACCCACTGCTATCGTGGTCTCCTTTTCTTCTTGGTGAGTCCTATTTCCCCTGTCATGGATGTCCACATACTTATTGTTGCCTTCAATGTTGTGGTCTCTCTTCAAATTCCCCCTCCCCTCTATATAGACTAAAAGAAATCCTCTCAAAATCTTCCCTTTTGATAAACACTCGTACATCTCTCTCATCCATTAAGCACTCAATATTGAGCAAGGCCTCAATGTTTGCACTGAGAACCTTCTTTAGCTTCTCATAGGTATTGCTACATTTTTTTAAGGGGCTAGGCATAGTTGTGTGTATGAGACACTAGAGTAGGGGAAGCTCTTCTTGAGTAAGTACCCATCGACATGTAATTATAATTTGATGGATAGGGAGAAACATGTTTCATTCCCATTTTTTCCATACTCTGTTACCTTCCAATTTTAAATTGTACATCTTTATGTACTTACACAACATGTGTAATACTCACAACATAAGCTCAATATAACATTGTTTCAAAACTCCCTCCCCTATCCTCAAATCTTTCTCTTCATTTTAATTGAAGATATGTTCAACAGCTGGAGGGTTGATGGCATTCTCAATGTGGAAGGAGGGCTTCAGTAGGGGCATAATCCTGAAATATACCCTAGAGAATGACAATTCAAATCATTAAAAACTTGTAATGAGATGGGACACTACTGGAGGCATAGAGGTGAACCTAGTTATTCCATAATTATCTACCCTTGAGATGGTCATATCAACATAGACCTTCTTAGCCTTGTTCTCCTCTCGATTCAAGATTCTTCCACCTATAGTTTGTAGGATTAGTGTCTCCCAAAGAATTTGATGCAATCTTTGTCAAATCATCCCCGTTAGTCACACATCAAAAATAATCAAAAGGTTTGGTACACCTCTAGATAGGTGCTAACTAGAATGATTTATTTGACCTTTGGATTTGTAGGGAAGACAAGAAAGCAAGTAAAAGGAAGTGTTTACTTTAGTAATAATATGGATAAGATGTTATGTGCTTGCCCTACTCCAAAGTTTCTCCCCATTTTCCCTGATCGTACCTTATTCCACACACCCATTGGATCTTGGTTGATGAAAATATGTGTAAAATGAATGCAAAATTGGTGATCATAGTCATCTTAACATTTTGAGACCTTTTGTCCTTCATAGCATGTTGTTGATTTGATGGAATCAATCAGGCCCCAAAGTGGGTCTGACTATAAAAAAAAAAAATTTGAAACACTTGATTCCTAGAATTGATCCACTAAGATTTTGACACTGACTAGATTCAAATTCAACCATTGAATCATCATTAAAACTCATTTTATCACTTATCTAAAAACTGTGATTCACTACTAGGAAGGCCTATAGGTTGGCTTTAAAAACTAACCAAACCAAATAATTGGGCTTTGAAAATTGAAATGCTAATACTTTGTTCTACATCCTTGCAACTTGTTAGATTTTGTGTCATCATGACACATAGGTCAAAAGATATTGACTATCAAAGTTGCCTTCCTAAAATTGCCTACAAACCAACATGTTAGAAAACAAGAAAGTGCATTTGGTTTTGGCTTTGAAAATAGCACAAATGGATACTTGAGGTCATGAAAACTAGGGTACTAGTTCACTAGCATGAGGAGAACATGAAATTTTGATTTGGACTCATGAAAAATAATAGGGTGAGTTTGGCAAGCTTTCGAAGTGAGGTACTCAAAATTGTAGAATAGTTAACTTAAGCAAAAATGTGGTTTTCGAAAATGGAATGGACCTAGGAAAGTGTGCAAACAAATTGGTCCAGACTTAAAATCTAGCACACTTAAAGTATTTTTGTATTGGAACATAGTGGTACAAACCATTTGATCTCATCTATTATTGATTCAAATTTACGACATCTCAAATAAAGGTACTGATCAATCTACCTTTCATAATGGTTATAAATTTCATTTGGAATCACATTTGAAAACTGATCAAACAGACTTTCCATAGGCTCAAATTCGGAACATATAAATTTTGTGACCTCTATAAAACAATGCAAAAGGAGATTTATGAGTATTATCACCTAGGGAAAAGTTATAATCAGTCAAATAGGGCTTCCCAGAATTCTAAGAAATATGCATTAGCATGATAGAGATGAGTAACCAACTTCGAGGGATTCAAAACCTAATCAAAACATATCAAAATGAAATGAAAAATGAAACATAGGTTCATTGATATTTATATTAAATACTTCAAAACTGGTGAGTCATGAAACATAACTGAGTGCAAAATAGTCAAATGCAAACTAGGCTTCCTATAGATGTTTAACACTTGGCAAAAATGTTGATTTGAATAGTGTTGAAAACAAAACTTCATAGAATGACTTGGAATAAAAATTTATCATTATAGGATGCATGGATATGATGAATTCAAGGTGTTAGAAAAATTAAACACCTCTTAGACCTTAAAATGATAGTTGGGTATGCAAGCAAGAAAATGCGCTTATAAGACTCAAAGTGACTCAATTTTTTTGAATGGTACTCAAAATGGAAATTCAATTTTGAGTTCCATCATAATCATGTTTGATTTCTCAAATTGAACCAAAAAGTGTAGATGAGGCATGCAAGGATGATCATTGGAGTCAATAAATGAAGGAATAACTAGATCAAATTGTAAAAAATGAGACATGGGAATTGGTTCCCAGACCTAAAGAAAAAAATGTTATAGGAACCAAATGGGGTTTTAGAAATAAGATTAATGAACAAGATAAAGTTATGTGGAATAAAGATATATTGGTATGCAAAGGATATTTATAGAATGAAGGAATAGACTGTGAAGAAACATTTTACCCTAATGCTAGACTTGAAGCATTAAGAATGTTCTTGACATATGTACCAAGTAAAAAAATTAAAGTGTATTAGATGGTTGTAAAGCCAACATTTCTAAATGGAGAGTTTGAAGAAGAAGTATACATTGAGAATCATGAAGGATTTCATTTGATATAAGTAAAGGACATGGTATGAAAATTTAATAAATCATTGTATTGTGTAAAGCAAGCACTTAGAACCTAGTAGCAAGATTGGTCATAAATTTGGAAAAATTGGGACTTGCTAAAGGCATGGTAGATAGTAATTTGTATTTGAAAGAAATTGAGAATAGATTACTAATCATTGTGATATTATTTGAAGACATAATATATGGAGGCAATGATGAATCAAGTGATAATTTTGTTGATGAAATAAAGAATGAGTTTGAGATGACTATGATTGGCAAGATTAAAAAATTTCTTAGGTCTACAAATTGTAGAAAATAGTGATCATATTTTCTTATCACAGGCTGAGTATTTGAAAGACTTGTTGAAAATATTTGGCTTAGAAATTAGTAAGCCTATTCATACACCTATAAAAATTGATCACAAGTTATCTAGAAAAGATGAGACACCTATAGTTGAACAAAAGAAGTATAAATCTATAATTATAGGTTTGCAATATCTAACTCACACCAAATCAGAAATAGAAAATCTACTTGGGATAGTAGAAATATTTCAAGCTAATCCTAAAGAATCATATTATGTAGTAGTAAAATGAATATTCATATATTTGAAGAGTATACCTAATTTTGGACTATGGTATGACATATCAAGTGATTTTATTGTGTTCTTATACTGGTGTAGATTGAGAAAGTAGTATGGATGATAGAAAGAGCACCACTGGTAGAGCATTTTTAATTTGAGGAATATTGGTTGCTTGGATGAGCAAGAAATAGGATTGTATTTCATAGAGTATAATGGAAGGAGAGTATTTAGTCAGAGAAAACAACTATAATTAGATCATGTGGATGAAGTAGATGCTAAAGGACATTAGGATATAATTTTCAAAACATATTATTATACATTATGATAACACAAGTATAGTAAGTATGTCTAAAAATCACATTTTTGCATTCTAAGACTAAGCATATATCTATTAAGTATCATGTTCTAAGAGAGAAAGTTGCAGAGAAAGAGATCAGACTAGAATATGTAAGTATAAATGAGTAGATAATAGATATCTTTATGAAGCCTTTCCCTCAAAGATATATTTGAATATTTATGAGGTGTGCTTGGGGTTATGACCTTATCTACTTCTGAGTCCAGTGATATAGAGTATTATTATTTATTTGGACTAAATTTTAATGCTTCCTGTATGGGGGAGTATTTAAAATGAGAGAATTCATCAAGGGCTCTTGATATAGAACTATGTCTTTGGAAACTTGAGTTGATTGAAGATGTTGAAAAAATGATTGACATAATGAAGCCTTTCTAATTGATGTCAATTGGGGATAAGTATACATGAAAAACATCTCCTATGTATAGGGGAGAAGTATTTGACAAGAAACATTGAATGGGGGAGAAGTGTGAAGACTAATGAGCATCCATGAAATATTGAGATTTTTAATGAGAGTTAGAGTGTGAACAACTAATATCAATCATAACAATGAGAAAGAATAGAAAAAGAACTGTTCCAATGAGTTTCAGATTTGATTGATGAAGAGGATTTGAAAAGAAGAGAAAAGTAGAAGTAGCATTAGAGTTTGATTTGGTATTCTTGGAACTTAGATGTTATTCATCTATGTTGACATCAAATCCAAATAGGGAGATTGTTAGCATGAATGATGATGGTATTCCTTTCATGGAGTATCCTAACAATTGGAAAAAAGGATAGCATGGTTGACATATTGCATTCGTGACTGTGTCTATCATTGATGTCAACATAGCATTGTTTCTATAAAGAATCATAGAACAAGGCCATACAAATTATACATTGTGTATAATGTTACACATAGTTAAGGATTTAGTCTATATAGTGCCCTAATGAAGCAGACAAGACTGCTTATAGAGAGTTGAAGACATATGAGAGTTATTCATGAACTAAAAAGGATAGTATGTAGACAGAGTACTTGAGAAGCAATTTCTTATATTTGGATTATATCTTTTAATGAGGATAGAATCTTGATATGAAAATTTAACAGTGATAGTAGATAGCCTAATGGAGATGTCAATAAGTGTGCAAGGTCAAATGTCACATGTATGAAAAGATGTGAAGACTTTGAGCCTATAGTATTGTGTAATTATAAAATAATTGTTTATCTTAAAGAGGTCCTATTATAATTAATTAGGAAAGCCTCAAGGCTGACTCAAGGAATAATTTTGAGGATATGGTATAAAGGAAGGTTATTTTTTTTTGTGATTTTACATTTGAAGTAAAAAAATTGTAAGTGATATGCAAAGTTGGTAAATGCGTGTAAGCGACCAATGGATTATTTGGATGCAAGACTGGTGATTTGATATTGCTCGATCAGAAGAGGATAAGTCCAGTTAAGAGGATAGAGGAGATTAATTTGTTTGATTTATTTTATTCTGCAAAGAATAATATAGATTCTAGTTGGACAGTGAGTTTGGTGGCCTTTCCCTAAATTTTTTTGGATAGTGGGTTGTTCTTCCTTCCACAACTCCTACCAGGGTTGGAATCTCCTAACAAGGATTCAAAGTCTCTGAATAGGAACTAATATGCACTAAATGTATTTCATTGGATCCTAATAGAATTTATCCTCTTACAAGAAAATTTAATATTAGTACATATTTTTGTGGGTACCATCCCCATCAGGGTTTCCCTACTTAACATATCTAGTATTATTGTGTATGAGTATCTTCTTATGGTTGTTTATCATATTGCTCATATAGTTAATTATTAATAAGGTTGATAAATGTTTTAATAGTTGGATAACTTATTCACCCCCCCACTCCCAGTTATCTTGGTGGACTCTACTTTCTGATATAAATGACCAACAAAAATATGCCACCAATCCTCAAACACCAACTTCAAGTTATTTATGATAATACTCTAGCGCTATTAAGAATAATATTTCTTCTTAGGGAATACAAATAATAATCTTTCCATGTGAAAGACTACCTACCATTAATCATGATCACAACAAGTTATATGCACTTAAAGCATTCTCAAAAGTTTATTAAAAAGGTTTTTGAATATAGTCTCCAATTGTAATGTCCCCTAAGTCTATAAAAATGATACTACTATATCTTCCATAATGATACATCTCCACTCCATAGACACCACTAGGAATGTTTAATTGTGTATTCTATTTTTGTGTATCCAAGGCTATGGAACCAATTTCCCCTCTTTAATGAACTAGTGAGCATTGTGGTGATCAGCGATTTATATATTAAGACTAAGTTGTAATCATCTTCTACTATAAAACAATATACTTTATATCCTTTCCTAGATTCCCAATGATCAGAATATTGAAAAAAAAGTATCCAATTGTATATTGTCATTGATTCTACACAAACGTCAATTTTTAACTGAGCATAGTTAGCTTTAGTAAAGATCAATTGAGCACTACAGGAGATTGGAGTATCAGTAGAACATGATTCAACTTCAACCAAGTCTAGCAGGTAAGTGAAGGAAGATAGTGTTAATTGAGCTTGATTAGTCATCGAAGAGATACTGTTAACCAAGTTTGGTTGGTCATTGAAGGATTTTGATATTGGTTGAGTGACTCATCTTAGTGTTAGCCTACCTTTAGCATGTTACACTTTGTGATATATTGGTTAATACAAGCGCACCAAAATGAATGTTAAATGTTTGTATGGAAGAGTATTCAAGCCGACTTGACCTTGAGCATCATATATATGCAAGGTCAAGTTTTGAATTGAATCATGAAATTAGAGCAATGTGAAAGAATTGAAATGAGAAGGATATTTGAGTAAGGATAGAGCATCAAAGTTTGAAGACCAAGCTGAAAGAAATATTATGATTAGGAGGGATCTAAAGGTTAAACTAGAATAGGGATCTAAATCAAAGAGAGCCATAGAGCATTCATTAGAGAGAGAGAGAGAGAGAGAGAGAGAGAGAGAGAGAGATTCTCTCTTTCTCTCTCAGACACACATCTATTAGAGAGAGAGTCTCTCTCTCACACAAACACACATATCTATTAGAGAGAGAGTCTCTCTCTGTCACACACACACACACACACGCATTTCTATTATACACACACACACACACACACACACACACACACACACACACACACACACACACAGAGAGAGAGAGAGAGAGAGAGAGAGAGAGAGAGAGAGAGAGTTATAGATATAGGGGTAAGGAGGGAATTTTAGAGAGAGGGGGTTTGGAGAGATCTAGAGAGGATAGAGAGTAGAAAAATAGATATCTCTAGAGTTTCAAAAAATAAAAATAAAAAGAGGATACTAATAAAAGTAAGTTGATGACTAAAATTTTACTATCTAAAATTTTCAATCATATTAAAAAATCTATAATCTAAATTATAACTCCTAGAGCTCTAAAAATAAGTTTAAAAATATTGACAATAAATGTTAGAAATACAATAGGGAAAGTAAGCTCTAAGAGTGGGGGTGAATTAGTCGTTCAAAAATTTAACCATAAAATCATTCACCAAACATCCATCTCACAATTTCATGTAAACTAAAATAGCTAGCTAAACATATTCATCAATAGCATGAAAGAAAATAACATTCAACATATATATGACACAAGATATTTCGTCACCTAGAAACCCTCAATGAGAAGGTAAAACTATGGATGACACCCACAAATCTCCACTACTACAGTAATAAAGTATATTAATGAAGGATACAATGTTTGATCATAAACTATGATCTACCTTATAAAAGGTCTGCCATGTTAAATGCTTACAAGATTGTTAGATCTTACCCTGTTAAAGGATTTCAACACCTTGTTAGAAGTGTGTATTAAGATTTAACCATAGAAAGAAATAAAAATTACATGAAAATATAAATAATATCATAAAATAATAGATCACAAAGAAGAGAACACAAGAAAGTATGATTTAACATGGTTCACCCAAACCCTGGGCTACATCCACCAAACAGAAATTCTAATATTATTCTAATCTAGCGATTACAACCTGATTACAATATGTAATCCCTTATAGCTCAATACCATCACAAGAAGCAAATTTTGCATCACACCTTATCAAACAATCCCTAACCCTATGCCCTTTTATACAAGTATTTTTTCCACTTTAGGGTTAAATTTTTTTACAACATAGCTTCCATTAATTAGTTGATAAATAATAGCCAATTGGAAAATATTAGCCAATTAGCGAATACTAGCCAAAAAATAATAATTTTGGGGTGATGACCTAAACCCCAAAGAATTTATGGAGTATGTACAATACTTCCCTAATTCGTCACCACAAACTAACAATCTCCCACTTGGGGACTGATCGGACTCCATACTAGAAAACAATCTCCCACTTGGAGATTGATCTAGTAGCAATACCACTACCACATGGGGCTCCCATTGGATCAAACCACCCTAGATTCTATTGTTCTTTTATTCTATTTATTCTAGAAGACCAACGAAAGCTAAAGAAGAATTCAAGTTCTCCCTTGCCACTACCTTTGTAACCATATATGTTGGATTGTTATTTGTATGTATCTTGTTTGGCTTTAACTATCCATCATCCAATACTAACCGAATGAAATGGTATTGCAAATAAATGTGTTTTGTCTTTGAATGTAGAAAAAAATTCTTTGCAAGATGAATGACAATCTAGCTATCTATAAACAAATAATTATGCCTCTGAGGGTGTCCCAATTCTTCCAAGAAGAATTCAAGCAATATCATCTCCTTGGTTGTCTCTGTAATAGCAACATACTCTACCTCTGTAGTGGACAAAGCATTAACCTTCTCTAACCTAGAAACCTAGCTCACTGCTACCCCATCAATAGTAAATACATAACCTATTTTACTCCACCTAGTATCAATATCCCCTACCAAATTTGAATCAACATATCCCTATAAATTGGTAGTAGAGCCCCCAAATTTTGAAAACTTATGGGATGTACCTCTCAAATATCCAAGAATCCATTTGACTAGATTCCAATGTTCAATTCCTAGATGATTCATATACCTACTAACAACTCCCACTGCATATGCAATATTTGACCTTGTACATACCATAGCATACATCAAGCTTTCTATAGCTAAAGCATAAGGTACCTTGGATATCTTATCTTCCTCTTCTTGTTTTGTGGGACACATATCCTTATTCAACTTCAAATGACCAGGTAAAGGTGTGCTAATAGCTTTAGCATTCTCCATAGAGAAATATTGCAACACCTTTACAATATAATCAACCTTAGATAAAGTCAATTTATTGTTCTTCCTATCTCTATAAATCTTCATACCAAAGATTTGTTTTGTTGCCCCTAAATCCTTCATAGAAAATATGTGTGCTAACTGGTTTTTCAGCCCCTTAACATGATCCATTTTAAACCCAACTACAAGCATATCATCAACATATAAACATAAATTAATGTAGCTATCATCATCCAACCTCTTAAAATAAACACAATGATCTAAATGACACCTACTATATTCATGCTCATGCATAAAACTGTCAAATTTTAGATACCATTGCTGAGGTACTTGCTTGAAGCCATATAAATGTTTCTTCAATCTCCACACAAAGTTCTCCTTACCTTTGACCTCAAATCCCTATGGTCGTGCCATATATATCTATTCATCCAAATCACTATGAAGGAAGGTTTTTTTAACATCAAGCTAATCCAAATGCAAATCTTTAGTAACCACAATACTTAAAACTATACAGATAGAAGTCATTTTAACAACAAGAAAGAATATCTAAGCAAAATCAATGCCTTTTTCCATGCAAATCCTTTTACCACTAACCAAGCTTTAAGTCTTTTCTTACCTCCATCCTCTTCTTTCAACTTGTAAACCCACTTATCTTGTAAAACCCTTTTACCTATAGGAAACTTGCATAAATCTCATGTCTTATTTTTTAACAAAGAGTCCATTTCGTCTTTCATTTTAGACTCTCATTGAATCTTAGTATCCACCTGCACAACTTCATTATAACATTCAGGTTCACTAGCATTGGTTAGTAAAATAGAATATAAAGAAGGAGAAAATCTTTCTAGAGGTCTACTTAGCCTTGTTTAACATCTAACATTCACTAGTGTGTGTGGTATTTGTTGTTGTAGCTATTGCACATCATGAGGAATTTCTAGAACATCATCTTTTGGAGTATCATCTAGCACTACATAATCATCTTTTTTCTTCTCATGTCACTCCAATATATCTTTGTACAACACATTCTCATTGAATATGACATCCCTACTTCTTACAATTTTATGATTTTTAAAATCCCAAAGCCTATAACCAAATTCATCAATGCCATATCCAAAAAATACACATTTCTTTGACTTAGCTTCTAGCTTGTTTCTATTTCCATAATCTAAATGAACAAATTCTTAACAACTGAAGGTTTTGATAAAAGAATAACTCACCTTCTTACTAGTCCATTCTTCCTCTAAAATACCACAACCCAAAGGAGTAGAGGGACCTCTATTAATCAAATATATAGTAGTATTAATAGCCTCTTCCCACATGTTTAAGTGATACTTAGCATGCAACCTCATGCTCCTTGCATGCAATATTATAGTCCTATTCACACATTCAGCCACTCCATTTTCCTGTGGAATCCTTGGAATAGTTTTCTATCTATGAATACCATTAGTGAAGCAATAATCTTCAAATTTATGACTACAATACTCACCACTATTATCATATCTGAGACAATTTAACTTCTTACCAGCCTCATTTTCAACCAAGCATTTCCATTTCTTAAAATTTTGAAATACATCAGATTTATGTCTAAGGAAATAAACATATACTTTTCTAGTTGCATCATCAATAAATGTAACATAATAATGAGAGCCACCAAGGGAAGATACCCAAGCTAGCTCCCATACATTTGTATGCACAAGCTCTAATTTCTCAGTTTTGTTTTCCTTCCTAGTCTTCACAAAACTCACTTTCTTTTGTTTTCCATACACACAACTTTCACAAAATTCCATATTAACACATTTTAGACCTAGTAAAACTTTTTTTGAATGAAGTACTTTCATACCTTTCTCACTCATGTGCCCAAGTCTATTGTGCCACAACATTGTATCAGAATCTATAACAGTTATTTGTTCTCCCTACTCAACTATAGCAATTGTTCTTGAACATTCCTTTTTCTCTAAAGCAATTAAAGTACACGAAACAATATGACCTATACAAAGATATAAGGTGCCTACTTTCACACCTTTTTTACTACAAGGGAATCTTTTTAAACCTTCCAATTTTTATCATTAAAAGTAACAACACAACCCTCATCACTGAGTTGCCCTACTAAAATCAAATTCTTTCTCAGCCTTGGAACATATCTTACCTCATGTAGTAGCCAATGATTCCCATTCTACAACTTAATCTTAACTTTTCCTTTTCCAACTATCTAACAGGGTTAATTATTGTTAGAAGTAGTAATCTTTCTTTGGTTGTATTTATTTATTAAATGGGATAAACCAAGGTATCCCTTATGTATTTTATCCTTTAGTACACATGTGAAGGACATATTATTTTCTTGTCCTCTAGTCCACATGTGTGCATAACTCTTTTTTGTAATTCCTTTATTAAAGAAAGTAATTTATTCCTCCTTAAGAGGATATTGATACTTTGCACACACTTATTCTGAATGGAAACATTCATAGAAATGGGAGTTACACATGTAACTCCTTTATCATCTCTATAAAAGAGATGCCTCTCTCATTCTTCTACAACTTCTTCTTTACATCTTCTTGATGTTATTGTAATGAGCTAATTTTCTCCACAATCATTCTTCCTCCCCTCTCCTTCCTTAGGCTTCTTTGCCACATTCTTAATATTACACAAGGGGTTTTATTTGTTTTCCCCTTTCAAAATCTCTTGACTCCATTCTCGTTGATCCATTGTGAAGTTCATTTGGTTTATGGTAATATTCTTCACATTAAGCTCTCTTGGATTGTTTTATTAGTTTTCATTTTGCTCAATTTCTTACAATTATCTCCCAAATAAACAAGCCCAAAATCCCCTTTGAAATAATCAATGAAATAACCTCTATGAGGTGTAGCATGACATGAAGCACCATAATCTAAAACCCATGAATCATCAACACTTTCTAAATATAGAAGAAAAGCATCCTCTTCGGATTTGTTACTTACCACATTTGCCTTGTCTCCATCTTGCTTTGCCCCTTCATTTTTCTTTTGAGTCCAACAATCTTTCTTTTTATGCCCTAGTTTCCCATGGTACCAGCAGTCATTTGGTCCTCTCAATTAAGACCTTTCCCTTTTGACCTTCCTCTTGATTTCCCACAATTTCTAGAATTACTTCCTCTCTCAATCATTCTACCTAGACTTTGTCTGTTCAAAGAACTTCTAGATGTAGATCCACCTAAGACTTTCCTATGAGTTTCCTCACTTGAAATAAAATTGATCACATCATCATATTACAAAGTATTAGATTCAAAAATGAAATTACTCATAGCCATTCCAACTTTCAGGCAAGGAGCACAAAATCAAGAGAGCCCTAATTTCTTCATCAAAATTAACACCCATAGATGATAACTAACTAGTAACAATATTAAACTCATTTAAATGATCTGCAATAGATCCACCTTCTGTCATTTTCATATTAAATAAACACTTCATGAGAAATACCTTATTTGAAGCAAAGGGCTTTTCATACAATTTTGCTAGGCTTTCCATTAACTCTTCTGTCATCTTGGCTTTCGTAATACTAAATACCACAAATGGTGCCAAGTGTTGATGTTTTAAAATGTTAAAGGTTTTTAATTACCCTGATGAGGACAAGACACATCTAGGGGTAGCTAAATCCCATTTTCAACATGTCATTTTAGACACTAGGCCAACTATAAGGCTAGACCCTTCTTCTACTTCACGTTCTACAAAACTTAGGTGGGTGAATCTTAAATTCAATCAATAAGGTACTAGTGCAAAAACATACTTCTGAATCTAACAAAGCAGATTTAACCCTCATATCTCCTAATAACTCATGCAATAATACAAATCTATAGTAGCAAATTGCAAATCTAGGAAATTCACAAGCCGAGTGAGGGCATTCTATTGTAGCTCTTCAACATGAAAGGGGAAAAGCATTTGATTAATAAAGTTGAATTCAACAAAACTCATAATATGTAGCAGCATGAAAAAATGATCCTATAACTGATTAGTGCCTTATCTATTGGGAAATTCCATGAATCAATCACACATATATGGATATATAAGACATATTTGCATCTTCAAATATACGATCTATCCATTCACCTTGTAAATAAACATCTATGTTCAATCTAAACCTCATTCTTACATGATATCTCCATCAATAAACTTGCAACCCTGTTGATTTCCCTGAAGCATTTAGATAACCCCTTGAGTTATAAAAACAATGAAATAACATACAATCTTAAGGGACTGTAACTACAACCTAAGCTCTTTGTTCAAAGATTATAAAATATTGAAAATCACTGATAAAGGAGACAAGATTCAAAATGAAACTCAAACATTTGTTATTCTTTGTATTCATTTCCTTGAAATAATACATTTAAATTCATGGAATCAAAATATGAAAACACCTAACATATCAGAACTATTTGTATTTATCTTCCTATTGCTATTCATACAAGAGAGATTTGCTGAAAAATATGTGGTATCACAATATGAGAACACATCAAAACTAGATCCAAAACATGGTATCACAACAATGACTAGTTTTTCTCCAAAGACTAGAACCAACCTTACAATGAGAAAAAGAGAAAATGATATAGCAGAAGAGTTAATTCCCAGATCTAATCTGTAACTGACAAGTGTCCACTTTGAAAATCCCTCTCAACAAGTTAAAAACATCATTTTAATCTCTCCTCTCAATTGGTGAATCAAATATTCATCATTTGGCTTCCACAAGCTCAAAATATATGAGATATTTGATGAAAATCAATAATTTATTTTGATTCCAAATCTTTACTCAAGGTCAAAGTGAAAATCAGTTTAAAAATGACTTCTAAAAGTCAAGAAAACCATTTCAAATCAATTTTCTTTACATTCAGGCTTCAAAAACCCTTTATATTTACCTCCAAACTAATTTTGACATCCCATGATGAATTCTACCCATTCCACTAAGAAGGCCCCAAAAATAAAAAAATTGCTTATAACTCAAACTAGTGGACTGTTGCGCAAAATTTGACCTCAAATCTGGAAAATTAAGATTGTCCCAGTTCCAATGGTATATTATAGTGCCTATTCTAGACAAAAATTGCCCCCATGGTAGTGGTTTGAAAAATTGACAAAAATTCAAAAATTTAAAAATTTACATAGTCGAACTACATAAACTTTTAAATTTATTAAAATTCTTCATTTGAATAAATCATGCGTTGAATCTAAATTTGATTTTATCTTTATTTATTCTCTCTGCCCAGTCCACTATTGCCACAAGGTGAAATTTGACTGGCCATGACATTTGAAATATTAATTAATTAATTAATTAATATCAATTAATTTCCCCATCTTCAGTTCCTCGTAGCATCGAAAGCTTTCATTCTTTTCCTTTACATGCATACACTCACACTAATATTAATATTTTATTAATATTTCTAATATCCCCATAGCATTGAGACCCCTTCACATCCCCCTTACGCTCATATGGGGTGAATTTCTTTTACGCTTTCTCGACTTGAGCGAAGCAGCATAAGGCTTTGAAAATTGACTTAGGGGCATACGCTTGAAACCTTCGCGTAGCATCGGAGATCCTTAAAAATTTTTTTATGCTCATACATGCTAGGTATCCCCGTAAGAGCGTAAATCTTTGAAATCCACCTCTCGACCATACGAGTAAGCATAACAATGTAAGGCCTTTGAATCCATTCTTCACTCATATGCAAGTAAAAAGAGGTCAACTTTAAACGTCGCAGGCCCCTTCACACATGAGCTTGTGGCTTAAAAATGGTGATGTCTTTTAGACATTTCAACTAATGTGTGTTTGAGTATATAAATACTATTGTAACTCACCACATCCCCAATGTGGGGTAAACCAACCACACCAAGTTTTAAAAATGTAGCTCTGCTTCCCTTGGCTACAGTCTTTTACATTGTAGCTGCTCCCTTCATGCATGGATCCAACTTCAGTCCTCTGCCATAAATGTGGACATTCCTTTTTGCATTGGACACCTTCCAAAGCATCAGTTGTTGGCTCTTTGTACTGCGGTTTCCTTTTATATGTGCATGCATGAAACTTTTTGAATGCATGGGTTCTCCTATCTTAACATGTCGGCCTCCATTCTTGCTTTGACTTGCATTTTTAATGCATGTGGCTTTATGGAGGCTCCCCTACTTTTTAACAGTGACTATTTTTTTAAAAAAAATTTGTCCTGGCTTCATTGTTCTTTGATTATAGCATGAGCTTCCTTTTATTGCAACCCATTGTCTTTGACCTACGTGCTTCTTCCTATTGGCACGTGTGGACAATCCTCTTTCATGCATGGCATTCTACTCTTTGATTAACTACAGGTTTATCCTTGTATTTGTAGAAATGTCTACTATTGCTAGTGTTTAGTTTGGGACGCTTTCCATAAGTGTGAGTCTTAGATCTTTCTGCTTGAGTGAAATTTCTCTAATGGTGTCGACTTGCTATCTTGGTTGCCTCCTCAACTTTTCTATGAGATATATAGAAGCATTTTCTATAGAAATTGACTTCAAAAGGACTGATAGCTACTCCGGCTAGTGATTTACCAAAAGATTATTTGAGGCAAGCATTGTTTCTATGGTATTAATAACCTTGAGTGTAGAACCCCTTGTGAAGTCTTTAACAATCTTCAATATGCCAAACATTACTTGCTTCCAATGTCTCTTTATCACCATAAGCTGACTCTTGCCTCAGTCAATCAAATCATGAAACCAAGTATCATCCTCTATTCTAGACATGGATGAAATAGGATCTCCTATCATCTTAAGGAAAAGTGACCTTTTGAACTGGTAACAACTAATCTATCCAAGAACTAAGGGAAGAACCTCTAGCACATGGACAAATGGCATCTGATAAATTTTCTCTTGAATTGAATGTTTCTTTACTCTAGTCATAATGACATTGATATTGGCAAGTACAACATTGTTTGTTTACTCCATTGTCATCTTCATCTTATCTTGATATACTTTCATCATCAACACTTGCACATTAAAATATTCCAAGTCTTAATATCTTGAAGATTTTCTCTATACTATAGATGTGGTCAGGAACCAAATCTCATACAACTAAACTACATTTGGATGCTTGATTAATTTTACTTTAGATATCTCTCATCTTGCTTCAGTCTGATGCAATTAGCTGGGGCCCAAGTGGGTTTGGCTAAAAAAAAAATTATTTTCAGACAACTAATATGCAAACTGGTTCATCAACCTTCCTAGACTGAGTGAAAACAAACTTGACTATGGAATCATCATTTAAAACTCAATATGATTGTTCTGCAAACTATCAATTTGATGTTAGGAGGTCCTTTGACTAGCCTTAAAAACCGATCCAAACCTTTGACTAGGCTCTAAAATCTAACCCAATGATTCTCTTTTTCATACACTTGCACCGTGTTGAATCTCATCTTATGAAAAATTCAGGGTCAAAAGATATTCGCTGTCAAAGTTTCCTTTTTAGAATTACTTGCAAGTAGACATGTTAGAAAGCAATAAACTGGGTTCAAATTTGGCTTTGAAAACTAGGAAAATAGAAACTTGGGAAGATGATAGCTAGGATGTCAGTTCACTGTGACAAGGTGAATGTAAATCTATGATTGACTAGGCGCAATTGTCAAGTGGTCAAAGTGGGCTACTCAAAATTTGCAAATTGAAAACACTTGACAGAAAGCATATTTTGCAAATGGAATATACCTGGGAAAGTGTGTAGACAGATTCATCATGATTTGAAAATTGGCATACTTAAAGTATTTTTAGAGGAGAACATAGTGGTATGATTCATTTGATATCATCTATCATGGGTTTCATGTCATGACATCATGAACAAGGGTACCAAACAATCTGCATTTCTTGTCACCAGTAAAAAGATAGAAATTGCGTTTGGAATTGCATTTGAAAACTGATCAAATGGATTCATCATGAGCTAAAACTTGAAACATAATAAGTCTCTAACATCTGCAATGTAACACAAAAGGAAATTTAGCATTTGGGTCAACTGGTCATTATTTATAACTCATCAAATTGGGCTTCCCAGAATTATGAGCAATGTGCATTAGCATGACAATAGTAAATAACCAACTTTGAGGAATTTGAAACCTAGTCAAACAGATTTGAAACAACTTGAAATATGAAACATAAGCTCTCTAGTATGGAAACTAAACACTCTCAAGGTAGAGAGTCATGAAACATTTCTGGGTTAAAGATATTCACTTACAAACATGGCCTCCTGTCGTTGTTTGACACTCAGGTGAAAATGCAAATTTGGCAAATACTCAAAATAAGACTCTACGAAATAACTCAAAATCTCAATTTAACTTCATGAAACATGTGAATAGGCTAAATGGAGGGTGTTAGAAATATTAAACAGATCTTGGGGCTTGAAAGTACAACTAGGTACATATGCATTTATGGGCTTTTAAATGGCTTGATTTCTTCAATGGTACTCAAAATTTGGGCTACAATTTTTAGTGCCACTAGTGGCTCTATCTGGGGATGCATGCCCCTTGTAGGTATGGAAAGGATTTAGATCTCTGGAAAAAGAAGACCACACACCTAACTTCAAAACTTCTCTCGAACAGCTTTATTGAAAACAAGGAAACTACTACCTCTACTATACATAAGTGATGACCCTGAGTCACCGAACTTCAACAAAAACCTTTACCTCTATCAAACACCCAATTTTCATTTGAACATGCATGAGGTAAGCTAGAAATAACATTTATAATAGTTTCACTATTTTGACACACATCTTCGATTTCTTCGATTGGGAAAACAAAATCATCACCATTACTTTTGTAGTGCATGTAAAAACTTGACATAACTTCAACTTTTTGCTCACTATGAAAAAGAACATCAGTATGCTCATGAATATCGACATCAAACTAAAACTCATCCAAACTGACCGATTCATGCATGTTGTCTACCAAAAACACAAAGTGCTCATATTCAACTTTATAGAAAGAGTTATATATATCATGAATTTTCAACTCACCTTGACTTTGCATATCCTCAACTGTTTCTGGCTGAATTTCAAATGGGCAATCAGATTTATATTCACACATAACGTCATCATCAAAATCTGAAATTACTTCACAACCACCTGATGTATCTTCACAATTGAAGTGTTGATTAGTTTTTACCTCATAGGAATCATCATGAAACTTACCATGAGGGACACATTGATTTTCAAAGATAACTCCATCAAGTACCTCATCTTCAAGCTCACAAAATGAAAGATCATTAGAAAATTTAGTATCACAAATGGAAGAACAATATTCCAATTTATGACAACAGTATGATAGTGTATCACCATTTGCATCTAATCCAACTAAATCTGAAACCTCCATGTCTTCTTCAAATAAAGGGTTGATAACTCCATGTAGGGATCCTCTTTGAACACTTGGACAAAATATGGGATGTTCATCATATAAAACATTAGTATATACTTTAAAATCATTACCCACTTCATCCTCATGGAGACTTTCAACATATGAAGAAAAGTCAGAACCATATGAAGATTCACTTTCTATTTCTTCTACCAAACATATAGTTTCCATAATAACATTTTCTTCATTAGCTTGTTTAGGATAACAATTACAGACACACCATGAATCATTCCTAAACATCTCACTACATGTTGAATCTTTATTGTCTAATGTAGGAACACTTGAAAACTCTTCACTAAAACATTCATATTCAAATTCATTAACATTAATTGGATTCAACATTTCTTTATCTTCATACTTTGAGGACAAATCACTCTTAAATTCTTCATTGGCTAACTAATTTGTATGATGCAAAAACTGAGATGCACTTTCCTTTTTAAAATTAGAAAAAGAAGTCATACCTTCACCTTTGGATGAATGTTCACTAGCATCATTGATTTATTCTTCCCAATCAGCATCAGACTCATGTGAAGACACGCATGTGCTAACAATGTCCTCTTCTTGACTTGAGCAACAAATCTCATCATTATCTTCACATGAGGCTTCTTCACAATATGTCAGATCAAAAATTCACCTTTATCACTTGGAAGATAACTTTCAGCTTCTTCATACCCATATTGAGATGCATATCTTTCAACTTCAACCTTTAAAACATTCTCAACATAATGTAATCTCTCAATAAGAGAATTCATTTCTTGCACATCTGATTGGTCAAGTGAATCAATCTTACCATCCATTGCTTAAACATTTGAAACATGTGAACTCTGTTCTTCTGATTGTGACTGAGGTGACTGAGATAAATGTGACTCACATTCTTCATCTTGTGTTATCTCTCCATGGCATGTTAGATCAGCAACATTAAACTCATGATTAGAGAGACAACTTTCAGCCTCCTCACTTGTATAAGATGAAGATTTAGGTGTAGCAACTTTATTAGCAACATCATTATGCACATAATCATCATGAGAAGAACTTACTATTGTAACCAAAACTTGATTCATAAAATCAACACAATGTTGAACACTTTAAAAGTCTGAAAAACATCCTACTATTGTAGCATCAAAAACATGTGTGTCTTCATTTACAACCGGACTAACCTTCCTTATACACACATTCTGATTTGAATTCTCAATCTGATTATACATTACAACAAGGGTGTTGACATGCTTATTTGAAATTGAAGCATCTATACCACATTCATCTTTTCTTTCAAATACATTATACCGGCAATCATTCATAGCAAAATGACCCCTCATCAATCTATACTTCAAATTATTTTCAATATCCCTAGTAGACACAAAAGCCTAACACAATGTCTATGGTTCTTTATCCCTTAGTAGGTAATTCATTTTCTTGTCAAATGCACCAAAGTAAATAGCTAAACACATTTGATCATCAATTTTTTAACTATCAAGGATCTCATTCAAAACTCTTGCAAATCTAATGTTAAATTTAGGGACAAGTTCATCATTCTTAATATGAATTTTCAAGAACTTATTATAAGAATCAAATATGCTTACTCATTCTCCAAATTGCTCCATGAAGGCAAAATGTAACTCACTCCAAGATGAAATAAAATGTTCTGGTAAAAAAGAAAACCAGTCTCTAGCATCACCTCTTAAGGTTTGAAAAAATAGTTTCATGTGCACATCCTCATGATCAATCTCATAGTCACCCATCAAATCAGTAAACAACTCAACATGATGATTGGTTGAAACAATACGGTTCCTATTAAACTTAGGCAAACATTTTCTAACATCATTAGGAATGACATTCGGGAAACCATGAACACCATCAAAACATAATGGCATATACCACTTGGTTGAAATAGATATAGAAATTTCATTAACTAGCTTCATATTAGGTGAAATAAAACTTGACATTCTTTCAAAGGTTCAAAACTCATTCACCATTAATACTTAGATTCACAACTTGCAGCGGATCTATATAACCTTCTACCAAATAACTTCTCTTCAAATACACTTCATAAACTTAATACAACAAGGTGAAACTTATTCTCATGAAATGTATAAAACTTTTCAAACTATTCTCCTCATCTTAATGTTGGAAATACCACTTGATGGAGAACACATATGTAGAATTCACTTTCATGGAAAGGAATCACATGAAAATATAAAATACCTTCAGTGTTGCTATTGAAACCTTGATCTACTGATTGGCCTGGTGCAAATCTCAATTCTTCACACCACTAATCATATCCTTATAGAGTCACCATCTCCTTGAGGAGAATTAAATGAAATCACTGTTGTGATTCACTTTAACAATTTAAATTTCTTATGATAGAAAATCAATCAACACTTTAAAACTCATCGGTCAGAAATTCATATATCTCTCTTCTTGTCTAAAACTTAACTTTCAGATCTGCATTACCAAGCTGAAAACTCTTTGAAAATGTTTATATATAATCGATCTATACTGGTATAGAGATCCTTTAGAGAGTCACCACTCATAATTGTGAGAAATATTTTTAAAATATGATTTATAACATGACAGATCTGAACTAGATTTTCACTTTGTACAACTTTGCAAATATTTAAACACTTACAAGAGAGAAATCGCTTTAAAACAATCTTGACTCTAAATTGACAATAGTACTCTAAAAACCACAATCAACTAAATTGACTAAAAATAAAACTTAGTAAAACAATATGTATTCAACCTTGAAAAATACTACTATAATGGATAAAATTTAACTAGGGAACACAAAACCTTGCACAGAAAATTGAGTATGCACAGTATATCATAGAGTTTTAACATCCTTATCAATGAATTCCTTCATAGAATCCCTAGTAGAGTCACAATTTTTTTGGTGTTTTAAAATGTTATAGGTTTTAAATTACCCTGATGAGGACAAGACACATCTAGGTGCAGTTAACTCCCATTTTCAACATGTCATTTTAGACACTGCGCTGACTATAAGGCTAGACCCTTCTTCTACTTTAGGCTCTACAAAACCTAGGCAGGTGAAACTCAAATTCAATCAATATGGTACCAATGCAAAAAAATACTTCTGAATCTAACAAAGCAAATTTAACCCTTATATCTCCTAATAACTCATGCAATAACACAGATCTATAGTAGCAAATTGCAAATCTAGGAAATTCACAAGCTGAGTGAGGGCATTCTATTGTAGCTCTTCAATATGAAAGGGGAAAAGCATTTGATTAATAATGTTGAATTCAACAAAACCCTAATATTCAGTAGCATGAACAAGTGATCCTATAACTAATCAGTGCCTTATCTATTGGGCAATTCCATGAATCAATCACACATATATAGATATCTAAGACATATTTGTATCTTTAGATATACGATCTATCCATTCACCTTGTAAATAGACATCCATGTTCAATATAAACCTCATTCTTACATGATATCCCCATCAATAAACTTGCAACCCTATTGATTTCCCTGAAGTGTGTACATAACCCCTTGAGTTATAAAAATAATGAAATAACATACAACCTTAAGGGACTGTAACTACAACCTAAGCTCTTTGCTCAAAGATTATAAAACATTGAAAATCACTGATAAAGGAGACAAGATTCAAGATGAAACTCAAACATTTGTTATTCTTTGTATTCATTTCCTTCAAATAATACATTCAAATTCATGGAATCAAAACATGAAAACACCTAACATATCAGAACTAGCTATATTTATCTTCCTACTATATTTCATACAAGAGAGATTTGCTGAAAAATATTTTGTATCACAATATGGGAACACATCAAAACTAGATCCAAAACATGGTATCACAGTAGTGACTGGTTTTTCTCCAAAGACTAGAACCAGCCTTACAAGGAGAAAGAGAGAAAATGATATAGCAGAAGAGTTAACTCCCAAATCTGATTTGTAACTGACAAGTGTTCACTTGGAAAAACCCTCTCAATAGGTTAAAAACATCCTTTTAATCTCTCCTATCAACTAGTGAATCAAATCTTCATCATTTGGCTTCCACAAGCTCAAAATATCTAACATATTTGATGAAAATCAATAACTGATTTTGATTCCAAATCTTTACTTGAGGTAAAAGTGAAAATCAGTTAAAAAATGACTTCTAAAAGCCAAGAAACAAATTTGAAATTTATTTTCTTTACGTTGAGGGTTCAACAAGCCTTGATATTTGCCTCCAAACTGATTTTGACATACCATGATGAATTCTACCCATTTCACTGAGAAGGCCCCAGAAATCACAAAACTACTTATAACTTGAACCGATGGATTGTTGTGCAAAATCTGACCTCAAATCTAGAAAAATAAGATCGTCCAAGTTCCAATGGTATATTATAGTGCCTATTCTAGACAAAAATTGCCCCCCTAGTAGTAGTTTGAAAAATTAGGTCCTAGACTGTGGATTTGCATTAGAATTAAAAATTTTAAAAATTTACATAGTCAAACTATATAAACTTTTAAATTTATTTAAATTCTTCATTTGAACAAATCATGCGTTGAAGTCTGAATTTGATTTTATCTTTATTTATTCTCTCTACCCAGTCCGCTATTGCCACATGTTGAAATTTGACTGGCCATGACATTTGAAATATTAATTAATTAATTAATTAATATCAATTAATTTCCCCATCTTCAATTCCTCGTAGCACCAAAAGCTTTCATTCTTTTCCTTTATGTGCATACGCTCATACTAATATTAATATTTTATAAATATTTCTAATATCTCTATAGCACTGGGACCCCTTCACATCCCCCTTTATGCTCATATGGGGTGAATTACTTTTACATTTTCTTGACCTGAGCCAAGCAGTGTAAGGCTTTGAAAATTGACTTACGGGCATACGCTTGAAACCTTTGTGTAGCATCAAAGATCCTTTAAAAAAATTACACTCATATGCGCTAGGCCTCACCATAAGAGCATAAATCTTTGAAGTCTGCCTCCTAACCATACAGGTAACAGTAACAATGTAAGGCCTTTGAATCCATTCTTTGCTCATACGCAAGTCAAAATAGGTCAACTTTAAAACCTGTGGGCCCCTCCATGCATGAGCTTGCGGCTTAAAAATGGACATGTCTTTAAGACATTTCAACTACTGTGTATTTGAGTATATAAATACTATTGTAACTTACCACATCCCCAATGTGGGGTAAAACAACCACGCCAAGTTTTAAAAATGCAGCTCTGTGCATGAAGCTCTACTTCCCTTGGCTATGGTCTTTTACATTGCAGTTGCTCCCTTCATGCATGAATCCAACTTTAGTCCTCTTCCATAAACATGGACATTCCTTTTTGCATTGGACACCTTCCAAAGCATGAGTTGTTGGATCTTTGTACTACAGTTTCCTTTTATATGTGCATGCATGAAACTTTCTAAATGTGTGGGTTCTCCTATCTTAACATGTTGGCCTCCATTCTTGCTTTGACCTGCATTTTTAATGCATGTGGCTTTATGGAGGCTCCCCTGTGTTTTAACGTTGACTATTTTTTTTCATTTTTTGTTGTGGCTTCATTGTTCTTTGATTACAGCGTGAGCTTCTTTTTATTGTGACCCCCTATCTTTAACCTATGTGCTTCTTCCTCTTGGCACGTGTGGACAATCCTCTTTCATGCATCGCAATCTACTCTTTGATTGATTGTAGGTTGTTCCTTGTATTTGCACAGACCTCTACTGCTGCATATGTTTACTTTGGAATTTCTTCTATAGGCGTGAGTCTTAGATCTTTCTGCTTGAGTAAACTTTCTCTAATGGCATCGACTTGCTATCTTGGCTGGCTCCTCAACTTTTTTATGAGATGTAGAAGCATTTTCTATAGAAATTGACTTCAAAAGGACTGATAGCTGCTCCCACTAGTGATTTACGAAAAGATTATCAGAGGCAAGCATTGTTTCTATGGTATTAATAACCTTGAGTGTAGAACCCCTTGTGAAGTCTTTAATAGTCTTCAATATGCCAAACATTGCTTGCTTCCAATGCTTCTTTATCACCATAAGCTGACTCTTGCCTTAGTCAATCAAATCATGAAACCAAGTGCCATCCTCTCTTCTAGACATGGATGAAATAGGATCTCCTATCATCTTAAGGAAAAGTGGCCTTTTGAAGTGGGAACAACTCATGTATCCAATAACTAAGGGGAGAACCTCTAGCACATGGACAAATATCATCTTATAAATTTTCTCTTGAATTGAATGTTTCTTTACTTTGATCATAATGACATTGATATTGGCAAGCACAACATTTTTTGTTTACTCCATTGTCATCTTCATCTTATCTTGATAGACTTTCATCATCAACACCTGCACATTAAAATCTTCCATGTCTTTATATCTTGAAGATTTTCTCTATACTATAGACTCATACAACTAAACTGCATTTGGATGCTTAATTAATTTCACTATAGATATCTCTCATCTTGCATCAATCTGATGCAATTCGCTGGGCCCCAAGTGGGTCCGGCTTAAAAAAAAAATTGTTTTCAAATAATTGGTATTCAAATTGATCCAACGACCTTCCCAGACTGATTGAAAAAAACTTGACTGAGGAATCATCATTTAAAACTCAATATCACTATTCTACAAACTGTCAATTTGATGTCAAGAGGTCCTTTGATTGGCTTTAAAAATTGATCCAAACCTCTAAAGGCTCTGAAATCTGACCCACTGATTCTCTTTTCCACACACTTGCACTGTGTTGAATCTCGTCTCATGATGATTTTAGGGTCAACAGATATTCTCTATCAAAGTTGCCTTCTCAAAATTACCTGCAAGTAAACACATTAGAAAGCAATAAACTGGGTTCGGATTTGGCTTTGAAAACTAGGCAAAGAGAGACTTGGGAAGACGAAAACTAGGATGTTGGTTCACTATCACAAGGTGAATGTAAATCTATGATTTGGGCTCATGAAAAATAATTGGAGGCAATTGGTGAGCGGTCAAAGTGGGCTACTCAAAATTTGTAGATTGGAAACACTTGATAGAAAACATTTTTTGCAAATGGAATGGACTTGGGAAACTGTGCAGATAGATTCATCATGATTTGAGAATTGGCACACTTAAAATATTTTTAGAGGTGAACATAGTGGTATGATTCATGTGATCTCATCTATCATGGATTTCATGTGATGACATCACGAATAGGGGTACCAAACAATCTGCATTTCTTGACGTAGTAAAAAGATAGAAATTATGTTTTGAATCGCATTTGAAATTTGATGAAACGGATTCATCATGAGCTGAAACTTGAAACATGACAAGTCTCTAAAATCGACAATGTAACACAAAAGGAAATTAAGCATTTAGGTCAACTAGGCAAAATTTATAACTCGTCAAACAAGGTTTCCCAAAATTGTGAGCAATGTGCATCAGCATGAAAATAGTAAATGACCAACTTTGAGGAATTTGAAACCTAGTCAAACAGATTTGAAATGACTAAAAATTTGAAACATAGGCTCTCTATTATGGACACTAAACACTCCTAAAGCAGCAAGTCATGAAATATTTCTGGGTTAAAGATATTCACTTACAAACATGGCCTCCTATCGCTGTTTGAAACTTAGGTGAAAATGCAGATTTGGCAAATACTCAAAACAAGACTCTACGAAATAACTCAAAATCTCAATTTAACTTCATGAAACATGTAAATAGGCTGAATGGAGGGTGTTAGAAACATTAAACACCTCTTTGGGCTTTAAAGTACAATTGGGTACATATGCATTTATGGGCTTTTAAAGGGCTTGATTTCTTCAATGGTAATAAAAATTTGAGCTACAATTTTAAGCGCCAACACCAGGCATAATTGAATGCTTCCAAGTGCCTTTCTGTCTAAAAGATCCTAGTCATTATTTTTCATAGATCCCTGATTCTTGGTTTTTCCTTCCAACATCTTCCATAAATCCTTTTGATAAGGATAGTCTTCCATTTACATCTTCCATAATTGAAAGTTCTACCCATTAAACTTATCAATCCTCAGCTTAACCTCATCTTTCATCGCTCTCACTCAACTGTGAGACTCCAAGTCAACTGTTAGACTTTCTTGCAGAGGATAACTAATAAAAGAACCTCACTCTTATATCACTTGTTAGTATTTAACCATGGATAGAAATAATAATTACATGCAAATATAAATAATATCAGAAAATAATAGATCACACAGAAGAGAACACAAGTCACCAAGATTCAACGTGGTTCACCCAAACCCTAGTCTACTTCCACCAAAAAACAAGTCCAATATTATTATGATCTAGTGATTACAACTTGATTACAATTTTTAATCCCTTACAACTCAATATAGCCGCAATAAGCAATTTTTCCATCACACCTCATGAAACAATCCCCAACCCTAAGCCCTTTTATACAAGCATTTTTTCCACTTTAGGGTTTAAATTAGTTACAACATTTTAGCCATGAATTGGAAAATAAATAATAGTTAATTGGCAAATAGTAGCCAAAAAAATTTACCAAAGAATTTATGAAGTATGTACAGTACTTCCCTAATCAGTCACCAGAAACTAATAGTGTGCTTGATTAAAGGATGTAAAACTCACAATGAAGTGAGCACCTTGTTAGGACTACTATTAAGAGATTTAACTGATTCACTTGCTAGAATGTATCAGTAATGATCCTATAGTTAGCACTCTGCTACTAGATAAACGATAACCTCTTTCTTGATGTGTATTTGATCCTCACTAATTAGATATATCACTTTTATCCTCTAACTCCTTTTCTCTATTCTCTTCTACCTAATTCTGAAATGTATTTAAATTCACAACTCCTTAGCCACCATGAGTTTTTTTTTTGTGCATGCAAACTTCCCTCTTTATTCCTTTCACACACATAATGTTTAGGGTTTTTACTCCTTAAGAAGACCTAGGTGAGTTAGGGTTAGGTATGAATCAACGATTATAATTCACCCATTTTTCCACTTAAAACATCCCTTCAACTGATTGGTATATACTACATAGGGATCCTTAATATAGATTCATCCTTATCATCTAGAATTGCAAAAAAATCCTAAAGTTGACTAAAAAATGGTTCACATAGAAGTTTGTGGCATTACAAAAAACTATGTCCAAAACTATTTACTCAGCACTTGAAGTGTTTGATTCTCAGCATCCACTATCTCTTCAATGTTGTAACTTGGCCTCTGAATGACTCGGCATCCACTGATCACTCGACATCTACTATCTACTTAACAGTTGAGTGACTCAGCACTTACTAGTTACTCAATAGATACTATATATCTCTCACTTGGCATATACTATCAGACAACTTATGCTCAGCATACATTACTTGTTTGGCATAAACTAAGGAAATGAAAAAAGTATAGTCACTCATATGTCAAAACCAATCTAAGATTAACAATCTCCCCTATTGACATGAGTGGAAAAAAAATACTTGGTCCTGCATGAATAACCTTAGTACTTGGCTTACATAAAAATTTTTAAAAAGACCTCAAAATTTTGCAAAACTTATGACTCATTAGTCATACCTCAAAATTATATAAGTCCACCAAGTTCATTTATTCATTCTAATTCTAAAACTAAATATTCCTATTGAGTAGATATATTGTGATAACTCTATCTCTTTAGTCTCTGTTTGGTCTCCCCAAAAAACTATCTCTCCTTTCATGCATTCTCTCTGCCTTTCTTCATTCTACCCCTTTTAACACTTATGTCATGGATTGTACACAAATTGTGTTTTTTTCCAAGAAAGATTTATGGACCTCCATTATAATTTTTAATGATGTATCCTAATTGTCACATTTTATCTGCAAATATTTAATCTGTATGTCTTACTCACACTAGTACATTTGACCCCATTTTTAGACCAAAATTTTTGACCATTTATTAAAATGGGGTCAAACTGGTCAAAATAAGCAAGGATAAATGTTTTTTTCTAAAATCCATGCCTGTTTTGGTCCAAAATTTGACCAACACGTGCTTCATATTTTTTTGAAAATGAAAAAGGTCATGCTCTATTTCATTGTTATGAACACTCTTTGGTCTATCAAATGCTTAATCTCCCACTTGATCCCCTCAAACCTTAGAGTGTGGTGAGCATTATAGATCTCTCTTCATATTTTCTTGTAAATTTTCTACTTTTTATGACGATTTCTTGTGTTTTGTTCTTGTATTCTACATTTTATGTGTTTTTTATGTTTGTTCTGTGTTTGCATTCTGTGTTTTTTGTGTTAGAAGTAGTCAAGATCCTTCATCCCTCTGCATCCCTACCCATGGTTAAGTAGAAAGAGAGATATGAGGGCATCCAGTTCGATGTGTCACTTTGCTAAAGCATTCTTCCTTTCGAAGAGATTTTTCTCTATCTCCAATCCACTCTTAAGACTGATAGGACTAGCCTTCTCTAGTTTCATCGAAGGGATTAAATCTATTGTTTCTACCCTAATAATCAATAATTGGGAGCTATCGAGTAGAGTTTCAAACATTCTACATTGTTGTCTACACAATGGAGGAGGTTGTGGCAATCAAGGGAAGGACATGTGATTAGAGAATGTATCAAGCTTTCTTTTTGTTAGTACCTTGAACCCCTTTTCTATGCAATTTTATTTCATGACATTTAGAAGTGTTTGCAAAACATTTCTTCGTAATGTAATTTTGTTTTTCCTATTAGAGGAATTCCATGGATCTTGCTTCTTTGGTGATGATATTAGGGAAATTTTCTTAGGTAGTAGGTAGGATTCACATTTCCCTTCATCATTAGTGTTGAGGGTTCTCTTAACCTTTCATCTTCTTCTTCTTTGCGATCTTCATGATTGCTAATGTTTTTTTCTATTATGCAAAGCAAATTAACCATAATTAGAAATAAAAAATGATGGGAAATAAAGTAATATAATCTAGTCCAAAACTTTGTACTCTGGTTTCAAATGAGTGAAAATAACGTTTCAATTAAATTTGACTTAGGGTAGAGAAGGAAACAATCGCTAACAATGCCATGAATAATAAATAATTTTGGTTGAGATTTCCAAATCATACTTAGATTTAGTTTTTGTTTAAGATTGGCCAAAAATATAAGAAAAGTAATTATGAAATTTACATATTCTAGTGCATCTAATTTCAAAGGATATATATTGCTCATTGTTTCTTGGAGTAAGACCTAATAATTGTTTACTTGCAATAAGAATGTGTCATGCACTTGAAAAGAAAAGAAGGCTGCTAAATCTATAAAAATAGAGGAAACAAGATAATGAGTTAATCATCATGCAACTAATATATGAATGTAAGAATGCAAGAATATTTATTGTCCATTTTTTTCTCATGGTGTTTAAATGTGTATGCAACACACTTTTCTTTAGTGTAGGGTTTTTTTGTTAGAGGAATTCTATGGATCTTGTCCTGTTGGTAATAATATTTGAGAGATTTTCAAAGAACACTGGCTAGATTAACCATTGAGACAGTATTAGCACATTGTTTGAAGTAAATTGTGTATATGCTTTCTTTGAAGTGTTGGTTGGCTATAATGCTTTTGTAGGTTTTTCATGTTTTTGCATTATCCACATCTCATTTGTGGGTTGTTCTAATTTACAATCCCAACTGAAGATGCAAACATTCTCTTTTTTGAAATTTAACTACAGTATATGGATTTTCTATTAAGGAGTGGTTAAAAGGCTTGGCAGTGACTTGGTTTTGATCAATTAGGTATGCTTTATGTGTGCAGACTTTGTCTACTCAAAATTTAGCTCTTGTTTATGGCCTATTATTATTATGAGCTTTATAAGTTTATATAGTTCATTTTTCTGTTAAAAATTGCTCTTACATTTTGGTTTCCTTTGTGTTGTACATAATCCAAATTAGCCTTGTTGCCTTGAACTTCACTTATTCATCTACGATAGTGCTTTAAATTTTTTAAACTTATCTTTCCCTTATGTCACTTTGCATCTTTCAAATTGGTAAGGGGTTTCTCCTTTTCTACTGTACCAACCATTCCAATTGCATTTGATGATAATGATTATCTATGCTATGGCCCTTTTTGTATGTTCTTTTTTGGGCTTCTTTTATACAAAATATTTATGATTTGATTATGATCTATAAGAATGGGGATTTAGGCGAGCCTCTTTGACAAGTGTTCAAATTTGTTTTAACTAGAATCCATCTCTCTTCTTATTTGAGCTAAGTATAATTTATTAAGATCTGAGGAGGATTGCATGCAATAGCATAGTTTGTCAAGATAGTTGAATGGAATCTATCAATGTATGAAGCAATGGCCTTTTTTTAGAGAGTCGTCATTGTTCTATTTGAGAGTGTACAATGTTTAAATAGGTATGAGACAAAAATAATTATGGGGTGAAATCTTCTATTATGTTCTTTAGTTTATCTTCTTTTCTACTAGTCTCTATATGATCTCTTATTATAACTATAAAATTCTATTTAGTCTCTTTTTTTGTCACCATAAATGTCATAAATAGAAGAGACATGTCACTTGGAGTTCCATCTAAAATTTAGAAAGTCTAAAAAAACTAGCTATGGAGGGAGGAAGTGGTCTTCCTTACCCATAAGCACAAAACTCAATCAACATATGTTAGCACCCACTAGTCTACTGTGAAAGCCAAACTAATAAAGATAGCAAACAGTGTTAAAACTCCCTCTTTTATTTGTAGCTCCCATGTCCTTCTTTCTTCTCCAAATGATGTAGCTCTAAAGTTTCCTATAGATCACAAAAAATTGAAGCAAAAGTCTATGATAATGATGGTACTATGAGAGTACTTGAAGTTGTGATTTAAGCTTGAGAAATGGAGTGAAAAATATGAGGAAAGTAGGGAACCAAAGACTCAAGAATTAGGACCAGAAATGAGAGCAAAAGTGCTCATTTTATAATCAACATGGAGGATGAGAGCATTGGATTTTTCACCTTGGATATGTGATGTGGCAAGAGATTCCTTTGAGAATCCATGATGCATATGACACAAGATGCCACACGTAGGATTCTATGACGCATGGAAGTCAAACTTGACTAAATGTGGAAGAGAATCTATGATGCGTCATAAGACACCTCAAGCCCACTTAAAGCCAAGAATCTATGAAAAAGAAGCCAAAAATGGATGTGCATAAGAGAATAAGAATATATCAATTATGACATATCTTAGCCAAGTGTCAAAGTAGAATCAGCGAGGTGTCATACCCAAGTGTCAGGGTGATGCAAATATTTTGTGGAATGTTTGAATTAAAAATCCTTTATTCCAAAAAATAGAAATTAGTGAAAATGGAATTAATGGAGGAAAATATGACTTAGGAAATTAAGAATTTCCATGGTTTGCAGATGATGAACCAATTAATTAATAAAATATCAATTAATTGAGGATGACAATTAGTAAGAATAATTAGTGAAATGACATAGGATTAAATTATGGGTTATTTAATCCTATGGAGAAAATTAGTAGATGATTGACCAAAATTGATTAAATAAGTGCAATAGTATCCTTTGATGAAATGTGATGATAATACAGATTGAATAGGATGATAATAGGTAGACCAAATTCATGGTCAAATTGATTGATTGATCAAGATTGATAACATGCAAAGGACACATGACATGAATTGATTGATATGTAACATTTAACTAACATTGTAGATGCTACCAGAACAAGATTTATTGATATGGTTGATCATAATAACATTGAAAGACACTATCAATATTATGAAAAAGGTTGATGATGCCATGATCTGACATTGGAAGCCTCAACAATGTCAAAAATCAAATGACATGAATGATAGTTTGACCTAGCACTAAAAGCCATGAAAGTACTAAAGTTAGATTGATAAGATTTGATAGTTTGATAGGTTTCTAGGGAACTGAAAGCCACAACAATGCCTAGGATTGGATAGATGATGATAGATTTAAGGATGTTTGATATGCTTTGTGATGATTATGGGTGATTTTGGGTGATTCTAGGTTGATTTAATGAAATTTTGAGTTGATATGAAATGGTTCTGAGTTGATTTGAAATGGTTTTGAAATGATATGAAATTGATGTGAAAGAGGATACAAATGATAACAGACATTGTTGAGATATGATCAAGTTGGCCAAAGATTAGAGTTAGTGGATTGAGAAAATGGGATGAATTAGTATGAATAAGTGATGTAACCATAGATGCAAACCATTTTTGAGCATCTATATTTTGCCCCTCTTTGATACAATGTGATTTAGAGCATTGTGTCGAAGAATGCCCTAGTAATGGCATATATATTCATGCCCCCTCAAGAAATTGACCAACATAGGCATATGATAGGTCGATTTCATCAACAACGAGAAAATAAAACCATAGCAACTAACGGATGAAAAATTAGACTTAAAACATGAAAGTTAAGGCCTCTAGAGTGCAAAAAGGCATCGTGACCAACATAGAAAGAGCCTTTGGCACAACCATCTAGGCAGAAACAAGTTATAAAAGGGCTTTGACAGGAGTTTGAAGGTCATTTTAACTCTTTCATTTGGAAGAAAAGAGTTGTGGAGCAAGGGATCAGCTACCTAGGGAGCAACAACGTAGTGAATGAGTATGCACCTTCTAACGATGAGTAGATGCAGGACCTCCAATGAGTACATTGATGCCATCTCTATTATTTTTATGCTTTTTAATTCTTTCTAGGTACTTAGGGATTTTTATGGGGAAATGGGGGTCAAATGGGGTCAAATGGGGTCTCGGGGCTAGGGAGGGCATCCAAATGCCCCAACTATGCCCAAAACACACCCCAGTGTGCACTGGGCACACTTGGAATTCCCAAGTACACACTGAGTGCAGTTAGCATGATCAAGTGTGCCCTAGGCATAGTTGGGAACCAAAACTACACCCTAGGATGCTTCGGGGCTCCGATCAGGGTCTGAATGGTCCCAGATTGACTTAAAACTTGGTGGAGACTAGCATAACCCTAGGGTAATGTTAGAAACATGATAAGATGTAGTCAAAGGTGGTCAAAGTGCTTAGAATTTGGTCAAACATAGGGCCAATGAAGGGCAAACTTGGGTAAAAGCTGACAGCAAATAGTGCAAAGGGCCTGAAAGGGTGCAAATGGACTCGAAATGACTTGAAACTTGGGGCACATGTTCAAAACCCTAGGAAGAGTTGAAAAAATAGGTTAACTAAGGTTAGGATAGTTAGGAAAAAAGTCAAAATTGGTCAAACTTAGGTCTGATGGAGATGGAAGGCTGACAAATGGACAGGGATAGGGTCAAAATGATTCAAATGAGCTTGTAATGACCTAAGACTTGCTAAAAATCTTCAAAACCCTAGGAAGAGTTCAAACACAAGTCAACTTAGTCAAAAATTATTAGAAAAAGGTCAAAATTAGTCAAACTAGAGTCAAACTAAGTCAAACTTGCGTCAAAAGTAGGGTAAATTGGATGTAAAACCATTGGAGGTTGATATAGGTTGTATAATTATGCAGGAGGAGCTACCCCTATTACAGATAAGGGGACATAGGCCATAGAGCCTTACACTACATCATTAGATGATAGCTAGTGAGTGGGGAATATTGGTTGGGTTGGGATTATATCATGTTACATTCATGCCAGAGGTGAGGGTGAATAGGGCTCTACTGACAGCTTTGATAGAAAGGTGGCACTCAAAGATTAGTTCATTCCACCTACTAATAGGGGAGGTGACTATGACACTAGAGAATGTATAGTGCATCTTTAAGATCCCTATTCATGGAGAATTAGTGGTGTACGACCCAGCTATAGGATGAGCAACACTGCACCAGTTCTTTGGATGTGGGGATGTAGAGCTAGGAATCTGAGACTATGAGATCAAGTGGGACCTATTGGTGGTCTACCATGAGTGGCTGAAAGCTATGATTTGCTAGGTGATTGGTAGATTATTGATACCTGATAGGCAAGGGCATGGATTCCTTGTTAGATGGGGCCGAGTTCTTGAGAAGATGATCATGGAGGGTACCATGTTTGCTTGGGGCCCATGCATGTTGACAATATTATATTATTATTTGCATCAGGTAGCATACAAAGGTGGACTATCATTTAGCATTAGCAGGACATTGTTACAAATCTGAGCCTATGAGCACATTGCAATACTTAGGCCTCTGAGTGAGATTTGGTGGATGATATGCCATATGCATACAACTACAGAGATGTACTAGCTTGAGGACCATTAGGATATGCAAGGTACTTCTGCCATAAGATAAACACCATGAAACAGTTTATCTACAGACCATATAGAGATTTCCCTAGATGTGATGATGATGACATTCACTTACTATACTGTAGGCAGGAGCACTATCTCATAGGGCACATAGTGATTGGTCATTTGGTGATCGAGATGTACTTGCAAGAGTGGGTACGAAGATAGCTTGGAGAGACATAGGATGTATCGACTAGTTTAGCATTGTTTGTCCAGTCTAGAGCAGAGGTTCGAGAGTGGGGACCACCCATCGAGACATAGGTAGCATATGCACAGCTAAAGGAGTTACAACCAAGGATATGGTGTGTAACAACAGATATAGTGGATGCAGGCATGACAGTAGCATATGATAGATGGTTTACAAAGCATCAGTTGAGGCCTTTGACTAATCCAGTAGTAGTAGTTCCATGAGCAAGGTCTCAGGTGGAGCAGGAGGAGGAGGATGATGAGGAGAAGGAGGATGGGGGAGAGGATGAGGAGGGAGGAGATGAGGGTGATGATGAGGAGGAGGGATAGGAGAGTGGAGAGGATGCTGAGGATGATGAGGGGGGGATGAGGATGCTGACGATGATGTGGGGGACGAGGATGAGTATGATGCTGAGGGGGAGGATGAGGGAGAAGATGGGGAAGATGCTAAGGGAGAGGATGAGGGAGATGACAATGAGGAGGGTGGAGATAGTGGGGGTGGGGACAACGTTAGAGGTAGTGATGGGGGAGATGATGATGATGAATACTGGGAGGCTGGGGATGTAGTTGAGATGGATATGGATGGGGGTCTAGTGGACTACATCAAGGGGCATTGGTACCAGTATAGGCAAGGCCTAGTCAGGTAGAGTTGATGGAGGTTATTAGAGGTCTATAGATTTAGTTGGATCAGGTTGTAGTAGAGAGGGATGCCATGATAGGAGAGAGGGATGCAGTTACAATAGAGAGAGATGTAGTTATAGTAGAGAGATACAATTACAGTGTAGAGAGATCATGCTATGGCTAAGAAAGATGTCGTAGTGCACAAGGCAGAGATGGCAGTACAAGAGTCTCAGGAGTTCATTAGAAGCATCAAAGATGCAAAATTTTTAGAGATGGCAATGATGATGAGTAGCACACACATGGAAGCATAATACTAGCGGGATCAGTATGAGAGAGTGGTGCCACTAGAGCAGAGAGTACAGAGTTTTTGTGCATCAATATCACACTCCCACAAGACACAGTAGACATAGAGTAGTTCAGGGGTGATGGGGCCTATGAGACCACCACAGAGAGTAGAGGGATCATCCTTGAGGCCAAATAGAGGTCATAAAGCTAGGGACAACATAGGATGACATTGACATGCTCATGTATATAGGGGCTTCTCTATTTTATTTTATTTTTTTTCTGTTATGCTCTTTCATGGTTCATGCCTATGGCTAGTTAGTATTGATGTAAACCATGGTCATAGACTCTAATAATTTTGCAAGACACTTGTGAGATGTACGTATGTTATGATGACTATATGAGATGGATTATGCATATGTTGTATATGTTTTATATGGATGTATTTATGGTTTTTTATGTGGACTTATATATGATGACATCATGCGTTGATATATCACAGGTTATGCATAGGAAATGCCATCTTTTATTTTTTTGCCACATTTTTATCTCATGAATGAATGCCTAATGCAATGCAAATGATATGAAATGAATGCTAATGAAATGTAAAATGATATGGAATGAATGCAACTGAAATGTAAGATGAATGCAAATGAAATATAAAAATGATATGGAATGAATGCAAATGAAATTTTAATATAATATAAATGCCATGTTTATGCAAAAATTTATTTCTTTGGATCATTTTGGACTTTTGACATATGCAAGAATGTAGGATGATAATGCTTTTGATGTATCAGAGTACAAGACCATGGTAGAAGATGAGGAAGACACAGAAGATAGAGGAGATGAGATGAGGAATTGTTAGTGTGATGAGAAGACTTTTGCTTTTGTAAAGTACACTATATGTCAAATGGAACTTTATTTTGATATGGAAAATGGAATGCAACACATCATGGCATAAAGGGCCAGAGCGCTAACGCAAACCCTTTGTGTAAACAATCACAACATAGATAGGAAATGACCTTTTCCTTCTTGAGTCATATATACATGCCCAATACTCTCAAAGGTACATTATAATAGATAGAAAAATTAAAAAAAATGACCATGAACCATCCCATCCACCCTCATAGATCAGTTTATATCATTAATGGCATAGGAACATGATCAAAGAAAAATAAAGCAAAAATAAATCACTCACTAAACAACATGAGCCAATAGCTATTCTTGTCCATTATTACATGCTTTTTAGTATTTTTGGTGTTTAGATGGTGTTTGACATGTTGATGATGTGATAGCTCTATTTGTGGGTCCATTTTATAAGTTCATAGTGACATGTTGGATTGACTATCGGTTCACATTGCTCAAAGAGTGTGATTGTCTTGAACATGTAGTGCTCTAAGTTGCAATCCACAAAGTGCAAGTGTTCACATAAAAGGAGTGATTATGTACAAGGTTTACTACAAATTTTTGATAGGTTTTCCAATTTTTAGGGTTTTTTGGGATATTTGATGTTTTTGTGTGACTAGTTTCTTTAGGACATTTTACGATTTTTAGGTTTTACTTTAGGACATTTTATGATTTTTATGTGATTTTTCAAGACATTTGATGATTTTTATGTGATTATTTCAAGATTTTTTATATGTTTAGGGATTTTTCCAATATATTTTATGATTTTTAGTGCTTTTTTTAGGACATTTTATGATTTTTAGAGTGAATTTGTTCAGGATATTTTGTGATTTTTAGTGTTTTTTTAAGAATCATATTTGAATTTTTAGGATTTTTTTCAAGATCATATAAGCATATACAAGTGTCAGCTCCAATCCATTATGCAATAGGTCCAATGGATAAAAAGTTCTTAGGGAGATGCCCCCAGTTCAATTTCAAACTCATGCATTATGTAGGTAAGATGCCCTAGACAAGATGCAAACTATGTACAAAGGCCAATGACAGAGTATGTATAGACTAGTAACACTTGGGTAAGATAACAATGGACATTAACTAGTTTGTGAGCCATGATAAGGGACCAAGGATGTCTTGCAATATGAAGGATATGGTCAGGGAATGACAAAAAGGGGATAAACTAGGTGGAATCCTGATAGATGGAGGAGCAACAACTGATTACACATGGTACCTGTTTGCCAAGTTTTCACCATGGTACTTGCCCAAAGTGCCTATTTACCAGGTTTTCACCTATGGATGGAATTTTTCTCTTGACTCAAATTTTCATGCCAAGACCTTTGTTTTCCAGGTTTTCATCAAGGCATCCATTTTTTCATGACTTTTTTCACTTTTTTCTTTTCTTTTTTCATGACTTTTTTGCCTTTTTTTTTAAGGACTTTTTTCAAATTTTTTTTTTTTGATATTTTTTTTAGGACTTAGATAGAATCAAGTGTAGTACTTGTGAAGATGCATGTTATTGATGAACATAGGTAGTGGTTCACCCTCTAGAGTTACAAGCTAATATACTCCAGACCCAAATGATGCAGTAACTACATAAGGTCCTTCCTAATTTGGTTCAAATTTGCCTTATTTTTCTCGATGTCATTGGGTCTTGTAGGTCATCTTTAGGACCAGATCATCGACCTCAAAGTGATGACCTCAAACTTTCTTGTTATAGCTCTATTTGAGTCAGTTTTAATAGACTTGGAGATGTGTCAAGGCAGCTAGTCTCCCTTCATCAAGCATTTGTAGTTCATGGAGTCTAGATATGTGGTAGGTTCATCATCAACAACATCTTGTAGGGACACTCTCAATGATGGAATTTCAACTTCAATGGGAAGTATGGCCTCAGTGCCATAGATAAGAGAGTATGGTGTTGCCTCAGTAGGAGCATGCACACTTGTTTGGTAGGCCCAAAGAGATGGATTTAGTTGTAGGTGCTAGTCTTGACTAGAATTATTAATAGTCTTTTGGAGAATCTTAACAATGGTCTTATTAGATGCTTCTGCTTGGCCATTGCATTGCGGATGGTAAATACTAGAATATCCATGGTATATGTTGTACTTCTCATAGAGCTTGTTTACATCTATGTTTTGAAATGAACTACCATGGTCAGTAATAATAGCCAAGGGGACTCCATACCAACAGATGATGTAATTTAGAACAAACCTTGAAATCTGCTTGCCAGTGGTGAAGGTCAAAGGGACAGCTTCAACCCACTTGGTAAAATATTCTATTGCTATGATAATGAACTTATGACCATCAGACGATGGAGGAGAAATAGCTCCAATAAGATGAGATTCCCATTGTGAAAATGGCCATGGCGATATGACTGGCTACAATTCTTGTGCTAGTGCATGGATCAGATTGCTATGTATCTGACACTTGTGAAAAGGTTTGGCAAAATCATGGGCATCTTGTTCCATGGTTGGTCAATAGTATCCAGCTCTAACAAGCTTCTTAGCTAGACTCAAACCATTGAAATGACCTCCACATATACCTTCATGAACCTCATGTAAGGAAATTTTAGCTTCTTATGAGTCAAGGCATCTAAGAAGGGTTTGATCAAAGGATCCCTTGTAAAGGGTGTCACAGATGACATATCTAGCAACTTGGTGGATAAAGGCTTGACTCTCATTTTTGAATAAGTTGGGTGGTAGGATTTGAGTGTGTAGGTAATTGTAAATGTCTAGATGCTAGGGGGAATTGGGACCAACAAGGTCGCACACAAATTCATCTTAAGGGAGCTCGAATACTAGAATCAAAAGTTGCTCCATAAAGAACTCATAGCGTTCCACATTTTGAGGCATATCAATCATAGAAGCAATGGTAGCCATAGCATCATCTTGCTTGTTGTGTATTCTTCATAGCTGATGAAAAGAGATAGTGACAAATTTAGTCTTAAGGAAGTCATCCATCTATTTGTAAGGCATTAGCTTATCATCTTTGGTTTCATAGTCATCATTGACTTGGTGGATGACCAACTGGGAATCACCAAAGACTTGTAAATGTTGAATGTTCCATTGGATAGCTATCTTGAGTCCTGTGATCAATGCCTCATATTCTACTATGTTGTTTGTATAATGGAAAGCTATCCTATATGACTCGGGGATTATGTCTCCTTGGGGAGTGATAAACATAAAGCCAACTCTTAAACCATTTCGTGTATGTGATCCATCAAAGTAGAGCTTCCATTCATGAGCTTCATCCATGTTAAGTATGGCTTCATCCAGAAAGTCTATCAATATTGGATGATCATCTAACATAGGTGCTTCTGCTAGTTGATCTACTATCACTTGCCCTTTGATTGCCTTTTTGTCTACATATTCTATGTCAAATTCACTAAGGATCATGACCCATTTGGCTAAGCATCTTGTGAGAGCAGCCCTACTTAGGAGATACTTCAGTGGGTCAATCTTAAAGATGAGCATTATTTTCTGATGGAGCATATAATGTCTCAATTTTTGGGCTGCAAAGAAAATAGCAAGGCAAGCTCGTTCAATGAGAACAAAATTTAGCTCATATCCCACAAGTGTTCTACTCATTCATCATTTTGTGCCAAGAGAGCTCCTAATGTTTTATTTGTAGCAGATATGTATAGAATGAATTGCTTGCCTAGAATAGGAGCCATTAAAACTAGTGGATGTAGAAGATAATCCTTGAGCTATTGAAAAGATTCTTGGCACTACTTATTCCATTGAAAGGATACCCCCTTATGTAAGAGGTGTTGAAAGGAGTGACACTTATCTACTAGTTGTGCAATGAATCTGTGGATAGACTATAATCTTCCTTGTAGTCCTCTTAAGGTTTTTAGATTTGTTGGAGGAGGCATGTCAAGTATTTCTTTTACTTTCTTAGGATCCACTTCAATGCCTCATTGAGAAACAATGTATCCTAGGAGCTTTCCCAAAACAACCCTGAATACAAAATTTTTTGGATTTAGATGGAGCTTATAGCCTTCCATTCTAGTGAATATCTGATCTAGGATGCCCAAATGATCTTTTCTTTTATGGGATTTGCAAAGTAAGTCATCAACATAGTCTTCCATTAGGATGTGCATGAAATCATGGAAGATGGTGGTCATTGCTCATTGATATGTTGCCCTGGCATGTTTAAGACCAAATGGCATAACATTCTACCAGTATGTTCCCCAAGGACATGTAAAAGCTATTTTGTGTTAATCTTCAGGGGCTATCCTTATCTGATTGTAGCCAAAAAATCCATCCATTTGTGATAACATTTCATGCCCAGTTTTCATGTCTATAATGATATCTATATTTGGTAAAGGAAAATCATCCTTGGGACATGCCTTATTAAGATCACAGAAGTCAGTGCATATCTAGTTGCCCCTAGAGTTTTTTCTTACTGGTACTAGATTAGATATCCACTCAGCATAATCAATGGGCCTTATGAATCCGGCATCCAATAATTTCTTCAATTCAGTTTTTACAAGGAGGGCAACTTGAGGATGCATTTTTCTCAACTTTTTCTTTACTAGTTTTACTCCTAGTTTGAGTAGAAATTGATGAAGGACTAGTTTAGGATCTAATCCTGGCATGTCTACATAGGACCGAGCAAAGTTGATTTTCCTCTCTAGAAAGAATCTGACAAATTCATCATTTTCCTCTAGTGATAAGGAGGCGGAAAAGTGTATGACCTTGGGGTTGTTAGGAGTCCCCAGATTAATCTCTTTGGTCATCTCCACAAGTAATGTTGATCTTTCCTTCAATGGGGGTGTGTCCAATCTTCCATCCTTGAGTGCCTTAGAGAGCTTTTCATCCTTAGATACGTCCTTTATTTTTACTTTTTCATGGTCTAATGGTGCTTTTCAGTTTTCACCAAGAGACCTACTTGTGTTTTTTTGTTATTTTCTCAATTTTGCAACTGGAAGATGGAGTTGACTCCCTAAAATATGCCATGACATTTAGATCAATGGAAAATTTAAACTTGTGATCACCTTGTGGTAAATCTTCATGGAGCTTATAGAATTTTGAGATAGCATCATCATTTTCAAATTGGTCAAATGTTGGTGGTTCTTGTTGGTCCCAATCAATAAGTTCAGGGAAAACAAAGGAAATGCCATCATCGACGTTGAATAAGCTTTGGTCAAAGGAAAATATATGGATATCCACTTTTGTGATATCATCAGGATCATGTTCAAAAGTAGGAGGGCTTGGGTCCCAAAATGTTTCAATCCAAGGTGAAGAATTGGTTTGAGTGATAGATGGATTGACATGTTTATCTTCTATAGGTAGGCTATTGGGGTAAGTGAACATATGATCAAGACTAAGGGAGGTATCAGGATCATCAATTTTGGATACAGATTGGGTGGGTCAGGTTGGGTGTTCTCAGATGCCTTGTTATCGTTTGAAGCATTCACATCCTTAGACAAGGATGACTTAATATTAGGAAGACCCAAAAAAAATGGTTTGAATCCAAGTCCCAAGCTATGAGTTCGTCCTGATGTAGTGATGGGTTGAACAATGCTTTGCTTTTGAGTTCCCAGGCCACTACATCCATCATATCCCTTTTTCTACATGATGGTGAATCCAAGTCCATACTTTTTGAGGGCTATAGGAGTAAGTTCGTATGCTTCTTTAGCCTTTTCAATCCATGTAGAGGTATTCTCATAGACATGTTCTTCATGTAGTCCACCTCCACTAGTGAAAGCCATAGAAGGTTTCTTTTGAAATGAAAACTTAGGCTTGTTCTATATGAGATGAGGTTTACTATATTACTTGGGAGATGAAGGAAGTTTCCCACTATGAAAGGCATGTGACATGGAGTACTCCTTGTAACCTTGGTCTTGGATTTTGAGCTTTCCTTTGAATGCGGGTGTGAGTGTGGAAGGATCAACATACTTGGAGGACTTGAATGGGTTTGTTGCATGGTTTTTCAAGACTAGGTATCCAGTGGTTTCTCTAAGGTTAGCATAGAATTAGAAGGGATCTAGATCACCTAGAATGGTTACCTCTACATTATTATACGAGAACTTTAAGCACTGGTGGTATGTGGAAGGCACGACTTTCATAGTATAGATCCATGGGTGGCCTAGTATCATGTTATGGTTCATTTCTATATCTAGGACCTGGAATAAAGTGTTCTTAGTAGCCAGACCAACTCTGATAGGAAAGATGATGACCCCCATAGAGAAGCATTCACCATCATCATAGGCTTTAATTGTCATCCTTCGAGAGGAATCCACATCATTTTCAGAGTAACCCAAACCTTTGACTACTTTATGTGTACATATATTCAACCCTACTCCTCCATCTTTTAAGACACGCCTGACTTTAACATTGTGATCAAGGGGGTTGCCTTTTCCTTGATATTTTTCAAATCTTGGAGCCTCAAATTGTTTTGGGAATGGAGGCATATACAAACTTTTATTGAATGGATTAGGATGTAAGCCCCTTTCTATATATAGAGCCTATTTCTTCTAGACTCCTAATGCCTTGACTTGTTTGGAAAGTTGTTTGAATTGTTGCAATAGCTCTTCATTAGGGTTTTGCATGATAGTTTTCCCTTCAAGTCTTTTGTGTCGATGAGTAGACCATTTTCTATGGCGAGAACTATATCTACTCAGTTCTAACATTTCTGTGTCTGATGAGTCTAGTGATGTGTCACTTGGTGGTGGAGGTATGTTGGTACCTCAAAGACAAAAGGGTCACTATTGTGACACATTTTGGGGTACTTGTTGTGGTATTTGATGTGGCACTTGTTGTAGTATTGACTGTGATTGATTTATCATGTGTTGTTGTTGTGCCATCTATAGTGGTTGTTTTTGGGATACCTCTATTGGTTGTATGTGAGACCATGTATGTGATTGTTGTTGTAGAGGTATTGATTGATGTTTTTGTAGCACGCGTTGTTGTAACAACCATTGCTGATAGGCAATATGTTGCTCAAGGTGTCTTTGGTATTCCAACTATTGCTTGAGTTGCCCTTTTTTTTTAGCAAAAAAAGCCTGTTGTTGTTGGAATTTATTTTGGTACATTGCATGAAAGTCAAGTGGATTCACATTGGATTGTGTGTTAGGGACATGCGATGTTTGCACCACTTGAGGTTGTTGTTGTTTTGGTTGATGTTTTTTTTGATACGTTGAATGTGTATTGAGTGGATTTATACTTGGTTTCCCATTTGAAATGTTATATCCTTGTACCACTATAGGCTGATGTTGTTGTGGGAGTTGACTAAGTCCTTGAGAATTCGACATCATGTTTGAGTTTTTGTTTTGGTATCTTTGTGCATTAGATGTTTCTCCTTGGGACACCATATTGACTTGACAATGAGACGTATCCCTTTGGGGAATAGGCGTAATATCAATAAGGCTTTTCCTTTGTATGTCAATAGAGATGGTTGCTCTTGATGTTTCACATGTTGTACTTATAAGAGGTTCCATAACATTTGGTGTCATAACAATTGGTAGTGTTAGGAGCAATGGTGCACTTTGTTGGTTTTCCTCCAAAGGAGGCATGCTTGGCATCCCTAGAGTACAAGTCCCTTTAGGTGTGTCTTGTTGTGGGATCATGTGACTAAAATCAAGTCTTAATGTTGTATTGGGATAGTTAGGAATTTTCTTGTTTCCCTTCATTGATTGTGGTTCATCAAACAAGGTATTAATGTTGATGTGTTCAAATGTACTTTGGAGGATTTTGATGGTTGATTCTTGATGGGACCTTATAGGTGCCATTATTGCATTTGAAAAACCCAAAGGTTTTTTTCCCTTATCTTAATCCAAATTGATCATGGGTTGTGGGTTTTCAATTGTTGAATTGGTTTGATTTTTGGACTCAGGTCCCTCCACGTTTGGGTTGAATCTGAAAATTTCTTGGTCTGCCAAAAGTTTGAAGTTCTTGCAAAAAAAATTGTCTTGACATGCCCTAGCCATCTCTTCATCAGTGATGCCATAATTAGTGTTAGATTCATCACTAAGGTGTATAGTACCTTGTTGTATGTTTGATGTGTTAGGGTTGAAGATACTTTTGTTGGGTCTGCTAAATTCAAAGGAGTGTGTTTGTTCATTTTCAGGTGTGGTTGGTACACTTCCACCTCTGGGTGGTATTGGCATGAATATAAGTTCAAAGGTAGGACTCCATTGAACCATCCCATGTGTAGGGGAAGTGTTTTAAGGAAACCTCATAGTAGGTTCATTATTTAGGGTGTGTTGTGTCATCACTTGATTATGGTGATCTTGCAAATACATGTTTAAGGGGTTTGTGAGTAACGGTTTGTGATGCCTCAATTTGATCTTTGTCAAAGGTTTGTTGGGTTTTCTAGCTCCTCTTTTGTCTTGGACAAGGTTTTGGTTCTATTTGTGTCTTATAAAATAAGGGTTGGTAAAGTTTTTTGGGTCTTTGAGCTGACTGTGTCCTAGTGAGTGCTGGAATGATACCTTAGAATGCAGATGCAATGGAAGGAAACCTAAATGAACTTTTTGCCTCCTAAGTGTGCACCTAAACTACCAACTATGCCCAAATAGTGTTCCCTTGGTGCACTTGGGAGCTTGAAGGGAAGTAGTTGGTAAGTAGGAGGTATGCAATGGGTAAACAGAGGTGTTAAGGTGCCTAAAATGCATAATTTGAATGTTTTGAGTGTTTTAGAGTGTTTCGCAAGGTTCAAGGATGCAGTACAAGGTGTGGATGTGCAGATTGGGGTTCTAGAACCCATAATGAAACACTTAATTACCAAGTGTGCCCTAAAACTACCAAGTGTGCTCTGAAACTACCAACTATGCACCTAAAGTGTGTAGCTGGTAAAACAGGGGTGCACTTGGTAAAATAGGGAAAAAACTTGATAATCAAGATGTGGGTATGCAAGATATGAGTGATTTTTGGATTTTAAGTGTTTAGGGATGTTATGCAATGTGAGGAAATTCTAAATGAGCTATGGTTTTGATGTGAAAAGTGTAAATTTCCTAGGAGTGCTATGCAAATGTAAATGCAAAGTGAAATTTTGAAGGTGTGCAAAATGAACATTTAGGTTATGCTTTTGACTTGGTAAGGATGCTAAAGGTTGGTATATGCAAGGTGGACTATGCAAGGAATGGTTTTTTAGAGTTGATAATGGTGTTTTGGATATGCAAAATTAGGGTAGATGATCAAGAAGACAATTTGGTTGATAGACAAGTGGATAGGGTTTGACAGTGAAAATGATGCTAGGGTTTTGAACAATGCAAAATGAAGGGGATATGCCACTAAGGTAAGTCAAAATAATTTCTAGGAACAATAGGAATATGACAATGCAATGGCAAGGGTATATGGAAAGTATTGAACTTAGGTGAAATCTTTATAAAGTATTTTGTCTAGGAGTTTAACCTTGTGATAATGGACTTTGGATCTTGACCAAAGAGAGATAAAAGATAAAATGGATCAAATTGATAAAAGATGACAAGGTAAAATATATCAATAAATAGATATATTTTTACTAAATAAAATTTTAAGCAAAGATAAAAGGACTAGTCAAGATCCATCATCCATCAACACTAGGAGATACCCTAAGACTCATACTTTGTTCAGATTTTTGACTAAGTTCAAAGATTTTGGTGTTCAAAGTGATGTTTAGGTGACTCAAAATGGTAGTTATGCTGATTAGGTATGCAATATTAAAAGGTCCTAAGGTGAAAAATGAGATTTTGGGTGCAAGATGAAGTTTTGGGTCAAGTGTAGAATGAGGAGGTAAAGAGGCTCCTAAATGTAGTTTTGGGCTCCTAAAATGCAATTTGGAGGGCCAAAATGGTCATGCAGGTGCCCAAATGCACCCTGATAGTGCCAAGTTCACTCCAATAGTACCAACTACACCTATGGTGCAGCTAAGGCCAATTTGGGTGTAGTTGGTAGTTTCTAGGTGTAGTTGGGAAGCTAAGTTAAATGTTTGTTGAATCTAAGTGATGTGGTTGCCAAATTGATATGCCAAGAAGCTAAGATGTTGGGGTTGATGTTAGGATGGGTTAGGAGGTAAAGAAAATGGTTTATGACCTAAGGAATGATGTCCTAAGTCAAGGCAATGAAGACTAGGTTGTGTAGAATGCAGATCTGGACATGTTAATGCAAGGGGACCTATCCAAGTACCTAAGGACATTGTTGAAGCCTCAAAATGTTATATGCAATCCAAAACTAGGTGATTAGACTACCAAGTGCACTCAGATAGTACCAACTACATCTATGACATAGTTGGGGCCAATTTGGGCACAGTTGGTAGTTTCAGGGTGCAGTTGGTAAACTAGGTTGAAACTAAGGCAATTTTGAGTGCTATGTTTTCTAGATTGATGTCATAGAGAGGTAGATAGTAGAGGGAAATGCTAAGACTATAATGAAGGTTCAAAATGATGTTTATGACACTTAGAATGATGGTTAAAGTGGTGAATATGAGGGTTGGGTATGCAAAGATGCAAGATGGAAGATGCAAAGTTCAAATTTGGGGATTGAAATGCAAAGGATGTAGGCCAAATCTTAATGAATGCATTATGAAAATGAGGGATACTAAATGAGTACTAAAGTATGCAAGATGAAGCCTAGATGATTCAAGTATTAGGCCTAACCTAGGTTGAATGTGAGTGGTTCTATGCAAGGATGAAATCTATGTTATGCCAAGCACATTTAGGATCACAAGTTGCCATGTTTTCTAAGCCTTGAATGTGTTGAAACAAAGTTTGCAAAGTTTCATGTCAGGTTCACCAAATGTAGGACTAGAAAATTGGATAAATGCATAACATACTATGGGAAATCACAAAACTCAATCAAGATACGTTAGCACCCACTAGTCTACCATGAAAGAAAAGCTAATAAAGAAAGCAAACAATGTTAAAATTCCCTCTTTCATTTGTAGCTCCCATGTCCTTCTTTCTTCTCCAAATGATGTAGCTCCAAAGTTTCCTATAGTGAACACAAAACTGAAGAAAAATTCTATGATAATGATGGTGCTATGAGAGTACTTAAAGTTGTGACTTAAGCTTAAGAAATGGAGTGAAAAATGTGAGAAAACTAGGGACCCAAAGACTCAAAAATTAGGAACGGAAATGAGAGAAAAAGTGCTCATTTTATAATCAACATGGATGATGAGAGCATTGGATTTTCACCTTGGATATGTGATGTGGCAAGAGATTCCTTTGAGAATCCATGATGCATATGACACAAGATGCCACACGTAGGATTCTATGATGCATGGAAGTCAAACTTGGCTAAATGTGGAAGAGAATCTATGATTCGTCATAAGACACCTCAAGCCCACTTAAAGCCAAGAATCTATGACAAAGAAGCCAAATATGGATGTGCATAAGAGAATAAGAATACATATTAGCCAAGTATAAAAGGAGAATCAACGAGATGTCATACCCAAGTGTCATGGTGATGCCAATATTTTGTGGAATATTTGAATTAAAAATCCTTTATTCCAAAAAATAGAAATTAGTGAAAATGGAATTAATGGAGGAAAATATGACTTAGGAAATTAAGAATTTCCATGGTTTGTGGACGATGAACCAATTAATTAATAAAATATCAATTAATTGAGGATGAAAATTAGGAAGAATAATTAGTGAAATGACATAGGATTAAATTATGGGTTATTTAATCCTATAGAGAAAATTAGTAGATGATTGGCTAGAATTGATTAAATAAGTGCGATAGTATCCTTTGATGAAATGTGATGAATATACAAATTAAATAGGATGATAACAGGTAGACCAAAGCCATGGTCAAATTGATTGACTGATCGAGATTGATAACATGCCAAGGACACATGACATGAATTGATTGATATGTAACATTTAACTAACATTGTAAATGCTATAGGATCGAGATTGATTGATATCGTTGATCATAATAACATCGACAAACACTATCAATATTATTAAAAGGGTTGATGATGCCATGATCTAACATTGAAAGCCTCAACAATGAAAAAGATCAAATGACATGAATGATAGTTTGACCTAGCATTAAGAGCCATGATAGTACTAAAGTCGGATTGATAAGATTTGATAGTTTGATAGGTTTACAGGGCACTAAAAGCTACAAGAATGCCTAGGATTGGATAGATGATGATAGGTTTAAGGATGTTTGATATGCTTCGTGATGATTATGGTTGATTATGGGTGATTGTCGGTTGATTTAATGCAATTTTGAGTTGATATGAAATGGTTTTGAGTTGATTTGAAATGGTTTTGAAATTATATGAAATTGATGTGAAAGAGGATACGAATGATGACACACACTATTGAGATATGATCAAGTTGGCCAAAGATCAGAGTTAGTGGATTGAGAAAATGGGATGAATTAGTATGAATGGATTTATAAAATGGGATGAATTAGTATGAATAAGTGATGAAACCATAGATGCAAACAATTTTTGAGTGTCTATAATAGCTAGGCGGGATAGATATAGAAAACTTGCCAAACTCTAGAGAATTTCACCTTTCCAGTTACTTGGAAGCTAAGCATATTATCTAGATTTCTTAGCTTATTGGGTGACTTTCTTTAGCAACTCTGGTAGGTTTACTTGTTTCTTCTAGTTCTTGCAATACTATGGTTATTGTCATTGGTATTGAGACCTGCCATGCCTTTTATGCTTTAGAATTATATGGGGCACAAACCTTACCAACATGTAAGGTTTAATGTTGCCATTTTTTTGTCTTTATAATTGAAGACTATATATATTCCTAATTAAAATGATATTTGTTACATTTTAAAAAATCTAGTGAAAATAGTCATACTTTGAGAGTCTGGATAGAATAATGGTCCAGAATAGAAATTTTTATATTTTTCACAAATGTTGCAATGTGTTGGCTTATCATTTTCATTCACCTTTGGTGTTGTAGGCCTACATGTGCCCTAATTTTCTTTAAAGTAACTCTCTATTGTGTTTGACTGAGTGTTGTTTTAGTTCCATCAACATAGTTTTTTTTTCTCTTGTAGCCATTATAATTAACTTTAATGGGTTTCTTCTAGACATTTTATAGAACAACCTTTAACTTGTAGCTCTTTGCAGTTTCTAATAAAAAAATTCTTTGTAACTACTATTGTTATTTTTAAATGTTATTTAACTTAAATCCAATAAAAAACATGCACTATGATAATGTAATAATAATGATCAATGCCTATTTTTTTCATAATCTAAGTTTGCCTACTAGTCATTAAGTCACATCTTTTCTTTATTCTATAATTTGTGCATTGCTTCTCCAAAAAAAAAAGCTTCAATTTTTCTTCTATTGGGAGTTTCCATTTCTCTTACCTCAGACATTTTTCCCCTATAAAATTTCCTTAAGTAAAGCTATAATTCTTGATTAGAAGATTATGCTTTTATTTATTCGGAGGTTAAAATTAGATGTTCAATGAAAATGAGTATTATTAGGTATGATTGGAAACAAATTCCTAGATATGAATGAAAGCTAAAAGAGTGATGCAAGATTTATTTGTCTTCCATAACTGAGAAGCATTTTCTATCTTATACAATTTTGGAAAGCATACATAGTGCATTATGTAAGAATTTTTGGCCTCATTTAGAATATGAGATTTAGTCCCCATAAGACTATGGTGGATCATTGCTTCTACTTGCACTAGAAACTTTGTGATGATTTAAATCTAATTCTAATTAACTACTACTACCATAGTTGGATATGAATAAGTTGCATACTTCTCCTACATTGGTTTGTACTAGTTCATTGCTAATATCAACCATGGTTTCATGTTTGCATTGTAATACACAAAAAATCCACCATCTATCAGCTACATATCAATGCTTGAGTAGTAGGTTTATCTTAGTAGATGCCACTAAGGATCAATCGGTTCAACTAAAATGTAAGAAAACCTGAAGGAAAAATGTCTAACCTCTAGAGAATTTGATCAACTTTCCCGTTCTTTTGATAATGATATTAGATTGTCAATTAAGCTTTCTTCCATATAAAATAGGCCCACCCACAAACATCTATGTTGAAGTGAGAATGAATTTTGATGTCAAAAAATTTGAGATATTTATGGTACCAATGAAATGCATCATAATAGGTTTCAATGGCTTTAGTACCATTTTTATGCATATCTTTAGAGGAAAAGTCTCATGAAGTCTTTTTGACCCATAAGATCATCATCTAGGAAGACCGCTTCCAACTAAAGGGTATGGCTAAGGAATATGGAAACTTAAATGTTTCAATATTGAGTGGTACTTTGAGTTCTAAATCTTAAAAGTACTCTTCATATTCTAAGAACCTTCACATTAATAGCTATGTGTTTGCACATCTTGTAGTTTCTTCATAGTAGAGCATATGATGCATTGTGCCGAGTAAATTCATCTACATTTTGCACTTTTGTTGTTTCTCTCTTGTAGCTATTCATAGAAAACCAAGTCTTCATGGCACCATGATTAACATCATTGGTGTGTATGGAAGACAAGTTGCTGATGATATTCAGCATTCTTAATTGTCGAAGTCATGACCATAGATATTGCAAGAACATTATTAAATAACACATTGATATGTTAGGATTGTGATTTTTCCCATCTATTTACTTCTGAAGTTTGTGATTTTTGGACCATTCCTTAATTTTGTGCCCAAACACTATGTACTCCTAGGAATTTCCTTCATAGCTAACTATTCTAATGTTGTACTCTATAAAGTGGCCACTTTTACGTGTTCTACCAAAGATTTGGTGCCTCTTATAGCTACTTTATCTAGAAATTTTAATTGAGAGTGTGATAATTGGGGATAGAATTAAAAAAATTCATGGTCAAATTAATGAACAACAAATGGATTTGAAGGGGGTTGCGTTATTTGGCAGAATGTAGAGGACTTTAGAAACTTTAGCTAAGACTATTGTCTATCCATTGGACCAAAGTCACCTCCTATTACCTGATTTATCATTACCCTTTAAATCTTGAATTTTTTGCACAACTAAAATGCATCCCCTTCAGAGAATATTTAGCCAATCCTCTACTCTTTTTTTCAATCAATAAAAGGCCAAGACCCTAGTGATTGTGTATATTAAAAGAATGAAAAAATCAATCTTTCTCTTCTAAGTTCTTATTTTAGACTAGAAAGCTTTTAAAAATCTGGAAATGAATTTGCATTTGTTTCTAATTGCCCCTATTCTTTTTGGGAACTCTTAAGTTTTTCTTGTTGCCACAATCTTCTAAAGCTACTTCTAGGGAGATGAACATTTTCATGAATACGTCTTCAAATTTTTCATTCATCTTCAAAATCTCTTCAATATTATTTTGCATGAATAACTCTAAATTATCAAAGAGTTGCACTAGAATTTGGAATGAATGTTGACACCACATAGATCCAAATATGGGGCTCAATAATACTACTGACAATGTTTCTGATTTGTTAGAAGAGACACCACCAATTCTTCTATTGAGTGGGGAATCTTTTACCATTATTTAATCAAGCTTTACTTTTCTTCATACTATCCCTTGTTTAACACAATTCTTGGATAAGTGCATTGAAGTAAGCATGTCAAGAGATATCCCATTATTCAACATCTTGTTACAAAGCTTCCAGGCATTATCCATAATTGCATAATAATAGTAAAAATTAATAAGATTACTACATGTGAAATAATTGAATTGAAATACTATGTCTACTTTTTGGTTCAAGAAGTCATTTGCTTCTTGTTGTTTCCCTTCCTCATTCAGCATATAGTTTTATAAATAAATATTTTACATAAATAAATAAATATATTAAACACGTGTACTTCTATAGTTCATTTCTTTTAATCTTGCACTGTGGTTTATTCTAGAACTATTTTTTTCTATTCAATGCATGTGCATATATCAATTAGTCTCTATTTTAAGCCAGCTAGTTATTTGTGATTCAATGTAGTTGCAACTTTTAGATACTAAAAGCCTTGAGTGTGAGATAAGAACCTTTTAGGTCTTGTGCTCAACCTATGAGACTCAAAATGATAGGTCAAGGTTATTTTCAATTATCTCTTTTATGGAAATCCCATTAATGATCTTCCAAAGTGTGCATAGTTATATATTCATAGCTTCAGGTTGAGTAATATTAGTTCTTAAGAAACATCATTTCTAATTTGAAGATAAGCTTACTCATGTGTGTTGTTCTGTTTTGTTTTGTTTCATTAAATATAACTTAAAATTCCAACAAGGTGTTGCGAAACTTAATTTGAAGTATCCTCGTGTGTGGAGACATCTTCGAATTAACCTCTGAGATGGGAACACAATTCCAATATAGGATAGGAATATCATGGGTCAAAGTACAATTCTCCATGTACAAATGCCTCTAAATGATCTTGGTATTCAAGATGATACTGAAAAATTAACCCATGGACTTTCACTTGTTAGCATCAATCCAAATAGGTAAAGCCTTTTTATGCATGTAATGGCTTATACGGTTATTCATAGACATCAAAATCGAATTACTAGAATGCCTATGTATTTTGGTCTACAATAGAAAATTAGTAAAATGGTCTGTGTAAGCACTCCACTCACTCTTATACATTATCTGATCTGTATTAGGGACATCCTCAAAAGCATAGGAAAACTGCATATTGACTAAAGCTCCTATATCCTTTGTTTTGGATTCTAACTCAAGCCTTGGACTTCTCTAATGAAATGATTAGCAAAACATTTCTTCCTCTTACAAACATAGAACAAGTCAGCCCAATGGACTCATTTTTTTGGTGGTTATTTGATTTAATTAGTTTTCTCTGTGCAGGTAACTTTCACTACAAATATTTTTTACATTTTAATAAGTTTGTCCACTAGATCTTTAATCCAAAAAAATTAATTTTTTCAGACATAGGAAACAAAGGGAGGCAAAAGTACTAAAAGTCGTTGAAGATGGTGCAAGGACTATGTATGAAGTTATTTCAAAAGCATATAAAGATGTGAATTATACCATGTTGATTGCAGTTGCATCAAATGTGAAGTTACATGTTGAGCATTTAGAATACCAGAAAAAACTTCCTATGGTATGCAATTTCTCATACAAAATGTTTGGTTTCACTTTTGCTTTCCAATTTTGATATTCTAGTCACAGAATCCACATGTTCTCTTTGCAAGACTTTTCTATGGATAAATTTCTTTCAAGTTGTTGGATTCCTTTCTTCCTAAGGTGGCTTTGCAAAATGAAGATGATATGTATCTTTCTCCTTTGAACATAGGGATGATAGCATCTTACTACTATATTAGCTATACCACCATTGAACTCTTCGACTCAAAATCTATATGAAATAATGTAGGGAGGAGAAACAAAAAGAAGATTGGATGAGACCATGTGGGAGAAACCAATCTTGAAGCACTTGAGATGGTTCACAATACTCTTGATCTACTTCCATCAATTCAGGTTATTATAATGTGTACTTCTTTGAATATTGTCTCCCACTAGGGTAGTGTCTGCAACTTTATGCACTTTTTTATTGGTTTGACCCTATGAGAGTGACCTCTTTTTGCTGCCCACCTAATGGTAGGAGGTATAAAAACATTTATCCTACCTTCTCAACTATGGTGCACTTCATTTTAAAACATTCTAGACATGCTTTCCTTCAACACTCATGAGAGAGAATTCCCACTTGAGAAATTCCATCGACTATCATTTAGTGATAACCTTTGAGGCTGCCATGGCTACTGCATTCCATCAAAGTGCATACTACTACTAGAAAAAGTTTCTCTATCCTTCATTCCTAATCCCCATCTAATTTCTACCTTCTCTAACCAAAGTCAAGGTGAATAGAATATTGTCAAAGTAGAAACATTTTGTTTGAAGAAAATATTTATAATGATTAGTTTGCATTTAATCTACAAGTTGGAGATCTTAAAGGAATATTTGGACTTTTAATGGTCTAGATACATGTGTTATGTAAAAAATTTGGTGTCTTGGACATGTCATATGGAGGTGGATTAGGAAAGTTCTTTAACTTAGGAACCATGTTGTGGGTGTCATTTGCTTAATGCATGGTGATATTCTTTCTTTTAATATTTTATAAATGCATCATTAGTTATATAATGCTTGTTGTGAGAGAAATTTATTATGTTGGTAAGAGCTGAAATGTTGGCATCTGCAATCTTGGCTCTTCTATTTATTTCTTTACTCGACTAATCTGAATTTTTCATATTTTGCAGCCAACACAACACTTATATATCATCATGGGAAGCCACTTGCACTTTTAGAGGCAGATAAGCCTTGTAATACTTTCTCTTTCTTCCATCTGTCATTACAGTATTTCTGATTGGTTAAGCTAGGGAATAGAACCTATTCGATCTGGTGATCCTCTAAATATAATAAAAGTGATTGAATAAAATTTTAATACCTAGTGCTATGTCTTATTACCATATAACAATGCATTAAACACACAATGGTGAAATCTTCAAAATTTGAAAGCATATATGGATACAACTTGAAATCTATTTTTAATTCCTTAATCTCCACAACTGATGCCATTCACAACTGCACATAAATTTATAGTAGTATGTAAAAATCTTTCTATTATGTTCCTATCTTTATACTAATTTAACCAAAAATCAAATATTCTAGAAAACTAGCTATACTTAAAAGCATCTTTATCACTTATATGGATGAGATTGGAGATTACACCAACTAACTAGTGAAAAATTATAGGTAAGACTTATTTGGCTAAATAAAAGATTTCATTTAATTACTATAGTGACATACAAGATAGATTAAGTCAAAGCACTTCTAACTCGAACACATTCACACTGAACCTATGCATAGGTTCCTATCTAACCTAAAACTTTAACATTAAAATACCAAAAACCTACTAACATGAATGGAATTCTTCATCAATAGCTTGTCTATTAGCATATTTGCTACCCTATTCATTTTTTTCCTTTTTGATCATTTCACAATAGGATACAATAGATAAGAAACTATTTAGTGTTTCAGGGAAGGAAAAGTAATCCTATATTGAACTTATTTCTTATTTTCTTCTTTGTAAATGCTCTTCGAGTCTTTGAAGATGGAGATTTGCAAACTCTTGGATTGATGGATTATGATGAGAAATTAACTCATTCATTCATTGCACACCCAAAGATTGATCCAAATATAGGTCGCAGAACAAGTTCTATTTTGATAGTTAAAAATTAATGTAGTTAAGAATGTTCAAGTAAGCTATAGGGTATTTTAGAACAAAAAAGAAGAATCAAATAACTATAATGCATAGCCAAAGTTTGATCCGATCACAATAGCAGAACATGATTAGATTTTATAGTTAATGTAATTACTCATAAAGGATGTTTGAGAAAGCTATAGATTGCCTTAAAATATAGATCTATGTACCTGATCACTTTTTCCATTTTGTGCAGGAGAAATATTTACATTTGGCTGCCAACATACTCCTCCCTATGCTACTTATCGAGTTGTCACGAAGGAGGGAATAATGTTTGATCTACTTCCCATAACACTTTGTGAAAGCTTTTCATGATGCATGACTTTGCAATAATTGATAACTATGCAATTTTCATCGATCTTCCTCTATATTTTGCCCCAAAGGTATTTTTATTTCAGAGTAGTCTGATATCATTGGAAGGAGAAGTTATTGGAAACTATCTAAACTCAAATAATCAATTGTATTAATAATGTATTTAAATCCTTAGAACTTTAGATCCTTTTTGTTCTTCATAAAGGAAAAATAGGGGTTTTTGACTTTGGACTTGGAAGATTTGGTTCTGAGGCAATATTTATACCCAAGGATTCTAGGTTAGATCTAGAGGAAGATGATGGTTACTTGATCTATTTTGTTCATGATGACAACACTAGGTATGGTTCTAGCTTACACTTAATTTTTTTGAGTCTTGATTTGTTTTATATTTTTCTCTAGAGATGATAAGAAGAAACTTATATTTATGTGAAGGCTATTGTCTCTCAAATACATGATGAATAGGTTGTCTAGTACATGCCACTATTTTGAGAGATATAGTCTTTAACAAAATGGCTCAAAATAATAACAATACCATAGCCAATATTGAAACTAGGATCGGTATAAATCATAGCATTTACTATTAATCACTATATTAGTAGGTGACATGTTAGGAAAAGCTTGACTATGTTAGAGAAATCAGTAGTTATGAGATCATCAATCAAGAGGAAATAGTTAAGAGCTTAGAGTGACACAATTTTCAGATGATCATATGAAATGAAATGGGTGTGCTAGTAGAAAGAAACTAGAAAGACATTGTCTACAGATGAAGGCATGAAATGGATTTTTTTAGAGCACTCAGCATAGACACTCGGCATTTAGTACATATCATCATTCGAGATCAAATGGGTGTGTGGAATTATACGCACAATGAACAAAAAAGGAGGGAGTTGAACCCTTCTTGAGGCTCACACTTATTGAGGTCCACTTCAGCAATGGCCCTTCCTATGAAATTGTTGTCTAAAACCTTTCTAATGAGATAAAGGTTTTAGATGGCAATTTCATAGGAAGGGCCATTGTTGAAGTGGACCTCAACAAGTGTGAGCCTTAGGAAGGGTTCAATTCCCTCCTTTATTGTTCACTGTGTGTATAATCACACACACCCATTTGATCTCACATGATGATATTGAATGTTGAGTGTTTGAGCTGAGTGCTCCAAAACCATCCATTCCATGCCTTCATCTATACACAATGTCTTTCTAGTTTCTTCTTACTCATGGGTATGTGCAAGATCATGGTGTGCCAAAAAGTGACAATGTGAAAAAAATAGAGTTTGAAGACGTCTAAAAGCACTTCAAAATTTGCACTAACTTTTTTCCAACTATCCAGGTACCAAACCTAGAAGGAAAGGCCGAGTCTTATTGGATATCCAATAATCAACAGCTTATAACATTATTATTATTATATTATAATAATATAAAAATATTATATTATAATAGTATAATATATTATTTAATATTATATACTATAATATTATTATTATTATATTATAATTGTATATTATTATACTATAATAATATTATTATATTATAATATTATTACATTATAATGTATTATAATATAATATAATAATAATAAAGTAATATATTATAATATAATATAATACATTATAATAATATAATATAATATTTAATATTATAATATATATTAATGTAATATATTATATATAAAATATCATATAAAATATAAGATATATGTTATATGTTATATATGTTATATCTTATATATAAAATATAAGATATGCCTTATATCTTATATAAAATATAATATACCATATCAGATATCCGATATTTGTGACATTACATTTTTTTTTATTTAAAAGGACTTGCTGGCCCTTATTTCGCATATTTGGGGGCCAGAATTTGCACCTCGATCGAATATCAGATATACGATCGCATATTGCATATCAAAGTTTTTTTAACTCATTTTTAACCTAAATTCAATAGATTTTAGCATGATTTTTCTTTTTTAAGTTGAATCTATGTTTTTTTTGAAAAAAATGGTTTAAATTAAGGTTTTCTTTTAATATATATTATGTTTTGCAATTCAATAGGAATGGCTGATCAGAATGATGACACTAAGGCAGGGAATAATATTCCTTGTAACCCCCCACAAAATGATCCAGTACCCCCACAAAATTGTCCACCAAATGATCCTCTACCCCCTCAAAACCCTCCTCAAATCGAGGATTTGGTAAATGAAAATCTCATTGAGTTGAGAGGTTTGCATAGAACATATAATAGTGTACCTGCATTGGCTCCTATGTTATTCACATTAAACACCATAGTAGATAACATTAAAACCCTTACGAACCAAAAAAATGTCGCTCTTCATTGGCATGATGAAATGCACAAGATTTTTGATGATGGTTTGGACTATGATGAGGTTGTAGCCCTCAACATAACCAAAGATTATTTGGCTAGCCTTTTTGCAAACCCAAAAACGGGTTTACTAGTCGACCCAAAAAAATCCAAACTATTGATTAAATGGTGCACAAATGATGTCATACGTGCAAACTTTTGGGATCATTGGTGGATGGTCTTTGATATCCCTCCACATGGAAATTTAGACATACCATTTTATTTCCTTAAAAAATTATATGCAAAATTTGTTTTGAAACTTAAAGTGAACTATTGGAGCATGAAGCCCTACATGGGCTTAGGACTAGGAGCTCCTTAGGATAGATCCTCTTCCCAGTGGAAGAAAGCTAGCACTTTTGTCCCCCCCACTGATATCTCCCCTCCTCCTCGAGTGTAGCATCCAGATATTATGACAGAGGCTAGCTCTCAGACCATTAGAGCCATTTATAGGCTGAGTAGCCTAATGATATCTCAGGCTAGGCTAGTCTTGCCTCCTCATGTTGATGATGTTGGTGCCAGTTCATCATTGGCTAGCTCATCACATGTTTGTGTGCCTCACACTTGCATTACATGCAAGAATATTTGCCTGGGTTCCATAGGTGATCTTCCTAAGTATCATTTTGTATTAGACGAAGATACACTAGACACACGCACAGAGGCTACAAACCCTAATGTGAGAGAGGAGGGGAATGCAGAGGCATGGACTCCTTCGATGTTGGTATGTGTATACATTTTTTTATTATGACATATGCGATTTAACGTTAATTTTTATAATAGAGTAATTTTAAATTTGAAGCCATATTGACTTTTATATATATGTGATCTTCATTCATGTTTAGTTGATGACCGAGGAGGAGCTCAGACAGATTGATGATGCCATGCTCTCAGCCATTTCTATAGTACATTATGTTGTGTTCGCATTTTTTTTTCTATTTGATATTGTAGCATATATGGTTATAGAGTAATTTTAATTTTTAAGCCATATTGACTTTTATATATATGTGATCTTCATTCATGTTTAGTTGATGACTGAGGAGGAGCTCAGATAGATTGATGATGCCATGCTCTTAGCCATTTCTATAGTACATTATGTTGTGTTCACAATTTTTTTTTCTTTTATCTTGCAGGTACCACTTGTCCCAGGGGGACAAAGTGCGGGGGCTGAGCTAGCACGCATTGACAAAGGAAAGGTAATTAGGTGCTTTCTATTTGATTAAATATTGATGCATTCTTGTAACATGTTTGTGGTAATCCCATTTAATTGCATTCTTTATTGTATATAGGGCATGGCCACTGGCGACAAGCATGTACAGATTCTACATCATAGACCATCAGGGATTTCCATTCACACTGAGAGCCCCATTGTATGTATAAGTATCATTTAATTTTTATTATCCTTATCCTCATAAATAAATTCAAAATTGATTTCCATGATATTAACAACTACTATTTTGTATCTCATAGGAGACTCCTAGTGCACATGAGGTCCGACAGGAGAGCTATGTAGATTTGATGATGCGACCACTCTTTCTTGAGGAGGAACCTACAATAGTAAGTTGTAATTTGTATTCATGTATTCATGATTAAATATGTTATAAATTTAGCATGCTATGAATTATAATGTTATAGTTTAAATTGTAGATTCATCTGATAAACATATTTGAACATATACAGCCCACAATCAAAGAGGTAGAAGCATTGTCGAGGGCATATGAGAGGACTCCTGACTGGCGCAGGAGGTTGACAAGAGAGGTATTTATTATGAAATTTTGATAGTATAAATCTTCATTACAAAAAAAATCATTATGCATTTGAGTAATTCAATGTTAGATACAAAGAATGATATAAATTTAGTAGTCTAACTTTGGGTTTTCCATTTTTGTTTATGTAGGCTCCATCCGATCCAGCTAGTGTAGCGAAGAGGCTGCATTTTGATCATCCACCAACACCCTAGGATAGTATAGTTTTCATAGGATGCATCATGAGACATTTTGAGATGGAATATGCCACATTGTATACAGAAACATTGATATTATACACATTCAAATGGCATGATCAGCCACATTTTGTATATGGATCTATGTATTTTGATATATATTTGAGTACTTTGTCTATGGATATGCTAGTCTATTTGGATATGTTCATTATTAATAAATGGTATATTATAGTTCAAATTTTTATTATTGATTCATATTATATGAGTAGTGGTTTGTACAGATTTATGACTTATAAGAATGTATGGTCTATTTAGCACTTATTGCATTCTAGCAATGCTGATATAGATGACAAAACTTCTTTAAAATCTCCATCCTTGCACTACTCTAACTCAAAACCTATTTAACCTTAAAATTTTCAAGATCAAAATTAGTCAGTTCACTAGCCCATTTAAAAATTAATATCATATGAATTCAATATTTATTCTCAACATCCCTGGTACTGGAAAAGTCTTATTCTGAGTGGTTGAGCTAACCAAATTCTTTTAACATATATTTTGTCTTTTAAACGTAAACTGTAATAACATAAAAAAGATGTGTGACTTATAAAGATAATAATAGGAACAAAAGACATATAAGTAATTTTTGTAACATTAAATACTAACACATGATGCTACATTCTCGAAGAAGCACCTCAACCTTCTTACTTATTGTTTGTTGCTTAACCCTTTTCTAAGCATACTTACATGCTGACTTTCTATCACACCCACCTTTGATAACTAAGAATTTGTTAAATGAGGAAAAGGAAATTGTTATCACAAACTATAAAAAGGGTATACAATTTCTGAGGAATATCAAATTTTTCTGCTCAGGCAAGGTTTTAATTTCACCTCTTATTTCACACGCAATTGTCTTTTTATTACAAATATTATGGTGCTTGCAGACTTGGAGTAGAATGCTAATAAAGTTAACATGTGATGTTATTTGTTTTTTTCACAATGGCAGTTTGGTCCAAGAATTTTTTAGAAGGTTGTAGTGCAGAGATCATGTTTGATAGTTGACCAGGATCATTATAAATTTTTCAAAGAGGACATTGAGATTATTTGGTGTAGGACAATAGATTTCTTAGCATTCTGTAGCATTGGACACTCAAATGCATTTTGTCTAAAACTTCTTGAAGGTATCGATGTTACTAAAATCATTGAAAGCTTGCCTCTGCATAAAGCAATGATAGAGCAACTTATTCTAGAAAATGGCAATTCATTTTCTCCCTTTCCACGTATGGTTCCAACTGTTAATGTTCTAGAGGGTGTTAATCTAACCTATGAGATACTATTTCAAATCACTCTCTTATTCATTGTGGGATACTCAGTGGGCCAACACTGAATTGTCACTTTTTTTATTTGCTAAATAATGAGAAGAAATCAGCTTTGCACATATGTCTAGCCTTAATAGAACTGCATAAATTGAAGTTGACATGTTTTGACCTAGAAACATGGCTTAAAAATCAAGTAAAGAAGTTGTAAACTAGTCAAAATTAGTTGAAGTCTCTAACAATTTCTGGACATAATGGCACATTGAAATTCCATCAGGCCTTAGTTACTCCAACTAGGGTCTACTTTTTGGGCCCGGACTTGAATATTTCAACTCGAGTGACAAGGAATTTTTCAAAGTATGTTGATGATTTCCTCAAAGTCTCTTTTGTGAAGGAGGACTTTAATAAGCTTCATTCAATTGCTTTGACTGCAAAAACTGAATATGGTTTTCATGCAAGACCACAAAGATCACAAGTATATGATAGAAAATTGTCAATTTTGAAGGAAGGAGTTATAATAGGCAACAAAAGATTTGAATTCCTTGTCTTCTTGGCCAATCACTTGAGGGAAAATTCAATTTGGATGTTTTCTTCAAATGACAAAGTTTTTGCTGAGTCCATCAAAAAATGGATGGGAGATTTCCACTATAAAAATGATTCAACCATACATGCCACAAAAATGGGGCAACCATCAAACTCTTTGTGGTAAATATTAAATGTTTGAGATCATGAAGTTTCCCTTATTCCTAATAGTTATGTTCATATAGATGGTATCAACTACTGATATTCAGATGGAATCAAGAAGATTTATTTATGTCTGGCAAAACAGATAGCTCATATTTGTCGATTGAGTATGCCTCCTCCTTCAGTGTCTAGATCATTGTGCCAAATCTAAATAGAATGTGATCTCTTAAAAATGAGATAGGTTATTTTAGGCCTCAGAATCACCATCTTATAGCATTTGATAGTTAATCGATAGCCCTCACGAGCTCTGAGTTATGACCCTCGAAAGATCGACCTCGAAATGAACTTAGAAAACCTTGGGTACTCCTCAGTACAGGGTGGCTATAGATGATGGATGGTCTCCATGGCCAAAACAAGGGTGTCACTAGGGTTCACCTGCCCACCCAAAACTAATGGCACTAATGATTCGATGCCAAGACCAGAGGTTTCAAAGTTGCATTGTGGTGCACCTATGAACTGAGGCACACTATGAGTTTTGGCATCGAGCAAGATTGTTGTGCCAAATTCAAACAGAATGTGATCTCTCAAAAATGAGATAGGTTATTTTAGGCCTCAAAATCACCATCCTATAGCATTTGATAGTTCATTGATAGCCTTCACAAGCTTTGAGTTATGACCCTCAAAAGATCAACCTCAAAACACACTTAGAGAACCTTGGGGACTCCTTAGTACGAGGTGGCCGCAGACGAAGGATGGTCTCCATGGCTAGAACAAGGGTGTCACTAGGGTTCACATGCCCACCCATAGATAATGGCTTTGATGATTCAATGCCAAGATCAGTAGTTTCAAAGTTGCGTTGTGGTGCACCTATGAACTAAGGCACACTGCGAGTTTTGGCATTAAGCGAGATCACTGTGTTGAATCCAAATGGAATGTGATCTCTCAAAAATGAGATAGGTCATTTTAGGTCTCAGCATCACTTTCTTTTAACATTTGATAGTCCTCACGAGCTCCAAGTTATGGCCCTCAGAATATCAACTTCAAAATGCACTTAGAGAACCTTGGAGACTCCTCGATACGAGGTGGCCGTGGATGATGGATGGTCTCTGTGGTTGGAACAAGGGTGTGACTAGGGTTCACCCACCCACTTAGAGCTAATGGCGCAAATGATTCAATGTCAAGATCAGTGGTTTCAAAGTTATGTTGTGGTGCACCTATGAACTGAGGCACACTACAAATTTTGCATCGAGAAAGATCATTGTACCGAATCCAAATGGAATGTGACCTCTCAAAAATAAGATAGGTTATTTTAGGCCTCAAAATCACTGTCATGTATCATTTGATAGTTCATTGATAGCCCTCACGAGCTTTGAGTTATGACCCTCGAAAGATCGACCTCAAAACGCACTTAGAGAACCTTGGGGACTCCTTGGTACAGGGTGAACGTAGATGATGGATGGTCTCCATTCCCAAAACAAGGGTATTACTAGGGTTTACCTACCCACCCAGAGATAATGGCCTTGATGATTTGATGCCAAGATTAGTGGTTTCAAAGTTGCGTTGTGGTGCACCTATGAACTGAGGAACACTACAAGTTTTGGCATCGAGCGAGATCATTGTGTCGAATCCAAATGGAATGTGATCTCTCAAAAATGAGATAGGTCATTTTAGGTCTCAGCATCACCGTCCTGTAGCATTTGATAGTTCATTGATAGTCCTCACGAGCTCCAAGTTATGACCCTCAGAATATCGACCTTGAAATGCACTTAGAGCACCTTGGAGACTCCTCAGTACGGGGTGGTTGCGGATGATGGATGGTCTCCGTGGCTGGAACAAGGGTGTGACTAGGGTTCACCCACCCACCCAAAGCTAATGGCACTGATGATTCGATGCCAAGATCAGCAGTTTCAAAGTTACGTTGTGGTGCACCTATGAACTGAGGCACACTACGAGTTTTGGCATCGAGTGAGATTGTTGTGCTAAATCCAAATGGAATGTGATATCTCAAAAATGAGATAGTTTATTTTAGGCCTTAACATCACCATCCTGTAGCATTCAATAGTTCATCAATAGCCCTCATGACCTTCGAGTTATGACCCTTGAAAGATCAACCTCAAAAAACACTTAGAGAACCTTGGGGACTCCTCGGTACGGGGTGGCCGCAGATGATGGATGGTCTCCGTGGCTGGAACAAGGGTGTCACTAGGGTTCACCTTCCCACCTAGAGCTAATGGCACTAATGATTCAAATAGTTCTATCCATTAGGAGTTATATTTTGAAAAGTTGTCAAGAAAATTGCAAAAGTTGCTAAGCAACTTATTGCAATTTTTGCAATTTTTGTGCTAAGACAAGTTTTATTGCAAATTTTATTGCAAATGGAATCTAAAAACTCCTAGGGACCCTAATAATATTCTAAACATCTAGACTTACCTAAAAAACATGGAATTTACATAAAATCCACTTTATTGGACCAATTGATCACTAAGGCTTATAGTTGCACTATGGGGTCTTCTGTCCATTACGAATGTGGATGGTCATAGGGAGATCATTAGATCTATCCCTAGACCTTATTACATCAAGAAAATAAAAGTGATTAGGTGCTTTGCACTAGTGTCCCTTGTATTTCATTAATGTTATTGGACTAAGAACCAATTTTACTCTTAGTTGGAAGGGTGGGCCTAAGGGTTCAACACTAATGGGTGATGTTGAACCACCTTGGTAATGACTAGTTCATTTAGGGAGGCTTAAGACTGCATGCAAAGAAATTCTTATCAATTTTACTCTTGTTTCAAGGGGTGGGCCTAAGAGCTCAACATATTAGAATGATGTTAAATCACCATATTAATGAATAGCTCATTTGGAGATGGTAGCTAACCAAAGCTTAGAAGATTATTTTTATAGTATTGTAAAAGTTTTTTCTGAGAACCTTGCTACTTAAAATTTAGAGTATATGCTATTTTCCCAATGATTCTAAGCATGGTAACCAATGGAGGAAGAGTTGGCATGGTTGTAATAATCCATGGTAACCATGATGAACCAACAAAAAGGAGAAACACTATGAACCATGATGCACTTGAACATAAAGATGATTACGGAGAGGATCAAATGCAACATGTTGCTTTAGTCCCAAATGTTGACAATATACAAGTTGTGCAGAGGATAGGGTGATGGACCCAAGTAACAACCTAAAATGAGCAAATTTGTAACAATGTGCCAAGTGACCCTTCTAGGTCCTGATGGTCAAATCCCATAGATGGTCAACTCTAGGAGGGTTTTAGGCTTCAATGAGTTTTTTTGACATATTCACCATGTTCCAACACTTACCCTTGAGTTTCAATACTTTTCAAGCCAAAATCCACAACGTGCCAAAATGTTGTCTATGCAACTTTACAATTCTATGACAGTAGCAAGTCAAATGGGTTGATAACTTTTATTTTTTTCCAAAAGACTCCTTGAATAAATAGATTTTTTAGATACTCTTTATCTTTTCACAAAATGTATATAAGACTTAGATACCCTTCCTTTGGAAAATATCAATGAACTTTCACACTTCTACTATTTTTTAACAATGTAGAAAAGATGCATTTACAAAGTAAACACTAGAAGGACTTAAGATCTGGACTCCAAAATTTTCATAGGCTCCTAAAATGACATCAATTAGATAAATCCACTCTCAATTTTAGTCTATGGTTTCCCTAACCCCAAAAGCTCCAATTCACCTTCTCTTGTCAACTAAGTGCTTTCTCAAAGTAGTGTAATCTAGATTCAAATCAATACAATTTTGTCTCATATATCTACCCTTTCTCAAATGATGACTTACCAAAGAGGTTGTAATAACCCTTTGAGCAGCTCTGTTATCCTTCTCCCTGCTATTTTTCCCAATGCTATTGAGAGCACTGAAAAGATTCTTCACAATAATGACATTTCCTTCAAACTTTTTATTGACATGAATCTTCAATTTGGAAATCATAGGTCTCATCTTTTGCATCTTTAATAAGTGCATGAAAATCTGACATTGTTCTACCACTGTCTTGTTGCTGAAAAACATCTGATATAGTCTTGAAGCCCATAAAAAAAAATGGTTCTTTTTTATTTTTTCCCTTCCAAACTAGTAATAATCATTTCATCAATTTCAATTATCCATTTTGGTTTTTTAGAACCCCCATGTCAATTATAATTAGGAGATATGTAAGGTTCTTGTGCATTAGGTTCCTATGCATTGTCATGTTTGACATGGTCAATTATGCAATTTGAATTATAACTTGGTAGAATTTCATCTTTAGAATTTTCATTCCCTAAATTTTCAATTTCAGCATTATCATTTTCAATAGGTACATTTTCATTTCCCAAAAGTACACATTCATTATCTGACTCTATGATTTCACCTTCTACTAATTCATCTTCAACTTGACTGATATTTAGCACACATTGTCTTTTTCTTTGATATTTCATATTGTCCCTTTCCCTATATGTCGCAATGTCTTCATTGGATATCTTCCTTTTGTGTTTATCCTTTCGACAACTGCTACTCCCACATTCAGATGACACTATTGAACACCTAATGTTATATTTTCAAACTTTTTTCGATTGGTTGGGCCCCAAAACATGACTTTTTGTAAAACTTGTGAAAAAAAAACTCAAAAAATGATGTTGTCGGGTCTACATGGATAGGGAATATGTTGGAAATTGATACCAATAATATTAGATATCTGATTTCAAATAGTATATCTGATATCAAATTAGATATTCGATATGCCACCTAGGGACTTTTGGAGGGAAAACCGAGTTTGGGAGTATATCTTATTAGTATTATAATCTATAAATATAATATATGACCCCCTTCGACCCATTACATAACGAGATTTGTCCCTAGGGGTCCTAGGACCCCTAGGGACATATTAGAATGCTTCATATGGGTCAAAGGGGGTCATATGTTGACCTATGACCCCCTTTAACCCATTAAATGATGACATATGTACATAGGGATCTTACGACCCCTAGGGACATAATAGAATCATTCTTATGGGTCCAAAGCGATCATGGGTTGACCTATAACCTATGACCCCCTTCGAACCATTACATTATGACATATGTCCCTAGGGGTCTTAGGACCCCTAGGGACATATTAGAATGCTTCATATGGGTCAAAAGGTGTCATAGGTTGACCTATGACCCTGTTCGACCCATTACATAACGACATATGTCCCTAGGGGTCCTAAGACCCCTAGGGACATATTATAATCATTCTTATGGGTCAAAGGGGGCCATAGGTTAACCTATGACCCCCTTCAACCAATTAGATGATGACATATGTCCCTATGAGTCCTAAGACCCCTAGGGACATATTAGAATCGTTCAAATGGGTAGAAGGGGGTCATAGCTTGACCTATGACCCCATTCGACACATTACATGATAACATATGTCCTTAGGGGTCCTAAGACCCCTAGGGACATATTAGAATAATTTAAATGGATCAAAGGGGGTCATAGGATGACCTATGACACCCTTCGACCCATTACATGATGACATATGTCCTTAGGGATCCTAGGACCCCTAGCGACATATTAGAATGCTTCATATGGGTCCAAGGGGATCATAGGTTGACCTATGACCCCCTTCGACCCATTACATGATGACATATGTCTCTAGGGGTCCAAGGGCCTCTAGGGACATATTAGATTCATTCAAATGGGTCAAAGAGGGTCATCGATTGACCTATGACCCCCTTAGACCCATTAAATGATGACATATGTCCCTAGGGGTTTTACAACCCCTAGGGACATAATAGAATCATCCTTATGGGTGAAAGGGGGTCATAGGTCAACCTATGACCCCCTTCGATTCATTACATGATGACATATGTCCCTAGGGGTCTTAGGAACCCTAGGGACATATTAGAATTGTTCAAATGAGTCGAAGGGGGTCATAGGTTGACCTATGACCCACTTCGACCTATTACATGATGACATATGTCCCTACAGATCTTAGGACCCCTAGGGACATATTAGAATCATTCAAATGGGTCAAACGAGGTCATATGTTGACCTATGACCCCCTTCCACCCATTATATGAAGACATATGTCCCTAGGGGTCCTAGGACCCCTAGGGACATATTAGAATGCTTCATATGGGTCAAAGGAGGTCATAGGTTGACCTATGACCTCCTTTGACTGATTAAATGATGACATATGTCCCTACGGATCCTAAGACCCCTAGGAACATATTAGAATCATTCTTATGGGTCAAAGGGGGTCATAGGGTGACTCATGACCCCCTTCAACCCATTAAATGACAAAATTAGTCCCTAGGGGTCCTAGGACCCCTAGGGACATATTAAAATCATTCTTATGGGTCAAAAGGAGTCATAGGTTGACCTATGAATCCATTCGATCCATTACATGATGACATATGTCCCTAGGGGTCCTAAGATCCCTAAGAAAATATTAGAATGCTTCATATGGGTCAAATGTGGTCGTAGGTTGACCTATGACCCCCATCAACCCATTACATGATGACATATGTCCCTAGGGGTCCTAGGACCCCTAGGGACATATTAAAATGCTTCATATGAGTCAAAGGGGGTCACAAGTTGACCTATGACCCCCTTTGATCCATTAAAAGATGACATAAGTCCCTAGGGGTCCTAGGACCCCTAGGGGCTGAATAGAATTGTTCTTATGGGTCAAAGGGGGTCATAGGTTGATGTATGACCCCTTTCAACCCATTACATGACAACATATGTCCCTAGGGGTCCTAGGACCCTGAGGGATATATTAGAATGCTTCATATGGATCAAAGGGGGTCATAGGTTGGTGTATGACCCCCTTCAACTCATTAAATGACAACATATGTCCCTAGGGGTAGTAGGACCCCTAGGGACATATTAGAATCATTCTTATGTGTCAAAAGGGGTCATAGGTCCCTTCGACCCATTACATGATGACATATGCATTTTAGAATGCTTCATATGGGTCAAAGGGGGTCATAGTTTTACCTATGACCCCCTTGGCCAACATATGTCCCAAGGGGTTATAAAATACTTAGGGACATATTAGAATGCTTTATATGAATCAAAGGGGGTCATAGGTTAACCTATGACCCCCTTCATCCCATTACATAATGACCTATGTCCCTAAGGATCCTAGGACATCTAGGGACATTATAATCGTTCAAATAGGTCAAAAGGGGTCATAGGTTGACCTAAGACACTCGTCGACCCATTAAATGATGACATATGTGCCTAGGGGTCCTCGAACCCCTAAGGACATAATAGAATTATTCTTATGGGTAAAAGGGGGTCATAGGTCAACCTATGACCCCTTTTGACCCATTACATGATCACATATGTCCCTAGGGGTTCTAGGACCCCTAGGGACATATTAAAATCATTCAAATGGGTCAAAGGGGGTTGTAGGTTGACCTAGGACCCCCTTTGACCCATTACATGATGACATATGTCCCTAGGGGTCTTAGGACCCCTAGGGACATAATAGAATCATTCTTATGGGTCAAAGGGAGTCATAGGTCGACCTATGACTCCCTTTGACCCATATGAAGCATTCTAATATGTCCCTAGGGGTCCTATGACCCCTAGGGACATATGTCATCATGTAATGGATCGAAGGGGGTCATAGGTCACCGTATAACCTCCTTTGACCCACATGAGGCATTCTAATATGTCCATAGGGGTCCTAAGACCTCTAGGGACATATGTCGTCATGTAATGGTTCAAAGTGGGTCATAGGTCAGCCTATGACCCCCTTTGACACATATGAAGTATTCTAATATGTCCCTAGGGGTCCTAAGAATGCTAGGGACATATGTCATCATTTAATGGCTCGAAAGGGGTCATAGGTCAACCTATGACTGCCTTTGACCCATATGAAGAATTCTAATATGTCCCTCGGGGCCCTAGGACCCCTAGGGACAAATGTCATCATGTAATGGGTTAAAGGGGGTCATAGGTCAACCTAGCACCCCCTTTGACCCATATGAAGCATTCTAATATTTTTGTAGGAGTCATAGGACCCCTAGGAACATATGTCATCATGTGATGGATCAAAAGGGGTCATAGGTCAACCTATGACCCCCTTTGACCCATAAGAATGATTCTAATATCTCTCTAGAGGTCCTAGGACCCCTAGGGACATATGTCATCATTTAATGGGTCAAAGAGGGTCATAGGTCAACCTATGACCCCCTTTGACCCATATGAAGCATTCTAATATGTCCCTAAGGGTCCTAGGACCGTTGGAGACAAATGTCATCATGTAATAGGTCAACCTATGACCCCCTTTGACCCATATGAATCATTCTAATATGTTTGTAGGGGTTCTAGGACCCCTAGGGACATATGTGATCATGTAATGGGTCGAAGGGGGTCATAGGTCAACCTATGACCCCCTTTCACCCATAAGAACATGTTGTCATTCAATGAATCGAAGGGTGTCATAGGTCAACTTATGGCCCCATTTGACCCATATGAAGCATTCTAATATGTCCCTAGGTGTCCTAGGACCCCTATGGACATATGTCATCAATTAATGGGTCTAAGGGGGTCATAGGTTACCTTATGACCCCTTTTGACCCATATGAAGCATTCTAATATGTCCCTAGGGGTCCTAGGATCCTTAGGAAAATATGTGGTCATGTAATGGGTCAAAGGGGTTCATAGGTCAACCTATGACCCCCTTTGACCAATTTGAACAATTTTAATATGTCCCTAGAGGTCCTAGGATCCCTATAGACATATGTCATCATGTAATGGGTTTAAGGGGGTCATAGGTCAACTTATGACCCCCTTTGACCCATAAGAACAATTTTATTATGTCCCTAGGGGTCCTATGACTCCTAGGGACATATTTCATCATTTAATGGGTCGAAGGGGGTCATAGGTCAACCTATGACCCCCTTTGACCAATATGAAGCATTCTAATATGTCCCTAGGGGTCTTAGCACCCCTAGGGACACATGTTGTCATGTAATGGATTGAAGGGGATCATAACTCACCCTATGACCCCCTTTGGCCCATAAGAACGATTCTAATATGTCCCTAGGGGTCCTAAGACCCCTAAGGACATATGTCATTATGTAATGGGTCGAAGCAAGTCATATGTCAACCTATGGCCTTACCTACGACCCCCTTTGACACATATGAATGATTCTAAGATGTCCCTAGGGATCTTAAGATCCTTAGGGACATATTTCGTCATGTAATGGATCGACCTATGATCCTCTTGGACCCATAAGAATGATTCTAATATGTTCCTAGGGGTCCTAGGACCCATAGGGACCTATGTCATCATTTAATGGGTGGAAGGGGGTCATAGGTCAACCTATGACCCCCTTTGACCCATATGAAGCATTATAATATGTCTTTAGGGTTCCTAGGACCCCTAGGGACAAGTGTCATCATGTAATGGTTAGAAGGGGCTCATAGGTCCCTTCGACCCATAAGAATGATTCTAATATATCCCTAGGGGTTCTAAGACCCCTAGGGATAAATGTCGTCATTTAATGGGTCGAAAGGGGTCATAGGTCACCCTATGACCCCTTTTGACCCATAATAATGATTCTAATATGTCCTTAAGGGTTCTAGGACCCGTAGGTATATATGTCATCAAGTAATGGCTCAAAGGGGGTCATAGGTTGACCTATGACCCCCTTCGACCCATAAAAATGATTCTGAATAGTTCTAATATGTCCCTAGGGGTCCTAGGGACATATGTCGTCATGTAGTGGGTCAAAGGGGGTCATAGATCACCTTATGACCCCCTTCGACCCATAAGAATGATTCTAATGTCCCTAGGGATCCTAGGACCCCTAGGGACATACATATATATATATATATATATATAATATTACGTTATTATAAAAATAATAAGAATATAGGAAAAATAATTATAATATAATATAATAATTTATATTATATTTATAGATTATAATAAGAGTAATATAATATATTATATGTTATATCTTTAGGTTACGTTATTATATATATATATATATATTTTTTGTTTTTACATAGTAATATAACTCAAATAATTGATAAGTTATAAACTAGAAATCACAAACTTGGTTTTCCCTCTAAAATGTCTTGCGATTTGAAATTTCCCTCCAAAAGCGGATGGGGGCTCACCGAACCATATCGGGTATCCGATTAGGCCTGGTATTTACCAAGCCTGCCTGGTCAACCCAAAAAATTTGTTTGAGAAGGGTTTTAGTGACACTCAAACTTCGGGTAGCCATCTGACAATGTTATTTTGATCAAATTTCAATGAAATGAAAAGGGTTTTTTAATATTGCTCTCGAGATTCCATTGATATAATTGTTGTCAAATTTTGAGTTCGGTAAGTATTTATTAGTTAATTATCAATGAAGATTATTGTAAAGTTCTTATTGATATACTGATTGAAAAATAGCCATAACTTTCAAAAAGTATAACATTTTTTAAATTTAAAAGTTGCGTCACATTCTATTCTTCGCCTAGTATAATAAAAATAAAAATAAAAATAAATTTGGTAAAATTTTCTATTAGTTAAGGTGGTCAGACACGAGAGTTTTTTTTTTCGAAAAAGTTTTGGTAGAAAATTCATATTTAATTATTTATTTGAAATTAAAATACCAAAAATGATGTGTCAAATCTAAGCATAAGTCTACTTTTTATATCTATAATTATATTTTAAAAAATTTATCATTTGATTTTGCTTAAGGTGGTCGGACATACACCTACTTTTTATTTTTGCCCTGAAAGTTTTGTAATACTGCATTAAAATCCAAACTTTTGACCAATCAATTATTTTTTTCTCCTAATAAGGCCTAGTAGTTTAGAAACTACATTCAATTAACTACAAATTATTTTCTTACAACTTTTTGATATAAAGTCCATAACCACTTTAAAATTATGTGTCAGGTTCACATAACCTTGATTTGCTAATTTTTCACTACCACTTAAGGCCATAGTTTGGTACACCATGATCTTGCACATACCCTCACACACTAATTTCATTTCATATGATCATTTGAAAATTATGTCACTCTAAGCTCTCAACTATTTCCTATTGATTGATCATCTCTTAACTACTAATTTCTCTATAAAAAATTTGACCAAGCATTGGTCAAAATTTTTACCAATGCTTGCGGGTTTTCTACCAAGCATTGGTTAAAATTTTTGACCAATGCTATGTAGTTTTCCACCAGCATTGGTCAAAATTTCAACCAATGATGGTAAAAAATTGATAGGTGTTGGTCTAAATGTTGACCAACACCTGGCAATATTCAACCATCATTGGTCAAAATTTTGACCAATGTCAGGTGTTGGTTGAAATCTAGACCAACATCTAGGTGGAAATTGCACCATGACAACACATAATTTTCGACCAACACATTGGTAACACCTGGCAATCTTCAACCATCATTGGTCAAAATTTTGACCAATGTCAGGTGTTGGTTGAAATCTAGACCAACATCTAGGTGGAAATTGCACCATGGCAACACATAATTTTTGACCAACACAGAATAATTATGACCAATGGGTTGGTCGAATTTGGTCAAAATTTGCTCAAAAACTAGGTCAAAATTTTGACCAATAATGTTCAAAAAATGACTTCAAATGTACTAGTGTCAATAGCAAGGGTGACTAAGCCTTCATGTGTAGAAAGTTGGGGATCTTTCTTCAGCAATATCTTTGCATAGGCTAGTTCTTTATGTAACACCTACATTGATGGGTTAACATGAATTGGATGTTGATTTGTGTAGCCCTAATATTTGCATCTTGAGCTTGCAATGCTACTAACTAACCTTGTGTTGATAATAAATTCCTGAAACGAGACTAACCTTGGTGAGGAGATTGTTGTAGAATATTACCTATTTTCTTCATATCTCCCTCTAGATGGTCAATGTGTCTCTACACTTCTTGTGTGAATAGGGGGATATCACACAGTTTGGTATAAAGAGAGAAAATGTGTTCCAACATCTTTCTCACACCCTTAATCTTAGTTGCTAACTCAACCTGGTGTAGTGCAATGACACTAGATATCTATTCATTCACCTTTGTTTGGAATTTCTTCTTAGACCTTTACAATAATTTGACATTTATATCTAGGTCTTCTTTCTCTACAATATTTGACAACTGCTCAATGATTGGCTTGGCTTCATCAGGTAGAAGGAGGTTGAATGCATCAAGAAATATATCCTAGATGTCATGAAGTGCTTGCTTCTACCTATGCTCCCTTCTGAGTAGCTCTTGGTGTTTCTTCCCTACCAAAGCATCCTACAATATGCTCATTTTCTCTATTGTGATTGATATAAGATCATACTTTGGCAACTCAATCACCTCATCTAAGTTGATGTTACCATAGGATGTCACCTCATCAACCTTAGATGTGCTAGGACTTGACCTTGATGCTTGCAATGGTGTAGCTTCAGTACTCAGCTTGTGAAGTACTTTACTAGGAGTAGGAGTAGTAGTGTTTGGTAGGGTAACAAGTTCTTGTATTAATATCACTTTCTCTTGTTTTGTAGTCAAAAGTAAATCCTCAATCCTATCCTTCTCCTTTTCTTTCATTTCTTCTCTATCTTATGCTTTTGGTGTAGGTGCAAGATTGGCTTCCTAGCCTATTTGGACTATAAAAAACAAATTGATATAAGTATGATAAAAAAAATTCAATCATTGTTTTGTGACTGATGTCAAACCTACTATTTTCTAGTAAGACAAATGCTAGTATGATTTAAGTATTATCACTTATTTGATTGATGAAGATGATTTGATCAAAATGATGCAACAACAACACCTAGAGAAAAGGTTGGGTTATAATATGAAAAGGAGTAAAAGAATGAGCTAAGTCAGTGATATCATAGTGCATTAATAATCTACTTAAGGTTGCAAAGGTTGGTTACACTAAGCAAGTTCAGAAGAACAAGTTAAACAAAGTTTTTCTACCAAGCTTGACTAAATGGAGAAAAGGTATTGAGAAAAGTTAGTTCAAGCTAAGCAGAAAATCAATTGGAGCCAAGCAAAAGTCTATTCTAGTGTATGTTGAGTAAATTTTACTTGATGTCGAGAACCAGTAAACTTTAGTTCATGCCGAGTGATTTTATAGAGGATATCGAATAATGCAACTTGTGCTGAGCGTCAAAAGAAAGTTAATGTCGAGTGTTAGCATTATTTGAAAGATCATGAATTCAATGGATCTAAGTTGACAAGTTTGTTTTCTTGGATTGTGTGAAGCATTTGGAGTATAATATTGATGAGTTGGTGGCAAAGAATTTATGCTAAATTATTTTGAGCTGAATTCAAAGAGGATGCAAGGAGAAGTTTCTAGAAGGGATGAAATGAAATAAGGGTTAGATTCATTGAATCCTACCTAATATGTCCTAACCTTAAATTGTACGATGGAGAATGAACAACAAAATATCTTAATTCTCTATTTATAGGGATGGCTAGTCAGAAGAAAAGGTTTTCATGTGCAAGAACCTAAGGAAGACAAGGAGTCTAGGGTATTGCTTCATTTAGTGACCTAAGTGAAGAGTCTACATTAGCAAGTTAAGCAAGAAGGCTTAAGGGTATAGATGCTTGAAGGGTGAACAAGCTATCAGAACTAAATTGTGTGAAAGCCAAGTAGAATGGAGGACTGAAATAGAGATCTAAAATCTACAAATGAAGTTGTAAGTTTTTAGAAGATCAAGTCTTACTGTTACTCTCTAATAATTGTATCACTCTAGGGTAAATCCTTTGGATTAAGGTTCCCCTAAAAGTCATTTGTAAATCCTTTAACCGAGTGACATTCCAAGTGAATGGTGTAAAGTCCTCTAACAAGGCTCACTCCTAACAAGGTGATTGAAATCCTTTAACCAGGTCCCATTTAACAGTGTGCATTGTAACCTTTAACAGGGTTGGCCTTTCGCAAGGCATCACTTTAGAAGAGTGAAAAAGAGTAGCATGTTACTAGTGGTTTTTCCCAATTTGGGTTTCTATTCAAATCATTGTGTCAAGTGTTTTATTCAATCTATTATGTTTCATGTTTACATTTTTGCAAATTGATTTAATAGTAACCTAAATTTTTTAAGTGATTTCATAATCTTGTGGATATATGCATTATGATAAATGTTTGATGGGTTCACTAAGCTATGAAAAGTTTTATTTGTACATCTGGACCTTGGATAACTAATTCACCCACCTCTCATTTATTCTAAAATAAATCCAACAATTGATGTAAGTGCCATATGCTTAAGAGGACTAGTTTGAAGGTACTAGAAGCACAAAGATCAAGATGCCAAAAAGAGAAGTACCCAAGCTTAATAGATATAACTTTCTTGCATGGAAAAGTCTAGTGAAGCTACACCTTGGAGGACTTGGAGATCATGCACAATCTACCATTACTGTTTAGCATGCTGATCTTGCTGGAGCCTTAACTGCTAAAGATCTGAAAAAGAAGAAAGAACACAACCAGGCAATGTTCGAGATTACCTTTTCCATAAGCTATGTTGAGTTTGATGATATCAATAGTGTTGATAGTGAAAAGAAAATGTGGGATGATTTACACACCATCTATGGAGGAGACAAGAATATTCTAAGAGCCAACTCTAAGAGTCTCAGAGGTAAATTCAATGATACGAGAATGCAAGAAGGTGAAAATATTGCTCAATATTGCTCAAGGATAAAAGATGTTCTTAATGCAATAAGAGGAGCTACCAGTACAATAGATGATGATATAGTACTAAGAAAAGTTTTGAGAACATTGTTTCCTATATATATTATTAGAGTCTCTGCAGTACAAGAACTGAGATGTATACCAAGGAATGTTCTAACTCTTGAAGGTTTGGTAGGTAGACTCACTAATTTTGAGTTATCTAACTTTGATAATTACAAAACTGAAAAATATTGAATCTTCTTTCAAAGATAAGTTGTCATTGAAATAACCTAATGTGAAAAAGAAAAAGACAAAATATGTGTCTAGTGAAAGTGATACAAATTAGGAGGATGTAGATCAACTTGAAGCACTATTGACAAGGAGATTTCATAGAGCTAAAGGCAGGTTTAAAGGTAAACTACGTATCATTTATTTCAATTGCAATGAGATTGGTCATATTACTGCTAGATGTCTAGAGAAGAAGAAATACAAAGGTGGTGACAAGTACAAAAGTAGAAGAGATGAACATATCAAATATTACAAAGACAAAGGCAAGAATTCTTGCTACATTGTTGAAGAGGAAAGAAGAGATGAATCTGATGAACATGATGATGAAGTGGTGTATGTTGCAATGAAGGAAGAATTTGATGAAGATGAAGCGACTACACTTGTGTCTTGTGTGAACAAGAATGAAAGATGGATATTTGACCGTGGGTATTCACATCATATGGCTAGAGATAAAAGTAAGTTCATTGCCTTGAATTTTTATGATGGAAATAGTGTAAGATTTGGTAATGATGCACCGAGTTTGATAAAAGGAAAAGGTTCTATCAAACTCACAGAAAAGATTTTATGTGGCAATTCTTACTATGTTTAAGGAATTAACTATAATCTATTGAGTGTGTCAAAACTAAACAATTCAAGATGTAAGGTTGAGTTTGACAACAAGATTGCTAAGATATATGATACTGATAGAAAACTGATTGGAAAGGTTGATCAAACTAGAAGTAATATATTCTACCTTGATATAGAGGATGCTAATTGTTTAGTTGTAGAATTTGATAAAGTGTGGCTTTGACACAAGAGGTTATGTCATATTAATTTTGATAACTTGGTTGGTATCAGTAACATGAGAATAGTTAGAGATTTTCCTAAATTGAAGAAGCTTAATCATATAATGTGCAAACAATGTTAGTTGGGCAAAATGACAAAGTCAAGTTTTAAGAATAATACTCATACCTCTAATAGAATACTAGAGATTGTTCATACGAACTTGTGTGGACCAATTGAATTGAAAATGATGCAGGAGCATCTTGGGAGTAAGAGCAATCTTGCATCACCCAAAAATATGTTCATTTCAATTTTTTCTATTTTAATAAGGACTAGTAGATAGGGTGGTTACTATTTATGGAAACATGCTATTTTTAGTAAGTCTCTCATTTGAACTCAAAATGTTCTCATTTACTATATGAATGTTCATTACAACATTATAAGGCTACCATAAAAAATCTCATTGCTCCAGCTTAAGTATCAGAGAAGTTATTGAAGAATTTCAGTGAAAATTTTGTAGAAAAATCTTCATGCTCACCATTGGAGGCCTTAGAGTGCCCAGATGAGGTTTGAAAATATGATGGAAGTATGCTAGCACAATTTTGTGCTTGTAGATTAGGAGGTGATGTTTTTGAAAAGTGGTTATAGTAACCAATTGGAGCAACAGTTTGTGAGTTATGGCCGTCAGAAGTTGGGCTGCCAAAAATTTTATAATAATTTGTCAAAAATGTATTTAGCTGACTCTATATGTATTGTTAGGGTTTTTTAGCCCTAAGTATTAAGTTTGAGCATCTAGAACCTTCCCAGGTAGCATAAAATTGCCTATTTAAGAAAGGCCCAATCATTGTCTAGAGGAAATTTGGGTGATAGTTCATAGCACCGTCTTGCAGATTACTGTAATGAAGGTGCCCATTTGGGTTATCATATTGTAATTGAGAATTTTGTAATTTTGCATTTGCGGCGATAATAAGAAGTCCATATTTTATTCTCACATTTGTTGTTGTTTCTTTGTTTATGTTATGAGTTTATGGTATTAAGTGGAGTCCCCTACATCAAGTGGTATCAAATCCAGGTTTCTTGAGTGTGTGGATAGATTGTCGAATGTGAGGCAGTTTGCTCCAGGACTATGGTTTGGGCTGAGTGTGTAGACAGATTACTAATTGTGAGGTAGTTTGCACTAGGGTTTTAGCGGAAGCATGAAAATGCCTCCACAAAGAGAGCATGGCTGAAGAGCTGCAGGTGTTACACCTAAGGATTTTTGAGCCCTCCAAAGACAAATGCATAGATGAAAGAATCTTTCCATAAGACATGAAAGCGAGGATGAGGATGAAGTAGAAGAAAATGCCGAAGCAGAGGCAATTCTAAATCTAGAGGAAGAGAGGCTTTTTAGGGCTATCTACAAGATTGGAAAAAGACCTATGTTTGAGGTTCTCACATTTTTGAGAAATCTTAACCCAGAGGAGCTGATCGATTGGATCAATGAATTGGAGGAGTACTTTGAGTATGAAGATATTGAGGATCTTGATAGGGTCAAGTTTGCAAAGGAAAAACTGAAGGGACATGCAAAGATTTGGTGGCAGGAGGTTCAGTTGGAACAAAATCGAAAGGGAAAGGATAAAATCACTAAATGGGAACAGATGGTAGCTAAACTGAAGTGACAATTCATTCCAGTGGATTATGAGCTTGATCTGTTGAAGAAAATGCAAGCACTGAAGCAAGCAAGAAAATTTGTTCGAGTATATCGAATATTTCTATTGAGTTCTCATTAGAATTGGTCATGCAAAAGCTGATAAGGAGAAAGTGGCTCATTACCTTCATCGGTTAAGGCCAAGTATTCAGGATGAGCTAAGTCTGGTTCGAATGAACAATATTGAGGAAGCATACTAGTTTCCCTAAGAGTTGAGAAGAAACTAAGCAAGAAGTTTGACAATAAGAATAGTGGAAGAGGTCGAGGTGGAAGATCTAACAGACGATCTTATGGAGGTCGTAATGATGATCAAAAGAACAAGGATGAGGTTGGAAGTAGTAATCAGAACCAAAGGCAAAATAATCCCAATCATTTCCATGATCAAAATAATAGAGATCAGAGAGGAAGAGGTAGAGGACAAGGATTTGGAAGAGGAGGCTTTCGTGGGAAATGTTTTTACTACAGAGAAGAAGGGCATATAGCATTTGAATGTACCCAGTGCCAAGGAAGGACAAATTGAAGAATAGATGGCCAAGCTAGAGTTGCACATGTTGATGAAGATACCAGATCATCACATTCTGAAGATGCTAAAAGAGGAGAAGTCCTAGTTAACAGAAGAGTCTTGTTGAGTGGTGAGAATGAACCTGATCAAAGAAGGAGCTTGTTTCACACAAGGTGCAAATGTAAAGATAAGTGTTGTGATGTGATCATTGATGGTGGAAGTATAGACAATCTAGTGTCAGAAATGATGGTCACCAAATTGAACGTGAAGAGATAGAAACACCCGCATCCATACCATATTTCTTGGGTGCAAGATGACCACAAGGTCATGGTCAATGAGTAGTACTCTGTGAAGTTCAAGATTGGAAGCTACTAGGATGAGGTACTATGTGATATCATACCTATGGACATATGCCATATGTTTTTGGGTAGGCCATGGCAGTTTGACAGACATGAAGTACACGATGGGAAAGAAAATACCTACACTCTAACCAAGCATGGAGTAAAACATAAGCTAAATCCATTGTAGGAGAAAGAAGGAAAGGTATGTAGTGCTACTAGAATATGTGTTTTTGATAGAAAGGAGTTTCTCAAAGGTATGAAGTGTGAACATATGTGTTTTTTTTATAATTCCAAAAGATAGTAAAGAAGAAGTAGAGGAGGTACCTACAGAAGTTGCATATATGTTGGGAGAGTTTTTTGATATTGTATCAGATAATGTACCTGATGGATTGCCCCCAATGAGGAAGATTAGTCACCAGATGGATTTGGTTCCAGAAGCTAGTTTTCCAAACAAGGCAGCACATAGAATGACACCTATAGAAAGTGAAGAGTTGAACGGGTAAGTTCATGAGTTACTACAGAAAGGATTGATTCGAGAGAGACTGAGTCCATGTGTTGTACTAGTAGTATTAGCACCAAAGAAGAATGGAGAATGGAGGATGTGCATAGATTCTCATGCTCTCAACAAGATCACAATAAAGAATAGATTTCCATTGGCAAGGATGGATGATATTATGGATAGTTTGAGTGGAGCTAATTATTTCACAAAGATGGATCTGAAGAGTGGGTACCATCAGATTCATATCAGAGAAGGTGATGAGTGGAAAATTTCTTTCAAGACAAAGCTTAGACTGTATGAGTGGTTAGTCATGCCTCTTGAGCTAACCAATGCACCAAGCACTTTCATGAGGCTCATGAAGGAGGTACTAAAGGAGTTTCTAGGTAAGTTTGTCATTTTTTACCTGGATGATATATTGATATTTAGTAAGACATTGGAGGAGCATTTGATTCATATTTGCAAGGTGTTTGAAAAGTTAAGGGAAGAAAAGTTGTTGATAAACTTGAAGAAGTGTAGTTTTATAAAGAAAAAGTTGGTGTACTTGGGATTTTTAGTCTCAGGAGAAGGTCTAAAAATGGACCCAAAGAAAGTGAAGGCTACCCTTGAATGGCCTACTTCAAGGAGTGCAATAGAGGTAAGATCTTTTCATGGATTGGCTACATTTTACAAAAAGTTCATAAGAAATTTTAGTAGTATTTATGGACCTTTGACTGAAACAATGAGAGGAAATAGGAAAGAGTTTAAGTGGACTATAGGAGCATATAAGAGTTTTAATCTATTGAAATAGAAAGTTACTAAGTAGCCTATTTTAGCACTTCCTAGTTTTAACAAGGTGTTTCAAGTAGACTGTGATGCTAGTGGTACTGCAATAGGAGTTGTTTTGATCCAAGAAGGTAGACTTGTTGCTTTTTTTAGTGAGAAGTTGAATGATGAAAAAAGAAAATATTTTATTTATGATCAGGAATTTTATGCTATAGTTCAAGCATTGAAGAAGTGGAGAGACTATCTTCTTCCTAAGGAGCTTGTTTTGTATACTAATCATCAAGCTTTGCAATATTTGAATGGTCAAGGAAAATTGAACCAAAGGGATTTAAAGTGGGTTGATCTTTTGTAGAGTTATACATTTGTTTTGAAACACAGAAGTGGGAAGTCTAACAAAGTTGTAGATGTTCTTAGTAGAAGACAACTTTTGCTGACAGAAATGCAGATAGAGGTGTTTGGGTTCAAGGAACTCAGTACATTATATCCAGATGATCTTGATTTTAGTGAAGCGTGGAAGGTTTGTATAGAACCTGTTACACTTGATAGGACAAAGTGGTTGGATTTCATGATCCAGAATAATATGTTGTTCAAAGGAAGCCAGTTGTGCATTCCCAAAAGTTCAATGAGAGAGAATCTTATGAAGGAGAAGCATAGTGGAGGATTCACTGGACATTTTGGCAGAGATAAAACCATAGCTTTGGTTGCTAAAAATTGCTATTGGCCATAGTTACAGCAAGATGTGATGAAGTTTGTACAAAGTTGTAGAGAATGTCAGATGGCGAAAGGAGTGAAGTAGAATACAAGGTCATATCAGCCATTACCTGTACTAGAGAAGCCATGGGAGGATGTCAGCATGGGTTTTGTTCTTGGATTACCAAGGAAACAACATGGGCATGATTCTATTTTTGTGGTGGTTGACACATTTTCAAAGATGGCACATTTTATTCCTTGCAGGAAGACTAGTGATTTTGTTCATGTAGCAGAGTTATTTTTCAGAGATGTGGTGAGATTGCATGGTTTGCCAAAGAGTATAGTTTTAGATCGAGATACCAAATTTATTGGGTATTTATGGTGTACATTATGGAAGAAGTTGAAGATAGATTTGAAGTTTAGTTCATCACATCATCCACAGACTGATGGACAAACAAAAGCTATGAATCACAATTTGAGAAATTTGCTAAGATGTTTGGTTGGAGATAAACCAAAAGGATGGGATATGATTTTACCATAGGCAGAATTTGCATATAATAATTCTAGTAATAGGGGTACTGGTAGATCACCATTCTAAATTGTATATGGGAGTAGTCCCAGAAATGCTTCAAAATCAAGATAGTTGGATAAAGGAGAGATAAGTAGTGCTGAAGCAAAAGATTTTGTTGAACACTTGAAGAACATCCATGAGGAGGTGAGGAAGCACATCATAAAGATGAATACACAGTATAAGGCTAGGGCAGATGTGAAAAGGAGGTATAAAGAATTTCATATTAGAGATGATGTCATGGTTCATTTCAGGAAGGAGCATTTTCTAGTGGGTACATATAATAAGCTAAAGATGAAGAAGTTTGGCCCGTGCAAGGTAGTGAAAAGGCATGATTTTGGAAATGCTTATGAAGTGGAGTTGCCTATTAAATTAAATATTTCACTAATATTTAATATTTTAGATTAGACCAAGTACTATAAAGGAGGTGATGGAGATGAAGTTGTAGAAGTGCAGTGGAGCATTCTAGCAATGAGTTTAGCTACAAAGGAGATTGAAGAGATACTAGACAATCGTGTTGGTAAAAGTACCAAAAACAAGACTTATGAGAAATATCTAGTCAAAGGGAAGGGAAGACCAATTGAGGATTCATCATGGCTAGCAAGGGAGAAGGTGAACCATCTTGGTTTTCCTTTGAACACATGAGACGTGGTAGGGTCACTTCTAAAATTACCCTGGGTGTCTGATGCAGGAGCATCCTAGGTGTAAGAGCAATCTTGCATCACCAAAAAATATTTTCATTTCAGTTTTTTCTATTTTAATAAGGACTAGTAGACAAGGTGGTTACTATTTATGAGAACTTGCTATTTTTAGAGAGTCTCTCATTTGAACTCAGAATATTCTCATTTTCTATATGAAGGTTCATTGCAACATTATAAGGCTACCATAGAAAATCTCATTGCTCTAGCTTAAGTATTAAAGAAGTTATTGTAGATTTTCAGTGGAAAAATTTGCAAAAAAATCTTCAGGCTCATTGTTGGAAGCCTTAGAGTGCCTGGATGAGGTTCAAAAATGCGATGAAAGGGTGCTAGCACAATTTTATGCTTGTAGATTAGGAGTTGGTGTTTTCGAAAAGTGGTTATAATAGCAAATCAGAGCAACGGTTTGTGAGTTATGGCCTTTGAAAGTTGGGCTACCAAAATTTCTAAAATAATTTGTCAAAAATGTATTTAGCCAACTCTATATCTATTCTTAGGGTCTATTGGCCCTAGGTATTAAGTTTGAGCATCTAGAACCTTCCCGGGCGGCATGAAATTACCTATTTAAGAAAGGCCCAATCATTGTCTAAAGAAGCTCTAGGTGATAGTTCACAGCACTATCTTGTAGGCTACTATAATGAAGGTGCTCATTTGAGTTATCATATTTTAATTGAGAATTCTATAATTCTACATTTGTAGTGATAATAAGAAGTCCATATTTTGTTCTCGCATTTTTTGTTGTTTCTTTGTTTCTATTATGAGTTTATAGTATTAAGGGGAGTCCCCTGCATCAACAAAGCTATCAAGGAGATAAGTATATTATGCTGCTTGTTGATGATTATTCTAGAATGATGGTAGTTATGTTTCTAAAATAGAAATTTAATACTTTCTAAATGTTTAAGTGGTACTTAGCAAGGGTTGAAAAGGAAATAGGTAAAAGTCTAAAATGTTTGAGATCTGATAGAGGAGGAGAATTTAAATCAAATGAGTTTTAGATGTTTTGTAATGAAAAAAGAATCAAAAGATAGACATCTCCTACTAGAACCCCTTCACAAAATGAAATTGTTGAAATGAGGAATAGGTTTGTAATGGACCGTGCTAGGAAACTCATGATGGAGAAAATATTGCTTTGAGATACTAGAGAGAAGTTATAAGTATAACTGTTTATACCTTGAACTGTGTACAACTCAAGAAAGGTACTAATTCAACAACTTTTGAACTATGGTATGGATACTCACCCAATGTAAAATATTTTAAGATATTTGGAAGAAAATTCTATATTCTCAAATATTTTAGGAATGGTAAACTAGATGCAAAAAGTGAAGAAGGTATATTCCTAGGTTATTCCACAAGAAGTAAAGCTTACAAGCATTTAAATACTAACAATAACAAAGTTGCGGGAACTAAAAATGTTAGATTTGATGAATATATAGAAGTGTATGAAGCTGAACTTATGAAAAATCAAGTTACAAACCAATAACAAGTTTCAATGACTGTGGAGTCACATACTATGAATGTCGAGTTGTATTCAGGAACTGAGCTACATTCAGGTGCCGAGTTATAGAATGAAGTTGAGGCACATTCTAATTCTAAGATTAGTATACATGAAAGAGATGACAAAATACCTAATAGAGATGTATGTAGTGATTCAGAAGTTGAAAGACCAAATGAAGAAACCAGACCTAAACCAAGATTATCTAAATATGTTAAAAGACATCATCCTATTGCACATATCATTAAAGATAAAAATGCTAGACCAATGAGAAGGAACAAGTTAAGAAATGATACATGTTTTTTGAGCATGAAAGAACCCAAAATAGTGAAAGATGTGGATTGGAGTAAAGAAATGGAAGAAGAGATTGAACAAATTGAGAAAAACAAAACATGGACTCTAGTTCCTAGACCATAAGACAAAAATGTGATTGGTACCAAGTGGGTATACAAAAACAAGCTTTATGAGAATGGTGAAGTCACAAAGAATAGGGCAAGATTAGTCTGCAAAGGATATGCACAAGATGAAGGAATTGACTATGGAGAAACATTTTCCCCTATTGCTAGGTTCGAAGAAATAAGAACTCTGGTTGCTTATTCTGCATACAAAGGTTTCAAATTTTATCAAATGGATGTTAAGTCTACATTTCTTAATGCTATATTAGAGGAAGAAGTTTATATAGAATAGCCAGAAGGATTTGTTGATGTTAACAATAAAAATATGGTATGTAGATTACACAAAGCTTTATATGGTTTAAAGAAAACACCACGAGCATGGTATGAAAAACTTCATGATTATCTTGTGAAGATTGGATTTAAAAGGGTTGATGATAACAACAATCTGTATTTCAAGATAGAGAAAAGCAAAGGTATTTTGTTATCTAAAATTTTTGAACTAATGATATTAGATTTGGAGGTCAAGATACTTTATGTAAGGTTTTTGCAAATAAAATAAGGGAAGAATTTGAGATGTTTATGTTTGGAGAGATCAAGTTTTTTTTAGCTTTGCAAGTACACTAGATGAAATATTGTATATACATCACTCAATCAAAGTATGTTAAGGAGATACTAAAAACTTTTGGATTGGAAGATTTCAAGCTAGTAGGTACACCTATGGTAATAGGACATAAATTCTCAAAGAATGATGATTTAGATGAGGTGAAGCAAACATCATACAAGTATATGATTGGTAAATTACAATATGTAGTACATAGTAGACTTGATATTGCATTATCTATTGGGATAGTTGCAAGATTCTTTGCTAATCCTAGGGAGAATCATTTGATGGATATAAAGAGAATAATGAGATATCTAAAATGAACAAAGGAATATGATCTGTACTAAATATTGATGATAGAAAGAGCACCATTGGAGGAGCATTTTTCTTAGCCAAGGGCCAGAACTACACTTTTCAATCTACTATTGAAGTTGAATATGTTGTTGCTGCAATAAATCGTACAAACATTGTATGGATCAAATAGCTACTCAAAGATATGAAGGAAGAGATTACTAAACCAGTGATACTTTATTGTGATAATAAAAGTGCTATAAATATATTAAAGAATCATATGATGCACACAAAGACTAAGCACATTGCAATGAAGTATCATTACTTGAGAGAATTAGTTCAAGATAAAGAGGTGAAGATGGAATATGTTAACACAAAAGAGAAAATAGTTAATATCTTCACAGAAGCATTACCTAAGGATGCTCATAAGTATCTAAGAAGTAAACTAGGGTTGATACCCCTATCAAAGGCTATCTAAGAAACAAGAGGAGTGCCCTACATCAAACAAGTTGATTGACATATGTTACAAATTGATGTAGTGGATCTTACTTTAGGGGTTGCCTAAAGTAATCAAAGAGATGAAACTACAAATCAATCACAAGCAACATGACAAAGGAAGAAATTGAAGAAGTTCATATCTACATATTAAGATGATATGTCTTTGGCATTGTTGTCAAAGAGGGACATAGTAACTGATTAGAAGGGAGATTTACAAGATAAGGGAGATAGTAACTGAATAGAAGAGATATTGAAGATAGACATTGTTAAAGGAATTGAACAAAGAGGGAGAAATCCTAACACACAATATGAGAGAGAAATTTTGACTACTAAGAAAGAAAGTGTATCTGCTGATTACATCTACCTAGTAAGAGGAAGATAATGTAGAGGGAGATATAAGAAGTAATTCAGAGAGAGTCATAAGGATGAGTTGATTGTCTGTTGATCAAAACATAACAGAATTTTGTAACCTATTCAAAAGATGAAAGTTGTTGATAGAGGAAGACATTTCAATACAAGGAATTATTTTCTTTTTTTATATTTTGTTGGTCTTACTATTTAAACTCAATCGATTTGGTTTTCCATCAATGCCAAAGATGGTGATTGTTGAAAATAGATTGATATAAGTTTAATAAATTATGTGCTTCAATCATTCTTTTGTCACTGATGTCAAACCTTTTTTTTTTGGTAAGACAACTTATATGATTTAAGTACTATCACTTATTTGATCGATGAAGAGGACTTGATAAAAATGATGTAACAATAGCACCTATAGGAAAGTTTGAGTTATGATATTAAAAGGAGGACAAGAATTAGCTAAGTCAGTGATATCATAATGCATTAATAATCTACTTAAAGTTGCAAAGGTTGGTTACACTAAGCAAGTTCAAAAGAACAAGTTAAAGAAAGCTTGTCTACCGAGCTTGACCAAGTGGATAGTAGGTGCCAAGAAAAATTAGTTCAAGCTAAGCAGAAAATCAGTTGGAGCTAAGTAAAAGTATATTCTAGTGTATGTCGAGTAATACAGTTGATGTCGAGTAAAGTTTAGTTGATGTCAAGCACCAGTAAACTTTAGTTTGTGCTGAGTGATTTTACAAAGGATGCCAAGAAATGCAATTTGTGTCAAGCATTAGAAGCAAGTTAATGCTGAGTGTTAGCATTATTTGAAAGATCATGAATTCAATGGATCTGAGCTGACAAGTTTTCTTGGATTGCATGAACCATGTGGAAGATAAGATTGATGAGCTGGTGGCACAAAATCCATGGTAAACTATTTTGAGGAAAATTCAAAGAGGATGAAAGGAGAAGTTTCTAGAAGGGATGAAATGAAATAAGGGGTAGATTCGTTGAATCCTACCTAATATGTCCTAACCCTAAATTGGACAATCAAGAATGAACGAAAAAATATCCTAATTCTCTATTTATAGGGATGGTTGGTTAGAAGCAAAGGTTTTCATGTGTGAAAACCTAAGGAAGACAAGGAGTCTAGGTTATTGCTTCATTCATTGACCTAAGTGAAGAGTTTACATTGGCAAGTTAAGCAAGAAGGCTTAAGGGTATGGATGCTTGAAGGGTGAACAAGCTATCAGAGCTAAGTTGTGTGAAAGACAAGTAGAATGGAGGACTGAAACAGAGATCTAAAATCTACAAATGGAGTTATAAGTTGTTATTAGATCAAGCCTTACTATTAATCTCTAATAATTTTATCAGTCTAGGGTAAATCCTTTAGATTAAGGTTGACCTAATAGTAATTTATAAATCTTTTAACTGGGTGACATTCCAAGTGAATGGTATAAAGTCCTCTAATAAGGCTCACTCCTAAAAGGGTGATTGAAATCTTTTAACTAAGTTACATTTGATAGTGTGTATTCTAACCTTTAATAGGGTTGGCCTTTCACGAGGCATCACTTTAGAAGAGTGAAAAAGAGTAGCATGTTACTGGTGATCTTTCCCAAATTGGGTTTCTACATAAATCATTGTGTCAAGTGTGTTATTGAATCTTTTTTTTTTTCATGTTTACATTTCTACAAATTGATTTGATAGTAACCTACAAGTTTTAAGTGATTTCATAATCTTATTGATGCATGCATGATGATAAATGTTTTATGGGTTCCCTAAGCTGTGAAATTTTTTATCTATACATATGGACCTTGGATAACTGATTCAACCCCCCTCTCAGCTATTCTAAAATAATTCCAACAACTTGTGTCCCTTCTTTCTCAATTATTGTAATTGTTGGTACTGAAACATTTTGTAGCTTAGTGATGATATGTGAAGGCATAGTATCCTTCCTTTGATATACTATAATAGACATTTTAGGTTGCACTTTTGTAGATTGAGAGGGGGCAATAGATAATGCTTATATTTTCTCCCTTGCAGATGGCAATTTTGTCTTCTCAATCTCATCCACACTCACCAAAACAAGATGACTACATAGTTGTGCTTTGATGGTGGACTCGGTCAATATTTTTTGCATATCCTCTTTTGTTAAGGGATTGATGTTCTAAATGGTCGTATTAGACACATCCTTAACCTTTACTATATCTTCTTGTGGACTGGCACTCAGAATCTGTACTTCTAGTACATTTTGGTCTTGTTGTTTCCCTTCCTTAATGGTTTTCTCTATAGTGCCTTCCCCATGTACTTTCATCACAAATTCATCATTTGTTGCTTCAACTACCTCTTCCTCTTCTTTTTCTTCACCTGCTTCCTTAGGTGTTTGCTCAATAGCCTTTTGTGTTGTCGGCCCATAGATTACCTTAAATACATGTGTGCTCTACTGAACAACCTCTTCAATTTTGTTCTATGGAATATTAAAGGCTTGGTATTTTGGAGAAAATCTCCCCTAGTATTTCTTGTTAGCCTTTGTCATTTTAGATTTTTCCAACTCTGGCATGACTCTTGCAAGTGTAGTCTCTCTAATATTTCTCTCAGCTGTGAGACTATATTGCCACATTTTCTCAACTTTGTCTTATAGACTCTTGTGTAAAGAGTTGGCAATCTCAATTGGATTCTTCTTAAAAGTTTCCATCATGGAATATATAGATTCTTCTACTTTGTTCATATATATCTTCCCAAGTTGATCAAACTCAACATGTTTGAATCCACTTAAATCAACATTATTCTTGATATTTTCACACAAGTTGTCCAAATTAGAAGAGGGATTGTGACTTACCACTTTGAATTGGTTGTTGTCATCTAATTTGATCTCTCCTCATCTAATTCAGTTGGGGCAATATGCTTCAGGTTATTTATTTTTGCTCAAGTTCATCTTCTTTTGTAGTTGTACTAGCTCTCTTGCCTTTAGGCTTCTGAACCTCCTAAGTCTTCTTGATAGTAGCTCTTGTGCTAGCCTTGGTAATAGGAATTGTAGGATTTTGTTGTGAAGGTTTCACAACCTTTTTAGGTTTGCTTGCTGCCCGCTTTTTTTTTTTTTAATGGAAATAGGTGGTTCATTCGCTTCTTTTCCCTTAGCACCTTCATCAAATTCTTCTTCTTCTTCTCTTTGGTCCTCACCTTGGCCTTGTGAGAGAGAAAGTGGTGCTTGGGTAGGTGCATCTTTATCATCTTCATTATCTTCCTCTTCTTCTTCTTCATCTCCTTCTACCCCTTCACCAAATTGTTCTTTTAGTTTCTTCACAAGCTTATTCTTCTTCCTCATCACAGAAGTTGTCTTTAAGTTCATTGTGATCTTTGACTTTGCTACATCATAGTTTCCAAAAGTAGTAGCATTCTTATCTACTTCTTCTACCAGTAAAGAAGTGATGGTTGCAGATGCCTCATCAACATTAATCTCATAAGGCAATGGTCTGAGCCATCTCAACCTTGGAACAGTAGCTTGGACATGTGTGAAATCAACATCAACTAGAAAACAAACATCACTGAAATGCTTCTCAACTAGTGACACTGGAATCCTCAGTCTTTGTTTCATTGACATCATAAATTCTTCAAAATAGCTAGTCATTACAGTCTCAAAATTATCTCCAAGTTGCTCTATAAATTCACCAATCTGCACAACAATAGATTTCATGTCTACAATTACATTTACTCAATTTTAGTTTGCATTTAAATTACTCAACTCTTCTACCCTGGTTGGTGATTAATAAACTCTAATATTTGAACTCAGTTTCTAAGGCTATCAAACAACCAATTTAGCTATCTGAGATGAGAACTATTTTCATTCAAAATGTCATGTTTCCTAGGTCACTTGGATGAAGTGATCACAGTAGAATAGTTTTTTCAAATGCATCACTACCTTTTCAGCAAACGAGGTACAAGAGAATGATCTCTTATAATATATTACAATAAGGAAAAATATTCTCTATACATGTTGCTTCATCATCAGATTAATCAATGCCTCTTTTTGGAGTTTCATAGCTCACAAATATCATTGCAAAACATGTAGTTGCACACCTTAGAGAAAGTAGCAGATCTTGAATCTACTAATTAACAAAATGGTACCTTGAATCTATATAATTCTCAATATCAAGTAGGAAACTCCCAAAGATGACACCCTCTAGCACCAAACTATTCAACGATATAAAGCTTATCCTTATTATCTCATCCTTGGAAACAACCATTGACCCATCATGTGTAATCTGAATTTCAAGTCTCCCAAAAAATGTTTTTGCGTGCTTCTCAATAATGTTTACACCCTCCTTGAATCTCATTGTAGCATGTCTTTGAAATGTCTTGAGATCAAATGACGTGACATAATCCCTCAACTTACTGGGCTTAGCCTCATACTCGCAAGAAACTATAGGATTAGAATCTGGACCTGTAGGGACTGTTGCACTAGCCATTGCTCCAAGTGTTGCATTTGTTACTGCAGAACCTTGTGAAGTAGAATGATCAAGTTATATGAATAATCTTATAATTATGGTTGGGTACTCATTAAGTATTCTGCATCAATATCTTTATTTATCCTAAATAGAAGCATCTTCGTGTTCTTCTCAAGCTGAAAATGTTGATCAATTCTCCTAAAAAATTACCCATACATAACAGATGCCCCATAAACTTATCTAGCTTGTAGCCTGCTAATTTTAGAAATAGTAGCTAAATCTAATATCACATTACACTTTCCAAGAAAAAGATTTAGGAGCTCTTTTACCATCTCTAGAGCCTCTACAGAATGAATGGCTTCAAGCTCTGTATCCTGATTTGGTCATGTATCAACATTCCTAGAAGGATTATCATACATTGACATAGATGGTATCAATGAAACACCAGCATCCACAAACTTTTGAACAATAAGATCGTAGATGATTTCTTCTAAGGCCTTACATCTCTCTTTAGCCTTCAACTCGACACTTCTCCTATATAATACAATATATGTGCCACTTGTTGAAGGCAGTTCCTGCTTTGTAGAAGAATCTCTATTAGCTACAAGTGTCTCTAGTTATTGTTCAATTACAATAGGGTAAAGATGTTTGTGCCACTTATTGAAGGTAGTTCCCACTCTGCAGAAAAATCCCTATTAGTTGCAAGTGTCTGTAGCTATTGTTCAATTGTAGTAGGGAGGAGATGTGTATAGCCCCTAAGAATCTGAGACAAAATCTAGCCAGTTGGTGATTCCAGTTCAAGTGGGAAGACACTGCCAGAAGTTTTATCTTCGCTTCCATCAGCTTTCACACAAACATTTATTTTTCTTGAATTTCGTCAAAATGATGATTTCTTCTATGATTTGGAATGAAGAACCAAAATGGTCCCTGATGGGGCAATTTAAAAAGTCAGAGTAATTAAACCCATAGGAGACATGCACTCTACCATCTGAGCCACTACCAGTTACCAACCCACTGGCAGGCTTAACAATTCCACTTCTCTTACCAATAGCAACTAGGCCTTGCATCTTTTGAACTGAGGAAAGAAATCTAATACCTATCCATTAATCAACAGGAATTTGTTTCTTATTTAATGGATAATTTCAACTAAAGGAAAAGATATATATACTGATTGATCATTTGCACCAGGCCCAATTTTGAATCTTAAACCGATTGCAGCAGGTTTGGAGTTTACAAAAGAAAAAAGATCAAAATAGAAAAATTCTTGTCTATCATCAAGTATAAGTATGAGTAATACCAATTTTGGTCTACAATAAGACTTTTTGAAAGTAAGAAATATCCAAAATCAGAAATGGAAGAGCTTTAAAAATATTATGATGACATATATACATGTAGCTATAGTTATTGTTAATAAATAAAGTGATTGCCTACTTGGACCATAAGGATAATTTTTGGGTACCCCATCAATGAGGTTTTGAAGCCAAGACCGTATGTTTAGACCTTTTTTGCCCACTTCTTTGATTTTTGAGGCCCTCATGAATTTTTAGTTCCCCCTATTAAAGGAAGCCCTAACTTTCTAGGAGTAAGGTTTCTTCCTCTTCCCTTGTCCATATCTTTTACTTCCATGACAAATAGAATTGAAGCAATTAAGATAGTCCATAAGAGGAAAATTTCACAACAACAAAATACTTCTTTTAAATTTATTTTCATCCGCCCTCTAATTTTACTTTTCTTTAGCCACGAAGATTCCACTTCACTGAGATTCACAGAAGATACAGGGGCTTCTTCATCCATTGAAATGGCATAGATTTAAAACACTTTGGTTTGCTTCAGATAAGCCTTGACAAGTCACTCTCTTATGCTACTTTCAATACCATTAACCCCAATCTTGACATATACATGGAAGTTTAGGGGAATTAGGGTTAAAACCCTTGACAAATAAATGGCCTTATTATAGATTTACGAGCTTGACTAAGCTAATATTGTGCTTCAGGGAAGAGTAATGCCACACAAGGTTTGATGCCCAAGCAATGCATGATTACTAAAGAATACCCTTTCATGAATCCATTACGGGTTTAATCATCAACTAATTGGAAAACTCATGACCAACAAATTTGATTTGCAGAGAAATGAAGCCTAACTGAAGTCTATTGGAGTATTCTTTAAAGAAAAAATGTCTCTTTATCAAAGAAAATAAACTATGCAAGGGCACAGTGGGAGGAAAAAATACCTTCATGGGATAATCTTCTAGAGTAATGATAAGAAAATATGTCAAAGGACTGAATGCAATGAATATATCTTTTACTATTTCCACTGGCTAGCATTAACCGATTTAATCCCACAATTGGGTACTTTTCTCCATCATTGAGAAATCGCTTTCTTTTCGCCACTCGATTGTTCATGCATGGTTTCGACTCATTGCATCCTAATTTTTTGTGTGTAAATCACAGAACCCTTTACTCCCTCCCTATTTGTGCTCTCCCTAATCATGTCTAAAAATGTGATTCTCTTATGAAAACATTTCTAGTAATTGTCTTGAAAACATATTTCTTTCCCTCATGATGGTTCCCTCATTGTGACCTAGTGTAGAAACCTTGTAGCACTTCTAGTTTTGTGTGTATTGTGTAAGGACACATAAAATATAATTCTGTTGTAGAGAAGATGAAATAATGATTAATAAGATAAATTTAAATAATTCATTATTTTGAACTCAAATTTATACCAAATACAAATAAAGGTTTAGTGGAGGTGTGTTGAATAGTAGTGTTCCTATCTCTTCACCTAAATATACTTTCTATAGACTAAATGTTAACATTTAGACTAAGTCATATATGTTGAGAGTGGTAGTATGGGCAGAAAAATGGTATTGATAGTTCTTTTAATTTTTTCTGTTACAGAAAAAATATTTCAAATATGATTGGCTTAATTAATTTTGTGTTATGGGAACTATTTTTTGGCTAGATTTTTTGTACACATCTTGTTAATGATAATCTATTTTTTAACTATATAATTATAAAATATCTCTATTAACAATTTGCATGCCAGAATAAATATAATAAAATTGAAATCAATTAAAATTGATAATATATTATTGTTATATTACAAACAATCATATAATGTATCATGATTATACATTCTAAAATATTTCTTATATTAAACTTATAATATATACAATATGATAATTCAAAATATTTTGAAAAATATTGTTATGTAATATATATCTAGTACTAAATTATATAAGCAATTAATTTAGTATTCAATTAAATATAGAATTCAAAACTACTCCTTGGTACTACTTGTTTTTTTTATAATAGAATATAGTTGAGCTACTTGATTTCTCTCATGGGTACTTATAATCTACATCAAATTCATCTTTGTGCCATCTAAAGAAGTAAATTTAATTTATCATAAAATTTATCTATAGTTCAAGTGTTTTATTGTGGATCTAAAATTGAAGTCTAAATATTTTCATTCATTTTTTCAAAATTTTCTTATGTTTTCATGCTCTAATAATATTTAAATATTAATTAAAAAAATTAAATTCTCAAATTATATGCTATGGTAATATATATATATATATATAAACTCCATTCTTAATATTAACAAAGATAATTGTTGAAGTGTATAATAGATTTCACTTTCTTAATGTACTTATGAATCATTTAGCAATGTCTATTATAATTTTAAAAAAAAGTATTATATTTTGATATTATTATACAAATTAAATATCTCAAAAATGATTGTCTCAATTGATTTTGTGGTATAGGAGCCCCTTTCTTAGAAGGAACATAAATTTTTAATGATAATCTATTTTTTGTATGAAATAAAAAAATAATAATTATTATATTTTATTAAACTATAAAAATATATAAATATCTCTATTAACAACTTACATATCATAATATATTGAAATCAAAGTAAATTTATAATATTTATATATAGAGATAAGCAATATATTATTTTATATTTTTGACAATATTATAACATATCACTTATATTTCTTATATCAAACTTATAATATATATTTAATATTAAAATATGATTCTCTAACATTAAGCATACATTATCCTTGAGATTATATAAATTACAATATGAAATATTAACAAACTACAACAATTGATGTACATTGATCTAATTAATTCACTATACATGATATCTAAAGCTTCAAACAATAAAAAATGTAAATGCTACACACTAAATATTAAATAAAAATAGTAGAAAAAATTACAATTATAAATTTAGAAAATGTTAAAGAATGTATTAATTTGATAAAATATTCATCAATCATTCATTTAGTCATTTGTTTGAGTAACTGATTATGAGTGACCAAGTATTTTGTCATTTATTTGAATTTTGATTTAGTCACTCTTCCTTGTCTAACCTTGTGATTTTACTTGATGACTAAATTAGTCATTTCTTTAGTCACTTATATCTATAAAGTATAAAATATTACTTCAAAATTTGAACACTTTTAGTACATGACTAAAATTTTTAGTCACATAATCATTTATTTGTTACAATTCTACTAGTGAAAGAATTATTCCTTTGTCATTTTTATATAGCATCCTTGAATAAAAAATTTAAACCATTTTAAGATATAAAAACTAGATATAAAGTAAGAATATAACCCAATTTAAAGTTTGACTTTAAAAAATACAATGATCAAATTTTTATAGTTAAATTGAACCAAGTTGTATTGTGTGATGCATAATTGATCCATATAAACATAGAAAAATTAAATATTGAAACCAAATCCTATAATTATGGAAATATGAAATTAAACTATATATATATATATATATATATATATATATATATCAATTTTAGAAATATAAATACACTAGCCATACATTAATTACAATGTAAAGTCAACATAATTGAAATGTAGCCAAAATAAAAAATATTTTTAAAATTATTTCACACTTCAACTTAATACTAATAGCTCAAACAATTTAAAAGAAAAATAAAATTAACAATGCATAAAGAGGGATAAGAAAAATAAATATTGTAGAATTCAATATATTCAACCTACCTAAGCAACAAAGGAGAAAAAAAATTTATCAACAAGTTTGAGACCAAAAGTATTTTTCCTCTTATCAAAATAGCTTTTGATTTGTCTCTTTTATTGATAGTATAGAATGAATCTTTAATAATAACCAAGAAGATGAGATTCTACACCATAGCTATTATAAGTTGAAGTATTGAATTTTGAAAACTATAAAGAACTTTGTATATTCTTTTCTACAATTTTAAGGATCAAAAAACCTTTTTACCTAAGTAAACAATAACAAATAGAAATCTTTCTTAAAATATAAACAATCTCTCTAATGAAGAAGGTTTATATTTTAAATATAATCTATGAGAAATTGAGCCAAACTAGTAAAAGATAAATGCTAGATTAAAAGATAAAAGATTAATAGGCTCTTCATATACTTCAATACCATGTATATCTCATTTCTTAGACTTATAGAATCATTTCCTATCAATATCTGATACAATCATTGGACTTATAGAACAATTTAAATGAAAGTGCTAATATTAGTTCAACAAATAGATCTTGAATGACCATCAGTACACTTTTCAAAATGTTTAAAATAGTAAATTATTTACACACTTCTATCCCCATATTGAAATCCTAAAAAATGTCTAAAGTGGCTATTTACACTACAAATAAAGAACCAACAACAACTTGAAGACGGTAACCATACCTAGTAGCTACAAAAAAACTAGTGGACCCAACATCATAAACCCAAAAAAGGTGAGAAACGCCACACTGAGTGGGAGAAAGAGACCTTCATCTCAAAACCCTATACCCCACTTGAATATTTGATTGTTAAACCCCTATGTATAGGGTAAAAGCGTATATAAAGGAGATTTTTTTGAGCTTGTAAAGGAAAATTCAATTTTATTTTGGAAGAAAATTAGGTATTTTAAGGAAATAAGGAATTTTGGAGGTTGATGTATGGATAAAGACCTTTTATTTTGTGTTCCCTCAAGTGTAATTGGGATTGAAAGAAATTTTAACCCTGTATCTTGGATTCATGTAAAGAAAAATGCAAAAGAGCCTTTGGTATTGAGAGAGACTATTAGAGGAATCATAATGTTGGTTTGATGATTGGATGATGTAAAAAGTTATGTCAAAAATCTTTGTGTCATTAAAATGGCAATCCAACATTGAGAAGAAAACTGAGAGGCATAGCTCATGTTGATTGAACTTTATTATCAAGCTAGTGACCTCTCTCCTTATTTTTCTTATAATTCTCTTTCATTCCTTTCAATATTTGATTCCTTTTGGGCTCTAATGATGACATTTATGTCATTATTGAAAGTCACTAAATTTTGTTAAGGATTTAGTGAGATTAACTTTATAATTTCAATGGTGAATGAACATAACCATGCCCTATTGTAATTGGGCAAAGCTATAATTTGGGTTAAGTATAATTTATTTTTGTGAGCCTCTTAATTATGGATCATGAGAAGAAGTGGGTTTCTTATATAACCCTCAAACATAAATTGAAGACAAAAACATGAAGAGGGAAAATAAAAATTTACATTCCTACCAAACCATTGAGGCTATCCTCTAGTTCAAATTTTAGAGGTAACATTGTTGAATATGTTGACTTGGTCAACCTATCCCTAAGAATAGGATGACCACATTGGCCTATTCCCTACCCCCAGTAAATAAATAAGTTTTCCCCAATGTACTCAAGTTATGAAGGGATATCAAAATGAAAATAAAAATTAAATTTTGGAGTACCGAAAACAATTTTGAGATCCCATAAATGGTATAATGGGGCCTAACTAAGCATCTAGTTATAGGTTCTTACGATAAATAAGAGGGTATAATTAGTAATAAAAGTGAGGTTGAAGTAAACTTTAACATTCATTATAGACATTAATTTTGTTAGATAAGGCAACCTCAACAATAAAATTTAATAGAAATAATATTATAGAGGAAAATCATCCTTAAGCTCTTAATAATATCTTCCAATGCCAATTAGAGCTATATGTGATGACACTTTGAAGTATATAGATGCACATGTAGACATGTAGTAACCCTACAAAATATTTGAATCAACTAGAAAATTTATGTTGTGGATTCAATGTGCATTTAAGGGTAAAAAAGGGGTTGTTTCAAAGTGATGCCTGATATTTGCTTAAATATGTCCAAGTATTTGTGCACTGCAACCACCTAAAAAATAAGTGTGCAAATTTATGTTGTGAGTAGTAATACTAGATGTTGTGAGATACATTATGTGTTCAAGGGTCAAAAATTGATCATTTTAGAGTGTTGTGTGGCATCTACTTAAATATGCCACAATAATTATGCACTACAATTACTCAAGAATTACCATTACTTATGTACAAATGTTGCAATACTCACTCACTATGGGTACCAATAAAATTGTACAAATCTTCTAATAAATGTCTACAAATTTTAGCTACTAAGGGTATAAGTGTGCACTTATTGCCATATGCGAAATTTATTAATAAGTTGTTAGTTATAATCTTTTTTTGTTTCTTTAGAATTAGTGATTGGGAGGTTGAGAGAGAAAGAAGTGAACAATCATTAGAATATGGTCAGCTACTAAGCCCTTTGACCATTGAACATTCATGATTGTTTTTCTTTATTCATAAATTGAAGTATCAAATAAAAAATGATTAAAGATCTTGGTGACAATTCTTTGTTGGGAACCTTATGTTGGATGCGACTATTCTCTACAAAAAACAACACCTTCATATGCATCCCTACAAAATGTCATTTTTACATTCACAATAGATTTTTATGAATGCTTTACTATTTTGATCCTCATATTTAGTTTGCTCAATGATATAAAAATAGGAAAAAATAAGATAAAAATGTATTGAATTATGTTAATTTGTGTTTATCAAATGATATCATTATAAGTGGAAGATACAGGCTAACAATTACACCTCCTTTTTTCAGAAAAAATAAGATAAAAATGTATTGAATTATGTTAATTTGTGTTTATCAAATGATATCATTATATGTGGAAGATACAGGCTAACAATTACACCTCCTTTTTTCAGTGCATGTACATACATTGCCGTATTGATGTGAGATGCCAAATGCCCTCGATGCAAATTTCCAACCATGTAAGGTGTAGATTCGATCCATTGAATTCGGAGTGCATGGACAAATTTTGCAGCTTTAGTCTGTCTTATTTAAAGAGCGCCCGTACCAGAGACAGATATATGTGATCCAGCGAGCCCACGAGCATCTTCCACGAACAAGGAAAGCCAAAAGCAAGGAAGCGCTGATTATTAAGTGTCTCGGCAGAGAAGACAATCTTCCTAAACATTTCTGTCGGAAGTGGAAAATATGGAAGAATTAACAAAGCCTGAGAAGTTTACTGAGCACCATTGGGTTGTTGAAGTTGAATCAGAATTACGAAAGGAAGAGAGATCAGATGAATCCCATGATGGTCTTATTCATACCGTTCCAAAGTCTCTCATGAATGAAAAGACAAAGGTGTTCTATCTTCCTCAAGTCATCTCCTTGGGTCCTTACCATTTCGAAATAAAAGATCCAAGGTAAAATAAAGGAAAGGTGTGCTAATAATTTCAGCAGAGAAGGTGGCTTAAAATCGGTGATGGAAAAATTCAAGGAAAAAGAGATGCAAGATAAAATAAAGGAAAGTTATGCTAATAATTTTGAACTTAGCAGTGAAGCGTGTGCGTGGATGATAGTGAGGGATGCTTGTTTTGTTCTGGAAGTCCTCGATAGATTTGGAAAAGATGAAGATCAAGAGCAAAGAGTGAAGGGCTCCATTGATAGTACTCTTAGCAGGAAACGGCATCATCCTCTTTTGATAGAAATTGTGAAAGATATGCCCAAGATGGAAAATCAGCTACCATTCTGGGTATTGAAGGAAATCAGACATCATATTGTGCCATCAGACGATTATGACTGTTCTGAGCCGCGGTCAGAAGATTATGTCTGGGTTGAGTCTGCACTAAAAAAATTATCACCCATCGAAATGGCCGAAGTGGCAAAAGGAAGGGATCCGATTGACGAAGGAGATTCTCATATCTTGCAGTTGCTTCATGACAACATTATTGACAAGCCACGCGCCCCCTCCCCCAATAAACAGCCAGGTAGACATTGGATGACCGTCACAGCATTTCTGAAATTGGTTAAAGAATTTATTATTTACATGCGTCTATCCCCATGTTTATGCAGTCCTGAAAAATGTGTGAAGTGGCTATTTACACTTTTATATGCCATAGTCCTATTATTTCTGTTCCCAGTCTTTGTTATGTTTTTCGTTTGGCACTGTATTAGGATCTACATATCCCCTTCTGAGAAGGAGATAGGGAAACATGTTCCAACTGTAAAGGACCTAAAAAGAATGGGAGTTAGATTCAAGAAATTACAGGGTGATAAATTAGGAATTAGTCACATTAAGTTTGAAAAGAGTGATTCCATACTGTATTTACCAAAGTTCAAAGTAGATAAGAGATCAGAAGTTATACTCAGAAACCTGGTTGCTCTGGAGATCTGCTCTCAAGATGAAGAGAAACCCATTACAAGATACGCCATTCTAATGAACGATTTGATTAACACTAGTGGGGATGTGGGTATTTTGAGACGAGAGGAAATCATCACCAGCAAGCTCGGGAGTGACGATGAGATAGCACAGCTTTGGAATTCTATGATAACATCCACAGAAATGCCTAGATACAACCCTATTGATGAGGTTGCTGAATCCATAAGGGCCCATTTGGCAATGGGAATTCAAGTGGAATAGGCATATTTATATTCCTAAAATTTTGAATTTTCTGTTTGGATGCACCAAATTGGAATTGGAATAGGAATAAAATTGGAATACGTATTCCAATTTCGACCCAAAAATGAGGATTTTCTATTCCACCTAAATAGGTTGAATAGGAATATGTATTCCTATTCCAATTTTTTTTATTTTAGAAAACATAATTTTTTTAGTTTGTGTATTCCACATCAAATTCTGGGTGAACCAAATAAGAATAAGAATACGTAACCCCATTTTCTATTTGAGAATAAGTATTCCAGAATACGTTTTCCTATTCCCATTTTTATATTCTAGTAGCCAAACAGGCCCTAAATGCTTGCTGCAAAAAGTTGTGGAAAGTTTTGCGGTCTCAATTTATCATGGTTCATTGTTCAAAGCTATGGTTGTTTCTATCCCTTATGTGAGGACTTATTCTATTATTCTTAGGGTTTTCCTCTTTGAATTATATCAAGTCAAATAGACATTTTGTCTTCTATTCTACTAGGTGGTCACATGATGTCAAGTGTGGATGCTTAAACATCACACACTAAACTTGATTTCTAGACTGAAATTACTAATTAGTCAAAGTTGACTTAATCTTAGCAGGTAGGTGGATACTAAGTGATATAACTTTGTATGAGACATTATTATCTACAAGTTTTTAGAAGTTCTGTGTCACTAATTTATGTAGAATCTAAATCAAATGAATAACAAAACTTTAAGGAGATTTTAATGAAATTACATATTAACAATTAAATATGTCAATAAAAATGAGTTTAAATAAAATAAATTTTATTTAAATTATTATGAGACATATTTTTATTCACAAATATTTAATTAATCTTTCGTCTTGTTATTTTTTATATGTTAAGTAGTTGAATATTTATATCTCTATTTTATTATTTTCATTTCTCATCTGATACTAAAGGACTTGTAAGTGTTCTAATAATCTAGACACTTCGGAGAATCTAACATAGAAGAAAGCAATACGTGTATTTTTCATCTCTTTATTTTGAGTTATTTTGTATGGGTGTTTATATATATGATTCTTGCATACAATTTCTTTTTAGAGTACACTCCTTAACTCTAACTCTTTCCTCGCTCTATGATATTATACCACCTATCACAAAAAATACACTTGAGTTAATCTCAATAGCTTGCACTTCTTGAAATGTAGCATACATATAATTTGAAGCCTTGGATGACATTGTAGAGTTATACAATCTAAATTTCCACCTTCCAAAGTTCATAAGGAGATTTTTATTCACTAATATGAACACCATAATTCGTAACATGACAATCTAAGAGTGCATATTTAAAATAATTGAATCCTAGGGGAATTGCACAAATCCTCTCACAAAATTTTGAAATCAATTGGTTTGAAACATAATAATAAATATTTGACATTCATTAATGTCCTCACATAAGCACCTATGAATCAAAACTTGCACTAGTATCAGCTCACATAATATCTTTGCATTCAACTATCTTTAACATTATCAACACATAAGAAATTTTTACGACTACATGTATGTTTCTCATTATTGTGCAATCAAACTAGACATTGATTTAGTGTTAAGGAAGTGATGCAGAGAATAATGTAAATCCAATAAAGAACCCTAAATCAACTATAGAGTTCAATGATCAACACAATCTCTTCAACATGATAGAGACATGTTACCAAATGTGAAATAAACTCTATTTTGGTAATGCGAATATAATCATAAACAATCATCCATAACTCTTAAAATATTGATAACCACGCAAATCACACCATTCATATTGAATGGGTTAATATAAATCATTTCTCCAATTTATAGAAAGATCCAATTGTACAATAAAAGTTATGATTGTTTTCTCAAAACTAGTCACTGTGAATTAGAGTTTTGGGCCAAAACTTTGTTAACTTTCTCAATATTGCATGAAATCATCTCAAACCAAAAGAAATGGAAATATTATTCGATGTACTAACCTACCATAATACTAATACACTTTTTTCCATGTTGTACATGGTCATACAAGTCCTGAAAACAAGAGAAAAGACTTTCAAAACAACAAAACAATAGATTGAAACAACGAAAATGTGATACCAAAATATTTCCAATGCTTTCCAATTCTTCTCCAACTTTACATCATGCCTATTAATGACCATTATAGAGGTTTTTAGAGCCTTTACACCTTCATGTCAAAGTTACAACTACTCAATTGCCTCTTATGACCATCCAACTTCCCATTTTGTCTTTTTACAACTTACATTGAGAAGTTGCATTTTACAACTTTTACAATATTTGACTCAAATTACTTTACAACTTCATGAGAATATTCTAAACATATTAGAATGAAATAATAATTTATTTTATCACCATTTTATCCTTTCATAGGTATTTTATACAAATTTAACCAAATAACTAATTCAAGACCATATTAGGACAACTCATTAAAATAGGCTTGTTTAGGCTTACATAGTGGTTCATATTGACTCAAAATGACATTAAAAATGCAAATGTAATTGAATTTAATTATGAATGAGTTTTATCCCACTATAGACTCCTTTTATTCCTTTTTCTAGGCACTCTTGCACTAGAAAGATCCATATTTTAATAATTTTCCTTACATGTATCACATTTAGGTTTAAAAAAATTGTGAAAGTATCAAAGGTCATATTTTCCATGGAAAAAATCCATCTAAATAGATAGTGTCATCAATATACTCTAGTTTCAATATTTAAGTAACTTATAGGTATGTTTATCTAGGTCTATGATCCTCATTCCAATAATTTATGTTAAAAACTAATCGTTGATAACAAATTCCAGCCCAGAAGAATTTAATGGATCATTTAAATAGGCCATTTATGACATGGTATTTCTTCAATTTTATATTTATGAACTCTTGATAAGTAGAGTTTGTGACTTTTATAAATGAACTAGATGGTCAATGGTATTGTAGAATGGGGAAATATGAGCGATTAAGGATAGAATGTGATAATGTTGGTATGCCCATCATTGATGTCAACTTGTTTCTATCATTTGTAATTATTTTCTATAATTTGTCTTAATTATATTGTTCTCCATACTCTATATTCTCAAACATAAGTGATGAGATTTTAGCACATTTTTTTATTACTCTTTGGAGATATCTATTTCAAGATTTAGTGGTTCAAAATGAGATATAATGGAGTTGACATTAATTAGTATATTACTATGATTTATAGTAGTTCTATGAGAAAAATATGTTTCATATTTCTCTCCATGAGATTCTCCGATGGTGCACTCTTAGAAATGAGAATCTATTAATATCTAGGTTATCTACATTCATTTAAGATGACAAGATATTTTATTTCAAAGACACTTTCAAAGTTCATTATTGTTTCTACTCTAGGTATTGTCAACCTCGAGTATTTATGCTTTATTATTGATCTCGGTTAATGCAATATGGAATGTATTGTGTATAATAACATTTATAGTCCCTAATATGGTGTGTTTTGGTTCAATTCTCATTTCTTCCCACTATGAAAATGATTAGTGTTGGGCTATTTTCAAATTGATTTTGGTATTTGGCTTGGTTGACATTGAGAGACTTCACAAATTATGGATTAGTATTTATAAGGGATAAATCATTATTAATTTAAGTGTAGAGAGTGTAATTTGTGTACTTGGATAAGATTTTGTGCAAGTGCATACTTATGTAGAGATGACATATGAAAGAGGATTTGTCTACCTGATTGTTTGAGCTGAAAAGAAAAGTTTTTACGTATAGTGTGGATATTTGTGTGTTATCCATAATTATAGTGAAAATGAATTAGATGAATTGGTGTCGGTGTTGTTTATCACTACTATATTTATTTTCTTTTATCTTTCTTCTCCAACAATGAGTCATCTCAATTAAGACATTAAGTACTTTGGTAGTGCTCATATATTTTAGAATAATCTATGTGGTTTCCCTCTTAACAAGGTTTTCCATGAAAATATAGTGTTTTATGTGTTTGGTGACTTTTGTACTTTCATATTCTTAATTTTATGCTATTAAGGATTCCTATATGTTTCATGGAACTAGAAAGGTTATGTTGAGGATTAAAAATTTGTGGACTATTAAGGGTAGAAGCAAGAAGTTGGGACTCAAAAATTGTGGAAGTTAGCGGATTGAGATCATGCTCTTTTAGAAATAGGCACTCATTTATAAAAAAAAATGGGCACTCATATTAGGCTCAGTTACCTGATGCAAATTTTAAAAAATGGTTGCCCATTTTTTTAAAAATTGGGCACCCATATTTAATTTTCTAAAAACAAGTGTATGTTCCAAAAATAGGTGTTTGTTTTTAAAAAAATAAAAAAATTAAATTTTTGAAAAATGGACACGTATTTTTTAAAAATAAAAATAATGCACCAATTTTTCAAAAGATGGGAGCTGAATTTTATCTTTTAAAAATGGATACCCATTTTTTTCCTAAATGGATGCCCATTTTCAATTTTCAATTTTTATTTATTTTAGATTTAAAATGTGTTTTTAAAATTTGATTTTAGTTTTTCAATACGGGTGCCCATTTTTTGAATTTTAAATAATGGACGCCTATTTCTTACAACATGGAGTGAGAATTTTTTTCTCTCGCCTATGATTTTGGTTCAAGATAGGCTTGGTAGGACCTCTCAAGATTTGGCTAAGACATTGAACTAACAAATTCAGGCCTTGCCATAATTTTTAGAGGGTCTTCCCGATCAAATTTCTTGACCAAATGAAAACCCATTAGAGTTCTCACTATCCTGATTATAGAATTGTAAATTTTATAGTGTGATGATTTTATTTACTACTTTTGAATTATTTTCAATCAAAGATGGTACCTAAATGTAAAATAGCAAGGTTCACTAAAACTTTGATAACTTTTTTATTTTATGGGTTTTCTTAAATTAAATTATGTCATCAATCTACATACAATTGTTTTGAAGTTGAAAAAAATTTGAAAAGGCTGAAATTTTGATCAAATTATGGTGTTCGTACACAAAAGATTTTAAAATCTATCTTGATAGACAATTAAAAATTAATAAAACAATAATTATTGAATAATAAAATTTATTGAAAATATTCTCATCAATCTTTGGATTGTTAGGTAACTTCCTTTAAAGGGATTTACAAAAATTCATTTATTAGTGTCAAATTGTGGTGTCCATACACAAGTATGCTATGGTCCTAAAATAGGCATTCTAAAAAAGTGTTTTTAAAGATCCATACCAAAATATATATTTATCATAACGGTATACAAATAAATTACATATTCAAAAAATAGACTCCAAGCACTAAAATTTTTATTACTAAATTTTTTTTATAATTAATCGCTAAATGCCTCAAATTTTGACATCAATTGAAAAGAAATTTCAAAAATGGGAAAAACACTTCCACGTTTTGCCCAAAAGTGAGACCTAACTTCTCGCACTTACCCTTCAGTTATCCCATATTAATCGTATTTCATATTCAATAAATACATATTATTTGGCATGAGAATTAATTGAAAAGTGATGTAGGAGAATTTTCATATTTTTTGAAAAATATTCTTCCACCTGTGTACAAAATTTAAATAATACTTGAAGAAGGTGATTTATGACCCCTTATATAAAGGTTATTTTATTGAACTCCATAAGTTGACCCATACATGTGCTCACCCACCCACACACACACACACACACATACACACACACAAATGTAAATGGAAATAAAGGGAAACAATTTTATATGGGTAGGGAGTGAATGAGAGAACTAGAGAGGCCCTACCTATATAAAATTCTCTCTCTCTCTCTCTCTCTCTCTCTCTCTCTCTCTCTCTCTCTCACTCACTCACTCACACACACACACACACACACACACACACACACACACACACACACACACACACACACAGAGAGAGAGAGAGGTAAGGAGGGAATATAAGGGGGGGGGGGGGGGGGGGGGGGGGGGGTGGGTGGGTGGGGAGGGGGTCAGAGAGATCTAGAGAGGATATATATTAGGGAGGTAGATATCTCTAGAGTTTGGGGAAATAAAGAGAGAAAGAGAGTACTAATAGAAGTAAGTTGATTACTAAAAAAAAATCTATCTAAAATTTCTAATGATATTAAAAACTCTATAATCTAAATTATAACTCCTAGAGATCCAAAAATACTTTAAGAAATATTGGCAATATATACATGAAATATAACTTAAAGTGTAAGAAACAAAAAATACTTATGTTACATTTCATGTATATAATATTTCTCTAATATTGCATTTGACTTGAGTTTGAAGAGCTTGACCAAAGTGAAAGAAAAAGATAAAAAGGAAATACATGTTATCAATGCACAATTTAGTACATGTCATATATGTTTTTTGTTCTCGATTCTATTACTTAACATACCAAACCAAATGGTGTGAGCTATATAGGGTCCACTTCATATAGGCTTGGTGTGCACAAGCATAATGACCAACATGCCAAATCATATGGTGTATACCATATAGAGCACACACCACATGCTTTTTGGGGGACCAAAATAATGACTAGAATTTTTTTAGTCCCCCATCTTTGTGCATTTACCATATGGAGATAACAATATTGATCAATTATGACTAAAAATATTTTAATTTGATGATATTCTTGAAAATAATAGCTCTTTACTCTAAGGTCATTTGAATTGAATTTGAAGTGTTTTTCTTTCCCTGTTATGTTGAGTAAAGGTAAAGCCTTTTGGTACAATATTTATAGAATGGTTTGTCATGGCATTTTGATTATTTCTAGTGATTCATCTCCTCTCTCTTTCTAAATTGTTCTATTAACATGGGTGGAGAAAGCAATATGATTTAACCTACCTCATTTTTAAAAAGATAGGAAAGTTTCCCTATTTAAGATAAGTTATCAATGTGTAGCTCAACTAATTTCATGGAGAAGTTCTATGGGCATGATAAACATGTTACTAGAGAATTCCATAATGGGTTAAAGGATTCTATCTTGTAATTTTAAGGGGTTGAAATTTGTATCACAAAACAACTTATTGTGTAAGTGTTTAATATGATGGTCAAGGGAATTGTTTTTGTAGTAACCAAAAATCCTTTGATGAAGCTATTGATGCAGGAGCATCCTAGGTTTCCTTGTAATCCTGCACTTTTTGTTCATTCTGCCAGTTGCTATTGAGTTCTAGTTATCACCAAGTTCCACTTTCTAGTTATTATTGAGTTCTAGTTTCCAGTTATTACCGAGTTCCAATTTTCAATTGTTACCAAGTTCTAGTTGTTACCGAGTTCATGTTGTTACCAAGTTCTAGTTGTTATAGAGTTCTAGTTGTTACTGAGTTCTAGTTGAGCTACCAAGTTCTAGTTATTACCGAGTTCCAGTTGCTACTGAGTTCTAGTTGTTACTGAGTTCCAGTTGCTATCGAGTTCCAATTATTACCTAGTTCTAGTTGCTACCGATTTTTCTAGTTTATGCTAAGTGTCAGCATTTGGATGTGATTTATGCAAGCTGACTTGTGGGATTTATTTCAATCGTAATATTTATTTTAAGATCTTTTCTTGGGATGTGTCCTGACCGTTGTTGGGTCGGCCTTCCTATTTTGTATGTTCTAGAATGTTCTGTAAGCCGTTTTGGAAAGTATAATAAAGGTCTTGTTGAGTATTTCAGTAGGAAAGTTTTTGGGAAAGTAGTCTATGCAAATTTTTAAGAGCTAGGGCTGTGGCTTAAGAACTAAAGGATCTCTTGGTGGACCTATGGGTACAAGTGTGGATTCTTCTTGGTGTTCTTATCCAGTTGTGTATTTGGACTAGTTGAGATTGGTTGTAAGTTGAATCTTGTTGGATCTTGCAGAAATGATTTTGTAATTTTCTATTTGTATTTGGCCCTAACTTGGAAGGCCTTACAACCGGGCATATTGCATGTAATCAGTTATCTTTTATGAATAAATTATTGTAGTTTGGTATTAGATCTTGCATTATTGCTCCTTGTTGTTGTGTTTCCGTTGTGTGGTTTTATAGCTGGGGGCTAGGACATCTCCTTTGGTGATTCTCCTACCTTGCACTGTGTTAGGTTGTATTAGAGCAAAGGTTGTTCTTGAGTGTGTAGATAGATCACTAAAGTTGAGATAGTTTACACCAAGATTTGCACAAAAGGTTGATCTTGTAGCTGATTGAACTTCTGGATTAGTGGATTTGTTGCTTAGGGTTTGCTAAAATTTAGAAGATGCCTCCAAAAAGATTTAATCCTAAGGAAACTGATGATCTTAGTGATGTTGTGGACGAAAGGATCTTAGAGAAGGTTAAAGAAGATTTCAAATCTGAAATGGAGGAGGTTACGATAGAGTTTAGATCTCAGATAGCATTGATGAAGAGTGACTTGATTGCTGAAATTGTGAGTGCTTTAGGTTGTGTACCTAGACTTGTGGGTATTGGAAATGGTTATGAGGAAGTTGCTGAAGACTTTGAAATTGCTAGAGCTAGTGGTGAGGATAGAACTAATCGTGTGGAGAGACCTATTGGAACTAGGGCTAGTTAGTTTGCTAGACCTAGATCTTAGTTGAAGTTGAAGCATAAGATGGAGGTTTCTAATTTCTCTGGTACTTTGAATCCTGAAGACTTGATTGATTGGATTCGTGAATTGGAAGACTACTTTGAGCTTGAGGACATTGAGGATCCACTTAGAGTAAGGTTGACACAAACTAAGTTGAAAGGACATGCTGCTGTTTCGTGGAAGGAACTTCAAAGAGACAGAGAAGAGGAAGGTGAAATGAAGATCACTAGATGGAGATTGATGGTGACTAAATTAAAGGTTAAGTTCATTCCTACTGATTATGAACTTGAGTTGTTTAAAAAGTTGCAGAATCTGAAGCAGAAGGATATGACTATAAAAGATTATAAAGAGGAGTTTTACAAGTTGACTATTTAGTTTGGGCATAGAGAATTGTCAAAAGAGAAGGTAGCTTGATATATTAATGGTTTGAGATTCAATATTTAGGATGAGATTGGTATGCAAAATATTTCTTTAGTTGAGGATTCTTATCATTGTGATTTGAGAGCAGAAGAGAAGCTAAAGAGGAAGAATCAAGGTAGTTCCTAAGGGAAGGAGAAGCGGGATAGTTCAACACAAGCTAAACCAAAAGTAGAAGGTGAACCAAAACCTATTGAACAAAAAAGAAGGACAGGTGGAGGTGGGTTCAGATGTATCTATTTCAAGTGTGGTCAAGAAGGGCATAGATCTTTTGAATGTTCGATTGGTAGGATGGTTGCTGTTGTGAATTAGGTTGAAGTCAAAAATAGTCAGCCTGAGCAAGGAGAAACTTTGTTGGCTTAGAGAGTACTGGTTGGTGAAAGGGCATTGGATTCTTTTCAGAGAACTAGTTTGTTCAGGACTTGTTGTAAGTCTGGTGGTAAAGTCTACAAGGTGATTGTGGATGGTGGTGGTACTAACAACCTTGTTGCTAAAGAGATGGTTTAGAAACTTGATTTGAAGAGAATGAGACATCCTTATCATTATAGGATTGGTTGGTTACAAGGTGAGCATGCTTTGGTAGTGAGGGAGCAATGCCTTGTTGATTTCCAGATTGGGCAATATAAGGATCAAGTGTTGTGTGATATTATGGACATGAATAGTTGTCATGTGTTGCTTAGTAGACCTTGGTAGTATGATTGTAGGGCTATGCATGATTATGTCAAGAATGTGTTTACTGTTGATAAAGGTGGTAGGAAGTTTTCCTTGATTCCTTTGCAGAATGAAGAGCTTGGTAGGAGGAACCTGAGTATTGGTAGCCAAGAGGAGTTGGTAGATTCTGAAAAGGTTGGAGATCAGTGTGGAGAGAAGACCTATAGCACACCTCAGATGGATGTGAAGAAACAGAAGAAGAACAAGGGGAAGAGTGTCCAAGTTGAAGATTTTGAGGATATGTATGTAAAGAACTAGTTTGGGATTTATGTGTTGAATCCCAAGCGATGTTCTTCTAGCTATTAGAACATATTTTTGAACCTGGGGTGTTTGATGCAGGAGCATCCTAGGTTTCCTTGTACTCCTGCACTTTTTTTTCATTCTGGCAGTTGCTGCCGAGTTCCAATTATTACTGTGTTCCAGTTTTGTGTTATTACGGAGTTCCAGTTTCCTGTTATTACCGAGTTCTAGTTTTCAGTTGTTATCGAGTTCCAGTTGTTATCGAGTTTTGGTTGTTACCAAGTTCCAGTTACTACCAAGTTCCAGTTATTATTGAGTTCCAATTTCTACTGAGTTCCAGTTGTTACCAACTTCCAGTTGCTATTGAGTTCCAATTATTACTGAGTTCCAGTTGCTACCAAATTTTCTAGTTTATGCCGAGTGTCAGCATTTGGATGTGATTTCTGCAAGCCAACTTGTAGGATTTATTTTGATCACTATATTTATTTTAAGATCTTTTCTTGGGATGTGTCCTAACCATTGTTGGGTCGGCCTTTCTATATTGTATGTTCTAGAATATTCTGTAAGCCATTTTGGCAAGTATAATAAAGGTCTTGTTGAGTCTTTTGGTAGGGAAGTTTTTGGGAAAGTAGTATATGCAAATTTTGAAGAACTAGAGCTGTGGCTTGAGAACTAGAGGATCGCTTGATGGACCTACAAGTACAAGTGTGGATTCTTCTTGGTGTTCTTATCCAGTTGTGTATCTAGACTAGTTGAGATTGGTTGTAAGTTGGATCTAGTTAGATCTTGCAGAACTGATTTTGTAATTTTCTATTTGTATCTGGCCCTAACCCAGAAGGCCTTACAATCAGGCATATCACATGTAATCAGTTATCTTTTATGAATAAATTATTGTAGTTTGGTATTATATCTTGCATTATTGCTCCTTGTTGTTGTGTTTCCACTATGTTGTTTTATAGCTAGGGGCTAGGACATCTCCTTTGGGGATTCTCTTGCCTTGTACTGTGTCAGCTATGAAAAAATTGTTCAAGGACAATGAATTAGAGAAATTGAATAGAACCACTAATAGGAGATATCACCAAGTGACCATAAAATGTTTTTCCCTGCTAACTGTGTCTAACTCTGGATGACCATTTTACTAGTCTATATATAGTTACCATTACATGATTTTAAACTACTTTTTCCATGGAAAATATATTTATTTTCTCTTCTGCCTATTTTTGTTTCTTAATCGCAATGATTTAGCACCTATTTAATGAGACTCTTGCATTTAATTTATATTTCCCTCTTTTATCCTATCTCTCTTTATTCCTCCTAGATGGAATCAAGGTAGGATTTAATGATCTTCCTTATTTCAAAATGTAAATGTCAAGGTAGGATCTATCCATTTGGATCTTCCCCTCCTCTATGCTATCACTCAAAATCTCTTTTCCACACTAAAACTAAGTTTTCTCATAATCTACACCTGGTTTCCAAAATCAAGTGCCTATTTTGGGACCCTGAGGGATTCCTATGGATTTATAGACATGATTAGTAGGGAAGCAGTGTGTCCTTGCTCAGTTAGGGATATAGTGTTCCCTTGCATGGCTAATTAGGGATATATTATGTCCCTTCTTGGGCCCCATTTCGGGTCCCCTTCTTGGGTCTTGTTTTGGGGTTGATTTAGGGTGTTAATTTTGATACACAATCAGTCGATGGGAGAAATTTTATTCTCATTTCTATATAAGCTCATCAATTTTTATTTTTTTGGGGAATCATCTCATAGATTTCCATCATCACACACTAGTGCTCTAGCACTCAAGCACTCAAGTCTTCAAGTCTTCAAGTATTCAAGTATTCAAGCATTCAATAAATTTTCAAGTATATCCAAGGAGATCCTTTTGCAAGCCATTGGAGAGTAAATATCTTGCCTTCAAAGTGCATTCAAAGAGATCCAAGGAGTTCATTTGGGTGCCTCATCATCTATTCTACATTCAACCTTCTTCTGCTTGATCTGTTCAATTGCTAAAGTGAGTTCATCTCATCAATCTAGAAAATATTGCTTTTGTAAGGTGAATTCATGTATTTGCTTTATCTTTCTAGTATTTCAATTATTTTAATTTCAAGGTTAATTCTTGAAATGGGTTTTGACTAATGCAAACCCCTCATTATCAAAACAAGACCATTTTTCTTATAGGTTGTAGATCCTAGAGGAAAATATAGATTGCAAATTCAAATACCATTTTTGTAGAACTTTGAAAATCTAGAAACTATTTTGTGATAGGACACTATTGAGTAGGGGTGTATTGTGGCTGTTCCAAGTCAAAGTTATTGCCTTAGGTTGACCTTTCTTCCTTAGGTTGACTCTACTAGACAACCAAAATATTTCTAGGTTTTAGAGATCTCGCTATTTTCTATTTAGAACCAGATTTTCCTGCTCATTAGAGTTGCACAAACTTCAAAAAATAAAATCCAATATTCGTCCTCATTTTCAAGGTAAGTCATTAATTATTTCTTTATTTTAGAACAGCTACTTTCTATATCAATAATCTTAATTGCACTTCATATTTCTTCCTACACTAGGGTTTTAAGGGTCTTGCATTTTTTCTCTAATTATATAATTATTAGATCACTATTTGCATTAGAGCACCTTAATCATTTGGATTGTACTTATCTTCTTAGGTCTAATTACCTTAGATTTTGAGTTGAAATTATCTATCTCCTTAACTTCTCTTTGATGTATGAGGCTACTTGAAATATGGAGTAGTTTTACTCTTTTATGATTGCTTCACATTTTACCTTTCACACTATGAAATCTTTATAATTGTAACTTGATAACCAATACCCTCTGATGCTTGATTATCTGAACTTTCACTATTAATGATAACCTTGCAATATTTTACTAAAAATTTACATCTAGTTTTAAAAACTATAATTCCTCATTATATAGTACTCTTTTAACAATTAGGAATTCTCCATCTTCCTATTGATTCAAAGATCTTGCTTGAAAATAAATGTGTGTACTCAAATGCTCTATGTCATTCTCCATATTTGAAACAAGTACCTTTGAACAAATTGATATATACCACCTCTTCCTCTTTACATATGTTTCTATCTTTTGTTTAATTTAAATCCTCAACCTTTAGGAGAATTTGATAATATTTCTCAATATGTTAGATCTTTAAAAAGGTAATTTCATCTTGAATAGATGTTCTCAATTCATAAAGATACCTTGAAATTATTTCCACCCTATCATCAATATGTCCAAATACGTATAGAATTCTTCTATATAACCCTTCACAGAAGATTTTTTCTTTAATTTTTTCATCTTCTTCAATAGACTAACTTTATATCACCAAGTAAGAATATATCCTTCAACTTATTCACCTTATTATCGAGAAATACTTTCTTTTTTTTCTCTCCTTTGCCTATTGATTGTAAAATGTTACCACCATAATGATGCATATCCTTCAATTGAGTACTAGCAACTTTCATCTATTTGTATATATTCATACTCTCATATTCAATTTTTGGGTATGTGCAGGATCATGGTCAAACAAACTATGCCCTTAAGTGGCAATAAAAAATGAAAAAATTAGGGTTATGTCAAATTAAGATGCAATTTTCTACTTGTTATTAACTTCATATCAAAAATTTTGAGAGAAAAGAATCTCTAGCAAATTGAATCTAGTTTCTAATCTACTAGGACTTATCTCAAAAAAATAAAAATTGATAGGTCAACATTTTGAATTTAATGCAATATTACAAAATTTGAAAACAAAAATAAGAAGTAGGCATACGTCTGACCACCTTAATCAAAATCAAATGATAATATGTTTTAATAATATTCTAGATATAAGTAGTAGACTCATGCCTGGATGTGACACATATTTTTGGGTATTTTAATTCTAAATAAATAATAAATAATTAATATTTGACTCTAGTATTTTTGGAATATAAATAATCTTGTGTCTAACCACCTTGACTAATTCAAAACTCTATAAAATTCAATTTTTCATTTTTTTTCCTTATAGTAGAAGAAACATAAAATGTGATGCATCTTTTGGATTTAAAAAATGTTGTACCATTTGAAAGTTATAGTTTTTTTTCAAGTAGTGTGTCAGTTAGCACTTTATATGTAACTCCATTAGAAAATAAGTAATAATTACTTACTAAACTCATAATTTGACAAACCTTACATTAATGGAAAGATAAGAACATTCTTAAGAAACCCTTTTCATTGCATCAAATTTTGGTGAAAAAAAAGGCTGTCGGCTACATATTTGAAGTAAAAATCACATAAAAATAGGCCAAAAGCACATTTTTAGGATGTTTTTATAGTTGACCATATAGGTTTGGTATCAAAAAATATATTAGACCTTATAAAGATATTAATTGTTTTCATTTAGTATTAGGGTGGGTGGGAAAGAATTTGGAATAGATTTTGAAATGGTTTGAGATATTTTAGAACTACAAATTTTTCAGATCGCCACTTTTTGGCACACCATGATTATACTTTTCCATCTTAGCAATCCAATCATGCAATTTCTTTGAATCATTCTCACCATCATAATATGGTAAATTTAAATGTGATCTTCCATTAACTCTAGTAACACCTCTTAGAAATCTTCAATTCCATTGTTATAGTATAGATTCATTTCTTCTAGTAGCTTCTTTGGTTTCCTCATCATTCACATCATCAATAGGTCTTCATGTTCTTTGGGTAATTTTACTACTTCAAATCTAACCAATATCTATGTCAACATATCCATTACTATTGGATATGAATCCCTCCTTCCTTCAATCATCCTAGAGAGGATCTCTAATTATAGTTCATATCTCAGTTACTCTTCCATCCTACAACCAAACTCAATTAGGGCTTCACAACTTTAGATTCTCAACATAAGCTCACTAGGAGCACAACCTTTTCTCTAATACCACTTAACAAGGTCCCCGATTGGAGAGACCTTAAAGAAATAAGTCTAAGCATGTTGAAAAGCTAAATACAATAGTGAAAATAAGTATACATAGAGAACCAAGCAAGATCAATATTTATTAATAAAAAATAAGATGCAAAAGGTTCAAAAATAGGCCTTCTTACATGTCATTTTTTCTTACAATATTTGGTTAGAGATATTAGATCCAATATAGGTAACTTAATCTTGATACTAGGAGCATAATATATAGGCATTCTGAAACATAAGTTGTCCTCAAGATCCAAAATACTTTCTAGTTTAGAAAATGTATTACACCAAATAGCTTCCTTTTGAAATCATATGGAATGAGTGATATAGCATGTTTGTAAGCTTGCAGCTCCAAGTTTAGGTCCTCACATGATCTAATAACATAGATAATATACCACCAAATATCCATGATTGTATATTTCTATCACAAGATTTAAATACACTATTGATCATGAAAATTGGCAAGAACACACTACCTATGAAGGTACAAATCGCAACTCAAGCAATAGAGAGCCAAACAGGATACACTCTCACAAATAATAACTAGACTATATCTAGATCATAATTTGAATGTCATAAGTTCTAACTCAAATAAAACAAGGATCTCTAAAATGATCAATAGACTAAAATTTTGAAGAAATGGACATAATATTTTTTGGTTGACGCAAGATTGCTTTCACCCCAAGATGCTCCTGTATCAAAATTATTTAAAATAAAGGTGTATCATAATCCTACAGCAATGAAAAAATAAAAATGCACTTGTTTTGGGGTTCACATGTCTTTATTACTTAAAGAATAAGGTTGTGAACATCAATCATTCATTTTATATAATATATTTTTGAAAAAATGCATCTTATGTAAACTTGTATGAGCTAAAAATGTAACATTGAAGTTTATACTAGAACTTCATATTTAGAATGAAATCTTATCACAACCCTTGAACAACATAAAGTTATAAGTACTATTTTTTGCAGTGCACAAGTACCTTAGTTATTGAAGACAAAGACTATAAAATTTCTGACATTTCTTTTGAGATATCATCAAATTTGTGGAAAGAGCATTCTCAACTAAACTTGTTTAAATTAATAAACACATTGTGTAGTTCAAGCTAAAAATTATTGTAAATAATGAAATCCTATCACAACCCTACAACAAATTATAACTAAGAAAATAATTTTTTCTTTGTCCCTTGGAAAGAAAAGGATGAAATCCAACCATTTCTTCGAGGTAACCTCAAATGAGTAGTAAAAAATGTTATGCATCATGAACATTATTAGAAACATGTGTGTGTGTGTGTGTGTGTGTGTGATGTTTGTCACACACACACACACACACACACACACACACACACATGTATATATGTATGTGTATGTTTGTGTTTGTGTGTGTGTGTATATGTACATGTATATATGTATACATATATATCTACATATACATATACATATATACAACACACACACACATGTGTATGTATATACATATAGATATACCTATAGCTCTAACTCAAATCAATGTGCTAAATTACATGAATTTGATAAATATATTTTTTAAATTTAAACAATTTTAAATTATTCAAATGTATTCAATGATAGTTCTATTTTATAAATTAATTTTAGTCGAGAATTGTTATCTTCTTCTTTTTTATTGGTAAGAAGCCTAAGCCAAGATAATTAGTATTATGTGTTGTGATTAATTATTATTATAATTTATTAAGCTCAAGTAGCCTCAACCCCAAGACCTCCCAGACAAGAGGCTCACAATTTACCTTTGTGTTGTAGGATCTTACCTAAGAATTATTATCTTTTATTTTTTATCATTGGATTTAACTTTTTTTTATTTATAGAACTATAGAGCTTTAATTCATTAATTTAACCATTAATGTTTTGATTATGTAAAAATAGGTTTTAAAGGACCCAAAACCTTGTACAAAGTATCATAGAAACAAGAGCATAAAAGCTTAGACAACAAAAGGCCTCATAGCCAAAAGAGAAAAGAGAAATCAAGCCAAAAAAGAGAGGGCAAAACACAACTATGCATGAAAAGATAGAAAAAGAAAAGCAAAAAGAAAACCCCAAGATAGCTATATAGTCTTCAAAAGGTTTGCTGCTTGGTCTGCCAGGATGTTCATATTATCTACAGATGCTTTCATGTCATCCAGCTTTTTTTCTTCTGCACCTTCATTTTTCTTGGAATTAGCCCTTGTGTTCTTTCTCGAGCCTTGGTCCTCTTTCATAGCATTACAATCATGGTTTTTTCTTTGTTTTGGCTTGTCTAGCAAGGTGTTAAAGTTGTTAGCTACAATCCTCAATATATTGCAGTTCTGATCTGCCAATTTCTTAACCATTTTTTCCAAGTTACCCACTCTAGTAACCAACCCATTCATCTCATTTTGAAGGTCTTTACCTAGCTAGTCTAAAAAAAAATTTGGCTTCAAGTGGTGGTACATAATTGATCAAATTCTTTAGCTCTTCAATGTTGCCTATAAACTCAAAAAGTTTGTCCATGTGTTCACCCAATGTTCCCTCCCCCCTTGTCATCTTGCTAAGCTGATCCAAATGTTAGAATTGCTTTAGAATAACTAAGAGGGGAGGGGAGTGGGGTGAATTTGTTATTCAAGGTCCAAATGTCCTATTCAAACTTTTCACTAAGTGTACTAAACTCATTCAACCATTCATTCATCCAAACTTTAACTTATCTAATTAGCAAGTTATTGTAAATCAACATGCAAGCATAACACATAAGAAATCAACACATGAAACAATGATTTACATAGAAACCCAATTTGGAAAAAATCACTAGTAACATGCTACTCAATTCTCACCCTTCTGAAGTGATGCCCTATGAAAGGCCTACCTTGTTAAAGGCTTACAACACAATATTAAATGTGACCTTGTTAGAGTATTTAACCACCCTGTTAGAAGTGGGCCTGGTTAAAGGACTTTAGAACATTCACTTGGAATGCCACCCTATTAAAGGATTTACAAATGGTTGTTAGGCCAACCTAAGTCCGTAGGATTTTTAGATCTAATACAATTGCTAGAGAGTATTAGAGAATATTGACCTAACTACAACATACAACTTATCATGTAGATCTCAGATCACTTCTTAGCTTATACCCTTGCCTAGCCTTCAATCTCTACAACTCTTAACAGCTTGTCATCCTTTCAAGCTTTGTCCTCTTGAGTCTCCATACTCAATTCACCAGTACAGTTATCTCTTCATGTCCACTCATAGAAGTAGAACCTCTATGCTCCTCCTTGTCCTAGATGTCACCTCCTTAACACCCTATCAACTACTTCATAGATTTGGCTCTTCAACAACAATTGTATCAGTAATTATTTTCTTCTTGGTCTATGACTTCTTAAATAGAAGTCTTGGAGTTCCTTTTCCCACTCAATTAATCTTTTCTTCAATTTCAATTCGCATGGATTAGGTAGGATACATTGCATCTAACTCATATTTTTTTCCTCTAAAAACTTCTTGAATAATCCTTTAGAATTCACCTAAAAATGATTTACATAGGATTCTGTGCCAACAACTCATCATCCTTATCTTCCAACTTATTTACAAAATTCAATGCAACCACTAAGTCTACTTAGATTTGGTGAATCTTCATCATTTGAAATAATATAGCAGCTTGGCAGTATTGAAATACTAATGCTCAACACATACTGTGTTACTTGGTATCAACTAAGGTTTTCCTAATGCTCGACACCTGAAGATCACTCAGGACATGAAGATCACTCGACACCAACTAAAAATTTTCTGATGGTCAGCGCCTAATCTTCACTCGACACACACTAGATTTTTTTTGTTACTCGACTTCTACTAAGAATTTTCTCAACTTTAACTAACTTTCTCAACACCCACTAAAGATTTTAGTCTAAGCTTTGTAGTCAACCTTGTTACAACTTCTTCCTCCAATGTTTCTAATTGTGACCAACCTCTGTGTCTATGAGTATGTTATCAATACATTACTTAACCATTGTCTTAATTGATCCTTGCACTTCATTACAACATCATAACTCAACCTTTCCTTCAGGTTCTCTTATTACATCTTGTTGATCAAATCCTCTTCATCAATCAAATAAGTGATAGTGCTTGAATCTTATAAGAAAATATCATTCCTACAGATAGTAAGTTTGACATCAATGAAAAAACATTGATTGAAAATATTTTTTTACAACAATCTCCCTCTTTGATCTTCAACAACAATAAGCCTTTCAATTAGATTTCCAACAATCTCCATCTTTGTCATTGATGGAAAACCAAACTGATGAACCATCAGACTAAGTTATTCAACCACAAACTAACTAGGTTAGAACAATAAGTCAAATGCCAAAAATTAAATTGTAACATCACATCTCCTTCTACTATTATGATTGCTTCATTTTAGCTTCCCCCTCTTTGCTATTGTATCCTTGTTCTTTTTCTTTCTCCCTCTGTATTGTTTATCTTCTACTATTCTAATCACCCTCTAAAATCTCCCTTTATCTTTATTCGAGTTGTCTACTATCTCCTTCTTCTTTTCTGGTCCTTTATCTTCAACAGTTGTTGATTAGTTGTTCACTTCTCCCTCTTTGAAAACAATGCCAAAGACATATTAGCATCTTAATATGCAAATATAGCTCTTACAGGTTTAGTTAATGTCTCCCTCTATCACCTTGCTTGTGACTAATTTGAATTTTCAGCACTTCTACTACTTTAGGCATGGATCCCAAAGTAAACATCCTCTGCATCAATGTGTAAAATATTCAACATTCAGTTCATTTGATGCAAGGCATTCTTACTCTTGCTTCAAGTAGCCTTAGCTAGGGGTATTACCCCTAACTTACCTCTAAGATACTCAAAAGCATCTCTAGGTAGTGCCTTTGTGAAGATATCAGCAATCTATTCCTTTGAGCTAACATATTCCATCTTCACCTATTTGTCTTCCATTAACTCTCTTACATAGTGATACTTGATTGCAATATGCTTGGTTTTGGCATGCATTACAAGGTTCTTTGATATGTTAATAGCACTTGTATTATCACAATAGAGTATCAAAAGCTTAGTTATCTCTTCCTTCATACCTTACGGAAAATTTTTGATCCATACAATATTGGTGCAATTTATAGCAGCTGCCACATATTGAGCTTCAACAGTGGACTATGAGGTACAAATTTCCTTTTTGCTTGTCCATGTAATCAACGTTCTTCCTAAGAAAAGTGCTCCTCCACTAGTGCTTTTTCTATCATCAATGTTGCCTCCCCAATCTGCATTGGTGTAGGCTCTCAAGTCAAACTTCTCACTCCTCTTGTAGTACAAACCAAAGTCATCAGTTCCTTTTAGGTATCTTAGTATTCTTTTTACTGCCATAAAGTGATTTTCTCTTGGATTTGCAAAAAATCTAGCCACTATTCCAATAGCTAATGAAATTTTTGGTCTACTATGTACAACATATTGCAGCTTGCCAATCATTGACCTATACAATGTCTGATTTACTTCAAAAGATTCATCATTCTTGTATAGCTTGTGTCAAGTTGCCATTGGTGTGCTAATTGGTTTTGAGTCTTCTAGCCCAAATGTTTTGAGTACTTCCCTGATGTATTTGGATTGGATTACAAATATGCCATGCTTGAACTGATGTACTTGTAATCCAACAAAGAATTTGATTTCTCCAAACATTGACCTCTCAAATTCATGCTTTATTTGATTAACAAAATCTTTGCAAAGAATATATTTTTCTCGAAATATTATATCATCAACAAAGATTTCTGAAATCAAAATGTCTTTACCTTCTTTTTCTTTGATGTACAAATTATTGTTGTCATCTATTCTTTCAAATCCCATCTTCATAAGATATTTGTGCAACCTCTCATACCATGCTCTTGGTGCTTGCTTCAATCCATAAAGTGCTTTATGTAGTTTGCAGACCATGTCCTTGTTCTTCTCATCAACAAATCCCTCTAGTTGTTCTATGTAAATTTCCTCTTCTAGTATACCATTCAAAAAAGCTAACTTCACATCCATTTGATAGACTTTGAAACCTTTGTATGCAGCATATGCAAGTAATGTTCTTACTCCTTCCATTCTTGCAATAGGGGCAAATGTTTCCCCATAATCTAGTCCTTCTTCTTGTGCATAGCCTTTGCAAACTAATCTAGCTTTGTTTCTTGTTATCTCACCATTCTCATCAAGTTTATTTCTAAACACCCACTTGGTACCAATCACATTCTTATCAGTTGGTCTAGGAACTAGAGACCATGTTTTATTCTTCTCAATCTGATCTATTTCTTCTTTGATGGCTTTATACCAGTCATCATTTTGTAGTGCATATTTTATAGTTTTTGGTTCAACCTTGCTCAGTAGACATGATTTACTTCTGAGCCTATTCCTTGTCATGGGTTTGGCATCCTTGTCACCAATGATTTGATCTGTAGGGTGATCTCTTCTCACATACTTGGCTAATCTAGTTTCAGTCCTTCTTTCCAAGTTTGATCATTTAGCTTCAGAGTTATTTTTTTCTTCTTCATCTGCCATTTCATTATTCCTTTCTTGCATACTATTCTTAGAACCAGAATGTGCGTTTCCTACATTCTAGAACTTGGCTTCTGAATGTAACTCGACATTCACTAGTTGAGACTCGACAGATACTAAATTTTGTTGTTGATTCCCAACTTGATTTGTAGCATTGTTTTCAATAGTAATTCCTTCATAGAAGTATACAAAGGATCTATAATCCTCTATTTTCTTTGACTCATCAACTTGAACTTCTACATGCTCATCAAAATTTACATTTGCACTCTCCACAATTTTTTTAGTGTTAGTATTCAAACACTTATATGCCTTACTTCTAGTGGAGTATCCAAGAAATATACCTTCATCACTTTTTGTATCAAACTTACCATTTCTAGTATCTTTGAGAATATAACATTTATAACCAAAAAATTTGAAATGTTTAACATTAGGTGAATGACCATACCACAATTGAAAGGGTGTTGCATTTGTACCTTTCTTGACTTGAACTCTATTCAGTGTGTAAACTACAGTACTTACAAGTTCTCTCTAGTACTTTAATTCAACATTTTTCTCCATAATTAAGGTTCTAGCATAGTCAATCACTAACCTATTACTCCTTTTAGCAATACCATTCTATGGTGGAGTTCTTGGTGCTGATGTTTTCCTTTTGATACTTCTGTCATTGCAAAATATTTCTAATTCTCTTGATGTGAACTCACCTCCTCTGTCTGACCTTAGGCATTTCAGGTTCTTTCTTGTTTTCTTCTCAACTCTATTCAAATACCACTTGAACATTTGAAATGCATTAGATTTTTTCTTTAAGAAAATAGTAGTCATCATCCTGGAATAATCATCTACAAATAGTATTATGTATTTGTCTCCTAGGTAGCTTTGCACTTCTATTGGGCCACATAAGTCTGTATGAACTAACTCTAGAACTTCATTGGAAGTGTATGTTTTTCTTTCGAAACTAGACTTAGTCATCTTCCCTAGTTGGCATTGTTTACACATTGTGTTTTTAGGTTTCTTCAACTTGGGCAACCCTCTGACTTTGTTATTCTTACTAATGCTGATCAGATTATCAAAATTAACATGACACAACCTTTTATGCCACACCCACATATCATCAACTCTAACTAAAAGACATGTTTCATCCTCCATATCAAGATATAATAGATTACTCCTAGTTTTTTCACCTTTTCCTATCAAATTTCCATCATTATCATAGATCTTGGCAGTTTTGTTTCCAAATTCCACTTTACAACCTACATTGCTTAACTGAGATACACTGGACAAGTTGTAGTTGAACCCTTCAACATAGTATGCATTATCACATGGAATTTTCTTTATTAGTTTAATAGAGCTTTTTCCTTTGATTTGACATGGGGCATCATTATCAAATCTAACACTATTTTCATCATATTGAGTAAAGGTAATTAACTTACTTTTATCTCCTGTAATGTGATGTGAGCATCCACTGTCTATGATCCACTTGTCATTCTTGTTCACATAGGTAACCAATGTTGTTGCTTCATCTTCATCTTTGTCCAATTCATTCTTCATGGCTACATAAACTACTTCATCATCATTTTTATCAGAATCTTCTTCAACAAGGTAGCATCTTTTGCCTTTCTCATTGTGATCTTTGCTATCATCTTCTTTCTTGTTCCTATACTTGCTTCCTTCTTTGTAGTTCTTCTTCAATGTACATCTTGCAGCAACATGACCTACTTCATTACAATTGAAACATATGATAGGGAGCTTACCTTTGAATTTTTCTTTTCCTCTATGGAATCTCCTAGCCAGTAGTGCTTCTAACTGTTCCACATCTTCCTCATCTATGCTGCTATCACTAGATGCATGTTTTCCTTTTCTTCTCCTTTTGCTTGTTGTGTCCTCCTCGGTGTCTTTTATTGTCATCTTTTCCTTGAAAGCATATTCAAGGTTCTCAAGTCTGTAATTGTCAAAATTGGATAGCTCAAATGTAGTCAGTCTTCCAACTATTCCTTCAAAAGTTAGTGAGTTCCCTTGTACACACCTTAGCTCTTGGATGGCTAAAACTCTTATAGCATAGATAGGGAGAAAAGTTCTTAAGTATTTGCTGATAGTTTTTGCTTCTTCTAGCTAACCACCTAGACTTCTTATTGCACTGACCACTTCTTTCATTCTTGTAATGTACTTGGTAGCATTTTCACCTTCCTCCATCTTCATGTCATCAAACTTTCCACTTAAGCTTTCTCTTTTTTCTCTATGAACATTATGATCTCTTCCATAGATATTTGACAAAGTTTTCCACATCTTGAATGCAGTGTCATAGTCTTTGATGTCATCATACTCTGCATAGTTAAGTGCAAAGGAAATTTCCAACATTGCTTGATTGTGCTCCTTCTTTTTGTTCAAATCATCTGCAGTGAGGGGTCCTATTGGAGTTACATGTTCTGGTCCAATTGAAGTTTGTGCATAGTCACCTATTGATCTAAGGTGCAATTTCATCAAACTCTACCATGTAGAAAATGTGTCTTTGTTGAGCTTGGGAACTTTTCTTTTATACATCTTGATCTTCCTACTTCTAGTACCTTGAAACTAAATCAGAAAAAGGCTCTGATACCAATTGTTAGAATTGCTTTAGAATAATTGAGAGGGGAGAGCTGGTGAATCATTTATTCAACGTCCAAATGTCCTATTCAAACTTTTCACTAACTGTAGTGAACCCATTCCACCATTCATTCATCCAAACTTTAAATTATTTAATCTGTAAGTTACTATAAATCAACATGCAAGCATAACACATAAGAAATCAACACATGACACAATGATTTATGTTGAAACCCAATTTGGGAAAAACCACCAGTAACATGCTTCTCAATTCTTTCCCTTTTGAAGTGATGCCTTGTGAAAGGCATGCCCTGTTAAAGGCATGCAACACACTGTTAAATGTGACCTTGTTAGAGGATTTAACCATCTTATTAGACTTGGGCTTGGTTAAAGGACTTTAGAACATTCACTTGGAATGCCACCCTATTAAAGGATTTATAGATGGTTGCTAGGCCAACCTAAGTCCATAGGATTTTCATATCTACTACAATTGCTAGAGAGTATTAGAAAATCTTGACCTGACTACAATATACAACTTATCTTGTAGACCTCAGATCACTTCTTAGCTTATACCCTTGCCTGGCCTTCAATCACTGCAACTCTTGATAGCTTTCCCTCCTTTCAAGCTTTGTCCTCTTGAGTCCCCATACTCAATGTACCAGTGCAGTCATCTCTCCATGACCACTCATAGAAGTAGAACCTCTGTGCTCTTCCTTCTCCTAGATGTCACCTCCTTGACACCCTGTCAACTACTTCATAGATTTGCCTCTTCAGCAACAATAGTATCAGAAACTCTTTGCTTCTTGGTCTATGACTTCTTAAATAGAAGTCTTGGAGTTCCTTTTTCTATTCAATTCATCTTTTCTTCAATTTCAATTCGCATGGATTAGGTAGGATACATTGCATCTAACCCATATTCAATTTCCTCTAGAAACTTCTTGAATAATCCTTTAGAATTTGCCCAAGAATGATTTACATAGGATTTTGTGCCAACAACTCATCATTCTTATCTTCAAACCATTCACAAAATTTAATGTAACCACTAAGTCAGCTTAGATTTGGTGAATCTTCATCGTTTGAAATAATGCAGCAGCTTGACACTATTGAAATACTAATGCTTAGCACATATTGTGTTACTCGGCATCAACTAAGTTTTTCCAAATGCTCAACACCTGAAGATCACTTGGCACCAACTAATTTTTTTTTTATGCTTGACACCTAATCTTGAGCACACACTAGATTTTTTTTGTTACTTGGCTTCTACTGAGAATTTGCTCAGCATCCACTAAAGCTTTTTGTCTAAGCTTTGTAGTCAACCTTGTTACAACTTCTTCCTCCAATGTTTCTGAGTGTGATAAACCTCTATGTCTATGAGTGTGTCATCAATACATTACTTAACCATTTTCTTAATTGATCCTTGCACTTCATTACAACATCATAACTCAACCTTTCCTTTAGGTTCTCTTGTTACATCTTGTTGATCAAATCCTCTTCATCAATCAACTAAGTGATAGTGCTTGAATGTTATAAGAAAATATCATTCCTAGAAATAATAGGTTTGACATCAATGACAAAACAATGATTAAAAAAAATTATTTACAACAATCCCCCTCTTTGATCTTTAACAACAATAAGCTTTTCAATCAGATTTCCAACACCAAATCCCTTAATATATCCTGCATTTGCTGCTTTAGGGTACCAATATCCTTCATCATTATCAATGTGTTCCCTAAGATTCTGAAGGAAGTCCTCATACTCCCCTTGATTATTTCTATCTCACTCCATCTCCTTGAGATCTCTCTCAATATCCGCATCCTAAGAAAAAGCTTTTTTTCCTTTTTCTTTCAACCCTCTTACTTAAGAGTTCATCATTAGAAGGGACAAAATCTCCTTCAACATTCTTCCCCTTGTTTCCTATAGCCTTGCCCAAATTTCCTCTCTTCTCAATACCCTTTTTGTGCCCCTCCTCAAAATCATTTTCTTGTTCTGATTCCATCTCCTTTTCCTTCCTTTTCTTCCTAGATGAGCTCCCAAGATCACCTTTCTTTCTCTTCTCCATTGCAGTCTCTGCCATTTTGTCCTCTGTATCCTCATCAAATTCTGCCTTAGTTCCACTTCTTTCTATCTCACAATATAAAGATTTCTTACTCTATCGGGGCCTATCCACCTTTTTGGATTTTAGAAGGTTCATGATTAAAACCATTAACCCCTCATGACAAGCATGATCACCCTTAGGATCATTTTGAATGGCTAGAATAGAATTAACCAAAGATTTTTTGATGTAAAAGTTTAAATTTATCCTAACCCTATGCTTAAAATGGTTAACCAACATGAAATGGTGTCCATATATCTTAGTAAATCGGTAATCTAAAGTAAGATAATCTATCATCTCTAGTGACAAGAAATGGAGACAGGGCTAAAGTAAGAATTGCCTATTTTTACCAACTTGTTGTGTTCCTTGGTAAATTTCACAAACTCTTCAACCACTTGGTCTAAAAGCTTCCTATTCTGGTAGAAGTTAATACCCTCCATGTTGGGCCCTGTAGCTTCAACAATGATATCTTCAGAAAGCTCCATCCTCTAATTCCCCACTAGGATACTCCCATCTTTCCATGTTTTAATAAATTGTCATGTAATGGTAGGGTTAGTGCCTTTCAATTTCTTCATATAGCCTATAAAATTTCCTTGCTCCAGTATGTCCCAAATCTCACTCTTCTTCTTCCACTCTTTACAACATCCTGGTTCAATTCTCTTTCTCCTTCCTCCCATCTTCTTCACACTAAAATGATGGATCTCGCTTCTCAAAAAAACCCTCTACAAAAGAAGACCGGAGTCAAAATTGTAGCCAAGGATTTTAGTGGGAAAAAAGACCCAAAATCTGTGTGGTATTGAATGATACTACACTATCCTTCTCAAAATAACCCATTGCTTCTCAATCTTGCCCATATCATTATTACTCCTTGGTGGCATATTCATCATTAATAAAATAATTTTGTTTACTTCTAGCTTTTTCATGCTCAATCAATAAAAGCTCCTCAATAGGGATGATATCACTTTGATTCCAAATTATCTTTTCATCACTCTTGAATGCCACATTAGCCACCCAATCCGCAACTTGATTATTTTCTCTATAGTTGTGAGTGACAACATAATTTTCAAAGGACTTAATAAGATCAATGGCCTTGCCTATAATATTATTAATAGTCCAAGAAGGATTAGTAACTTTACTAAGACAATTAATTATATTAAGGGAATCCCCCTCAAGCCAGATATTCTTCAAATTCAAACTTTTGGCATGGCTATGACCATAGAAGGCCACACTTGCTTTTGCCACATGGCTAGTTTGAACCCCAATAGGAATAATCATTCCACCCGCTCTATCCCCATTCATATTCCTAATGATGATACCACAGTCTACTATTCCTAGGTTGACCTTTGAGACCCCATCAAAGTTAATCTTATACCAATCATTCAGAGGACAATCCCATCTTGCTAGATCCTCGAGGTCAGGATCATTTTGCATCAAACTAAGACCATTCAAATTCCAATTTTGAATCACTAATTCTTCCTAAGAATTTTGAGGTTGGTGCCCTTTTCCACAAGAATTGATATTCTCAAACACCATATTGTTAATCTTGTAGAATAGCTGACCTGGATTAGTTTCCTTATCCCTAAACACCCTATCATTTTTTCCTTCCAAATGGCCCAACAAAGGAACAAGAATAAAAAATCCAACAATCTCATAACTAAATTATTAGTAGAGGGAGACTTCCAACCATTGAAAAAATCTTGAATTATAAGGGGGAAGACCGAGGTAATATTCAACAATTCAAAAACCTTTTCCCATAATCTTCTAGTATAAGAACAATGAGTAGTCAAATGATTAACTAATTCATCAACTTCCTTACAAAATAACATTTGTTGACAATGATTAACCCTCTCTTCAACAAATTTTTAGTAGTCATAATTTTATCTTGCAAAGAATCCAAAAAAATATGTTAACTTAGGAGTCATACCTTTAAACCAAGCTTTAGCCTAGCAAGGCTCTTGATGTTCTTGAAAAGCATTAGCATACACCGAAGACACAGAAAATAACCCATTAGGATTATATTTCCATATTAGAGTATCCTCCTCTTGGCTTAGAAAGATAGCATTTTGAATCTTCTTGAGATCATTATGATTGTTATTCACTTGATTGAGATTAACCCAATCATTCTCCTCCCAATAGTTTTCAACAAAAAGCCTGAAGAGATTCTTGCATTGCTCCATAAATCCATTCTATCTTTGATGAAAACTAAGGGGATGATCAATAATCCAAATATCATCCCAAAAAAGAACATTCCTCCTATTTCCCACCTTCTGTCTGACTCCTTTATTTATCTGCTTATTCTTTTGAGCATGTTTCCAAATCATTGAACCCCCTTGTAAAGTCTCATTGTTAAGGAAGAGATTAAGATCTTGATTCTCCCTATTATATTCTTCATTCCAAATATCTCGCCATTCTCCTTCCTCTTTATGTCATTTCCATATCAATTTGACTAGCAAAGAATCATTCATAGAAGCAACTCTTCTAAGCCCAAGGCCACCTTTATTGAAAGGCATGCAAAATTTCTCCCATGCAATGAAGGCCAATCTTTTCTTTTTTTCCATACATGTCCATAAAAATAGCTTTTGATATTTTTCAATTGCCAAAGCAAACTTTCTAGGGATCATAAAAACACTCAAAGCATACAGAGAAACATTTTGTAAGACGGATTTGAGAACAATAATCTTACCAGCCTAACTTAGGAGGGACCCTTTCCATCTAGCTAACTTTGAATGGATTTTATCAATCAATGAACTCCAAAATATCTCAAGTGGATCTAGACAAAGGGGTAAACCTAGATAAGAGCCTGGTAAAGTATCAATCTCACAACCAATAATTCTTTTAATTTTATTCTGCCTATTATCATTAACATTAATGAAATATATCACACTTTTATTCCAATTGATAATTTGACCAAAAGCTTGCCCATAATCCTCAAGTGTTTTCTTGATATTTCTTGCATTCCTAACTGAAGCTTCTCCCATTACTATAGAATCATCAAAAAAATTCTAATGAGAACAAGTTAGATTTTTAGACGAAGGTTTAAGCCCAACAAAATCGCCGAAAGACACAATTTTCTCCACAAATCTACCTAAGCATTTAGCCATGAGGATGAAGAGGATAGGTGAAAGAGGATCCCCTTGCCTCAAACCATTAGAAGCCCAGAAAAAAGAAGTTGGAGAGCCATTAACCAAAATAGAGAAGATTGTCCTGGTAGACATGCATGCAAAATCAACAATATCAAATTTCCACAATCCATTTGTAATGCAAGTTCATTTTGGATTTGATTTTGTGTGTTTTAGCGTCATTGTTTCAGATCACTCTCTGTAATCCATCATCAACTGGATGAGAGAGTGCAGGATGCATGCAAAATCTCATATCATACGCAAGGCATGTGAACTATTTTATAGAATACCTAAAAAAAATTTACACACACGTGTTGGTAGAAATTTCTACCTTCATTGGTCAAAAGTTCTACCTTCAATGGTCAAAATTTTTGACCTTCATTGGTCAAAATTTCTACCTTCAATGGTCAAAATTTTTGACCTTCATTGGTCGAAATTTCTACCTTCAATGGTCAAAATTTTTGACCTTCATTGGTCAAAATTTCTACCTTCAATGGTCAAAATTTTAAACCTCCATTGGTCAAAATTTCCACCTTCAATGTTCAAAATTTGCGACCTTCATTAGTCAAAATTTCTACCTTTCTTGGTCAAGATTTTCTACCTTCTTTGGTCGAAATTTCTACCTTGTTTGGTCAAAATTTCAACCAATTCCTGACAAAACTTGCACAATGGCTATGGACATTTTTCAACCAAAGTATTGGTCAAAATTTTGACCAACCAGAAGGTTGGTCAAAATTTTGACCGAAAAAATTCCGACCAATGGGTTGGTCGACTTTGGTCAAATTTTGGTCGAAAAGTGGGTCAAAATTTCAACCAATAATGGTCAAAAAATAGTCTTAGATGTACTAGTGTCTCAGAGGCATTCTACTCACTAGAATAAGTTTTAAAGGAGGTTAGAGTTCAATAATTCATAACTTACCTCCATGGCACATCACTAGCAGGCATCCAATCTCTTTCCTTATCTTCATAAGTCAATACAAGAACCATCCAATGTCTACTAGGACAATCACAACTTAAACATATATATGTTTAAGTTGTGATTGTCCTGGTAGACATGCATGCAAAATCAACAATATCAGATTTCCACAATCCATTTGTAATGCAAGTTCATTTTGGATTTGATTGTGTTTGTTTTAGCATCATCGTTTCAGATCACTCTCCGTAATCCATCATCAACTAGATGAGAGAGTGCAGGATGCATGCAAAATCTCATAGCATACGCAAGGCATGTGAACTATTTTATAGAATGCCTAAAAAAATATCGACAGTAACTAATATGCTTCTTCATTAATATGCTCGATACAATAAGAAAACTTGGGAACTATGCACAACAAGTTATACGCTAAAAGGAAATCATTTAGGAGATACAAAATTTGAACAACCATATGTTAAGATTCTACAATTTGTATCACTTGCCTGAGTCTGACAGTTGAGAATAAGTTCATCATCCTCCCTACAATATGTTCCAATCGCTTGCACATCCACAAAAGTTCCAGCATCTCAAATTTGTAGAATATGAATTGTCACTCTCCAGGTCAGCTTGCCAAGTCACTCCCACCCAGTCACCTCAGTGAGTTGACTCTTTTAGTCAGCTCACCAAGTCTACTGTTCAAGTACACATGCCAAGTCGGCTCGCCAAGCCAGCCCACCAAGTCATGTCACCAAGTTGACTGCTCAAGTACGCTCACAAAGTTGACTCTTTAAGTTTTCTCATCAAGTCACCCCACCAAAGTACCTCATCAAGGTTAGTCTTTAAGTCTACTCACCAAGTCAGCTCGCCAAGTCGACTCACCATCTCGCCTCACCAAGTGGACTTGCTAAGTCGGCTCGCCAACTTGCCCCACCAAGTCAACTGTTCAAGTATACTCACCAAGTTGACTCTTTGAGTTTGATCATCAAGTCACCCCACCAAAGTGCCTCATCAAGGTCAATCTTTAAGTCCACTCTTTGAGCTTTCTTACCAAGTTAGCTTGCCATGTCGCATCTCTAAGTGGCCTTGATAAGTTGGCTTGCCAACTTGCCCCACCAAGTTGCCACTTTAAGCCCACTCACCATGTTAGATCGTCAGGCTGGCTCCCCAAGTCAGCTCACCAAGCTGATAATTGAAGTACGCTTACCAAGTCGACTCTCTAAGTTCACTCACCAAGTCTACCCCCTAGGCCAACTCTCCAGGTCAGCTCACCAAGTCACCCCCACTTGCCCCACCAACTCGCCACTTTAAGTCGACTCACCATGTTAGCTCGCCAGGCCGACTCCCCTAGTCAACTCGCCAAGCTGACAATTCAAGTATGCTCACCAAGTCGACTCTTTATGTTCACTCACCAAGTCTACCCCCTAGGTCAACTCACCAAGTCACAAACTTATCTTATCTTGTGTAAACATGGTTGTTAAGTTTTGTTTTGCCAAGTCTTGTACTTGTGCTTATCTAGCATTGTAGGAGATGTTCATACTCTTGACTAACTTATTTGGGCCTAGAATGACCAAAAAAAACAATTTCAAACTCCTTTTTCCAATCGCTTTCCAAACTAGTTGTATATTTCTTTCTAGCCCTTTTTGTAATTAGCCCTCCTATGTAGGTTTTTTATCATTATCTTGCAAACTTTCATTAACAACCTACAAGATAAACAACAATTTAGGATACCCATTTGGACTATGTAAGGGGTTTTGCTGGTTTAGACCTTTGATACTGCCTGTACAACACATTTCCCAAAAATAAGGGTTTTGTGGCTTTACAAAGATCTTTGTTGTATCCTGCAATTCTTTTGACCACTAATTTCAATAAGTCATAATATTAGTAACAATTATGAAGCTATCTGTTACTGATACTAACTCAAATAAAAACCAATGCACCAGAGAAGACCTATGAAGTATACTTAAGAGTTCCCTCAGCTATTTTTAATACATTTGAGGACACAGAGGAATAGAAGAGAAGCATAAAATAGATATCTTCACTGCTACTCATAATAAACAGAAGACATACTCAGCCATGGTTGCATGATATAATCACAAAGTTACTCCCATTAATAAATAGTATGAAATGCTTGCTATAACAATAATTAATGTTGCCTCAAAATAACCAATATTTAAGAGAATTATATGAGAGCTTCTAAAAGAAGAATGATTTTTCACCACCCACACCGCCCAATTAGCAAAAGGAAATTCAATGTAATAATGTGATCAAATGTATATAGAATGGAAATCTCTCCAGACTAAAGGAAGGCTTACGGGTTACAACAAAAAGAATCTAACGCCCACACTTATTCTCAATATGGTAGAATGAGTTGCAATCAACTTTGTCACTCTGATAATAAAACTTCCTGGAATAGACTAAATTACTCAGAAGTTTCACAGACATCAGATTCAGTAGCTGTATAACTATTATTTAAAAGGAAAAGCTTATAATGCTCCAACAACAAAATTTACAATATCTTCGTATTGATTGGTATCCATGTACATTTAAATGAAGAACATAAAATGAAATTGTTACATATAAGAACTTCTAAAGCTGAAATGTATACATCGAGCACAATATAATTCTAACTAGTTCCAATGGCACACCCCCAACATCACTTGAGGAAAGGCAACAAACAATTAAGTATGCATACATCACAGACTTAGGAATTAAATTGTAATACAATAGTCCCATAGAAGAACAACCATGCACTGAGTCATGTCAATGAACCTAGAAATTCCTTGTGGTAGTGGCAACGCAGAAGATACAAAATTCAGTTGATTTGAGAATCCATTTGCTGAAGGGTTCACTGGCTGGCCTTGACTCTGATTTGTCTGATACTGTGGTACACGTTGTCACCTTTTCTGCTCCTGATTCTTGGGCTTGTCACCTGAAGGTGAACTTCCTAGTAGTCTTTGAGAAGCACTAGGTGAAGGTTGAGCCTTTTTTGCTTGATAATAATAATTGTTTTGCCTGTGCTGAGGATATCTATTTGGGTAGGAACCATTTGTCACTGTCGCCCATTGCTGAAGTTTATGGAAAACTTCTTCTACAGGAGGAGTGGAGGAGGCATCTTTTGGTGCCTATATCAACAATCAGCTCCATTCAGACAGATACCATGTTTATACCTATTAAACAGTAAAATTAAACATTCATTCAGTACTATTACCATTTAGGTTCCAAATATATGACAAAAAAATTTTAATCACTAGCATGAATGTAAGAAATATTCTTAATCAATGATTGGAATCATAGCACAATCAAAGACCAAAATGGTAATTCAATATATTGTACACAATTATTTCTTAATCAGTCCTTTCTTGTAATTATCTCTGACAAAATAGGATAAGCCATATTCTTCAACAAGACACTAGCAGAAAACTAATATAAAATTTAATGAAATACTCAAAATAAATTATCAGCACATCTAATGATCTGCTGGTAAAAGCTATGAGTGCTAATTAGAAAACATGCTACCACACAACCAATTTATTGAGTACAAAACAAAAGTTTAGATTAGAAGCTAAGATTGTTTGAACATAGCTATATCAATTTAGGTCCATAGTTTACAAACACATAAAGTTCTTGTTGGAGGTGTGATTTTTCCTACCAGAGACTCATGGATCAAATCAGTGGAAGAAATTCACAGTTTTCTCAGTGGGAATCAACAAATTTTTCCAACTTATCTCATGGTAAATAGCACCACAAATCTGCAAAAAAAACAATTTTATGGTTCTTTTCATATTTGTCAGATCAAAAAGTAATTGCATGTCAAAGAGGGTGAAATATTCCTTCTAATAGTTCTTACTTGGAATATTAAAAAGTCATAAAACTATCTCAAACAAAACCCATTTTTCACAGTCATGAAGGATTTATGCATCATGCAAACATTTCTTAATGATAATACCCTTGTTGGCAAAATAGTCAATTACTTCTACTAGCTAGAAATATTCTGACAGAATTACTGAATTTTTTAAGTGACTAATACAAGGGGTAAACATAGAGATATAAGATGTGAAAGCTGCAACATACCAACCTACACCTACTTATTTATCATTAAGTGAACTCCAAGAATCCACTGGCAATGCCCAGCTGGCTGTAAACATAGTGGGTTTACCTATAGTAGGAATAGGTCAAACATGCAGCAATTTCTTTTCAAATTGATTCTTCAATAGCACCTTGAAAATTGGGAATTGTTTGACCTATTCTGTCTGGAAATTGTTATTGCAATCCTTTCCCAAATATTCATAGATAGATAGATGATTTTCCCAACTCCAATTGCTAACTTAAAGAAAAGAAAAACATTAAAGGCAAAATTCCAAAAAGAAGTGATTTCTATTGGCAACTAAGATAATTCCCAATGTTTTATTCATAGATTTTAATTATCAACTTGGGTTTGCATCAATCCTTAGTTTTCCAAGGGTTTCGCCTAGAAAAGCAGTATCTAAACTTGCAAAGCAAAATTTATAGATAGATAGATGATTTTCCCAACTCCAATTGCTAACTTAAAAGGGAAAAAAAAACATTTGAGGCAAAAAGTTGTGGTTTCCATCTTGGATGACAAGAAGATGTGATTTCTATTGGCAACTAAGATAATTTGCAAAGTTTTATTCAAAGATTTTAATTATCAAAACAACACTTCCTAGTTGCCATAACATTGTAATGAAAGGCATGGTACCACCAATCGACATAATGAGCAATTAAAATAAGCTTGGATCCTGAGATAGTGCAGAAACGTTGTTGAATATCTAAGGTATGCATTACTTCATCAGCTGAATTTTAAATAAATGTGTTGTAATTAGAACATTGGGGATTAGGCACTGTAGGATTACCAAGCAATGAGATATAATGGACAGGTTCTGAAGAGAGAGCATGTTTGAAAAGATAGCCAAGGACATCAACTGCTAAAAAAAAAAGGAATGACCTGGGAAGCAATAGTGGCAGACAGAGTTTCTGTGAGTGGCATTGGAGGGGCAAGGTTTTGTTGACAAAAAATCTGGCATTATCATCAATCAGCGTGATCTAAAATTCTGATAGTAAAATTGGAAGTGTGTTGTCATTCTCAAGAGCTTCAACGCAAATCTTGTGGTTCATAAAAAGTCCATTTTCAACTATTGATGATTGACAATAACAGTAATGTTCCTTGACAAAAAAATTGGGCATTAGCTTCAATGGAGGGATAAGGTCCCATTGACAAAAATACTTGGTATTAACATCAAATGAAGAGGCAAAATGATAAAGGGGGCAGAAAAACCAAAGCAAATAAATGATAACCGATTAAAAGAGAAAAGGAGATTATAAAAACAAAAATCAAAGAACATGAAAAGTGGTAAAATACTAAAACATGATATGGTGGGGAAATAATAAGGAGATTGCTATGTTGCAAATAATACACTGGAACAAAATGTAAAAATAAATAATGGAAACATAAACTAACAAGATTGAGATTACAAAATGGATATAAAGACTGAGATTACATGATGGAGATATAGATGATTTCTCCTTTTAGTTCAGTATACATGCACAATAAATGATTTCTTCTCTTCATATCCTCTTCATAACATTTTTTACAACATTTACCATTCTTTTAACATATTTTATATTCCCACTCTTCCTCAATTGGTTATCAGCTGTTTCCTTAGGTTTCTGTGGTTCCACCACTCATTTAGCATCTTGTGTATACATATGGCTTTTTTTGGCAACCTTTTTATCACAGTCTTTTCATAATGATAGATTATAAAGTGTGAGGCAAAAGTTGATAGTAAATTTTCAAGTGCATGGTTACTTTCCATCTATTACCATTTTTGGTTTTCTTAATAGAGGGCTTTCCATACCCAAGTCATTTTTGCAACCTCATTCAGAAGCACAAGTCTAAGATAATCTCTTTAGCTAAGAGTGAGAGATTGAACAAAAGCAATTCTGCCAACGTTGTCCTTTTAAGCTTTACAGCCTAAGAGTTAAGGATTCAAATGTACCCATTTCACAAAAGTTTACCTTTTAGACTAAGGGCCTAAGAGTAAAGGATTGAAAAGTACCCATTCTGCCAAAGTTGCCTAGGGCATGATCCCAGCCTCATCACTTATTGCATTGAGGGCCTCATATGTGATATTTGACCTCTATTGAGCCCATTCCCAAACATTCAACTACAGGGTGGACTAGAATATTTATAATCATTTAGCAATATCAACTTAGGCACATAGAAGTTAAAATCCATGGCATTAAAACAAAAAGCTAAAGTATCCTTAAATGGAAGATTAGAGTTGTAAAGGTGCCTTTTAGTGTCTTAGCCTTTTGGCTTTAGTTTTTTAATATTTCTCCTGTCTCTTGCTCATTTTTCCTAGCTGAATCTTACTATCAAGACTCGGAAAGTCTGCTCATAACCCAAACTCCAATACAATTGCATCAGAGTTATGATTACCATAATACCTGCTTGGTGTGCCACCAGCAATATTTACTCTTCCCTTCAACATGGAAACCTGGATATATTTTAGAAGATTTATGTCAATTGATAACTAAAAGCAATAATATAAGACATTTAGGAAAATTGACAATCAATTGCAACATCTTGTAAAAGTTCAACCCACATATAAAACTAAGTAGATCAGATATTTATATCTGATCCAAAACACAATTTGCAAAAGGAAATGTTATCACCAATAAAAGGAAACACACGTGCATATGCATGTGCTTGAACTTTGTATATACACTCAAAGACTTAGGTCTACATTTAAACAAGAAATTCAAAAGCCTTCTGAACAAATCAATCTTATCTCAATTTAGATTATGAAAATGAAAGCACAACTTTTACTTCTTTACAATGACTGATACATATCAGATCTATCCATTCAGAATGGAAGGCAAATAAGCCTTTTCAACGAGGTAATATCAAATAATTTCTAAGTATTCAAACAAGAAAATGAGCTACCTTACTCTATGATTTGAAACAGTGAATATCAAATGAGCCATATAGAACAATCAATGAAAATGTTCTAAGTGGTCAAGCAAACTGTCAAAACTGCATAAAGATCAATGGTATGTAATAACCCCAACTGGGTATTGCTTCAATAAGCACCAATTTCCTTTCCAATTTAGTTGTTTGAAATTTCATCAAACACTTTGACAATGACTAACCCTCACTGTTATGTAGTTTCTTATGGGATTTTTAAGTGATTCTTCTAGTTTGAATTTTAGATAATATGTTGGAAAGAAATGGCAGTACTAAAACTTCATCAAACTAAGCCAATTCTAAATATCAGAATCAAATTTGTAATGCTGAATGTACCAATGAAACTCATAAAATTGAAATGTGAATAACTGATATCAGGAATAGTGTAATAATCCCTCCTTGCTCTGATCAAGGAGATCAAGTTTGGGCTAGAAGTATTTTGTCAAATAGTTAGCATGTAACCCAAGTCTTAAGCTTGGATACTACTATAAGAAATCAATCATGGGAACATAGTAACAAAACCAAAGGAATGTGCAAACAATATGAAAACTCAAGAGATAACAGTTTTGAATTTTTATTATTCTCCACTACAGCAGAGCTCGTACAACATTTAATCTATCCAAAACCATGAAGGAGCAATCACTGACTGTATCCCAAGAAACTAATCTATGTTTACATTACTAACACAAGTTACCAACACAAAAAAATGATAAAGAGAACCTGGTATAAATCGTAGATAATAGAGGAACTATGCTGCTATTTACGGCATGTCTTTAATGATCTCAGTTCGGGGCTCCTAACTCCCAGTTACTCCAATGTGCACTAGCTACTATTAATCTATCACAACGTGGTGTCTTTGACCTGTGAAATCTTTCCAACTAAAGCTATCTGTGCAGTGTGTCTCTTGGAGAAGCTTGGAGTGTCGGCCAACTAGTACTCTCTCTTTCTCCTTCACACACCACCCTTTTAATGCTACAAGGTTTTGATGCTGCACATGACTAATGAAAAGTTTCTTTGTGGAAAATTCTTCTTGTCCTTGGAATGATTTGGAAGAAAGTTTCTTTACTGCCACTGTGGTTCCATCATGAAGTACCCCCTACATTGAGAAAATACATGAAGAAAATAATTAAAACATTAAACAATACTAACAATAGAAGCTACAAAATTAAAACATCAAACAATACTAACATAAGGCAGGGGTAAAAGATAGTGGAACCACAATGAGGTTGAGGATTGGGGAGAAGGATTCAAGATACAAATAAAAAATAAAGAACATAACTTGTAGTGAGTCACCATAAACATGGCAATGAAATTAGACAAATGTAGCGCTCGGCTTGGTAACAATCAAAGACTACTGACAAAGAGGCAACTAAATTGGTCCAAGCACTAGAAAAACACAAGGAGTTGTCTCCAACCAAATTCGTAGACAATTAACCACTGATTTTCAGTCAATAAGGATTAACTCCTTAAGTCCTCTCACCAAGTTAGCTCTCCAGGTCATCTCACCAAGTCGACTCACCATCTCGTCTCACCAAGTTGGCCTCTCTATGTAGGCTAACCAATCTGCCCCACCAAGTCGCCTCTATGTAATGGTCTATTCCCAAAGCATTGGTCTATTCCTTCTAATAAAATCAACTTTGCCGCTTGGTATTAGGAGATGATTTCATAAAATTTATCTATGAACCAAAAATGTGATAACATGACAAAATAATTAGCTCCTCTGACTGGTTTGGAAAATTTAATTTAAACTCCTTATACAAAAATAAATTTTATAATCAAAATCTAGAAATCACGTGTATTTGTTCATTGAGATTTTCAAATTAGAATATGCTCAAGAATGAGCATTTACAACTATTAAAAATATCTCTAGCCCATGTTAAGCATAATTATCATAGTATTCAGAAAATTGTCAAAGGTGGGGCTGTGTAATAGACTACTTGGGTTGGGAATTCATTAAAGATGATAGATTTGCAATAATGCATTAAACATTGGAACCTTTGATTATTTTCTTCTTTGGAAGGTGAAAAGATCTAGCAAGTGACCTTAAAATAAACCTGCAACAAGATTATCCATCAACACATTTTATCAACATTGGTTAGGATGAAACATAAAATAGGGTTTGAGTTACTTTATTGGGTTTTGCTTTGACTTACATGAAAGTGCGTCTATTTGAAATCGCATCTTCATCTGCAAGCTTGAAATACCCAAAACTCACAATGTATCCGTGCTTTCTATAATTATTATAAACTTTGGTATATATAGAAGTGGTGATGTGATCAGGCTGATAAGGATTCAATGGCCATAACTCTTCTCTTCTTCCTATTTTTCTCAGAGTCTTGAGCACCATCTTCTGATCCACAGACCCAACAACTATTATCTTGTGCATGCTCATCTCTATGTCCACAGTTTGCACACCTGCAGAGTTTTATGACAGAATTATCAGCTAAAGTTTGAATGATTTAACATATCTTATTTAATACCCTCCTTCCTTAGTTTTTCCATATTGATATTTTCTTTAGCAATAGTTCAAACAACAACAATTTTCATTCCACACATTGTAGCACTTGAAGGATTCATTCCATGAGCTGAGATAGTAATGATAGAAGTTTTGATACCCATCTCCCCTTGCTTAATGATAAGCATATAACCTTTACAATATCAAGGAATGGAGCATCCTCAACATTAACAGTGCCCAATTTCTTTAATCCACTAATAAATGCTCCCGCCAAACCATGTACACATTCTACATTTTTTTTCAATTCTTCCAGACCATGATAGATTGCATACATAGAAGATATATTGTAATTAATGCTTGTATCATGTAGATATTTCTAGTGGCATTATCTTGCCTGATGTGTTGCTCCCTTGTCTACATTTCCATCCTTAGCATAGGATTCCTATGGGAATCCACATTAACTCCAATAATCCTCCCAGACATCATTCATTTTTACTCTTAAGATGTAACCAAGCAATATAAATGAGGGGCCCCCATAGTCCAGGGGGACACCAAATCTTTGAGAAGACCCAAAGATGATATCCACCCCAAATTGTTTTGTGCTGGTCTCATTTTTAGCTTGTCGTATGTTTCCCCAGTAAGACTCTGTGTTGCCTCCCATTATGACTCTAGTGCCCATCAGATAATGCATTGGTTTTTGGGAGATCCTGGGTTCATTCTTTACTTCCTTCACAGTCCTTGACCCCAATTAGAATCAGTTGTTGCCTTGTTTTTTGAAGACACCAAAAATTAAAAATTTTCAAGTCATTTTCCCTCTGTATGGGGAAGTTTATAAAAAATCTTAACTTTCACACTTATCCAACCTCAAACCTTAACTTTCACATGTTTGGAGCATTGATCAAATTGGTACACTTGAGATCGTTGCCTTGGCAATCCTTGGTGAAGGAAGGCTCATTCCTTTAATTGTGAACTTATTGGTTGGTTGCAGACCAGCCACACCACTTTGTAGTTTGCCATAATAGTAGAGAGTTGGCAAGTTCTTCTTGGCCAAGGTAGTGAGAGTTCATAGTCTCAGACTCGTGCAAGCTTCTTCCAGCCACTTCTAACGCAATCTAGACTGAGGCATTACTCAAAATTCATGCTAAGACTATAGACCACTCCTATGCTTCGAATAGAGTGTTGAAATTGGTGATATCAGAATGTATTTCACAAATTCATGTTATGGGCAGCAGTAGTCGTGGATCATTTTAGACCTAACACATGCAAAGTGTCCATTTTATGTTAGTTTGAGCTTCACTTGGTTTCAAGAATACTATAATATTCTCTACTTAACAAGGCCAACCACGTGAAGGTGGAAGCTCATCTGGCCTCACCCCCCTCCCCCTAACATCAATCTAAAGTACCCATTATCATCTAATTACATACTTCATTTATTCATTCATCCATTTATGAACTATAACATTCAATCAATACAATCACATAACATTCATTAATATGATATAAAATTCATTAATATACAATACTAATCAAGACTTCATTAAGACATAACAATATTCATTAACATAAAATAAAAATCAGTATTAATACGCATCATTCATACATAATTACTTAAAACAAAGTTCTTTCATTATCCAACAAGGTTTATCAAACAAGATTTTTAAAACATCATTTCTTCTTTTTGTTTTTCTGAGCTCTCTTAAGAAAAGCGCTCATAGGAGCATCCATATCTGCATCATTCACCTCCTCTTCTGGCATGTGTAATGTCAAATTATGATGGCTCTTTCTCTTTGTAGGAGCAAGAGGTTGTTGCACTAAAGGGGGCTCTGTTGCAAGAACAAGTGAATGGGATAAATTGGCATACTCTTTTTCTTTTTTTAACTGTTACTAGTTTATAATTAAGTGCTAGTACAACATAACATGCATTTTTCTTACCTGACAATGCCACATCATGTACATTAATATTTTCATCCGCTGCCACGTCAACATGTTGAACACTTGGAACATGTTCCACTCCTTCGGCATGATGTTGAACATGCTCTGAAATATTCGAAAAAAGGATACACGTCAAATTGCAATTGAAGATGTTAAATTGTATTCATAATTGCATAGTTAATTTCCAATAGCAAATTAATACCTCCACCACTATAATACACATTATGGCCTTCGTCACGAGCAGGTTCTATGGTAGGATGTGAAGGCTGCAATAAAATGTTATGCAGTCAATTTACGTTCAAACTAATACCAAAAAAGAAAAGGATCAACTATTCAATTTCATTTACTTTTCATCTAACCAATTTACCTATGAGATATCATTTGGTGAACTAGATTCTTGGGCAAGGCTTACAGATTCTTCATGTAGGTGTGCAGCCATGACTTTATAGCCTTCCTTCAAGGCAAGTTTTCTATCTTCATCTGTGACCTCCACATTGAATTCTGTGCCCTGTATTTTATGCTTAATATCATCAGTTTTGTATGTATGGTTTCACTAGACAAAATTGTTTGCAACATTATATTTAAAAAAATTATTTCATATCATTTCTCCTACTTACAACTCGAGACTAGAGATTCATATAGCCACCAAAGCCAAGTTTGTGTTGGCCAAACTTTTCTAGTCTCGCTTTTGTAGCCACGGATGTGTCCTGCAATCTATGAACAATTTCAAACATCTTAGATTATATATTTACAAATATTAATAATTAGTGCATGATTACAATGTACTTAATACTATCATGACATACCTCTTTTTTCCCTGTGTTGCTTCATTATCTCTATCTTCACATAGCTTTTTCTCCTTTGCATCTTCTACTATTTCATTCCACTCCATTAGTGGAATCATAGCAGGATGGTCATACTTTGGGTTATCCTTAAGAGCCTTTCTATATTGATCCCTCATAGTCTTTATATGCTTTGCTACTCTTTTCAGAAGTAGGCCATTGTCAAAAATGTTTTTTCCAAATTTCTCGTCAAAAGATGCAATGAGCTGATTTTTTAATTCCACGGCTTGTAAATTCCACCTTTTTAAAAACAAATAGATTGTTAGATCAATAACTTTAATATATTACAATAAATGGAAGGAAAGAAAAATTATGTAGCAATGATATGAAACTATGTACCTTTTACGTTTGGTGGGTCCGAATAGTCTCAATGTCATATGAAAAAGATGGTCAAACAAAACATTATTACCTACAAAAACATCAAGGATTTATCAGTCCAAAATGAGTAATATAAAAATAAATTAAATTTACACTTTAAATAAAAACAATTTTAAAGCGCCTGGAAGCTTTCGTTCTTTTAACAGAAATATAGTTTTCTTATTCAGCAATAATGCCCCTTCATATGAACCAGTACTAATCACACAAACTGCTACAGGAAATGGATCAGCTTCAGCAGTACTGCTCTCTGCTGGTCTATCAACTGAAACATCGTGACAATTAAACTAGACACCAAATGAATTAAAGCACACTTATGGATATAATCAAATTGAAGAAATTGATTAGCAAAAATGTTTTTTCCTTGCATTCCATTAAGGATTGCATGTCTTAGACTGCATGTCCTGTTTTTAACAATAAGATTTTGCAATATTTTATAAGGATTTTATGAGCAGTTAGTTCAGAAGAATTCATCTCTCATGAATGGAACATATAGCAATCATTGCATCTAAGCAGGGTCTTCATACGAATGCAAAACATGTATGTATGTATGTATGCATGGTGTGTGTATGCATGTGTTTGTGTGTATGCAGGCTTCTATAGACATCATTTAAGCACTGATATGCTACTTCATTGTTCATCAACTTGTACAAATACATTACAAAATATAGAAAAAAAAGGTTTTACCAATTGTAGTGGGCATAGATGAGGATGTCTGCATGCCCCTTGTTGCTGACGATGCACTAGGCAATAGTGGACCAGCAATTGAAGGAGGAGTCCGCACTTCATCATGAGCTGAAGAATACAATATTGTTAGCAAAGACATTTGCAATGGATAAAGATCAAATGGAATACTAGCTACAAATGTCCACGAAAAAAAAGTAAGTGTTATAATGTTGATGAAAACAAACAAAGTGCTACTTACATGAAGGTTGTGCGCAACGACCATCACCATGTTCACCATGTGATGTCACAAATGGCACAAATGTCTATACAAGTAAACATAAAATTAGAGATCATGATCCATAAGATAGTATAAAATATTCATATCTATTGAACTTCTATTATTGCTTTAGTTGAATTATTGCTTACCTGCAAAGATTGGATTCTACGGCCCAATTCTGTTCTCAGTGCCTCTTTCTCCTCACTTCTGTTAGCCTCAATGATAATGTTAACAAGTTCATCAGTGTATCTTTACTTGATTTTCTAGGTGATGAACACAAGGTCAGTACTAAGGGTGATGTTATGTAGATATGAAGCCCATATTTTAGATCGCATTTGATCAGCGGTCATTCTAGCTTTTTCCTATCATTTGTGACATCAAATATTAGTAAAATTTCATCAAAAAAACTCCAAAGACATAAAGAAAAGAACATAATAATATGACATTTGTTTCCATATTAACATTAAAATTTACAATATTTAATGTTTACCTGTACTGAAGGTGTCTGAGATGGTGCATCCATATCACCTTGTGAAAAAAATTAGTAAGTCTTAGAAATTAGTAGCGAAATTAAAGTAATAGACTTACCAAAAAAATATATTAATAATAAAGTAGATTGTATATGTAAATCATTTGTCTTAAGTTAAAAATTTAGTGTAACTAATGTGTATATTTAAAAAAATATTTGACATGTTCTACTTAATGTTTATATGTGCATATATGGTTTAGAAAAAAAAGTTTGGTTGTACAAGACCCCATCATAGTTGACATTGATCCTAGCTAGACATTTCATTGATCATCACGATCTTTATCCATTTCATCATCATCATCACCATCATCGTACTTGTCACTTTGATCATCGTCGTCACCACCACCATCTTCATCGCCATCATCATCATCTTTATCACCATCATCATCATGACCATCATCGCCATGATCATCACCATGATCATGATCGTCATCAACATCATCATCATCATTATCACCATTATCATCAGCATGACCAAAATCATCACCATCTTCTTCATCTTCATCACTGGGTAATTGTTGTTCCTAATAATCATTTACTTCCTCTTCTACTTCTTCAATTTCTTCTTCTTCGATCACATTATACTTTACCCGCCTTCCTCTTGGGTCATGTCTAACAACAAATGACCAACTTGGTTTGTGTGGAACACCAAAATAAAACACTTGCTCGCATTGGCTTGGAAGAACATAGGGCTCATCTCCGACTGGCTCAAATTACCTTGTATTAATCATAGTAAATCCACTATCATGTTCAATAACAGTCCTATCAGGATCATTTTGATTCAGTCGTAACTTGAACCATTTGATGACAAATAGAACTATTTGGAATGAATTAAAGTCGCACTCAAGTATATCATCCAAAATTCCATAGTATCGATTTTCAGATTGTTGAGGATGTATGTCAGTTCTAGATGAAATATTGGTGACCGCAAAGACAACACTTATCGCAGAATCACACATTTTCTTTGTTTCATCTAACTTTTTTGTGCGAAATTTATAGCCATGGTAGTGCATATCTTTGTGGTGTTTGACCTGCAATTATTCAAACATGTCAAGATTATTTGCATCGATCTGTGAGTTGATATTAAACTTATGTGTGATGATTAGTAATCTTATGCGTACCTTTGTATCTCTTAAGCCATATATTAGATCAAGTACCATTTGTGTAACATTGGGATCTCCATTACGATGAGCTTCTTTAACCAATGATACAACACCATCCCATGTTAATGAGCAACCATTTTCTTGAGACTGTTCAATCCATACTGTCATCCAATCAAGATTGTTTGCAATATACAAGTGTAGTGCATCCCACTCACAACAAACTATAAAGAAAACAATTACACTAGTTACAAAAAACTTATATATATTGATGATGAATAATAATTATTAAACTTTAAAAAAAAACTTATAACTACCTCTCAAGCTCCTCATTCTACCTTTCCCCGTCAGGTACTCGCCTTCAAATTTGTCATTAGAGTTGGGATCCCAAATGCGATCTACATAGATATCTACTGCAAACTTTGGAAGATATTCAGTAATGTACACCATGGTCTGGTATATCATATATCCCTCTATCATAGAACCCTCAAGACGTGCTCTTTGTCAAACCAAGCCCTTCATAAATTTCAAGTGCCTCTCAACCATCCACATTGATCTAGCTTGTATAGGTCCACACAATTCAATCTCCTCAACTTGATGTATGAGGTAGTGTTCTTGAGCATTGAAAAAGGTTGGAGGTAAACACTTTAGCATTTCACACATAAGCAGTGGAAGTTTTCTCTTCCGATATTTTATATCTTTTTTGTCAATTTCTTTAGATGATAACCACCTAAAAGAGATTCAATACGCAAAACAAGATAAATGAGATTTCAAATAAAATTTTACAATAGATTTAAGAGAAAAAGCTACAAATCTAAGAAAAAACACTTCTAACCTCGTGTATTTTCCAAGATCATATATAATTTGTTTAATACTATTGTCAAACTGTTGTGGAAGGGATAGAGGTAGGACAAACTGCAATCATTAAAAATGATCATTTCAATAAATTATTAAATAATGCAATAGGTAGTACATTCAATCTTACAAATATACTATAAATAGAGAACATGACTTACCTTGACAAAGGTATGTCAATCATGTGTTTTCAACCCTGGCCCAAAATCACCTTTCTTTGATAGAAGAGTGCTTATATTTGCAAAAAATCCTATTGGAAATTTTGTTTTTTTTATGACTACTTTTAATGCATCACTTTGTTGCTCCGTTAATAACCAAGGAAGGGCACTTGTATTTATGTAGTCTCCATTGCTATTTGATTCAATGGAAGCTTTTAGTGCATGATTGGATTCATAAATGTTGGTATAGATTTTGGCAATTTGTTCTCTATCATGCCTTCCATCCAACATTTTCCACAGTGTCTCTATTACATTCTTTCCAATATGCATAGCATCAAACAAATGCGCAATTGGGAGATCCTTGTAGTATGGTAACCTACTAAATTGAGTAGGATAAATTTTTATTCCTCTAGGAAGTTGGTCATTAATTCCTTGACGACCTTCACAAGCATCAATTACAACATTAGTAAATATAAGACAATATCAAAATACAAATTTTAAACTTCAGACGACAAATTGGATATTACCTCGACAATTTAGTAGATCATATTCCAACTTCCATAAATGAGGTGTCATTCTTCGTGGCCTTGATGATGTCTCTTCTTTTCCATTGAAAAGATGTTTTTCAGCAATTCGATACCTATGATTATTGTGGAGAAAGTTTCTAAACTCATCAAACACCTTCTTTCTTAAAGTTTTTGAATGACAAGATTTCATCTTCGGACCACAAATTGGACATGCAAATTTTCCCTTTCTCTGAAGACTTAAAAGATCATGTAGAAGTGGATCATGTACAATTATCATGCACAACTTAAACATTTGATATTAATGTGTAAGAAATATAACAGACCAAAACTATGTGATATTAACAATATAACATACCACAAAAATGAGTTAGCCCAGGGGCATCATGTATTGTCCATACAAGCATTGCATGGAATTGAAATTGTCGATGTCCTATTGGTCTAGAGATGTCATACATAGTGATTTCATTCCATAACTTCAACAACTCGTCAATTAGGGGCTCAATATACACGTTCATATCTTTAACTTGGTATTTAACTAGCAATTGAATGAACATAAACATTACATTATTATTATGACCATTTTCATGCACTATTTATAAATTAATTTAGATAACTATAAAATGAAAAAAATACCTGGCACAACCATTGACAACATTATCTGCTCCCTCTTTATGGACATCCAAGGAGGAATATTATTGTTAATAACAAAAATAGGCCACACTGAGTAAATAGATCTCATATCTCCATATGGATTGACACCATCCGCTACCAATGAAAGCTTTAGATTATGAGGTTCTTCTTTAAAATGTGACCATGTTTCTTCTATCTCTTTAAATGCAGAACCATCAGCAAGCATTCGCATAATGTCATCTTGACTTCTATTGCATGCAGGGTAATCCATAAATTGTGCCAAGCTAGCACACCTGAATAACCATTGAAGACATGGAATAATGGGAATGTACTGAAGAACCTTGTGAGGCACATTTTTTGTTATTTGATCTGACCGATATCTACTACTATGACAATTAGGGAATTCTGTTGCAAATTCATGTTGTTTATGATATAGAATGTGATCATTGGGACATGCATGTATTGTTTGATACTTCATTCCAATCTGATCCATAATGTTAGATAATTCTCGGTACGAACGAGGAAAAATGTTTGATGGTGGTAACAAAAACTCACTAGTCAACCTAAAACAACAAATATGCATTGTTAATATAATGAATAGTAATTGTATGCTAACATTGAAGATGACAAAAATGACATACCTTAGCATACGTGACATTGCTAGATTGGATATACCATTCATAACCTTTAAGTTCACCAAAAACACTATAGTTGAGAGTAGAGTTGTTTGGGAGCCTTCGTATAAGGGTTCGTGTGCCTTCTCAAGTAAAGGTATATCAAGACCATCTTCATCATCATTATTAGATTCACTAGTACCATCATTGTGAGCCTCTTCATCACCTACCCCAATACCATCTTCTTCAATCATGTCCTCTAGCACATTATCATCTTCTTCCATGAGAGTGTTATCCTCAGCTTGGATATTCACACCTCCATGTTCCTCCAATACGAAATCCACATTCAGCAATGGACGAAAATCATGGCCCCCTTCAACATGACCATGTTGCCTACAATGACTCTGGGCTGTTGTGATTAGAATTCTTCAAGTCTTTAACCCTTTACACTTTTTGCAAGGACAATAACATTTATTAGGTTTTCTTCAGAACTGAGCCCACAATGCAACCATTGTCTCATTTTGTTCAGCATTCATATTGTCAAGCATGGTCTTTCTTCACAGGAAAATATATCTGTAAATAAATTGGAAATTTTGTGATTAATGTTTATATCTGCACATATGGTTTTTCTTGATTATTGTTTTCAAATGTAACTAAAATGATCCTATAATTTCTAGAAGGCATAGATGTTTGCAAAATGTGGATTTATAGACAATGTATGTTAATTATTTCCATCTGAAAGAGTATGTTAATTAGAGAAGGATAACTTATCAACAAAATCAAAATGTTGAATACAAAATATCTACACAAAAAATATCCAATAGTGTATCTACAAAAATTAGAATTGCTATAATCTGATACATTTAAACCTAGAATATACTGACTATAATTGCATTCAAAATAGTGAAATATTTCAATGCATCCTTGGTCTTTTGGTGAAGTTGAAAGTTGAAATCATCCATAATGTAAAAAAGAAAATAATAAGTGATTTCCTTCTTATGATAAGTTTGAAGTACTCACATTTATTTTAGTTATCTCTAAAATCATTTATTTTTTGGAGATCTCCCTATGTTCAAATGATTTCATATGGAATGTGGGGATGCGGGCTGGTGGCCCTAAAATTCTATGGCATTAGATATTATAGGGCTCATATGATCAGCATTAAACATTAAACGATTAAGCAATAAACAATTGAGGAAAGCCATTGGATTAAACTAAAATGTTTGTGTTTGTAATGAAGAAAAGAAACATGCACCCACATGCTTCGACTAATTATGTACCAAAAAATGCTTTGGTAACTGAGAACTACCACATGTAATACAAAGGTGACATTATTTGTGATCTTCTTGGTTTGTTCAAGGGATTTCAAATAGAGATGAAATATATGCATACAATACCTAGGTTAGTTGTGGAGAAGTATACAGATATAAATTTCTTTATGGTTGAAACTAATTTGGCATGCATGGAGGTTATTGATCCTAGAGAGATACTTATTCACCATTCTTGGTTATGAGGTTAGCCAAGAATTTCTTGAAAAACATGCTAAGGTTATGTTGGTCTCACCTAGAGATAAGGAAGCATAAATATGGGGGACTTATAACGAGAAATTTAGACAAGGGAATAATTATACAAATGATCTAGAAAAATGAAGGTAGAGAAATTTGTGGAAAATATTAGGGCATTATCAAAGAATAATGGGAAGTGATGAAGAAGGGAAGCAAAGTTTCAATAAAGGTTCAATTGGGAAGCACAAGCATAAAACCAATCAAGGACAACATTACGAAGAGTGTAGAGGTGGTAGACACACCTGATATTTTGGCAATAAAAGTTGAGATTACTCCTCAACCTCACAAGGTTACAAGGAGATCGGACTCCTCCTACAGCTAAGCTAGAAAAACTAGCTAAATAGGGACCTACAAGAGCTACAAGGAAGAAGGCAAAGGCATAATGATACAGGGGCATCCAGAGATTCCAATTATTTTCAAGATCTGGGATTCTAATGCACTTTAAATGATTATTTTAATAATGTTGGGATGAATCTTAGTTTTATATAGTTAATTTAATGATGTAATTGGGGGTTATAAGTTAAGAGTTTTGAATAAACTCCAAGATACTTTACTAGTATCTTTAATATATTTAGAATTATAATGAGTCGGGTGTGGGAAGTTAAAAGTCAGTTTTAAGAATTAGTTATTGGGTTACCTTCTTTTGAATATCTTTAGATATATGTAATTAAAGAAACTCGAGAGGAATATATATAATTTTTCTGAATAGTAGTAGTATGAGAAGATTTGAGAATCAAGGAAAGTGGAGAAACAATGTAATCAGGAATGGAATAATGGTAGAATTTAATTATGTTCAGATCTTTTGTTTCTTCATTGTTCTTATGTACATTTCTATGTTCTTAAATTTTTGAATCATCATAGATGGAGTAAACAAATTTTATGGAACTATATTGTATTCAAAACCTGCGCTAATTGCTATTTGGTTTGAAGATACTAAATCTATCTATAATTTCTCTATTCTTACCTTGGTGGCTGGTCACGATGAGTATGAAATGGTTTAACAATAGTTTAAAAGAGAGTTGTGATTGAAGTCATCACCAATTACAATACAATTTCAAATATCTCAATTTTTTTTTGCTCCAAGTCAGTTCTTGGTATCAGTTATTGGTTTCAAGAAGTTAAATGTTTGAATATGAAATTGGGGTATGCTTTATGATACTGGTTTCTTTTTCAAGATTTGTTTTTAGTTCTACATTGGATTTAAATAGTCCCAATTTGGAAACAGTAGCAGTCTAGTGTGATACAGCGGGTTTCTCTTTAAAATTGATTAAGCAATGATTAAGTCTTAAACATTCTTATGCATTGAAACCCAAAACAGTTCCAGACAAACCGGTCTGTGCATATTGGATTGAGTGTAGCCAGATAATGGAAGATGGTTGAATGTTGCCAAGAGACTTGTTGCCATAGTCACAATTAAAAAGGGAACAAATATCATTTGTAATTCATATGGATGTTAGACTGTATTGAAGGGATTTTTAGATTGGTCACAATATGTAAATTGAATGTGTGTTTGTAATGACAGTGATGCCATTCAGAGGGACCCGAGAGCAATCCATTTTGTAGAGGTATGTCATTGAAGAAGCCATGCCATTGAAAATCTTAATGGTTATATTATACTGATAGAATTACAGGACATAATGAATTTGAAATGGACTTTTCTGAAAGAGTTTATTATTTGATGGGAAACAATTATAGAAAGATGTTCTAAGTAGTCAGTTGCATTACAATCTGTTTACTGTCATTTAGTCCATTTAAATTTTGACTACTCGAAGTTCAAAATATTTTAAGTCTCAATTCAACATTTGGAAAAGGAGTGAGACAGTTAAGCTATTGTATTGTATTGGAGACATTATTGTCATCAACAAATTAAAAGTTCTTGTGAATCTCTACTTGATTTTTGCAAAGAAGAATAATGAAACATGCAAATTTGAATCATTGAGTAGATTCTCTGCATCACATAAGGCCCAAGACCCAAGAAAGCTAAGGTCATAGGACAGAAGAAGATAGATAAAGGTAGGAAATTTTTAAGTTAAAATATGAAAATGAGGAAAAAGAAGAAAAAACATCAAAACTCATACAAACTAACATTGAAGAGAAAAAAAGAAAAGAAATGGAAACTGGATTTGAAAAAGATAATTGCAAGGATTAAGAATGAACGAAAACTAGATCAAACCCCAAGATGTAACTAATTATGTTAATTAGTTCTATAACACTGTTAGAAAACCTACAGGGAACATAACCTACAACATATCACATTTACCATTGAGCCTATGCAACCTACAAGGAACATTGGAAATTACTTGTGTGATCTTACTTGCAACCTTAGCATGCATGGAATTTTGATCAAGAGAGGATAAGATACTCTAATATTTTATTCTATGATTAATATGGTCATAAAACACACATCAACACTCCCCACATACAATGATTTTACAATGTAGATTATTGTCTAGCATATTTGTTGTTGAGGAGTTCTTCATCCTAGTTATGTTTCAATGAAGAAATCTATATATTTTATATATATCAACATTCTTGGAACTTTCTGTGTAATAACTTGATAGTCATCCCTTGAAAGTTGAAGTTATATTGATGTAAGATATGCCTGGCTAGATACTACTGGATTAGGGTTTTTTTTCCTATATTGAGGACTATCATATGTTTACTGCCCTAAACTCTGCCACCATTTAAATTTAAGTAAGAAGGATGCCCCTTGTGGTCCACAAAAGAATGCCATATTAACCTTCTCCATGTTTAAAATTTTATAGAAAAGCATTTATTGCAAGTGCCATAACCTTGAACAACTGCATCAAATTTCTCCATGTTCGGAGGTTGTTGCTTTGTAGTGTTCTGATTCTATGGATTGTTGGCTTTTTTGGTCTAGTCCTATCTCACTGTACATTCCCTAGTCTAGTTCCATGGTTGAAACTAAGTGTTTCCTCTTCTAAACGGCTTATAGAGAATCTGGTCACATAGATCTGCCTACAAATAAGGAAAGTGTTGGCTTGGGGCCTTCGATTTTGTTTTTCTCACTTCTATCTACAGATATAGGTGGTTTACTAGCAGAAGTGAATGTTATCAAATTACTTTTGTGCTTGAAGACATGAAATGGGTTTCCAGGAGAGTTATTTACTATATTTTCCTATATCTTAAAGAGTATTTCCATTTTCGAGTCTCCAAGGACAAAAATAGAAATGATAAGACCATAGTTGATGCCATTATTAACATAACATCAAAGCTAACTGATTAAAGTGTAAATATTTAGTGATACAATAAATGCTCCAAATACTTTAAAATGTGGAATTGTACGAGTTAGTGCCAAGCAATTGATTTGATCCTCAAGACATTGCTGGAACTATTGAAAATTGTAGCCTAGTCATGAAATTTATGAGAAGAATTTACCAGTATCAAGAGGTATTAGTAAAAGATGCAATTGCATCCATTTCCCATTTTAAAACAAGAGCATCAAAAAACTTATCCAAGCCTTCACCCTGCATTATATCTTCAATAGGATGATGAGTTATCCCAACTCGGTGATCTGTTACATATAGCCGGACCCACTCTAGGGTCTAACTAATTGCTCTACATTGATGGGTTGATTTGAGATCATAAGAGTGTTGTTATCTAATGAAAGAGGATTCTCTACACATATTAAAAGAGACAAAACCCATGACTACATTGGCAAGGGTCTGTAACTTTATCAGCATTAAGTGATCTGGCGTGAATGCCACCAGCATCAATGTGAAGAGGTTCAAACTTGTGAGCACATTGGATAAACAAGGTTACAATTGATGTGGATAAGTTTTATTTGTGAATAGAATCTGTATTGAAGAAAATGGGGTACATAATTGTTGTATCAATTTACACAAACTCTAGCATAGTTTTAATTGTGTGAATTATTTTAAACTGTCTCTTTTCTATAATTTTTCCATTCTTTCACCCATTGGCTAAATGGTTTCTTGAGGACTCTACAAGCTTAATTTTTATGAAAACAATTAAAAGTGAAACATAGGGAAAAGAGGCACTGAATAATTGAGGAGCTATAGTTAAAAGAGAAGCCAATATAGTGGGGCCACCAGTATCACAATTGCTTGAAGGCTTGTTCGAACTGGGAGATTCTCATTTTATGGATAAGTGTCGAATAGAAATTATTATGAAATTGTGAGAAGCAAAGAATCCATTATCAGCTATCTCAATAGCTTTTTGCATTATGATGTAGGTGATGGATGCTTAAACAGGGGAATAGAAATTGAACAAATGTTAGATGAACTGGAAGACTCTCTAAAAAACATTAAAGCTATGGTGATGGAAAACTGGTGCAAGCCAGTGGTTGATTGCCTTTGTAGGGGGTAAGCTGAATCAAAATTGAAAATGGCAAAAGCTCTTGCAAATTTTGATCTTGATGACGGCCGTAGAGAGTCATTAATTGATGCACATGTAATAGAGGCTTTAGTTGACATCCTGAAATCAAGGCAACTTGAATCAAAGCTTGCATCTCTTAAAGCTTTGGAAAACCTTTCATGCCAATCCAAAGCATCAAACCCGCAGTTGGGGAATCCACCATGAAGCTAGCCAATGGCTAGAAGATCACAACTTAAAATAGAGGTGTCTAGCAGTGAAAAGAAAACTCCCAAACCAATAAACAGAACATCCACGCAAGGCATGTAAGGTGGGAGCCCCTGAGGAAAATTATATATTACGAATTCCAATCACATTGAAGATGATGTGTTGAACAACGAAAAGAAGGAGATACAACAGAGATAGAACCTTACTATTCCAGCAGAGGTTGCACTGAAGCTGCCAAACACTGTTGGAACTCACACAGTAAAATGCTAATGGCATGTAATCTTCAAACCCTTCCTCTACATGTAATGGTGCCACAAAATGCAGTATACGACAAACATTAACTGCACAGCCTTTCTTCCGGTCACGCAAGATTGAAATTAGGGCATGGCAAACAGCTTGTTTTTAATTTTGGGAAAGTGTAAGTTCGTGTTGGTCAAAATTTTGACCAACACGGGCTTCTAGTTAAAAAAATTATATACATTGCCTACATAAAATGACCAATTTGACCCCATTTTTTTAGATGGTCAAAAATTTTGGTCTAAAAATGGGGTCAAATGTACTAGTGAGAGTGAATTGAGAAATTAATTTTACTCTAGATTTGCTTCTCCATTCATTCATGATGTTGTCCACGTTTCATGTCAGTGTTTGAAAATGCTGGACGGTTTTCAATTATCCCCATGAGAATATGACACATCTAGGGGTAGCTAACTCCCATTATCAACATATCACTTCAGACACAGGGCCAACTATAAGGCTTAACCCTTCTTCTTCTTCAGGCTCTGCAAAACCTAGGCGGGTAGACCTATAGATTCTTTATATGGTACCAGTTATCAAAGCATACACTGAATCTATTAAGCAGATGAAAACCCCTTATAGCTCCTAGTGGCTTATGAAACAACACAAATTCTACAATAGCTAGGTGCAAACCTATATTATTCATAAACTGAGTGAAGGTTTAAACTTTTATGTCCACTTCAACATGAAGGGAAAATGATTGATTTATATTGAGAAAAGACAGCATGTCCAATATGCAGCAAAAATTTAATGATCCTCCAAATGACCAGTGCCTTATCCATTAGGGCAATCCGATACTCCAAAATTACACATCCTTGAACATCAATCAACATATGGCATATGTTGAGACATTCATGTTCAGTCTGTTCACCTTATGAATTAGACAACAATATCCAATATAACCCCATATTTGAACACATCCTTCTTAATGAATATGTAACCTTGTCTGAAACCACAAGCAATTATATGACTCCTTGAGTCAAAGGCAAGCAAACCTCAAACATACAACCGAGCAATTGCAAATAGGTTCAAGCTCTTTGTTCTTGAGCATATAAAATTACAAATTCAACAAGAAAGCAGACATAATTATAATGAAATTCAAAACCTTCTGCACATTGTATTTATCTCCTTAAAATAAGTACATTAGGAATGCATAAAACAAGATACAAGATCACACTAGTGTATCAGAACTATCTATGAAATCCATATGTTGTTCATACAAGATATGCTGGGTATGTGGCTTTCACAGCATGAGTAGAGCTCCAAGAACTGGAAAATAGAAAACCAACCAACAAACTACAACAGAGAAAGAAAAGAAAGATATAACAAAGAAAGAATTCTCGAATTCATTATACAGCCAACATCTGTCCCTCCAGAAATTCCCTCTCTTTGAAGATGAAAAAGCTTCTCTCTACTTTCTCTCTTCCATATGATCCGATCTAATTTCATCATTGCCTTGTAACTGATTTGCAAAATATCCCCTGCTGAATGATGAAATCCCTTATTTGCTAAATATCTTATTTGCATCAAAATGCTGATAAAACTTCATTTAACTGACTCCAAAATGCCCCCAATTGAATTCTCCTTGTCTTTCATGCATATTCAAGCTATTAACTTGCCAAAAATCACAATTGAACACTGACACCTAAAAATGGTTGCAAGATAAGAATCTGAGACAAAACCTCCTATAACAAGAACCAATAGCATTCTATGTAGAAATTGACTCCAAAAATGGATAGCTCGTCTTTTCTCGGTTCTGGCAGTATATAATATCACCTATTTTGCTTACCAGGAACCTCTTAAATCTTTATTTGAAAATTCCCCTTTTGGTAGAAAACCAGGTCTACAATTTTGAATTTTAAATTTTTTTTAAAAAGAAAAATACCTCTTGGATTTAAAAAGACTAAACGTAACACATTTAAAAAATAATAATAATAATAAAATATTATTATTTTTTATTCCTTAATACTGTCGTTGCCTTATAATCCAAGTCAACCCATGTTTGACCGAGCCTTTCTACGACATGGCAGCCTCTGATTGGCTGACCACTACTCTCAGATGCCATGTCAGCGCCGCAGGGACCCAGTGCCATGTGTCAGAAATCCGCTTCCCCACATTATTTAATGTCTGCGCAACTCCATATTGCGAGGAAGCACCAACCGCACGATTGTGCCACGTGGCACAATCTTGTTCGCCTGCCTTAACTTGCAAGTTCCTGCCATGTCATCATTTTTGGGACCTACGCTAGCACATGTCAAAAATGCGCTTCCTCGTATTATTTAAACTCCGCACAACTTCATATTACGGAGAAGAACTGTTCGTCGATCTGAGCCATGTGTCGACATCCAGATTCATCTTGCCACATCAGCTTCTCTGCACTTTCATTTAAAATTTTGCGTTTCCTCCGTCATGTTGACATCTTCCGTGGGGACCACAACATGCACCTTGGCTTCCAAAAGCCTTTCACTTTAATTAACATTATATAATGAGTGCTTTAGTATTTGAACTATAAAATTATTTCGCCACTTACCAATGTGGGATATACATTTTTTATATCTGCTCCTGCTTCCATTTCGCGTGGATGGCTCTCTAGTCTTTGGCTGCGGCTCCACTTTATGCATTGGTCTGCTCTTCTTTTCATGACCTCCCCTCAAGTGTTCTTCAAATGTCTGCATTCTTTTACTCATTCTCGTTCCAACTTCCTCTTACTATGGAATCTATGCACTTGCATGGTCTTATATTTTCTGATGAGGGTTTCTTGGTGGTTTTGTGTCTTCCCTACATGTTGAATGTTTGGTGTGGGCTTTTCCTTTGGTGCAAGGGCTTCCTTCATATGCGCAGACTTCCTTTTCAACATGGAGGTGGGGCTCTTTTTCATTAATGAACTCTCTCTATAATAGACGGGGGTGTTTTTTGCCATAGGCGGGACAATCAACTCTTGCAAATGGTTCACAGCAGTTGAACAAAGTCGATTATGGAGTTAATCACTTTTTCTGCTCACAGGGCTGTCCACTTAACATGGGCTTAGGGGTTCCTTATGGGACTGGATGCTCCTACAATGTAAGACCTTTCTACATGGTGATGCGTGGATACTTTGTTTTCTCATGGCACCCTATCATGAGCTCTCTTTTCTCATGCAGGCTACTCCTTCCAGACATGGGAGTCTCCTTATGTCTGCATTTTTTTACTTCTCACTGGGTATTCTAATCTTGGCGTCTCTTTGGCTGTTGACCATGGCGTGACTTCCCTTGTCTTTTAATCAATGCAGGCTATCTTGTTTGATGCACAGGCTTGGTCTTTTAATGGCATGTGTGAAGGCGTGGCTGGTTGCATGCATTCTTTTTTCTTCTATTCATGCGTGCATGAGCTCCCCTCAATGCTGTGCCTTTGTTTCATATGTTTGCTCTTTCTTTCTTTTTATTGACTGCGTGCTTCCTCTTTGGAGGCTGCTACTCTAAAATAGGTGTTGACTGGCATTTTTAATGCTTGTTGGGCTGAGCTATGCCTTTGACTAGCTACTCTTCATTTAGCGTGTGGATTTGTGTGGGCTTCTCCATTTTTTACTTGCATTTTTCATTGACTGTCCTTGTGTTTAACCTACCACAAGAACAAACAGAACAACTCCACATGACCATATATCCACTTTGACACCTTCATAGCCTTTACTCTTAATCACCTCAGGAGCAACATATGTTGGAGAACCACAAGTTGTGTGCAATAACCCATCTACCTTGAGTTGTTCTGAAACTGCACTCAAGCCAAAGTTAGCAACTTTGAGGTTCCCACATTCATTAAGAAAGATATTCTCAAGCTTCAAATCTCAGTGGTAGACACCTCTACAGTGACAGAAGTCAACATCATGAATTAGTTGCTGGAAGTACTTCCTTGCAATATCCTCTCTTTGCTCGCCATGACCTCAAGAAGCTGCACAACACTGGGATGTCTCACTTGTTTCATGATATACATCTCACATTTGATTTGATCAGTCATGCCAACTTTTTGGACTTTCTCCTTGTCGATTACCTTTATGGAAATAGTTTTTTCTATTTTAAAATTCCTTACTAAATACATTTTAGCAAATGCACCTTGTCCCAACAGCTTGCCCAATCTGACATGATTAGTTAGGCCCCAAAGTGGGTTCAGCTAAAAAAAAATTCGTTCCCAGACAACTAAACCCTCAAACTAATCCATTAACCTTCTCAGACTGATTAGAATCAATTTTGAGCATAGAATGATCATTAAAAACTCAATTTGTCACTTTCTGCAAACTGTGAATCTGGTGCCAGGAGGTCTGTTGACTACCTTTGAAAACTGACCCAAACCTCTGATCAAGCTCTAAAAATTGGCACACTGAATCTTTGTTCTGCACTCTTCTACCTAGTCAAATCTTGTCTTATGAAGAATTCCCAATCAAGAGATATTCGCCATCAAAGTTGCCTTCTCAGAATTACCTGCAAGCAAACATGTTAGAAAACAACAAACTGGGTTCGGAATTGGCTTGGAAAATTAGGCAAATAAACATTTGGAAAGACAAAAATTGGGGCATTAAATCTCTCTGATGAGGACATTATGGATCCACGATCTAGGCTGATGATGAATAACAAGACACAAATGGCAATCGTCTGAAGTTGGCTACCTGGATTTGCAAGATAGGAAACAATGACAAGATAACAATTTTTACAAATGGAATGACCCTGGAAAAGTGTGCAAATGGATTCGTCAAGATTTGAAAACTGGCACACTTGTAGTATTTTCAATATAGAACACAAAGAAACAAACCATTTGATCTCACTAATCATGGGTTTCAATATATGACATCACGAACAGAGGTTACAATCAATCTGCAATTGCTGACACCAGTTAAAAGTTATAAATTGTGTTTGGAATCACACTTGAAAACTGACCAAACGGATTAGTCATAAGCTGAAACTTGGAACATAACAAGTCTCTGACGTCTATAATGCAACGCAAAAGGAATTTTAGCATTCGGATCAATTGGTCAAAAGTTACAGCACGTCAAACAAGGCTTCCCAGAATTAGGAATTAATTGCAAAAGTATGAAAACAGTAACTGACCAACTTTGAGGGACTCAAAAGCTAGTCAGACAGACTCAAAATGACTCAAAATTTGAAACATAGGTTCTTGGGTATGGACACTAAACACTCCCAAAGTGGCGAGTCACAAAACATTTCTGGGTGTGAGATATTAGATTGCAAACATGCCCTCCTGTCACTGTTTGAAACTTAGGTGAAAATGCAGATTTGACATTTGCTTCAAAACAATACTTCACCAAATGACTCAGAATGATGTTTTAACTTCATGGAACATGCGGACATACTAAATGGAGGGTGTTAGAAACATTAAACACCTCAGGGGCTCATAGGTACAGTCAAGTACATAGGCATTGAAAAAGCATTTATAGGGCTCAATTTATTCAATGGTGCTCAAAATTGACCATGTAATTTTTAGCGCCAACATTTCGTTCATTTTTTTCTCATTTTCTTTTGAAACAAAAATAAATCAAAGAATATTTTTCATAAATATTTCTTTATATTTAGTGGCATTTATGCATGTATGACTATGCATAGGACACTCTAGGAACTAATGATTTATTTTCTACATATTCTCAAGATGTTTGAAAGGGATGCTAATAGTTTAGTGTTTATGGTTAAGAATGATTGTCTAATACCTGTAATCTCTACTATATTTTTCTAGATGTTTGTTAACACCATCAAAAGGCTAAGGATCAAAAGACATCTAATGCAAAGGGTCTAGGCAAGTTAAAGTACCTATTACTTAATTTTGGCTACTAGAAATCCATTCTATTTTGAGTATACTCTCATAATTGATAATTTTTCTTTTAAGTATAGGTCCAAGATGTTCATAAAAGATAAATAGGAAGAAAAGAAAGCCCATTTGAGACTAGACTAGAAAAAGGACAAGAAAAATATTATACATGTTTTAAATTTTCTATACAATGGTGGATGGTTTGGAGCCTTCATATCTTTAGTCTCTCATAGGGATTTTTGTTGGAGCAAATCTATCTTTAAGAACTTGTATCAAATTTTGCATTTTGAAGTGGATGAGGAATACCTCTTAGTCAATTTTTGGTTTTCAGGTAGAAGCTGGTCCAGCCCTCAAAGATGCCTATGAGCCTCAAGGTATGTGTACATCGATATAGGGAAGGCACAAAGTGTACTACAAAGCTTAAGTTATCAATATTGATTTCCATGTCAGTGTCTTTCTCTTCATCTACAATGTATTTTTGTATAAGATGCAAACTTGATATATGTTTATTTTGGAAATGTCAAACCAGTTTGTACACTAGGATTTTGATTTATAGAAATTTATTGAAATAATTGGGCTTGTTTGATATGCACCACATAGATCTTTAAATTGAAATTTATTTATATTAAGAACAAGGTATGGCAAACTTTCTATTGTAATTTATTATTTCATTTTTTCGACTAAAATCAATTGCAAACCGTCTCATTTTCTTGGCTTAAAAAAGTTTCATATAACAAATTGACAAATCAATATAGTGACCAATCTAAAATTAGTTTCATGTAACAAATGGATTACAATGACCAAAATTTGGAAGAACCCACACTTTCTAAATAAGAGAAAAATTGGGAGGAGTTGGCAACATAGAAGATACATGATTAAGACAATGGGATAAATAAATTAGAATATCTATGATTATGACAATTGGTTAAATAAATTAGATAACTAAAACAAAAACATGATGAATATTGTCGGATTTCTTTCAACACCGTAGTTTTAAAATTTTTAACTCCTGGTGTTTCTAAATTGCCTCAACATCTTATATTGATTATATTAACAATGTGTTTTAAAGTTTATGTTTTGTGAAGAAAATATTTGAGGTAAGCTTCGAACTTGAACCTCAAATCGACAATTTCAAGGTTCAAGGTTCAAAGTGCATAAAGTCTAAAAGTACGGATCCAAATCCAAGTTCGAGGTTCAACATTTGAGAGTTCAAAATCTAAAATCAAGGGCTAATAAGTATAGTACAATTCAAAACAACAAGTTCAATACAAGAGTACCAAGTGCAACTTCTTAGATCCAAGGTTCAGATTTAATGATTAGAAATGTAGGTCAGCATAGATTCAAATTTAAAAATTAGAGATGATTCAAGCTCCCCGAATCATGAGTTTAGTCAAAGATTGAGGTTCAATTCAGAGGATATGAAGGTGACTCAATAAGTGCGAAGCAGACTGTGAATTAAGTCAGTCAGGTTGGGTATTATATAAATGATGGAGGTCAATGACGATAAGTGTCTATCATATTTGATTCGGATTAGGCATCATTTTGAAAACTGCAAACTGAACCATGTGCATATGAACAAATGTATAGGAAATGGATTGGGAAAACCATAATATAAGCTACTCCAACAGTGTCGAGCATCTTCATTAATGACCATTACTTTGGAATATGGTTTGAAGTAGAATCTACATACATAGATTGTATTTGGATTTTTTTATCATCGGTCGCATATGTTGAAAGTAAGTTGCAGACCCAAAAACTAATTAACAACATAAACTGAATAGAGCAATAACAAGACCAGAGAAAAAAGAACAAAAACAGAGACACCAAAATTATAGTGGTTCATCCAGATATTCTGGATTATGTCCACATTACAAGCAAGGCCAATATCTCTATTAGAAATAAATCTTGATACAATAATACAGCAGCTCTCAGCTCATAGCATATATAAATGCATTCAAGCATCTCCGAGAATCAAGGAGGAGCAGTTACAATCAACGGTGATTGGGCTTCACAAAGAATCTTTGCAGAACTGTTACAATCTCCCACTTGAAGTCCAATTAGTGCTACAAGATGAGCTATTTAGAGATATCCCCCACTTGGTGCTTATGGCTACGTTGTCACAATGCCGAGAGAAGCTCTACAGAATTCAAACTTCTCTCAAGATACAACTTTGGTGAACATATCAGCCAGATTGATTGTTGTGTCAATCTTCTCTAACTTTAATCTTCCCTCTTCAAGAGCATGATGAATGAAGTGAAATCTGGTTTCTATATGCTTGGAATGACTGTGGAAGGTTGAATTGTGGGCCAAATAGATGGCACTCCTGTTGTCTGAAAACAAAGTAAAAGTGGATTGTTTAAATGCCAACTCTCCAAACAATCATTGTAACCATATCAGCTCTTTTGCCCCCTCTGTGAGAGCAATGTATTCAGCCTCGGTAGAGGAAAGAGCAACAACTGGTTGTTTTCGAGAAGTCCAGCTAATCGCTGCCCCAGAAAATTTAAACACATAGCCTATTGTTGATCTTCATTTAGCTAAATCTCTAGCCATATCAGCATCAGCATATCCACAAATGTAAGGAGATTTACTGTTAAAACATAAAACATGAGAGAAAGTGCCTCTCAAATACCAAAGAATCCATTGAATTGCTTGCTAATGAGTTTTTCCAGGATTACTCATAAAACCACTCACAACTCCCACTGCATGAGCAATATCTGGACGTGTGCTAACCATGGCATACATTAGACTCCCAACTGCTGAAGAATAGGGAATACCAGCCATCGCATGTTTTTCTTCTGGAGTAGAAGGACACAACTTAGAAGACAATTTAAAATGATCAGCCAATGGAGTGGCAACTGATTTGGCATTGGACATATTGAATTTTTCTAAAACTTTAAGAATGTATTTTTCTTGAGATAATCTGAGTTCTCTTTTATGCCTATCACAGATGATATCCATCCCAAGAATCCTCTTCGCTGCCCCTAAATATTTCATGGCAAAACAAAGAGACAAGTGTGTCTTCAGCTCATGAATGACTCTCATATTGTTACTAGCAGTCAACTTATCATCAACATATAATAATAAGATCACGAACTCACTAGTCGGAAGCCTTTTGTGGTATACACATGGGTATGATTCGTAGCGGGTAAAGCCTTGCTGAGTCATAAAATTATCAAACTTCAAGTACCATTGACGAGGAGCTTGTTTCAGCCCATAAAGATTCCTCTTTAATTTGCAAACTAAATGTTCCTGTCCCTATTTGATGAAGCCTTCTGGCTGTTCCATATATAATTCTTCATCAATATCCCCATGTAGAAATGTTGTTTTGACATCAAGTTGCTCAAGCTCGAGGTCCCATGCTGCGGCCATGCGAACTACCAAATGAATTGTTTGCATTTTCACCACTGGAGAAAAAATTTCATTGAAATCCACACCCTGTTTCTGAGAAAATCCCTTCACTACTAATCTTGCCCTATATCTTTTTTGACCTCTGTCTTCCTCTTTGATGCGATAGACCCACTTATTTTTCAATGCTTTACAATTTTCTGGAAGTGGAACCAAATCCCAGGTTTCGTTTGAGTTTAAAGACTCAATTTCATCCTGCATTGCATCCATCCAAAACACTGAATTGATATCAGAACATGCTTGTTTACAAGTTTGGGGCTCTGCCTAATCAGAACAGAGAGAAAATAATAGCTCATAGTCATCAAGTTTCCTGGGAAATTTCTTCTCTCTTGTAGACCGCCTTAAATTAATATTGTGCGGTGTGGGAACCTCTGGATTTGTAGCCTCTATATTTGAAAAAAAAAAATTTTCAACCTCTGTGTTTGCAGTAAATGGTAACGATAGGGTAGTAGATGTCATAGTTGGAACAAGAGGCTGGTGAGGCAACGTATTTGGCAGGGGATTTAAAATGACTTCGACACTAGATTGGGGATGCAAAGGTGACTCTACCAGCGGGTGAGGAGAAGTACTGTGTAGTGCATGTGGTGGGGGCGACTGTATATAAATTGCAGGGTCTACATCCTCCGCAGCAACATGGGTAACGACTAATGGCATGGTGTGGGGAACTGGTAGAGGTTGCGGTGGGAATAGAGAAGCCTCTTTTTCAAATGTGGGTTGACCTGTGTGTGTGGAGGTGAGGGGAGGAGTTTTTTGAAATAGGGAACATGGCAATGGAGTAGTAAGAGATGAACTTACATTTCTTGAAGGCATACCAATAGTGGAGGGATGGAAAGTAATGCAAGGAGAATGTGGAACAGTATTGCCATTATCTGATAAATCAAAGTTAATAAAATCATCAAAATTAGACCTCTGATTATTCAAACCTGAGAATACTTTCTCATTAAATACAACATCCCTGCTCCGTATTACTTTCTGAGTGATTGAATCCCATAACTGGTAACCAAATTGATCTTCACCATACCCAAAAAATATACAATGTTTAGATTTAAAATCTAATTTCATTCATTGTTCTTTTGGAACATGAACATACGCATTACACCCAAAAAATCGTAAATGAGAATAGGAAATCCTCTTACCAGTCCACCGTTCTTCTGGAATGTCAAAATCTAAACATGATGAAGGAACTCTGTTTATTAAATAGACCATTGTATTACAGGCCTCTACCCAGAATTCTTTCCCTAAACCAGCATTTGATAACATACATCGAGCTCTTTCTAAAATAGTCTGATTCAACCTCTCAGCTGCACCATTTTCTTGAGGTGTATACGGGACTGTTTTAATCCTCTGAATACCATTATTTGCACAAAAATTGTCAAACTCCGTAGAACAAAACTCACCACCATTGTCTGTTAATAAGCATTTTATTTTTCTTCCAATTTGATTTTCCACCATAGCCTTAAAAACTTTAAATTTTGAAAAAAGTTCAGATTTGTTATTTAGCATATAAATCCAAACTTTTCGAGTGAAATCATCAAGAAATGTGACAAAATATTTAGCACTACTAAGAGATGTTACCTCTGTAGGACCAAAAACACCAGAATGCACAAGTTCTAATTGAGAAGATTTCTTCTCATGACCCGTCCTTATAAAGCTAGTGTGATTTTGTTTGCCATAAAAGAAATGCTCACATAATTGTAAATCAATCGATTTTAGACTCGGAAGTTGGTCTCTACGAAGCATAACTTCAAGACCTATTTTTCTCATATGACCGAGCCTCTTATGCCAAAGTTCAGCATTACTATCTGCAACCACCATGGCTGCTCCCACTTCACCATGACACTCTAATGTGTACAAACTTCCAGTTTTTTACCCTTTTGCTAAAATTAATTGACCTTTTAACACTTTCCATGAAGCTAAATCAAAACTAACATTGCAGCCTTGTGTATATAACTGACTAACAAAAATTAGATTACGCTTAAGTGTAGGTACATGCATAACATCTTTTAAAATCCATTTGCTCCCATTTTTCAATGACAATAAAATGTCCCCTTTTCCCACTATGTCACATTCTTTATTATCCCCAAGAAAAACTTTACCAAACATACCTTCTTGGTAATTCATGAAAACACTCCGACATGGAGTTGCATGAAATGAGGCACCGGAATCAAGGACCCACGAATTTTAATTTGTGTCACCAATTGCAAGTACCAAAACTTCATCAGTTGCAAAATTAACTCCATTATTTATGACTTTATTTTGAGCCTTCTTGTAATGCCAACACTGCTTCTTTGAGTGCCCTGGTTTTCCATAAAACCAGCAAGACCCATTTCTTCCTCTCGATTTGGAGTGATGGCTCGATCTTCCTCTTGTGTTACTATTATTATTATTTCTTCCTCTCTCTCGACTTCTACCTCTATTGCTCATGCTCACAACTATAAGAGCATCACCAGAAGAGGGTTCTTGATGCTTCCTCTACATGTCTTCACTAAGAAGTGTGGCTGCAACTTCATCGAATTTCAATTTGGTCTTGGCTGCAACTAAAGTGCTCGCAGCCATTACTACACCTTCCTAGTTGTTCGAAAGTGAACATAGTAAAAGAATAGCTTTGATTTCATCATCTAATGGTATACCAACTGAAATGAGTTGACTGGTCAATGTATTAAACTCATTTAGATGATTCAACATTACTCCCCCTTCTTTCATTTTCAGATTATATAGCTTCTTCATTATAAAAACTTTATTTGAAGCAGAAGGTATCTCATATAATGAAGATAATTTCTCAACTAACTCTTTAGTTGTCTTCTCAGCTGAAACGTTAAACAACACGTTACTTGAGAGTGCCAAGAAAATTGTTGCCCTTGCTTTCAAATCCATTCTTTCCCAGTCTTCGTCTAACAATGATCCTTTTCCCTTTGTCTTACCAAGCAACGCAAGTTGTAAATCTTGCTTGATGAGCAAAGACTCTATCTGTACTTTCCATAGCCCAAAGTTTTTCCCAGAAAACTTTTCAATCTTCCATTTTTCTGCTTCATCCATGGTGCCTGCAAAAAAAAAACTTCACCGATTTCCAAAAAAAATTGAACGAGCTTAACCAAGCTTTGATACCAATTGTTGAAAGTAAGTTGTAGACCCAAAAACTATTTAACAACAGAAACAAAATAGAGCAATAACAAGACTAGAGAAAAAAGAATACAAATAGAGACACCAAAATTATAGTGGTTCATCCAGATATTCTAGATTACATCCACATTACAAGCAGGGCCAATATCTCTATTAGAAATAAATCTTGATACAATGATACATCAGCTCTCAGCTCATAGCATATATAAATGCATTCAAGCATCTCCGAGAATCAAGGAGGAGCAGTTACAATCAACGGTGATTGGGCTTCACAAAGAATCTCTACAGAACTGTTACATTGCAGAACTGTTACAGCATATGGATGGACATTTAAAGGAACATTAGCTAAATGATCTAATGACTATTTTGACAATGGAAAAGGATTTTAATCATGGGCTTTTCTCCCAAATCGTGCCTGAGCCCAACACACCCACATGAGAGTGAGTTGTAATTCTTAAGGAGCTATTCAAGAACGATGGATGAGCCATCTTGGAAAACTCCAGGTTATCCCAAAATAATTCAATCATCATGATCATGTTTTTGACCTCCATAGTAAAGAGACAATATTGTTAGACTATGTCACTACCCAAAGGGCACTTGATGCTTTCCTTATATGAAAAGAAAGCAAAATCCTTCAAGAGGATGAAAACTGAAGGCATGCATCACTTGCATGCACCGATGATGCATTTCAATGCATTCACAACACATTAATTCTGAAATTGTATGTTGCAGTTAGTTTTGTAGGCATCATTTTTAACTAGTTTTTAATTAATTTGCATAGTATACAAAATTGTTATTATCAAGCAATCTCTTTGCATGTTATTGTTTAGGATTTTGATTTTAATTAATTATTATTTCTTTCATCACTGTATAATGTTGAGACTTTTAGTTTTTCTTTATAATGTATTCTTTAATTTCAAAAACACACATTAAATAAAAGTGTTTTATTCTGATTTCAGTTGTCGTTGTTTATGCTTTGTTTTTTATTTCTTTGATTAATAGTACAGCATAAGAGATTTTATTTTAGATCATCAATTGGTATCAAAGCAGGTTGTAGGATTTGTTCTTTTGTAGGTAGGGCAATAGTTCTCTCCAAGATCTTTCAAAATGGAAAATGGTGGCAACTTTCCATTCCAACTTCCATTGTTTTATAAAGACAACTATGAATATATTGGAGTATCAAGATGAATATCCTACTATGATTTCAAGATCTTCAAAAATTAGTAGGAGGATACACCAAGCCTGTACACCAGAATGTATTAAATGCATTAACACTAGTTCAACAAAATCAGTTGAAAGAAGATAAGAAGAAGGATAATCAAACTCTTTTTATCATTCAAACTACATTGGATATGTGTATTGTCCCCCATATAGTTGGTATGAAAAAGTCAAAGGATGCATAGGAGGCCCTTTAATCTACATACCAAGGATTTGACAAGCTAGGATTGGTAAGAATTCAAACCCTTCGAAGAGATTTTAAAAATTTTAGGATGAGAGAAGCTAAATCCACTCATGAATTAATTATGAGGGCTCAAACTATTATCAATCATCTTAAAACTCAAAGGGAGACTACCACAGAGCAAAAAGTTCTAGAGAACATTTTGAGATTTCTTCCTTCAAAGTTTGATCCAATGGTCATAAACATTGAATAGAGTAAACATGCATCTACCTTAAAAATTGAAGAGTCGATAGTCTTAGTATGAATACTGATGATACTACATTGGCGGAGTATCCTAAGCATTGTAGAGTATTGATATATTGCATTCATGACCATATTTGTCATTGATATCAAAATAGTAGTAATTCTATTAAGACTGAAAGAATAGAAATCAGTAATCTTAGTATGCAAAAAAGTTGAGGAAGCTTTAGATGATGTGTAGTGGAGGATATGTTCTTGAGGTTGTCCTGATGATGTGGTTTAAAGGACTAAGTCTGATTCAATGTTGTACTAACGTTACACATATTTTATTAGAAGCAATGTAGAAATAGAGTACCTATTTGACAATTTCCGATCTTTGCATTGTATCTTTTCGCCAAGATGTAATGAAGGTGATGCATAGTTAACAGTGATAGAGAATAGTCATGTGATGATGCAAGCATGTGTACAAGATGTGGTTTCACATGTGTGAAGTTTTGTATAGACTGTGAGCCAACAATGTTGTGAATTAATTAATTATCTTATTTTAATTAATTGGGAAAGCCTCAAGGCTAACTCAGGGAATTATTATGAAGATATGGTATAAAGGAAAGTTGTTTTCCTATTTTGTAGAGAGACTTGGATTTAGAGGATCAAGAGGAATGTGAAGTATTAGTGCACAACTTGAGAAGGAGTAGAATGCTTACTAAATGTGTCTAAGTGATCCAAGGGATCATTGGATGTGTAGTATCAGATCTGGTTACAAGATCTAAAGAAATAGAAGACTAATTAATAGGACAAAGATAGAGGAAGATGTATATTTTAGTTCTACTATTCTACAAGGAATAATAAAAATATCATTTGGACAATGGGTTCTTTAATCTTAACCTTGAAGTTGTTTGGGCAGTGACTCCCACTACCTTCCACAACTCCTAACAAGGCTGGAAGCTCCTAATAGGGATTCAAAGTCTCCTAATAGGGACTCATATGTACTAAATTTTGTAACATACTCTTTTCAGGGTCTATACAAGGAATATTTATATTAGTACATCATCTTATGTGTACCATCCCCACCAAAGTTTTCCCTCTAATCACGGGTTTCCCTAGTTAACATATCTAGTGTTAATTGTGCATGAGTATGTTGATGTGGTTTTAGTTTATATTCTTCACATGGTTATGTTTGTTTAAGATTAATTTTTTCAATGATAGTTTTATATATTAGTGGCCTATATATTCTAATAGATAGGTTCTTTGCAATCACATGAAGAGTGAATGCAATGTTCAACAGAGAATCTAGTGGAAATCTTCTAGTCTACAATCAAAATTGAAGCAAAACCTATAGCCCATTTTCAATCAAACAAAACTCAAGGGGATTCTTCTACATCAAGAGAACATGATAAAGGATGAGGAAGAGGAAATAAACAAGGAAGAGGAAGGAGTTCTAAGGATCGAAGAAGCATCCAATATAGATATTGTGAAAGGTATGGATATTATGAATCTGAATGTAGAAAGAAAAAATCTGATTTGAATAAGTCAAGAGCCAACTATACTCAAGAATGTCTTGAAGATGCAAAGCACTCTAAGATCTTTACATGCAATTTGGAAAAAGAACCTCAAAAGGATGTGTAGTTTCTTGATAGTAGGTGTTCAAATCATATGCCAGGTAAATCTTATCTTTTTTCCAAATTAGATGAACCTATGAGAAGACAAGTCAAATTTGGTGATGATAAAGAGGTTGATGTTATGGGAAAAGATACCTTTTTAATGAAAACTAAGCAATGAGAAATTACTTATATTCATGGCTCCTTGCATGTGCTCAAGTTACATCATAATATTTTGAGTATTGGGCAACTTGTAGGAAAACATGACAAGTTTATTTTTGAGGATAACTACTTTAAAGTTTTTGATGAATCAGCTAGCCACCATCTTAGAGCAAAGAATTGTAAGACAGAGAATAGATTGTTTCCTCTCACTTTTTTTTCCCACTAATATGCATGTTCTTAAGGTAATCACAGATGATTCATAATTATGGCATCAAAGGACATGCTGAGAGGACTTCCTACAATTTAGGAAAAAGGAAAAGTTTATTCAGGGTGTGCTCTTAGTAAGCAACATTGAGAAAGGTTTCTGGTGAACAAGTCATGAAAGGAAAAAAATCCTCTAGACCTTGTGCATTCTGACATTTGTGGTGCTATGCAAGAGGAATCCTTGGGTAAGAATACCTATTTTTTGACCTTTATTGATGATTTCTTACACTGCATATGGGTTTATTTTCTTAAGAAGATATATAAGGCACTTGGATGCTTCAAGCATTTTATAGCTATGGAAGAAAAACAAAGTGGGTATTCCATTAAAATACTCATTTAGATAGAGGGGGATAATTCATCTCTAAAGAGTTTGTTGTTTTTTGTGACATGCATGGCATTCAAAGACAACTTATTGTAGCCTTTACCCCCTTAGCAGAATGGTACATTGCAGAAAGATAGAACCGTACCATTATGGAGATGGCACAAAGTATGTTAAAATCTAAGAATCTTCCAAATTCCTTTTGGGAAGTTTTAGTGGCAACTACAGATTATATTTTGAATTGAAGCCTAATAAAAGTGCTTCAGATCATCACTCCAAAGGAATCTTGGAGTGGACACAAGCCCTTAGTAGCTCACTTTCATGTATTTGGTTTCCCTACATATGTTCATCTTCTTATTCAAAAGAGAAAAAAATTCGATATCAAATCCTAAATTTGTATCATTGTGGGTAATTCTGAATCCACCAATGGATATAAATTTTATGAACCTGACATAAAGAAATGGATAATTAGTCAATATGTGGTTTTTGATGAAAGGGGAGTATGGAAATGGAAGAAATAATTTCAACAATTTACACCATCCATCATGGGTAATGAAGATGTTCAAGTCGCTCCTCTCCCTACAAGCTCAAATCAAAGCTCAAGCCCAAGTCCACCAAGTTCACCAAGTTCATTTTTAGGTAAAAGTTCAAACTCACTATCTAGTCCAAGTTCCTCACAAAAGGTAAAAAAAATTAATGAAATATATCAAAGTAGTTCTAATGTGGATCTAGTTTCTAACTTTGCATTGTTAAGTTCCATTCAAGTTGAACCTTCTGTGTATGAAGAAGTTATGATAGAACCAATGTGGATTGATGCTATGAATGAAGAGATGCATGCTATTGAGAAAAATGACACGTGGGAATAGTTCCACTTCCAAAGGACAAATAGGTGATTCATGTCAAATGGATTTACAAGGTGAAATATCATCCTGATTTTTCCATGAAAGGACACAAAGCTAGACAAGTTTCCAAGGGATTCACACAAACACCTAGAGTAGATTATTCAAATAATTTTGCTCCAATTTCCATATTTGATATAGTTAAAGTTATATTGTCTAGTGCTGCTCAAAACAAGTGGTCAGTCCATCAGATGGATGCAAAATCATCTTTCCTAAATGGTTATATTGATGAAGAGTTTTATCTAGATCAGCCTATTGGCTATGAAATTTTAGGTAAAGAACACTTGGTTTACAAGATTGAAAAAGCACTCTATGGGTTGAAGCAAGTACCACATGCTTGGGATGCATGAATTGATAGTTATTTCTTGAGGAAAGGATTCATTCAAAGTCCTTTAGAGCCAACCCTCTATATCCAACATGCTAGTAATAATATTCTAATTATTTACCTTTATGTTGATGATCTCATTTTTATAGGTAATAGCCCATCTCACATGGAGAAATTAAAAGAAGAAATGAAACAAGCATTCGAGATGTTAGATCTGGGAGTTATGCATTATTTTCTTAGGGTAGAGGTGCAGCAACAACCTGATGATATATATATTTCTCAAACCAAGTATATTATTGATTTATTAAATTAGTTTAGAATGATGTCATTCATGACACTTACTACCCCTATAGCCCTTGGTTAAAAGTTAACCAAGGATGATCCAAGTCCCCATATTGATCCTACAAAAGTTTGGTTGGGAGCCTCATGTACCACACTATAATGAGATCTATTATGATGTATGTTGTGAACCTAATCTTTTGGTTCATGATGTTGACCCTATGGCAAGACACATTGTTAGTTGATGCCAAAACACTCAAGTCATCATGGAAGTCAGTATAGCTTGAGCTACTAGAAAGAAGAGTGTTAATCAAACTCATGTAGGAACTGAGCTAACAATGGAAACCAAGCTCTAGTGTTAACCGAGTTAGTTGGCATTCTAGTTTTAGAATGACAACCAAGCAGGTAATGTAGAGTGAACCAAGATAGCTAAGTTGAGAGTGTTTCCCAAGTATCTCCATATCACCCAAGTAAGCTATTGGACCCGAGTATCATCACTGAGTTGACTTGTTTCCCAAGTATCTCCATATCACCCAAGTAAGCTATTGGACCCAAGTATCATCACTGAGTTGACTTGGTAGTTTTTTTTAAACTACTGAATTGTTCTTTTACCTGATGTAATGCAGAGTCACTATTTGGATCAATATATAAGGAAGACACTTTTCTTCATCCAAATAATAATCATAGAGTTACATTATTATCATAAGAAAATATGGATAGTGGAAGAGTAGATTGATTAGGGGGATATCAAGAAGTAAAAAGGAAAAGAAGAGACTCATTTATCATAGTCAGGTAATCAATATATTATTCAAAGGATATTCATCAACAAATAAAGTTTCATAGTAGAGATCAACCTGCCAATTCATCATAATAGGTGTATTAGTCTCAAATCCTCTAACCAATAGGACCTAACAGTGCTTGTAGAATCTCTTAACTGAGTGCATAATTCATTGCATTGTATAAATCCATTCACAAGGTGGACCTAGTAGTCCAACTTACTCTTAATCAAGTAGATCACTTGAAGTGATCAATTATAAGCCATAACAAGCCAACTTTATTATTCCAGTAGTGAAGCATTCTGGGTGTCATTGTTAGAATATTTAGTCCATTGATATAACCGAGAGGGGGGGTGAATCAATTATCTAAGTATTATCATGATAATCAACCTTAAACAAATTAACCATATGAGCAATATGAACTGAAACTACAACAGGATACTCATGTACACAATAACAACAAATATGTTAACTTGGGAAACCCTTGATTAGAGGGAAAACTCTAGTGGGGATGGTACTCACAAGATGATGTACTAATATAAATATTCTTCATTAGAGGATGGACCCTATTAGGATTCTATGAATATATTTAATACATATGAGTTCCTGCTAGGAGACCTTGAATCCTTGTTAGGAGATTCCAACCCTGTTAAGAGTTGTGGAAGACAACTGGACCCACTGCCCAAACAACTTCAAGGGAAAGACCAATGAACCCACCATCCAAATGATCTATGTATTATTCCTTGTAGAATAATTGAAATGAAATGTACTTCCTTCCTCTTCCTCAGTATTGTCAACCACACCTCTACTCCTTCTCATCCTGTAACCAGTTCATAGATCTCACACCCAATAATCCCTTGGATCATTTACACACATTCCTCAAACACTCTACTCCTTTTCGTACTTTGCACTTGATACCATGATCACAACATTCATACACTCACAAACAAGGAAAACAACTTCCCTTTATACCATATCTTCAAAATAATTCCTTGAATCAGCCTTGAGGCTTTTCTAATTAATTATAATAAGATAATTAATTAATTACAATAGCACTGTCGGCTCACAATCTATACAAAACTTCACACATGCGATACTAGGCTTGTGCACTCACTAGAATCACCAATAGACTTTCCTTTGTCACTCCCTGACTGTGCATCTTCTCATTACATCTCAAATGTAAGATAGCAAACAAACATCAAGAACTTTTCCCCAATACTTTGTCTTTGAACCACTCTTTGCAAATAGGTACAACTTTTGTATGTCTTTGACTTAGAGTTTATGCACTTGACCACATCATCAAGATATAGTGTAGAACATTTCCATGACTATGCTTCACCAGGCAATCAAACCATTGTCCATACCATTAAGATCTATGTCTTCTTCTCAACCAACATTTAGAGAAACCATGTTATGTTGACATCAATGACAAACGTAACCATGAATGCAACATGTCAATACTCTCCAATGCTTAGGATACTCCCCAAAGTAATATCATCAGCATTCATGCTAACAATCTCCCCATTTGGCATTGATGGAAACATAGATGAAAAAACATCTAAGTTCCAAGAATACCAAATAGTGTTCTATTGCTGCTATTGACTAGCATCAATTTTCCACACACTAAAAAATTCTCAATACAATAGGTGCATACTCCTACTTCTTAGACAACAAATTTTTACTTCTCAATAAACAATTCACAATACATCAGGTGTATATTTTTGCTTCCTTATATGAATCTTTCAAAATCTCTCTAAAGAGATATCTCTCCCTCATTCATACAGCTCTTCTCCCCCATTGCTTAGGAGATATTTTTCATGCATAATCTCTCGCGCATTGACATCAATGTCAAAGGCCTCAATCTTAAGGTTACAACATACTAATTGTTAAATACCAATTGCTAATATGTTTCTCTAAGTCTTCAACCCACTCAAATTTATAATGATACTATTCAAAACCAAATACCAAGAGCCCTCAATAACTCTTTTCATCAAAGATACTCCCCCATATGGGAAGCATCAACATTCAATCTAGGCTAACAATAGTGCTTTGTACTACTAGACCAATGCACTCTTTGCATCATCTACTCAAAAGTAGGTAGGGGCATAACCCCAAGCATACCTCTCAAGTACTCAAATGTATATAATTTAGGCAAAGGCTTCATAAAGATATTTGAAATCTAATCTTTAGTACTGAGATACTCCAATCTAATCTCCTTTTCTGCTAGTTTCTCTCTTAGCACATGATACTTATTAGATATATGCTTAATATTATTAGATATATGCTTAATATTAGAATGCAATAGAAGATTCTTATACATACTCATTATACTTGTGTTATCAAAATAAATGATAACAAGCTCTTCAAAATCAATTTTGATATCCTTAAGAACATGCTTCATCCACAAAACTTGATTACAGTTATTTTCTACTACAACATACTCTACCTTAGCTATACTTTGAGAAATGAAATCTTGCTTCTTGCTTAGCCATGAAACCAATCTTCCTCCAAGAAAGAATGTTTCACCATTGGTTTTTTTCTATCATCCATATTGCTTTCCCAATCTACATTAGTATATGCACATAGAGTGAAATCAGTTGATCTATCATACCAAATTCTATAGTCATATGTTCCTTTCAAATATTTGAATATTTTCTTTATTTCTGGAAAATGATACTACTTAGGATTAGCTTGAAATCTACCTAAAATCCTAACTACATTTTCTATATCTAGTTTGGTGTGAGTTAGATACTACAAACCTCCAATCATGGATCTATACTTCTTTTGTTGTACTGCAGGTGTCTCATATTTGTTGGATAACTTGTGACCAGTTATCATAGGTATACCAATAGGTTTACAACTTTCTAACCAAACCTTTTCAACAAGTCATTTGGGTACTTAGCTTGTGAAATAAAAATACCATCATTGTTCTGTATAATCTGCAATCCTAGGAAAAACTTCATTTCTCCTATCATGCTCATTTGAAACTCATTCTTCATCTCTTCAACAAAATTATCATTTACTTCATCATTACATCCAAAAATGATGTCATCTTGATCTTTTCATTTGCTATCTCCTCATCCTAAGCTTTTCCCATTATCTCCTCATGTTGATCTTTTCATCTACTAGCTTCTCACTTTAAGCTTTGCTTCCACTATCACCTCATCTTGAGCTTTCCCATCTTGTGCTATATTGGATCAGTCCCACTATCTTATCATGATAAGATTTTATAAAGTGCTCCTTGTAAATCTCTTAGTCAGTCAGTTGTACATCCCCTAGATTCAGTCCCTAGCTTAGTATCATTGTATATATATTGCCACTTCACATTGGTTCGTGTCTGATCAGAATCTATAGCTCTCCTAGCTACACATTTCAAAAATTCCTCATGCAAGATCCTTATTCATCCAAGTGTTGTCCTAAAAGTTTTAGTTTACCTACATCTCATCACCACTCTAGATACCACTGATAGATCCTTATAGGATACAACTTTCCTCTCATCCATTCTTGGTCTGTACAACTCTTGCCCTATTGATCTCTTTGGCAGAAAGTTATTTTCTATGGATTTACTCTTTCTTTCAATATTGGATTTCAATTTTGGTTCTTGATTATCTTTTCCACATAATTTTAGTGTTCCCTCCTCAAGGTCGCCACAATCTTTTATATCATGGAATGCTACTAATCGGGCAATTCAAGAACAAGGTTTTGATCAGGTCTTTTTTATCTTCTTTTCTTCTTGTGAGTCAATTGGATATGACCCTTTCATATTAAAAACATGTGATCACTTGTGGTTACATGGTGCGCTTGGGAAATATCATTTACTTGTGGGTTACCTAGTATCATTTTCACTCTTCTTCCTTTAGGATTCATGTATGATACTGGGGCAATCCTTACATGTTTGTTTTGAGTTAGTCCTATGTAATATTGGTGCAAAGGCCTCGATGTTCTTGATAACCTTGGCCTATACCTTGTTAGTGTTTTAAAAAGGTACTAAAACTACTAAGCGACAAAAGCTTAATACTAGAATGACAGTACATACACAATCTAAAGACTAGCCTATTCTTATCAACAATTGCATATGTAAGGTATTTGGACCCAACTTCAACAAAACCACAAATGGTTTTCTACTCTTTTGGCTCTGCACAACCAGGGTGGGTATACCCAGGGATGGTTCAAATATGAAACTACTGTATGAGGATTATTCTTAGTTTCATTTTGATTCTCATTTCAAAATCCTCAAATATACATAATTCTTAATAACTTGCCAAAACACATCCCATAAACAGATAGGGCCAAGAAATCTTCTATAGATCTGCAGATGTTTTTAATAACAATGGCTAACTGAAGCTAAAAAGATTTCATGCAGACAAGTGCTGGCCAATTTTGAAGATCTACAGGAAATAAAAGTAAAATTTGATTTGATGATGTATTTGAAAAACAATTTGTAAGATACTTCTCTTTCAGCTGAAATAACTTGATCAGTGCCTAATCCATTGGGGTTGCAGAGTCTATAGCAAAATCTAAGATCTAATTTGTTGCCTTACAACAAATTGTATCAGCAATTCTCATCAGAATTTATCATTCAAAATCCTTTTCAATACTTAAGGAATCTTATCACATTCATCAAAGCTTTTACTTAATCCATTGAATTAACAGCAATGATAGATGGATATACAACCTAACTAGATTGCATTCAATTGCATAAGCTTTTACTCATACAACATCAAGGTAGCTAAGTATTGAGCAGGAGACAAAATTCAAAAAGAATTGACATGGGGACAGTTCATAGTTTGTATTCATTTCCTTTGAAAATGGTACATCTTTTACAATAAACTCAGAAAAGCCTTCAGAAATAAACACAGTTCATTCTATCTTCATGTATTTTCAGAAACATTTGACAGAGAAACACATTACAAAATTGCCTTCAAAATTTGGACCAAAAACTGGACTAAGCACAATACTTAGAAGAAAAAGAATTCGGACCATTCTTTAGCCTTGGGATCTCACATAAATAGTGTGAGATGCAACAAGCTTCAGGCTAAACAAATCACAGGTGTCCTTCTAAAGACAGAAACAAAATAACAGAAAGGTTAATTACAACAAACATTTCTTGGTGGGTCCCTTTCTGTTATGCTTCTTATTTGTTGAGATACACACAATCTGATCTTACAATCAATCTTCATTCTTGGAGTAAGTAGCCATGAGGTTTGAAAGTGATGTGTTGTCTTCAGCTATCTGTAAATTTACTTCAGCCTGGGGAGTTTTTGTGTCCTCAGTATTAACTTCGGGGGTGATTGTTACTTTTTCACCTTCTCCCTCATCATCTTCTGATATTTGTTCTAGAAACTGATTTTTCCATTTATTAAAAACATCATCCTCTGGCCAATCAAAACTTAGAGCTTCTCTTTGTATCTTTATTAAAAAATTTGCACTTTCTTCTAAATCATCAAATTCTTTCTTTATAGCAGTATAAAACAACTGTATTTTTACTAGCTCTTCACTTGTATTTGCCCAGAACCAGTGGCCAGCCTTACTCATAATGTTTATTGTTCTTTCATTGAATAACACATCTATCTCCCTATTCCATTTTTCCTTTTCCTTTAACGTATCAACAGATTCTAGAGCACAAGAAAATAAGGTGAATTTTTCAGCAATATATTTGGAAAAACAGAGTGTTAATCTTCTCTGTAAAGAATCTCTTTCATCACCAAAATTCTCTAGCTTAATTAACAAATCAAAAATCTTCTCAACTTGGTGATAAGGCATTTGGACTACAGATATACATATGATTGTAATATCATTGTTTCTCTCCCTCCATTTCTGCGCAAGAGAAGTCAGTCTATCCTTTTCTTTGTTCAACTCATCCAAAAAGGTTATAATTCTTGTCAACTGGTCATAAATGTAGACACCTAAAAACCTTTAGAAAATAAAGTATTTTTATTTTCTGAAAAATTCCTGATGACATCATCATTTATTAATTAATTATTTAATTAATTAATTAATTAATTTTTATGCCATTAAATCCCTTTATCTTAATTAAAAATATTTAATTAAGGAATCCCTCCCAAAAATGTTTAAATCTTATTTAAACATTATTTCCTTATTTATTAATTATTTAATTAATAAATTGACCAAAAATTCTAAAATAAATAAAAAAATTATTTTTTGCCCAAAACTTGGCCAATTTCTTTAAGACCACTAACCTCTTCCAAAATTTTCTAATCCTTCTTTAATTTTGATTAAAGGCTAATCCCATCATTTCCTACCCCTAATCCCAACTCAAAATATTTAATCAAGATTAAATATTAATCCTCATGTTTATTAAAAATATTTTAATAAATATCTCCTGAACCCAAACCCTTGAAATAAATAAAACTTTATTTATTTCATAAAATCTTATCCTAGGAAGTTCTAGACTCTTCTAGAAAGTCTTCATCCTCATCCAAAGCCTAGACTCTTCTAGAAGATGTCTTTAACCCTAATCCTAATCCCCTCCTAACCTTGTCACATTCCCTAAACATGGGTTAAGACTTGCTAACTCAAGCCAAAGTTAACAAATATCTCCTCCTTCACCCACCCTCATTAATTGCAATCCACTTGCCATCCACTTGCCTAGTCCTAAGCCATCTCTAACCCTTCCTCTAATCATTTTTACAACCCTAAGCAAGCTTAAAACCCCCCTAAACTCTCAAATTTGAATTTCATGGTATCTCTCACAAATATCTTCAACCACAAAACTTTATAAAGCCCACAAAGTCATAAATGTTCTTACAAAGCACTTATGAAGGGTCTTTATGAAGATTTTATCTCTTGAGCCTCCTTTGTTGACTCATCCTTGCCCTTTCCTCCATCCTCTCACCCTGTGACATGTGTCACTCCCTGATTGGTTGTAAGGAAGCACAATCCATGTGCTCTCCTCTCATGCAATCTGAGCCCTCCATAAGCTTTTTTCCATCCTTGCATCTTAGCCCTCGATCCCTCAAGCCTCTTGCCTATAAATTGGATCCTTCCCCTTTGAAAAATAACACAATCCATGAAGTAAAGTCATAATGCCATTTTGAGAAGCCATTTTACATCAAAAGCATACACTCACACCCAAATTCCAACTCCATTTGAAGCACTTTTTGAAGCATAAAGCTTGAGCATACACCCTATCTATTTAGGCAAAGCTACTCAACAAGAGAGCTTCTCATTGAGAGAGCCCATTAATGGCTCATATTCTCAATTGAGAGCTCATCTTAGTCTATCTTGAAGTTTATGAATTTTGTTTAGTTTGTAGAAGCTTTATTTAAATTTGGTTTCTATTAGCATACTAACATTCCTCATATACAATAAAAATTTGACAATTTTATTTTATCCCTCAAATATATTACACCCTGCTTTAACTTTTCTTCATATTGATTTCTCACTTTTATCTGCAACTCATGCAACTTTATTTTTTCTTCTTCAAATTCCTCTGCAGTATAGAATTGTGGCCTTTCAGGGGTGTCAGGTATTTCAATGATAGGGGTTGATCCAACAAATGACTGTGGAGGGTACATAATTCTAGGCACACTGGATTCTCCCACCTTTCTTTTCCCACGTATCTTCTCCAATTGAGATACCCTATTTTCCAGCTCAATTCTCTTTTTTACTTCTTGATTGTAGGCATCCACCACTATTTCATACTTATTCTGCAAATTAGTCATTTCCTTTTCTTCTCTCTCTGCAGTGGCCAAGGAAAATTTAGAATAGTCCACATTCATGTAGGCTGCCTGTACATTTGAAGTATCAGCGACCCTCCTCACAATGATATTCCTTGTTAGTCCTGAATCATCAGGCTGTAATGGAGTAGTCCTGGATCCTCTTCTTAGTGACCACATGACAAGGGCAGCCTGATCATTACTGAATGTTGTCCCTAAGAATTCCTTTTTATCTGAATCCTGTAATCTTAAATTATTTGATACAGAATTAAAAATTAATGCATCAGCAATATCCCAATTGGGCAATAATAAAATATTTGCATTTTTCACCATCTATCTACCCTCGTCAGGGGTTATATTTTGGAATTCCTATATCATCTGTTCTTTTACTTGATCCTGAATGGAGGCTTCATCCATTTCTAGATGTTCTGCTTTCATATCCCTACACCTTTTTTCAAAAATGTGCATGTTTTCCCTCCATGCAAACTGATGAAAGCCCTAGATTTAACAAAACTGTTATCAGACAAAAATTGCTAACTGGCCTGCTCCAAAACAGGGTCTAATTCCCTTCCTCTGAAATCTGCTACAGTCAATTCAAAACTTGGCATAGGAGGCTCCTGGGGGTTCCCTTCATCAATTTCTGCTTGAGTGACAAAAACTCCTCCTTGCAACCCCATTTGTTCAATTTTCTCATTGGTGAGTTGCTCTTCCTCAATTCTCATTGGAGTATGGGAAGGTGAGTAACCTTCATCATGGGATTCTTCTTCCCTTATTATTTTTCTTCTTTTGGGAGAAGGTTCAGGGGGTCTTTCTTCAAGGATAGTACTAGTAGATTCAATTACCTATTTTTCTTTGTTTAAAATGGGCATCTGCTCCCGAATAACAGTATATCCTGTGCTTTTTCGGACAACCAGTGGACCTACTCCTATGTTAGGGGTGAAACCCAATTTCCTCATAACTTCTCTGGGTTTATCTGGAAAAGAATCAATAAAATGTTGTTTCTTTTCATTCATTACCTCCATTATTTTTGAAAAAGTATTCATGAGTTTATTTATCCTATCTGCATTATTTGCAGCATTATTTAGAGGACTATAATCTTTGTCAAAACAATTAATGAATTCCAAAACTTTTGAATAGACTCTCCATTTTTCTTTCTTTGTTTCTTGTTCCTGGAGGGAATATTCATTCCTTATTATATCTTCAGGGAAATAAAATTCATGCTGACTTGGACGAAGCTTGATTCTACATCTAAGAGCAGAATTAAAGAAGTCTTCTGTGTCACAAAAACGAGCATGAGATACTACCATCTTATACCGATCCAAAAATTTGTAGAGGAATATCCATCCTTCTTTAGTGATTACAAACTAGTGAGCTATAGTGCAAGTAGGAAAAATTGATCCTGTTCCTCTTTTGTGCAAAAAGGTTTCCTCCACTCCTCCCAACTGCCATAAAAATTCAGCTACCCCTACCTTTAAAGGTACCTAATAGGGTAGTACATGGGGTGTCCCTTTGAAACCATAGACCCTAATGATAGTTGAGACTGGATATGGGATGATATCTCCCCAATTATGTGATACTTTTAAACTATGGGGTCTGTCCATAGGCCTAACAAGATGCATTAGTGCCTTAGGAATTCTGGGATTGTCACTTAATATGAGGCATCTTAGTTTAGAAGCAAAATGCCTATCAAATCTGACAAAACTAGCATTTTCTTCCTCCCAAGTCATGTCTGCACTCCACAATTGAACTGGTAGTGCCTCCCCCTCTTGTTCCCTATTTAAAACCATTTCTTTAGCGAAATATGTAGCCCCTTTAAAAAGAAACATATGCATCAATAGGGAGTACTGACCCCAAACCTTTTCCACCTTGCCCTTTGCAATCCCCACCAATCCATTGTGAATCTCATTAGCTAGGTAAGATGCAAAATCAAAAATTATTTCTACACCGAAAGAAGAGATTTGGGTGATCATATACACGGAGCTCACTGGAATAAAGTCTTCTTCACCCTCTCCGAAGACTCTTCACAGGGTCCTGTATATTTCTACTGCCCTGGCATTAAAGCATGATTTCTTGAAAGGTTCTTTAGAAGATGATGTTATTGTTGGTAGATTTCCAATCTTGCCTATGTGGGCTTTCAATGCACCTTGTCTAATTATATCCCTTTTGGACATATATTCTTTTTCTAAGTCTATCAAATTAATGGGCACATGATACATGGTGAGAGGTCCCAGACTGAAAACCTTCCTAATTTCTTCTGGACTAATGGTAATTAAAACCTCACCATCCATTCTTCTCACTACCTTAGTGGCTAGATCATAGCTTTTCGCTACAGTTTCAAGCAGGTCATAATCCATAAACACACTGGGAACAACAAGCTTTCCAAGGTCAAAATTCCATATATTGGCATGAGAGGCATACAATTTCCTCTCTGCGAACCACTTTTTGAACAGACTCAAACCAATTTGAGAAGTCTGAGCATCCTGAACCCAATTACCCTTATCATACAGTCCATCAGCTACCCTTAGCCTAGGGTTCAATGAGGTTAACCTCTTAACTTGTGCTATCTCTACAGTAGACTCAGGAAGCAACTCAAGCAAATCATCATGCACATTCCTATCCAAATAATTTACTGCACCTGAAAATCCCTTCTTTGGAGGCATCTTGAACTTATTTTTCACAGAACTAGAAAGCCTACGAGGATTATGGTAGTATTACTTACTTGAATTTTGTCTTTGTTTTCCTCTGTATCTCTGCAAACTTTTCGCGAACAGACAGCTTCACAATTTCTACCAAGTTTTGGCACACTTTCCTTCAGTAATTGCTTCTACACAAGAATAGCTTCAAATCTTTGCTCACATGAGATGAAACTGATGAAAAATCTCTATATTATACTCTATCTTTTCTCACGGATGATGCTTTCATGTCTAATTAATACAAGGAGTGGCACTACATTTTGTGTTTAAAACTGTGCCGTCGATCTTTAAAGATCCTACAATCATGTGATATGGAAAGAACAACTAGGAGTTGCATTTGACATGTCAGTCACTTTACCCAATGAGAACTTACCACCTATACCATTCTTTCCTTGATGGCACTTGTATCTGGACCCATTGACATCTGAGGACACGTGTCAGCATGACGCTACTTTGTTATGCATAAAAAACAAGCATCTTGCCATAGCGAAGCAGTGACAACCGTCGATCTGATTCAGAATCAATCAAATGATATGCCACTAGGTTTGCTCAGAAAGAAGGTGGTGGGACCTATTCGCTATGTCACTATGGTTATCTCCCTTGCAACTCTTCATAGCGAGAAAGTGACAGCCATTGATCACATACTCAATCAAGGGTGAGGAAACCGCGTGAGGTCTTCTGATTCATACTCGCTATGTCGCATGGCTTAAAAAACATGCAATTTTGCATAGTGAGGTAGCGAGGACCATTGATTCCATTCCAAGCTGATGTTTAGGATCTCTTTGCACATTCGGACAAAAAGGCATTAATGAAAACAAAGATCTCTGCATAGCTGGCGCCTATCAAAATTTATTGTAGTCCTAAGTATCATTCCACGTCACCAAAGGTCACCGCCGATCTTTCTTTTTTACGGGGCCTTGCTACTTCGCTAACGGTGAAGTATCTAATTTTTTTGATAGCGAGGTAGCGAGCTCCGATGTTTTAAAGAATTTCATACCAGAAAATGCAAGGGGCAGAAAATGATAATTGCTGTTACTTAAACTGCGTCTGACAACGTCATTTATGACTTGTCACGCCACCTGGTGAAGTCGAGGCACCGGAAAAATGTAATGTCATCACCCCTTCAAATTTTACGGGACCTCACTACTTCGCTAACGGTGAAGTGTCTGATTTTTCTGATAGCAAGGTGGCGAAGCATTGAAAACAACATCATTCCGGCTCTATTTTCAGATATTCTACTGGGTCCCCTTTCCTATTTTGGATGGTAGTTGTAATGTGTACCTGCACAATAAATCATTCAAAAAACCAATGTCCGATCATTGTATCTTCACTTTGGGGTCCCACCTTGTAGAATACTCAGCACTCGCTACCTTGCATGGCTTAAAAAGCATGCAATTTTTCATAGCGAGGTAACGACAGCGGTAGATCTACTTGGATCTGACGGTTAGAACGATTGAGAAAAAGGGAACCTTGGGGAAACAGGAAATAAAATGGACAAAATATTCTTCTCATTTGAAAATTTAAAAGTTTCGCGCCCGACAGTTTATGAATAGATAGATCGTAGGGTTTTCATGAGTTTTTTCTTATGGATGGATTACTCAGAAAACCTATGTTTCAAAATAAATTTTTGACTTTTCTATAATTTAACAAAACTTCTGTTGTAGAAAAAGTCACACCAACATACCCAATATTCCTATATCAAAATAAGTGCTCAACTACATGGTGGTGCTCCCCTTTGGAACACCCCCACACTCAAGCTTCAATGGATTCCCTCACATCTCACATCCATAGAAACATAAGCCTTTTTTTTCCTCATCCTATCCAAAACTCCCATTCAAATCAATTGTACAATCAATTCAAGAAAGGATAATTACTTAATAAAATTTTGCAAGAAATTCACTCAAGTCGCTTGGTCACATAGGAAATAGCACTTCACAATAACACTTTGAAAATTCATGGTGAGAAATGAATTTGATTCCATGCCTTTTGTTAAAAAAATTCCATTAATGCTTGGAATGAAGGTAGGTGTGCTAACATAATGCTTGACAGTTTGTCACTACTTGTCATTGATCATTTGACAAAGTCTTCATGACTCAGTAACCATAGGTGCCTTTGTTACTCCCAACCTTGCTCGGTAGACTCTATGACCCAACCTTACTCGGTAGATAAGTTAACTCACTAATAACTAATACTGATCTTGCTCAGTGATCCCTTTGTATCTTCTATACAAATTTGGATCTTTGTCACATTTAAATTGAAATTGTTTTGGATATTGTCTTTGATAGCCTAGTTCCAGTTCTTCTTTGAGAACTTAATTGGAAATGGTAGAGTCACCCAGTTCTTGAGTGACTTGCCCATCATTGCTCGGACTAGTATCCTTGGTAGACATAGGAATCCATTGTTGTCTCATCTACTCTCGGATGTTATTAGCCTTTGCCTTCTTCTCATCTTCAATTTTGCCAGTATTCATACAATTCTTGGCAAGATGACCAAGTTTTGTACATATGAAACATATTTTAGTGGTATCTCTTTTTCTCATATGATTTTTAACATAATCAATACCAATGTGTCCAAATTCTCCACAATAATGACATCTACACCAAATATTGTAGTCCCAACCAAGTATTTCTTTTACAATTTGCTCTATATGATTCAATGTCTTTGTTTTGAATTTTGATGCCTTGTGTTCATGTTTCTTACATTTATGACAGTTGCCTTCAAATCTTGTTTTCTCTTTGCATTCATTAGCCTTATGACCATGTTGATTGCAATTGTAGCATTTTCCATTGAATTTTTGTTTCTCATTACTTGAGTATTTATTTGATGTATGACCTATCTTACCACAGTGATTGCAAGTAGGTCTTTGATTCTTCTAAGCACCTTGTTTAGAGGATTCATCTTCTTCTTTGTATCCAATTCTTGCTTTTCTTTTTTGCCTATAGAGGTTTTTCTCATTCAGTTGATCCATGTCAGCTTGAGATTTGTTCATTCTTTTGCTTTTCAGAGTTTAGGTCATTCCTCAATCTTCAATTGATTTGTCTTTTGGATCTCAGATCATTTTTCATTCCTTCATTGATTTACCTTTCAGAATTTATATCATTCCTCATTCTTTCATTTTCAAATCTTAGGCTTATGATTTCCTCATTTGCATTGGAGAGTTGATCAATAAGTTCTACTTGCTGAAGGGATTGATTTTGAATTTCATTATTCTTTCCATTTATCTCTTCTTTTATCTTTTTCCTTTGTTCCAAGACTTCACATAATCTTTTTGACTGAATTTCTTGTTCTCTTTTTAGCTTTCTTACTTGTTCTTCCAAGGAACCATTCTTCTCTAGGAGTTCTTTGATTGCATTATTTGCTTCATCTGAGCTTTTTGAAGGGTGAAAGTCTTCAATTCTTTCTTCAATGTAAAGATGGTCATTCATTTGGTTAGCAAGTTCCTTTCTTCTTTTCAAAGATTGGGAAAGTTTCTCCTTAGCTTTCTTGAGTTGGGCAATGGCCATTTCTAGATCCAATTTTTCATTGTCAACAGCTTTGTCTAGTCTAAATATCTCCATATCCTTGATCTTTGCTCAAGTTATTAAACTCTCTCCTAAAAACCAAAAATCTCTGATACCAATTGTTGAAAATATTCAAGACTATGCTAAGTTACTGAGAGGGGAGGGGTGAATCAATAACTTCTAAAATTTCAAAAAAATTAACCTTTAATCCAACCATTCAATTATCATTTAATCCATCATATAAATTATGATCTAATTCAATGCATAAGAAACTGAAAATATGAAAGCATCCATAACACTTGAACACAAAGATTTGGTGACCCAGAAACCTTCCAAATAGAAATTATAAGTGGGGTGCGGATGGTACCCACAAACTTTAGTACTATAATATAAAGTTAGCTTGTTAAAGCTTACATTAATCACTTTTGATGATCTACCCAGTTAAGAGCAATAAGGACTGTTAGGTCCACCTTGTGAGAGAATTTACAAACACATAATGAAGTATGCACTTGGTAAAGAGATTTATGAAAGACTATTAAGTCTACCTTGTTAAAAGATTTTGACTAGTTCACCTATTAGGGTGAAGTAGTAGATCTCTAACTTGCAACTTGGTTTTCTAAATGAGATTCCTTTTTGTACTAATCACCTTTCTGTGATAGATTTGTCACTGTTGCTCCTTATATTGATATGGCCTTTACAATTCACTCTTCTTTCTATTGTTCTTTTATTGAAGTTGATTACATTGCACCTTTCTTTTACACTTGGATGTGATACAATACATTACATATATATACCAATCCAATTTACATAATTACAAAGTTAGCCATCACACAAGTTAACACAAATATTACAAAGTCGGCCCACATGAAGATACTCGGGTTCTAAAGATTGACTTAGTTAGGTTCTGATACTCGGTGTCCACTAGCATTGCTCAGCATTGTCATACACTCGATAGACGTAGAAGCTCAGTCCATACTAATCACTTCCAAGTATTCTTGAACTTGGTCTGCATTGGTGACTCAGTAAGTATTGTGCAACTCGAAAAACACTGAATCACTTTTTTACCATGACATGACTCAGTTAACACTATCACCTGGAGCTCAGTATAAACTAAATCATTTGGTTAACACTAGATTTGCATCACATGAACTACGAGCTCGATACACACTAGATTGCTTGGTAAGCACTGATAAACTTGGTGTATACTAAAATGCTCAATTTGAACTGCTAGACTTCACACTAACTGATTATGCTCAGTAACCACTAGAAATAATCCAAAAGACTCAATAACATCTATAGTACTTGGTGGCTACTAATTTACATGGAAAATACTGTAAGCTGGTTAATGAGCTCGATTATTGTATAGAATCTGAATAAGTGTGTGCCACTAATAACAAACTTAACTAATATGCCAACAACATTGTCACCTACACAAGTAGCCATGGTTCAAATAAAAGAATCTCCAACTTCTTTCTCAAACTTTCAATCAAAATCTTGCTTCCTTTTCTTTTTCTTCTTCTTCTTCTCCTTCTTCTTCTTCTTTGCTTCTTTTCTTCTTTTATTCTTTGTAGTCATTTTGAAAGTTATTGGGTTTTCCACAATTCCAACAAATCACCTTAGACTTACAAAGGGATTTTGATCTCCCCTTCATCTTGAACTTATAATGGACATGTTTCCTATTTTTCTTGGCCCTTTCTCCTAATCTTCCTCAATCATTCAAAACATCTTTGGAATTTAGAGAGACCTTCCTTCTCATATCCTTAGAAAGTAGAGAATCGACACCATCCCTTTTCTTCAAGATAATTGTAGTACTCTCTATGGCCATGACAAGGTTATCTCACATGTCTAGCAATAGACAGAAATATTTGGCAGCTTTCTTTGCCATCCATTGGAACCCGTACTAAGGTGAACTAAGTTGCCAAAATATAATCAAGGCTTTTCAAATACTCCAATATTCATCAACCTTCTTCCATTCTCAAGGAATACAATTTATTTCTCAATAAAATCTTATTTAAAAAACATGATTTTTCTTCATATATCACTATTAGCTTCTTCCAAATCTTCTTTGAAGTAAAATTTTCATGGACATTTAATAGAAGTAAATTTGTGAGATACAATCTTATGAGACCTTTATTGTTTCTTTCTATTATGTCATATAGCGCAACTAAAGTATGATTTTGTGGGTCTTGGGACATTTTCATCCTTCGCTTCCCATAGATCTTGATCGATCAACAAATATTCCTTCTTCAACTTCCACATTTTATTTATGCCAAAATAATTCTACACATCAATCCTCCCCTCTTTACTATCCTACAATATAGAAAATGAAATACTTTGCATAAGCTCCCACTCAAACCTTAATTATCTCAAAAAACCCTGAACTGAAAAAATAGAACAAAAACTTGACAGTTTCTAATATCACTTGTAAGTAAAAAATAGATATGTGGAATTGCTTCCTATGCTAATCTTGAGAGGATGATTATGAAATTTTCAAGTTAAGCATTATGAATATTTTAAGACACAGACAAGATCATTAATGAAACAATGATGAGCACAAAGTGCAATGATTATTGTGGGGAAACCCTAATGGGAGAAAAACCCTACACTATAAGATGTGAGAAATGTATTATTGAGTCTATGGAGATTGCAAAATACTTCAAATATAAGTTATTACAAGAGTATCACCTCAACCCTACAATGTAAGATGTGCATAATGTATTATTGAGTCAATGGAGATTACAAAACACTTCGAATGCAAGTTCTTACAAGAGTATCACCTTAACACAAACTTGGAGAAACTTCATAAGTGTTCTTCTAGCACATGATCTTGGAAATAAAAATGTTCAAACTCCTCCCCAAGTCCTCCTTTTATATTTTTCTCACAACCTAGAAACCACATGGGGTTTTATAATACCATGTGCAATAACCTCATCAACACATGTTACACATCCTTGACTTGTATTTCCCAAGATAGGCTTGAATATAGTTAAAAATAGTGTCTCACATCCAAAGTCTTATTCCCTATTTTTAATCCTCATAATTGTCACACCATGTGTCATATAGCTTGTAAAAACAATCTCCTATATTTTGCTATGGAAAGCCCACCTTTTTAAAAATAAATTTACATTTTCCAAGGAACCAACATCTAGAAAACTTCTAAACTACTTTGTAGAATTATCTAGAGAATATTGTAAGGTTGAAACACATATTTTCTCAATACTATGCATTTGACAAACACATCTATCAACCCATTAGAAATAACATCTAACCTAAAATACTAAATACTCTTCAAATTTTAATATGATGGATAGAATACCCTATTTCAAATCTCCTAGTTTGGAGTTGACTAGGGGATGTTGGAAAAGGTGAGTTGATTGGCTTGGATGAAACATTTTTTAATCCTTCATGAGGAAAATTGTGCCTTTTGTAGGTAGCAGTGATAGAAATCCATGATATCCCATCTCAAGATGTTTGCATTTTTGTTGATAAAATTATTTGCATCATATTGATTCTCACCATAAATAAGGTCTCATACAAGCTCATAACAAATCTCATAATGCATTAGATGGTAAAAAATAGAAGACTCTTAATTTAATTTTATTAGTTTAGACTCCAAATACACATCATTTGACATGAAGCGTTCTAATTCCATGCATATATTATACACACATTACCGCAACTAATGCTAAGGAAATCAAAATTTTAAAGAAATCCTAATAGACTTGGGAGGAATGTCTGTCCCATCTCTCATACGAATATAGTGCTTCAAATAGTGTTGCATTTAAATAAAATGTAACAATTATGTGGTTTATTAAAATTGACTTTTAGAACCTTATAGATCTCATATCTTAAGTCTTTGTCAATATCTCTTTTGAGCATGCAAGGAAGCTTGGTAGAGAAAATATTACTAGCAATTGCACCAAAGGTGCAATGGGTACACCATAGAAGTGTGGAAGATCAACTAATCCAAAAGTTGGTTTTATTTATTGACATATTTGTGTAGTGAATTTAGACAATTAATAGACATAACAAATAATATTGTTTATGTCGGAAAGGTCTTAATAGAGCATTACACAACTTTTGGTTGAAATATGTTGAAGATTCATAACCATTGGGATGCACTAGAAAGCAATTTTATGGCACATACAAAAAAGCACACTTAATGACACTTTTCCAACCAAATGTGTTTGAGAACCACTTGAGTTGGGTATATATAAGTGGAAATGAGAAAATAATGAAAAGAACTTTGAAGAATATCGACTAATTATCTTATAATAAGTGACAAACAAAATTTAAAATAATGATAAAATAATTTTATTTTATTATGTGTCACAAACATATCAAACGTATCAAGTTAAATGCTTCTGGTTTTTAGATTTTATATTTTTATATTCATTCTATAAGTGTATTATAATTTTATTTCTAGTATAATATTGTAATTATATATTTCATATTTATATATGTATAATAACTACTAATCTTAAGTTATATATAATATAATTTTAAACAATTCTTAGATGCAATGAATAAATGTTTCATTCACAATTTAACTTCTACTAATAATATCACAATTTAACTTCTACTAAAATATATCTCTATCTAAACTTTTAAAAAAGACTGACCTGTGTCTACAACTAAATTTGTTGTGATGAAGCATGAGCTGAAGCAGAAAAATTAGAAAAGCTTCTACTATTAACAATAGTTTTTATTAGAACACCCTCTTAGTGTTTCTGCTTGAATAAAGCCAACTTCTATAAAAACTGGATAATGTAATCCATTCAAGACAACCTGGATAATGTAATTGGTGTTGCAATATCAAAAAAAACTTTAAAAATATAAAATATAAATTCGTGCATGCTCTGTTTTCTGAGTTTTCTTTCCTCCCCTGTTTTCAAATCATCGGATGGTATGAGAGCTTCAAGGAAAGATTGAGGACATGAGTGGCAGATTGGGGCAATGGTGTTTGCTCGGGGTTGCGATTAGCAAGAGTGAAGCATAGAGCTGTCAATAAAATACTTTTTGATCAGAGATGGTCTAAGTTTTAAAGCTACAGTATTACAAATTGAAGAAAGAAAGTTAGTAGTTGCTACAAGATCATTGCATATAGTCTAGCCCTGTTTTAAAGTTCCACCGAATGTTACTTGTAGCCCAGATCAACATATGGTATGCTATTAGGCTATGCTAAAGTTATCGATTGACAGAAAGGGATGAAGATTTAAAGTTATCTGGGTGCAATCTCGCAGATTATCTTTTCTACGGAGCCCATGTTCAGGCGATCTGTGACTATGAGTTTGGAAGACGACACGGGATTGGATATAAAAATGCAAGTATATATATACAGAATTTCCAATGTAGAATAAAAATGCTTAATTCATTCATTCAAATTATATATTTACAGTTATAGATATGCCAAGATGACAATGGCATAAAGAGTGAATGTGACTAAAAACAGAAAAAGTTGAGAATGTGGCTATCCGTAAATCAAAAAATAAACAAATGAATGAGATGAACCCCCTTTTACGCTGGGAACCGTTGGTTAGAAAAGTCAGGTTGACCTTTTCATATATAAAACACCTTTGCTATAAAAATGAAAAGAAATATATAATAATCTTTGCACACCATAAAGTGGATTACTTAGATATACATTAAGATATAAACTTGCTATCAAATTCAACTTTTGAGAATAAGATGTAACATGTTAAAAATTATTTAATTCTTTACAGTCTAATTCTTTACGAATTAATAGAACTATTTGAAACACCCAGTGATGTCGGTGTAGACATATTGTCTATTTGTGTTGATATGATTTAATTCCATTCCTACCCTTCATAACTCCCCAACAGACAGGAAATGTTTTCCTGACTCTTCTATAGGCAGTTAATAATAGAGTACCAAATGTTGAATGTCCGGTGTTTAAGGACAATTAGGATCCCCACTATGAACAACATGACAAAAACTGGATAGAAAAGTAATGCAAATAGCCATCTTATACTAATCCCAAGTAGAGAGTGGAGGAGGTTGGGACTACCCTATCAACAATCATCAAGTAATTGCAATATCTTATATCTTCGATTCCTTTCTTCCCCACTTTGATAGGGGCTAAATTTTTGTAGTGCCCACTGACATCAGATATCATCATTTGATCCTACTCAACAGAGCTTGAATTTCTCAAAACCTATGCCCAGAATCTTTAGCATATCCAGAACATTTTATCTCAACAAAGAGTGGTGTTTCTCACAATAAAAATTAGCTGTAAAGATGTTAATTGATCAATTAAGCTTTGGATTTTATATCATTTAAACTGATATTATAATAAAATCTAGCAAATAAACTTTTTAATAACTCTTGCAAATCTAGATTTTAATGTCCATCTCAAATGATATCTCTAATCACAATAAACTTAATAATGAGTTTAGAATATTTCAAAGATGTTTAAAATATTTACAATAGACAAATTTATTATTAAAAAAAAGTCATCTACAAACTTAGAGAAACAACAGACTTTGATTTTTTTCCCTAGATCATTCAAAGATTGTTTTAAAAGATATATGTAAAATGTAGGAAAAAATCTACACTCTCAAATTTCTTATATAATATTAACCTTCATTAACTTTTCAAATAAGATCACCTAGAAAATAAATGATTAGAAGAAATTTAGAACAAAAAAATAGAGTTACAAGAATAAACTATACTATATATATTTTTTTAAAATAAAAAGCATATCAAAATTCTATAATCTCACAGAACATTAGCAGATGGCTTAAATGTCACTTAACCTGTTAATGAGATGAATATTAAGAACAAGAAGTTAAAGATCATTAATCCTTTAGATTCTACTGTTAATAATTTAAGCATAAAAATATTTAAAACACTAGAACTGTTGGTCTAATGGCATTAGAAGATGGAGATGTCTAGATGCGAATGGCTTAAACATAAATTTTTGAGTTCGTGAAATCCGCATAAAATTTTGGAGGAACCAAACAAGAATAGAAATGTATAACTTCATTTTCTATTCGAAAATAAGTATTTGAAAATTAATATTCTTATTACCATTTTTATATTCCCGCAGCTAATATACAAATGTTAAATAGTCAAGATTGATCTATTTTCTTCTTGATCTCAGGCTAATGTAGATGTCTAATTGTGCTGACAAGATTTAAAAAGGCAGAGTACTTGTACAGCTGTTAATACTAAAATTACAAGTACGATCAAAGCAGAGAAGAACCACCATGGCCTGTAACCATAAGTCGTGATAAACTCTAACAACAGCCCAGTAAAATCACCAATAAAATCGCCCCATAGAAGACGATGTCTAACAAAAGCCAGACGTTTCTGCCACTTCTTATGGTAACCATTAATGGATTTAGCAGCAATATCTATAGATTCGTACCTGGGAATTTCTGTGGGCGTCACCATCCAATTCCAAAGCTGAGCGATCTCTCCATCATTTCCAAGCTTGGGAGCATATTTCCAGGGCAATCAAGTTTCTGAGTATCACTTCTGATCTGTCATCTACTTTGAACTCGGGCAAATACAATGTGGAATTATTCTTGTCAAACTTAATTTGTTTGATTCCACCGTCCAGTTTCTTGAATTTCATTCGTCCCCTTCTTAGCTCCCCTATAGATGGAACATGTCCTTCTGTCTCATCTGGTGTCTGGGATAGAAAGTTCATAATAGAGTACAAAATGTCAAAGATGAAGTTCTTAATGTAGTCCAAAATGACTAATATAATCCCCAATATGAACAACATGAGAAAAACTGGAAAGAAAATTAGTGCAAATAGCCATTTCATCCGAAGCTTCAATAATTTAGTCCAACGGGAAGATCGCTTTGGATCGGCGACCGGGCTGTCAACAATGTAGTCATGAAGTAGTTGCAAGATATGAGTATCTTCGTTGTATTCCAGATCCCACTCACGCGCGGGTGGTATTTTGATGGGAGATAACATTGTAAGTGCCGACTCAAGCCAGACATAATCAGTTGATCTCTCAATATCATTGATGATTTTCTTCAAAGCCCAGAACGTACTTGATTTTCCATCTTGAGCATGTCTTTCACAATTTCTGTCAACAGAGGATGATGTCGGTTCCTGCTAAGAATACTATCCATGAAAGTCGACTTCTCTGCATCTTCACTCCTTTTCGCTTTATGATCTGCATTTTATCCGAGTCTGTGGAGGACTTCGAGAACAAAACAGGCATCCATCACCATCATCCACGCCAGTACTCCTTCACTGCTCAGTTTAATTTCTTTAGCATAGCTTTTCTTTATTCTGTCCTGTTTATCTTTTCCCTTAAACTTCTCAACTACTGATTTTAAACCTTCACTAGTGCTTCCATTTTCGATGATGATTTTACGATGCATCTTCGTTGCCACTTCTGACTTGAGCAATTCAATGTCATCATTCAATACATCTCTTTTTCGGAAATGGTAAGGCCCGAAGGAGATTACATGGGGGTGATAGAAAACCCTATCAGTCGATTTATGGAAGAGAGATTTCGGAACGGTATGAATGAGACCACGGTGCGATATATCTGATCTGCTTTCCTCCCCTAAACTTTTTTCAACCTCAACAATCCAGTCGGAGTCTTTTCTCTCCTTTTTCCCCATCTTCGAAGAGAACATGAGAGAAAGGTTCAACTGCCTAAGCAAATTGAAGATGTCCTCGCTTCCTTAACCCAGCGGATGCTCGTGGAGGTGGAACCTTGACGCTGGATCACACATTGCCGAGCTAGGTATGAGCGCGCATTAAAGAAAACAGACCAGAGCAAATTTCTTTTTCTTCTTTAAATACCGCACATGGGCGAGGTCCGAGCTCACCTGCGGTCTACATCAATCTTAATTTCACTGCTCATCTGAGATACGACGCTTAGAAGTGGCTCCAATGAGAAGGAATCTCACATCAATAAGGCCCCGTTTGGTTGGGGAAGATGAATTTTTCTCATAATCAGGTTATCTGATAACCAGGTTTTCGAAAACTTGGTTATGTATTTTAGGAAGATAGTTGGACCGTTTGGTTGACACAGAAGATGAATTTTCAAATCCATATTCTGCGTTTGGTTGCCAATTTAGAAATTGGAATTGGAACAGAATATGACTAGGAATATCTTTTTGTTGCGTTTGGTTGTTCATTTTGTAATTGGAATTAGAATTTGATGTAAATTTTTTTAATCTTATTTAATTAGTGAAAGACAAGGATTAGAATGAGTAAAGTATTAATATTTATGATTTAATTTATTTATAATTAGACTACATTATTATTATTTTTTATTCTTGAATATTCACAGTTTTATTTTGTTAGTCAATAATAAATAAAATGATTATTATTTTTTATTTTAATTCTATTTATTAGCAAATAAAAGTAAAAAATAATCACACATGCAATCATTTGTACGAAGTTATTTTTTGTCCCATTGTTGAAAATTGTGATCATATATATTATATATTTTTGAAAAATTGTGTAAGACAAATTTATCGTCGAATTGAATTTATTGTCAAGTTCATCCGAACTTCATAATTGTCGAACTCGAATTGAAACTTGAACCTTGTGACTTAGCCGCTAAATATGTGTGTTTGTGTCCTCTCTCTATCCCTCCCTGTGTTTGTGTTCATCCACGTGATTTGGCAGAAGGATTGGACATAATAAATGTTGTTTATGCAGATGAATTATTGCCTACACTATATGAGAATTCTCGCATCTCTTAAGACTAGTTGCCGACACAGAGAGAGATTGTGAGGTGTGTTGTGGCTCTTGGTCGGTATCTTCAGAATCCATTGGCCGTGGTTGCAACATTATATAGTCTTGGCAAAGAAATATTATCATTGAAGCTTCATTCACTGGAACATTTCCTTACTCCAGATGAAAAGTATGAAGCTGTTGAGCAGGTAATAGTTACAGCAACCAACTGTAGAGGCTATGAAGCGACTTGTCTTTATAAATGCTATTGGTTTTTTTAAGGGTTAGAGGGAATGGACAAGCAGCATCCGAAAACCATGTTATGGATCCATTGGATGATACTAGAATTCATCCAAAGTCATATGAATTTGCTAAGAAAATGGCTAAGGACATATATTGTGAAGAAGCTGGACATGATATAGATGATATGGATGAGGAAACACAAGAAATGACTGTTGAGCATGTCAAAAAATATCCTGATCTGTTAAATGCCCTTGATATTGATGAATATGCTAGAAGTGTGGAGCAATGGACATCCAATAAAAAGCAGGAAACCCTTGCTGACATAAAGAGTGAATTGTAACATGGATTTCAGGATTTGAGATCGCCATATAAAGAGCCATCCTAGGATGAGGAATTTTATCTACTGACTGGAGAAAATGAAGAGACCCTGTTAATGGAAAAAATTGTCTCCGCAGAGTCCAAAATCATCGTATAATTTGTGATCTGGAATCAAGCTTGACATGAATAATATTGAAAGAGGAGCTTTCTGATGATCAAGATATAGATCCTTTAGAAAAAATTGCAGAAGGTAGCATCCTTACCTATTGGGTGAAAACTATGACAAAAGTGAAGTACCTAGTTGAGTTAACTTGCAAAGAGAGTTCACTAAAGAATGATAACTATCAAGGTGAATAGGATAAGGATAAGGAGGTTAAGGATCCATATTTTGCGGAAGAGGATTCCATTTCACGAAGTGAACAAGAGAATGAAACCATTAAGTTCCTAATAGATAAAGAGCCAGGGGAGAGTATTATCCGTCCAAGCTTGAAAGGGCCTACTCACTTGATTCTAACACTAAACATTTTCAATGGAGTTTATGCACACAAGGATATTGTGGAGGGAGGAAAAGACCAAAAGAATTTTGCTAGCTATCTTCGACTTGGAAAATACTTTCAATTGGGGAGGAGACATTTGAAGATCTTGATGAGGTCATAGACAGATATATATTCAAGAGAGGATAAGATATTTCAGTATTTCATTCTACTATTTGGTGAGTCATAAAACACACATCAACAGACACCTTTCTACAGATGCAGGAACACACAAGCTCCTCTCTCTCTTTCTCACTCTCTCCCTCTGTCCCTCCGTCCCCCCTTCTTATCCCACACTCTCTGCCCCTCTATGTATCTCTCCCTTTTAATAAATTTATTAAGTTAGTTAATTATTCAACAAAATATGCAACTAAAATTTTACGTGAAATATTATATAGGAAAAAATATACCATTTTACATTCACATACATTAAACATTTGATGATAACTTTAACAAGAAAAATGATGCTTTGTTAATAAATGCTCTTAAAAAATGTGGAATTTTGGCAACATAGATTTTACATGCAATTTTTAAAAAAAGATCATGAAAATCATTAATCATATAAATCATATTTTAACATCATGAAATTCTAATAATGAATTTGACATAATTACTACAATATGAAAACTTGCTAACTTGATAGAACAATATCCATGATTTGATGGTGGTGTGAAAACACACCGTTAAACACGAAAACATTGAGAAATCCACGATGTATGCCTTTATGCCCCACATTCGACGACACACCGTTACATATGAAAACACTAAGAAATCCACGATGTATGCCCTTATGCCCCACATTCGACGGCAACCCTCTCACGCTGCTCAATCTTCCCATTACTGTTTGTACTGTTAGATGGTCAATCTTGCATATATGAACTAAACATGCTTGAAAAATTAAAACCTGATTTTTTTTTAATGGAATACACCAAGGAGTGGCATCAGAAATATTGATCGTTTACAAACACAGTAAACAATCATCAGATAGCTCATTTTTTATCAGCATGTGTGGTCTTGCAATATTAGCAAATCAAGAGCAATAAAAAAATACAAGAGAAAGACCCTTTATCAATACCATTGACAATCTTGTCAAGAAGCACGTACATAGGAAACCAAATTGTGGAAAAAAAAAAAAAAAATTTAAAAAATATCCAAACAAATTAGGAATATACATATAACATGGGACAAAATCATGACTGTACAATCATCTACCAAAAATCCTCAATATTTTTGATAATCTTGTCAACGAGAACATACATAAGAAATCAAATAGGGACAAAAAGACAAAAAAATAAAAACATATGCAAGCAAATTAGGACTATAGATATAACATAGGACTGAATCATGAACTATACAATCATCTAGCAAATCACATTTCTATATGCTTTCAAGTTCTACAATTGAGCATTCATCATTTTCCACTCCTTGTGTATTCCACATATGTATGGTTCAAATATAACTCTAATTAACAATGCAATGAACAACTATACCAAACTTTTACGAGATCATAAACTACGTGTTGTGAGAGATCAATGCAATACCATTAAACAAAGCCAACTAACCCTCTGGAATTATTTCACTTGCCAATCGTGTGAATGCCAATGAAATGAACAACTAAACAATGTACTAACCAATGCCAATCATGTCAATGAAATGAATGACTAAACTATGCATATATCAAGTATGTATACATACGTACATACATGTGTGAACATACATATGCGCAGACATACATACATACACACATACATATATACATACACATGTACATACATGTGTACATACATACGCACGTACATACATACATACGCACATACATGCACACATACATACATACATGCTTAGCAAAATAGAAAAAATGTGCTCAGTAATGATTTCCAATATAGTGTTGTGACAGATCAATGCAATACCATTACACAAAGCCAATTAACCATCTAGAATGACTTCACATGCCAATCGTGCAAATGCCAATGAAATGAACAACTATCCTACATATTGACCAATGCCAATCATGTCAATAAAATGGATGACTAAACTATGCATAGATCAAGTTTGTATACATACGTACATACATGTGTGTACATACATATGCACATACATACATACATACGTACATACATGTGTGTGCATACATATGCACATACATACATGCATACGTACATACATGTGTGTACATACATACATATGCATATACATACATACATGCTTAGCAAAATAGTAAAAATGTGCTCAGTAATGAGTTCCAGTATAGTGTTGTGAGAGATCAATGCAATGCATAGATCAAGTATGTATACATGCGTACATACATGTGTGTACATACATATGCACATAATACATACATACGTACGTACATACATACATGTGTGTACATACATACTATTTGTTTCAAATCTGTTTAGCAAAATAGTCAATATGTGCTCACTAATGAATTCCAGTATAGTGCTGTGACAGATCAATACCACTGAAATGGACAACTAAACTTTGTAACAGTTTCTTGCCAGTAATGAGTTCTAGTATAGTGCTGTGAGAGATGAATGCAATACCATATAAATAGAGCCAATTCATAAGCTATGTATAGATCAATGGCAATCATGGCTTTTATCTAGACATAATCAATATGTGTTCAATAATGAAATTTACAAGTATATCACTAGCTTTTATCTATACATAGCTAACCTATACATAGTTTATCATGGTTCTATTTCTATCTGCTATCTGCTTAGCATAGTCAATAGATGTGGTAACTATTTGTTTCAAATATATTTAGCAAAATAGTCAATATGTGCTCAATAATAAATTCTAGTATGGTGCTATGAGAGATCAATACCAGTGAAATGAACAACTAAACTTTGTAACAGTGTCTGGCTGTTTGTGTCAAATCTGTTTAGCAAAATAGTCAATATGTACTCAATAATGAATTCCAGTATGTGCTCATGTGATCACTTGTATATATCATAATGCCAATCATAATAGCAAAACATGGCAATCATGCTTTTATCTATACATAGTTGACCTATACATAGTTTATTATGGTTCAAATCTGTTTAGAAAAACAGTCCAATATATGCTGTAACAGTTTGTTTAGAATCTGTTTAACAAAATAGTAAATATATGCTCACTAATGACTTCCAGTATAGTGCTGTGAGAGATCAATGCAATACCATTAATCAAAGTGAATCATGCCAATGAAATGAACAACTAAACTATGGATATATCAAGTATGTATAGATCCATGTAAAATCATTCAACATACTTATGACATCATAAACTATGTACAGATCAATGCAATACCATTAAACGCAGCCAACTCATAAACTATGTATGGATACATGGAAGATCAATGGCAATCATAGCTTTTATCTATACATAGTTGACATATACATAGTTTATCATGGTTCAAATCTGTTTAGCAAAACAGTCCAATACATGTTATAACAGTTTGTTTAGAATCTATTTAACAAAATAGTAAATATATGCTCACTAATGACTCCCAGTATAGTATTGTGAGAGATCAATGCAATACCATTAATCAAAGTGAATCATGCTAATGAAATGAACAACTAAACTATGGATATATCAAGTATGTATAGATCCATGCAAAATCACTCAACATACTTATGACATCATAAACTATGTACAAATCAATGCAATACCATTAAACGCAGCCAACTCATAAACTATGTATGGATACATGGAAGATCAATGACAATCATGGCTTTTATCTATACATAGTTGACATATACATAATTTATCATGGTTCAAATCTGTTTAGCAAAACAGTCCAATACATGCTGTAACAGTTTGTTTAGAATTTGTTTAACAAAATAGTAAATATATGCTCACTAATGAGTTCCAGTATAGTGTTGTGAGAGATCAATGCAATACCATTAATCAAAGTGAATCATGCCAATGAAATGAACCACTAAACTATGGATATATCAAGTATGTATAGATCCATGCAAAATCATTCAACATACTTATGACGTCATAAACTATGTACAAATCAATGCAATACCATTAAACGTAGCCAACACATAAACTATGTATGGATACATGGAAGATCAATGACAATCATGGCTTTTATCTATACATAATTTATCATGGTTCAAATCTGTTTAGCAAAACAGTCCAATACATGCTGTAACAATTTGTTTAGAATCTGTTTAACAAAATAGTAAATATATGCTCGCTATTGACTTCCAGTATAGTGCTGTGAGAGATCACTAATTAAATAGTCAAAATGTGCTCAATAATGAGTTTCAATATAGTGATGTGAGATTAATATAGTTTCAGTTTAGTGCTATTAGAGATTAATGCAAAACCATTGAATAGAGTAATCGTGCAGCATAAGTCATTGCAATCCAGTTAGTAGCTGAAATGGCTAAATGGTACCAAATGTCATTGCAATCCACTCCACTCTCTCCACCTCATCCATCATCAAGAACCCTTTGGCTCTTTCACATTGAAGCACGAAGGTATCATGTGCTTTCACGAAAATTGCTCGACTCAGTTCAGGGACAGCTTTGAGAGTAGTATATGCAGCAGTCAAAATATTATCATGATTTCGCATATCACATCCAATGATGCAGCCAAAGATGTCTTCTTCCTCTTTCCCCTCCTTGATGATGATGGTGGAGGAGTCCCTCTACCACTTGCACTTGACTGATTGGAATGATATAACTCTTCATCAATATCTGGTTGGCTGTCAAGAGGTGTACCACAATTGGTATCATCCTCATCAAGCACATTAAATGCATCGTTCATAGGGTGCCCTTCTTCAGCATCAAGGGGTGTTGTAGATGCGAACCCTTTAGCAATGTCATTACCGACAATTACAGCCAACTCATTGAAATATTGGAAAGGTGACCTCTTATACATTTTTGCATTTTTGAATTCTCTCCTCTACATATAAGCATTAATAGATGGATTAGGTTGTAAGTTTTTCATTATTAAAATAAGAAGGGAAAATCTCTTCAATGAAAAGAGTACAAAGATCATCCTACCTTCAAAAGGTCATCCCACACTGAATCCTCAGCATCCACAGTTTGAGTTTCTTCATTCCAAGCTAACCCACTTGTATTTTTCAAGTCCTTCATTACTTTATATCCTACTTTCCATGTTTCTAGCTTATTCTTAAAATGATCTCATGACAGATTCGAGTTCATTGCTGCATTGAATGTCCTCTCTATCGCAGTCCACTCCTCTTTTTTAAACCCACCTTCACCTTTTCGTCCGAGATGGACTTTTTCAAGGAGCAAGTCTAAAAACTTGCGTTCCATCGATTTTGTGCACATTTTCTTCTTTGAAGAAGAAGATTTGTTGCTCACAGCGAGGGATCCATCTATATCACTCAAAGTAATGGGAGAACACATCTGGTTCACATGATCAGATCCGTCCATGCTCATCATGAGCTCGGTATATGCCATTGTGTACTCCTTCTTGTATTTCATTTAAATTTGAAGTAGAAAATCGTTAACTATCAATTTGTAATACGTCATAATGAAACAAGGCTAACATATTGAATAGGTAAACGTATTACGATTTAAAGTAATCATATGACTGAAATTGAAAGTTATTGCTCTTTAAATTTAAATGGAATGCAGCAAGTAGTAACATCAGAAAAATAGGATTTTCAACGAATTCGTTTTTCTCTTCTTACTAGTGGGCTTATGATCTTCATCATTTGGTACTCCTTGCTGTATTTCATTTAAAATTGAAGATGATAAACTTTAAATATCATTTTTTAATACATCCTAATGCAATGAGGCTAACATTTAATAAACTTGAAAGAATTTAACTGAAGATGATACACATTTTAAGCAATAATTGATGATAACACATCAACATCAAAAAAACTACCAGTAAGACAAAATGGTGATATCAATGGCAAGTAAATAGTCATGAGCCCCATTATGAAGCATGTTATTGTACTTTCTCAATGCAAAGATGTATAATAATTGTGCTTTCTTGCATTTAAATCAATGTAATCTATATTTCAAGTTGAATTGTGTATTGCAGATATGATCAACAATTTTTGTACATAATGTAGGTGTGAAATTGAAAGTTAACATTCTTTTTATTTAATTAGAATGTAGCAAAGACTAATATCAGAATAATGAAATCACACACCATCATTGTATATGCATACATCAATTTAATCATATAAAGCACATTGCCTTCTAATAAATCATTTATTCTCGAGATCTATAATCTTCCCACATCCTATTTGCTATATCTTCTCGAAATTGGGCCCACTCATTTCTATCCTCCTGAGACAACCCATATGTCTCAAGAAGTGGCACCTCTATCCCATCACGCTCATCTTCCTCTTCAATAGCTTCTTTTGATGAAAGGCCATCCTCTATCGTAATGAAATTGTGAAGTATGCAACATGCTAAAACAATATAGGATTGTGTCATGATATCATAAGACGTTGCATGTCTTAAGATTGGAAAATGCTGCTTCAGAATACCAAATGTACGTTCTACTGCATTTCTAAGAGAGGAGTGTCGATGGTTGAACAACTCATGTGCAGAGTTTATTGGGTTTTCTCTTGACCACTCTTTCAAGTGGTAGCATGTACACCGATAAGGAGTGAGAAATCCAAGTGCATTTGGATATCCAGCATGCACGAGATAATATTTTCCTATATAAAGAAAGTATATTGTCAATACTTGAACCATTTAGCATAACCTTGAGTATATTAAAATGTGATTTTTCTTACCAGGGGGAACTACAAGTGGATCTGATCTAGATAGAGCTTGAGGCTAGAACACGGCTATCTACAGCAGAGCCTTCCCAACCAACAAGGCAATACTGAAACTTACAATCAAAGGAACAGACACCCATAACATTTTGCGATAGGTTCCCTTTTCTATCACGATATTTACCCTGTATGTCGACATCAACTCGCACTGGAATATGGGTACCATCGATGGCTCCAATGCAATCCTGTGGGATATGATACACTGATCAAATGTATGCTCAAGTAATAATAAGATAAGGACAACATTCTAGACAATAAATTTTTAATAATGTGTGATTTACCTTGAAGAGTGGTTCAAAACGATCCTTCCCACTAATTTCAGGAGGAGTGCCTGGACTAGGTGGTATGAAGTAATCTCTGTGAAGGGCTAAGATAGCCATCAAAACCTTGTGGAAGTACCGACTGACTATCTCTCCTGAGTGCCCAAAGATATGGGCAATCTTGCGGTTCCTTAGATTGTGCCCAAGGGTGTGGAGGAACATCACTAGTTGTTCCTCTAACTTCAAGTGGATTGTATCTCTCAAGCTTCCTTTCAGCCTCAAAATACGAGCTAGAGAAAAGAAGGCTGCCCTACTCATCTGAATCTGATCATGACAATCCACCTCATTCGAATGAATAATGTCTCTACAAAAGGAATTTCCTTTTCTTATTCGTTTACCCATTTGACTACCTTCTCGGGCTACTAGTACTTTGGCTATGCCAACAAAAGCAAAAAGAATTGTGAGAATGCGAGTGTACGTGGTCTTCCTAACTATGCTTCCTTAGACCTCTATACTCTCCATAGGATCCATCAATGACCTGAAAGGTGGACAATTTAAACACTATCAGTTAGGAAATATCAACTCTCACCTATCGAGATACAACATGATTATTTGCTAGCCTCATTGCATTAAGAAGTCAATTATTTATTCAAATACAGCAAGGAGTACCAACTACCGAGGATCATAAGCCCATAAAGAACAAATTACAATGTGTCATTATACTCCATGTAATCTATCTATACCGATGAAAGCATAATATTGATTCCATTTGTCTATATGTATACACACATGGATGTATATATGTATGTGCACACACATGTATGTATGCATGTATGTACGTACACACACACATGTATGTATGCATGTATGTACGTACACACACATGTATGCATGTGTGTATGTACATACACACACATGAATGTATGTATGTATATATGCATTTATGTACGTACACACACACATGTATGCATGCATGTACGTAGACACACACATGTATGTATGCATGCATGTACGTACACACACAAGTATGTATGTGTGTACGTACACACACACACATGTATGTATGCATGTACACACATGTATAAATGTACAGACACATGTATGTATGTACACATACACATGTACAAACTATAACTTGAATTTGGGCTTTTATGAATGTGTTTTAATAAATCGTCGGGTCCGCTGAAACTGAGGCTTGTCTTTTAGAAGATGAAAAGTAGCATAGTTGGCAATGGGAATAGAGTTTCTTTCTGCATTGATCTATACATAGTTTGAAATCATGGCTTTTATCTATACATAGTTTATGACCTCATAAGTATGTTGAATGATTTTGCATGGATCAATACATACTTGATATATCCATAGTTTAGTTGTTCATTTCATTGGCATGATTCACTTTGATTAATGGTATTGCATTGATCTCTCACATCACTATACTGGAACTCATTGGACTATTTTGCTAAATAGATTTGAACCATGATAAACTATGTATAGGTCAACTATGTATAGATAAAAGCATGATTGCCATGTTTTGCTATTATGTTTGGCACTATAATATATACAGGTAATCACATGATCACATACTGGAATTCATTATTGAGCACATATTGATTATGTATAGATAAAAGCCATGATTGCCATTGATCTATACATAGTTGATCCATACATAGTTTATGATTTGGCTCTATTTAATGGTAGTGCTTTCATCTCTCACAGCAGTACACTAGAACTCATTACTAGCAAGAAACTGTTACAAAGTTTAGTTGTTCATTTCACTGGTATTGATCTCTCACAACACTATACTAAAAGTCATTAGTGAGCATATATTGACTATTTTGTCAAACAGATTCTAAACAAACTGTTACAGCATACATTGGACTGTTTTGCTAAACAGATTTGAACCATGATAAACTACGTATAGGTCAACTATGTATAGATAAAAGCCATGATTGTCATGTTTTGCTTAATTGGCACTATGATATATATAGGTAATCACATGAGCACACACTGGAATTCATTATTAAGCACATATTGAGCACATATTGATTATGTATAGATAAAAGCCATGATTGACATTGATCTATACATAGTTGATTCATACATAGTTTATGACTTGACTCTATTTAATGGTATTGTATTAATCTCTCATAGCAGTATACTAGAACTCATTACTGGCAAGAAACAGTTAGAAAGTTTAGTTATTCATTTCACTGGTATTGATCTCTCATAGCACTATACTGGAATTTATTAGTGAGAACAAGTTTATGACTTGGCTCTATTTAATGGTATTTCATTCATCTCTCACAACAACATACTAGAACTCATTACTGGCAAGAAATTGTTACAAAGTTTGGTTGTTCATTTCACTGGTATTGATCTCTCACAGCACTATAGTGGAATTTATTAATGAGAACATATTGACTATTTTGTGAAACAGATTTAAAACAAATAGCCAGAAATTGTTACAAAGTTTAATTTTTCATTTCACTGGTATTGATCTCTCACAACACTATACTCAAATTTATTAGTGAGCACATATTGACTATTTTAAAAACAGATTTGAAACAAAAAATTACCACATATATTGACTATTTTGAAAACAGATTTGAAACAAATAGTTACGTTTGAATGAACCAAAAAAACATAAAAAAATCCAGTATGCAAAGGTGGGTGTGAGAGGAATTTCGTTTACCGCCGCCGCTGTTCAAAGTGGAGAAGAGAAATCGTGGAAAATGCCACAGCCACAGAAAACCCACAAACCAGAAACCCTCACAAACCACGACCACAGAAAACCCACAAGCCCAACAAACGCAGCAAACCAAAAACCCTCGCCTTCGCACAATAGAGCACAAAAACAATACAACCGTCATCTTCCAAAAAAACCCAATTTGTTCTTCCAAAAACCTAAGGCAGATTTGGCGGACGTGACGATTTATTCAAACGCATTCATAAAAACCTAAAACCTGGTTTTCATTTCAACTTCCACCTATTTCTTGGAAGAAATTTCTTCCAATTTTTGAGCGAAATTGGCAGACGAAACCCGAAACTGGGTTATGCATTTGATGAACCAAACACCATCATTTTCTTCCATAACCCGGTTTTGGTGCTGAAAACCCTATTCTGCAGCCGGTATTCCCATAACCAAACGGGGCCTAAATGCTCAACATGAAAAATGTGAGATGGAGAGAATACTAATACTTCCATCTAAGGGTGGTGTAGGGGCAAGTTAAGCTCCAAGACAAGTTGTCTATCTCTAAATTTTTGGGGCTCTCCATGTAGCAACATATTTGCACCATGATTAAAAAACATATTGCTAACAAATAATAACAAATAATAGTATGTTAGTAATTATGTTATTTAATTTTAAGTGTTGGCAAATTACTTACATATATTAATACAATTAGCTAACATAATTGATAACATACTATTATTTGTTAGCAATATATTTTTTAACAAAGTGCAAATATGCTGCTATGTAGACCATGCCAATTTTTTTCCATATCATACATAAATAGTACTTAATAATACTTGCCAATGTACTTTGTATAGTCATGGGGTGTCAAAACATGTGACTTGTGTGGATGCAAATAATGAGCTTAAATGATGCAAATCACGAAGAGAAACGTGAATTTATCTTGACATTTTTTACTAGCCAAGCTAACCTTAGCAACAAAAATAATGACTACTGACTATTAACCGTGTGTTGACTATAAATAGCTTTCCCACTCATCATGTAGTAATTGTACTTAATTAACTGGAGTGAAAGGTCTTAGGTTTAAAATTTTGTAGGGATAGAACAAACTCGTGTCATTTTCCAATATTAGCATTCAGATTAATTAAAATAGAATGTGTTGTGACTATAAACAACTAGTTTCTTTGAGTGTTCTTAAAGAACTCGTAGCCTTACACATAGCTACGTCCACATACATTGGGTTTTTGATTGACTTTTTGGACATTCCAGGTATGATACATTTCATTTATTTTGAATAGTGTTGTATGGTTTCAATAATGTTGAATATATTATTGTATCTTCTTCTATTTTATAGGGTAGTATCTGAATATTTTCAAACATTTTCATCCATCGTCTAGGTTATTCATAATTAAGTTAATAATTTTTGTTAGAAATGTGGTTAAATCAGCTTGCTAACAAATAGGGTTTTGGTTGTATATTTTGTAGGTTATTCATATTTCTTTTAATGTTCTTGAAAAATTAATGTGTTTGAATCAAGTTGACAACAAATTGGGTTTCAACCAGAAATTTGATATTTTTTTGTCCTTAGATAAATTTACTCATTTCCCTTCACCCTCTATGTTATTGATAATGCAGTCAATGGTTAGGGTTTGTATATTTATGGTTTTGTTCTGACGATTTTGTTTTGATGTTTTTTTTCTATTTCTATGTGTTATGAACAATAGGTTTGACTATTTTAGGAGAAATGGTTGGCTTATGCATAAAATTGCAACGATTAACTAGTTAATTTAGTAATAACATGTATGTAGCATCAAAAAATTTCTTCCAAAACTACTTATACTTGGATTGATTTGTAGGGGTTCAGTAATTAATTTGATTAGGTGCATTACGTCTTCAATAATTTTTTAATAAGCTCCAATTCTTTATGTAAAAAGAATTAACACATTCTTATCTTTGTTTACATTGTTTTCCTATTATTTATATATTTCTTGCATGCCTATTAAAAAGAAATAGAATGAATAATAGATATGTCTTATAAGACACATATCTTGCAAAGAAGCAATTTAAGGTTAACTAAATTTATAAGGAAGCTTTAAAGGGAAGGAATTGTTAGTATATAAGACATATAAGTAAAATATATGGTAATTTGAAACATCTAATAAAAAAAATATGAATCCTCTCGTACACAATTTACCCCATGCTCTTCTTTAATGTAATTTATGTTTAATTAGTATGTATTGTGGTGCATGTTTCAACATAATTCATTAATCAATGCTATATGGGCATAAAGAAAATTATGAACCAGGTGCATGTATAAATGGAGAGTCAAAAATAGATGCTTGCTAGATGTTATTTGATTGATTATTGTTGTTTAGTGGGATTGTTGAGTATACAGTTTTATCTGGCTTCATTTCCAAAATAATAATGCAATCTTATATCAATGATACAAAAAAAATTAAAACTGTTATATCCAATCATAAATTCAAAGATAAAGTGAAAAATCGATCTATAAAATGAGACATGGCCTACAAAAACAATTTAGATATCCATTGAGAACTAACCATTAGCTCATGTTCCCATGCTATAGAAAAGAAAACTAGGTGGAAGAGATTAGCTGATGTTTCCATGCTACAAAAAAGAAAATTGAGAGGAGGAGAGTGCAAAAGTTGCAAAAAGAAGTATAAATTCAAAGCAACCATAACAGGGGTTAAAACAATAGAGCAATATTAACTGATACCTAACGTTCAATAAAGAGTAAATAAAAATGATCACACACTATGTATGATAAAATAATATTTGATCTTTAAAATAAGGTAGTAGAGAATAAATTCAAAAAAAAAATATTAAAAGAGCACGAGATTCACAAAATGAGGTTTTCAAGGTGAAGCAATCAAGAACAAGCTCAGAGAAAGGTATCAAATCTACATGACAGTGGATGAGCCATCTTGGAAAACTTCAGGTTATTATAGAATAATTTAATCATCATCATCATCATCATCATCATGCTTTGGCCCGCAATATAGTAAAGAGACAATATTGTTAGGCTATGTCACTACCCAAAGTATTTTGATCACTTGATGCTTCCCTTATATGAAGAAAAAGAAAAATCGTTTAAGAGTATGGAAACATACATATGTAAATTCGAGTAACAAAGGATGTCCTTGACCTCTACGGGTCCAAAACCCCATTTGCAAAAATGATTATCAATACAGAGACATCATGGCTCACTGAGAATGGAAACCAAGACTTAGATGGTCACGGTTACTATCCAATAACAATAAAATTGATAGATCATGACAAAGTAGGTGTTGGGGTATGAATTTGGATTCATAGTCCATCATATCCAACCCTTGTAAATAGCTCATATGTAGCATTATTTAGAACAAAGTGCCACCCTTACATATCACATACTAAGGAAGAAATTAAGTTTGAAAAAATAAGTCAACTTTGACTATTTTACACTTTTAATTTAGGAATCAAGTCTCAATGTGTGATGTTTACATGTCGTCTAAAAGAAACCTTGATTTCTCTTTATTACAAGATGAAACATAAGTTATGATTGAATTGTATATTGTATGGGAAGATAGTCAATATTCTTTTGTAGATTCACATATGCTAAAGTTTCTCAAAGACATCTAGTGAATCAAGAGGGAATAACAAGACATGAAAGTCAAGACTAGGTGATGGTGATTGTGGAGTGTTTGATAAGGTGTTGATGTGTAGAGGAGTTGCATCATAAAAATTACTACTCACTATCAGACTGTCCATTTAGAGATGGCTTGAGAGTGTTCCTTAAAATATAGAGGCATGCTAAATTTAAGGAAACTAGGTTGATCTAAATTAGTCCCAAAGATCCCAGATTAGAATGGAACCTATGTATGCTTATTGTTTATTGGAAAAATTAATGGGACCCAAGAGGGAGCATTCACATGGGTATTGGCTAAATCCCAAATTAAAATGTCAAGCATGTAACAGATGTTTGAAAGAAAGGCTAAGTGTTCCCTTCAGAAGAGATGTATTTTAGTTTAGAGTTTAGACATTGCCATTCACATGTTCTCTAACATGATGTTGCTAAAGATGAGATTTTTTGGAAGAAATTTCACATGAATACATATGTTGATAATCAACAATGACAGGTGTGGATAAAGACTATAGGTGTTGAGACATCCCTACTATTCAACAATTAGGAGTGCTATAACTGTTAGGTAGAAAATATTGACACATGTCTTCAAGTAAAGCACATGAAGTCTTCTTATTACCCAACATAGAGTTCATGAGTTTATAAGAGTTTAATCAATCATTGAATCTAGGATAAGTGAGAATAAATAATTAGAGGAGACAATAGAAAACAAATGAATTGTAAGTATTAAGAATTGGGAATATCACAGCCTCTACTATAAACTATTTGTAACATTAACTGGCTATCCATTGTTCTAAAAAATATCAGATTTGTATAATGTAAACTTAAATCAATAAAACATCATAATAATATCCAAACAAGTTTGACACTAGGATTTAATATTGAAACCCAATTTGGGAAAAACCACTAGGAACATGTCACCAATTTTCACTCTTCTGAAGTGAGCCATCTTAAGAGCCAACCATATCAAATGGTACAATGCACACTATTAAATGTGACCTTGTTAAAGGATTTAATCACCCTATTAGGAGTGGCATTGCTAGAGGACTTTAGAAAATTCCATTAGAATGTCACCTGGTTAACTAGACTATTAGGTCCAGGTATGACTATTAGGTCAACCTTGATTAAAGGTTTTTAAATTACTATTCACAATGGTTAGAAAGTAAAAAGAGGTTTGATCTATTAAGTACAACTCACTTTGCATGTTCAAATCTCTCTTCAACTTCTCATACCGATTCACTATCTAGCCTCCATTATCATATCATTCTCATATTCACTTGACAACCCTTTAAGAAATCAACCTTCACTTCTTCTCAACTCAATTAAGCCTTCTTCTTAGATTCGTAAGTCAAAAAAATGAATAACAACTTCAACTCTCTTCCACGCATGCTGAAAGTTCACCTCTATAGCTCCTTAAATAGGTACTTATGATAATTTTCCACTTAATCAATACTGTAGATCTTAGGGGTCATTATTTGATCTATCAAATGCAATGTATGTAATAGCAATTATATTTATCTCTTCTTTTCTAGAAACTTCTATTGGCAATATGGCTAGGTACAATGAGATAGAGTTGTCATTTGTGGCAACATATATCTTAGGATGAGATGGCATAATATATTGTTGAAGATTCTACAATTAGAGACACAAAATTGTCTAAGTATTAGATAGTTTCTCTAGCAGCACAAATATAGTTTTTGGGATAGTGAAGGCTATAGATATATTTGGTACCTATGAAATTAAGGAAAGGTATATTAGAGTGTCATGATGACGTAATTGTTGCAAGCTAGAGTTGTCAATGCACCAAAATATCAACTTGTTAATGCCTGATACAACCACTAGACTTATAGAATACATGAGGTGGTTAAGCCATGTCACAAATCTCGAAGGGGAATGTTGGCAGTTAGTCCAACAATCCCCCCCTTAGTGTTACCTGAGGAGATTCGAAACCGTTACCAAGCTCTGATACGACTTGTTACAAGCTAGAGTTGTTGTTGCACCAAAAGATTGACCTGTTAATACCCAATACAAGCACTAGCCTTATAGAACATAGGAGGTGGTTAATCCATGTCAAAAATCTTGAATGAGAATGTTAGCGATTAGTCCAACAATAATTAAGTGCGTAAGTCACTATGGACAATATGGACAAAATCACAAGTGAAATACCAATTAAGGCACTATGCACAATAGAATAGAGTATAGCAGAAATAAAGGTATGAAGTGTTAAGGAATTATTTCGGTTATGAAATAATTACTTAATTTTGTAGGAATGACATCCTAGATGTTTACACTTAGTTAACATAATGTGTGATTGCATCAAGCCAACTATATAAGAGTTTTGTAAATGAAAAGAGTATAAGTAAAGAGTTGTTTTATGTGGAGTAATGTGTAAGTGTGATATATGTGATTGCAAAGTATATGATGAGTATGAAAACTATGTACAGGACATGCAAACTTGTATGAAAGATCTGTGATGTGAATTTTGATGTTTGATCAGGCTATGCAAAGTACAATAGTCACACTGAAGGAGTTTTTGTATCTATCTCTTTAGTATAATTGCACTATATTGTATAATTGTATGTTAGGGTAGTGGGCTCTTACTCCATACAATTGTAATTATAATACCAACTCCTAATAGGGTTGAGGCTTTTAATAGGGCTTAGTCCTTTAACAAGGACCGAGACACTATATGTAATTCATAGACTAATAGGGTCAACATCCTTAACATTATTCTTTTGTTTAGTAGTTCATTTTGTGGGTACCAGTCCCACCAAGGTTTCCCTAGCTAACAAATAATGGTGTTATGAGTTATTTTTGTGTATGGTTTTATTTTCTATTTAGCATTGTTGGTTTACTTTTATATTTAGGTTGCAAAGTAATTTTAATAATATGCAGTTGTGGGAAAAGGTTTATAAAATATTGATTCACCCCCCCACCCCCCTTATCAGTATTATCTATTTCTAGCAAGTGGTATCAAAGCCCAATTACTTATAAGAAGCTTAACAACTTGAGTAAGATCCCTATGGATATGGAATAGTTAAAGAGGAATCTTGAAGAAGCCCTAAAGAAAATTGATTTTCTTACATAAGAAAGAGACAACCTGAAAGAAAGGTATGAAGATTCAAAAGATTAAATTGTTGAACTAAAAGAGAAGATTGATTATGAAAAGAAAAGAAAAAGGAGTAGTCTAATGATAGTGAAGAAGTAGTAATCCTTAGGAAAGAAAATGAGATCTTCAAACATGAATTGAAAAATTGTTGAACTTCAGTTGAGTCTGAAGAGTGATGTCAGTAGGATTGAATTAGATCTGAATTTTGAGAATGTGGATCTAAGATCCCATCTGACACAAGTTACATCCTAAATAGATTATATCAAAATAGAGCATGCAAAATTAGGAAAATACAATACCATTGTGAAAGGAGAGTTAACTCAGGCTAAGTAACAATTAGAAAAATATTATTTGAGTAGTGAGAAAATTGATGAACAACTATTTTACTAGGGATCTTCTTATGATAAGACATGTCTTGGATATCTTATTGGAGAGAAATCAGCCAAGAAAACTAAATTCTGGAAAGAACTAGATCTAGCTATTGAAACCCATAGGCCTAGACAAATTGATCAGAATAGAATTGAACCAATCATATCTACAAAAAGTATCTAAATAAGTTGACCAAGTTAATCTATCTAAGAAATGTGATGAACCAAAGTGAACAAAGAAAGTTCAATCACCTAAGGAAGCTAGACATGAATTTAGAGGTAGATGTTTTATATGCAATGAAGTTGGTCATATTGAGAGAGATTGCATAGGTAAGTCGTTTAGACCTATCACTAATTTCTATTGTTACAATTGTCATGGTTTTGGACATAAAGTAGTAGATTATAAGAAACCTAAGTTTGATGGTAGTAATGGAAATAGTAGAATGTTTAGGAATACTAACCCTGTAGGTAATGAAAGAAGGAGATCAAAAAGTAGATCCAATGATGGAGAAATACCTAAAGGAGTAAGGAACCAGATTGTATGCTACAAATGTAACAACCTTGGACATATTTCAAAGAATTGTAGAGCACCAAATAATTAAAATGTAACCAATCAAACAAGGAATGCACTTGCACGGAAGTTATGCAATAACTTTGGACACACAATGAGATTTTTTAGAATGGATAGAAGAAATTTCAACAAGAATCCTAACTACAGAAGGAACAATTTAAGAGAAATGATAATGGTAGCACTAATAACCAGAAGCAAGCACTAAAAGAGCACATTGAAGAATTCAAGAAAGTGATTGTGAGAGAAAATAATCTAGAAATTTCACATAAAATTTTAGAAGAATAATATTCTCATGCACCTAAAGCAAGAATCAAATCAGCCATAGTGTGCAATTTAACTTATTTGAATTAAGCGCCCCTTATCAAAGTCAAAGCATCAGAAAGATGAAACAAAATTTCAAAGTTGAGTTGAAGTTGAAAAGTTGAGAGGAGGTAGTAAAGATCCTAAGGAAGCTTTGGTTAAGAGCACAAGTCATTCGGTGATCAAATGAAGGAGAATGAAGTCAAACAAGTTTACTAGTTAACCAAGTAGTAGTCTCACAAATTTTTGTAGATGTGAAATTAATGTGAAACTCAATTTGAAATATTTAAAGGACACGAACAAGACTTTGAGTATCATTCAATCGTGTGAAGAGTTAAGGAGAAATTTAGAGCAATTTGAAAATGAGTAAAGGAAAAATTGCAATGTTCATTGTGTGAAGTTGAAAGAGTCCTAATTCCATGAATTTGGGTATTTTGTGAAGCTTCTAAAGTGTTTGAATTAGTTAAAATGATGAATCCTACTATTAGTGATTTTAGCAAGAGGCCTAGATGTGTATTTAAGAAGCATTCATTCATATCCAAAGTTGATGATCCCTAGGGAGAATTTTTGCAAGTTCCAGAGAATGTTATTCATGTAGAGGATATGAGATCATATATTCACTACAAATTTGAGAGCATCAGAGACAATGATATTCATAAGGACCTAGATATAGTGTGCCAAGATGACTTGTCGTTTAAAAAAGAGTTCACACACCTTAAAGAACTAAACATTACAAACCATATGTTCTTTATGGACTTGGATAACCATGAATGGAAAAAAATTATTTTGAGTTGCATTCATGAAGGAATGTTCTGTGTTGGAGAGATACTTGTCATTATTGATAATATTATGATACATAGGTTAACTAGTTTGTGTAATGAGGTAAGAAACCCGATCAATGAAAAGAGTGTCAAGAAGATGCTAGAGACCAATCTAAAGAAAAAATCAAATGGTAGGAACATGAAGATTGACTTGATAAAGAAGATGGATGTGAGAGTGATCAACAAGATCATTGTCTACAAGATGAATCATAGTTCAAGATTGAACTTAGTACCTGCTAGTTTGCTACATGCATTCTATATGATGAAAACTAAGAAAGATAAGGTAAATATGTGCAACATTTTGAGGCATTAATTGCTATACAAAATTGAGAAACTCAAGAAAACTAGAGTGTGGTGTTCATGTTTTAGTCATTACTAACACACCTATTCTTCTTAGTGATGAGGAAATTCCCTAGTATACCTAATAGGAAATGGGACAACAAAAATTAGTGCACCATGAGCTTGGTGACACATCATTACAGAAGACAAACAAAGGAAAAGGTTATGGAAGACATCAATATAATGATGAAAATTTTTCTAACTACAATGATGTAGAGGTATAGGATACCACCTCACTGGTAGAGAAATACAAGGAGGACATATGTTTCGTGGTTGAAATAGATGTAACATGCATGGAGGTAGTTATACCAAGAGTCAAGCTCATAAACCCCATGGGCTATGAGTTAAATGAAGATATAGTTGAAGGATATGCAAAGATCATACTCGAGTCTGAAGAAGACAAGGATACTGCTAGATGGGGAACTTGTGCTAAAAAGATCAGAGAAGTGGAGAGAAAGCTCCATAGTAAAGATTTCAAGAAGAATGTTGAGAAGAAGATAGAATAAATTCTCAAAGAATCAAGAATGACCAAAGAAGAATTCAATGAGATAAAGGGTATATCCTTGGAGATGAAGGATAGTGGTCAAAATGAGGTGATGAAAGCTACTATTATTTCCATAGCAACACCTTTAGATGGATTAATAGTAGTAGGATCTACTTCGCATATACCTACTTCTCCCTATGCCACAATAGCTCAAGTACAATCTCGTGTTGTACAAACATTGAAGAAGTATGATGAAGAGGAGGTATAGATTGTAGAAGGTAAATCATTTATCCCTCTAGCCAAGAGAAAATAAGAAAGACTCACCAAAGTGAAACAAGAGGTTGAGTCACCTAGAAGGAAAAGGACAAAGAAAATGTCAAGTGACCCTGGGAAGAGAATAAATACATTACAAATGGTTGAATCTAATGAATCTAAAGATGAAGAGAATAGACCTACATAACAAGTAGTTGGCAAAGCAAGGAAAACCATTGGAAAGAAGCCTTTGAAGCCAAAGGTATAAAATTTGAGCAAGAAGATCATAAATGATAATAATTTCATTCAGTTAAATAATTTTTATAGCATGTATAAAAACATGGATAGAATTCAAATATATAATACAAGGAATAAGAGATTTGAATATGTACAAAGACAAATACTAGAGGACCTATATAATAGGTTGATAAATAAGAGAAGAAGAGTCATTGGTGAAGACAATAAAATCAAAGAAACTATGATCAAGAAGCTTTATGAAGTTAAAAATGATGAAGACTTGCAAGATATTATAAAGGGAATCAAGGTCTTGGTGCAAGATAAAAGAAGACATATTATTTTGATGAGAGGAAATTATGAAGAGGTAAACAAAGAGGAAAAAGAAGCTATTGTCAAATATATGACTTTTTTACCCAAGGGAGTGAGCACAAAGTTAGGGGGAGCAAGCCCTATATGTGTTGACTAGATTACTCTAGTAGAAGAAGTAGTGGAAGCTAAGGACACTCAAATGGTAGATCTATCTTCACATATCTCCATTTGAATGGATACTATGCAAATTGGCACTACAAGTGTGACACTCAACAATGGTGAAGATCCTTTCAAGGATCTTGGGCCAAACATTGTTGGTAGTTGTTGGAAATATTCATGAATATGCTAAGTTACTAAGAGGGGAGGGGTGAATCAATAACTTCTAAAACTTCTACCAATTTCAATTCTTAATCCAATAAACCATTTAGCATTTAATTCATCACATCTAATCTAATTAGAAACTAAAAATATAAAAGCATCTGCAACACTTGAACACAAAGTTTTGGTGACCCAAAAACCTTCCAAATAGAAAGTAAAATTGGGGTGGGGATGATACCAATAAACTTTAGTATTGTAGCATAAAGTTGGCCTATTAAGGCTTACGTTGATCACTTTCAATGATCTACCCTATTAGAAGCAAATAGGACTGCTAGGTCCACCTTGTAAGAGGATTTACAAACATACAATAAAGTATGCACTTGGTAAAAAGATTTAGAAAAGACTTTTAGATCTACCTTGTTAGAGGATTTTGACTGGTTCACCTGTTAGGATGAAATAGTAGATCTCTGGCTTGCAACTAAGTTTGCTGATAGAGAATCCTTATTATACTAATCACCTTTTTGTATAGATTTATCACTACTACTCCTTGTATTGATATGGCCTTTACAATTCTTTATTTACTACATTCATTTCACATTCACATTCTTGCACTTGCATTACACGTTCATTACATTCCCACTAGTACATTTGAGGTGATTTTGTGACCAAAATTTGTGACCATTTATTAAAATGTTTTAGATTGGTCGCAATATGGAAGGAAAAATCTCTTTTTTTTAAAAATCCATGCCCGTGTTGGTCGAAATTTTGACCAACACTTAGCATTGGTCAAAATTTTGACCAACACTTAGTTGAACATGTCAAAATGAAAAAGAGTTGCACCCACCCATTTCATTATTTTTTTTGTCAAATAAGGGTTTGGCCACCCATTTCATTGCATCATTGTTTTTTTAAATAAGGGTTTGGCTGCTCATTTCATTGCATTTTGTTAAATTGAGAGGGGATTAGCGCAGAGGGTGGGAGGTATATCACTCGTAGGGCATCTCGATTTGGATGTGAATACACTTGGGATACGGATGTGAACACCATCTTTCTCGTCTCCGTTGGTTTGAAAGATTTTATGGAGTGCGTGCGCAGGAGCTACACAAGCAATTTAGGAGAAGAGGCAAAAATCAAGGAAGAGGCAACGAATCAAGGTGCTTATCACATTTTTCTGCCATTTTTTGCTCAATCTTAGCCATGGCACTGCATAGTTGGATTCAACCTTTCAATTCTGAAGGGATCCCGTTCATATGTAGAATTTTCTTTAAAATATGTCACGTTGTTGCTAATTATGACCTTGTGACTTAGCACCTCTATTGTGAATCATGCTTATTCATGTGGACCAGATGATTATCATGATTGTAGATGGAGTATTGAATGCTGTCATGACTCAAATTCCTTGTTTCCTCACTGGTGCACCTCGTTCAAAGATCATAGCCATGGAGGCTTGGCTTCCATTTCTCCATATGGCAGTTAACCTTACCTCTACCATTAATAACTATTGGCTTCACAAAAATCATTAGGTACATTCAAAGATTTAAAGTTCAAATGAATGCATTCACCTTTCTTCAAGGACAAATCAAGAAGTTAAAGATTTACATTTAATATTTGATTATGACAATATATACCTCATGTATGACTTGGAGACTCAAATTACTAGTTATCGACAATGGTATTGTATTTATGTTGCTTAGTAATGTCTCTAGTAATCACTGCTCATAATGATATTTTCTCTCCATCAAAATCTAGAAACCATGCTTAGCACTGCAACCTATTATCAATACTTCTGTCCTGATGACCTTTATAACATAAGGTAAGATCTGATGCTATAACTTTTTATGTAAACATTAGTGCCTTGCTTTGTATTCATGTACTTATAATATCATATTACTAGTATTTACATCTGATCTCCATATTTGAATAAAAAACTTTGAGAACTTCAACAATTAACTACCTTTGATCCGGTGGATATTTTTAGTGAAAATTGAAGTGTCTTCAAATATCCAAATTTTTGCACCATGAAAAAGATCTCAACGTCCTAATTCTAACGCAACTTAAATGAAGCAAAAAGGAGTCTGTTTGTGCAAGTTACGCTCGGTCAAAGTTTTGATCAATAGGTAGACAAGAGGGTTAGGTAAGGGGAAAAATCAAACCATCTCAAAAGTGGTCAACAATGGATTTCAAAATGAAGAGCCTGATGAGATCTTTCCAACAGAGTTCATTTCGTCAAAAAATGGACTTCATATGTGGAAGTTATGGCCATTGGAATTTTGGAGGTAAAATGTAATAGTGATGATGTCATCATGATATCAGCAGCTTAGGTGATGACACATGTCAAAAATATGAGCAAATAAAATAGTGCCACATGGCACCTCAAGCTCAAATTTGGTGGTTTAAAAATTTGTTGAGGAGGTTTGAACGCTCAACCTCTCATTCCCTACTTTCCCTCCTTGACACTAGACCATGTGGAGCATTTAGTAACTTTGTAATAGATTTTCTATTTAAACTTTGAATTCCGCCAAAGCCATTTGAAAAGATGCATAGGTGGGAGTTGAAACCTCGACTTGGCCGCCCCTAAACTAGCTACGTGCCAATACACCACTGATGTGGCTTGTTAAATGCATGGCAGATGTGTTATTTAACCTGTATCAAACAGCGGAGCCCCCTTAAAATAGATTTATTTGTTATTTTTAACAACATTAACCCCTAAAATTATATAAATGCCAAAATGTAAAAATGGCAAAGGGGGTTATTCAAAGGGGATGTTTTTTTTTATACCCTTAATTGGTTTGGAGCCAATTTAGGCAAATTATTTTGTATAAAAAGGGGGGTAGGATGTCACTTGGAAAAGGGGAAAATTAAGGGAGACTTGAGAGAAATTGCTCTTGGTGAAGATTTTTTTAAAGGAATAGGGAGATTTTTCTAGGAGATTTTTTGGAGCCATTTTTGTACTTCAAAGTATTGTTATGCTATCGAAGTGCTAGAAGAAATTGTCTTCTTTGGTGCATATTTGTAATTGATTTCTGGAGATTAACCAGATTGGTCGTACTCTATTGGAGCTGACCCAGAGACGTAGTCACATTTGTGGGGAACTCTGAAATCAAACTTTGTTTGCACAAGTTCTATCTTCTTCTCTCTCTCAATTCTATTTATTTCACCTCAAGCTTTTGAGTTTGTGATGCTTAATTTCATTTATGTTAAATGTATTAAGACTTCCACTAATTTGATTTTATTTAAGCATTCAATACTGCAATTAGTCTAGATCCATCCATCAGATCAACCTTAAGTCTAAATAATCTATTTCTTAGTGGGAAGATTACTCTTTCCAACATTATACTATTGGTTATGTTGTTGCTTCTTTGGTTTTTCCTACTAGTTCTTTTCTTTCTGTAGGTTCAACAAGTAATAGTGTTCCATTTCGAATTTATGGTTTTTCTAATATTTTTGATAAGGCCTCAATTAGCGCTTCTTCTATGCTTCTTGAAGGTGTTTCTAGTGCTATCTATTTAGTGGATGTTGGTTCCTTTTCTATTGGTGCTTTTATTTCCTTAGTTTTTGTTGGCTTTTTTATTTGTGTGGGGACTCCATTACTAGATTCTGTTTTCTAGCAAGTTGAGGCTACAAAGGTGAAAGAGGATTGGATTATTGTAAAAAGGAAAAAAAACTCTAAATTTGTCTTCTCTTTTGATATGACTATTCGATCTCATATATGGGAAAGAAGAATGGTAGCTCTTAGTGTCTTTTTGTTGGTGGTAGGACATGACTAGTTTTTTTTCTAGTCTATCCTTCTTTTATTTGGATGGATATGGTCTTTCATGATCTTGTCTCTTGTCATACAAATCTTTTTTATTGGTCCATTTCAAACATGAAAGATGAATTAGCATTTCAAAGACCTGAAGTATTGATAGTAGGGAGTCCATTTCATCCAGTGATGAACCTTTAACTGGGACACCAAGAATAGTAAGTGTAGTCATCGAAGCTATCATACCTATGTTATAACTTAATTGTTTCATTAATAAATATTTAAGAGCCTATCAAACATTTTGTTTCTTTTTAGAGATGTGAACCACAAATGACTTTATACATTATTATTTCTTTGATTAGAGGTTCACTCACCAGGCAGGGGTGCTGCTCTACCTGTACTTTCTTTTATGACTTTGATTCCTTTTCCATGGGCCTCTTTAGCATATTCTACCATTCCATCAGGTGTTCAATGAGTAGAATTAATGGTTATCTGCAACACAACCAAAATTTAAATATCTTATCAAAATGTGTGGTACCAAATATTGTTGCATTCCATTCACTTAAGCATTTCTTAAAATTATTCTCTAGGAAATCGTGTGCAATTCAAATAGGCTTCACAAACCAACCTCATATGAGACACTAAATGATTTGAGAATTTTTGCAGCAGTTGTCATGATTGGAAAATTAGAATCTGAGCCCATTATAATACCCACTTCTAGGCTACCTATAAGAAATAGACAAAAGGAAGAAATCTTAAGACAATAGTCTATGTATGTATTGAAACAAATGATAGAATGAAAAATAAGATAGAAAATAGTAATATAGAAGAATAGAGATATTGGAACTAAAACATCAATTGGGATAGACACCTAAAATATTGAATAAATAATAAATAGTCAATTCGCAAAACTACAAGCATATATCATGATCAATGAGTTGATATTGTTGTACATCAAGGGTCTAATACACCAAGATGATGGAAATGAACTTAAACATATTCATCTGTCAATTGGAATTGCTCCATTTTGCTAATCTATGTGCTACTAATCCTATGTATTCAAGGTATGATACATTGAGATGTTAGAAGGGAACTCAAGCTTGATGGACTGTGAAGTCTGATTTGTGGTCTCTGTGAGCTATTATCATCCAAAAAATATACCCCCTTTCATTCATCTATCCATGAGCTATTTCTTGTGATTGTGATTGTGATTGAGCTTGTAACTCAATGACCTACTTTGGTTGCTAGTGTAGTTTTAGTCTTTTGCTTACTTAGATTCACTCCTCTATCACAATGTAATGTCCCCAAATCTTATTTGATATACTAACAGATTAGATCTAACAGAGTAAATATTATTCTAAATAGAATAGGAAAAGGTGGATTATAATTAATGAGAACTATCATCAACATTTATTTTCCAAATATAATTTTCAAGCCTCTTGGAGCATGCAAGGGAAGAAGCTGACATAGCTTATGAAATTATGCTATGCTCTTATTCTACGAAACCAATTTTTGTTGAGGTTGGACACCAAACATATTACCTCACAACCATGTTCATGGTTGATAAGGCACTATTAGAAAAGATTTCTCAACATATTCATTTTGTTAGAAAAGATTCAATGCAAAAAAAAAATTCATCAATGCACATAAAAATTCAGAAATCATTCCTAATGGATATAGAAAATTAATCAAATAAGGGGGATATGATCATATTGTGTGACTTATGAAGATAGATATTGGAACCCTTAACATGAAATAATATACTACTATTGTATATGTGAAAATGTGGCCTATGCTAACACACACACACTTCAACACAGTCATTGCATGCGGATTCATCTCGAAATGAACATTGGATTGTTCATCCAAAATTTGCCTTGCAAAGAGGCCTGTTTCCTTCTATCTAAAGCGATTTTGCCTATTAATATCCTCAGAATCAAGGTGCGGGCAACTAGACCCTCTAAGAATGAAGGATTTGACAATGAAATTAAGCTAAGAACGAGAATGCAAATTAATCTAAAATGAAAGATGCAATGTAATCTAAGAACAAATAAAGAAAACTAGATTAAGCATATGCATGATTAAACTAAAATGAGATTAAACTAAGAATGAGAATGTATGCAAGAAATGTAAGCAAACGTAAGCATGAATTTCAGCAGCGATTCGATGCAAATTATCCAAATTCATCCTCCAAAATGAGGAGATGAGGGTCTCTTAAATAAACTCTCCTAGAATCCATCAACGGTTGAGATCGATTCAGATCAACGGTCAGGATTGAAGATGAGGTTCAGTCATAAAGGGAGATTCCCAAATCAAAGGGAGTTAACAGACTTAATTTGAGTAAAATAAGGAGTTAACTATTTTAATTTGAGTAAAAAAGGAGTTAACTAATTTAACTCATTTTTGATCAATAGTGAACTAGAAATTTCCCTTTTTTGAACTGAAGAGAGATTTTGTTGAGATATTTAATTTAATAAAATGAGATATGCTCTCATAATTACCTTTTCTATTTAATTAAATAATCTTTAATTAATTAGAGACACTTTTGTTTAATTAAATAACTTCATTTAATTAATTAGGAATGGCTTCCCATTTAAGTAAATAACTTTGTTTAATTATTTAGAAGTAAGTACTCCATTTAATTAAATAATTTCTTTTAATTAATTAGAAATACCTTTCCCATTTAATTAAATAATTACATTTAATTAATTAAGATAGGTGTATTTATTAAATTAAATAAATTTAATTCCATAGTACATTAGCCTTAGGATATAGTTTAATTTAATTAAAGTATAAATACTTAATAATTAAATTAAATATTAATCAATAGGTTTAATGTGACTAATATGAGTAAATACTATAGGAATTAAATAATAAGCATGATGAATGTAGATTTACGTTTTCTGCATCTGACAATTAAGTCAAGTAGCGAATAGCAGAATGAGAATTGCCTATTAGAATAGTACTTTAAGATTGATTAGAAATAGACCAAAATTGGTTGAGATGGCAATGAGCCAATTTTGGGGTATTACATTTTGCCCCTCTTTGAATGAATGTGCGAGCAGCATGTTCAATTCAAAGAAAATCAGAAAGCATGATGTAAAGATGAGATTGGTTCTGAAGGTGATGATACAGAGACCAATTGATAAGCTTTTTAAGGACCATCTCTAGAATAGAGCTTAATCCTAAGGGATCTGAGTAGAACACTTAGACACCTAATAGTGATAGCATTTTAAAAACTACCTGCAAAACGAAGCGTAATCTTTAAGGATCTAGACAAAATGTCTAGATACCTGAAATCGATAGCATTCAGAAGATTATCTCCAGAATAGAGCATAATCTTTAAGGATCCAGATAGAACACCTAGATACCCGAGGATAATAACATTTAGAAGATTATCTCCAGACTAGAGCGTAATCTTCAAGGATCCAGATAGAACACCTAGATACCTGATATTGAAAGCATTTAGAAGACTATCTCCAGAACGGAGCGTAATCTTCAAGGATCCAGATAGAACACCTAGATACCCAAAATTGATAAAAGAAAGATAACAAGGTTCAATCATGAGTCATAGAATCATCCTCAGAATGAGGCTTGATCCTTAGGAGAAGGGTTTTAGATTGTCCCAATACCTGTCTATCAAACTCTGAGAAGAGTTGTTATAAGGTTGATCGATTGATGAAAAGATAAGATAGATGGAAAAGATGCCAGATAGAAGGGAACAAAAACCCCCAAGTGATGAGATGCCCCAAGTGACTAGGACATAAGATGGGAACTAGATGCCCCAAGCAATAAGTATTTAATGATGTAATCATCCTGCCCCCTCGGGAGCGAAATCGAAAGATGACACACTAGAAATATGATTGAAGTAGTACATCAAGAGATATAGAAGAAATTTGAGATTCAACAGAAGGTAGAAGAGATCAGAACTATCTAAAGAAAATTCAGGGTTGATTTTAAATGATTGCGAAGTCGCAAAAACCAAGTTTGACCAAAAGTTGACCAATTTCAGCCATAGTTGACTTAAGTTTTATTATTTTCAAAACGAATTTTGAAAATATGGAGAATGTAAAGTTGAAAGGATTCCAAGAATCATAAAGTATTAGAAAGATTTGGGCTGCACAAGCGTTCGATCACGTCAGTCCCCAAAATTTTAAAATGCATTTTCAAGGCTCTTAGGTGTGTCAGATTTTGAATTTGATCCCAAAAATGGACCCAGAATGGTCCAATTAGCCAGGGGTACAATTTTTGTGCAAATTTGAGCACTTTGAAAAATTTGGTCAACACCTATATAAGGGCTTGAAGGGTCATTTTCAATTCATTTTTGCTTTTTTCTCTTGTAGTGATTTTGAGCTCTAATAGAGACATGGTAGTGAACATGAGATATCATCATTTTGAGTGCTCCAGATGACACAGTCGGCCAGCAGACTATGGACCACCGGTGAGTCATTGATTTTCCATCATCGTACTTTCATTTTCACGCATTTTGAGTTCATTTATGCACATTTTTAGCATATTTTAGGATGTTCAATTCTTTCTTCATGTGAGACCGATCTCTTCTCATGCGAAGATATTCTTTCTTCGCGCGAAGAAATAGGGTGCACTGTTTCTTCGCGTGTGGTCAGAATATTGTCGCGCGGGGCAATTTTGGTTTCGTGCAAAGGTGGAGATTCTTCACACGAGCCAATTCGTGTTTTGCGTAAGAACCTCTTTTCTTGCGTGGGAAGATCAATCTTCGCATGAGAATATCTTTTTTCACGCGAAGGAGAGATTCTTCATGTGAAGAAAAATTAGTTTCGTGCGAGATTTCATGAATTTCGTGCGAAATTCTATGACAGTTTTGTGTTTTCGCATTTTAGAAATCGCACTTTATTTCATTTTGATGCTTCGATTCGACTTGATATTGATCGTTTGATTTTCATTTTTTTGTTGTGCATGCAGGAGGTCTTCGGAGACATGTCATTCAGATCTCATTATTCGCCGTATGGAGAGTTATTGCAGAGTTTGGATGACGCAGATCAGGCACACATTGCCTAATTGGGTTTGTCTTCACTATGCCAAATTCCAGCCGTGATGGTGAATCATGGCCTTCTCACTGCATTGGTAGAGCATTTCCATTTGGAGACGAACACATTTCATTTGCCGATGGGTGAGATGAACATCACACCAGAGGACATATGGAGGATCTTATGGATTCCTTTTCATGGCGCCCAGGTCATGTATGATATAGTGCCTCGATTAGGGATAGAGGCACTCTCCATTTTTTCTTTGAGAGAGCTACTGAGAGGTAGGGCCATCAACTAGGATGAGCTGATGCATACCTATGGACCCACACATAGGTTAGCATCTGTGCTAGGTATTTTCTTGAGCTGCTTCCTATGTCCTGACAGGGGACAGCATGGGTTGGAGTGTGGATGGGGTGTCATGCTCCGTAGGATGGTTGAGGCACCTGAGATCTTTGGTCGGGGTTAGTGCATGTTGGCCCATCTTTTTCATGAGATGCATGAGGTCATCTTCCATGAGAAGAAGACCATGGCAGTAGGTGTTTATGTGCTACAGATCTGGGCCTAGGAGCATCTCCCTGTATGTAGCCCAATTTTTGAGGATTCTCGAGAGCCCATGGAGCCCTACATCTACAGATATCGAGGGCATATTACCCAGGCCCACTTGGGTAAGACTGAGCATTGGCGGACACATCTCGATGACCTAGTGTTTGTTATATGGTGACCCTAGAGAGAGACAGAGGATTGGGATGATGCCCCGAGAGAGCTGCCCTGGATGTTTAGTTCTTGACTTCTGGTAGGTAGGACGACATCAATCATAGAGCGATTTTTCATCTCACGAGTGTGGTGGCAGTATGGCCGACCACAGGACATTTCATCTGAGTATTGTGCCTATACCAGGGTGCAGAAGGATATTAAGCGAGGATGGCCTCCATAGATGGATCTAGGATGATCCATGATAGATATCCACAGCCTAGTTGTAGTTCAGTGGGACTACCTACTAGAGGTAGTAGATGTCGGGATGATGCCTGCATATCAGGCATTTTTGATGAACCATCCATTCCCATGCTTCACAGCTCCACTAGGGATGGCAGGGCAGGTACAGGGGTAGGGATAGGTGCCTGAACAGAAGCACGCATAGCCACAGGTGCCACAATAGGTCCAGCACCAGGTACAACAGATACCTATTCCCCCACATCAGATGGGATCAGACCTAGGTGCTGGGGTAGTGGGGCAGGACATAGTTGGCGAGGGAGGCAGAGGACAGAGGAGCAAGCCCCTCAGTAGGAGGTCCCACAGTAGAAGGTGCCTCCATAGCCACAGGTACCTCCACCGCAGCAGACACCTCCACAGCAGCATGCACCAGAGATGGTTGATGAGGATATGCCGGATTAGCCAGTAGGTGGGGTACAGGACATAGTACAGTGGTACCGAGAGTGAGTTTGTGCAGCCTCCCAACATTTGGGAGAGTTGCAGATTGCATTGGCAGTCAGGGATGCGCAGCTGGTAGAGAGACAAAGAGAGATAGATCATCAGAGAGAGCACACGGAGGCTGCAGAGCGGAGGCTAGAGCTGATATAGGATGAGATTTGCTTTCAGTTTGCTCAGGCTGCATATTATTATGCAGCATATACCAGTGCAGTACCTGATGAGACATTGCAGGTGCAGTGATTCTCTTAGTATGCACGAGAGTCCGAAGGTGCACGACCTCCTTTGTACATGTCATTGTCTATTTTTTTTTGCTTTAATGTACATGAGATGTATGTTGTACTTAGATGGAACACATATGTTAACTGACATCTGACGTAGTGTTGCATGTTTTTGTTTGACAGTCACAGGTATTCCATTGAGGAGAATTAATCAGTGAACCAAACGCTTGTGCAGCCATGGAAGAATCTGATGCATGTGGAGTATGAATAGGATTACCATCAAATCATGTGCTAATGCAAATGAAGTATGCAAGACTATGTTAAATGCAACCCTAGGTATGGTTACCAAGCGTCGATGATTTATCATTATTCGATATAAAATAAAGCTCGTATGTTATACAATTTCCACTGACATTGCAATCATGAAAATATGAATATAACATACGTTATTGGGATGTCATGATTAAATGTAAGCATACGAGGCACAAGAAGCCAGAATGACCAGAACATTTTTCCATTTTAATGTAGCAAGTTAACATAAGCATCAAAGCATGAATGCTAGGATGGCCTGAATGTTGCTTGCATGACAGGCACACCAAACACACGGGAGATTCCTCTTATGCTAAGTATTCAGTATTCATTCTGTTTGCAACGACCCTTGCGTTCGTAACCTAAGACAGAAGTGTACTAGATATACTCGCAGTGACCTGTATGTTCACTTAATAGGACGAGTATCAGTATGCACTGTAGCATGAAGAGTTCACTCCAACAAACAAGGAGAAGAACTAATGTCAATGGTGTATGAGATGGAGGCTCTTATAGTGGGCACCCCTCTTATAGGAATAGATAGACTTATTAGAAATAAACTACAAACAAAAAGCAAAGAAAAAGATCATGCCCCCAGTCATTACTTCTCTAGTCAAAGATGACATCATCGAGTTGCTCGAGGAGATATGATAAAGAAAAACAAAGCAAACAAAGAAAATGCTCAGCATATCCAAATAAGTATATCATTGAGTTTAATGTTTTTGAGATTGATGTCAAGTGTCAATGTCCAGAATAAGTAAGAAAGAAATCTCTTCAATAGGGTGACAACAGTAGGCAGATGCAGTCAGAATGACTAGTGACTGAGGTCAAAAAAGAATCTTCATGTTGAAGAACCTAAGAAGAACTAAGCGACAGTAGACAGACACAGCCAGGATGAATGGTGACTGACGCAAAAGAGATCTTCCATAAAGGAATCTTGAGACATGACTCGAGCAACGGTAGGCAGACACAGCTATAACAACTGGTGACCATTGAAAAAGAGATTCTATGAGGAGAATCTTGAAAAGAGTGACACTAGTGATAGTAGGCAGATGCAATCAAAATGACTGGTGACTGTCACAAAGGAGATTCTATGAGGAGAATCTCAAAAAGAGTGACACTGGCGACAATAGGCAAATGCAGTCAGAACGACTGGTGACTATCACGAAGGAGATTCTATGAGGAGAATCTCGAGATGAATGACACTAGAGGGAATACCCCTGAGCTATGACAAGACTCAATCCATGGATACATGAGCAAGAAAAGCAGGAAAGCGAAAACACGAAAGCGACTATACAAAGTAGCCAGAAGATGCACTGCAAGATGGAGCATTGGGAACAAGAGGCACCTATTTACCAGGTTCTCACCTTCTTGGCAAGATTTTCCTTTTTTTGCTACCATGATGCCTATTTCTAAATTTTCATCAATGGCACTTTTTTGTTTTTTTTTTTTTCAATTTTTTTTTTTTTTTTCTCTTTTTGATTTTTTTTCTTTTTTCTTTTTTTTTTTTTGGTATTTTTGAGATTTTTCAATTTTTTTGGTGTAACAAAGGCACCTATTGCTAGGTTTTCACCAGGGTAACAATTTTTTTAGGACTTTTTTTGATTTTTAGGATTTTTTTTCAAGACATTTAGATATGTACAGAGAGCTTGCTGAGATTGAATCAACTATAAAACCACTCCAGGTGGAGAGTGTTCATAGGCTCTTTAAGCACTTCTCCTTCGGTTGTGGAAAGTTGATAGGCGCCAAATCCATATATTGCAGTAATGATTTAAGGACCTAGCCAATTTGGTTCAAATTTTTCCTTTTGCATTCGTTGTTGTTGATTCTTAGGATTCTCTCTCAGGACGAGATCACCCAGCTGGAAGTCACGTGGCCTAATTCTCCTATTGTAGCTTCATGCCATTCTTTTTTGATATGCTCGTAGATGATCACAAGCCACTTGTCATCGTTCATCTAGCAACACAAGGTCTTGAAGTCGAGCTATCCTATAGTCATCATCTATGATAAGACCTTTCATAGAGATTCTCAAGGTAGGAATCTCAACCTCTATCAGAAGCACAACATCCACCCCATATACCAACGCAAAAGGAGTCATGCCTATTGGAGTTCTAATGCTTGTTCTATATGCCCATGGGGCTGGATTGATTTGGAGATGCCAGTCTCTCCCTAACTTACTGACTGTGCGATGAAGAATTTTGAGGATCATCTTATTGGATGCCTTAGCTTGGCCATTACCTTGGGGGTAATAAATGGAAGACCAATGTTGTGTAATTTTGAATTTCTTGCATAGTTCCTTAAGGTCTTTATTTTTGAACTGTTCTCCATTGTCAGTAATGATTGAGGATAGTATAACATATCTATAGATGATGTAGTTTGTGATAAAAAGTGCTACAACTTTGCCATCAGCAATTGTGAGAGGGACTGCCTCTACCCATTTCGTGAAATAATCTATAGCGATGATAATGAACTTATGTCCATTAGAAGAGGTTGGGTGAATCTGTCCCACCAAGTCAAAGGCCCATTGTTGAAATGGCCATGTTGTAGTAGAGGGAATCAACTCTCTAGTTGGAGTGTGAATGAGATTCCTATGTAGCTAGTACTGTTTATAGGACCTAGCATATTTAATAGCTTCTTGCTCTATTTTAGGCTAGTAGTAACCAACACGAAGGAGTTTGCGAGCTAGTGTTAGGCCATTTGAATGAGATCTACAAATGCCTTGGCGAACGTCAATTAGTGCGTGTTTGGACTCGTCGGGTTCTAAACACCTAAGGAGTGTTCCATCGAGACCTCTCTTATATAGATCGTCAACAATAATGATAGAATGTGAAGTGTTACAGATTAGGTAACGTTTCTCATTCCAGGTTAGACCTTCCGGAATGGTTTGATTACGAAGGTAGGAATAGATGTGATGGTAGCAGGATGATTCTTGTCCTATAATAGAATAGATCATCTTGGAATCAGGTGTGTCATAGGCTGGGTAATGTAACGCTTCCACCAAGAACTCATGTCGTAGATCATTTTCTGGCATTTGTAGAACAGAGGCCAGAGTGGCCATGGCATCAATCGCTTTATTATCTGCATGTGGAACTTGTTGGAAGGTGATGTGTGCAAAATATTTTGTCAAGTCATCAACCATGCATTTGTAAGGGATTAGTTTTTCATCCTTTGTTTGATACACATCATTTACTCGGTTGATGACAAGCTGAGAGTCACCGAAGATATCCAACTGATCTACTCTCCATTCAGCTGCAATTTTTATACCATTGATCAAATCTTCATATTCAACAATGTTATTTGTACAAGGAAATAGAATCTTGTACGCTTTGGGCAATGAGTATCTCTATGGTGTGATGAAAAGTAATCCAACACCTGATCCTTGTTGTGTGAAGGATCCATCAAAGAACATAACCCATGTATGGTGAGTGAGTGTTAGAATTGACTCATTTGAAAAATCAATGTTTATTGGTAGAAGACTCTGTATGGGTGCCTCGGCCAGCTGATCTGCAATTGCCTGTCCCTTTATAGCTTTACGATCAACATATTGGATGTCAAAATCACTTAGTATCATGACCCATTTAGCCAATCTTCCTATGAGAGCTTCCTTACTGAGCAAGTACTTTAATGGAGCTATTTTAGCCACAAGCCATGTAGTGTGGGCAAGCATTTAGTGTCTCAACTTTTAGAAAGTAAAGACAACTACCAAGCAAGCTTTCTCAATAATGCTATAATTTTTCTAATAAGAGACCAATGTTCGGCTCAAGTAATAAATAGCTCTTTCTTTGTTATCATTATCTTCTTGAGCCAACAGGATCCCTATAGATGTTTCAGTGGCTGAAATGTATAAAAGCAAAGGCTTCCCATGCATAGGAGGCATTAGGATTGGTGGATTGACAAGATATTGTTTAATCTATGTTAAGATTTTCTCACAATCCTGGCTCCAATTGAATTTCACACCCTTATGTAAGGTCTTTGTGAAGGGTTGTGATTTATTCGCCAATTGTGAAATAAACCTGCGAATAGATTGAAGCCTTCCCTGTAGTCCTCTCATCTGAATGATATTTTGAGGTGGTGGCATGTCCATTATTACTTGTACTTTTTCTAGATCTACTTCAATTCTCTTTGCAAAAACAATATATCCTAACAGTTTTCCTGATGTGACACCAAATGTACACTTCTTAGGATTGAGCCGAAGACTAAAATTTTCCATACGATCTAGGATTGGTCCCAAATCGTGCAAATGAGTATTGCATTTAGCGCTTTTGACCAAAGTATCATCAACATAGTCCTCCATAGTTCTATGCATCATGTCATGGAAAATTGTAGTAACAGCCCACTGATATGTAGCTCCAGCATTCTTTAAACCAAATGGCATCACATTCCAACAAAAGGTTCCCCATGCACATGTGAACGCTATTTTCTCTTGATCTTCTGGTGCAATTTTTATCTGATTGTATCCAGAAACACCATCCATAAGTGAGTACATCTCATAGCCAGCCATCATGTCCACAATCATATCAATATTAGGGAGTGGAAAGTCATCTTTAGGACATGCCAAGTTAAGATCACGAAAATCTATACAAAATCTGATAGACTTATCATGTTTGGACACAGGGACAATATTGGATATCCATTCAGCATAATCAATTGCACGAATGAAACCAGCCTTCAGAAGTTTCCCCAATTCAACTTTGACTAGCAATGCAACATGAGGATGCATTTTTCAAAGCTTCTGTTTAACTGGTTTTATGCCTGGTGTTATGGACAAGTGATGCATAATAAGATTAGGATCCAATCCTAGCATGTCAGAATATGTCCAGGAAAAATTTATTTTCTTTCCCTTGAAAAAGGCAATGAATTGTTCTTTCTCTTCAGGCGACAATGATTGTGCCAGATGTATCAGATGAGGATGTTCTTCTGTGCCTAGGTTAATTGGCTTTGTTGGCTCTATTAACACTGATGATCTCTCCTAAAAGTGACTTGGAAGGACATCAAATATCTCATCCGCGGGTGCCTTAGAGAGGTTTTCACCCTTGGATATGTCTTTTGTTTTTACTTTTTTTGGATCTGACACTGCCACAATGTGGTTTTCACCATCGGACCTTTTACATTTTTTCTTTTTAATCTTGTGACTGAGATATTTGATGTCAGCCTCAGTCATGTTGATGCTCTACTCATTGGTGGAAGATGTTACAGGTTTGATAGCATTTAAATAACAGGCAAGAGCATAGTCATTCTGGAATGTGGGGACTTTTTTAGGTGCATTGGGGTTCCAATCTATAAGCTTAGGATGTGTGAGTGAGAGAGTAGTGGATGGTTCAATTGCGTTCATAGTATAGTCATTAAATGCATGGACCAGCAATTTGAGGCCTACGACGACCTCACCCACAGGTGTATTCAAATGCCTCAGAGTACTAACGTTAGTAATTGACAACTCTAGGACACTAATTAGATCAGACCCCTATGACCTATCCCTAGACATTTCACTCGCTTCGATTTGATTTTCATAGACATGCACTTGGTCAATGTCTTTATCAGTAGTTGCTTATGAAAGATTGTCAAATTCATATTCATGAGAATCAGTGCTACATGGTGAGAGACTATTGAACTCCCCATCAGTGATAGGGACATACTCTCCTTCAGCCTCTGGATTCTTACACAAATACTCAATATGGCATGACTGACTAGATTCTCCCTTTTCTGAATGATATTTGAGTTGCTCAGCGTTGTCCTTAGAAGAATCCCTAGTATTATCCATAGTGCTAACACATGGCACAAAGTCATTTGGCTTAGCAAATAATTTAGCAAGATCATAAGGAATAGGATGAGGGTAAGAATCCTCATCATTAGATCCTTCCTCTTGAGTACCTAACTCAGATTGTGACTCATTTTCAAATGAACTCTTAGGTACGGGTATGAATTTATTGGATCCCAAATGGAAAGGGACCTTCTTGAACCCTAGGCTATTTGTGTCACTGTTGCTTCAAGTTGTTGCTTTGATAGGATCTATTAAACCATTGTTATTGCACCCAATAGGGTTGGTTCGCTTGTAGCCAAAATGCTTCATAAGCTTAAGACCAGGTCAATACTTCTTAGGAGTGATTCCTCAAGCTTGTTCTGTTAGGTCTACTGGAGACTCTTCTTTGTAAATCCATGCAACAATGGCTCTATTTTCTCTTTCATCTTCTAAGGGAACTGTAGCTTTGACAAAAGAGCCATTAAACTTGGTCTAAGGTGTCAACACGAATGGCTTTTTTTCTACTGAGGGTATCCCAAAATGTCGAGGGGACCCTGGAATAGATGTTAATGATAGCACTAGTTCCATGTGGTACTCTCCCATACCAGTTTCTTTGAATTTAAATGATTGCTCAATTTGTTTCAACTTATTGTTGTGAAAATCAGTAGACTCATAGTTAGCAGAGACAAAAGAATCAGCAGCATTGAGCATATTGCAAGTGTAGCTAGTAGTGGTAGGAATAGTAACTTCGGAGCCATGAAATGGGAATTTTAATGCATTGGTGGTATGTGTATGGCACAACGCACATCTCATGTATCCATGGCCATCCCAATAGAATGTTGTAGGCTAAGGGAATGTCAAGCACCTGACAGGTGACATCCCTTTTGACAGGACCGATGCGAATTGGAAAAGTCACAAGACCTAGTGACTTTTGTTCTACTTCATCGTATTCTTTAATAGTGATCTTTTGTCGAGGATCAACAGAGTCCTCAGAACAATCCAATTGTCTAAACAGAGCAGCAAAAACAATGTTTAGGCCAGTGCCATTGTCAATGAGTACCCGACGAACACATGTCTAGTGGATCATAACCTCAATGTGTGGGTGATTCGGTGAGTTTTCATCCTCCTTGGAGAAGGTCATAAGATGAGGTGAGGTCAAGTGACATACCATGGATTGAAATCGCTCAAGATCAAGATCTTGAGGAACGTTTGCCTCAGTGAGGGCTTTGTCCAGAATTTACCTATGAGCAAGCGAGATTTTAAGCAGCTCAAATATGGAAATGTGAGCATTGGTTCGTTTCAATTGATCTATAACACTATAACTAGTTGCAGTCAAGTTCGTTGTGTGTTTTGTACCTTTATCAGATGGACCAGCAAGGGCTTTTTCCTTGTGTTGTTCAAGATTTGAAGTAGGAGGTGTAGGGCCTTTGAGCACCAATTTTGCATGAGAGTGAGTAACAGCGTTAGCATAGTGTTGCGAAGATGCATTATCCATGTTATTGGAAGTAGGGCCTCTCAAGACAAATGGTGTCTTGGGTTTATCATTATCTTGCTTCCCCTTTATAGTAATAACGTTGCAATATTCAAAATCTATAGGTTCAATCATGTGAATGACATTGTCATCATTGGAATACATATAGTTGACCTTATTGTAGGGTTCTGGTTTTGAAGTCTCTCCTTTTTCATAAGCTGAGAAAGGCTCTTTGAACACGTTGTGGTCCGAGTTTTTGTTATGTCCATCTACCACAAGTTCACCAGCATCAATCATGTCTTGGACTTTATGACATAAGTTTATATAGTTGCTGGTTTTGTGTCCCTTATTTTGGTGATAGTCACAGAATGAGGTCTCATTCCACCATGGTGGACGTGGTTATGGATCATAGGGACGAGGGTTATCCATTGGTGAGATAAGCTTGTGTTCTAGCAATGTTTTGTAAACCACATCCAAAGGTTCTCTTAAAGGCGTATACTCTCACTTGGGTCGTGCTGCCCATGAGTTCCTTGGTTTGTTCCTAGACACCTTATTGTCAGGAGGAGGCTTCTCAGCACTTTTGGCCACTTTGAAGTAGTCTGTGAGGTTAAATTCTGCTTTAGCAGGTTTCAGTGTGACATTATCAACAATCCCATCATGTACAATTTCTCAGTTCTTGTTGACATGTTTGGTTTTATCCCTGTTGGAAGTGGAACCTTGTTTTGTGTCTCTCTGAAGAGTGAGCTCACCTTTCTTGACCATAAATTCTTCGATATGGATAGCTTGTGTAATCATGTATTCGAAGGTATGTGGACCTTGAAGTTGAACTCAATACCCGAAATCAGGTAAGAGTTTATCAGTGAAAATGTCAAGCTTTTCCGTTTCTGGGATTTTACGAGAGTACTTAGTATAAAGTTGTCTCCACCATTGGAGGAAAGTGAGGAAAGGCTCACCAACCTTTTGTTTAAGGTTGCATAGATCTTGAATATTTACAGGATGTTGAATGTTATGAGAATATTGTTGAACAAATGAAATAGAAATTTCGTCAAACGTCTTGATACTAGGAGGTAAATGTGAGAACCACTCCAAAGCTTGACCACCTAGGCTTCTAGGGAATAAACGCATGAGGTACATTTGATTGTGTATAAACTCCATAGACAAAGAACCAAATTCTCGCAAGTGATCTTGGGGATCAGTAGTACCAAAGTGCTTGTCATATTTGGGTAGTTCTACGCCTCTTCGGAAAGGTGACATGTTTATACTTTTGTCAAATGGAAATGAACAAAGAGCGTCCAATGTGTATGTCTTTTTGGGTTTCTCTTTCTCATGCATCATCTGAGATAATTGGTCTTGCATAATTTTTAGTTGTTTTTGGAGTTTAGTGGTCTCAGTTTCTTTTTCATGTGTGATAATGGTCTCCACATTGAAATGTGTGGGCAGTTTAGCTCCCTCTTGGGCGAGTTTGAGAAAGTAATTTTCTTTCTCTTCGTTGAGTAAGATTCCCATGACCTTCTAAAAGTTTTTGTCTCTTCGACATCTTGCTATGTATTCAGGAACGATTTCCACCTCTTGTTCTTCATCAGTGTCATTTTCTTTTTCTTTCTCCTTTTCATCCCTAGGTTGTTCTTGATATCAACTATGACCACCCCGTTCAGGTTCACGATTAGTCATTATAGGAACTTGTTCAGTTTTCGTATGTTGTGTTTCAAAAGGGTCCGTGGAGAAAGGATCATACATTGTGTTTGAGGATGCAGGAATCCTACCTGTCTCAGTATCCTTTTGGTAAAAAGGATTCCTAATTTGTTGTAAATTGGAAAATGTTTGTTGAACTTGAGATGACCTTGCAAGTGAGGAAGACCATGAAGACGCCTCACTAGCCAAACTAGATATAGATTGCATAGTGAAAGGTAAGCTACTTCTACTGTGATTATGACCCCTAGCACGACCACGTCTAATGTTATTAGGATAAAACACGTTTCCGCTTCTAGTTGTGACAGTCATAGGCAAGGACAAGAAGCTAGAATCTGGACAAGGACTATACTAAGACTGAGTCTCAAAAAGGATAGGATAGTAGCAAGAATGTTGTTCACTAAGGCACAAATGGTCTAATTTAAAGGCTAGAATAGCCAGAGATTATGACCACTATGGCACAAAGTATGACAATCATTAAGACAAGGACCAAGATTACGAATGAGATGAGACTAGTCAAGGTATAAGACACAAGTTTTAGTTAAGCGAAGTGTCGTTGTTCCAAGACTGTTTACAAATAGACAGTGATAAATGAACGTAGCAAAGGACAGCGTGCAGGCCGTAGATAGCTAGAATAGACCTAGATTGTAAATGTTGATACAAAGTATCACACGAAAAACCTTTACAGGCCATGCAAAGAAGTTTTACGAACCACCCGAATATGTTTCTATCTTGCACGAAGGTCAATAGTAGTTTTTAATTTCATGCGAGAATGTTTTCTGGATCACGCGAAGATGCGCAACAAAATTTTAATTTTGTGCGAGAAAAAAATGTCTTCACACGAGAGGCAAATGATTTTGCGCAAGGCCAAAATGATTTCACATGAAAGGACAGAACAATTTCACAATAGCGATTGATTTTGACAAAAAATTTGATCGTTCCAATAACTAGGCAGCTAAACAGGCATGTAGAACAGCAAGCAAGTGATTTCAAGCATGTCTGAAAACAATGAGCAAGGGCAAAAGCAACCTTGCACATGAACAATCAAGTGACTTAGTTTGTGCTAATCCCTAAGAGAGCTATTTGTGTACGTTTTCAAAGAGTTTTGCAATCATTGCACACATTCCTAAAAAATAAAAGTTGGCTTCTCTAAGGTATTTAGTAATGGTTTGACTCTGCAACTTTTATGACTCATAGGGGTGACCTCCAATCCCGACGCACCGAGGTTTTGACACAGTTTGAGAACTTAATCTTCAAGAGATGCTAGGGAGATTTGACAACCCACAATGAACCACACGTATGGAGATTTCTTCCACAAGGATATTTATATAGTGGTTGTCACTACCATGGCGAAAATGGCTATTACCACTTGAGGTTCCGTCAACGCAGTTTTCCCTGTAGAGGGATTGTCTGCTACGGTTAACCCTCTCTAAGGGTGACCGACTCACAATAGTGTACCACGAGGGGACTTAGCTTCTAGATTCAAGGTTTTGACACCTTTTCACCCTTAGTCTAATCAAAACAAATAGATTAATCTGAAATGCTAAACTAAGATTATCTCTTAAAGATCTATGATATCATCTTCCTATGATCTATCAACCTCTCTGGAGAAAGGATGCCTTAATCAACAAGTCAAAGATTCATCTATCTACAAGATGCTCAAAGTATCCTCCCCACTCAAAAGGAATCTGTCTTAGAGAGGAGTTTCACTAGGAACCCACTCCCTCAAGATCCACGAATAGTGTTCATGGGGGCTTAATTACTATGTGTGTACAAATGTTAATTCCTGAAAACAAATATATCTAAAAGTAATCAAAAAGCACAAGGTGGTACACTTAATGCTTTAACTAATGTGAGGTGAGTCCAAAGATGTGGAACATTTAACCCCTCACACAAGCCAAAATGAGTCCACAACTCAAAAATTAGTGAGTTCTAGAAAGCACAAAAGGGTTGCCTTGTGGAGCCTTTAATGCTTATGTCCTATAGACCCCTCCCCTATTTAACATGGTGTTGAGCTTGCAACCACAGGGTGGAATGAGGGGCCGACGGATTAGCGAGTCCAATAACCCAAGATAGCTAATCAGATCTATCACTAAAGACTAAGCCTGCTAAATGAATACTAAAAGTGATCACACCCTAGTATCAATTTATGCATGTGTTGTAAAATGAAAATACAAAAAGAAACACACAAGCTCAACATGAAAGATGTTTGTTTTTGATCGAAATGAAGTGTTATCAGCTAAGGATGATTACTTGGTGATCCTCACAATGCACTTAGTAGATTTTTACCTATTTTTGGCAACTTTAGCACGCTCTTCCCATTGTCCCACAAACCGCTGCTATGTTGTTCAAAAAAAATCAAAAAACACAAAAACACTAGAAACTATGAATAGTCAGCAAAAAAATTAGAAAACACGCAAATCAATGCAAAAAAATTGCCTCTGTCAGTAGAGTTTCGCGCTAAATTTTTGACAATCCACGCGAAGAAGTTTTATGGCTCGCACAAAATCAAATTCGACTTGCGTGAAATTAAATTCGTCTCACGCAAAATTAAATTTGGCTTGCGCAAAGAATCAAGTCTCGCATGAAGTTTTGCATGCCAACGAACTTTCTCGCACGATGCGGAAAGAATCTTCGCGCGAAGATTCTAGATCCTCGCATGAAAATGAACAATTTTGCGCGAAGATTCTCGAATCTATACAGAATAGTACAAATACAGAACAAAAAATGATTTAAAAAATACAGAAAGAGGCCTGAAAATTTGATTTTTGGGCCCCACAGTGGGTGCCAGAAATGTATATGTGAAAATGCGGCCTATGCTAACACACACACTTCAACACGGTCATTGCATGTGGATTCATCTCGGAATGAACATTGGATTGTTCATTCAAAATTTGCCCTGCAAAGTGACCTATTGCCTTCTATCTAAAGGGATTTTGCCTGTTAATATCCTCAGAATCAAGGTGCAAGCAACCAGACCCTCTAAGAATGAAGGATTTGACAATGAAATTAAACTAAGAATGAGAATGTATGCAAGAAATGTAAGCAAACATGAGCATGAATTTCAGCAGCGATTCAATGCAAATTCTCCAAATTCATCCTCCAAAATGAGGAGATGAGGGTCCCTTAAATAGACTCTCCTAGAATCCATCAACGGTTGAGATTGATTCAGATCAATGGTCAGGATTGAAGATGAGGTTCAGTCATAAACGGGGATTCCCAAATCAAAGGGAGTTAACAGACTTAATTTGAGTAAAATAAGGAGTTAACTGTTTTAATTTGTGTAGAAAAAGGAGTTAACTGATTTAACTCATTTTTGATTCAATAGTGAACTGGAAATTTCCCTTTTTTGAACTGAAGAGAGATTTTGTTGAGATATTTAATTTAATAAAATGAGATATGCTCTCATAATTACTTTTTCAATTTAATTAAATAATATTTAATTAATTAGAGACACTTTTGTTTAATTAAATAACTTCATTTAATTAATTAGGAATGGCTTCCCATTTAATTAAATAACTTTGTTTAATTATTTATAAGTCAGTACTCCATTTAATTAAATAATTTTTTTCATTTAATTAGAAATACCTTTCCCATTTAATTAAATAATTAAATTTAATTAACTAAGATAGGCGTATTTATTAAATTAAATAAATTTAATTCCATAGCACATTAGCCTTAGGATATAATTTAATTTAATTAAAGTATAAATACTTAATAATTAAATTAAATATGAATCAATAGGTTTAATGTGACTAATATGAGTAAATAGTATAGGAATTAAATAATAAGCATGATGAATGTAGATTTACGTTTTCTGCATCTGACAATTAAGTCAAGTAGCGAATAGCAGAATGAGAATTGCCTATTAGAATAGGACTTTAAGATTGATCAGAAATAGACCAGAATTGGTTGAGATGGCAATGAGCCAATTTTGGGGTATTACAACTATAACCTTCTTAACATGTTTTTCTTTTACAACAGATGATCTATGATGCAACCACATTGTTCTTCAGCATTGAGATCCCGGTCATGTTTGGAGGTTTCATAGATCAAAATTTACAATTATTTTTTATTGATCTTTGAAGGATTCATAGATTAATTTACAATATTTTCAGTAATCTTCAAGGGCTTCAAAAAAAAATTCACTTTGTGTGATCTATGAAGGCATCAAAGATAAGGTCATGATATTTTTAGTTATCTTTGAAGACTTCATAGATAGATATGTCAAATTTTCCTAAGTTCAAAGATTTCAAAATTTATGTTTTTCATAGAAGGATAAATCCCATGATTTAATTATATTGTTAGTATCTATTTTCTTAGAAACTAATTAGAGAGGAGTATATCATTGAATATATAGATTTTAGTGGCTTAAAATGAAATTCCATGTGGATACATGGCCAAGATTGATATAATGCCTAGATATCCAAAACATCTCGGGCACAAGGGTATTGCAAAATGTAATGACACTCAAAATGATTACCTAGAGATTCAATATTAATAAAGGAGTGAAAGTCTCAATTAACAAGAGTAACAAACCATGTCTAATAAGGATAAGATTGAAAACTAAGAAAAGATGACAACTAAAAGAATAAAATAATTTTCCAATAAACTAGAATGTTAAAAACTTTTAGCAAATCCAATCTAATTGGATAAAATGACTCACCTCTAGATTTTTGAAGCAATGTTGGAATAGAGCAATGTTGCCACCACCAATGACACCCATTCAAAATGCAATTTGAACCTATGAAAACTATAAACCTTATAGAAAATCCAATGCAAATGGATATTGGGTTCAGTCCTGAACCTCATTTGAAGCTCAATTTTATGAGGAAGAAAAGAAATTATAAATACCCCAATTCTCTCCCATTATACCTACATAATCAAAATACAAATTAAAACAAAACATTAAGATCAAGATTCAAGGATATGGAAGTCAAATCACAAAAGAAGCATTTATAATAAAACCTGGCACTATAATCTTCTCTAATTTGGATATGTATCTACCAAAGGATTTAGTCCACAACATAGCTTTTTTTCTTTATAAACTATTATCCAAACCAAAACTACTCTCATAAGGAAGATAGGGCTCAACCTTTTAGACCAATAATAACATGGAAATTTATGTGAAATGTCTGATCCTATAACCCACTTCAATTTCCTAATCATTTTTTTTGTTCTCTCTCATAAGATTTGGCAGACATTTGTTGGTTTTGTGTCTGGATGAACTAATTTTAGAAGTTTACATTACAATATTTGTGAAATTATCCTTCCAAAATTGAGAAGGAATACCATTTATAGGAGAGATTCTTGGGTGAATCTATCCACTTATTTATAGTAGCTATCTTTATCTAAAGGAATTTGGCAACAAAGAAAACTTGAGGAAATATCACCCTTCTACAAATGGTTGTATGTCTTTAATATGTTGATTTGATTGTACAAAAAGCTAAGTTATCAGTTTGGCACTCAAAGTCCCTAGATATGGGTCTGATATAAAGGTTATTTAAGATCTAGTTTGGTGTAGTAATGCCTATGGGTTAAACCCAACAAACTCAAAATGAACCGAGTTGGCCCCTCTCTGGAAGAATGCCTTTATATATCATCTTAAAATGAAAGGATGTTGTTTTGTTTTCCTAGAAAATCTTCTTTAACTCTCTTCTCATGCTTTTGTATAGACTATTTGTAAGTCATTCTTCCATGGCCAGGCAAGAGATAATAATGCCCTACTGTATTTAGTTGTCTACTGTTAGAGAGTCTTCCCCAAATTAGGCCTTTTTCTACTGTGTGTCATCCAATTATTTCCATTGTCATTGTTTTTGTTTTTATATTTCAATATGTGTAGATCGAATATATATAGACATGATGCAACATAAAGTATTGCAAGCAAGATCTTGGTGGGCATCAGTATAGTAGGGTGTCAAATAGTGCCTAACAGGTTGTGATGTGTTCTGCAGAGTTAGAAAGTGCTTAAAACACTTTATGACCTCTTGAACTTCTCAATCGAACCAAGAGCAACTTTTTCAAAATTGGACCATTGAAAATAGGTAAATACAATGGAAGTTTGTATGAACCAATTTTAATTATATTTAGGATTATGAAACAGACAAAAAATGGTTGTGCGCATCATTTCTTAACCTTGTTATTAGAGTAGCAATAGTAGAGTTTTGTATCTTCCACTCACCATCAGGCTTTTAACTATCCAAGGGAAAATAGGCAAGATAAGGCATTGATAAGGCATTGAAAGAGATCATTCAAAAGCCTTGTAGCATGGAAGGAGTAGATTGTGAAGACTTCTAGCAATTCTATTGGCTTACCAAATGACATACATTTTTACTATCAAACATACTTTTCTTCAGTGGATGAGAAGTAGAAATCCTTAGGACATATCCTAAAGTTGGATCTCATCCGCTAGATCCAATATGGATGAGAAAAAAGAGTCAATTTCCCTTAGTAATGGAAATCCTCTCATCACTTTCCCATATGCCCCTTGAGTTTTGTTTTCAAAGTGTTGCTTCTTAATAATTAGTAGGTAATTTTTCATGTTTTGATGGGAATTATGCCATTTAACTAACAGTTCCCACATGGAGCAGTGTCTGCCAAACTACATGCAAGCTTTTTATTTTCATCTTTTGAAGTTTTACATATATGGGTGCATGTGTAGTTTTTAATGTGCATGAGAGTCCCTCATAGAAGACCTCAAGGGGATCATTTTTAAGTTTTTCGAGTTACTAACTTTGAAATTTTGATCCTCTTTCTTCTCCTTATTATGTGACCATCTTATTCCATCAGCTTGTGTGTTGGTCTAGGTCACAAAAGCCTCAGGCTTATCATCAAAGTAGTATTTAAATCTCATATAAGGATTTTTTGTATTATAATCTAGTATTATAAACTAGTATAGGAGTAGTTATGCATATAATTTCATACATCTGCACTATAATTTTATTTTTATGCATGGTTAGAACACTAGCTATAGTTTCTTAGTTTAGGAATTGAAGCATTATATAAACAAGTATGTACAATGTAAATAATATTGACAATTTTTTTGCAATAAAGCTTTATGAAATTGTTGCTTCACTCATGGTGTGAGAATGCTTATATCTATGTCATTTGATTTTTTTCCACATCTTGTTCAAAACATATAATGCAATCTCATCTATGAAGCATATTAAAAGCTAAGGGTTTGGAGTGACTCATATACAATTCATTTTTTGTCATTTCATTATATAGTTTGAACAAGTGTGGAAAAAAATTAGATTTTTATTACGAATTTTTTGTTCACCAATCTATGTTAAACTAATCGGCAAGGTCACTTTCCTAATACTTTATGAATTGGATGCTATTCGCAAGGTTAGTTTCCTAATACTCACTATAGTACTTGCTATTTAATTGAGATAGACATGGCTCATTAGTTTGTTTGTATTCTCTTTGGATTTTGTTAAAGAAGATAGCTGAATGCTATATGAACTAAAATTTTTGTGGTGTCAACAGGCTTGTACATCTCTTGAGCCAAATTACCAGCCCCAGTGACATTTATTGTTGTTCAAAATCGGCACCATACTAGACTATTTGCAAACAACCATGCAGATAGGCATTCTATAGATAGACTTGGGAACATCTTGCCAAGTCTTTAGTACATAATAAAGCAACTAAATTTCATAAATTATTTTTTTGATAGTTGATTTGTTTAAATATTACCCATAAAAAATTACTTAGTACATCTCATCTTTTTTCTACACAAGAGCTTGCAGTTCTAAAGAATTTGATAGCGAAGAATTTGAAGAAGATATTGTAGCAAAGGTATATTTGGTGTTCTTTTTTAAGTGAAAATGTGATTGGAAATTTTTTATGTTGTCATATTTCACTTTTAGAAAGGTCAAATTGTAAATAGAGGTGAAGTTGTATGGATTTAATTTTCTTCTTCATTATTTATAATGCTCTCGATTGCTCCTTTGTAGCTGTAAAAATACTTGTTTATTTTCACCTTTCCAGATACCCTTTACCAAGTTCTTCAAGATTCCAAAATATCTTGGGCTAACCCCACTCTAGCATGTCCTAACTCCTACTTGGTTTAGAGACCTAACTCCTTTTTATATGTGTCTTCCTCTTACTACTCCATCTGTAGGTTGCAAACAAATCATCCTTCTTCCACCAACAAGTCATTCCATTCAAGAAAGACCATGTCTGACGATATGAACACACAAAGAAATAGGGAGACAATTGCTAGACTATGGTCTAACTTAAAAAGAAAAGGTTATGGAAAATTTTATTGTCCTTGCAAAATGTGTAAGGGCTTAAAGACTCAAAGATATCTAATCACAACAACTAAGCAACATTGTAGGCAACATGATCACATTGAAGGGGAAAATGAGTATCACCCATTGGTATGTATTTTAATAGTTTATAAATTACATAAGACATGATTTGATGATGAAATCGTGCTCATGGTTAATATAAGGTCATCATTTTCATATAGGTCAACATCCTTGAGTTTCATATTATGGACCATGACAATTTGGAGAATGCGGATTTCCAAACGAGGGAACATAGAGGTGTGAATATTGAAGTAGAAAGTAATGATACCATGGAAGAAGACCAGGATGATGAAGATCATGATGATCAAATTGATCATGATGATCAAGATGATGATGATGATGATGATGTAGAGCTTGATGTACCTTTACTTGAGAAGGCACAACAATCCCTATATGAAGGCTCCAAAACAACTCTTATTGCCATTGTATTGCTATTGGTGAACTTGAAGGTTATGAATGGTTATCCAATCTAGCAATGACACGTATGTTAAGGTATGCCATCGTCTTTCATTATTTTACTTATAGTTCCCTTACAATTAACATTGGGTTCATGTAGCAATTAATATTCTTTAAATTAAGAAATTATATTTTTGGTCATAGGTTGATAGGTGAGTGTTTGTTACCACCATCAAACATTCTACCTCGCTCATACTGAGAATTATCTACCATTATGAAATATATTGGAATGGAGTATCAAACAATACATGCATGTCCGAACGATCATATTATATATCATAAACAACATGAATTTACAACACAATGCCCTTCTTGTCATATCAGTAGATATCAATCATATCGATTAACAAAAAAGGTACCTCACAAGGTTCTTCAACATATTCCCATTATTCCACGTCTGTAATTATTATTCAAGTACAATAGCTTGGCACAATTTATGGATTACCATGCACTCAATAGAAGTCAAGGTGACATTATGCGAATGCTTGCAGATGGTTCAGCATTTAAGGAAATAGAGGAAAAATGGCCACACTTTAAAGAAGAACCTCGTAATCTCAAGCTTTCATTAGCAGCAGATGGTGTCAATCCTTATGGAGAGATGAGATCTACTTACTCGGTGTGGCCTATTTTTTTTATCAACAATAACATACCTCCTTGGTTGTCCATAAAGAGAGACCACATAATGTTGACACTGATTGTTCCAGGTATTTTTTATTTAGTGGTCATCTAAATTAATTTATTATTACTAATCCATCAAATGGTAAAAATAATTATGTAATGTTTTTACTCATTCAACTAGGTAAGTATCAAGTTAAAGATATCAACGTATATATTGAACACCTTATCGACAAGTTGGTGGTGTTATGGAATGGGGTTAGTATGTATGACATTTGTAGACCAATAGGACAAAGACAATTTCAATTTCATGCAATGCTTTTATGGACAATACATAATGCCCCTGGGCTAACACTTTTTTGTGGTATGTTCTCTTCTTGACACCTCCTTTTTGGTATGTCAAAGATAACACATTTAATCCAATTATACGTGATCTTGTAGGTCTTTAGAAAAAGGGTAAATTTGCATGTCTAGTTTGTGGTCCAAAGACAAAATCTTGTCATTCAAAAAGTTTAAGAAAGTAGGTGTTTGATGAGAATAGACACTTTCTACACAAAAATCATAAGTACCAAATTACCAAAAAACATCTTTTCAATGGTCTAGAAGAGACTACGTCAAAGCCATAGAGAATGACACCTCACCTATGGAAGTTGGCATACAATAAAATAAATCATCGAGGTAATATCATTCCATTTGATGGTTTTTGTTTCAAATTTATATTTTGATATTGTGTTTTGTTTACTGATGATGTGATTGATGCTTGTGAAGGTCGTCAAGACATCAATGACCAACTTCCAAAAGGACTAAAAATTTATCCTACGCAATTTACTAGGTTGCCATACTATGAGAAACTCCCAATTGTGCTTTTGTTTGATCCTATGCATATTGGAAAGAATGTAGTAGAGACATTATGGAAAATCTTGGATGGAAGGCATGACAAAGATCAAATTGTCAAAACTTGTAGTGACATTGAAGAATCCAACCATGCAATGAAAAATGGCATTCGATCAAATAACAATGGAGACCAGATTGATACAAGTGCCTTAGTTAGTTATTGTCAGAGCACCAGAGCAATGCTATAAAAGAAGTCATGAAAAAAATATGATTTCCCACAGGATTTGCTGCAAACATAAACAATGTCATATCAAATAAAAGTGAATTTGGGCCAGGGTTGAAAACACATGATTGACATACATTTATTAAGGTAATTCATGTTATTTTGTATTCACTATATATTTATATATTGCATGTAGTTTCAATTGCATTCTTTTATAAAATATTGACAAGATCATTTTACAAATATTGTAGTATGTTCTACCTCTATCTTTCCCATGCCACTTCTCCAACAATGTCAAATAGGTTATATATGATCTTGGAAAATACATGAGGTGGTTGTCATCTAAAAAAATCAATAAAGAAGATATAAAATATTGGAAGAGAAGAATTCCTCTTCTGATGTGTGAAATGCAAAAGTGTCTACCTCCAAGTTTTTTCAATGCACAAGAACACTACCTCATACATCAAGTTGAGGAGATTGAATTGTGTGGACCTGTACCAACCAGTTCAATGTGGATGGTTGAGAGGCACTTGAAATTTTTGAAAGGCTTGGTTCAACAGAGAGCACATCCTGAGGGTTCTATGGTGGAGGGATAAATGGTATACAAGACCATGGTGTACATTAGTGAATATCTTCCTAAGTTTGCAGCAAAGATCCATGTAGATTGTATTTGGGATCCCAACTCAATTAACAAATTTGAAGGGGAGTACTTGATGGGAAAAGGTAGATCAAGGAAAGTGAGAGGTAAATCTAAGATGTTATTGTAGTTAATTAATTCTTATAAATCTTCAATATAAGTTATTTTTAATTGGTGTATTTTTTTGAAATAGGTGGTCGAGAGTGGGATGCAATACATTTGTATATTGTGAACAATCTTGATTGGATGATGGAATGGATTGAACGATGTCAACAAAATGGTTGCTCATTAACATGGGAAGGTGTTGCTTCATTGGTTACATAAGCTCATTGTAATGGATTTTCCAATGTTATGCCGATGGTAGTTGATCTAGTAAAGGGTTTAAGAGGTGGAGAGGTACATAGAAATTTATTAATGATCATAACTTGAAGTATGTTTCGTATCAACTCATGATGCAAATAATTTACACACACTTCAAAATTTGTAGGTCAAGCACCACAAAGCTATGTACTATCATGGCCACAGATTTCACATAAAAAGGTTGGATGACACAAAGAAAACCTATGATTCTAGGATAACTATAGTTTTCGTGGTCACCAATATATCATCTAGAAATGACATACATCCTCAACAATCTCAAAATCAATAATATGGAATCTTTGATGATATAATTGAGTGTGAATTTAACACCTTCAAAGTAGTTCTATTTTTCATCAAATGGTACAAGTTACGATTAAATCAAAATGATCTAGATAGAACAGTTATTCAACATGATAATGGATTTACAATGATCATTACAAGGTCGTTTGAGCCAGTTGGAGATGAACCCTATGTTCTTCCAAGCCAATGTGAGAAAGGTTTTTACTCAGAGGTTCCACATAAACAAGGTTGGTCATTTGTTGTTAGACATGATCCAAGAGGAAGGCCGATAAAGTATAATGTTATGGAAGAAGAAGATATTGAAGATGATGAAGATCAAGATGATGATGATGACGATGATGGTGATAGTGATGATGATGATGATGATGGTGATGATGATGATGATGATAGCGATGGTGATGATGGCGATGATGATGGTGATGATGGCGATGATGATGGTGATGATGATGGTGATGATGGTGATGATGATGATGATGAAGAAGATAATCAATGAATACAAATGTCATCACCCCTTCTATTGATGATCTTGCATTGCATATATAAGGTAAATTTGTTCATGTTTATGATGTTTCATATTGTTCATGTTGTCTTCTAAGTTATTTATAGCATATACGTATCATGTAATTTTTAGCTAACTTAAGATAAATGATTATCATATGCAAGAAATTTGATTACATATTTATTGTGTTAATTTCTAATGATTAAAACATATGTTATTTATAGTTACCAATGTTTATGTTGTGTCTGATTATGACCCTTTTTGCAAATAGTTAATTGACTATAGGTACATCATCACCCCTTCTGTTGATGATCTTGCATTCCATATATAAGGGAAATTTGTTCATGTTTGCGATGTTGCCTATTGTTCATGTTGTCTTATAAGTTATTTGTAGCAAACATGTATCATGTAATTTTTAGCTAACCTAAAGTAAATGATTAACATATTCAGGAAATTTGATTACATATTTATTGTGTTCATTTCTAATGATTACAACATATGTTATTTATAATTAGCAATGTTTATATTGTGTTTGATTGTCACCCTTTTTGTAAATAGTTAATTGACTACAGGAAATTTGACCCATTTGGTGTGGATTGTACACAATGATATGGATCAACAGGTATAAGTCAATAAATAGACATAATTTTCTTATATTCTTCTTTTTTATCATTGAGCACGTATGTTATAAATAGACATATTATATAATCATATAATGTATATATAGACAAAGAAGGTCCGTATAGAAATATGATTGTATAATCACTTTCAACTTACTACATTTTATATTTGTCACTTTCACTTTCCATTTGATGGATTGCAAGACCCACCAAATAGGTACTTGTCGGACCTATCTACATCGAATGAGGGAAATGAGGAACTGGTAGATGAAAGCTCTACATGTAGTACGGCTAAAATAGGGAGATCAACTAGAGGTCAAAAGAATAGAATTTTTTTTGATAAATGCATGCAATTTTTCCTTGCTAATGGGGGGTCATGTTCTTATGATGATGAGACCAAAGGCAACATCAAGGTGCCCTTTTGATACTCATACATTGAGAAAGAATGGGTACCCAATGAGCTACCTCCAATTAACACAAATTTTTGTGTTAATGAGAGGATATATCGCATTGCTCCATCCTCATTACATGGCTTGGGCCTATTTTCCATGGATGGGATAAAGGTAGGTTACAAAAAAGTTGTCAAATTGTTCAAGCATGTCGGTCCATGTTACAATTACAATGATTGGATGTGGATTGTTTGGTATAAAAAAAAGTATGCATAGGTATGGGGTATCAGCTAATTATATATAACAGAAAGAAAATTAACAAAGTAAAAGATTTTCTATGTACATTGATGGGAGACCAAAAGCAATAGGTAATATTGTAGGTTTTATTAATAGTACGTGATCTTCTTCAACTAGTAAGAAACCCAATTGCATATTTGAGGTGCGTGAGGGGAATGAAGTTTTTGTTTTGCAATAAAATCAATAAGTGCAGGGGAAGAACTACTAATCGATTACCATTTAAATCACATAGATACAAACAAAGTTACTATCATGAGGGCTGTAAGTACTCTTTACCATTTTGTTAATAAGTTTTTTTTTTGCTGTCTATTGCTTTCAGTTAGCTGATTTTTTTTTTTTTAAGTTGTGACAAGACGATATGGATCCGACAGATGATAGAAGTCACCAAGATGCTACTCCCACCCCTTCTTCAGCAAGGGTAAACCTTTTTGAAATTGTACAAATTAGATAGTAAAAAAATGTTATATTATTATGTTATTTTATTTACAGTGTAAGTACTATTTACCATTTTGTTAATAAGTTTTTTTTGCTGTCTATTGCTTTTAGTTAGCTAAATTTTTTATGTTTAATCTTTGTGACAAGACGATATGGATCCAATAGATGATAGAGGTCACCAGGATGCTACTCCCACCCCTTCTTTAGCGAAGGTAAACCTTTTTGAAATTGTACAAATTAGATAGTTGAAAAATGTTATATTATTACATTATTTTACTTACGGTTTTTTAGTTTTTATGATAGTTTTACTGATATTCCTCTCACAATTTGATGTTCAAGATAAGGGTAAAGCAACATCAGTAAGTACTGAGCCACTAGCTATGCCTTTTGATGAGGATATTGCTGAAACTCTCGATTTCATAAAAATGTTGAAGAAAAAATTTTTAAAAATTAATTTAGAAGCAATGTAAATTTTGGATGAAGCAAATATGGAATCTGAGGAGATGATGAAGAGGCTATTATATTTGAGAGCGCAAGCTCATCGTTATGAAGTAAGCTCCAATGAATATTTAGTTATAAGAAAAGTTTAATAAAGATTTGTATTTTATAATCTTTTATGTTGTGAAGTAAAATATGTAATATTGGCAAAAATACTTTATTGATGCAATTTTTTTAAAGAGTTGTAAGAAACTTTAACTACTAAATTCTTGTTCTATAGGAAACTTTAGCAACTGATCCACAACTTGGTCAAGGACAACGCGATGAGGCCAGTAGTAGTAGAGCTCCGACTACCATTGGTAAAATAATCTTTTTGTTGACAAGTTAGAAGGAATTTTTTATTTCAAACATTCAAAACTTCTTAACTCTTACTTTTATTATTTTAGAATGTCTTTGCTAATAATGTATTGTTCAATTCATCCAGTGCAGGAGGCTCCTAAGAGGTTGATGGATGCCCATACGAGATTTTTGATTGCATATTGTTTTATATTGTAATAAGGATTTTCTTGCAAGACGTAAACATGATAGGAAGTGGTTTGGTAGGATCATCTGAATTATCAATGACCTTTTGTCTATACTAGTAATTCTCTAGTTTAGTAATTCAGTACATTACAATTTCATGCTTTCAGTAGAAGATACTAACCAATTTTTCTATAGAGAACCAAAAGTGGGAGTCTTCTTTCATATTCAATGTTCAGTTTTCAGTGATTTCCCACATTATTGCTATTGCCTGTTAGAGTTTTAGAGTGCTCACTTTCAGCTTCACTGTCTATTTTAGCAATATTTATTTTCCATAATATCCTAGGTATGATCAGTGACAACATCAATTAAGAATGACAAAAAATGAAGGTCATGGAAAGTTATATGTATTATGCACTATATTTTTTTTCAAGGTATACTGATTAATATAGTCACAGTACATTTTTTAGTTTTAGAACATCAACAACAGAACCCTGGTAGAGTTTGACTAGTTTTAGACATTTTTTTTTAAAAAATCAAACTTCTTTTTTGGTCAATTTTGGTCAAGTTGATCCTCCAACCCTGAAATAGATCACTAAAAAGATGAAATGGATATCATTTTATGTATTTGTTATTCACTATAAAAAGTATTCTTCGCATGATTCATTTTAATGGTTCTTACTATTAATTATCCCATGACATTTTTTGCAGGAAATGATACATTTTATAGGAGGCTTTATGACCTCACGCTGCAAAGATTCGGGCCCACCATACGTAAAAGGTGGAACATCATAACTAAACTAATTTTATCCCACTATTTTTTTTCATATCATTAATTGGTGCAACATTTTTCCTTTCATTTGGGTCTTTTCTTATACTAGCTATATCTAACAATTTTGTGTTTTTTCTTAAAAGGTAGAACTACCAAGATCAAAAATTAAAAGATGAGCTCATCAAAGATATAGAGCGTGTGTTTGGTAGTAACATTTTTTATCATAAGAAATTGTTACAAAAAGCTTCCAGACATCTTAAGGTTGTGAGGGACACCTATAGAAAGAGCCTCATCCTAAACTCGAAGTACAAGTGTCCTCCCTTTGTTTCAGTAAGGGACTGGAATGAGTTCATTTTGGATGCAAAGGCAAAAAGGGAACATCCAAAAGAAAGTACACCAGCAAATCCAAAAGAAAGTACACCAGAAAATCCAAAAAGGTATGCAATAGCATTAACTGCTAGTACATTAATGAGCAAATTTAGGATTCAACTTCAGTATCAACAATTTCAACTAGCTCAATTTAATCTATCTATTGATGAAAGGAATCCAATTCATATGCTAACACAATTGCTTATAAATCTCAATCTCAATCTGGGCATAAATCCTACATAAAATATAACTGACACAACTACTTATAAATCCTAAATTCATATGCTAACACAATTACTTATAAATCTCAATCTCAATGCTGATACAACTGTATATATCTTAATCTAGGCATAAATCCTACATAAGATATAAATAGTGCTCTTATAACTTCACATATAGCTATATTATGTCTTGAAAATATAGTAATGCTCAACTACATGTACCATAGTTGTATGTGTTAGTAGTATAGGTGATAAATGATATTCAGTAATTGTAATGACAAGTACAATTTTTTTGAAAAACTTTGCAAGAATTTTACTAATGGTCAGTCTCCTAAAAGTAATAAGCATCATGTTCAATGCCAGAAACTCAAGTTAATGACAACAATCACATTCCTATCTTTGAGGATTGACAAAAACCCTTGTAGATTTATATTTATTGGTATTGTGGAGAGATGATCCAGCCTACACTAGGTAAGACAAACTATTTGAGACTTCATTTGGATGACATGATGTATGTTACCTATAGACCATGGCTAGGCATAGAGCCATAAGATGACATCTCCTCCCAGCTAGGATTCATGTTGGTATCTTAGCCACTGAATGGCCATTCTTCATTGAAGATACAAAGATTTCCACTAACCCATGTCTAGAGACAGTTCAACTATCAACACAGTATATCACAGGAGTACTATAGTTACACCTGCTTCACCAAGTAGGTAAAGAAAGGTTGTTCTCCTAGATTGGACCCAATTAGATGTATGGAAGATGTTAGCGGCCTTACCATTTATAGGTTGGACTAATTTCTAGATGTAGTGAATGATGGTGTCACTCCCTAGTACATAGATCATTTGGCCACACATTCATTTCCTCATATAACTGATCTTATAGTGGTAGTTAGTTAGGCACCACACCCTGATGTTGAGCAACCACAAGAGCATCCTTTGAGGGAGGAGAGACCATTATAATGGCCACTAGGAGTTCTTGTTACAATTCCTTCTCATACTATTAGATTGGATCTTAGATCGAGCAATAATGAATAGGCACATAGGCCTACTTATGTGAGAACTCATAGAGAGATGAGCACCATGGGTGTAGTAGGAGGTGATGCTAGGAGACATAGGGTAGAGGAGCCACCACAATAGGATGTGGGTGGAGGAGGGGATGATGACATGCCAAATTAGCCTCCACAGGTTTCACCCATAGGAGATGTATTAGCACAGAATCAAGATTCTCTATGACATGTGAGGGAGAGATTGAGGACTTCTCAGAGGTAGGTGGGTAAGTTACAACTACAAGTTATAGTTAGAGATGCATGACTAGCTAGAAGAGGGGAACTGTGAGATAGTAGATCTATGGTCTAAGATCATAGAGCTAAATAGATAGATAGAGTTAGAGCGATATGAGACCTATCATCATACCTCTTGGGCTGCTCATGTCAATGATGTATATATGACACTGGATGTGAATTGTTAATGATATATAACTTCACATATAGCTATATTATGTCTTGAAAATATACTAATGCTCAACTACATGTACCATAGTTGTATGTGTTAGCAGTATAGGTGATAAATGATATTCAGTAATTGTAATATATAATGATATATAATAATTTTAATATAATATAGTAGTCATACTTGAGACCTGTAGTTAGAGAGAGATGAGACCTGTCATCATACCTCTCTGGCTGCTCATTATTATGTAGTATATGAAAATGCAGTACCTCTAGCTCAACATGTCTCAAGGTTCTTTGATTATACTTTAGCTTCTGATGGTGTAGTGCCTCTTGCACATGCAGATGCTACTCCTCCTCCTCCTCTTGGTGATGAGGTGGAAGGTTGTAGTTAGGTCCATTCTATGTTTTTTTCCTTTTTGTATCTTTATATTGATCATGAAATTCATTGTATATTTGATGTATCATTTTGAGACTTGAGATATTGATAGTGCTCTAATTAGAACTTAGTTTTGATCTTTTGATTGTATCACCCCTCTGACATGTCAAAGATATATATATATATATATATATATATATATGAAATTGGATGTGAATTTTCCACTCTTAGAAAGCATTAGAATTATTGATTGCAATTTTCCCAGTAAGATAATGGTGAGCTTCTATCTTCTATTTACCTAAATGTCTCTATTTGGAAACTGACGCTCAACTTCTAGAACATTTTGCAAAAGTGAAATCGATTAGGAAAATCACTTGTTTTGATGATGAAGATTTTTCTAATGTCAAAGTTATACAATGCTTTCCTTATTTGGAGGAGTTGTGCGTGCATTCTCCATTATTGGCCATGTCCCCTACAAGTGTAAGCATTTATGTTATTTTAATCTGCATGAAAGCATTTGTTTGCAAGCATTTAAAGTTATAAATTTTTTTTTGGAAAACTCTAACCCAAATTTCATTCTTATAAATAGTGCTGATAATTTATGCTATTTATTTCCACTCTATGAAATTTACTATTTCTTAAACTCTTATACCTTATTTATAGGATCAAAATTATGTGGCATTATTAAAGTGAATGGTTTAAACATGATCACATACTAATTTTCTTAATTTCTATGGTAAATGTGTTAAAGTTGACTTTTTATTTTTTTCTATCCTTAATTCTTCTTTTACTATGTGACTTTTAAGAATAGTTGAAGCTTATCTAAACAATTTTCTATCCAAGTGTTAGCTTTGAAATCATTTGTTGTGGATGTAGACTATACGAAACATCCTCCAAACTATGATGTAACATTTTTTATCTTCTCAAACATTCTAAATGGTGCTCCACTACTAGAAGCAATCAAAAATAAACATAGATTAAGACAAGTCTTAAGTCATGAGTCTTCTGCTGGAACAATGCTAGGTAGTTCCCGTTAGTTGCTAGTTATCTTAGAAAATCAGTGGGCATTTTGTTTCAATTACAACCACCATTTATAAAATTAGTTGCATGCAGTGTGGAGGCTAAAGAAGAACTTGATGCACAAAGGTGATGTCTTTTAAATTGAAAACAAAAAAATACTTACTTTTTAGCTACAAGTAAAAGGAATGCTACTAAAACAATCTAAAATTTGACATTCACCCTCAAGTTTATACCTATTGCAGCCTTGGGGATAAAAACACTTTGAGTGTGGAATGTAGGGATACAAATTTAATCTATAAAATCTACTAGCTATTTCAACTTTTAGCTTATTGTTTACTTTGTGTGACAATGGATAATATAGACTATCGAAATTGATGTGTAATTTAATGGAGAGGCATGTCAGAATATGGATAAATACTTAGCATGAACTCCATGGATAAATAGCATGATTACACATGTCAATTAAAGGTATGATGCTATAATTTCTTCCCTTTTTTCATATTTTTGTGGAACATGCTACTTTATGCTAAAACCTTCACACCACATAATAATCCACTATTTAGTACTGATCTTTATATCTATATCATCTAACATATTTCAAACTTTTCATAAGTTGCAAGACACATCAAAGGCAACAAAGGTGAGGTTGGAAAAGGTTGGGCAACACAGACTTGGCTTTGGGGGATATTCAAAAATCAAAGCACGTGTTGTAAGTAGCAATAAATGAATTGCAAAGAGAAATGATTTATAAAATGAAAATAATTTTTTTAATTAATAAAAAAATGCAGGGCACTAATTTTAATCTAGAGGCCATAGAAGAACACAAAAAAATTGCCTTCAAGCAAGGCTATGCAGTGGTGGCTGAATGCCTATGGCAAACTTCCATTGCCCCAATCGAGCAATCTCCTACATTATGTGCACAGGTAAATATGCCAACATATATATTAGAAATTGAATACTTAAGAAACAATTTATTTGATAATAATTTGCATGACATTGCAATGTAGCCTGTTAATCATGACAGAAATCATATGCAACATCATGAAGCCCCTGATGTGCATTGTACTATCGATGGAGGTGCTCATTTGTTATTTAAAACTAATTATATAATTATTAATATAATTTAAAATCTTTAATTGAACTTGGTGTAACCTTTTTGTGTTGAGGATATAGAATCATGTCATGCTGAATGAGTGCTAGAGGATGTTCAGACTAATCAACAGGTAGATCATGTCGCACATTCAGGTAAAGAAAATATATGTTGTGTTCTTTTAAATTAATTTTTTGATTTATAGTTCTTTTACTTAAATAAAAACTTGTAATTCACTAATATAAAATGGTGTGAATTTAACTCATGGAGTACTTATTATTGCAACGGACCCCCCTTTGGTGCAATGGCCTCATGATGTTCCTGAATGAATGATGCAGAGACATGTGTTAGAATGAGTAGAGGAGGGGGATGACAAGGACATTGATATTCCTCTTAAAAAATTTATGAAAAAAAGAAATGGAAAGAGAGAAAAAAAGAAATGATTATTCATGAATGACTTACTCCTGAATATTTTTAATGAATATTATTCATTAATGTTGGGTGTTAATGAATTATTTAGGAATGACTTACTCTTGAATGTTGCATGTTAATGAATTATTCACAAATGTTGTGTGTTTATGAATTTTATGTGTTAATGAATGTTATCATGTGATTATAATGATTGAATGTTATCTCAACATCAACATGGAAAATGGTGTGAAATTGCACTTTCCTTATTCATGGTTACATACCTACTGCACTCTTTCATTTGAAAAATGAATAGAAATACCATATCTAGTAGCTTCTCTATGTTGTATTCATTTATTGGTAATGATTCAATGTCATGCCATTTGATGGTAGCTTCTAGAGTTTCATTTAGTTGTAAGGTGTGTCTTATCTTTTCAAGTTTGTATACTCCATTTGGTAGTTTGGTATTAATTGATGATGTCTGGGATCTTCTACCTTCACTGTAGTCTTCATCATCATCCAACTTGTTGTTTGGTATTTTCCATGTTATCCTCTATTTCCATGGTCTTTAGCATGGTTGTGTATTTTATCTATCTAGTTCAAAGACTCTATGCGCCTAAGGTGGAAGCCATTTAGAACTAACAGTTGGATAGATCGTGTTTCCCCTCGTAAAACTAGAAAATGTCATGAGTTTAAGGTCAAGAAGGAAGAAGTCATAACATTTTGAGTAGTAAAATATGCTTAAATTACATATTTAGTTGATGCTTTGGTGAAGTTTCTTATTTCAATTCAATTGATTTTGGTTGTCAACCAAATTCCTAACTCCAATGTATATTGTATTTTAGTGCTACATTTTCATAGGGATCTAAGTAAAATGATAGTTGACTATTATTTATATTTGAGAATTTTTGTTGTGCCTTACTATGATCCTTTGATAATAGAGGACAAATCAATCTGAATTTATTTCTCATGTTCCACGTTCGATGCTTCTTCTTGTGTAACTAACCACTTTTGATGTGGGTTATGAACTCTAATGCTAGTATGCTATTACACTACCATTTATTATAGAGTAGATATTATAAGTATCTCTCAATATACTATAAGGGTCTCTAAACATGAGTAAAGCAGTATTACATAACGTAGATCTGAACTCAAAATTCATGATGTTTTCCACTCTCGAGAAAGAGGGGAACTTAATATACTAATAACACACCCCATCAGAAGAGATCCAATTGATGGTTTTTGTTGGGGTTTGACTCTCCTGGTGTAGCGCTAAGCTAGGCTTCTAGGTGCTAGGATATTTGCTCTTCTTGGTGGTTCTAGACCCGCTGAATGCTCTAGATAATTGTCTATCAAATTTTGGTTGAAGGAGCTATACTTGGGCTGTCAAGTCTTATGCAAATTTTGTCCTATTTTGTGGTGATAACATGGACTTTTATCAGTACAGAAGTATGGTCTATAAATTCTTAGAGTCTCTAGTGCCTCTAAGATTTACACCATTGGGTGACTAATTCTTTGAAGTCCCTAATGTTTGGTGACATTGAGCTATACCTATGTGAGTTATGTTTGGGTTTTCCTTCCTCATCTTCATTTCACTTTTGTGAGTTATTTTGCCTGAGGCCATTGGAAATTCCCTTTGCTAGTTCCTAAAATTAGATGGATCTAGTACAATTTTGGGCTATTCTATGTTTGTATTCTAGTTGAAATAGAGACCTCTCCACTTTAATCATGGTTGATGAGAGGCCATGGGTGAAGCATTGAATATGAGGTTTTTCCATTCTTTTGTAGAGATTGCATCTCTATAGGATACATACCTAATGATTTCCATTTTGTGTTGGATAGGTGTTGTCACTTGATGGAGGGCCATGAAAAATGACTATTTGACAATTAGATCTTCTAATTTTGTTTTAGATTTTCCTTTTGAGGACTTGTTTTATAATGAAGAAGAAACTTTTTTTGATTATATTGATGCTTCTCATGCTATTAGTCTGAGCTAGACTTCTATCACTTCCATTCTTGTCACAATTTTAGATGTTAGACCGTATTTCAGGTGTGATGCCCGCTAGCCTTGTGGCCTATGTTGTTGAAGTTATTGCTCCCACTTTTGTTTTGAACAAAATTCTACTGATAATGCTGACTCTTAAATAATCACTCTTGGGCCTTGTTGATAGGTTGTAGTGGGGTTTCCTTTGTTGCAATCCTAACAATAGCATTGCTTAGACTTTTGTCCAAGTGCATAGGAAAAGGTTTATTTTGTTGTGTTTTTGATGCGCTATGTTTATGCTTTCATCGCTTGTTTATTTTGTTGTGTTTTTGATGCGCTATGTTTTGGCTATTATAGAAAAAAAACATATCAATATCATCTTTTTAGATTGAACAATACTAGACGAGTAATGATACTATCTTGAAAAATACAAGAAGCCAAGACTACAATATACACTTGTTTGATGAAGAAAATAAAATCCTTCCAACAATAATTAGTCAGAACTATCAAAGTGAATTTTTAGGATTGTATAAACACAATTGGAAAATGGATCAAGAAGATTTCATGTCTTTCTCATGGCAACTTTGGTTATTATGTGTAAAATTGGCCTCATTCTTTTAACAATTATTTTCATGTTATCCATAGAATTTTTTTTTATCATTTAAGTTTCTTGTTCTTGCAAGATGAACTACGAGATGCAGTGTTACTGGTGCTTGCAAATAAGTAGGATATTCCCAATGCAATGAATGCTATAGAGATCATGATAAACTTGGGTTGCATTCTCTTAGGCAGCGACACTTGTGAATATTACATTCTTTGTAATTTTCAGTATTAAAATTATAGATACTAATCATCTATTATGCTGCACTATTTCTACTTTGCATATAGTTTATCATCACTCTAGTAAACGAGAAAAAATGTGGAATGTTTAGTGTTGCTTGTGAAACAGCTTGTATCATGTCCTAAGGTATATAAAAAGCATCTGTGATAGTTTGTTAGAAATAAATCCTTTTATTTTAGTTCTTATGGCTTTTGTTTTATTTTCTAGTTTTGAAAGATTACAGTTGAATAGGTTTCAAGAATTTTGTATTACAAAAATGTCTTATTTCTTTATTGATATAGATAGATTGAGGAGGTAAAAATTTAGTTTTGATGCATACTTATATGTAGGATGCAAACTTATTTTGATGTGATATTATAGGTGTTCTCTTTCACATTTTACTATCAATTTTCTATCCAATTTAATGACCCAAAACTACTGAGAAAAATTGTGAAGGTCACAATTGCTATTAAAATCTTGTACTACCTTTTTATGTTTATCACTTACCTATATGTAACTCCACAATTGATATTGACAGTCTCTTGCCCTTACCATGCAACTGAACTACTTTAGTTTTATTGATGCAGCTAAACTACGAGTGCCTTTTGTGTTCTTGACAAATCGTAAGCTTTCAACTTTTGTGAAGCCATTATGGATGCAAATGAACAATTGGTGAGGTGTCAATTTTAAGGTAATTTTTTGTTTCTATAATGTACAGTTCAATTGCTAGAAATATTTCATCTAGATTGTTAATTGATAGATTGTTAACTTTTCATGTTATTTTCTACTTTGGTTGGGTAATTCTCCTTGCATTTGTAAATCGTAAATCTTCCTACAGTCTTTATCCTAATGACAGTTTGGTATTACATCCAAGGTGATAACATAGTTGACTTAAAACTTTGCATTAAAGAAAACATCAAATGATAATATTTGAATTGTGGATATTTGTAAATTATTTTGGTTTTAGACATAGTTATAGTTATATATGCGCTCTTATGATGATGTGATTGGGACTGTAAGTTTTTTTGTCACATTTATCTATTTGAAAATTAGATGAAATTATTGGCTTTCATTCCTAATAAATAATTCTTTCCTAATTTTATTCTTCCCTACATGAACCAAAATTTAGACGTGTTGTGCCAATTATTGTGAAGGCTTTTCTCTCATAGGAGCCTTTTAAACTGCACAAAATTTGAGTTGTAAAGCATAATTGCTCGGTGAAGACTTAGGATATCATGCACATTTCTTCCTCCTTCCCATTGTTTTGTATGAAATAAATCATGTGACTAACAAAACAATGGTGTGGAGGTAGAAATGTGCACAATACCCTGACTCTCATGCACCGAGCAATTATGCTTTAGAATCATGTTTTGTGCAATTTAGAAGGCTCCTATGAGAGAAAAGCTTTTACAATAAATGGGATAGCTGGTCGAAATTTCTACATATCTTGGTCTCAATTTTGACACAAATGCAATATTTTGGTCAAAATTTTGATGCAAAACTGGTCCACTTTGGTGTCACTTGTATGGCACCAGTGAAGAAATGTAAATTTCTTTCATTGCAATTTCAAAGCAATTTCAGCACAAAATTATGAAGGTTTACGTCAAAACATTGATGAGCATCACTCACAAATGAGGAAATACTAGTTTAGCTTGGACCAGGGAAATTGATGAAATTTGCATTAGTAAGTCCACCTTTATATAGTCAAAATTTTGATGCAGAATGTATGTGGCAAAAAACTGACCAGAAAAGATAGACAACAAGCTTGGTTGCCTTATTGACCTACTCTTGTCAAAATTTTGACCTTTTTGCATCGAAATTTAAGCCTAAATTTACTAGTGTCCATACTAAATTGGATATGATAAAATACATCACATATATATACCAATCCAATTTAAAAAATTACAAAGTCATCCATGACAAAGTTAACACAAATATTTCAAAACTAAAGACTTACTCATTGAGGTTCTGATACTCGGCATCCACTATCACTGCTTGGCATTGTCATGCTCTTGGTAGATGTAGAAGCTCGGTCCATACTAATCAATTTCAAGTAGTCTTGAACTCGGTTTGCACTAGTGACTTAGTAGATATTGTGCAACTTGGCAAATATTGAATTACTTGGTTACCATGGAGTGGCTTGGTTAACACTATCTTCACATCGCATGAATTGAGAACTCGATAACCACTAATAAACTTGGTATACATAGAACTACTTGGTTTGAACTATTGAACTTCACACTAACTTAATCTTCTTAGTAATCACTAGAGTTGGTCCAAAGGACTCGATAGAAACTATAGAAGCTCAGTGGCTATTGAATTAACACTATAAAGTATTCAATGAGCTTGGTAGTTGTACAAAATCTGAATAAGTGTGTGTCACTAATAACTTGACTGATATGTCAACAATCTCCCCCTTTGGAATTAGTGAGAAATAGACATATTAGCCGAAAATTGAATACCTTCTAGTCATCACCATGTGATACTAGCTTGGTCTATTTTTGAGATTTTTCAAAATTGATCTTTGTAAGATATATATAGAGTATACCTACATCATAACATATATCCCCCCCATACTATGTGATCTATTATGTACATGTAACTTTCTCTATGTAGATGTAACTTTCTATTATATACATATCTCCCCTTGTAACTCTTCTCATCTCATATCTCATCTTCCCCTTTAACTTTTCTCTTCTCCCCCTTTTTGGCAGTAATGCAAAAGATTTATTCTAGCATATTTGCCTAGAGACACCAAAATGAGATAATAATTCAGAGTGTACCTTGAGGGTAATTGCCAATGTTTTATCCCAGTTCTCTTAAAGAACTTTACATGTATGGATGGAAATTTGCACTTCAGCTGATGGTTCAATCACGTGGTTAGCAATAGAGAAATTGTTATCATGAATCAAGGTTTTTGAATAAACAATGTGCTTCTGCATAGAGTCCATGATAGGAAGGATCATATTTTGTATAAAGAAGAAGAAGAGAAGGGAAAGAACGAAGAGGAAGACATGCAGAGAAAAGAAGAAGAAGGGAAGAAGAAAGAGGATGACAAATAGAGGAAGAATAAAGAAGAGAAGGATGAGAAAGCAAGTACACCCAACACATATCTCACCCTCGCTTCACTTACTAGTTTATACAGAATTGATATCATCCCTCAACAAGATTATCAGTAAAAACAAATAGGTAAACAATTTCTAGAAAACTCTCATGGAGGTTACTGATAAGCTATAGGGAATCATGACTATGAAGTCACTTGATCCTAACACTTAGGATAGAGTCAAATCTATGATTTAACCATTTAACATTGAATTACCAAGTTTGTTAGAGGTTGCAACTGTTGGAAAATGAAGATGGGATAACTAAGAGGGGAGGGGTGAATCAGTTACCCCAAAAACATTTTCAACAGTCCCAAAGATGCCTTAAACTTAGTTGTTGCTGCTACTTGGTAAACACATAAATTGCTTCTTAAAACTGGATAGATGTTTAGTTAATTTATTAAGCATTTACTGAAATAAGCAACCATGCAAAAGAAAGCAATCATGAACACAGTAGACACCAGATTTACCTGGAAACCTAATATGGGAAAAACCACCAGCAACTAGTCACCAATTTTCACTCTTCTGAAGTGAGCCCTGTTAGGAGCCAACCCTGTTAAAGGTTACAAAACACACTGTTAAGTGTGACCTTGTTAGAGGATTTAATCACCCTATTAGGAGTGGCCTTGTAAGAGGTCTTTAGAAAAATTCAACTGAATTGCCACCCTGTTAAAGAATTTATGGAATGGCTGTTAAACCAACTCTGTTAGGAGATTTTGGAATCACTATTACAATGGTTAGAAAGCAACAATGAATGATTTGAAAATACATGCAAATTATCTTGTTGAATACAAATCTCAGTTTAGCTCCACAAGATCCTTACTGATTAAATATATCTTTGCAGCTCCAAGATTTTCTTCTGCTCAACTCTGCTTAGGCACACACAAGTCTCTTCATTGCATTTCCTTGCACTATTCGTATATAATCTTTTTCCACATTTTTTTGCATCTTGAGCCTCTCTTTATATACTATACATGATACCAGTTCGGCCTAACCAACTTGACAAAACATATTCCAAAAGTCGGCTTGAACTAATAATCAAAACAAAATTCTTCACTGGCCAACTCTGCTTAAAAAAAACTGCTTCCTGTGTTAACCGGTAGAACTCGGTAAAAACTACATTTACCGGAGAATTCGGTAAACCTGCCACTTCCTTTGGAAACCGACTGGACTCGGTAAAAGCTGTCTTTGATTACCGAGTGAGCTCGGTGAAAACTAAGCTTTCCTTAGCTTACCGTGCGAACTCGGTTAATACTAACTATTCGCTACAAAATCTTTTGATACCCAAGTGATCTCGGTAAGAGCTAAACTTTCCTTAGCTCACCGTGCAAACTCGGTTATCATTAACTCACCGTGTGACATACAGGAATGCTCGGTATACACTGCAAAAGGCTTTACTGACCGACTGAGCTCGATAGACTCTGTAAACTGTTTTCCTGACCGATAGAATTCGGTAGACTCTGTCTGACAACTGATATGGCATTTTTGTAACATCCAAGACAATACACAATTACTTAATTGTATCCAACAATCTCCCTCTTTGGCATTGATGACAAAACAACATGTCATAGCAGAAATGAAATTTGAAAGCAAGTCTACAGCAACACAACACAATTAACAATTCTCCCTCTAAGATAGAGAACTCTCCCTCTTACAGTAATCTCCCTCTGTGAAGAAATTACATAATCAAATTTCAGAAAATATATGACAGTAAAACTCTCCCTCTTTGACAACACATGCTAAAGACAATCCAATTTCAATGAATTTCATTGTACCTTTAGTACTGATTCATATGCAATATTTCCTTGATTTGCTGCATCAACTGATGATTGTTCAATTTTGTAAGAGCTGATGCATCACTAAAACTTATTTTTAGTGAACTTCAGATAGGGGAATAACCCCTAACTTACCTCTGAGATACAAAAATGCATCCTTAGGTAAAGACTTTGTGAATATGTCAGCAATCTGTTCCTTTGTATGGACATATTCCAATCTGATTTCCTTGTCCTGCACCAATTCTCTGACAAAGTGATACTTGATTGCAATGTGCTTAGTCTTAGAATGCATTACTGGATTTTTAGATATGTTGATTGCACTTGTATTATCACAAAACATGATCACTGGTTCCTTGATTTCCATCTTCATGCCTTGTAGCAATTGCTTGAACCAAACAATATTAGAATAGTTTACTGCTGCAGCAACATACTCTACATGTGTTGTTGATTGAGCTGTACAATTTTGCTTTTTGCTTGTCCAAGAAACCAACCTCTTTCCAAGAAAGAATGCACCTCCACTTGTGCTTTTTCTGTCGTCAAGGTTTCCTGCCCAATCAGCATCAGTAAACACTTTTAAGTCTAGGTTTCCTCCAAATTTATACCATAATCCATAATCTTCAGTTCCTTTCAGATATCTCATTATTCTCTTGATTGCCATCATGTAATTTTCTCTTGGTTTGGCTGAAAATCTTGCCACAATTCAAACTACAAGAGCAATATCTGGCCTAGTATGAACTACATATTGCAACTTTCCAATCATAGATCTGTATAGTGTCTGGTCTATTTCCTTTGAATCATCTTCTTTGGTAAGTTTTAGTCCAGTACACATGGGAGTTCCAACTGCTTTACAGTCTTCCATACCAAACTTTTTCAATATCTCTTTGATGTATTTTTCTTGAGTGATGTAGATGCCATTCTTGTTCTGCTGAATTTGAAGTCCCACAAAGAATTTGATTTCACTGAACATTGACATTTCAAATTCTTTGCTCATTTGTTCTGAAAATTCTTTGCAAAGATCATCATTCCTTGTGAAAATAGTATCATCTACAAATATTTCTGCCAGGACAATCTTATTTTCTAGTCCTTCCTTGATATACAAACTATTGTTATCATTATTTCTTTGAAATCCAATTTGAATAAGATAGCTATGCAATCTTTCATACATGCTCTAGGGGCTTGTTTCAGACCATACAATGCCTTGTGCAATTTGCAAACCATGTTCTTTTTATCTGGATCTATAAAGCCTTCAGGTTGTTCAATGTAGACCTCTTCATCTAGTATACCATTTAGAAATGCTGACTTGACATCCATCTGATAAACTTTAAATCCTTTGTAGGCAACATATGCTAATAAGGTTCTAACACCTTCCAATCTAGCAACTGGAGCAAAAGTTTCTCCATAATCTATGCCTTCCTCTTGAGAATATCCTTTGCACACTAATCTAGCTTTGTTTCTTGATACTTTACCATTTTCATCTAACTTATTTCTGAAAACCCACTTTGTACCGATTACATTTTTGTCTTTAGGCCTGGGTACAAGAGTCCATTTTTTGTTTTTCTCTATCTGCTCTATTTCTTCATTCATTGCTTCAATCCAATTATCATTTTCTAATGCATCTTTGACAGTTCTAGGTTCAAAATCAGCAAGTAAACAAGTACCTTTCAACTTACTTCTTGTGATGGTTCCTTTAGATTTATTTCCAATGATCTGATCTGCTGAATGATGTCTCCTGACATATTTGGCTAGAACAGGTTCTTTTCCTTTTGGATGAATCTTGTCGTTATCTTCTTACATTTCTTCTTCATGCTCGGTTTGGTCTGGCTCGGTATCAACTGGCTCGGTAATCTCTAACTCGGTATTTTCTGACTCGGTAGACGTTGGCTCGGTAGATGTTTCTTACAACTCGGTTAGTGATGACTCGGTAGAAGAAGGTTTCTGATTCTCAGATGTAGTTGATATTATATCCAGATCACTGAAGACGAATCTTTTGTAATCTTCTGGTTCTTTTCTGCTTTCTTCTTCAGTCTTTTCTGCAAACTCATCAACTTTCACATGTATACTTTCTATGACTTTGTGAGTAGATAAGTTCAAGCATCTATATGCTTTACTCTTGCATGAGTATCCAAGAAATATACCTTCATCACCTTTTATATCAAATTTACCTTTTCTAGATTCTTTCAAGATATAACATTTTCTTCCAAATACTTTTAGATAACTTACATTGGGTTTATAGCCATACCATATTTCATAGTAAGTTTTAAATGTGTCCTTTTTTAACTGTACTCAGTTTAAGGTATGAATTGCTGTACTGATAGCCTCCTTCCAGTATTTGATAGCAACATTCTTTTCTATCATCAAGGTTCTTGCACAATCCATGATGGATCTGTTCCTTCTTTCAGCTATGTCATTTTGTTCAGGAGTACCTGGTGCTGAAACCTGTCTTTTGATTCCTCTTTCAATACAAAAGTTATTGAATTCATGTGAAATAAATTCACCACCTCTGTCTGACCTTAGGCATTTCAATCTTTTCCCTGTTTCTTTTTCTACTCTTGCCAAATACCATTTGAACTTTTCAAATGCTTCTGATTTGTTCCTTAGGTACATGACGGTCATCATTCTTGAATAATCATCAACAAAAAGAATAAAATATTTTTCACCAGTATAGCTTTCAGTTTCAATAGGTCAACATAAGTCAGTATGCACAATTTCTAATAAATCTTCAGACTGATAATTTTTGCTTTTGAAACTAGACTTACCCATCTTTCCAATTTGACAATTCTTGCATAAACCGACCTCTGGTTTCTTTAAATCAGGAATGCCTCTCACTTTCTTGAATTTGCTTATCTTTACCAGATTGTCAAAATTCACATGACATAACCTTTTATTCCATAACCAACTCTCTTCTACTTGAGCAATAAAACATGAATGTTCATCAAGTTCAAGATAGAACAAGCTACCTTTAGTTTGAGTACCAGATCCAATCAACTTTCCTTTACCGTTCAGTAGTCTTGCTTTGCCTTGGATGAATTCTACTTTGAGTCCATTGTTGAGTAACTGTGCCACACTCAGCAAATTGTGCTTTAGGCCTTCTACCCAATAAGCATTATCACATACAAGTTCCTGGGTTAGAGTGATTCTTCCTTTTCCTTTGATGCAACAAGGTTCATTGTTTCCAAATCTTACACTGCCACCATCATACTCTTCAAATTGATCAAACTTTGTTTTATCTCCAGTCATATGATGTGAGCAGCCACTATCAATGATCCATGTATCATTCTTACTTATGTGAGAGATGAGTGCCATTTCTTTATTGTCAGATTCATCTTTTACAGCAATGTAAACAATCTCATCCTCTTCTTCATCATTAGAATCATTAGAATCTTTAGCCATAAAACATGATTTCTTACTTTTATCCTTAAATGATTTGAGATCTTTCTTACTGTTCCATTTATTATCTTTCTTTTCATCTTTATCTTTCTTGTTTGCACACCTTGCAGCAATATGACTGACTTCTTCACATGAAAAGCAGATTAGGGGTACTTTACCTTTGTATTTACCTCTTCCTCGTGAATATTTCCTTGCAAGTAGAGCTTTAATTACTTCAAGGTCGCTGTCAGAGCTCTGATCTGATTGATCTTCACTCTCTGACTGAGATTCCTTCTTCTTCTTGCCTTTGTCCTTGAGTGAAAACTTGGCTTCAAATGCAGACTCAATGTTCTTTGCAGCTGGAACATAATTATCAAAATTATCTAGTTCAAATGCTGTCAATCTTCCAACTATGGCCTCTAGGTTTATCTTGTGATTGGCCTTACACCTTCTTTCTTGAATGGCTGATACCCTGATGGCATAAACTGGAAGTAGATTTCTAAGAACTTTACTTATGACTGTCTCTTCACTGATACTTCCTCCAGAAGCTTTGATAGCACTGACACATGCTTTAATTCTTTCAACATATTTGGCAATGTTTTCATCTTCTTTCATTTTCATCTGATCGAACTGTCCTCTCAGACTTTCAGCTTTGGCTCTTCTGACATTGTCATCTCCACCATAGATCTCTTTCAGTCTTTCCCACATTTCATAGGCAGTAGTGCAGTCCTTGACATCATCAAACTCTTCATAACTCAAGGCAGATGCAATATCAATCATCATAATGTTATGAGTTTTCTTTATAGCAATGTCATTCACTGATAATGTACCTGATGGTTCTACATATTTCTCATCAAGATATTTCAGACCAGTGTCACCAATGGAAGCTAGATGAAGTCTCATTAATCCCTGCCATGCTGAGAAGTTGTTTCGGTTAAGCCTTGGGATTTCCCTCTTGTAAGACATCTTGATCTTTGGCTTAGATCTTTGAAATCTCCTCCTGCAAGCACCAAAAGCTCTGATACCAATTGTTGGAAAATGAAGATGGGATAACTGAGAGGGGAGGGGTGAATCAGTTACCCCAAAAAAAATTTCAACAGTCCCAAAGATGCCTTAAACTTAGTTGCTGCTGCTACTTGGTAAACACATAAATTGCTGCTTAAAACTGGATAGATGTTTAGTTAATTTATTAAGCATTTACTGAAATAAGAAACCATGCAAAAGAAAGCAATCATGAACACAGTAGACACCAGATTTATGTGGAAACCCAATATGGGAAAAACCACCAGCAACTAGTCACCAATTTTCACTCTTCTGAAGTGAGCCCTGTTAGGAGCCAACCCTGTTAAAGGTTACAAAACACACTGTTAGGTGTGACCTTGTTAGAGGATTTAATCACCCTATTAGGAGTGGCCTTGTAAGAGGTCTTTAGAACAATTCAACTGAATTGCCACCTTGTTAAAGGATTTATGGAATGGCTGTTAAACCAACTCTGTTAGGAGATTTTGGAATCACTATTACAATGGTTAGAAAGAAACAATGAATGATCTGAAAATACATGCAACTTATCTTGCTGAATACAGATCTCAGTTTAGCTCCACAAGATCCTTACTGATTAAATATATCTTTGCAGCTCCAAGATTTCCTTCTGCTCAACTCTGCTTAGGCACACACAAGTCTCTTCATTGCATTTCCTTGCACTATTCGTATATACTCTTTTTCCACATTTTTCCACATCTTGAGCCTCTCTTTATATACTATACATGATACCAGGTCAGCCTAACCAACTTGACAAAACATATTCCAAAAGTCGGCTTGAACTAATAATCAAAACAAAATTCTTCACTGGCCGACTCTGCTTAAAAAAAACTGCTTCCTGTGTTAACTGGTAGAACTCGGTAAAAACTACATTTATCGGGGAATTCGATAAACCTGCCACTTCCTTTGGAAACCGAATGGACTCGGTAAAAGCTGTCTTCGATTACCGAGTGAGCTCGGTGAAAACTAAGCTTTCCTTAGTTTACTGTGCGAACTCGGTTAATACTAACCATTCGCTACAAAATCCTTTGATACTTGAGTGATCTCGGTAAGAACTAAACTTTCCTTAGCTTACCGTGCGAACTCGGTTATCATTAACTCACCATGTGACATACAGGAATGCTCGGTATACACTACAAAAGGCTTTACTGACCGACTGAGCTCGGTAGACTCTGTAAACTATTTTCCTGACCGATAGAACTCGATAGACTCTGTCTGACAACTGATATGGCATTTGTGTAACATCAAAGACAATACACAATTACTTAATTGTATCCAACAGCAACAGCACAAGCTCAAGCCAAGCATGATGTGTAAATGTTTGAAACTATTCGTCAAAACATAAGAAATGACTTATTGACTCTTGATACTTGCATCAAGTCATTAAGGAAGTGTGAGGTTGAAATAAAATCTATTTTTACAAAGTGTAAAATATATTTTATCTTCACAAAAGACATTGGCAATGAGGTTAAAGAAAAAATTGTAGAAGTGGAAGCATTGGCCAATCATTTAAGTCAACCTAGAGTGCAGATTGAAGAAGTTGAAGAGAATATTAGTAAGGCCTATGATTACATAAGATTACTAGAAGATAGAAAAATAAGGATAACTAAGAGGTTATCACTTCTGAGAGAACACTTAATTGTGAAATTGAGCACAATTGAGTATCAATTGAAGGAATGTTTGTCAATCAAGACATCTTTTGACAATTTTGTGTACTTAGATATGAATGTAGCATAGATAGCATCTTATAGTTTGTGCACTCTACTCAACATTTTGGAAGGATTCAATGACTCATGATAGAAGAATATGAAGAGTCTTCCAGTCAGTTTTGGTGATCACATTTCTTGTTTGGCAGCCTAAGAAGAGGCATGGAACACAATTTTGACATGTAAATAAATTTTGATATCTTTGTCATTGATGTGAAAGGGGGAAAAGAATGAAAAATGTATGCAGTAATAGTATGAAAGGTTACTTAGTATCATATTATATTAGAGGATATAAGGAGGATGGTAATAAGTATAATGATACATAAAATTTTATAATTTTGTAATTTTGTAAAGTTTTGAAGGCTAGTTTTGAAAGGTGTTAAATGTATAACATTTTGAGACTTAGCCAATTTTTCCATATGTTTCCATCAATACCAAAGGGGGATGTTATTGGAAATATGGCTAGGTAGGATGAGTTAGATTTTTCATTTGTTGCAACATATATCTCAAGATGAGATGAAAAAATATATTGTTGAAGATTCTACAATCAGAGATAGAAAATTGTCTAAGTGTTAGACGGTTTCTCTAGCAAAATAGAGACAATTTTTGGTATATCGAAGGCTACAAATTTATTTTTCACATGTGAAGTAAATGGAATGTATATTTGAGTGTCATGATTATGTAACTAAGTGCACAAGTTAGTATAGGAAATACATGCAAAGTGTTAGGCTAAATACCAGTTAAGGCAGTATGCACAATAGAACATAGTATAACAAAAACAAAGGAATATAGTGTTAAGGAATTATTTTGGTTATGAAATAATTACTTAATATTTTAGGGATGACATCCTATATTTTTACTCTTAGTTAACATAATATGTGATTTCATCAAGTCGATTGTGTAAGAGTTTTGTAAAGGAAAAGAGTATAAGTAAAGACTTGTTTTATGCAAAGTAATGTGTAAGTGTGATATATATCATGTATCTGAATGTGAAGTATATGATGAGCATGAAAAAATTGTACAGGACATGGGAACTCTATGAGAGATTTTGGATGTGAATTCTGATGTCAAATTAGGCTATGTAAAGTTCAAGAGTCAACAGTAAAGAGGTTTTTGTATCTATCTCTTTAGTATAAAGGCACTATATTGTATAATTTCATGTTGGAGTAGTGGGTTCTTCTTGCATGGAGTTGTAATTGTAATACCAACTCCTAATAGGGTTGAAGAAACCCCAAATAGGGTCAAAGTGACTCCTAATAGAGTTGAGGCTTTTAACAGGGCCTAGTCCTCTAACAAGGTCCAAGACACTATATGTAATTCATAGACTCTTACGAGGGTCAATATCCTTAACATGATTCTTTTTTTAGTGGATCGTTCTGTGGGTGCCATCCCCACTAGGGTTTTCCCTTGGCCAAGGTTTCACTAGTTAAAAAATAATGGTGTTATGAGTTCTCTTTGTGTATGGTTTTATTTTTTACTCGCATTTTTGGCTTACTTTCATATGCATATTGCAAAGTAATTAATAATATCCAGTTGTGGGCAAAAGTTTGTAAAATACTGATTAACCCCCTCCTCTTAGTATTATCTATTTCTAACAAATTCTCCTTGAATTCATCTCTTAGATCATTTACTTAATCCTCTCTAGAAATTAAATGATCCAACTCATCGATCCTTATCTTCAACATGCTTTCCATATCCCAAGAAATCAACTTAGTTGGCTAGAAATTATGATTCCTCACAAAGAATTGAAATGATGTTCCTCTGCTAATAGTAAGTTTTGATACTTAGTCATTAGTGAATTTTCTTAGTCTCTACAAAACTTCTCACTCAACATCAACATTTTTACTCAATCAATATTGATGCTTAGTCAACACTAAAATTTCTCAACAGTTATTGTGGCTCAGTTGACACTAGCATCATTCGACATGTACATCAAAATTCCTTAGTCATTTACTCTTTTGGTATGTAAGCCTACACAAGCAATCTATCTTTGATCACACCTTCAAGACTTGAGTATTACTGTCTTCTCCTCTATTAACATGATTTAAATAATCACTTTGACTTGCCCAAGTCTAGTTAATCAAATATCTATTTGCAGTTTCCTCTTCATAACTCAACATTTCCTCTAGATGCTTTTGTTATGAACAAATTCTCAAATCATCTTCATCAATCAAATAGATATGAAATTTACATCGGATAGAAAATTGTCTCACCAATATATTTGACATGAATGACAACACAACAATTTTTCCAATTATATTTTCCAATAATCTCCCTCCTTAGCATTGATGATAACACCTCAACAAAAATATTTGCAAAAGTACTTTAGGTTACCATACAATCCAAATTTGTATAGACTTTTGAGTAACACTCTTAATGTTTTAGATCCTCTATTAATATCCTTAGTTTCATTCTGATGCATATCTATGATTTGGTAACACCTTTTAAAAGTTTATGAACTACCTCTAAGTAATCACTCCCTCTTACTTATCATGTCTTTACAAACATCCAATTTCTCCTCTCTTGAATCTCTCTCTTTGAAGATAAGCTCTCGCTATTTAATATTTATAATATTGCAATCTCTCCCTCTTTGACAATAATGCCAAAGACACTATCTCTTCCTCATTCATCTTGATTATGTAGATAATTGCATGTTAGCTCTAAATTCTTCATTTATCATCTTCATATGATTGATCTATTATGGTGTTCTTCTTCTTCACTACTACATTAGGCAGCTCCTAAAGGAGGATTGTTTGCATCAATGTATAAGATATTCTGATCGACACATTTCATGCAATGCTTCTCTATAGATCAAGTAACCTTGTCTATGGTAATTACCCCTAGTTTACCTCTAAGATATTCATGAGAATTTTAATGCCCCACTCAGAGATCTTTGGAACACAAGGATAAAACATACACTAAACAATTTTTTTCTTAAAATATTTTACTTAATAGTAGCATAAAGTAACCAAGAGCAATAATGAAACACCAGAACAAGGTGATGAAATAGGGAACATGACAAGACTCACATGTTCACCTACACTAGCGGAAGTCTTACAACTACTTCCAAAGATCTCCAAGCTCTATCAAAACTCACAAACCAAAGATCACATGAATCATGAGAATGTACTAAGGGGAGGTTCTCTTTCAAACCCAAAGTAAAAGTGCCTAGCATGGTTAGACATACAAGTCCATATTTGCTAATCATATCATAATCAAGAATCACAACCAAATACCAAAAATGGTCATGCAGAAGACAAGGGCTCAATTTACAACCAATCATCTACTAAAAACCATGCTGAAAGATAAATGTTGACTGCTAAAATTTGGCTAAGTCTAAAATCCTGAAGCCTTGAAATATGGCTAAGTGTGAATTTTTGAAGCCCTAAAATTTCCAAAAATCTTTATCTTAACTTGGAGAGGTTTGGAACCTATCTCAAATGAATCATTACATATATTAAAATAATTAAAGTATAAATGTTAAACCCGAAAGACAAACTGATAAACTACAAAGGTGTGCAACCTTAAAGGGTACCCAAAACACCCTTCAACTCTCAACTAAAAAGTCTAGAGATACTTGCTATTTAACTGAGTAGGAATTTACAAGAAATCAGATGACACTTTACTATAGCTAGGTAATATTTCTTACTATAGCCAAGCAATACCTTTTTCCCAGGCGATACTTTTCACTATAGCTAGGTGATACTTCTCAATATGGCCAAGTGATAATTCTTAGTATTGCCTTGATACTTCACTAGTATTGTACAATATTTCTCACTACTATGGTGTGATACTTTTCTTGTATCATTCAATGCTGAAAAAATATCACCTAGCTTCAAAACCAAAAGGAAAAACACTAAGTTTAGAAGCAAAAAAATGTAAGAAACTCCACAATAGGGAATGTCACTTGAAAGCATGAAATAAAAGATGGAAACACATCTATCCATCTAATCTATAATCATCATATGAAGGAACATGTAGAAAAAACATCACAATGTACATACATGGTTCATAAACCAAACATAATATGAAGGAAAACATAAACATCTAAGCACCAACATAACTAAAAATGGTGCATGGTTCCTCCCAGCTATAATAGCATCATGAGACTTCTAAGGCCCTAGCCATCCCCCACATGTAAAATCCCAAACTGCCAACTAGATAGTCAGAGTTTTCTTATGAGGGTGTTACTACTACAGCATAATAACATCATAAGAACAAGAAGATCTAACATGCTAACCCATCAAAGAATAGATTCTCTAACTAACAGTGAAACACATCATCTAAAAATATGCTAACATCATAATAAAGGAATGCATCAAATGAACTAATATTATCTAAACATGATATCCAAGCATTCTAATTAAAGCATAAATAAAAAGGAATGATACTCTAGAAACCCAAAATACCAAGTGAAACATCAAGCATTAGTCGCAACTGGAAACAGACCATCTTTGTACACTAGTGCCCAATAGTGGTATAGGTAGCTACACCTCCCAACCATGTGGAACTCATAGGCCCACTCCCACTATGCTGATGGAGATAATGATCCAACCAAAAACACACATAAAGAAAATTCCCATGGATAACACTCATGCTAGATAGTAAAGATGTCTAAAATTGAGATCATGAGACAATGCAAGTACAACAAGTCCTGGTTAGACACTTGAGTGGTTCAACTATGTAGGGACTCAATGGAGGGTAAGTCACTTGGTATCAAGTAACCCAGGATAAATATCATGTGAAATCAAACCCTCCCTAGGAACTGAAACACACTGTGTCCTCAGACCAAACCAGGTGCTCACATTTTAAGTATCCTCAAATGAAATTAGGTGCTCACTTCTTTTTATTATATTTAGATTTATTAACCAATAATTTATTTAACTATCACTTATTTAAAAACTTCTTCATGCTAACCTAGTAAAGAGTCACCAAGGTTGTGAGAGAGGCCCCTCAAAGTTGCTACCCTACATACCCATGCTCATCACATGATGAGTGCTCATAGGGAATGCATATTCCAAACCCAACCCCAATGAACATAAATCAACTGATAATAGCTGGGAGATGAGGCCTTGCAAGCACCTAACAAATGAATGCACACATGCTCATGTGTGGGTGCACCAACATCATGAAGATCATAAAAGAAGGGCTAGAAGAGGACACAAGCAAAACAAATCATTCAACTAACCTATATCTCAGAGTACAAATTCTACACAAATCCCAATGAATAGTAAAACCAAACATCATGACTCACTCCACAAACCAAAATCTGGGAGTATAGATTCTACATGAATCCCAATGATACAACAAAACCAAACATAATGAACTCACTCAACTAGCCTCAATCCAGGATTATGGGTTCTACAAAAATCCTAGTGTCCACAAAATACCAATAATAACACTGGGTATAAAATATTTCAACTGAACACAAAGTCAGGACTACGAATGTGACACACATTCCAATGCAACATAAAAGTGGAACAATGGTCAAATGGACATTCTAAAACTAATCTAGGTCCATGAAAAACATCATGCCAAGAAAACCTAAGAAAACTAGGTGACACAAAAATCAAGGCAAAAATCTAAAAAACCCAACATTGACAAAAATCAACAAGAATAAAACACATTCAACCCAAAGATAATTGAACCATAGAGATCCAATAAAAATTAGATTCAAAATTTGTATGCAAAAACAAACAACATAATAGTGTGAAACCCCAAACTCTCATCCCAAAACTTAGGGAAATGCTCATACCTAGCCAACCAGGAAGAGCTAGCAATTAGAAACAAAGGGGAACACTAGTTCTGAACCTCTTAACAAACACCTACAAAAAATAGAAGTAGAAACAAAGAGCCCTACTCGACAACCAAAAGAGAAAAATAGGAATCTAAACAATCAAATAAAAATCCCATAGAAGATGCTGAAAATCATGGCAATCCAAGGTCTCCCCGAGTTGGATCCAATGAGACTGATCCCACATAGGTAGCTCCTACAATGAACAAAAACACAATCCTATAGAAGTGCATTTGGAAAATGCTCTCAATTCTCTTATTTAAAAAAGTGAGAAGTGGGGAATAAAATTTCTTTTTGTATACTTATTTGTTAAAATTTTTAAATAGGAAGAGTACTTCTGAGGGGGGAGGGGGGGTGAATCAGAAGTAACTAGTTGTTCTCCTTTCAAACCCTTAATAACATATAACTAAAATTAACATGTATGCAAGTAAACATGTAAACAAAAAAAATGAGAGCATGCATCAACACATAACACAAGAGATTTTGGTGACCCATAAACCCTCCAAGAATAAGAAGTTAAAATTGGGGTGGGGATGACACCCACAGAAATTTACTACAGCAATGAGTTCAACCACTTCTGATGATTTTCCCTATTAAAGGCCTGCCCTGTTAAAGACTTTACACTGTGTCAATAGTGACCTGTCTACCCTTATGCTATTTTCTTCCACACATACAATGGTGCATTCATCCTCCTTATAAAGAATGCGAAGACATAGGGTTAGGTATGGATCTATGATCCAAATCGAATCTCAAATTCTTGCTCATACTTTGTATTTTTCTTATTGGTTGTGTGTCTTCACCATTTTTCTAATTGGTTTCATGTATATTGCATAGAGAATGCAAATGATTCATCCTTATCCTTTTTCTCCTTCAAAATTTCTTTAAGTCAGTTTCAAAAATGGTTTAGATCTTAGTTTGTGCAAATACAAACTCTTATGTTGATCCTGAGTTGCTTGGAACATGAAGTATTATTGATGCCTGACACATACTATTGGATTGCTTGGCATCAACTATGTTTCCTAGTTTGCTCGACACCTGTTATATCCTATATCACTTGGCATATATTGTTCTGAGTTGCTCGGCATCTGAATGATTGTGTTACTCGGCACATGAACAATTCCTAGATCACTCAAGACATACTACATTGTGATCTACTTGGCACTAATTGTGACTCGAAACCTATTGAAATTCTTGGCCTGACATCTATTGTGTACTCGACATACATAGTGAAAATGGTTAAGTGTGTTGACACTCATTTGTAAATACTATTTATTTGACCAACAATCTCCCCCTTTGACATCAGTGTCAAAAACACTTAACTAAGCATTGATGATCCTGACCTTATTGAGTACACCCTTTACTTACTCAACTTACATGAAAAATTTCAAAAAATTGTGAGTAGCAATATACCTTATGACTCCCCCTGAGTTGGTTATATTTTTGAAATTGAAATTATGTGCCAATGTGTCTGATCCTCTCTATCCTTTGACCTATTTTTGCATTCTAAGCTTGTATGTTGTATCTGATCTATGTGATATCCCTATATTTCATGTGATTACCAAAATTTTACATCTCTCCTTCACTCCTTTATTCTTTATCTCCCCTTTTTGGCTATTTACAATCATTCCACTTTATTCTCAAAATGAATGAATGATCAAATTTGTCAGAATTTGGTAATCCATAGTATCTACATGTCTCCTCCTTTACTTATTACATATCTCCTCCTTTACTTATTTCTCCCCCTATAATATATATCTCCCCCTTTTTTGACATTGATCTCAAAGGGTTCTATGGAGTAATTCCATGTTTAGCCAAAAATGAGCTATTAACCTCTAGAAGTATCTTCAGAGATGCATCCTAGTTGTTTAATGCAATATCCAATGATTTGTGTTGGATGAAAAGCTCTGATGCTAAGTCTACAAGTCCTTCATTTGTAGAAAGATTGGGATCTTTCTTCAGGACTATCTCTGCATATCATTGCTCCTTATGTAGTACTTCCAAGTGAGGGGTGATGGAGGATTGAATTTGCATTAGCTTACCTTTTAAATTAGCCTCTTCTATTGATAATACAACTAGTTCCCTTTGAGTGTGAAGCGTCTGAGAAAAATGCTTCTCACTTTGAGCTAGATTGGTTGGGAGTTGCATACATGAAATCTTTACATTTCTTTCCAAGCTCATTATTTTTTGGCTAGTCTCATGTGTAAAGTTTGAAAAATCACACAGTTTATTGTAAAGGGAGAATATATTCCCTAGTACAATTTTAAATCTATATACTTTCTTAGCCAAGCTAACTTGTTCCAAAATGATAGTATTTGATATCTTCTCATTGAATTTACCTTGGAATTTCTCCTATGACCATTCCATTAGTTTGGCATTGGTCTCATGGTCCTCATTTGTTACCTGGTCAACTATATTTGATAGTTGCTCTATAATTGGTCATGATTCATCTAGAGATTGTAGGTTGAAAGCATCCATGAATATGTCCTTGATTTCATTCAATGATTCCTTGTATTTGTTGTCCTTTCTAAGTGCCTCTTGTCTCCTCCTATCAAATGCACTCTAAATTTCATTCATCTTCTCCTCAGTGAGAGTACTAGATTCATAATATGGTATCTTTATTTCTTCATCAAGCTTAGGAATTCCATAATGAATTGTCCTGGCTACCATAGTGGAGCTCGAGCCTGGTGTTCTAATTTGCAATTCTAGTGTTTTAGCGCTCGGCTGCTAAAGAGTTTTTGTAGAAGTACTTGTTTTGGGTAGTTCAACCAAATTTTGTATTGCAGATTCCTCCTTATCTTTTGTATCTTCTTTCTCTTCAATTTGTTTCTCTTCTATTGTCATTCTAATTGGGGGTGTACTTGATGATTGTATTGATTTGACTTTATTATCCTCTGTTATTGCACTCGGCTCCTAAAGTGAAACTATGACTTCTTTTGGTGGAGATGGTGGTGGAAGAAGTAGAAGTCCATTAGATTGTGTGGTCATAGGTGGTTCTTGTGTTTACACCTTGAATTCCTTTGATTTCACTACTGCTTTATGGAGCTCATCAACATTGACCAATATTGGGCTTGAACATAGCCTAGCTACTTGTGTTGATTGGTCAAGGATCTTTGTTAGATCCTCTATAGTTAATGGATTAATGTTTTGACTAGAAGTGTCAATAACATCCTTTATCTTGATTATCTCTGCAGGTGTGATGGTAGAATGAGGAGGGCTAGGAGGCAGCAGTTGTGTGCCCTACACACTCTGTTCTTGTTGCTCACCTATCCCCTTTTCCTCTCCTTTACTTATTTCCTCCTCCTTTTCTTCTTCATCCTTTTCTTCTTTATCCTTCTTTTCTTCCTCCACTTTCTTCTCTTCTACTTTCTTCCTTCTTGCTTCCTTTATCTCTTTTGTTTTGGCACTTGCTTCTGCCTTGCATTCTTCATCAAATACATCATCAATTTTCTTGTAAATAATTTTCCACACTTTTGTGGTTTTTCTCACAACTTCTTTAATTTTATTTTGTAGAATACTAAATGCCTTGTATTTGGGAGTAAATCTACTATTGTTCCTTTTGACTGCATTTGTTATTTGACTTTTAGTCAAATCAGGCAACATCCTTGCTAAGGTAGGCTCCCTTATTTCTTTATCAGTCTACAAATAGAAATGCCATTTATCCTCTACAATCTTATATAATTCTTTTGGCGATGAGCTATCCAATTCAAGAGATGTATGTTTATATTCTACCATCATACTATAGACAGATTTATCTATTTTATTCTGCTCATCCTTTGTGAGCTTATTAAAATTTACATTCTTCAAATCATTCAAGTCACCATTCCTAATCTTAGCACATAATTTATCAATAGAAGACTTAGGTGGATGACTTACCACTTTAAACTAACTATGGTCTTCTAATTCTGTCCTCTCTTCATCTAAATTAGGTTGAGCCACAAATTTTCTTCTTTTCTTTGGCTCTTCTTCAGTCTTCTTAGTGGATTCTTTCCTCTTTGCTACCTTTTCCTTTGCCTTCTGTGTAGTAGCCCTTGTAGTAGCTCTAGTAGTAGGCCTCTTAGGTGTAGGCTTTGCCACTTTCTTTGTCTCTAGATGAGGAGCAAGTGGTGCTTTTTCCTTTCTCTTGGTGACCTTGGTTTGGATGGTTGATTCCTTGGCTTATTCTTCCTTGTCACTTTCATCCTCATCTTCACCTAGGCCTTGTGTTAACTAAAGTGGCCCTTGCTCTAGCTCATCCTCATTGTCATCTTCTTCTTCATATACTTCCTCTTCAACACCTAATTTCTTTTTGATCTTCTTTACAAGCTTGTCCTTCTTTTTTATTTTTGTTGTTGTCTTGAGGTCTATAACCACTCTTGATTTGATAATGTCATATGTTCCAAAGTGCTTTGCAAATTTATCAATTTCCTCTGCAAGTAGAGCTACAATAGCTGTTGAAGCCTGATCCACATCAACTTCATAGCCCAGTGGTATAAGCCATCTGACTCTAGGGATGACTACTTGTTTGTAGGTATAGTCAATATTCACCAGAAAACAAATGTCTTTTTCATGTTTCTCCACTAATAAGACTTGAATTCTCATTCTCTATTTCATGGATTGTTTGAAATCTTCAAAATAACTAGTCATTTGGGCATCAAAATTCTCACCCATCTGCTCAATGAATCTATTTATTTGATCAACAATAGTCTTATATGGATCCCATCTCACCTTACCTATTGAGGGGAATTCTTTCATAATATAGAAAAATATGCAAATCAATACTACACCAAATTTTCATTTAGCCCCTTTTGATTTCCTTATGGCTCCCAAGTTTTCATTGATTTTCTACATCATCAACTTTGCAAGATCATAAGTATGATCCATTTTCACTTGCTTGTAGGCAACATCCACTGCTATGTAGGGTACACTATTTAACCTGCTAGATTGATAAAACTTGTGAGATATGATCCTGATAGCAAAATCCAGTAGGGGGTCTTTGATGGTGTCAATTGTCATACCCCTATTGTTCCACTTGACACTAGTGTTTTTCTCAATTGCCTCCCTCTTATCACTCCTTAGGGTTTTGGGTCGATCTAGGGTTGGGATTCCAGTGACCCTATTTATAGTTTTCTTTGTGAACTTTATTGGTCCAATTTTTAGCCAAAAAGCTCTATCATGGATTCTACTCAACACAATGTGTATCCATTATGTTTTAAAGACAATAGGGAAAACTAGGGTTTTGGTCAAACCCTTCTTCTCAACTATGGAGATTTTGTCCTTAAGTTTCCCATTTTCATAGAGCTTAGAAAATGCATTGAAAATCTCCAAATATCCTATTCCTCCTATCTTACAGTTGTATAATTTGCATACATCCTAAACCATAACTACTTTATTAGGAATCATGGATAGGGCACCAACGAGATCATTTTTGTAGGCAACCTCAGGGATTGGCTTGAACTTAGGTTGTTTAAGTTCATTGCTAACTAATTGAATTTCTAAACCTTCCTTTCCCATTGCAAACATAGAACTAGATGCCATTTCTAACTGAAGTAGGGTTTACTATTTAAACAAACTTTTTAAACTGCATAACTCAACACTTGAATGAAGTACCCGATAAATCAATGAAATAGAGTTGGGTTGTTCTTGAATCACTATAAATTAGCTTTTGATAGCTGGGAAATTGCTTAATCACTCTGCTCATCTTTTCTCTTTGTTCGAATGAATGAAATAATGAACAATTTTCACTTTTATTAGGCTTGAAACCTAGCATTTATTGCTTTTGTGCTTACAACTATACACTCAGCTTTCAAAGGATTTTCCAACTCAACATCAATTCTATTTCATTCACTTAGCAACTACTATCTCATTTCAAATTGATTAGGAGCCACTATCATCTCTTTCCTCGACATCCACTAGACTACTCAACTCAACATGTACTAGAGTTTTACTCAGCTTCCAAACGTACCTCAGCATCATCTTTCAACTTTTATCCTAGCATCTTAACTTATGTAGATTTCTTCTTTGCAGTGCACCTATGTTCTTTTGGGCTGATGTATGATACATCTTTATATGTATCATCCCTTTATGCCTCTCTAGTGCTTAATTTGATGAGGTGTGATCACTTGACATCTTAAGTGAAATGATCTCTCCATTTGATGTGCTATATTCACCTTTCTTCAGCCATGTCTTCTTCATATCTTCCCTGATATGTTCTACATTAACTTTTTCTTTTCCCTTGTTAACTTTAGTCTTGGATGCTTTGACCTTTGTTGGACAGTTCCAGTTGATATCACTAGTCTTCAAGCAACTAAAACAAGTAGTTTGATTCAACCATCTGTTGTAACTTCCCTTAAAGTGTGTCCTTATGCAATTTTCAAGAATGTGTCCATACTCTTGGCAATAGTGATCGCTATACATGGTGTTGTAATCCCAATTGTAGTGATGTACATGATTGATTCCTCTTGCAGGCTGATTGGGTGTCTACATAGGCTTTGATTTGCATTCAAATGCTCTATGTCCATATTTTTGTAGTTGTAGCAGTGACCCTCAAATCTTGGTGTCCTCATGGTCTTGGTTCTACAGTCTTGAGCTAAATGTCCTTGCTTTTTGCACTTGTCACAGAAGTTTTCATTTTTAGGCTTATCATGCTAATGACTATTCTTGCTTTTGCATACACTAGAGGTATGTCCCTTTTTACCAGAAAAATGACAAGTAGGTTTAGTGTTCTTACCTTTTTTGCTTCTTTTTTCTTCTATCTTGGATGATTCTCCTTGTTTAGTGCTGATATACCCAAGTCCTATAGTGTCATTGCTTGCCCTTGGTGATTTCAGCAATTGTTCAAAGTACTTGATGGCCTCATTGGGTTTATCGTAACTTTATTCTATTTCCTTTTCTCTCTTCAATTAATTCTACAATTGCTCATTCTATATCTTCAAGGTGGATATCTCAATATCCTTCATGTTTAGCTCAGGATGAGCATTCATCATCTGGCTCAAATTATCTAACTGCATATTTGAAATATTTTCAAATTCAATTGTCTTCTCTTCTAGTCTATTGATGAGATTTCTCTTATCATCTTCTATCATGGCCTTGTCTTTAGTAGCTCTTTTCTTTTGTTTAGTTACTTTACAAAGAAATATGGCTTGTGATTCTTCTTCAAGCTTGAGTAATTTGATTTCTTCAGCTTGTGCTCTATTTTTCTCATTAATTCTACTATTGGTGCGTTAAATTCCTTAGAGTCTCCATTGGAAAACACTTGTGAGGTGTCAATATCCTTGTACTGTATGTTATTTTCAGCTATGGCTATCTCCTTTCTTCTTTTCAAATATTTTCTCAATTCCTCCTTGGCTTCCTCTACTTTGTTTAGAGCTAGTTGCACATCAATCACCTAATTGTTAATGATCTTCCCAAGTTTGAAACTTCCATCTTCTGATCTTTTTCTCCAACCTATTAGGCTTCTCCTTGTGAGAAGTAGTGCTTTGATACCAATTATTAGAATGTTTAATTGGGAAGAGTACTTCTAAGAGGGGGGTAGGTGGGGTGAAGGTGAATCAAAAGTAACCAATTGTTGTCCTTTCAAACCCTTAATAACATATAACTGAAATTAACATGCATGCAAGTAAACATGTAAATAAACAAAAATGAAAGTATGCGTCAACACATAACACAAGAGATTTTTGTGACCTTGGAACTCTCTAGGAATAAGAAGGTAAAATTGGGGTGGGGATGACACCCACAAAAATTACTGCAACAATGAGTTCAACCACTTCTGATGGTTTGCCATGTTAAAGACTTTACACTATGTCAATAGTGACCTGTTGAAAGGACTTACACACACTTTACATGAAGTGTCACCCTATTAAAGGATTTACATAAAGGTTATTAAACCCACCTAATATATAGGATTTTCTTGACCTTCTCCAAAGGCTCTCCTACCTAGCTATTAAGCTAACCTATCATTATAGGATTTCAACCTCTAATACAATTGTGAGATAATATTAGAACCTTAACCTGATTGAATGCAATCTCAAATTGTTGGGTTTAGGCACTTGATCTTCTCTTCCTCTTCTGATCCTTGCTTGATCTAATCTCTGAATTGGTCCCCTGTTCCGTTCTAATCAACTGGATATATAAATATTATTCTTTCCACTAAGTCTTTCCTCTTCACACTGAAATTTTGCTATAATCTCCCCTTATGCCATTTTCTTCCACACATACAATAGTGCATTCATCCTCCTTATAAAGAATGCAAAGACTTAGGGTTAGGTATGGATCTATGATCCTAATTGAATCTCAAATTCCTGCTCATACTTTGTATTTTCTTATTGGTTGCATGCCTTCACCATTTTTCTGATTGGTTGCATGCAGATTGCATAGGGAATGCAGATGAGTCGTCCTTATCTATTTTCTCCTTTGAAATTTCTCTAAGTTAGCTCCAAAAATGGTTTACATCTTAGTTTGTGCAAATACAAACTCTTATGTTGATCCTGTGTTGTTCAGCACATGAAGTATTACTAATGCGACACATACTATTTCTAGATTGCTCAGCATCAACTATGTTTCTTGGTTTTCTCAGCACCTATTATATCTTGTATCACTTGGCATATGTTGTTCTGAGTTGCTTGGCATCTGAATGATTCTATTACTCAACACATGAACAATTCCTAGATCACTTGGCACATACTGCACTGTGATATGCTCGGCACTAACTGTGACTTGGCACCTATTGAAATTCTTGGCCCGACATCTATTGTGTACTCAGCATACATAGTAAAAATGGTTAAGCATGTTGACACTCATTTTTCAATACTATTTATTTGACCCACATAATTCACTTTTTGAGTGAATAAATGATTAGCATAAATAATGAGGATAAAACCCAAAATTCCCTTAAACCAAAAATGATAGAATTCCTTAATAACTTTCATGGTAATTATGAACCTCTAAATTCACAGACATGATCACGGGTCTAATCACATAATGGAAATGAGCCCAGATTTATTAAACCATAGGAGAGTTTAATTTAAACAATTAAATAGGATATGTCGACCATACATGGATGACATTGGCTAAATATGAATAGTTAAATTATTGACTCCATGTGCCACTACTAGGGACATAAATGTTGCTCACTAAACAACATGATCAAGTGCAATTTCATATAATAATATAGCTGAAGTGATAAATGCAATAAATCACATTAAATACACATTTATTTGATCATATTAAAATCATTTATCAAAATAACCTATTTTTCATGAATTACCAATATGAACAAGGTAACTATCCGTAGCACATAACCAATGAATCCAACATAGACAATCCATTTCTAATCATTGAAGCATTTCATAATGGTTGTTTGAACAACATAAAAAGGAACTTAAAACACATAAGTGGACATGGTCAAATACATGACTAACCACTACTACAAGAACCTAGTCAAATGTGGTAGGATAATAATACACAGTGCAATCTTTGCACACATCTCAGGGTAATCACATAACAATATTGTGTTACCACATCAATCCTAGTAATCACTGACACAAACCACAGTAAAACCATCTAGCACATCACAATCTCATAAATCAGCCATAAGAATAATCAAAGAAATTGATACAATAACATAAATCTAATCACCTCAAGGGTTTTGACCACTCATGATCCCAATTATGATCACTTCACAAAGAAAGATCAACAAGGTGTTGGAATTATTTAGAATAACTAAGAGGGGTGAGGTATGAATAATTTATCCAAGGTCCAAATGTACTATTAAAACTTTTCATAGCTTAGTGAACTCATAAAACATTTTCATCATGCATGCATCCATTAGATTATGCAATCACTTAAACTTGTAGGTTACTATCAAATCAATTTTTAGAAATGTAAATATGAAACATAACAGATTCAATAACACACTTGACACAATGATTTACATGGAAACCCAATTTGGGAAAAACTAAGAGTAACATGCTACTCTTTCACACTCTTCTAAAGTGATGCCCTATGAAAGGCCAACCTTGTTAAACATTACAATACACACTATTAAATGTGACTTGATTAAAGGATTTCAATCACCCTATTAGGAGTGAGCCTTGTTAGAGGACTTTAGACCATTCACTTTGAATGTCACTTGGTTAAAGGTTTTATAAATGATATATAGGTCAACCTTAATCAATAGGATTTACCCTAGACTGATACAATTATTAAAGAGTAATTGTAAGGCATGATCTAATAACAACTTCCAACTCCATTTGTAGATTATATATCTCTATTTTAGTCCTCCATTCTTCTTGGATTTCACACACTTCAGCTCTGTTAGCTTGTTCACCCTTCAAGAATCCATACCCTCAATCCTTCTTTCTTTTCTTTCCAATGTAGACTCTTCTCATAGGTCATTGAATGAAGAAATACCCTAGACTCCTTGTCTTCCTTAAGTTATCACATATAAAATCCCTTGCTTCAGACTAGCCATCTCTATAAATAAAGAATTAAGATCTTTTTCTATTCATTCTCGATCATCAATTTCAAGGTTAGGATAGATTAGGTAGAATTCAATGAATCTACCCCTTATTTCATTTGATTCCCTTCTATAAACTTCTCCTTAATTCCTCTTTTAATTCACCTCAAAATGGTTTACCATGAATTCTATGCCACTAGCTCATCAATTTGATCTTCCACATAGTTCACATAAACCAAGAAATCAACCTTGAGAATTCAAATCCATTAAATTCATGATCATTATAATCATGCTAACAATCGACATTAACTTTCTTTTGATGCTCAACACATACTGTCTTGCTCAACATCCATTGTAAAATCACTCGGCATGAACTAAAGTTTACTGGTAGTCAGCATCAACTAAACTTTATTTGACATCCACTATTTCACTTAGCTTACACTAAAATTGACTTTTACTCAACTCCAACTAATTTATTGCTCAACTTGCACTAACTTTTCTTAGCACTTACTATGCAAATTGTGAAGCTTGACAAACTAACTTTGTTTAACTTGTCCTTTTGAACTTAATTAGTGTAGCCAACCTTTGCAACCTTAATTAGATTATGAATGCACTATATTATCACTATCTTAACTAATTCTTGTATTCCTCTTCGATATCATAAATCAACCTTTCCTCTAGGTGCTATTGTTACCTCTTTTGATCAAATCCTCTTCATCAATCAAATAAATTATAGTACTTAAATTATATAAGCAGTTATCTTACCATCAAGTAGTAGGTTTGACATCAGTGACAAAACAATGATTGAAACATATTTATCATACTTGTATCAATCTATTTTCAACAATCTCCCTCTTTGTCATTTTTGAAAAACCAAACTGATCAACCAAACTAACTAGGCTTAAACAGTAAGACCAACAAAATACCAAAAAGAAAATAATTCCTTGTATTGAAATCTCTCCCTCTATTAGCAACTTTCATCTTCTGAATAGGTTACAATTTTTTTTTCTATTCTGAAGAATTGACAATCAACTCATCCTTTTTATTCCCTCTACTTCTTAAATATCTCCCTCTACATTATCTCCCTCTTATGAGGTAAATGTAATTAGTAGGTACACTTTCTCTCTTAGTAGTTAGAGTTTATCTCTCATATAGTGTGCCCTCCCTAATAGGATTTCTCCCTCTTTGTTCAGTTCCTTTAAGTTCATTGAACAACATCTCTTTCTTTGACAACAATCTCTATCTCCCTCATAGGATTTCTCCCAATTAGGACTCTCATCTCTCTTAGGATTTCTATCCAGTCCCTTTAACATCTTCCATTTTGACAACAATGCTAAAGACTTGTCATCTTAAATATGTAGATATGAACACTTTTAGTTTCTCCCTCGATCACCTTGCTTGTGATTGGTTTGTAGTTCCAATTATTTGATTACCTTAGGCAACACCTAAAGTAAGATCCACTACATCAATGTATAACATATTTGATGCAAGACACTCTTCTTATTTCTTAGATAGCCTTTGATAGGGGTATCACCCCTAGTTTATCTCTTAGATATTCATGAGCATCCTTGGGTAATTCTTTTGTGAAGATATCAACAATTTTCTCTCTTGTGTTAACATATTCCATCTTCACCTCTTTATTGTGAACTAATTCTCCAAAGTAATAATACTTGATTCCAATGTGCCTAGTCTTTGTGTGCATCACAAAATTCTTTGATATATGTATAGCACTTGTACTATCATTGGTTCAGTGATCTCTTCGTTCATACCTTTGAGTAGTTTTTTGATCCATAAAATATTTTTACAATTTACAGTAGCAACAACATATTCAACTTCAATAGTAGATTGAGAAATGTAGTTTTGTTTCTTACTAGTCCATATAACTAGCCTCTTGCCTAAGAAAAATGCTCCTCCATTGGTGCTTCTTTTGTCATCAATATTTCCAGTCCAATCAGCATTAGTATAGACTCTAAATTCAAATTTCTTATTTTTCTTTTACTATGGACCATAGTACTTTGTTCCTTTAAAATATCTCATTATTCTCTTTACAACTATCAAATGATTCTCTCTAGGATTAGTAGAAAATCTTGCAGCTATCCCTATAGATAATGCAATATCAAGTCTATTATGTACTACATATTGTAATTTTGCAATCATAGACGTGTATAATGTTTGATTCACCTCAGTTGAATCATCATTCTTTGACAATTTATGTCCTATAACCATAGGTATACTTACTGGCTTGGAATCCTCCAATCCAAAAGTTTTTAGTATCTTCTTAACATGCTTAACTAAGTGATGTATATGCCATATTTCATCTGATGTGATTGCAAACCCACAAAGATCTTGACCTCTCCAAACATAGACATCTCAAATTCTTACTTCATTTGATTTGCAAAAGCCTTGCATAAAGTATCTTAACCTCCAAATATGATATCATCAAGAAAATTTTCTTATAACAAAATGCCTTTTCCTTTTTCTATCTTCAAGTATAGATTTTTGTTATCATCAGTCCTCTCAAATCCTATCTTCACAAGATAATTATGCAGTCTCTCATACCATGCTCTTGGTGCTTGCTTCAAACCATATAAAGTATTGTGCAATCTACATACCATGTTTTTATTGTTAGCATCAACAAATCCTTTAGGTTGTTCTATACAAACTTCTTCCTCTAATATACCATTTAGAAATGTAGACTTAACATCCATTTGGAAAACTTTAAAACCTTTGTATGCAGAGTAAGCAAGCAAAGTTCTTACTCCTTCTAATCTAGCAATAGGGGAGAATGTCTCTTCATAATTAATCCCTTCTGCTTGTGTGTATCCTTTACAAACTATATCTTTCCTTGTTCCTTGCAACTTCACCATTTTCATCTAACTTGTTTCTATATGCCCACTTGGTACCAATCACATTTTTGTCTTCTGATCTAGGAACTAGAGTTTGTGTTTTATTTTTCTCAATTTTTTCAATCTCTTCTTCCATGGCTTTACTCCAGTCCACATCTTCTAAGGAATCTTTCACTATTTTGGGTTCTTGAATAGTCAAAAAATATGTATCATTTCTCAACTTGTTCCTTGTCATTGGTCTAGTATCTTTATCTCCAATTATTTATGTAGTAGGATGATGTCTCTTGACATACTTAGACAATCTTGGTTCATCTCTAGCTTCTTCATTTGGTCTCTCAACTTTTGAATCACTATGTACATCTTTTTCAGGTAGTTCAACATCTCTTTCATGTACACTAATCTCAAAATTAGAATGTGTCTCAACTTCATTCTATAACTTAGCACCTGAATGTAGCTCAGTTCCTGAATGCAGCTTCACATTCATAGTATGTGACTCAAAAGTCACTGAAACTTTCTATTGGTTTATATCTTGATTTACAACATCTTCTGAAATAGACATACCTTCGTAAAAGTATACAAATGATTTTTATTCTTCTAGATCCTTCATAGGTTCAACCTCATGTACTTCTTTATATTCATCAAATTTAACATTTGCACTTTCCGCAAGTTTGTTAGTGTTAGTATTTAAACACTTATATGCTTTACTTTTTGTGGAATAATCAATAAATATTCCTTCTTCACTTATTATATCTAACTTACCATTCCTAAAATCTTTGAGAACATAGAATTTACTTTCAAATACCTTAAAATATTTTACATTAGGTGAGTATCCATACCATAGTTCAAAAGGTGTTCAATGAGTACCTTTCTTGACTTGTACACGGTTCAAGGTATAGACAATTGTACTTACAACTTCTCTCTAGTATTTCAAAGAAACATTTTTCTCTATCATGAGTGTCCTAGAGAATAGTTCATAACAGACTTGTTCCTCCTTTCAGCAATTCCATTTTGTGGATGGGTTCTATGAGTAGATGTTTGTCTTTTGATTCCTTTGTCATTACAAAACATCTCAAACTCATTTGATGTAAATTCTTGTCCTCTATCAAATCTCAAACATTTCAAATTTTTACTTTTTTCCTTTTCAACTCTTTCTAAGTACCACTTAAACATTTGGAAAGTATCAAATTTCTATTTTAGAAACATAACTATCATAATTCTAGAATAATCATCAACAAGAAACATAATGCACTTATCTCCTTTGTAGCTTTACACTTCAATTGGTCCATACAAGTCAGTATGAACAATCTCTATTATTCCTTAAGAGGTATGCATCTTACTCTTAAAGCTTGACTTTATCATTTTGCCTAACTGACATTGTTTACAAATTATATTATTAGGCTTCTTCAACTTAGGAAAACCTCTAACTTTTCTCATGTTGCTGATACTAACCAAGTTATCAAAATTAACATGACATAACCTCTTGTGCCATAGCAAAAAATCATCAAATTCTACAACTAAACAAGTAGCGTCCTCTATATCAAGGTAGAATAGATTAGTTTTAGTTTGATCACCCTTTCCTATGAATTTTCCATTAGTATCATATATCTTAGCAATCTTGTTTTCAAAATCAACCTTACATCCTGAATTATTTAGTTGTGACACACTCAACATATTATAGTTAAGTCCCTCAACATAGTAAGCATTGTCACATAAAATCTTTTTTGTGAGCTTGATGGAACCTTTTCCTTTTATCAGACATGTTGCATCATTACCAGACCTTACAATATTTCCATCACAACAATTCAAGCTAATGAATTTACTTTTATCTCCAATCATGTAATGTGAACACTCGCTGTCAATGATCCAAATGCCATTCTTGATCACACAAGACACAAGTGTAGTTGCCTCATCTTTATCAGATTCATCCTTCATTGCAACATACAACACTTCATTATCATGATCCTGAGATTCATCTTTTGTTTCCTCTTCAGCAATGTAGCAAGACTTCTTGCCTTTTTCTTCATAATCTTTGTTGTCTTCATCTCTTCTACTTTTTTACTTGTCACTATCTCTGTAGTTCATCTTCACTAGACATCTAGTAGAAATATGACCAACCTAATTGCAAGTGAAACATATGATAGGTAATTTACCTTTAAACTTGTCTTTACCTCTCTGAAATCTCCTTGCCATCAATGCTTCAAGTTGATCTACATCTTCCTCATTTGTATCACTATCACTGGACACATATTTTTTCTTTTTATTTTTCTTATCATTACCTTCCTTCAATGAAAGCTTAGCTTTGAAAGAAGATTCAATATTTTCAGTTTTGTAATTATCAAATTAGATAGCTCAAAAGTAGTGAGCCTACCTACCAGATCCTCAAGAGTTAGATCATTCCCTAGTACACATATTAGTTCTTGTATTGCATAAACTCTAATAGCATAGATGGGCATTAGTGTTCTCAAAATTTTTCTTAGTACAATATCATCATCTATTTTAGTAGTAGCTCCTCTTATTGCATTAACAACATCTTTTATCCTAGAGTAGTATTGAGCAATATTCTCACCTTCTTTCAGTCTCATATCATCAAACTTACATCTGAGACTTTTAGCTTTGGCTCTAAGAATATTCTTGTCACCTACATAGATAGCATGTAAAGCATCCCACATTTTCTTTGCACTATCACAACCTTTGATATCATCAAACTCAGCATAGATTAGGGTAGAGAAAATCTCCAACATTGTTTGGTTGTGTTCTTTCTTCTTTTTTAGATCTTCAATAGATAAGACTCCAATAGGATCAAAATGGTCAAAATAAATGGTAGATTGTGCATGATCTCCAAGTCCTCCAAGGTGTAGCTTCATTAGACTTTTCCATGTATGAAAGTTATCTCTATTAAGCTTGAGTACATCTCTTTTTTACATTTTGATATTTGTGCTTCTAGTACCTTCAAACTAGTACTCTTAATTAGATGACTTTGATACCAATTATTTTAATTCTTTAGAATAACTGAGAGGGGGGGGGGGGGGGGGGGGGTGGGGGGGTATGTGAATCAATTATCCAATTTCTAGACATACTATTAAAACATTTCATGTCTTAGTGAACCCATACAACATTTTCATCATGAATGCATCCATTTGATTATGCAATCACTTAAAATTGTAGGTTACCATCAAATCAATTTGCAAAAACATAAACATGAAACATAATAGATTCAATAAGGCACTTAACACAATTATTTATGTGGAAACCCAATTTGGGAAAAACCACTAGTAACATGCTACTCTTTCTCACTCTTCTAAAGTGATGCCCTATGAAAGGCCAACCCTATTAAATGTTACAATACACACTGTTAAATGTCCCCCAATTAGAAGATTTCAATGCTCATGTTACGAGTGAGCCTTGTTAGAGGAATTTAGTGCATTCACTTGGAATGTCACCTAGTTAAAGGATTTATAAATGACTATTAGGTTAACTTTAATCCAAAGGATTTACCCTATACTTATACAATTATTAGAGAGTAATAGTAAGGCTTGATCTAATAACAACTTACAACTCCATTTGAAGATTGCACATATCTATTTGAGTCCTCCATTCTGCTTAGCTTTCACACACTTCAACTCTGTTAGCCTGTTCACCCTTCAAGCATCTATACCCTTAAGCCTTCTTTCTTTACTTGCCAATGCAAACTCTTCTCATAGGTTGTTGGTGTTTTGAAACACTATAGGTTCCAAATTACCCCAATGAGAACAAGACACATCTAGGGGTAACTAACTCCCATTTTCAACATATCCTCTCAGACACCAGGCCAACTATAAGGCTAGACCCTTCTTCTACTTTAGGCTCTGCAATATCTAGATGGGTGGACCTCAGATTCAATTTATATGGTACCAGTGCTAAACATATTCTTGAATCTATTAACAATAGATTTAACTCTTATTTCTCCTAATGATTCATGCAATAACATAGATCTTTAGTAGATAAATGCAAAACAATGCAATTCATAAGCTGAGTGAGGGTAACACTTTTTAGCTCTTCAATATGAAAGGGAAATAGAATTGATTAATGATGTTGCATATTAGTACAACCCCAAATATGCAATATTATCAACAAGTGATATTGTAACTAATCAGTATCTTATCTATTGTACAATTTCATGAATCAAACACATACATCTGTGATATCAAGGACATATTTCATACACCAAAATATCAGATCTATTTAATCACTTTGTGAATTAGATATTAGTGTTCATAAAGACCTCATTTTTATGAAGTATCCTTCTCAAAATAATCATCATTCTTTACAAACAGATGAAGCATTTACCTGGCGCTTTGTTCCAATGGCAAAACATATTTGACATATAACCTTAAAGGGATGCAAATGTGTCTCAATTCTTTGTTCTTAGACCACACAAGACTATAGATTATAGAGATTGGAGATGAGAATTAGAATGAAACTAAAGAAATTATTGCTCATTTGTATTCATTTCTTTGAAATAATACTTTCAAATGCATGAAATCTAAACACAAGAACACCTAACAGATTTAAAATTTCTCTATTATCTTCACTACTGTTGTCCATACAAGAGAAATAATGCTGATAAATGTGGTGTCATAGTGATGAGAACACATAAAAAATTGGAACCAAAGGTTTCATAGTGAAAAATTGGAACCCCAAATGGTATCATAATAGTGAATCCTTTTATCTCCAAAACTGGAACCTCTACAAAGAATGAGAAAGAGAATGCCATAGAGGAGAGTGAATTCTTGGATTTTTTGTGCATTTGACATGTGTCCACTTGGAAAACATCTCCTAATACTGAAAAGAATCTCTCTAATCTCTCTCTACAATTGGTAAATCAAATCGTTTGTCATTTGGCCTCCCAAAAGCATAAAAATATCTCAGATACTTGATGGAACAATAACTAGTTTTTGATGCCATATTTGGAATCAAGGCAAAGGTAAAAAAATAGTTAAAGATGACCTCTTGAAGCCAAGAAAACCTTTTAGAATTCATTTAGGCTTCAACAAACTTTGATATTTTCCCTCCAACTAATTTTGATAGTCAATGATGAAATTTTCTTGTTTTGTTGAGAATGCCCCAAAAAATACAAATTTGCTTATAGAGAAAACTGATGAAGACTTGCTCAAAATTTGATTCCATATTTAGATTCCATGTCTTGAGAGCTTTCTAACGATATATGATGCTTGATATTGTGGATAAAAACAACCCCTCTATTGACTATTTGAAATTTCAAGCTCTCATTTAGAGTTTCATATCATTATTACAAAAATTTTGACTTTCACTAAAATAAAAACTATAGAATAATTCAAAATTTATTTAGAAGGCAACCTGCACATATTTTCTCCAAGGAGAAATAAAATATATATATTTTTAAAACCTCTGAGTTTTCCCTTTCTTTTTAATTTGGGTCAAACTTGGTTTGACCAACCTTAACACGTGTCATCACCAGATTGGCTCGTTTCTTGCATAGTTGTTTGACATTGCCATGTGTTAGCCACATGTCTTCCATGTGTCACTTGCTGATTGGGTCACCATATCACTTACTTAATGGTCAAGCAACTTCACTTTGGCAACATGGTGACCTCTGTTAGATCTGCCACATGTCACCATCCTATGCATCATTGAAATCTATGCCACATCACTTGGTTGCCACATCAGTATAAGCTAGCCCCACAATCTCACCAATTTTTGAGTTTTCTATTAGTCGCCATGTCCCTTGCCAGAGAACCTCTCATTTTCTAGTGGCAACATAGCAACCACTAGATTCTAGCAACATTTTCAAGTGAGCCTTTGTTCAAAATTTACAACCTTCTTCCAACTCCAACTAAATTTTTTGTTTGTGGTGGGGTTCCCACGCATGAGCTTGTGGCTTCAAAAGCTATGTGTCTCTTAAGACACCTACAAAGTGTGTCTTTTGGTATTTAAAAAAGTAAAAATACCTTTTCCTAATGAATGTGGGATAAATGACTCAGACTGTTTTCTTGCCCCTATTTTAAATCTGATTTCTCTTTCCAATGCATGGTTCTCAATGATGAACTACGGTTGTCAAAGGAAGAAGTTTTTTTTCTTCCAGGATGCATCTTGGACTTGTTCCATGATTCTTCATTTTTTAAATGCATCATCCTCCTTTTTACTGTCCAAGCCACGTGCTTCCTTTCATGCCATGGATATCTCATTTTCATGACATGCCATCTGCTTGAGGCTTTCTTTTACTTTTGAGTGTGGATGTCTTTAACTATGGCCTCTTCCTTATGTAAATTGTTGGTTTCTTCTATTGTTGATTTCTGCCCCTAGTCTAAATCCATGTGGATTAAGTCACTAAATTCATTGTAGATTTCAACAAATTTTGTCTCCAATGTGGGTAGTCATCTTGCAGTCTCCTCCCCTATGGCTTCTTCAACTAGGTACTCTCCATCACTGATGTGGGCCTTGTGCCATGAGTGTCTTGTTCTTCTCCCCTTCAACTGCCACCTTTCTTGTTGACCCACAACTTCCATTGTTGGTAGATTCTTTCTTGTTCATTTTATGTGATTCCTCCACATGTATGGGCTAGTGCATTCAAATATGGAGTGTTGTATGATGAAATTTTCCCATTCATGTCAAAAACTTTGATGGACGGTAGTCATTTCCTCTCTTGCCTGTGGCTTTGTTGATGCTGTAGAAATCTGAGCATTTCCAACAATATTACTAGAGACTTTTCTTATTAATTTTTTCTTGTAATTACCATCTCTAGGTACTTCAATGTGGGCTCCTCTATTGTGGCAGCTTTCTCTTCAAACACAAGTCTAACCTGCCTTAGCTATGGATGTCTTTCTTATACCTACGCTTCACAATGGTAGCCTCCATCTACATTTGACTTGGGTGCTCTTTTATGGCATAGGAGTTCCTTTTCAAAAAGATAATAGTCTAGGTAATTCAACTCAATTCACTCCACAATATTGATCTCTATAGCATTATGCAGAGTTTATTTGTAAATGGCTTACAATGTGAATACAATGCTTGGGGTTTGGCAACCCGCACAGCTACTTCATCCTTCACTTTTCTTTCTGGAGCTGAAGCTACTTCTTTTGTTACAAATGACAATGGTTTAGGTCCACTTAAAGCAAAGGGTTTAGACATGGAGAGACCACTTCTAGCATCTTTTAGGAAACATAGCTACTCTGGTCCTATGAGAACAAATAGAAGTCAGCTTGCTTGCTACATGATACATGGTCTATTAAGAGGTAGCATGAGTGAGCATATATTTACTAGGCACTTTGGAAGTGGATAGAACTCTCAATAGAAATCATCGTGTACCTAAGTCTTATGCTTGGGCATGTTCAATTACTCCTTTCCCTCAATTCAAAATGTTTGACAATGACATAATATTCTTATTTGAAAGTTTCCCAGAAGTGTCTGCACCTTGAATGTTAGTTTTGGATAATGTGGCAGAAAGATCATCAAACAAATATGGTTCCAAAAGTGTGTTACTAATTTCAACAAGAATAGGTGAACTTTTTTTCTCTTTTGATGTAACTTTCTAGGAAATTCATGAGATATAAAGGTTGGTCAATAATCTCTTCTTCATATACTTCATGAATGACATGCACCCATATTGGAATTGGTAATGATTACAATCATTATAACCCTCTCCTTTAGAAGATTTTTATTCTCCAATATACCTTATTAGTTTGATATCATTTAGTTAGGCCCCAAAGTGGATCTGACTAAAAAAAAAAATCATTTTCGAACAACTGATACTCCAGACTAGTCCACTAATTTCTTGATATTGATTCAAAAAAAAGTGGACCATTGCTTTGTCATTAATAAATATTTTATCACTTTCTTACAACTTGTCAATTTTGTGCCAGGATGTTGTTTGACTGGTTTTAAAAATTGACACTAACACCTGACTGGGCTCTGAAATTAGACATACTAGTTCTCTATTCTACATACTCTTACCTTGTCAAATTTCATCTCATGACAAATTCTCAGTCAAAAGATATTGATTGTCAAAGTTGCCCTCTTAGAATTACCTGCAAGAAAATATGTCAAAATAACATAAATAGTTTTTGGATTTGGCTTTGAAAATTGGGTAAACTGATACTTGGGGAAACAAAAAGTGGGGCATTAGTTCACTGTCACAAGGAGAGTATAAATCTATGATTAGGGCTCATGATGAATAACTAGGTGAAAATGATGAGTGGTTAAAGTGAGCTACTCAGAATTTGTATCTTGGAAATAATGGCAGAAAAGTGTTTTTAGCAAATGGAAAGGACCTAGGAAAGTGTGCAGATGGATTTGTCAAGATTTGAAAATTGGTACACTTAAAGTATTTTTTAGAGTACAACACAATGGTAAAATCCATTCAATCTCACCTATCACAAATCTCAAGATATGACATCACGAACAAGGGTACTAAAAAATCCACATTTACTAACACCTGTAAAAAGTTACAAATTGCATTTTGAATCACGTTTGAAAACTGATCAAATGGATTAGTCATAAGCTCCAACTTGAAACATAGAAATTCTCTAACCTCTAAAATGCAATGGGAAATGAATTTTCTCAATTCAATAAGCTAGATCAAAGTTATAACGAGTCAAATTGGGCTTCCCAAAATTTAGAACAATTCATATCAGCATGACATTGATAAATGACTAACTTTGAGGAATTCAAAACCTAGTCAAACAAACTCAAAATGACTCAAAATATGAAGCATAGGCTCTTTGGCATGGAAATTAAACACTCCCAAAGTGGTGAGTCATGAAACATTACTGGGTACAAGATATTCAATTGCAAACATAGGCTTCTGTTACTATTTGACACTTTGGCAAAAATGCAAAATTAAAAATTGCTCAAAATGGGACATCACAGAATGGCTTAGAATGACAATTTATCAATAAGGAACACATAGACACACTGAATGCAAGGTTTTAGAAACATTAAGCACCTCTTAGACCTCACAAGTATAGTTGGGTACACATGCATCAAAAAGTATTTATAGGGCTTGATTTCTCAATGGTTCTTGAAATCAGAGCTTCGATTTTGAGTCCCAACATAGGTCACTGAATGAAGCAATACCTTAGACTTCTTGTCTTCCTTAGGTTCTTGCATGTTGGTGTTTTGAAACAACACAATTTCAAATTACCTCGATGAGAAAAAGATACATCTAGGAGAATCTACTTCCCATCTTAAACATACCATTTCAAACATTGGGTCAACTATAAGGCTAAACCCTTCTTCTACTTTAGGCTCTACAAAATCTAGGTGGGTGTACCTCAAATTCACTTATATGGTACTAGTACTAAAACATACACTTGAATCTTGACAAAGTAGATAAAACCTTTAATCTCCTATACTTATGCAATAACAAAGATATGCGGTAGCAAATTGCAACTCTATGAAATGCACAAGCTGAGTGAGGGTAACAATTTTCAGCTCTTCAACATGAAAGGGAAAAGCATTTGGTTAATGATTTTTATTTTCAACAAAACCCCAAATATGCAGCAATAAGAACAAGTTGATCCTATAGCTGATCAATGCCTTATCTATTGGGCAATTTCATGAGTCAAACACATACATATATGATATTAATGACATATTTCATACACCAACATATCAAATCTATCTTATCACTTTGTGAATCAGACATCAGTGTTCATAAAAACCTCATTCTTATGAAGTATCCTTCTCAAAAAAACCAAAAATCATGTCAAACACATCAAGCATTTACTTGGCCCTTTGTTCAAATAGAAAAATACATCAGACATACAACCTTAAGAGGATGAAAATTGTCTTAGTTCTTAGTACCTAGACCATATAAGACTATAGATTATAGAGATAGGAGATGAGAATCATAATGAAACTAAAGAAATTCTTTCTCATTTGTATTCATTTTTTTGAAACTATACATTCAGATGCATGAAATTAAAACATAGAAACACCTAACATATTAGAACTTTCTATATTATCTCCACTATTGTTGTTCATATAAGAGAAAATGTGTTGAATAATGTAGTGTCACAGTGATGAGAACACATCAAAACTGGAACCTTGGTTTCACAAATCTAAGAAAACTCAAGATTGAAACACACATGGTATTACAACAGTGAGTCTTTTTTTCCGCAAAATTGGAACCAACCTCTAAAATGGATGAGAAAGAAGAAGATATAGACAAGGAATGAATTCCCAAATCTGATTTGAAGATGACATGTGTCCACTTGAAATTCCATCTTTTTCTATTATAAACCATCTCTCCTATTTCTACCCCTTTGATATGATTTAGTCTTCATCACTATTCTATAACCAACTTGGAAATATCTCATATGAATGATGAAAATTGTTCTTTTGGTCAAATATCTAAAATGCATCATGAAATGCTGATAAAATCTGGATTTAACTATCTTGATGGTAACCAAACTCAACCCTAATTGCATTTCTACTATCTTTTATGTACATTCAGCTCAATACCCTTTTAGAAATTAGATTTGAACTTCAATACCTAAATTTAGTTGCAAGTTGAGAATATGGGACAAAACCTCTTGTAACCTGAACAAATGGCTTCCTGTACAAATGCAAATCTCAAAATTGGAAAATTTGTCTTCTCTTGGTTCTAGCAATATATAATATGCCTATACTTTCTTATAAAAACACCTGGAAACTCATTTCAAAAAATATACCTCTGCTATGGCCTCAGATCTACACTTCACCTTTTTAAAATTTTATGCAAAATTTTTTAAAATACATAAGTTTAAAATTTAGGTTAAATCCATTTTGAATTTAAAAATCTGTACGTGCTTTTTTGAGAAAATATTTTTAAAATTACTTTTTGACATTTTCTACTTTTTTCGCTACCAAGAATTAAAGGTTAATGCACTTTGACTAGGCTACCACATGGCAACATCATATTGGCCGATCTCTACATAGTCACCATCCACTGAATGCCACATGGTAGCCTCCAATTGGCAGGCGCTAGGCACTACTACAAGGTAGCTCGTCATTCATTCCCCAACCACCACCAAATTATTACATCACCTCACTGACTGGACCACCACATCACTAAGGACTAGGGCCCACTACCATGTGGCAACTAGGTGCTTCCCCACTTCCCTTAACTGCCATGCATCTTTGCAAAGTGAGGAAGTGCCAACCATTGGATGTGGCCATGTGTCGCAATCCTAATGTATCTATCTTGAATCCACCACATCATAGGCTTGGCTGACACCTTTTGGTCAAAATTTATGGTCTTCGTCTAGCTAAGTGGGCCCCACATGAGAATTAGCCTTGTGTTTACAAAATAAATTTTCCTTTTTATGAAATTTAGTTGATTGTAATGAATAATATTAAAACATTACAAAATAACCATGCATGAGAAATGTGGGACCAAAACCCTTTCATGGTGTTCCCTTTGCAGATGTTCAAAGACATACCCACATAGCCTCAATCATCACTAGTGTGCCACTAACTCCAATTCCTCCTCCATGAACATTGTCATAGCTTAGACCCTCTTCACATGACATGTGACTTTAGTGACAATTTTCTAATTAGTCATCCTACCAGTTGTGAGTTCATCCACCATTATCATTTTATAGCTTCTTTTAATGATAGCTATAAAACAAGCATTATGCGATTCTAAGGAAGAGAAGACTATGGTCAACCATCTAGTCTAGCCACAATTCATTTTTAAAATTCTTGTTGTGAAATCTATTGAATGCCACTATTATTTGGCAACATCTTATCATATTGTCTTTCTTTCCTTTACATGGATCATAACTCTCTTTATTTGGCATGGTCATTCTTTCCTTTTTTTCCACTTTGAACTCTTAGCACATGTTGTGGCTCCATTAGTTATTCATGTGATTGACACCTTCAATCACCCTTGCACTCACACCAAGAAAACTTTGTCAATTGTTGAGCACTTGCATTTTCTTGGAACAACATTAGAAAGAGAGGACGATGAAGTCCTTATTCCTCTCTTTTTATTTTCATGTCTTCACTTCAAGACTACAACTCTTCATTTCTATCATGTTCCTCTAGAGAAGAAAAATATTTTGTAACTTTAGTAGCATACAATTTTTCCCTATGGCCTTGGCAACCACCACATAGAGCTTCCGTAATAAGGTACTTTATTTGATCCCTAATAAAATTTATGTCCTTCAAGTACTCTCTAGCTAGTATGATTTAAGTCTTTATTGAATTCATTGCCTCTTCTACTGGTTTAAATACTCCATTGGAGCTTTTGTGGAACTGGACTGCAATATCAACAACTAATACACGATCATCAAAATCCATAGGAACATCAACACTGAGGTTAATTGCAATTTGATCAAGTAAATGTTCATGTACAAAGCCTTCTTCAAGATTGTAAGTAGCAATGAGAAATGGTTTGTAGGGATGCTAAAAACTAATTCCTTCTCTTTCCACAATATTCACCCCTTCTATAAAAGCATTGAGAAGAAATTTGCATATACTTTCCTCGAGAATATTTATCTCATCAAAATATAAAACCCTTCTGTGAGCTTCAACAAGAGGACTAAGCTGATATACTATTGTTCAAGATTTAATAGACTCTTCAACATCCACTGATCCAAGAAGCTTATCTTCTATTACCCCAAGTGGGATCTAAATAAAGGGACCTTTGATTATCTTTCTCTATAGTGTACTGTCACTATTATATTTGAATTAATTAGCTAGTCCTTCTTCCCACTCTTAAAGACACAACATATCAACATTGGCAACAAATTATGTAGGGAAAATGCCTACTATTTGACCCCCATGGATGGGCAAAATACCTCAAGCTTGTGAGCACAACACCTTTCCAATCCATGTTGACAACTATGTGTGTCTTACATTTATTACATGTATACATACCACTTGATTTGAAAAAGTTATATATGTATATCTAATAGTCAACGAGTTATAGTTGTTTCAATCTCTCAAAATATGTACAATCCCACATATCTATCAACCTAATGTAATTAATTGAGCCCCAACATGGCCCAGCTAAAAAAAAATCATTTTCAAACAACTAACATCTTAGAGTGGCCTATTAAACATCTGATATGGACTGAATCCACTCAGTCACTATTGATTCACTTTTAAAACTCAATTCACTTCTTTCTGCAACTTGTCAACTTTGTGCTAGGAGATCCTTTGACTGGCTTTAAAAAGTGATCCAAACACCTGACTAGGCTCTAAAATCAAGTCCACTGATTCTCTATTCCACACACTTGCACCCTTTCAAATCTCATCTCATGACAAATCCTTAGTCAAAAGATATTAACTATCAAAGTTTCCCTCTCAGAACTGCTTGCAAGAAAACAAGTTAGAAAACAATAAATCATGTTCAAATTTGGCTTTGAAAATTGAGAAAACTAACACTTGGGGAAACAAAAACTGGGGCATTAGTGTTCTATCATGAGGAAAACATAAATCTTGGATTAGGGCTCATTGTAATAATGCGAAAAATTTAGCAAATGGTCAAAGTGGGCTACTCAAAATTTGTAGATTGGAAACAATGGTAGAAAAGCATTTTCCTCAAATGGAATGGACCTGAGAAAGTGTGTAGATGGATTCATCAAGACTTGCAAACTAGCATACTTAAAGAATTTTTAGCATAGAACAAAGTGGTTCAATCCATTCAATCTCACCTATCATGGATTCAGAGACATGATATCATGAATAGGGGTACCAACCAATCTACATTTACTAGCACCTATAAAAGGTTACAAATTGCATTTGGAATCACATTCAAAAATTGATCAAATAGATTCATGATAGGCTCAAAATTAAAACATAACAAGTCTCTAACCTCTAGAATGAAATTCAAAAGGAATTTTATCATTTTTGGTCAATTGGGTCAAAGTTATAACAAGTTGAATAGGGCCTCCTAGAATTCTAAATAATTTACATTAGCATGAAAACAACAAATGACCAACTTTGAGGGATTCAAAACCTAGTCAAGGATTCAAAATGACTCAGAATACTAAATATAGGTTCTCTAGTATGGCTGCTAAAAAATCCTAAAGCAGGGAGTCATGAAACATTACTGGGTGCAATATAATCAAATGGAAACATAGCCTCTTGTCGCTATTTAACACTTAGGGAAAAATGCAGATTTGGACATTTCTCAAAATGGGACTTCATAGAATGACTTGAAATGGAAATTTATTTTCATGGGATGAGTGGATATACTTAATACAAGGTGTTAGAAACATTAAACACCTCTTAGGCCTCAAATGGATAGTTGGGTGCACATGCATTAAAAGTTTCTTATAGGGCTTGATTATTCAGTGGTATTCAAAATTGGGGCTTCAATTTTGAGTTCCAACATTGCACATGACAATCTTTGCTTCTAACCAACTGTCCCTATAAATAGAGAATTAAGATATTTTCCCCTTCATTCTCCATTTTCCATTTTAAGGTTAGGACATATTAGGTAGGATTCAATGAATCTGCCCCTTATTTCATTTAATTTTCTTCTAGAAGCTTCTCCTTCAATCCTCTTTGATTTTGTCTCAAAATGGTTTACCATGAATTTAGTGCCACTAGCTCATCAATCTTATCTTTCACACGATTCACATAATCCAAGAAATCAACCTTAGCAACTTAGATCCATCGAATTCACAATCTTTCTAATAATGTTGACACTCAACATTAACTAGCTTCTAATGCTTAGTACATATTATGTTTGTCGACATCCATTGTAAAATCACTCAACATGAACTAAAGTTTACTGGTGCTTGAGATCAACTACACTTCACTCAACATTCACTATTTCACTTGGCTTACACTAAAATCGACTTTTTTCTCAACTCCAACTTATTTTATGCTTGGCTTGCACTAAATTTGCTCAGCACCTACTATGCAAATTGTCAAGCTTGGCAAACTAACTTTTTTTAACTTGTCCTTTTGAACTTAATTAATGTAACCAACCTTTGTAACCTTAACTATATTATCAATGCACTATAATATCAATATCTTAACTGATTCTTCCATATCATAAATCAACCTTTCCTCTAGGTTCTTTTGTTACCTCATTTGATAAAGTCCTCTTCATCAATCAAATAAATGATAGTACCTAAATGATATAAATAGTTGCCTTACTAGCAAGTAGTAGGTTTGACATCAATGACAAAACAATGATTGAAACATATTTATCATACTTGTATCAATCTATTTTAAACACAAGGTTGCATCCATTAGGATGACTTATAGAAATCAAATGGGAGAAGCACTACAAGAATTCTTAGGTAAAACTTTAGCGAATATGTCAGCAATTCTCTCCTTTGTGTTCACATATTCCAATTTCCCTTATTTGTCTTGAACAAGCTCTCTCAAGTAATGACACTTGATAGTGATGTATTTTGTCTTTGTGTTCATAATAGGGTTCTTTGATATATTAATAGTACTTGTGTTATCACAATAAATAACCACTAGATCAGTAATTTCTTCCTTCATACCTTTCACCATTTGTTTGGTCCAAATGATATTTGAAAAAATTACTATTGCTACCACATACTCAACTTCAGCTGTTGATTGGGAAATGTAGTTTATCTTCTTTCTTGTCCATGAAACTAGTCTCTTTCATAGAAAGAATGCACCACAACTTGTGCTCTTCTTATCATCAAAATTTCCTTCCCAATTAGAATTAGTAAATACCTTTATTTCATTCTTATTATTATTCTTGTAATATAATCTATAGTCTTATGTTTCTTTCAAACATCTTAGTATTCTCTTTACTTCCATCATATGATTGTCCTTAGGACTTGCAAAAAATCTAGAAACTATCCCAACAACTAATGTAATATTTGGTGTTCTATGAACAACATATTACAGTTTACTAATCATTGATTTTTATTATCTTTGGTTCACATTAGAAGAATTGTCATTCTAGATAGTTTGTGCCTAGTAACCATAGGTGTACCCACCAATTTAGAATCTTCCATCCCAAAAGTTTTCAGTATCTCCTTGATATATTTGGACTAATAAATGAACATATATTCCTTCATTTGATATACTTGTAAATAAAAAATAAATTAATCTCACTAAACATTGACATTTCAAATTCCTTCTTCATTTTATCAGCAAAAGTTTTGCATAATGCTTCTTTTCCTCCAAATATGATATCATCAACAAAAAATTTAGATAAAAATACCTCATTATTTTTTTCCAATTTTCAAATATAGATTGTTGTTATCATTTGTCATTTCAAAACCAATATTTACCAAATAATTATTCAGTCTTTCATAGCATGCTCTAGGGGCTTGTTCTAAACCATATAAAGCTTTGTGCAATTTACATACCATGTTCTTGTTAGGATCCACAAATCCTTCAAGTTGTTCTATGTATACTTATTCTTCCAGTATCCCATTTAGAAATTCATATTTGATATCCATTTGATATACCTTGACTCCTTTATAAGAATAATATGCAAGAAATTTTCTCACTCCTAATATTGATACAGAGGCAAATGTTTCCCCGTAGTCAAAACCTTCCTCTTGAGCATATCCTTTGCATACCGATCTAGATTTATTCCTTGTGACTTCACCTTTCTCATTTAGCCTATTCCTTCCAATAACATTTTTATCTTTAGGTCTAGGTACAAGAGACCATGTTTTTTTCTTTTCAATCTATTCAATTTGGTCATTCATAGTTTGTATCCAATCTTGATTCTCCAAAGCATCTTTCACATATTTGGGCTCAAACTCACAAAGTAAGCATGTATCGCTTTTGGGTATTTTTCTTATCATAACACCAGACTCTTTATCTCTAATATTTTACTCAAGTGCATGATTTCTTCTCACATATTTTCTAACATAGGCTCTTTTCTTTTTTGTTAATCAACAAGTTCATGTTGAAAAACAATTTCAAGTTCATTATCTCTTTCTTGTTTAGGTTATGCATGCCTGCCATTTCCTTCCTATTGTTTGACTTCCCCTATCTGTGACTCAACATCACTTATATGTTACTCAACACCCACAATATGTTGCTTGAAAACTAGTTGTTGCAACTTGACATTCCCAATTTGGTGAGGATCTAGGGCTTTGGTTTCTTATTCAGATGGAGTGTCTGGAGCACTATTACTTACATGTATGAATGAATTGTAATCTTTAGGTTCTATCTTACATTCAACTTAATTTTCCTTTGTGTATTCATCAACTTTCACATTTTCACTTTCCACAACTTTGTCAGTGTTAGAGTTCAAACACTTATAAGATTTACTCTTGGTGGAATATATTAGGAATATACCTTTGTCACTTTTACCATCAAGTTTTCCATTCATATTTTCTTTAAGTATGTAACATTTTCATCCCAAAACTTTGAAATATTTCACATTAGGCGCATAACCAAAAGGTGTTGCATTTTTACCTTTCTTGGCTTACACTCTATTAAGAGCATAAACAACTATACTTATATCTTCTCTCTAGTATTTTTGTGATAGATTCTTCTCCATCATCAGTGTTCTAGCACAATCCATGATCAATCTATTTCTCCTTTCAACTATTCCATTATGAGGAAGGGTCCTAGGTGTTGACATTTGTCTTTTGATTCCTCTATCATTATAGAATATGTTGAACTCATCGGAAATGAATTCAACACCTTTGTTAGATCTCAAACACTTTAGAATATTCCATGTCTCCTTTTCAACTATGGCCAAATAAAACTTAAATAGTTGAAAAGCGTCATATTTTTCTTTTAAAAATATCACAATCATCATTCTAGAATAGTCATCAAAAAATAGAATGAAATAATTGTCTGCATAGTAACTTTTACCTCAAATAGGTCTACATAAGTCAATATGGACCAATTCCAAAATGTCATCAGTTGGATATGTTTTTCTCTTGAAACTAGACTTTGTCATTTTTCCCAATTGACATTGTTTACACATAGCATTGTCAAGTTTCTTTGGTTTTGGTAATCCTCTTACCCTTTTCATTTTACTAATGCTAACCAAATTGTCAAAGTTTACATGACATAACATCTTGTGTCATAACCAAATATCTTCATATTGTGCAAACAAACATGTATCATCAATTAAATATAGGTAGAATAAGTTACCTCTTGTTTGATCACCACTTCCAACAATTTTTTCATCAATATCAAATATTTTTTCCTTTTTGTGATGGAATTCAACTCTATAATTTTTTTTTTTTAAACAGTGAAATACTCAAAAAATTATAGTTAATTCCTTCAACCCAGTAAACATTGTCACATTTAATTTTATCTGTTAGTTAAATTGTCCCTTTACCTTTCACAAGACATAGAACATTATCATCAATTTTTTCACAAAAACCCTTGTATGGTCCAATTGTTAAAAATAGATTGATATAAGTATGCAAGTGTGTTTCAATCATTTTTCTTTCATTGATGTCAAACCAATATTCATTGGAAAGATAATTTCTTATATGATTTGAGTATTATCATTTATTTTATTGATGAAGAGGATTTGATCAAATGAGGTAACAATAGCACTTAGAGGAAAGGTTGAGTTATGGTATGGAAAAGAAGTACAAGGATCAATTAAGATAGTGATATTATAATGCATTGAATGTCTACTTAAGGTTGCAAAGGTTGGATATGCTAATTAAGTCTAGAAGAACAAGAAAGAAGAATTGATTCTACAAAGCTTGACCAAGTGGACAATAAGTGCCAAGCATAAAATCAGTTGGAGCTAAGTAAAGTCAAGGATCAATATATTTCAAGTGATATAGTGTGATCAAAGTAAAGTTTAGTTGATGCCAAACACCAGTAAACTTTAGTTTGTGTCGAGTATTTTGATAGTGGATATTGAGCAATGTAGTTTGTGTCGAGCATTAGAAGCAAGTTATTGCTAAGTGGAAACATTATGAGAAAGATCATGAATTTGATGAATCTAAGCTGACAAGTTTGATTTCTTGGATTGTGTGAACCATATAGAAAATAAGCTTGATGAGCTGGTGGCATAGAATTCAAGATGAACCATTTTTAGGTGAATACAAAGAGGATTGAAGGAAAAGTTTCTAGAAGGACTAAAATGAAAAGGAGGGTAGATTCATTGAATCCTGCCTAATCTTTCCTAACCTTAAAATAGATAATGGAGGATGAATAGAAAAATATCTAATTTCTCTTTATAATGGAATACAAGGAATGAAACAATAGTTGGCTAGTTGGCATAAGGGAGAATCTAAAAAATATAAGGAATCTAGGGTTATTATTTCATATGATGGTCAAACTATAGAGTTTGCATTGGCATGCAAATTAAGAAAACTTAAAAGAATGAATGCTTGAAGGGTGAATAAGCTATCAAAGCTAAAGTGAATGAAGCCAAGAAGAATGGAGGACTAAATAGAGATATGTAATTAGAAAAGTGAGTTGTATTTTTTTATTAGATCAATCATTACTGCTACTCTCTAATAATTGTATCAATTTTGGTAAATCTTTTAGATTAAGGTTTGCCTAATAGTCATTTGTAAATCCTTTAACTGGGTGACATTCCAAGTGAATAATTTAATGTCCTCTAACAAGGCTCACTCCTAATAGGGTTATTGAAATCCTTTAACTAGGTCACATTTAACAATGTGTATTGTAACCTTTAATAGGGTTGGCATTTCATAGGACATCACTTCAGAAGAGTGAGAATTAGTAGCATGTTAATGGTGGTTTTTCCCAAATTGTGTTTCTAGATAAATCATTGTATCACATGTGTTGTTGAATGTTTTATGTTTCATACTTAAATTTCAGCAAAGTTAGTTTAACAGTAACCTACAAGTTTAAGTGATTGCATAATCTAATGGATGTATGCATGATGAAAATATTTTATGAATATGGGTTCACTAAGCTATGAAAATTTTAATTTGTACATCTAGATCTTGGATAACTGATTCAACCCCCCCCCCGCCAAGTTATTCTACATAATTCCAACAATGTCCTCAAATTTGCTATTGGAAATATATGATTAACTGAGAGGGGAGGGATGAATTAGTTACCACCAAAATAAATCCCTGATCCCTTAGATGTAAATATATAATATAAACTTCGCTAAAAACATTGTAGCTCAGTAAACACACATGCACTTAGTTAATATCGATATCATGTTGAAACTCAATAACCACTAAAATAAAAACAATAACTTGAAAAATGCTTAACATACAAATCTTATGATAATATCTATGATTAGCCTTAATTAACTTAGTTTCATACACATGAAAGAAATAGCATGAACACAAGTTACATAGGATTTAATGTGGAAACTAAATTTGAGAAAAACCACCAATTGCAACTAGTTACTATTTTTCACTCCTTTGAAGTGAGCCCTATTAGGAGCCAAGCTTGTTAAAGGTTACAAAACCCACTCTTAGCTATCACCATGTTAGAGGATTTAATCACTCTATTAGGTGTGGCCTTGTGAGAGATCATTAGACACTTCAATCTTGAAATGGCACCTTGTTAGAGGATTTACAAATGGTTGTTAAACTAATTCTATTAAGAGATTTAGATCACTGCTACAATGGTTAGAGAGTAACAATGAGATCACCTAATTTAAAATGAAACTAAATTTATAATTACAGATCTCAATTGTGGCTTGTATAATTGATCCTTTCTGATAGAATGTATCTTTGCAGCTCCACGAGGATATTTTGCTTATTGTACAAATTCACTTCCTCTTGGCATCTTATAATCTTCTATTTATTGTACACATTCGAGGGTAAGTGCACCAAGTTGTGGTACCAAAAGGGGCATATAAGTGGCCTTCTTTTTTTTCTAAAATCAACAATTTCTTAACTTTGACAAGAATTTGAAGTAGTCCTTTGAATCTAGTTTCTAAACTACAATTTTTTTTCCAAAAAGGTTTAGTTTTAGGTCCTCAAAAAAGGGGCCCACAAAAAGTGGTACTATTTTTTTAGAAAAAAAATATAACATAGTGCAAAGTCTGGCCCCCTAAAATTATAAACTTTTTTTTGAAATTCTTTGATCACTTTAGTCAAAAGTTACCTAACATTATGTAGTTTATCCTAGATTTTTTGGGTAATTTTATAATGTGTATTTTTATTTTATGAATTTTTTAATTTTACACATCCCATAAACATGAAATATATGTGTGCTCCCCTTAGAAATGATAGAAACCTAATCTTAAATCAAAATTTTTTTGTTTTAAAGTGTGTATAATGGAGTCTAGTTTCAAAAAAACTAAGTTGTTGTGAAATGCAATGAATGAGCTAAAATCTAGACCCCAATTAGTACATGTTTTTTTTTGAGAAAAAAATGGCATACATTCAAAAGAAATTATAGTTGAAAGGGTTGAAATAGTTCTAGTTCAAAATAAATTATATGGTTATATAGCTAACACAGAGATCTACAATATCATGTAACCTTATTTTATCGATGCTCAACCATGAGGAAACCTAAAGGAGAGAACACAGGAAAAATCAATCATTTTTTCTATACTTGCTACAAAACATGTCTTAGACCAGTTTAGAGACTCCAAACTTTTGGGTTGGATCCCCAAGGAAAATCACAGACTTAGGCTTGGTAGAATGTAAATCTTTAAATAGCATGTGCATGCTATTTAAAGAATTTTTAAATTTAGGCATACATAGCACACATGCACTATAGCATGTACATGCTATAGTGTGCATGCTCTTGGTAAGCCTAAATTTTAATGGAGATGGAAGGAAAGAGGGAGAGAGGGTAGAGAGTGAGAGAGATTAGAGGATGGGAAGAGAGTAGGAGATGATAGAGGGTGGGATATGGGGAGAGAGAGAGAGAGAGAGAGAGAGAGAGTAGAGGATGGGAGAGGGTGGGATAGAGAGAGAGAGGGGGGGAGAAGGAGAGAGAGAGAGGAGGAGAAGGAGAGAGAGAGACTAGGGGATGGATGAGAGAGAGACTAGAGTGTGAGAAAGGGAGAGAGGGAGAGGGAGAGAGAGAGAGAGAGAGAGAGAGAGAGAGAGAGTAGAAGATAGGAGAGTGTGGGATAGGGGGGAGAGAGTAGGAGATGTGAAAGTAGGGGGTTGAGAGAGAGGGGGGATATGAGAGAAAGGGAGATAGGGAGTAGGGGATGAGGGTTCAAAGAGTACATGGGATGGGATGCATGGAAAGAAAGAGAAGGTGGAGGAGTAGGAGACTAAAGAGGATGAGAGAGAGAGAGGAATGGGTAGGGAGAGAGGAATGGAGAGATGGAGAGAGAGGAGGGAGGGAGAGGAGGAGGGAGGAATAGAGGGAGATAGATAGGGATGGAGAGAGAGAAAGTAGGGGATAGGAAAGAGATGGGGAGATTTATTGGGAGTAGGGGATGGGGGTTCAAAGAGTACATTGTACGGGATGCATAGAAAGATAGAGAGGAACACATAGTAGGGGATGGGGGTGAGAGAGAGAGAGAGAGAGAGAGAGAGAGAGAGTAGGGGATGGGGATTCAAAGAGTACATGGTATGGGATGTATATAAAGAGAGAGAGGGACACAGATTAGGGGATGGGAGAGGGTTGGATAGGGATATATATATAGAGAGAGAGAGAGAGTGGGGAGGGAGGAAGAGAGATATAGATAGTAGGCGATGAGAGAGAAAGAGGATAGGAGAGATAGAGAGAGATTTATGGGGAGTAGGGAATGGGGATTCAAAGACTACATTGGATGGGATGCATAGAGTGAGAGAGAGAGAGAGGATGGGGTAGGGAGAGAGGGAGGGAGAGAGAAGGGAGGGAGGGAGGGAGGGAGAGAGAGTGAGAAGGGGATAGGAGAGAGATATTAATAGGGAGTAGGGGATGGGGGTTCAAAGACTACATTTGATGGGATGCATATAAAGATAGAGAGAGACACATAGTAGAGAATGGGATATATATATATATATAGTTAGTTAGCGAGAGAGAGAGAGAGAGAGAGAGAGTAGGGGATGAGGTAAAGAGTATGAGATAGGATGCAAAGAAAGAGAGAGAGGATAGGGTAGGAAGAGAGGGAGAGAGCAAGGGAGAGAGTGAGAGAGGATGGGGTAGATAGAGAGGGAGGGAGAGAGAGAGAGGGGGAGAGTAGGGATTATTTTTTATGTAATTTCCAATAGTGTGTACTACTATATCATGCACGCACTGTGGAATAGGTTCCACAAGCCTAAGCCCAAGCCATAGTGCATGTGTGCTATAGCACGTATGTACCATAGTCCATGCGCACTATTGGAAATTTTGAAAAAATAAAAATGGTGTCATCTTTTTGGCACCACAACTTGGTGCACTTGCTCTCAATTCTCAACTTGACCTTTTATTTATACCTTACAAATTGTCAAGTCAGCTTGAATACAACTTAAAATAATTAGTATTAATCTCCTTAGTCAGCTAGAGCCAATGAACTAATCCATTAAGCTCAATATGCCAAAATGAGAAAATCCTTCATTAGCTGACCCAACTCGGTAGATACTAACTTAGAAATTATTTTCCTATGTTAACCAAGTGGACTCGATTAACACTACATCTTTACAAATTTTCTTTGGTAATCGAGTGAGCTCAATTAATACTCAACTTTTGTGAACTTCTCTTTGACAACTGAGTGAACTTAGTAGATATTGTCTTTTGAAGTTGGAGAACATTGGAATTCTTAGAAAACACAAGAAAATGTCTTCTTCACTCGAGTGAGCTTGGTATACACTAACTAACAAAGATATGTTATGTTGTGTAATATCAAAGACAACATAAAATTAATGAATTGTTTTCAACAATCTCCCTCTTTAGCATTAATGGAAACACAACATGTCATAATACATTGAAATTTTAGTCAAAATAAAAGTAAGGAAAATGTCCTTAATTTCATTTTGATTCATTTCCAATCTACCCCAAATCCCTCTATCAATGTCAACTCCCTTTGACTTTAGTTTTCTCCCTCTATCAACAAACTGAACAACATCTTCTTCTGATAGAACACTCTTCCTCTTTGATATTAGCTTTGAATATTTTAGACCAAGTTCTTTCTGATTCATTTTAAATCTACCCAAACTCCCTCTATCAGTGTGAACTCTCTTTGACTTTAGTTTTCTCCCTCTATTAGCAAACTTTGCAACATCTTCAACATCTTCTTCTGATAGAAAACTCTTCATCTTTGATATTAGCTTTGAATATTTTAGACCAAGTTCTTTCTCTTTGACATCTCTGAACTTTCCACAAACTTCTCCCTCTTTGACATCTTATGCCAAAGACAATATTTAGTAAATATCAATGTACCTTATGTACTAATTCATTTTCAATCTACCCTTTCATTACTGCATCAAATAACCAATATTCAACATGCTCTGGTTGATGCATCACTAAACTTCATTTAATGAGCTTTAGATAGGGGAATGACCCCTAACTTACCTCTTAGATACAAAAAAGTATCCTTAGGTAATGGTTTAGTGAATATGTCTACAACTTGTTCTTTAGTATTCACATATTCCAATCTTACCTCTTTATTTTACACCAATTCTCTTAGAAAATGATATTTTGTAGCTTTGTGCTTAGTCTTGGTATGCATCATAGGATTCTTTGATATATTAATTGCACTTTTGTTATCACATAAGATACCCACTAGATCGATGATCTCTACCTTTATACCTACCAATAGTTTTTTGAACCAAACAACAATTGATCAATTAACTATTGTTGCCACATACTCTACTTCTATTGCACACTAAGAAATGCAATTTTTCTTCTTACTTCTCCAAGACACTAGTCTTATACTAAGAAATAATGTTCCCCTACTGGTTCTCTTATTTTCATCAACACTTCTTGGCCAATCAACATCTATGAAGGCTTTCAAATCCAAATTTCCTAATTTCTTGTATCGTTAACCGTAGTCTTCAATACCTTTCAGATACCTCATGAATCTCTTGATTTCCATATATGATTTTCTTTGGGAATTTTTTAGAATCTTGCCACCATACTAATTGCTAATGTGATGTCAGGCCTTGTGTGCACTACGTATTGCAGTTTACTAACCATTGATCTGTATGTGGTCTGGTTTACTTCCTTGGAATCATCATTTTCAAAAATCTTATGTCTAGTAGACATATGTGTTCTAACTATTCTTGAATCCTCCATTCCAAATTTATTTGGTATCTCCTTGATATATTTGGATTGAGTAACATAGATACCATCTTTCTTCTATTGAATATGTAATCAAACAACAAATTTTATCTCTCCACACATTGACATCTCAAATTCTTTGCTCATTTCTTTTGAAAAAATATTTTCATAAATTATCATTTCCAATGAATAATGTGTCATCCATAAAGATTTCTACCAACACAATATTCTTGTCTAGTCCTTCTATGATGTACAGGTTGTTGTTATCATTTGTTCTTTGAAAACCAATCTTTAAAAATTAGTTATGAAGTCTTTCATACTAAGCTCTAGGAGCTTTCTTGAGACCATAGAATTCTTTATGCAATTTACAAACCATATCATTTTTGCTAGGATCTACAAAACATTCAGATTGTTCTATGTAAACTTATTCTTGAAGAATTCCATTCAAGAATGCAAATTTTATATACATTTGATAAACTTTAAATCCTCTATGTGCAACATAAGCAAGTAAAGTTCTAGCATCTCCTAATCTTGCAACAATAGAAAAAGTTTCACCATAATCAATACCTTCTTCTTGAGAATAGCCTTTTCATACTAACCTTGCTTTATTTCTTGAAACTACTCCATCTTCATTTAGCTTATTTCTGAAAATCCATTTTGTGCCAATTACATTCTTATCCTTTGGTCTAGGAACAAGAGTCTAGGTCTTATTCCTATTTATTTGTTATATCTCTTCATTCATAGCTTCAATCCAACTTTCATTATCCAAAGGTTCAAATTTAGCAAGAAAATATGTACCTTTCAATTTGTTCCATGTCATTGTACCATCTAACTTGTCTCCAATGATCTAATTAGGTGCATGGTTCCTTCTAACGTATCTTGCTAACAGAGGTACTTTGGATTTAGAACACATTCCACTTCCTTCACCATGGACTTCTGCATCATACTTAGGTCCCATTGTCTATGGCCCGGGTCCTTCAGATGTGGTTTTCTTTGGCTATAGCTCAGTAGCCTCTAATAGTGACCTAGGTCCTTTAGACTGTGACTCAAGTTGCACTGGTTGTAACTCGAGTGCTTCTAGAGATTTTGGGAACTCAAGAGGTAATTTTTTTTTTACTTTCAATTGGATTTGGCAATGTATCAAGTTCATAGTAATTAAACTTTCTATAATCCTTTAGTTCTTTGTTGCTCTCTTCTTCACTCTTTTTTGCAAACTCATTAAGTCTTACATGTGCACTATCTATAATCTTATGAGTGGATAGATTCAAAAATTTATATAGTTTACTTATGTTGGACTATCCTAGGAATATACCTTCATCTCCTTTGACATCAAATTTACCATTCCTACTCTCTTTTAGAATATAACATTTGCTACCAAATACTTTCAAGTAACTTACATTAGGTTTGTAGCCATACCATAGTTCATAAGGAGTTTGATTTGAGTCTTTCTTTAACTATACTTTGTTTAAGGTATTCACTATAGTATTGAGTGCTTCCTTCCAATATGTGATTGCAACATTTTTTTCTATCATCAAAGTTCTTGCAAAATCCATGATGGATTTGTTCCTTCTTTTAGCTATACCATTCTATTAAGGTGTACCAGGGATTGATACTTTTCTTTTAATTCCTCTTCTAGTACAAAATTCATTTAATTCATTAGAGATGAATTCACCACCTCTATCTAATCTCAAGAATTTGAATTTATTTCTTGTTTCCTTCTCCACTTTTGCCAGATACAACTTAAAATTTTGAAAAGATTTTGATTTTTCTTTTAGATATATTAAAGTCATCATACTAGAATAATCATAAACAAAAAGAATAAAATACTTATCTCCACTATAACTCCCAATTCCAATAGATCCACATAGTTCTATATGAACTAGCTCCAAGACTTCTTTAGAATGATAGTTCTTGCTTCTGAAACTTGTCTTGCCCATCTTATCAATTTGACAATTCTTGCATAGACCAATATTAGGTTTCTTCAAACTAGGAATACCTCTTACTCCTTTGTTTTTCTTATCTTAATTAGATTTTCAAAGTTCACATGACATAACCTTCTATGCCATAACCAACTTTCTTCTACTTGAGCAATGAAACATGAACTTTCACTGAGATCTAGGTAGAATAGGTTTCCTTTTGTTTGCTTTCCAAACCCAACTAGATTTCCTTTTGCATCCAGTATCTTGGCCTTCCCATTCATAAATTCTACTTTGAATCCAATGTTATTCAATTTTTCCATGCTCATTATATTATGCTTTAGACCTTCAACCCAATAAGCATTATCACATCTAAGTTCGTTGGTTAGTAGATACAACCTTTTCCTTTTATGAAACATGGTTCATTTTTTCTAAATCTCACACTTCCACCATCATAATGTTCCATATATTCAAACTTTGTTTTGTCACCAATCATATGTTGTGAACAACCACTATCAATAATCCATGTATAATTTTTACTAACATGAGAGATGAGTGCCATTTTATCTCCATCATTAGATTCATCTTTTACAAGAATATAGACCATTTCATCATCTTCACTACTATCTAAATCTTTAGCTATAGATGAAACAAGATTTCTCACCTTTGTCCTTATAGTCTTTGAAGTCCTTGAAATATTTCTTTCCTTTGTACTTATTTTTCTTCTTTTAATCCTTGTCTTCTTTATTTGGACACCTTGAAGAAATGTGACCAACCTCTTCACTAGAAAAGTAGATTAAAGGAATTCTACCTTTGTACTTTCCTTTTCCTTTGGGACACCCTTTTGCAAGCAATTCTTCAATGGCTTCAAGATCATTGTTAGAACTATCTTTCATTTCACTTTCAGACTATTTTCCTTTAGAATTTGTAGCTTTCTTCTTGAGTTATTACTTGGCTTCAAATGCAGACTCAAGATTGCTAGAACTAGGAGTATAATTATCATAGTTATCTAGTTCAAATGCAATCAATCTTCCAACTAGTGCATCCAAAGTTATCTTGTTATTTGGATCATATCTCATTTCTTGAATAGAAGAGACCTTGATTACAAAGATAGGAAGAAGGGTTCTAAGTACCTTTCTTACCACTGTCACATCTTTAATTTTTCCTCCAAAGGATTTGCTAGCACTGATACTGGCTTTGATTATCTCAAAATATTTTGCAATGTTTTCATCCTCTCTCATCTTCATCTGATCAAACTAACCTACCAAGATTTCTTCCTTCAATTTTGGTCCACATGTCATGAGAAGTAGCACTTCCTTTGACCTCATCAAATTCAACATAATTAAGAGATGATGCAATTTGAATCATCATGATGTTATGATTTTTCTTTTTAGAAATTTGCTCCATAGTCAATGTTCCAATAGGAGTCTTATAAGAATTTTCTAGATACTTCAAACCTGAATCACTAATGGTTTCTAGGTGTAACTTCATAAGTTCTTGCCATGCTTTGAAGTTGTCTCTATTCAACTTGGGAATATCTTTTTTGTAAGACATCCCAATCTTTAGCTAAGGTCCTTAAAACCTTCTTTACAAGCACCAACAAGCTCTGATACCAATTTTTGGAAATATAAGAGGAGTAATTGAGAGGGGAGTATTGCTTCAATTACCACTAAAATAAATCCCAGATCTCTTATATGTCAATATACAATATAAACTTCACTAAAAAATTGTAGCATAATAAAAAAAATAGGCATTTAGTTAATATTGATATTATGTTGCAATTCAGTAACCCCTAAAATAACAATTGTGACTCAAAAAATGCTTAGCATGAAAATCTTATGATATTATCTATGATTAACCTTAATTAAATTAGTTGCATACACATGAAAGAAATAACATGAACACAAGTGACAACAAGCTTTAATGTGGAAATCCAATTTGGGAAAAACCACCAATTGTAACTAGTTACTATTTTTCACACTTCTAAAGTGAGCCTTGTTAGGAGTCAATCTTGTTAAAGGTTACAAAACACATTGTTAGGTGTGACCCTATTAGAGGATTTAACCACCTTATTAGGAGTGGCCTTGTGAGAGGTCTTTAGACACTTCAATCTAGAAATGCCACCTTGTGAGAGGATTTACAAATGGATGTTAAACAAACTTTGTTAAGAGATTTAGGTCACTACTACAATGGTTAGAGAGTAACAATGAGATGACCTGATTTCTTATGCAACTAAATTGTTGTTTATAGATCTCAATTGTGGCTTGTATACTTGATCCTTTATGATCGAATGTATCTTTGCAGCTCCACAAGGATATTCTGCTTGTCCTTCAAATTATCTTCCTCTTGGAATCTTCTTATTCTTGCACACTTTCAATCCTCAACATGACCTTTTATTTATACCTTAAGCATTTTCAAGTTGACTTGAATAAAACTTACAATAATTAATATTCATCTCCTTAGTTAGCTAGAACCAAAAAACTAATCCATTACATTCCATATGCCAAAATAAGAAAATCCTTCATTAGCCAACCTAGCTTGGTAGACACTAACTCAAAAATAATTTTCTTGTATTGACCAATAGCACTCGATTAACACAACATCTTTAAAAAATTTCTTTGGTAACCAAGTGAGCTCAGTTAACACTAATTCCATCCAAATTTCATTCATTAACTAAGTGAGCTCAGCTAACACTCAACTTCTGCAAACTTCTCTTTAATGCCCAGCTGAACTTGGTAGATGCTACCTTCTAAACTTTGCAAACACTAGAATGCTTGATAGACATGGGAAATTATCTTCTTCACCCAAGTATCTAGGCATATACCAATTGGAAAAGATATGATATGTTGTGTAACATCAATGACAATATACAATTAACCAATTGTTTTCAACATTTACTTCTATCACCAATCATGGGATTAGAGGAACCACTATCAATTATCCATCTATTACTTTTGTTCACATAAGATATCAAAGAGTTTCTCTCATCTTCATTAGAGTCTTCTTTCATAGCTACATAGAATACCTCTTCATTATTAGTTTTAGATTCAGTATCAGTTTCTTCTTCAACAATATAACAAGATTTTTTACCTTTGTCCTTGTAGTCCTTGTTCTTCTTGAAGTCATGGTGATCTCTTCTTCCTTTGTGCTTGTTGTCTTTTATTTCATCCTTGTCTTCTCTATCAAGACATCTTGTAGCAATATAACCAACCTTATTGCATGAAAAAAATTTATGGGAAGTTTACCTTTGTATTTTCCTTTGCCTCTTCCAAATCTCCTAGCTATCATTGCCTCAAGTTCATCAATTTCATCATCAAAAGTATCATTGTCATTTTTCACATGTTTTTCATTTCCTTTCTTACTAAGAATAATTGAGATTTAAAAGAAAATTCAATAGTAGTAGGAGTGTAATTATCAAAATTTGACATCTCAAAAGTATTAAGCCTAACAATCACACCTTTTAGAGTTTGCTTATTACCTCTTGTACATCTTAGTTCTTGTATTGTAGAAACCCTAAGAACATAAACATGAAGTAGTATTCTCAATACCTTTCTAATTATTGTTTCATCTTCAATCTTTTCACTGGATCCTTTAATATATATGACAACTTCTTTTATTCCTATGCAATATTGTAATATGTTCTCACCTTTTGTCATTCTTATTCCATCAAACTTACCTCTTAAACTTTCTAATTTGGCTCTCAAGACATTTTCATCTCCTCCATAGATGGTCTTTGGTTTATCACATGTTTCCTTTGAATTCTTGCATTATTTTAGGTCATCAACCTTGAAATAGCATAGGGCTGAAGCAATCTCCAACGTTGATTGATTATGTTCTTTCTTTTCTTTCATTTGTTGAGTGGTTAGAGAAATTGTTGTTATATCCACATATGCACTATCCAAAAAATCCAATGCAACATCACTAATACTATCTTTGCAATCTCATCAACATCTACCATGTAGGAAAAAAATTTTTGTTCAAATTTGGTACCTCTCTCTTGTACTTCATGATCTTTAGGTTTGAGTACTTTCAAAATTCTCTTTACAAGCACCAATACTTTAATACCAGTTTTTAGAATATTTAGAATGATTGAAATGGAGGTGAATAATTTATCCAAGGTCCAAATGTACCATTTAAAAAAATAAACACTTGATCAATTTTAGATCCTATCATTCCATTGCTCAGCCTCTACTGTAAACTATTTTCAATATTAACCAAGTGTTCACTATTCTTAAAAATAAAAAACTTGTAGAATGTACACTTTAATCAATAAAACATCATAATAACATCCACACAAGTTTTATACTAATATTTAATGTGAAAACCCAATTTGGGAAAAAACAACAACAACATGTCACCAATTTTCACTCTTCTAAAGTAAGCCCTATTCAAGGTTATAATATACACTATTAAATGTGACCTTGTTAAAGGATTTGATCACCCTATTAGGAGTTTCCTTTCTATAGGACATTAGAACATTATATTAGAATATCACTTGGTTAAAGGATTCACATAGAATGTTAGGTCAACCTTGATTAAAGGACATCAAATATAGATCACAATGGTTAGAAAGTAAAATAAAGTTTGATCTGTTAAGTACAACTTACTTTTCATGTCCATATCTTTGTTCAACTCCTCACATTGATTCATTTTCTAACCTCCATTGTCATCTTATTCTCAAATTCACTTGGAAACCCTTCAAGAAATCACCCTTCACTTCTTCTCAACTCAATTAAGCCTTCTACTTAAATTATCTCATCAACAACATTAGTAACAACTCCAAATCTCTAGAACTCCTTCAAACATGCACAACTTCTTTGCACTCTACTCTCTCTTCCATGCATGTTGAAATTTCACATATGTACCTCCTTAAATAGGTAGTTTTGATCTTTTTCTTCTTAATCAACACTATAGATTTTAGGGTTCTTGATTTGATCCATCAAATGCAATGTATCTAATCACCTTTCTATTTATCTCTCCTTTTCTAGAAACTTCTCCTTGAATTCATCTCTTAGATCATTTACCTAATCCTCTATAGAAATTAAATGATCCAACTCATCAATTCTTATCTTCAACATGCTTTCCATATCCCACAAAATTAACTTAGTTGGGTGGAAATTATGATTCCTCACAAATAGTTAAAATTTTGTTCCTCAGCCAACACTAAGTTTTGACACTTGGTCACCTTTGAATTTTCTTGGTTGCTATAAAACTTCTTGCTCAGCATCAACACTATCACTTGGTTGATATTGATGCTTGATCAAAACTAAAATTAATTGAAACTTACTATGGCTTGGTTAACACTAGTATTACTTTCCATGTACTTCAAAATTCCTTATTGTTTTACTCTATTGCTCAGTTAAGCCTACACAAGTGATCTATCTTTTCTCAAATCTTCAAGAATTGGACATTTTTGTCTTCTCCTCTATCAAGATGATTTAAATAATCACTTTATCTTGTCAAAGTCTAACTAATCAAATGTCCACTTTTATTTTCCTCTTCATAAGTCAACCTTTCCTCTAGATATTTTTTTATGAACAATGTCTCAAACCTCTTCTTTAATCAAATAGATATGCAATCTAAATCAGATAGAAAACTATCTCACCAATAGATTTTACATTAATGACAATACAACAATTATTCCAATTATAGTTTGCAACATTTAATGCATCCATAACACCACTTAGGTATTACAACATAGGTAGGAAATGGATTATCCTTGCATAACACAATAAAATGCCAACTCTACAACTAGATTTAACCTCCTTCCATGGTGATATCTTCCCTTGAATACCTCGCATCCCTGATTTGAAAGTCTATCTAGATTTCTTTCTTGTAATATCTAATGGAGTCCCCCTTGATATTGGGGTGACCTCATATATTGATAGGAAGTTGACTTTGGGGATTGATGTGGGGTTACTGGATGACTTGTTATTTCTACAAAGTATTGGCTCCAAGGTCAGCCTAAAGAAGGTATATAATGCAATGATCCTAAAACAAATTAGAAAGGAACACTAGTCAGATAGTCTAGCTTGGGAGATCCACTTGGGCATCTCCTAACTATATCTCATGGGGATGAAGGTCTAGAGATCCTTCTTCCAGATGTTTTTTGATAATATTTCATTGGGCTTTTCTCCAAGCTTCATGGGTAGGTTTATGTCTTACAAGCATACTATTGAAATGGTTAGGAGATGGGTTTCAACAAAGTGGAAACTTAAATATTTAGTGGAGGTAGCTACAATGGTGGGTACTCTCTTCTTATTCAATTTTTTTATAAGCATGAACATTCTTAATCTAGTAGAGAAAGCTCTCCATGAGGAATTGGGGAACCTCCTTCAAGACACTTGTATCTCCTCCTTCTTAGACATAGATAAAATTGTTTGGGACAAAAATAATTATTAGGAATTCTATGAAATTGGCATATTATAGTGTAATTTGAGAGAGAAGGGCCCTAGAATGGAAATATGTTTGGCAAACTCATTATCTTCCTAGGATAATTTTCTTTTGGTGATCTATTATGCATAATAGTAGACTCAAAATCAATAACCTCAAAAGGTGTGGCTTCCAAATGGTCAATCAATGTGTTTTGTGTAGTTGTGAGGAAGAGACTAGCTACCACCTCCTGATCCATTGCTCCTACTCTACTCAAATACAGCAGAAGTTATTTAGTTAGTTAGGGATCTCTTGGTCTTCAAGAGGGATTCTCAACAATTCATCCTAGGCAAGAAATTTCCATCCCACCATCCCTCATTAAAATTTTATGGAAATCCATTCCCCCATAAGTGTATTGGAACATATGAAAAGATAGTAATAATTGTATATTTAGGGAATAAATTACCCTGCTAGAGGTCATCTATCGAACAATTATGGATCTAATTAGAGAATGTACTCTAATATCAAGAAGGAAACCAACCCCCACCCCCCTACACAACTGGGAAAGTGTTGGGTGGAAGTCTAGGATATATCTCATTTAGTGGAAAAAGTGAATAATTCAAAGGCCCATAAAAGGAATGGTACCAAATGGAAGTCACCCTCAAAATTGGTGGAAACTTAATTTTTATGGATTAGGGAGGAATGATAGGGAGACTACTGAGGAGTTTTCTAGGATGAAGAAGGGATTTGCATCAAGGGATATGTAGATAGTTGTGGGAAAAATTCTAGAAATAAGGTTAAAGCATTGGGTCTTCTTTGAGGGTTAAAGATTGGTTGTAATATGGGAATTCAAATTATGGTTGTGAAGGGTGACTCCTTAATTGTTATTAAGGCCATTAAAGGAGTTAATAAGATGAGTTTGCATGAGATGACAATTATAAGGGATGTGTAAATGTTATTAACAAGGCTTGTGGAGTTTAAAATTCAACATGTGTATCTTGAAGGGAATCAAGTGACAACCAGTCTGGTTAGGTATAGACACTATTGAGATTATGGGTGTTGTACACATTGCATAATATTTTAATATTGTATTATGTTATTTTATTATGTAATTTTGTACCTAGGAGCATCTAGATGGATGTGAAATATGTAAAAATTCCCATGAGATAGACTTTGTGAATTGTATTGTAACATTATGGTAATATTTGATGTAATTATTTAATACTAGGGAAAAGAATTAAATACCCAATATTAAATGTGGGGTCAATGGGTTAGGTAGCACATGGTTTTAGCATATGATTTATGTAATACCACTTAGTGGTTTTGTGGAATTCTCTACTATATAAGAAGCCACAAGGGTAGTTGTTGTATGACAAGACAAAAGGGAAAAAGGAAAGAGTTGATCAAGACAAGGCATGACAGGTTAGCCAAGGGAGAATTTGTGAAGGTTGGAAGCATGAAATAGGATGTGTAGATTCATGCTTGTTCAAATAGATTTCTTGGTGGTGGCTATGTATTTGAAGGCTTCCATGGTTGTGTTAAAATGATATTTTTGCTAAATAATACATGGTGATGGATGCTTTTAGAGGTTGGGTTTTTTTCCCTTAATGAGAGTTTTCAAGGGTATATCTTGTGTCACATTTTTGTGGGTTTGTTGTCTATTCTCTTGCATGTGGATTTTAATTACATATTTATTTTAGATCTATAATGGGCTATGATGGTTATATTTTTTTTGCAAGTTTCCTTACAAGTGGTATTAGAGCTATGATTTTATTGTTGTAACCCTAGATTAAATCCATGTTAATGCATGAGAGAATAAAAGAAAGGGAAAGATATATTGGCTCTATAGGTAGTTTACTATAGATATGAGGGTTTTGGATTTGTTTTCATGATGGGATGTTGGTATATTTTGATCATGTGAAATTGTTGGTCAAAAGGATTTTTTGGATTTTTCATTTAAATGGGGTTTTTAGGGGGAGGCTTGTAAAAATGACCTCTTAGAAAAAAAATAGACCTCACCATTGGATCTGGGTAGATCTTTCCATAAATTTTGATATATAATATGCCCTAATTTAGCCATGTTGATAGAAAAAGCAAAAGGTTCTTAGTTCTATTCTATGATGGCCATCAAATTTAATCCCATCAGAATTTTTGTCACAATTTTTTTTTTAAATTAAAAAAAATCGTAGTGAAAATGGTAAAAAGAATATCTTGGTAAAATGACTATAACTTTGTCTCAGGATATCCAATTGTGGATTTCTTAAAGTCATTGGAAACTTAATTTAGAGCACTAGAACATAGTGCAAGTTTATTTATGTGATTTTGAAATTTTGTTAGGTTTTAAGAGCCTATAAGTTAGATGTTATTTATTTTAAGCATAGATTTGGGCATCGATTGAGCATATGAAGTCAAATTTTGCAATTTGAGTCAACATAAAGTTCTTGGAGAGATATATACATTGGTTCAAATTTGGTATAGGTTTGGCATGATTTATTTAATATATATTAATCTCAATGGTTTATGATATATTTATTGTGGTAACATTGTGAGTTTATGACATTATATATTTTGGAGATTTGGATTTGATGTCATTGTATACTCATTTCATATTTCAGATTGGTCTCATGATGATATGGCTATCAATGTTTAGTTTGGACATGTATGATGACTTGTTGGGTCTATAGGTTGTGTAATTTTTTAAGTGGCCTATACTTATAGGTTGTATTTATGGCTTAGATATGGGTTGTCTTTTCTTAGTGATCTTTCATTATTGATGCATATTCAAATTGGTGACTTGGATTTGGGTTGTCTATGCCCTAAGTCATATCATTTTTTGATTTTTCTTCATGTAGAAGGGATTAGATGTTGTTACTAGGTGTAGTCATGGTGGAAGATTGTGGTAGACTCTTTTATGCTAACAAATTTGACACATTGACATTTAGTTTCTCAATTCATGGATGTAATCATGGCATCATAGATTTTGGCATGACATGATTGGATATATAAGTACATAACCAATGTTCAGTGGTTTGGATTCTTGATTTGGTTATGGTTGTATATCTTCTTGGTTGAGGATCATGGTTATTTGGTTTCTTTTGAAGAACTCATTATGTACACTTTGATTTCTAATGTAGTACAAGGTAACAGAATCCCCAAAGAAGTGTCCTAGCTTCCAAATAACCACACAATGGAAACAAAATAATAATGCAAGATATGATACCGATTCACAATACTTGATTCATAAAAGTAACTAATTATATGCAATGTGTCAGGTTGTAAGGCCTTCTCGGTTATGATTAAATAGAAATAAAATATTAGTTCTACAAGATCCATCAAGATCCAACCCAAAACCTAGCTAATCTAGATCCACACTCTCATAGAAACCTCTAAGAAAGGTCTAAGCTTGTACTTGCAAGCCCACCAAATAGTCACCTTTAGGGTATTTTTTAGTGGTGAATATTCATAATTTTGCAAATTTTAGAATTTTTTTGCTAGTAATTTGGCTAATAATTTAAGATTTAATGCAACCTAAATCACCATATTTTTATTAAATTTAGTTCTAAAATATTGAAAATCAATCAATAATTTAATTTATTGAAATTCTAAATGCAAAAATTTGCTAGAATATTCGATACATTATTCGATTTGATTCACCAAAATATTATATATTATCAAAGAAATTAAAATTAATTCACCAATAATTGTCATAAGTATTGATTGTATTTTAGGGATTTATTACCAATATTTAGTATTCACTATTGATTTAAAATATAATGTAATTATCCTCATAATTTCCACTAGATAAAACATGTTCAATTTTTATTTGTAATATTCCATGACAATTAGTGAACTTCCTATTATTATTGAGATTCGCCAATATTTTATACTCAAAAATTATGATTCCAAAATAATTACCAATGTAAATAATATTTAAAATTAAAAAATTGAGAGATTTGGCAATAAAAATAATTTGGTTTTTCAATATAATGAAAGATTCACCAATAATTTATATCTTTTTCTATATGGTTTTTTAAAGTTTACTCTGATCACCTTGTTTCCCAAATCCCAGCTACTAGCTCTTCAAAGTTTGCTCCTTTGCCACATCCTCTTCTCCAAGTTGGATGATTATTATAAAAGACTTCACAAGACCCCTTACTTATACCCAACTAAGCCGCAAGTCAACCTAATATGCTACAAATTAAATAAACCCTTATATTAAAGGCATATTAAAGCCACAATTTGGATCACAACATAAATTAAATACATATAACTAAATTAAATTCCAAGTCATCTGACCATAGATAACTCGAGTAACATAGAAAGTGAGTGTCATAAATAATTTCTAAGCATCAAAAACTACTATGAAGTATTGTTGAGCTATCATTTTGTATGATGTTGAATGATAGGGAACCTTTTGAACCCCTCTCTTGAAAATCAAATTGAGGACAAACTACAAGGTTCTAGGTAGTCTTGCAACCTACTAGGTTCACTCAGTTGAAAATAAATGTGTATGTTCATGAGGAGGGCTTTGTTGGTTCTAACCAATCTTGGATAATCTATTTGTTGTTTGAAATGTAACCACACACGATATTATTTTTGTATATCTATTTTATGATGAATGCAATTTATCAATGCAACTATATGAGTTCCTATTTTAACCAAGTGTGTGAAAAATAAAATAACAAAGATAAGAGTAACAAGAGTTTTAAGAAAATAACTGAAAGGGAAATTCCTAAAAAACATAAACTAATGTAAAAACACATCTATGAGTTAAATTATGAAAAGAATCAGGTAGGAAACCAATGGAATTAAGAGAAGCACTTCCTCAACTCCACCGATGCAATTATTGATGGGAACTTGATATAAATTGAAATATGTTTCATGTTTCATCAAATTACAAGGCCACATAAAGTGCACTCATGTGATACAAGATGCTATGCAAGAACAATAGATGTTCCTTTCTCCAACTCATCACAATAGTGGAATTTGTTAACACAAGGAAAACACCAGAACTAAAAGATTGTATAATCATAATAACATAATAAAACCATTGGCTCCATTATCATTCATGAACATGCATTCAAAAAAGTAACACACTCTAGCAAGAATAACTACACTTAGAATGAGAGCACAAATAGCTTATATTATTGCATCAAAATAATGGCCTAGAATACATATTACAACCATGTATTTATAAGAAATCATCTCCTCCTTTTGTGTTAGGAATGAGAGCTCGTAAAATACAAACTCATGCAAAAAACTAATAAAAAAATATAATTATATACAAACTAACTCTAAATGGTGCTAAGTAGGTCTCCACCCTTATTTATATCAATTAATAGGTGCATGAGCCTTCACATGACACAAAAGAATGAAAGAATAAGAATATTAGAAGAAGGAAGCTATAAGATGATTTGGAAGTCTCTAGAATCTCTAAAAATGGAAGTTTAGCCTTTTGTAGGTGTTTCTAGGAGTTGAACTATCAATGCACTACTTTTTCTTCAAATTTGTCAATGCACCTCTATGAAAAGTGCACCTGGGCACCTTGGTAATAGGTTCAAAAAATCCAAAATTCTTCTAACTATCAAAACTTGATTTCTAGCATCTCCACTTATGTCAAAATTCTTCTAACTATCAAAACTTGATTTCTACCAAAATGATGTCTAGATGTTTACTCTCAAACTTATCTATCATCTCCACTACTTGGCTAGCTTATGGTAAATCTAAAGGTCCATACTTATCCTTTACTAGTTGTTGATAAATACAAACTTTCATTTAAGTTGCTGCAAAATCCTCAAGCTTGGAGTCCAAATCTAGCAATACCTCTTTGGTCTTGAATGCTTATCTTATGTCATCATCCAACAAAGAATCTTCAAATGTTCCTCTAAATTGTTGGACAACTGATTGCACCACAAAAATCATTTTCTTAGAATCATATTCAAAAATCTCAAGGAAAGTGACATTATATTACCTCTCTACTTCCAAAAATTGCTCATGAGTTTTTTTCCTTAATCTAATGGATCTCTTCATGTAATCCCTTCATTACTTTATTACCTATTGATATTTTCTCTATCCATTCATTGAGCTTATCTAGCTCCTCTCTAGTATACACCTCCATAAGAATTTGATACATTTGACCCTTTATTTATTTTAATGCCTATAGGTACTTGGCCCAAGTATGTACTTCATCCATCAACCCAAAATCTTGGTTCACTATAGAAACCAACTTTTTGACACTTGATTGCATATGGTACAACAGGTTAAAATTATTGTGTATAATTAGTACTCCTTTCTCCTCAAAAATATCATGCAATTATTGACATGCTTCCAAAAATAGAGTCAACTATGTTCCTGTCCCTTTTCTTCCTAGTGTTGCTACAAGAATGATCTCTAGATTTTCTAGGTCAATAAGGTCCACTAGTTTGTTTAGGTAGCCTCTAAGTAGCTCATTTTTCTTATGTAGTGTTATCAATTCTAACTCATGTTGATCCATATATCAAAACACCTACTTCATACCTATGGTGATCATCACTTTGGTTGTCCATTGTGGGTCTTCTCAACATGACCTCCTTGATTCGGTAATCCTTTAGATTCATTTTTTTCTGTATTGGAATGAGGGGGAGGAATGAAGATATGTGCAATTAGGTCCTAGTATTGGTTCTTTATTATGAAGGCCAAGGTTCATACATCATCCTTAGATGGCCCAGGCCTCTTTACTTCTTTAACTAATTCCTTCATTCTTTCCTCTATTTTTAGGTCCAACTTCCTTTTATGACGAAACATAACCCCCCTCTTTAGCCATGTAGGTGTGGTGCCCATTGGTGACATATACTTAGCTAAAGAGGTTGGTTCTCTAGTAGGTTCCTTTCCCTTATCACACATTTTTGGAGTCTTCTCATATTGAGAAAGATGTTTAGTATGCGTGTTTGTGGTATGTTGGGATAAAGACCTAGCCTTTGTATCTCAAGGAGTTTGCTAAGTTTCTTCTAGTATTTGTCCCTCCTTGGTTACTTCATCGGCATAAAGTTGTTAGAAGTCCCCTTCCTCAATTTCTTGTTCTTCTATTGTTTCTTGAATGACAAAAGGAGGTGGAGTTATTTATCCTTTATCTAGAATGGACAAATACTATAATGGTGGTGGCAGAATTCCTAGAGCTCCTTGAGGAAGAGGAGGAAATTGATTCCAATCCTCTCCTGAAGGTTCACTCATGGGAGTATCTTTGATCTTTTCACCCACCATCTCAGTGCCCACTGGCATAAACTAAAAGTTAGAGAGGTTGAAGACATCAGTTACTTCACTCTTCATCTCTTTTATCCTCTTATATTATTCATCTTTTGAAGTTGACACTTGGATGGGATCTCTTGGATAAAATGAAGGTGTTTGTATAGATCTTCTTCTCTCTCTTGCTCTGTAGCCTTTTCCAAGTGGGTTCTTTGGATCATGGGGAAAAATTGTATTTTTTCCCCTTCTTCTTCATCCTCATCTTCTAGGATGGTTTTAGGAACCTATTGGGATAGAGTGCTTTTCTTCTACAGTCTACTCCTCTATGTTCCCACCATAGTTGTTTTGATCCTTTCTCTCTTTGGAGCTGAGGTGTAGGCTTCTTCCTCTATATCTGTTACTAGTGGAATCCTCTGCTCCTTTTTATGTGCCTCCTACAATTTTTTTGGTTGTGCCTATTCAAGAGGTTCTTGTGTTGGCTCTACATAAGGCTCAACTTGTACCTATTCTAGTTGTACCTTCTATGGAGGTTCTTCAGCCTTAGTCACTTGTTTCTTTTCCCTAGGAGCTACCCTCTTACACTTCTTTCCCTAATTATCCTAAAATTACTCAACCTGCTACTCATGTTGATTTACCATTTCTAGCCTTATTGGGGATTGAGAGGGGAAGGTTGGTGCGGTGACCTTTGCACCTTTACCTCTGATAGGTCTAGATGCATCTTTAGGGGTATGGCCAAAGGAACTAGATCAGTCCAAAGTGGCTTCAATATCCATTCCCTTATTAATTCAGCCACATGTCTAGTATAATGATCTATGTAATTATTCTCATCCCACCCTATCTCAACATTCATAATTAGCCTATTGTAGATTTTATCTCTCTTGTACAAAGGATCCATGAATTTTGGGGAATCCTTTTCTATAGCCTTTAGAAGAATCTTCATTTTTAGTAAATTTTCTACTAAATATAGACTCATCCTAAAATAGTCCCTTGTATAGACATCAGAGTTATACATAGCATTCATCCAATTGTCTTCTAATTCTTCCTCATGAACAAACTCTTTCCCTACTAGATGTTGGACCATCCAAATGTTATCAAAGATTGGGTGAGGGGATTCATATTATTCTAAGGAATACTGATGCCATTCAGAGTTGAAGGTGGCAATATCTTGTTTCTACTTCACCTCAAATGCACCAACTATAATGGGCCAGACCCATGTCTTCTTATGTTGTTTTCTTACTCTATCATAAGCAAAAGTGAGTTGGCAAGCTATGTCCAAAAGTATGAGCCTATCTGAGGGGTATCTTGGGACCTTGTTGGGCCATAGTAGAGTACCACCTACCTAAATATGTGTGAAGGTATTAAATTGAATTTCGTAGGTGCCAATCCTATGATTCTAGTTGTCACCTCTACTGGCATTGTCTTTGCATAATCACCTTCAATAAACCTAATACTTACAAATATAAACCCATCATTGACCATTTTGCATTCCAAAATCTATAGTGGGAGCTTATTTTTTACTAGTTGTATGTATACCACATAGGGCCAAGCATTTACATTCTACATGCTTCCCTTTCTATATAGGCCTGTATAGTCCATGGTTCTAGCTTCTAGTAAGTACACAATGTATGATATCATGTAGAAGTGAGGGTATGCTTTGAAAATAACTAGTTTCTCATCCAAGTTGTCATTTAGGATGGTGGCCCAATCAATGGACAATCAAATATCTAATGTCATCTTTTATGTAGCTTCAAGTCATATCCACATTGCCTACTCTATGTTCCATAGGTGTCCAGACAATGAAATGAGGTTTGTACAAGTTCCTCCACCTCTTACTTGTACTCCTTGTACCATCACTCTAATCTATTATATTAAATTTGTAGGAATTGATCCTTCCTTAGAAGGTGAAACACCTTTTCTATGTTTTAGGGCTGGAGGTCCAAGACTATTTCCCTAGTTACACTTTTCATGACCATTTCCTCAGTCACTTAGTGTTGTGCTAGTGTCATAATTAGTTTTCAAGATTGAACAAATTTTGAGTGAGATGCTACATTCATGACCCTTGACTAGATTAGTGTAGATACCATAGCATACCTTTCTTTGGGCTTGTTGTAGATTGTAAGGAAGGAAATTTAGTTAGTTTGTCCCAACTCTGTGTCTTGGATTTCTACATGTCCATCCTAGAATCGGTTGATGCTTCTTAGGGGCTCCTTGATATTTCAACATGACTAGTTTTGGTGGAATTTTATCCACCATGGAAGATGATCACCTATTCCATTTGATTTGCATGGAAGAGAAAAACATCAGTCAAAAAGTTGAAAACTTTACTCTACAAGACTCAGACTACCATCAAAAGGGTTAAAAAGAAATCTAAATACATCAAAATGTAGACCTCTACCCAAAATAGCTTTTTATGAAATTTTGTGCACCTAGCACACCCTTATAGGTGCATTGGTACACTAAATAATCCCTAAAAGAGGCTATGTGTATAGTTGTGCACAAGCATATGTGCACACCTATGCATGGTGCGCAAGTATGCATGTGCACAACAAAATACATGCACAAGTGTGCTTTCCAAATGGGGAAGGGACCCTTAATTTCTTCATTTGTATGTGCAGATGTGTGCACATGTGCACCTCCTTAAAGAGCTTTAGTCACTTTAATTAGGTTTTTCCCACTCTTAGTGCAGAGGTACGCACATGCACACCTTTGAAAGGTACACATGTATGCACCTCAATGAATCCTTAGGAGTTTTCATGTTTTTTTTCAAATATTTTGTAGAGATCCAAGGGTACACACCTATGTATCTATTAAGGGTGCACATGTGCACACCCTATTAGTCTAACCTTGGTGCTTTGATTTTGTGTAGGAAGGAGTGGGGTAGAAGAGTTGCACAATAGGAGGAAGTGTGGAGGTGTGACACTAGAGAAGGAGTAGGAGAAATTGAATATAAAGAGAGGGGTTACGGCCTTAAATAGGCCTTAGAAACAAAGCATGCATCCTTGTAGGTGCACACCTATGAAGGTGCTCACCCTCTGATGGTGTGCACATGTACATGTGTGCATCCCTAGACTGGGTTAAAATACACACTTTGCACACATGCACATGTGCACAAATGTGCAAATCTGCACTTGAAACATTAAAGAGCCCCAAAATTGACTTTTTTCACTACCCAGTTGCTTGAACCTCCCTATTCAGAGATCGGGGTTTGACCCAGACTAAGGGGAGGGTCCAAAATGACTAGGGCTACATGGACTAGGAGCCTAGTATGGGAAAATAAAACTAGGGAATCCCCATTTTCTATGTGAAAATGGGGTGTGCATTGTGAAACCACAAAAAGTATCAACAAATCCACTAAGCATAACTAAGATCACACAAAGCATTATCAGGCACTAGTATGTGTCGAGTCCACAAGTAATTGAGCCCCTTCTTTGACCAAGCTATTTGGTCAATACAAAAACAAAGCACAGCTAAGCCATGTAGTATAACCCAAGCTCCTAGTGTGTTGGCTCCTAGTTTAATAGTGATTTGAGCTACCATTTACAATGTTAGAGAGCCTAGGAATTAGCTAAAATCCATTATGGGTATTATGAGAAGAAAAATAAAAGGACCAACTAAAAAAACCTTATGGTCTTGTTCTCCTCGAATTCTGCAATATTTAGGCAAGTTTACTTAGGAATTTATTCTCATGCACTTAGTATTCAAGTTGTTAATATGAACTCTAAAAATAATAGATGATTAAGCCTTTTCTCTTCTAACTCTAGAAAAGCAAAGGGATGATAAGAGTTACTTTATCAAAACCTAACATTTCACAAGTCAAGCACAATCTGATATTTTAAGCTTCAACATATGAGCTCACATAAATTATACACCTACTCCCAGATCTTATCTTTACACTTTGTGCAATGATTATCAATATTCATTTCTAGATCTCATGCTTATCATATCTTTACTAGAAACCACATTCTTGTTTCAATTTACATTGATCATTTACATAATCCATTAGATTATTAGCTGTAGAGCCTAGAAAATAGGTTAAATGCATAACATACTATGAGAAAATCACAAAACTCAATAATCATATGTTAGCACCCACTAGTCTACCATGAAAGCCAAACTAATAAAGAAAGCAACAGACCCCTCTTTCATTTGTAGCTCCCATGTTCTTCTTTCTTCTAAAAATGATGTAGCTCTAGCTTGCCTATAGTGCACACAATATTGAAGCAAAGTCTATGATAGGGATAATGCCATGAGAATACTAGAAGTGTGATTTTAAGCTTTGAGAGAAAATGGTGTGAAAATGCAAATAAGATAAGGACTCAAAGACTCAAGAATTAGGAACTACGGATCTAAGGACCAAGACTTCAAGGACCTAAGGACAAAGACTTCCAAGACTCCAGAATCAAGAGCTGAAATGAGAGAAAGAGTGTCCATTTTATAAATGACATGGAGGATGAGAGCATTGGATTTGCCACCTATAGATATGTGATGTGGCAAGAGATTTTTTTGAGAATCCATGATGCATATGATAAAATATGCCAATTGTAAGATTCTATGATGCATGGGAGTCAAATTTGGCTAAATGTGGAAGAAAATCTATGACATGTCATAAGACACCTCAACCCACTTAAAGCCAAGAATCTATGACAAATAAGCCAAATAAGGAAATGCATAAGGAATAAGAATATTTGATTATGATAAATCTTATCCAAGTGTCAAAGGAGAATCCATGAGGTGTCATATCCAAGTGTCACTATGATGCAATATTTTATGGAATATTCAAATTAAAAATCCTTTTATTCCACAAAATAAGAATTAGTAGAAAATGGAATTAATGATGGAAAATGGAACTTAGGAAATTAAAAAATTTCATGGTTTGTGAATGATGAACCAATTAACTAATAAAATTAATTATTTGAGGATGATAATTAGGAAGAATGATTAGAAAGAATAATAAGATTAAATTATGGGTTATTTAATCCTATAGGGAAAATTAGTAGATGATTGGCCAAATTGATTAAATAAATGCGACCATATCCTTTGATGAAAATGTGAGGATGAGAGTGGAAATTGATTAGGATGGTGATAGGTAGACCAAAGCCATGGTCAAATTGATTGATTGATTGATTAAAGTTGATAACATGCCAAGGACACATGACATGAATTGATTGATATGTAACATTTAATTGACATCCCAAATGCTACAAGATTGAGGTTGATTGATAAGGTTGATCATAATAACATTGACGAACACTGTCAATATTATTAAAATGGTCGATGATGCCATGATCTAACATTGAAAGACTCACCAATGTCAAAGATAAGATGACATGAATGATAGTTTGACCTAGCACTGAGAGCCACAACAGTACTAAGGTCAGATTTATAAGATTGATAGGTTGATAGGTTTCCAAGGCACTGAAAGTAACAACAATGCCTAGGATTGAATAAATGATGATTGATTTGGGATGTTTGATATGTTTTGGGTTGATTAGGAATGATTTTGAGTGATTCTACGTTAATTTGCGGTTATTCTGAGTGATTACGAGTTGGTATGAAATTGATGTGAAAAAGGATACAAATGATGAAATATGGTCAGTTTGACCAAAAGATCAAAGTTTGTAGAATGAGAAAATGGGACAAATTAGTATGAAGAGGTGATGAAACTGTAGATGCGAACCATTTTTGAGCATCTACATTTTGCCCCTCTTTGATACAATGTGATTTAGAGCACTGTGTCAAAGAATGCTAACGAAAAAGCCATAAAGGCATGCCCCAAAAATGTGGCATATATTTATGCCCCCTTGAGAAATTGACCAACATAGGCATATGATAGGTCAATTTGATTGACAAAAAAGCAACAAAGTTATAGCAACAAACAGATAGAAAATCAGAGTTGAAATGCAAAAGTTATAGCCTCTAAAGTGCAAAAAAGCATTGCAACCAACACAGAAGGAGTCTCTGACACAACCATATAGGTAATAGAAAGTTATCAAAGGTCTTTGAGAGGAGTTTGAAGGTCATTTTCACTCTCTCATTTGGAAGAAAAGAGCTCTGGAGCAATGAGGATGGATCGACTACCTAGGGAGCAACACTGTGGTGAATGGGTGTGGACCTTCCAATGGTGGGCAAATGTTGGACCTCTGATGAGTACATCAAGGCCATCTTTATGATTTTTATGTTTTTTCATGCTTTTTAATGCATTTCCATGCCTTTTTACTGCTTTTTAGGCACCTAGGAGTCTGTCGGAGGGAAACAGGGGTCAGACGAGATCAACTGGGGGTCTCGGGGCCAGTTAGGGCTATCAAACACCCCAAATATTCCCAAAATGCAGCCAAGTGCATCAATGACATATTTGGCATTCCCAAGTGCATCAATGATGTAGTGGATATGACCAAGTGTGTCAATGACATAGTTGGGAACTCCTACTGTACCCTAGGATGCTTTGGGGTTCCAATCAAGGTCTGAATGGTCCTGGATTGAGCTGAAACTTGGTATGAGTTAGAATAACCCTAGGGGGATGTTAAAAACATGATAAAATGTAGAAAAATTTGGTCAACATGCTTAGAATTTGGTCAAACTTATGGCATATGAAGGTCTAACCTAGGTAAATGCTGACAGCGAACAGTGCAAAGGGCCCGAAAGGGTGCAAATAGACTCAGAATGACTCAAATTTGGAACATATAATTCAATAACCTAGGAAGAGTTGAAAAAATAGGTTAACAAAGGCTAGGATAGTTAGAAAAAAGTCAAACTTGGTCAAACATAGCTCTGATGGAGGAAAAAGGTTGACCAATGGATAGGGATAGGGTCAAAATGATGCAAACGAGCTTGAAATGACTTGAAACCTAGGAAACATGTTCAAAACCCTAGGAAGAGTTCAAAACATAAGTCAAATTAGTCAAACTTAGTCAAGCTAGAGTCAAGCTAAGTTAAAATTGGGTCAAAAGTAGGGTAAACTAGATGCAAAACCATAAAAGGTTGACATAGGCTATGTGATTATGCAGGAGGAGCTGTCCCTATTACAGGTATGGGGACATAAGCAATAGAGCCTTGCAATATTTCATCAAATGACACTTAGTGAGTGAGGGATATTGGCTAGGTTAGGATTATATCATGTGATGTTTATGCCAGAAGTGAGGGGGAACAGGGCTTTGTTGACAACTTTGATAGAGAGTTGACACTCAGAGACTAGTTCATTCCACATACTAACTAGGGAGGTGACTTTAACACTAGAGGATGTATGGTACATCCTTAGGATCCCTATCCATGGAGAGTTAGTAGTGTATGACCTAGCTATAGGGTGAGCAGCTCTACATTGACTATTTGGATGCAGAGATGTAGAGCTAGGTATCTGAGACTATGAGATCAGATGGGACTTATTGGTGGCATGTTATGAGTGGCTGATGGTTGTGATCTATTCGGTGATTGGTGGATTGCTAATACCTGATAGATGGGGATATGGATTCCTAGTTGGATGGGGCTGAGTACTTGAGCAGATGATTACTGAGGGCACTATGTTTGCTTGGGGCCCATGCATGTTGGGGATGTTATATTATTATCTGCATCAGGTAGCATATAGAGGAGAACTATCCTTTAGCACTAGTGACACAATATTATAGATCTGGGCTTATGACCATATTACAGTATTTAGGTCTCTGGTAGAGCAAGTGTTGGTAGATGATATGCCATATGCTTACAGCTATAGAGGTTTCCTAGCTTGAGGACCATTGGGATATTTGAGATATTTTCACCATCAAATAGACATGATGACATAGTACATATGGAGACCATACAGAGATTTCCATGGATGGGATAATGATGAAATCCACTTACCATACTGCAGGCAAGAGTGCTACCTCATAGGACACATAGTGATTAGTCACCTATTTATAGAGATGTACCTACCTAAGCAGGTATGGAGATAATTTGGTGAGACATGAGATTTACCTACAGGGTTAGCATTGTTTTCCTAATCTAGAGTAGAGGTTTGAGAGTGGGGACCACCCATTAGGACATAGGTAGCATATGCACACTTAACAGAGTTATAGCTGAGACTATGGGGGGCATCAGCAAATATTGTGGATGCAGGCATGACAATAGCATATGATAGGTGGTTTGCATAGCATTGGTCAAGACCTTTGATAGATCCTATAGTACTAGTACCCTGAGGGAGGCCATAGGATGAGGATGGGGGAGAGGATGAGGAGGGATATGATGAGGGCAATGGGGCAAAGGATGATGTTGAGGAGGATGATGAGGGAGACGATGAGGAGGGAGGAGTCAAGGAGGAGGATGGGGATGAGGATGTTGAGGGTGATGTGGGGGGTGATGATGAGGATGTTGAGGATGAGGATGAAGGGGATGATGACGAGGGTGCTGAGGGAGAGGAGGAGGGAGATGACAATGAGGGTGGAGGTAGTGGGGGTGGGGATGGTGTTGGAGGTGATGACAAGGGAGAGGATGAGGAGGAATATTGGGAGGATAGGGGTGTAGATGTGATGGACATGGAGGAGGATCTAGTGGAAGACATCGAGAGAGAATTAGTACCATTAGAGGTAGGGCCTAGCTAGGTAGAGTTGATGGAGGTGATCAGAGAGCTATGGATTCAATTAGATCAGGTTGTGGTAGAGAGGGATGTCATCACAAGAGAGAGGGATGCAATTATAGTAGAGAGGGTTTAGATGATGGCTAAGAGATACCAGGCTAGGGTTAATAGAGACACAACTATGCACAGGGTAGAGATAGTAGTACATGAGTCATAGGGGTTCATCAATAGTACCAGAGATGCAAACTTTCAAGATCTGGCAATGACGATGAGTAGGGCTCACATGGAGGCACAATATTGGTGAGATTAGTATGAGAGGGTGGTGCCACCAGGCTAGAGAGTAGAGAGTTTCCATGCATTGAAATCTCATTCCCACAAGACATAGAGGACACAGAGTAGTGTGGGGGTGATGGGGCCTATGATGCCATCACAGAGAGCAGAGGGATCATCCTTGAGGCCAGATAGAGGCCATAAGGCTAGGGATAGAAAGGGATGCCACTAATAGGCTCACATATAGAGGGGCCTCTCTATGTTTCCCTTTTGGTTGCTATTATGCTCTTTCATGGTTCACACCTATGGGCAGTTAGTATTGATCTAAACCATGGTCATGTACTCTGACACCTTTGTGAGACATTTATGAGATGGACTTATGTTATGATGACTCTATGAGATGGATTATGCATGTAGTTTATATGTTTTATATGGATGTATTTATGCTTTTTTGTGTGGACTTATATATGATGACATCCTGTGTTTATTTATCACATGTTATGCATATGAAATGCTATCTTTTTATTTTTCCCACATGTTTTTCTCATTAATGAACACCTAATGTAATGCAAATGATATGCAATGGATGTAAATGAAATTAAATGAATGCAAATGAAATGTAAAATGATAGGGAACAAATGCAAATGAAATGTAAAATGGATGCAAATGAAATGTGAATATAATATAAATGCCATGTTTATTGGTTTGGATCATTTTAGATTTTGGACACATGAAAGAATGCAGGATGACAATGCTTTTTGTGTATCAGAGTACGATACCAAAGGAAAAGATGAAGAAGATGCAAAAGATAGAAGAGATGAGATAAAGAATTGTTAGTATGATGAGAAGACTTTTTGCTTTTGTAAAGTGGACTATATGTCAAATGGATCTTTATTTTAATATGGCGAATAGATTGCAACACATCATGGCATAAAGGGCTAGAGCACAAATGAAAACCTTTTTCATGAACAAGCACAATGTAGATAGAAAATGACCTTGTCCTTCCTAAGGCATATGTACATGCCCCAAACTCTCAAAGGTACATTGTAACAAATAGAAATAGAAAAAGATGATCATGAACCATCTTGACCACTCTCATAGATCAATTTATATCATCGAGTGGCATAGGAACATGATCAAAAGGAAATAAAAAATAAAAAAAAATCACTCACTAAAAAATGTGATCCAACATCAGTTCTTGTCCATTATTACTTGCTTTTTAGCATTTTATGTGTTCAGATGGTGTTTGACAAGTTGATAATGTGATAGTTCTAGTTGTGGATTCAATTGATAAGTTCATAGTGATATGTTGGATTGATTGTTGGTTCACATTGTTTGGATAGTGTGATTGTCTTGAAAGTGTAGTGCTTTGAATTTCAATCTACAAAGTGCAAGTGTTTATGCAAAAGGGATGGTTATCCATAGTGAATATGTACAAGGTTTATTGCAAAATTTTGATGGGTTTCGTGATTTTTAGGGTTTTGGGGATATTTGATTTTTTTTTGTTTGACTAATTTTTCAAGACATTTTATGATTTTTATAATTTTTTTAGGACATTATGTGATTTTTAGTGGTTTTTTTAGGACATTTTTTATTTTTTCTAGAGTTTTCCAGGACATTATGTGATTTTAAGGATTTTTTTAAGGACATTTTATGATTTTAAGGATTTTTTCAGCATCATATTTGAATTTTTAGGATTTCTTCAGGTTCATATAAGCATATACAAGTGTTAGCTCCAATTTGTTATGCGATAGGTCCAATGGATAAAAGTTCTTAGGGATATGCCACCAGTTCAAATTCAAACGCATGCACCATGTAGGTAATATGCCCCTAGACAAGACAGAAACTATGTACAAAGATCAATGAAAGAGTGTGTGTGTAGATTGGTGATGCTTAGGAGAGATAAAAAAGGACATTAACCAGTTTGTGAGCCATGGTCTAGGAGCCAAGGATGTCTTGCAATAGGAAAGATATGATCAAGGAATAATAGAGGGGGAAAAACAAGATGGAATCTTGATGGATGGAGGAGCAACTACTGATTACACATGGTGCTTGTTTGCCAGGTTTTCACCATGGTACTTGCCCAAAGTGCCTGTTTGTCAGGTTTTCACTTTTTGACAAGATTTTTCTTCTGACTCAAATTTTTGTGCCAAGACACCTATTTTCTAGGTTTTCATCAAGGCATCCATTTTTTCATGACTTTTTTTGCACTTTTTTTTTTTCAGGACTTTTTGTATTTATTTGATATTTTTTCATGACATTTTTCAATTTTTTTTGGTATTTTTTTAGGACTTTTAGAAGGAATCAAATGTAGTACTTGTGAAGATGCATGCTATTGATGGACATGGGCATTGGTTCACCCTTTGGAGTTGTGAGCTGATATACTTCAGATCCAAAAGATGTAGTAACTACATAAGGTCCTTCCCAATTTAGCTCAAATTTGCCTTGTTTTTCTCTATAATGTTGTGTCTTGTAGTTCATCTTTAGGACTAGATCACCAACCTCAAAATGATGACCTTAGACTTTCTTGTTATAGCTATGTTTGAGTTAGTTTTGGTAAGCTTGCAAATGTGTCAAGGTAGCTTGTCTCCATTCATCAAGCATTTCCAACTCATGCAGTCTAGATATTCAATAGTTTTCATCATCAACAACATCTTGTAGGGATACTCTTAATGATGGAATTTCAACTTCAATGGGAAGTATGGCCTTAGTACTATAGACAAGAGAGTATGGTATTGCACTAGTAGGAGCATAGGCACTTGTTCGATATGCCCAAAGAGCTAGATTTAGTTGGAGGTGTTAATCTCAACTCGAATCATTGATAGTCTTTTGGAGAATCTTAACAATGGTCTTGTTAGATGCTTTTTCTTGGCCATTGCCCTATGGATGTTAAATACTAGAATATCCATGGTACATGTTGTACTTCTTGTAAAGCTTTTCTACATTTTTTTTTGAAATGGAGTACCATGGTTAGTAATAATAGCCAAGGGGACACCATATCGACATATGATGTAGTTTAGAATAAACCTTGAGATTTTCTTGCCAGTGGTGAAGGTCAAAGGGATAGCTTCAACCCACTTGGTAAAATATTATGTTGTTGTGATAATGAACTTATGACCATTAGAGGATGGAGGAGAAATAGCTCCGATAAGATCAAATGCCCATTGTGAAAAGGGACATGGTGATATAACGAGCTACAATTTTTGTGCTGGTGCATGGATTAGATTACTATATATCTGACACTTATGACATGTTTTGGCATAGTCATGGGCATCCTATTCCATGGTAGGCCAATAGTACCCAGCTCTACCAAGTTTCTTGGCTAGACTTAGACCATTGAAATGGCCTCCACATATACCTTCATGAACCTCATGCAAGGCAATTTCAGCTTCTTGTGAGTCAAGGCATCTGAGAAGGGTTTGGTCAAAGGATCTCTTGTAAAGGGTGTCACCAATGATGACATATCTAGTAGTTTGATGGATAAAGGCTCGATGGTCATTTTTGGATAAGTTGGGTGGTAGTATTTGGGCATGTAGGTAATTATAAATGTCTTGATACCAAGGAGAATTGGGACCAACAAGTTCACACACAAACTCAGATTGAGGGAGCTCAAATGCTAGAATCAAAACTTACACAACAAGGAATTCACAACATTCCACATTTTGAGGCATATCAATCATAGAAGTGATGGTAGCCATAGAATTAGCTTGCTTTTTGTGTATTCTTGGTAGCTAATGAAAATAGATAGTAACAAAGTTAAACTTAAGGAAGTCTGCCAACTACTTGTAGGGCATTAGTTTATCATCTTTGGTCTCATAGTCATCATTGACTTGGTGGATGACCAACTAGGAATCCCCAAAGACTTGTAAATGTTGAATGTTCCATTGGATGGCTATCTTGATCCCTATGATCAATGCCTCATATTATACTATGTTGTTTGTATAGTGGAATACAATCCTATATGCCTTGGGGATTATGCCTCCTTGAGGAGTGATAAACATGATGCCAACTCCTGAACCATTTCATATATGTGATCCATCAAAATAAAGCTTCCATTTGTTAGCTACATCCATGTGAAATATGGCTTCATCTGGAAAGTCTATCAACATGGGATTATCATCTAACATAGGGGCTTCTACTAATTGATCTGCTAGCACTTTCCCTTTGATTGCCTTTTTGTCTACATATACTATGTCAAATTCACTAAGGACCATTACCCATTTGGCTAAGTGTCTTGTGAGAGTAGCCCTATTGAGGAGGTATTTCAGTGGGTCAATCTTAGAGATGAGCATTTTTTTTGATGGATCATGCAATGTCTAAGCTTTTGGGCTTCAAAGACAACAATAAGGCATGCTCATTCAATTAGTGAATCATTTAGCTCATACACCACAAGTGTTCTATTGATGTAATCTATGGCTTGCTCTCTTCCTTGTTCATCATTTTGTTCTATGAGAGCTCCTAATGTTGTATCTATAGTAGATATATATAAAATGAATGGTTTTCTTGGAATAGGAGCCATTAAAACTAGTGGATGTAGAAGATGATTCTTGATTTGTTGGAAAGATTCTTGGCACTGCTTATTCCATTGTAAGGATACTCCTTTACGTAAGAGATGTTGAAAGGACTGACACTTATCTACCAGTTGTGCAATGAATCTATGGATAGACTGTAGTCTTCCTTGTTGTCCTCTTAAGGCTTTTAGATTTGTTGGAGGAGGCATGTCAAGTATTGCTTTTACTTTCTCAAGATCCACTTCAATACCTTGTTGAGAAATAATGTAGCCAAGGAGCTTTCTAGAGACAACCCCAAATACATTTATTTTTGGATTTAGATGAAGCTTATAGCTTTCCATTCTGGTGAATATCTTATCTAGGGTACCCAAATGATCTTTCTTTTTATAGGATTTGCAAAGTAAATCATCAACATAGTCTTCCATGAGGATGTTCATGAAATAATAGAAGATTGTGGTCATTGAAGATGGTGGTCATTGCTCTTTGATATATTCCCTCAGTATTTTTAAGGCCAAATGGCATGACATTCCAGAAATATGTTCCCCAATGGCATGCAAAATTTGTCTTGTGTTGATCATTAGGGGTTATTCTTAATTGATCATAGCCAAAAAAACCATCCATTAGTGATAGCATCTCATACCCAGCTATCATGTCTACAATTATATCTATGTTCGGTAAAGGAAAATCATCCTTGGGAGATGCCTTGTTAAGATCATGGAAGTCAATGCATATCTAGATGCCCCTAGCATGTTTGCTTACTGTTACTAGATTAGATATCCACTCTGCATAATCAATGGGTCTTATGAAGCGAGCATCCAATAGTTTTTTCAATTTAGCTTTGACAAGGAGAGCAACTTGAGGATGCATTTTTCTCAACTTTTTCTTTACTAGTTTCATTCCTAGTTTTAATGGCAAGTGATGAAGGACTAGTTCAGGATCTAATCCAAGCATGCCTCCATAGGACCAGGAAAAGTTGATCTACCTCTCTAGGAAGAATCTGACAAATTCATCCTTTTCTTCTAGTGATAATGAGGCTACAAAGTATATGACTTTGGGGTTGTTAGGAGTTCCTAGGTTAATCTCTTCTGTCATCTCCACAAGTAATGTTGAAATTTCCTTTAATGGGGGGTGTGTCCAATCTTCCATCCTTGGGTGCCTCAAAGAGTTTTTTGCCCTTGGATACATCCTTTATTTTTACTTTTTCATGGTCTGATGGTGCCTTTCAATTTTCACCAAGAGACCTACTGGTGTCTTTTTTTGTTATTTTCTCAATTTTGTGACTAGAAGATGGAGTTGACTCCCTAAAATATGCCATGATGTTGAGATCAATGGAAAATCTAGACTTGCGATCACCTTGTGGTACATCTTCATAGAGCTCAAAGAATTCTGTGATGGCATCATCATTTTCAAACTGGTCAAACATTGGTGGTCCTTGTTGGTCCCAATCAATAAGTTCAAGAAAAACTAAGGAAATGCCATCATCGATGTTGAATAAACTTTGGTCAAAGGAATATATATGGATATCCACTTCAGTGATCTCATCAAGATCATGTTCAGAAGTAGGAGGGCTTAGATCCCAAAATGTTTTGATTCAAGGTGAAGAATTGGTTTGAGTGACAGGGGGATTGACATATTTATCTTCCATAGGTAGGCTATCTAGGTCTGAAAACATATGATCAAGACCAAGGGATATATCAAGATCATCAATGTTAGATACAGATTGGGTGGGTTCAGGTTGGTTATTCTCAGATGCTTTGTCATTATTTGAAGCATTCACCTCCTCAGATGAGGATGAATCAGTATTAGGAAGACCCAAAACAAATGGTTTGAATCCAAGTCCCAAGCTATGAGGTCGTCTTGATGAAGTAATGGATTGAACAATGCCTTACTTTTGGAGTCCCAAGCCACTACATCTATCATATCCTTTCTGCTACATGATGGTGAATCAAGGTCCATACCTATTGGGGGATATGGGAGTAATTTCTTGTTACTTTAGCCTTTTCAATCCATGTAGAGGTATTTTCATAGACACATTCTTCATGTAGCTTGCCTCGATTGGTGAACGCTACAGAAGGTCTCTTTTGAAGTGAAAACTTAGGCTTGTTCTATATAAGTTGAGGTTTACTATATGACTTGGGGGATAAAGGAAGTTTCCCAATGTGAAAGGCATGAGACATGGAGTACTCACCACAACCTTGGTCTTGTATTTTAATCTTTCCTTTGGATGTGGGTGTGAGCGTGGAAGGATCAACATACTTGGAGGAGTCTAGGGGATTTGTTGCATGGTTTTTTGGGAGCGAGTATGCAGTGGTTCCTCTAATATTGGCATAGAATTGGAAGGGATCTGGATCACCTGGGATGGTTACCTCTACATTATTATATGAGAACTTTAGGCATTGGTGGTATGTAGAAGGAACTTCTTTCATAGCCTGAATCCATGGGCGGCCTTGTATCATATTGTAGTTCATTTCTATATCTAGGAAATGGAATAAAGTGTTCTCAGTAGCTAGACCAACTCTAATAGGTAAGATCATAACCCTTGTAGAGAAATTTTCACCATCATCATAGGCTTCAATTGTGATCCTTCAAGAGGGATCCACATCAATTTTAGAATAAGCCAAACCTTTGACTAGTTCAAGTGTGCAGATATTCAGCCTTGCTCCTCCATCTATCAAGATGTGTCTAACTTTAACATTGTGGACAAAGACTTTGAGATGAAGGGGAACATTGTGATTAGGTTTGTCTTTAAGAATATCTCAAGGGGAAAAAGTGGTATGATGTGATGTAAATAGGTTCCCAACCATGGCTTGGAACTAGGCAACATCAATGTTATCTAGGACTACTGACTCTTTAAGGGCTTGATCCAAGATCTTCCAATGTTGGGGAGATGCACACAATAGGTCCAAAATGGATATTTGAGCAGGGGTTTTTCTAAGCTGTTCAACAAGACTATAATCAGATGAAGTAGGAGAAACAGGTCTACTAGGGGGTGTAGGTCTAGTAGAAGCAATAGGTCTAGATGGGGCTCCAAGTAGGGTGATCTTGCTACAACATGTAGTGAAAGTGTAATGAGAGTCTTTAGCCTTCAATGTGAATGTGGATATACTGGAATCAGACTCATTAAAGTAATTAATGGTGTAGTTATATCCAGTGTGTGTGTAATTCACATTATCTTGTAAGTTTGAGTTTGAACTTGAGGGTTTCTCTTTGTCATGATTACCCAAAGGATCTTTGAATATAGTGTGGTCAGAGTTGGATGCTAATAGTGATGGGTCAACCATGATTAAACCATCATCAATAAGGTCTTGTATTGCATTTTTAAATTGCAAGCATGATGAAGTCTTATGTCCTTTGGTGCGATGGTAATCATAGTACTTCTTGTGATCCCACCAATCTGCTTTAGTCAACAACTCATCTTTGATTGGGGGTAACTACAGGAAGTTATTACTTAGTAATTGTTTCAATGTAGTCTCAGGAGGTATCCCCAGTGGTGTGAATTTTTTTTTCCTTGGTTCTAGGATGTCTCTGATGTTTTTCTTGAGTGGAAGTCTCAGTTTTCTATTGTTGAGGTGTTGCTTGATGAGGAGTTTGTGAATTTGTGGGGTTTGTGCCTTTCAAAGTTAATTGAGGTTGTGTTGTGCTAATTATTTGTACATCCATGATACCATCATTAGTCACATTCTTGTTTTTGGAGAAAAAATTTGGCTTGTCATTAGAGGAACTGGTGTTTGTGTTCTCTTTGTTTATCTTGAGGATTCCCTTATAGATAAGAGCATCTTCAATACTAGCCCCTTTTTCATCAGTTTAGAAATGGTTCTTGGACTCTTGATTTTGAGTTCATACATTAAGTCTGGGACTAAGTTTTCAATGCACAAATTAACTTGTTGTTCTTCAGGAATGTCTAGCAAGCATCGGCTAACTAAGCTTCTCTAGCTTAGTAAGAATGTGATGTATGGTTCTCCTACCTTTTGTTTAGTTGAGCACAAATTAGAAATTGTCACCTCATTTGTAATGTTAAAGGCAAAGTGGGAGATGAACTTGTCTATGAGTTCCAACTAGGATTTGATATTACTAGGAAGTTTGGAGTACCATTCAAGTGTGGGCCTACCTAGAGAATGAGGGAATAATCTCATGAGGTAAGTGGCATCATCATTGAGTTCAGTACATGAAGCACAAAATTCTCTGATATGATCAACATGATTTCCTTTTCCTTGGTATTTTTTGAACCTTGGAGCCTCAAAGTGTTTTGGGAATGGAGGCATATACAGAGTTTTATCAAATGGATTAGGATGTAAGTCCCTTTCTGTATATAGAGCCTATTTCTTTTGGACTCCCAATGCCTTAATTTGTTTGGAAAGTTGTTTGAATTGTTGTAATATCTCTTCATTCGGATTTTATGTGATAGTCTTTCCTTCAGGTATTTTTTGTCTGTGAGTAGACCGTTTGCTAAGGTGAGAACTATGTCTACTCGGTTCTGAGATTTTTGTGTTTGATGATTCTAGTGATGTATCACTAGGTGGTGGAGGTATGTTGGTACCTCAAAGATAGAAGGGTCCCTATTATTGGGGAACTTTTTGTGGGATTTGATGTGGCACTTTTTGTGGGATTGACTGCAATCATTGTACCATGTGTTTTTATTGTGCCATGTGTTGTGGTTGTTGTTGGGATACCTCTGTTGGTTGTATGTGAGAACATGTACATGCTTGTTATTGTAGAGGTATTTGTTTCTCAAGGAATCTTTGGTATTCCAACTATTTCTTGAGTTGCTCTTATTTTTTAGCAAACATCACTTGTTGTTGTTGGAATTGTTGTTGATACATTGCATGGAGGTCAAGTGAGTTTATGTTGGACCATGTATTAGGTATGTTGGATGTTTGCACCACTTGATGTTTTTGTTGTTGTGGTTGATGTTGTTGTTGATAGGTTGGATGTTTTTTGGAGAGATTAGGTCCTTGGACTATCACAAGTTGATGTTGTTGGGGTATTTGGTTATTTCCTTGAGAAGTGATCGTCATGGTGGTATTGTTGCTTTGGTTCATTTGTGTGTTAGAGGTTCCTCCTTGTGACATCATATTGACTTGACTATGAGATGTGCTCTTGTTGGGAATAGGTGTAATGTCAATAAGGCTTTTCATTTGCTCATCAATAGGGATTCTTATAGTATATTTTTCACATACTATACTCGTGGGAGGCTCTGTAACATTTGATGTCATACCACTTGGTAGGGTTAGGAGCAAAGGTGCACTTTGTTGATTTTCCTCCAAAGAAGGTATGTATGGAATCCCTATAGCAAAAGTCCCTTTACGTGCATCTTTTTGTTGCATAATGTGACTAAAATCAAGTCTTAATGTCCTTTTGGGGTGTTTAGGAATTGGTGGTATTTTGTCAAACAAGGGATTAACATTGATGTGTTCAAATGTACTTTGGAGGATTTCAATAGTTGATTCTCAATGGGACCTTATAGGTGCCATTATCATGTTTGAAAACTCCAAAGGTTGTTTTCCCTTATCTAAGTCCAAATTGATCATTTGTTTTATGTTTTCAATAGTTGTGTTGGTTTGATGTTTGGACTTAGGTCCTTCCACATTTGGGTTGAATTTGACAATTTCTTGGGCTGCCAAAAGTTTAAAGTTCTTGTGGAAATTTTTGTCTTGATATGCCCTAGCCATTTCCTCATCATTGATGCCATAATTACTATTAGAATTATCATTGAGGTGTATGGTACCTTGTTGTATGTTTGATGTGTCATAGTTGAAGGTACTTATGTTAGGTTGGCTAAATTCGAAGGAATATGATTGTTCATCTTCGAGTGTGGTTGGTGCACTTCCTCCTCCTAGTGGTATTGGTATAAATATAGGTTCAAAGTTAGGAATCCATTGAACCATCCCATGTGTAGGAAACGTGTTTGAAGGAAACCTCATGGTAGGTGCATTGTTCATGGTTTGTTGTGCCATAGCTTGATTATGATAATCTTGTGGATACATGTTTAAGGGCTCTTCTAGTAATGGTTGTGATGCCTCAATTTGGTCCTTATCAAAGTTTTGTTGGATTTTCTTTCTCTTTTTCAGTCTTGGATAAGGTTTTGGTTGTGCTTGTGCCTCATAAAACAAAGGTTGATAAAGTTCTTCGAGTCTCTAGGCTGATTGTGTCCTGGTAAGTGTTGGCATGATACCTAAGAATGCAGATGTAATGGAAGGAAACCTAAATGGACTTTGTACCTCCCAAGTGTGCACCTAAACTACCAACTATGCCTTGAAAATACCAATTGTACACCTAAAGTGTGCAATTGGTAAAACAGGGTTGCGGTTGGTAAAATAGGATTGCGGTTGGTAAAAGAGGTCAAAAATTGATAATTAAGATGTGGGTATGCAAGATATGTGTGTTATTGGGATTTTTAAGTGTTTAGGGATGTTATGAAATGTGAGGAAATTCTAAATGAACTAGGGTTTTGACTTGCAAAGTGAAAATGTACTAGGGATGTTATGCAAATGCAAATGCAAGGTGTCATTTTGAAGTTTGACTAGAGGGGATGAAAATGACTCTAAGGTATGCAAAATGACAATTAGGGTTATATTTTGGACTTGGTAAGGGTGCCAAAGGTTGATGTATGCAAGATAGACTATGAAAAGGATGGTTTCCAAGGGTTGATAATGATGTTTGGGATATGCAAAATGAGGGCAAATGATCAAGAAGGCAATTTGGTTGATGGACACTTTGATAGGGTTTGGTAGTGAAAATGATGCTAAGGATTTTGATCAATGCAGGATGAAAGAGATATACCACTAGGATGAGTCAAAATTATGTTTAGGGATGCTAGGCATATTATTATGCCATGACAAGAGTATATGGAAAGTTTTGAACTTAGGTAAAACCTTTAGAAAGTATTTTGTCTAGGAGTTTAACCTTGTGATAAAGGACTTTGGATCTTGACCAAAAAGTGATAAAAGACAAAAAGACCAAATTGATAAAAGATGACAAGGTCAAATATATCAAGAGATAGATAGATTTTGATGAAAGGAAGTGATAAGATAAAAATACTAGTCAAGATCCATTATCTGTCAACACTAGGAGATACTCTAAGACTTATACTTTCTCTAGATTTTTGACTAAATTCAAAGGTTTCAAGGGTTCAAAATGATGTTTAAAGACTTTAAATGGTGGTTATGCTGAGTGTATATGTGATTTGGACAATTCCTATGATGAAAAATGGGATTTTGGGTGCAAGATATAGTTTTGGGTCAACTGCAGAATGGGGAGGTACGAAGGCTCCTAGGTGCAATTTTAGGGTTCTAAAGTGCAGTTTGGAAGGCCAAAATGGTCTTGTAGGTGCACAAGTGTGCCTTAACAATTCCAAGTGCATTAAATAGTACCAAATTTTTCATTGACACACTTGGAGCCAGTTTGGATGCAGTTGGTAAGCTAGGAAGAATGTTTGCTGATCCTAAAAGATATGATTGCCAAACTGGTATGCTAGGAAGCTAAGATGCTAGGATTGATGTTAGGATCAATTGGGAGGTGAGAAAAAGAGTTTATGACATAGGGAATGATGTCCTAAGTGAAGATAATGAAGAATAGGTGATGCAAATTGTAGATCTGGGCAAGCTAATGCAAGGGGAGCTAACTAGGTACATAAAGACAGAGTTGAAGCCCCAAAATGTTATCTGGAATCCAAAGCTAGGTCTGAGGACCACCAAGTGTGCCCAACTAGTGAAAACTACATCAATGATGTAGTTCATAATTTTATGATTTAGTTGGTAATTTTATGATGTAGTTGGTATTTTCAAGGCACAGTTGGTAAACTGGGCTGAAACTAAGGCAATTTTGGGAGCTTATGTTTTCCAGATTGATGCTACAGAGAGGTAAACAGTAGGGGAAAATGTTCAGACCAGTATGAATGCTCAAAATGATGCTTAGGACACCTAAAATGATGGTTAAAGTGGTCAAGATGAGGATTGGGTATGCAAAGATGCAAGGTGATGAATGCAAAGTGCTGATTTTTAAGATTGGAATGCAAAAACTAAGGGAGGTAAATGAAACACAAATGGGTGTAATATGAAAGGTAATGGATACTAAATGAGGACTAAAAGGTGCAATATTTAATCTCTATGATGCAATTATGAGGCCTATACTAGGGTGGATGCAAGTGAAATATATGCAAGGATGAGATCTATTTTTTGCCAAACACGTTTAGGAGCACAAGTCACCATGTTTTCCAAAGTTTAAATGTGTTGAACCAAAGTTTGAAAAGTTTGATAAAAATTGTAAAGTTTTGACAATGTGTAATCTTTGGAGAAGGTTCAAGGTGTAAATTTTAATGTTGGCTATTATCTTGATTATGTTTTACACACATGTAAGACACATTGAGACAAGAATAGCTATTGTTAAAAGTGAACAAACACACCACAACCTAGGCTTTTAGGACTATATCCATTGAATTCCTACTTGAATTGAAGTTTAGCCACACTTATCTAGAGTGGAAAACCTATGATCTTGGCTCCATAGCCTCCCCATTACAATGCACTCATTTCTTGGGCCTACCAAGATTTGCTTCCAAAGGGGCATGACTTCCCAAGGGACTATTGCCTCTACTAAGGACCACGAGAATGTAGGATGTCTTCATGAGCATGGGTGACCCCTTGAGCCAATGGATAGAAAGGATTTTGGCCACTAAAGCATAGTTTTTATTAAGGCCATTCCATTTAGAAAGTGAATGATAAAATTTCGTAGAAGGTCTCCCAGCCCTGAGAACTGGGGTTTGCCGCACCACAAGGGTATTGTAGGAGAGATATCCTTCAGCAATACCATCAAAATAGCTTTCACTGTAATCAAGTTTTATATAGTAGCTAGAATGTTGACCTAGCTTTTGGCCCATTAGTGCTCTAAGTTTTTCCCCTAGCATACCTAATATCGATTATCTTGGTCCAAGGTAGGCCTCCTATAGAAGTTACATGGATTTCTCTTACACCCAAGATCCACGAATGGCAAGGGGAAAGGATATGTCCAATGTAACTCCTGGGATTTAAAAATTGTAGAAATGTAAGGAAGAAAATAAAAGTTCATTTAAGCACCAAATGAAGTGTTATCTAACCTAGGAAATCCACCCACATGGTTTTAGCAAACACACAATGGTCTTCAACAATGTCTTGCAAACAAAGCATTAGTAGTCTGTTATGATCATGTCTTCATCCCATGATTGCCACATGCTACAATTAGACCATTAGTAAAACAAAATTCTCTAATATATGTCCTAGAGAGTGATAGAAACCTTAGATACAAATTATGTGTTATATGTGTTTCTTGTGAACTAGGTGTGCTTCGATAGAGTAGGTTGCACCCCAGAAGGCCAAAATGGCTTAGAACACCCCCAAGTGTGCCTAGAAAGTGAAAAATACATCAATTACATAATTGGGGCCTAGTTCGGTGTAGTTGGTAGTTCTAGGTGCAGTTGGGAGCCCAGGTGCAAGTTGTGGGGGATTGGTGCCTAATCAAGACCCAGAAATTGAAAATTTTTGACACCTACACTACCAAGTGCACCCAAATAGTGTAGACTATGTCAATGATGTAGTTGGTAAATTTTGGATTTAGTTGGTAAGTTAGAAACAACATAAAGAGGTTTTGGTGGCTCCTAGACTCCTAGAACTACTCTTAGGGGTCCCAATTGCACCCTGACGTAGTAGAGTGCACCCTAGGACATCAAGCTAAAAAAATACATAGAATGAAAGGATTCAACCATAATAATAGACCCCCTAATTAATCTATGTGTGAAAAAGAAGAGCAGATTGTCATTATACCCTTCCAAGTGAGCTCCTTCCTTGCACCTACAAGCACAAAACAAGACAACCCAAGTTAGATAAGCATGTTCACGTCAGGTTCACCAAAATGAAGAGCCTAGAAAATGGGTTAAATGCATAACATACTATGAGAAAATTACAAAACTCAATCATGATACATTAGCACCCACTAGTCTACCATGAATGCCAAACTAATAAAGAAACTAATGGAAACCCTCTCTTTCATTTGTAGCTCTCATGTTCTTCTTTCTTCTCCAAATGATGTAGCTCCAACTTGCCTATAGTGCACACAATATTGAAGCAAAGTCTATGATAGGGACAATGCCATGAGAATACTAGAAGTGTGATTTTAAGCTTTGAGAGAAAATGGTGTGAAAATGCAAAGAAGCTAAGGACTCAAAGACTCGAGAATTAGGAGCTAAGGATATTAGGACCAAGACTTCAAGGACCTAAGGACAAAGACTTAAAGGATCTAAGCACAAAGACTTCCAAGACTCAAGAATCAAGAGCCAAAATGAGAGAAAGAGTGTCCATTTTATAATTGACATGGAGGATGAGAGCATTGGATTTGTCACCTATAGATATGCAATGTGGCAAGAGATTTCTTTGAGAATCCATGAGGCATATGACAAAATATTCTAATTGTAAGATTCTATGATGCATGGAAGTCAAACTTGGCTAAATGTGGAAGAGAATCTATGACACGTCATAAGACACCTCAACCCACTTAAAGCCAAGAATCTATGACAAATAAGCCAAATAAGGACATGTGTAAGGAATAAGAATACTTGATTATGACAAATCTTATCCAAGTGTCAAAGGAGAATCCATGAGGTGTCATATCCAAGTGCCACTATGATGCAATATTTTATGGAATATTTGATTAAAAATCCTTTTATTCCAAAAAATAAGAATTAGTACAAAATTGAATTAATGATGGAAAATGGAACTTAGGAAATTAAGTATTTCCATGGTTTGCAAATGATGAACCAATTAACTAATGAAATTTATTAATTGAGGATGATACTTATGAAGAATGATTAGAAAGAATAATAGGATTAAATTATGGTTTATTTAATCCTATAGGGAAAATTAGTAGATGATTGGCCAAATTGATTAAATAAATGCGACCGTATCCTTTGATGAAAATGTGATGATGATAGTGGAAATTGACTAGGATGGTGATAGGTAGACCAAAGCCATGGTCAAATTGATTGATTGATTGAAGTTGATAACATGCCAAGGACACATGACATGAATTGATTGTTATGTAACATTTAACTGACATTGCAAATGCTACAAGATTGAGGTTGATTGATAAGGTTGATCATAATAACATCGACGGAAACTATCAATATTATTAAATTTTTTGATGATGCCATGATCTAACATTGAAAGCCTCAACAACATGAAAGATCGGATGACATGAATGATAGTTTGACCTAGAACTAAGAGCCATGACAGTACTAAGGTCGTATTGATAAGATTGATAGGTTGAAAGGTTTCCAAGGCACTTAAAGCCACAACAATACCTAGGATTAAATAAATGATGATTGATTTAGGATGTTTGATATGTTTTTGGGTTGATTAGGACTGATTTTAAGTGATTCTGAGTTCATTAGGTGTTATTCTGAGTGATTCCAAGTTGTTATGAAATGTTATGAGTTGATATGAAATTGATGTGAAAAAGGATACAAATGATGAAGTATGATCGATTTGGCCAAAAGATCAAAGTTTGTAGAAAGAGAAAATGGGAAGAATTAGTATGAAGAGGTGATGAAACCATAGATGCAAACCATTTTTGAGAGTCTACATTAGCAAAAACAAATTGAAATATATTTCAAAATGAATTACAACTAAAACTTAATACTTTGCTATTAAATCTTAGACAAAGGGATGGAAAGTAGAAAAGAGATAAGAAATGGGATGGACAACCAACTTTCTATATTTTTATTAATTTTCTTTTAGACTTTATACAATTTTAGTGATTATCCCTATCCAAAAATACCACCAATAGACTAGAAACTATTAATTTTCATATTCAAATCTGGAATAAATTTATAGTATGCATGGACTGACTTAGAGTTTACAAAATTAGTGTAGCAAAAAGAAATTTGGACCATCCTCTAGCCTTGGAAACTCACTTATATAGTATGAGTTGCAAAAAGATTTAGGTCTAGAGGGAAAAAGACAATTGTCCTTTAAAAAAAAGATTACAAAAAATACAAAACTATCACTATCAAAAAATTGTACAAGAATGACCAAAACTTGTAGTCTTTTTCTTGATAGTAGAATGGTCCCTTCATTGTTTTATTTATGGTGAGGCCAATTTTATTTTGGGTATTTCCCATTCCTCCACTACACTTGATGATCGATCTTCTTATTTTTATTGCTGATTAGGTTGTGGGATCAGTTTCTCCTCCTTAGTTGTTTCTAGCTCTGACACTTGTATGTCTATTGTAGTTTGTTGATCATCTTACATATCATATTTTTGGGTAGTGTATCAACTAAATTTAGTTCCTCTGTGGATGTTGTTTCCTTATCTATGAGCCTCTCATGAGAGGCCACCTATAACAATTGTGAAGCCAAAGAATAATCTACCATCTGCTTATTGAAGAATGTGTCATCTGGCCAGTTGAAGTTTAGTATCTCTTTTTCTCTCCTTGGGACATATTTTTGTAACCTTTTTATTTCATCAAAATATATCTGAAAAGAATCAAAGAATAATTGTATTGATTCTTTAGTTGTCCTAACAAACCAAATGTAGTTTTCTTTATTAACTACAATGTTCATTCTAATACTTATTAGCTCTTTTAACTCATTTCCCCACTCTTACTTATATTTTATGCAACCTAAGCCTTTTAATACATGAGGAAAGATATCAAGATATTTACTAAGATATTTTGAGAAACACATTGTTAATGTCCTTTGTAGCATATCCTTTTTTTGGTAAAAAATCAATAGATCATGTCCTTGGTTAAAAGTTGTTTCAATTTGGTCATCAATTACATCAATAGCATAGGAACACAAAGAAGTGATGACATCACATCTACTTATCCATTTATTGAAAATTTCTCTCAAGGTGTTTTCATTGTTATTCAATTCTTTCCATACATCTACCAACCTTGACAAATCCAAATGAAAAAGGGGCCAATTAATTCTATCTACTAGAAATGAAATTGTATCCCTTAACATATCCTCATGTTGGATACCCAATTATACATGGATTTCCCATAGTTTTTCTTCTCTCCTTCATCTATTTCTTCTTTAGTAGTACCTCCTTGATGCTAAGGAGTATCAAGGATGTTCACTCGAGGTCCAGATGGTGGTTGAGGAGCTAGGGAGGAAGTAATCAAAAGTTTTCTAGGTTTTTCTCCCACTTTTCTCTTGCCCTACTGCTTTTGCATGTTTGAAATAATCATTTCCATGTCATTTATTTTTCTCCCTCTTGCATTCATATGCCTTTAAAACTTTTTCAAACTTTGAATTAAGTTCAAGAAATCCATTCTTGTCCTTAGTAGTTAGCTTCAGACCAAAATCAACTATTTCTTTATTTATTTGTGCCACATGCTCATTGTCCACTTTTTTGGAATGTCTTAATGGGAAGAGTGCTTCTAAAAGGTGGGGGTGAATCAAAAGTACTGGCCTTTTAACCACTTTTAAACCCTTAATAAAATATAACTAAAATTAACATGCATGCATATAAACATTAAACAATCATGAGAAACAAACATGCATCACCACATAACACTTGAGATTTTGGTGACCCTGAAACCCTCCAAGAATAAGAAGGTAACACTAGGTTGGGCATGATACCCACAAAATTACTGCAGGAATTGATTTCAACCACTTCTAATTATTTTTCCTATTAAAGGCCTACCTTGTTAAAGGCTAGAACACATTGTTAAATGTGACCCTGTTAAAGGATTTATACACCCTGTTAGGAGTGTGCCCTGTTAAAGGACTTAAGAACATTCAACTTAGAATGCCACCCTTTTAAAGGATTTACACAGAGCTATTAAACCCACCTAACTTAATAGGATTTCCAAATTCCTAATACAATTGTGAGAGAGTATTAGAATAATACACCTAACCTATTGCAATCTCTAATGTTGACCTTAGGCTCTTGATCTGCTCTTCTATCTCTAATATCTGCTAGATCTGATCCACTGATTATGTTCCTTGTTCTATTCTGATCAACTGGATGTGTAAATGTCATCCTTTCCACTAAATCTTTGACACCAATGTTCTGTAATGATCTTATCAATAGGCTCTGCCTTTCCTTCTTCTCTCCAACAACTTTTTCAATGGCGTCAAGACTCCCTTATAAATATTAGTGGTTCATTATGCATTCTTGGATAAAATGTTCCCACTTAAACCCTCGAGACTCACCCATTAGCTCCATGCAATCTCTAATTTTTTTATTAGTTGCATGAGGATTGCATAGGTGGATGTGAGGATTTGATCTTATTTCCTTATCCTACTATGAGTCATGCATAATTGTTTTACATCTTTGTTTGTGATTGCACAAACTTTCATGTTGGTCCTGCATTGCTCGGCACATGAAGTAATAGTGATGCTTGACATCATCTATTCTAGATTGCTTGGCATCCACTTTGTTTCCTAAATTAATCAGCCCTTATTAGTTTTCTTCATTGCTTGGAACCTATTGGATCTTGAGTTACTCAGCACATATTGGTCTCATCTACTCGACACCTACTTTGACTTGCTTGGCATGTGTTAAAGTTCTGGCTCAACTTCCATTGTATACTCAGCATGTATAGTGAAAATGGTTAAGTGTGTTGACACTAATTTGTCAATCTTATTTATTTGATCAACAATCTCCCCCTTTGACATGAGTGTCAAAAACACATAACTAATCATTCATGATCTAAACCTTATGTGTCCATTCTTTACTTATAAAATTTGAAAAAGATATTGTGAACAAAAATATACCCTATGACTCCCCCTAAGTTTATTATGCCTCATCATGTCATGAATTTTGATATCTTGTGCCATTGTGCCTGATGTTCTCTATTTCTGACATGTTCTTAACTTCCGAACTTGTTATCTCCTTATCTTCTTGCTATATGCATTTCTCCTCCTTTAATATATCCCCCCCTTAGAATATTAACTCCTACATTATCTCCCCCTTAGAATATTATCTCCCCCTTTTTTGACACTTATGTCAAAGGAGCCTAAATGGTAATGCCATGCTTGGCCAAAAATGTCTTATTTACCTCAAGGAGAATTTTGAGAGCTATATCCCAATTATTCAATGCAATATCCAATTACTTGTGTTGGATTGCAAGCTCTGCTGCTAGATCAACAAGTCCTTCATGTGTAGAAATGTTTGGATCCTTCTTCAGGACTATTTGTGCATACATTTTCTCCTATTTTAATATCTCCAAGTGAGGAGTAATTGAGGCTTGTATTTGCATAATTTTTTCTTTAATAGTGGCCTCTTCTGGTGATAATGTAACTAATTCCCTCTGAGTGTGAAGCATTTGAGAAAAATGCTTCTCACTATGTGTAGGATTTGAGGGTGGTTTCATACTAGAGAACTTTAGTTTTCTTTCAAGGTTCAAAATTTTTGGATTTGTTTCTTGTGTGAACCTAGAAAAATCACACAATTTTTTATAAAGGGAAAAGATGTTCCCTAATACAACCTTTACCTTATCCAATTTCTTAGCTATTTCAACCTATCCCAAAATAATGTTATTAGCTATCATTTGGTTGACCTTACCTATAAACTTCTTTTCTGACCATTCCATTAGTTTTACATTTGTATCATGGTCTTCATTATTCACTTGGTCAACTATATCAGATAGTTGCTCAAGAATTGGCCTATTTGCATCTGAAGGTTGTAGGCTGAAGGCATCCATGAATATTCTTTGATCTCATTCATTTCCTGCTTGTATTTGAAGTCTTTCCTCATTGCCCCTTGACTCCTTCTTTTATCCAATGCACTCTATATTTCATTCATCTTTTCCTCAATTAGAGTGCTTGAATCATAATAGGGTATTTGGATTTCTTCATCAAGCTCAAGAATACCATAATGAATTGTCCTAGCTACCCTAGTAGAACTTGAGCTTGGTGTACTGACATGTAAGGTCAACATTTCAATACTCAGTTGCTAAACATGTTTGGTAGGAGTTCCTATTTTTGGCAACTCAACCAAAGTTTGTATTGTAGATTCCTCCTTATCCTGTGTTTCTTCTTTATCCTCTTCTTGTGTCACTGCTACTATGGGCATACTTTTTATCCATATTGATGTATCTATGACTTCCCCTACTATTGAACTCAGCTCCTAATGAGCTTGCATGGCTATTCTTGATGGTGATGGAGATGGTAGAAATGAAAGTCTAGTAGTTTGAATGATCTGAGGTGGTCCTTGTGGTGACACCTTGGCTTCTTTGAGTTTACCTACTACCTTTCAGAGATCATCTACATTACCCAATATGGGACTTGTACACAATTGTGCTTGAAGAGTTGTTTGGTCAAGGATCTTAGTCAGATCCTCTATAGTTAATGGATTGATGTTTTGACATGAGGTGTCAAGAATATCCTTAATATTTATGATTTTTGTAGGTGTGATAGTAGAGTGAGAAGGACTAGGAGGTGGAAGTTGTGTGTCTTGCACCCTTTTCTGCTCATCAGTACCTTTGTCTTCATCTTTTCCTTCCTCCTCTTCAACCTTTTTCTCTATTTCTCTCTTCTCTTCTCTCCTTTTTCTTCTCTCTTTAGGTTTAGCAATAGCTTCTTCTTTGTATTCCTCTTCAAGGACATCTTCAATTTTCTTATATAAATTCTTCCACGATCTTGTGGTTTTCTGTACAACTTCTTCAATTTTGTTTTGGAGAATGGAGAATGTCGTATACTTAGGTGTAAACCTAGTGTTATGCCTATTGACTACTTTAGTTATCTATTCTCTTGTCAAATCAGGCAGTATGCTTGCTAGGGTTGATTTCCTCATCTCCTTCTCCATTTTCAAATAGAAATGCAATCTGTCTTCTACAATTATTGACAATTCCTTTGGCAATTGTCCATCTAGTTCAAGAGGTGTATACTTGAACTGTGTCATTAATGCATAGACTGATTCTTCTATTTTGTTTTTTTCCTCTTTAGTGAACTTATTGAAATCAATCTTTTTCATGTTACTTAAGTCTCCATTCCTAATCTTTTCACATAGTGTATCAACTAAAGACTTAGGAGGGTGACTTACCTTTTCAGACTAATCTTCCTCATCAGTATTAGGCTAAGCCACGTATCTTCTCCTTTTCCTTGGCTCTTCCTATGCCTTTCTATTTGTTGGCTTCTTAGGTGTTGGCATGGAAGATTTCTTTGGTTTAGGCTAAGAAGCAGGAGGTATCGTTGCCTTCCTTTTGATAGGTGCTTCCTTCGCTTCTTCTTCCTCAGCACTCTCATCTTTGTCTTCACCTTGGCCTTTTGATGATTTAGGTGGCCCTTGCTCTAGCTCATCTTCTTCTTTCTCATCATCACCTTCTTCTTCTCCTTCACCAATATACTCTACTTTGCCTGCTGCACTTGTTTCTTCAACACCAAATTTCTTCCTTATCTTTTTCATGAGCTTGTCCTTCTTCTTCACTATTGTAGCTATTTTGAGTTCTATAACAACTCTTGATTTGATAATGTCATAAGTTTCAAATGCCTTGGTAGATTTATCCATTTCATCTACAAGTAATGTTGTAATAGCTACAGAAGCTTGATCAACATCAAACTCATATCCCAATGGTCTAAGCCATCTTACTCTTGGAGGGACTACTTGGATGTAAGTATAATTAATGTCAACAAGAAAGCATAAATAATTTACATGCTTTTCCACCAGTGAAATAGGTATCTTCATTCTTTTCTTTATTGCATTCTCAAAGTCATCAAAATAGATAGAAATTTGATCATCAAAGCTATCTCCCATTTGTGCAATAAAATCATTTGTTTGATCAACAATAGTTTTGTTCTAACACTAGTTGACTTTTCCAAATGAAGGGAATTCCTTCATCACATAGAAGAACATACAAACTAGCACTGACCCAAATTTACATTGTGCTCCCTTAAACTTTCTAATAGCTCCAAGATTTTCATTAATCTGTTGCAACATGAGCTCTGCAAGGTCGTATGTATGATCCTTCTTTATTAGTTTGTATGCAACATCAATAGCTATACAAGGCATGTTATTCAATCTATTGGACTGATAATTTTGTGTGATATGATCCTCACAGAAAAATCTAATAGGGGGTCTTTTACTATGTCAATTATCATTCCCCTATTATTCCATTTTGTACCTATGTTCTTCTCTATTGTTTCCTTCTTTTCACTTCTCAGAGTCTTGGGTTGATCTAGGGTTGGAAAACCTGTGACCCTATGAACCACTTTCTTGGTAATTTTAACTGGTCCTTGCTCTAACCAAAATGATCCATCATGAATTTTGCTAAGTATTATGCATATCCACTCAGTTTTGAATACTATTGGAAGAACTAGGGCTTTGGTTAAACCCTTCTTCTCCATGATTGAAAATTCATCCTTTAATATACCATTTTCACAGAGTTTGTCAAAGGCATTAAATATTTCCAAGTCTCCTATGGCTCCTATTTTGTAGTTATAACATTTTTTCACATCCTGAACCATAACAACTTTTTTAGGGATGGTGGATAGGGCACCCGCGGGATCATTTTTATATGAAACTTCTGGGATTGGCCTGAATTCGGGTTGCTTAACCTCATTACTAACAAGCTAAATCTCATGCCTCTCTTTCACTTCAGTGGACTTTGAACTAGATTCCATCTTTAACTAAACTAGGGTTTGACGATTTAAAATAAATTTCTCAAACCATACAACTCAGCACCTAAATGAAATACCTTGTTAAATGCTTAAATTTTTTGGGTAGATGCTGAATTGCTTCAAATCACTGATTGAATTCTTGAAAATTGCTCAACTGTGCTCTTGGTAATCGCTCTTCATTCAAATGGCCCAAGATGAATTGATTTTTACTTTTAAGTGGTTCAAAAATCTTGTATTTAATGCATTTTGTACCTTCACCAGTCACTCAACTTCAAAACATTTTCAACTCAACATCTATTCTATTTCACTCGGAAACTATTCTTACTAGGCATCTACTAACTTTGTTAATAACTCGGCCACCACTGTAGTTTTTACTCAACTTCCACTTAACTTCTTAACTCAGCTTCCAAAGCAGTTTTAGTTGGCAACCAAAGACAGCTCGGCATCATCATTCAAATTTTGTCTTAGCATCTTATCTCATGCAAATTTATACTTTTTAGAGCTTCATCACAGTTTAGGGCTGATTTATGATACTTCCTTATATGTATCAGCCCCATAGGCTCATCTTGTGATTAGTTGGATGAGATATGATCACTTGACCTCTTGGGTGAAGTGACCCTTCCATTGGATGTACTTGGTCCATCCTTTTTTCGCCATGTCTTCTTTCTGTCTGTGTTGATGTGTGCCTCCTCATCAACCTTGTGTTTGTCCTTATTTACTTCAATCTTGGTTGCCTTGGCCTTTGTTGGGAAATTCCTGCTGATATGTCCAGTTTTAAAGTGATTGAAGCAAGTAGTTTGGTTCAACCATCTTTTATAGTTCCCCTTAAAGTGTGTTCTTATGTAGTTCTTGGGTATATGTCCATACTCTTGACAATAGTGACAACTTTGTCTTGTCTTGTACTCCCAATTATAATGGTGTACATAGTTGTCCCTCCTTACATGCTAATTGGGTGTCCACATAGGCTTTGATCTGCATTTAAAGGCTCTATGTCCATACTTTTTTCAATTGTGGCAATGTCCATCAAATCTTTGTGTCCCTGTGACTTTAGACTGCAGTCTTGTGTCATGTGTCCTTGCTTATTACACTTGTGATAGTAACCTTTGCTTTTGGGTATGTTTGGCTGTTTTATCCTTCTACTCCTACAAACATTAGCAGTATGCCCCTTTTTATTATAGTAATGACAAGTGGGTTTAGAATCCTTATCTTTTTCACTTCTTTTCTCATCATTCTTTGATGATTCACCAACTTCAGTGATGTTGTATCCAAGTCCTGATGTATCATGGGCTGATCTTGGGGATTTTAGCAACTATTCAAAGTACTTGATAGCTTCACTTGACTTGTTGAGATTTTTTGATGTTTCTTTTTCTCTCTTCAATTCATTCTACAGTTGTTCATTCTCCATCCTCAAAGTAGAGATCTCAATATCTTTCATGTTGAGTTCATGATGAAGATTCACCAGTTGGGCAAGTCTATCCATCTACATGTTTGAGATCCTTGTTAATTCAGTACATTTTTCTTCAAGTCTGTATGCATGATTTCTTTTGTCATCTTCCATCATGACTCTATCCTCAACTACTCTTTTATTTTGCTTAGTGATTTCACATAGCATCATATCCTATGATTCATGCTCTATCTTAAGAGTTCTTATCTCTTGTGCTTGAACTCCATTTTTCTCCATCAGTTCTACTATTGCTACATCAAATTCTTTGGAATCTCCTTTGGGTGGTTTCAATCTTCTTGTAGTGAATATCATTTTCAGCTATAGCTATTCCCATCCTTCTTCTTAAGAATTTTCTTAATTCCTCTCTAGCTTCCTCTACCTTGTGTAGAGCAAGATGCACATCTATGACCTAGTTCTCAATGATCTTCTCAAGTTTGAAGACTTCCATCTTTAGATCTTTTCCTCCAAGCTATTAGACTTCTTCTTGAGAGAACTAAGCTCTGATACCAATTGTTGGAATGTCTTAACGAGAAGAGTGCTTCTGAAAGAGGGGGGGGGGGGGGGGGGGGGGGGGGGGGGGGGGGGGGGAAGGGGGGGGGGTGTGGATTAATCAAAAGTACTGGCCTTTTAACCACTTTTAAACCCTTAATAACATATAACTAAAATTAACACGCATGCATATAAACATTAAAAAATCATGAGAAAAAAACATGCATCACCACATAACACTTGAGATTTTGGTGACCCTGAAACCCTCCAAGAATAAGAAGGTAACACTAGGTTGGGCATGATACCCAAAAAATTACTGCAGCAATTGATTTCAACCACTTCTAATTGTTTTCCCTGTTAAAGGCTACAACACATTGTTAAATGTGACCCTATTAAAGGATTTCTACACCCTGTTAGGAGTGTGCCCTATTAAAGGACTTAAGAACATTCAACTTAGAATGCCACCCTGTTAAAGGATTTACATAGAGCTATTAAACCCACCTAACTTAATAGGATTTCCAAATTCCTAATACAATTGTGAGAGAGTATTAGAATAATACACCTAACCTATTGCAATCTCTAATGCTGATCTTAGGCTCTTGACTTGCTCTTCCATCTCTAATATCTGCTAGATCTAATCTGCTAATTATGTTCCTTGTTCTATTCTGATCAACTAGATGTGTAAATGTCATCCTTTCCACTAAATCTTTGACACCAATGTTATGTAATGATCTTATCAATAGGCTCTGCCTTTCCTTCTTCTCTCCAACAACTTGTTCAATGGTGTCAAGACTCCCTTATAAATATTAGTGGTTTATTATGCATTCTTGAATAAAATGTTCCCACTTAAACCCTCGAGATTCACCCATTGGCTCCATGCAGTCTCTAATTTTTTGATTGGTTGCATGAGGATCACATAGGTGGATGTGAGGATTTGATCTTATCTCCTTATCCTACTATGAGTAATGCATAACCATTTTACATCTTTGTTTGTGATTGCAAAAACTTTCATTCTGATCCTACATTGCTCGGCACATGAAGTAATACTGATAATCGACATCATCTATTCTAGATTTCTCGACATCCACTATGTTTCCTGTGTTACTCAACTCCTGTTAATTTTCTTCATTGCTCGACACCTGATGGATCTTGAGTTACTTGGCACATATTGGTCTCATCTACTTGGCACCTACTATGACTTGCTTGGCATGTGTTAGAGTTTTGGCTTAGCTTCCATTGTATACTCAGCATGTATAGTGAAAATGGTTAAGTGTGTTGACACTCATTTGTCAATCTTATTTATTTGATCAACACACTTCACCTACCCTATATACCACAAGGCTTCTAGTATGTTCAACATCTTAGACCTATTGGATTCTAGCCTTATCTCTTTTCTAGATTGACCGTATAACCAAGGCCTTGCAATCATTTTTGTATTTCACCCCTTTCTAGGTTTCTTTTACCTCTTCCTTAGTTATGTACTTTTTTTCTTTCTCTTTTCTCATTGCATCAGAAATCATTACATTAGCAATGTCCCATTCTGACAATATTAGTACTCCAAAATCTTTAAGAAATTATCTTTCTTTCCCCTAAAGGGGTTATCTAGCTAAACTCTTACATGAGGTTAGTTTTTATTTCGTACTCTATTTTAGAGTCTTTTCTATTAGGTTTCTCTTCTTTCATATTTTTGCATTTTAACTAACAAATTTCAATATTGCTTCTCCACAAGAATTGGATGAAGGCCCTAGACATTACAAAACTATCATCATCCAAAAAATTCTTGCAGGCTATTGTACAATAGGGTCAATTTCCTTCCCCTTGAAGTCATCCATAGTAAGGGCTACAAGTGGCATTAGAGGCTCCTATAGTGATCTCTCCTCTACCTCTGATACAATTATCAACACATCACCCTAGCCTCCCATCTTCTTCAATTATTCCCTTAAGAAATCTTCATTGTCAATATGGATAAGAGTCTATAAAGGGGAGTATTCCTCATCTTTGAATGAAGATCCTTGTTCCACTTTTTTCCTTTCAAAAATTGGTGTTAAGGGTAGGCTCCTTAAAATTTTCCTTTTATACAAAGGCACAAGTTGTGTATCCACATTTCTACCCACTACATATCCTACTTTCCTTTCCAGAATGTACTATCCTAGGCTTATTATTGCCCTATTTGCCAATAGTTTCTCCACTTCTATGGCTTTGTTAGGGTATGATTGTATTAATATATCTTTCTTCTCATTAAGGGTTTGCATGATCCCAACAAAATGAACCATAATTTTACTTATCTCACTACTATTTGATGTCAACTAGGGGATCATAGTTCTTATCTAAAACATTGGCAAATTCTAAGACCCTACTATGTACTTTCCATTTCTCCTTCTTTACTTCCTATTCTTGTAAAGAAAATTCATCTTATAATATCTTTAGGATAATATCTCTTTGCTAACATTGTCAACAAATCATCATCAAAGAAGACACCAAGGACAACCAACTTTCCAACATGGAATTCCCAATCATTACACAATGGGGTATCATGTTTTCTCTAATAAAACCATTTTTTGAATATCTATAATCCACATGTTATTGTCTCTGCATGCCTCAACTAGTTTCCCTTGTCAATAAAATCTTCACCAATCAACAACCTAGGGTTTTTAGGGACCAACTCTTTTCCTTTAGCTTCTTCATTGGTAGAGAGGGACAATTGCTCAAGGAAATCATCATGTACATTTCTATATTGATAATCTATATTTCTTGAAAAATTTCTTCATGTAGGAATTTTTAAGAATTTGGTAAATTTGAGATTGGAACTATTCAAACATAAAAGTTTAGACACTTACCCAAAAAAAATTTGACCTCAGAAAGACAATTTGATTACAACAATTCATTGTGTGGAAAATCCCAAATCTAAGCTCTTTTCCTTTGCTTCAAATCTCTCACTTTGTAATTGGTTATGGAATGAATCACATATTTTATGCATAATTATTTCTCACAAAGTTGTCTTGATACACCATTAATGCTCCAATAGTCAAATTATATAAGTGACACCATGAATTTGAAAACTAGTTGTTGATCTAGGCATAATCTAACAATCATGATTCAAACTTAACCTCATATTCTTGCTTTGGCTAAAACTCAAGAACTTTAATTACACAAGAATACGACCACTGTCAATCCTTTTAAATCTCATGATCAACAAAGATCCTTGCTTTTATTACATTCCTTTTAAGAACTAGGCCCATTGAGCCATATGTCAACATGTTGCATTCTCACTTTGCATAAAAACCTTGCATCTTCATTATGAAAAAATATGACATTCATTGATTTTCAATTGAAAAATGGTTAAGATTTTTTTTTGTGGTTGTATGCAAAATATGGCCCACATGGACACATGGTGCATTCTTGCATTTTCAGTTTGCATAAACTTCAAACATCTTTATCTTGTGAGAATGTGACAACCATTGATCGTCTAAATATGTGATGGATGGGAAAAATCATTAATCTTTTTTATACCTAGTATACAGATTGAATTAATACATGCCACCTAGTACCCTATGTTGACAACATCCTTTGGCAACTCATGACACAAGCTAGTCCCACAAATTCCACATGTCAAAACCCCATACTTTGGCTCTGAATAAAACTTGAGTACTTTAGTTTCATGAAATTATGACCATAATTTACCTTTATCTAAATCTATAGCTACAAAGATGATCTTTCTTTAGGTTATTTTGAAATGTAGTATGGGACCATAGGGACACTTGTCAATTTCTTGCATTGCTGCATTTCTTAAACTGCTTGCATCTTCATTATGTGAGAATGTGACAACAATTGATCTACCTTCTGATCAATGGTTGGGAAAATTTCATCTTATTCCATGCTTTAGGTACCCACAAGGACATGTGGGAATCTATCATATCTTTTGCATTTGTTAATCCTTGAACAACTTCATCTTACGAGAATTTGACAGCCCTTGATCATCACTTGAATCAACAATCAGGGAAAGAGTTCAATTTGATTTAGGAACTAATCTGGATATGATAGCTAGCATATTACAATAGACATTTTGAGGTAAGATGTTATTTCCCCAACTAGGATATGAGTTAGCATCTCACATTCTTGACTTTTTTAATCATCGACCACTTTGAAACTACGAGGATGTGACATTTGTTGATCTAGAAGGAGATCAATGATTATTGTATGATAACTAATTTCTATATTTCCTTAGGTCCCATAGGATAGGTATCATTCTATCACTTTATCACTTTGGTTAAAATATTTGTGTCTTGAATTTCAAACAATGTGACATCCATTGATCAAGGAGGAGATCAACAACTATAATAACAATTCATCAAAAGGGTTGTGAATGAGGAAAATGTAAGATGTGGGATAACCATAATATACACCTAGGTTAAAATTGACACATGAGGCAGGGAAAACACAAAAATTGTGGAAGACTTGAAAAAAAGCTTATAAAATAAATTGTTAAAAGGAACTAGTGTTTTTCAAATTATTTTCTGGTAATATCTAGGGGTTTTTTCAAATATTCTACCTTAATATAAAAGGTGTGGTCAATAAAAAATTTCAAACACCTAGGGTAAGAGAGACATTAAGGCATAATAGTTAGGGGTTTTATAGGGCATGAATGATCATGAGAATCGCATGCCCTAGTTGCTTTTATCAGATAAACTAGATTTTCACAATGAATTTTAAGGATTATCACTAGGTAAAAAACCAAACCAACACAGTGTATGCCGAGTACCACCAAAAATTGACCAAGTAAGGCCACCTGAACTGAGTACCTTGGTTAATACTAAAACAAAATCTACTCAGTAATGACTGAGCCACACCTCTTCCTTTGACCAAGTTCCCTACCTCCAAGGCCAAATCACATCAACATGTAGGATTTTCAACTTCCCTAAGATTCTCTTGCATTAGACACCCTAGTTGCAAAAAGATGTTCTTTGTAGATGGAAAAATATCTTCTAGGATTCATCAAATAAATCCCAAACTAGTTCTTTGCATCCATCCTCAGTGTGCTACAAGTATTCTTTCCAAGCTGACCTCCAACCCTCTCAAAATCCTTAAGCTCAACTTAACGTCCAATACTTAAGTCCCTCCTACCAAGTTATTCATTCTACAAAGGAATCATAGAATTCTTCCTACCACCTTTATCAATAGTAATCACATTCTTGACACAATCATGCATAGCCCTACAATCATACTCCTAGGGTCTAACAAGAAATAAGTGACAACTACTCATATCCATAATATCACACAACACTTGATCCTTATACTACCCAATCCAAAAATCAAAAAAATAATTCTCCCTCACTTCTAAAGCATGTTCATCTTGCAACCAAACAATCCTATAAGGACAAGGATTTATCATTCTCCTTAAACCAAGTTTCTGAACCATCTCCTCAACAACAAGGTTGTTAGTACTACCACTATCCACAATCACATTGGAAACTTTACCACCAAACTTACAATGAGTCCCAAAAAAATTACTCCTCTAAAAATATTCTAGTATCCTCTAACCAACTAGTACTCCCTGAGCTAGTAAATTATCTCCTTGCTTAGGTTCATCGATATGGGTTTCAACCTCATTCACAATAACAACTCTTCTTTCACCATCCTTAGGAAATTCATATGCAATATGTCCTTCTTTATGACATCTGATACAAGTACCCTTAAATTCACCTCTACCTATCCTTCACTTCTAATTAAGAGGTTTTTATTCATCTTCTACACTCAGTTTAGCCTTTGATGAGTAGTCCTTCTTCTCCTTCCCTTGGGAACTACCTTGATTATTCCTCCTCAACTTCTCTTCTACTCTTAGAGCATATTGATAAGCATCCTCAACTAAAGAAATATTCATCATACCAACCTCATCCTAAATATTGAATCTCAAACCATTAATATATCTAGCCACCTTTTCTTTAAACAATTCTTTGTGCTCATACCAAACAATCAAAGTCTAAAACTCCTCTACATAATCTTTAACAACCATATATTTCTACTTTAGATTCTATAATCTCTTAAACAATTCAAGTTCATAATTAGTAGGAATGAACTTAACCTTCAGTTTACTCATCGTCAATCTCCATCTAGTGATCTTTATTTCACCTTCCTCTTCTCTATCTCCTTGTAATTCCTTCCACCAAAGAGTAACATGTCCCTTTAGCTTATTTTGTGCCAATCTCACTCTATGTGGATCTTGAATACCCTCTAACTCAAAGTAGTCTTTCAATTCACCAATCTAATCAATCAAGTCTTCGAGATTTTAAGTACTTGAGAAATTAGAAACCTCCATCTTGTGATTCAATTTCAACTAAGATCCAAGCCTAGAAAACTGACTAGACCTATTTCCCATAGGTTTCTCCACATGATCAATTCTTCTCTCACCATTTGATCCAACAATCTCAAAGTATTCAGTAACTTCCTAGAACCTTCTTCACTACCTACAAGTTGTGGTACAACACCTATAGCACTTATGATCTTAGTGATCATCTCACTCTTCATCAACATCATATTCAATATGAATTCTTCTTTAATCTTCTATTAGATCCTCAATTCCATAGGATCACAAATATCTTCAATCACCCTAGGGTCCAATTGTCTTGGAGGCATCTTCCAATATTTTCACAAACCATCGATCAAAAATCAACCAAATCCAGATAATCCTTACCCTAGGTCCTAGTGAAAACTACCTCAAATTTGGTGATCTATCTACATGCTTAGGAAAACCTCTCTCTGATACCATCTAATGTAGTACAAGGTAGGAGAATTCTTAAAGGAGATGTCATATACCCCAAAAAATAACCATAAAATGGAAACAAAACAACAACACAAGATCCGATACTAATTTACAATACTTTTGCAAGATCTGACAACAATCAACAAATAAAGTAATAGTTCGAAAAGATCCTCAATATTCAACCCAAACCCTAGATAGTCTAGATCCACACTCTTATAGAAACCTCCAAGGAAGATCTAAACTTGTGCTCACAAGCCCACCAAGCAATCACCTTGTTTCCCAAGCCTCAACTACTATCTCTCCAAAATTCACTCCTCTACCTCATCCTCTTCTCTAGGTTGGATGATTATTGTTAAAGACTCCACAAGACCTCTTACTTATACCCAAATAAGCCACAAGCTGGCCTAGTATGCTACAAATTAAATAAAACCTTAAATTAAATACATATTTAAGCCACAAGTAAATTCACAACATAAATTAAATACATATAAAAAAATTAAATTCCAAGTTAGTTGACCAAAGATAACTTGAGAAACCCAGAAACTAAGTGCCAAAAATAACCTCCAAGCATTAGAAGCAACTGTCAAGTATGAGAAAATCTATTGAGAATAACCAAGCTCACATAAGAATTTCTTAGCACCACTATTTGGTCAGTCCAATAGCAACTGAGCCCCTTCATTGACTACTGAGTAAAAATAGAAATCAATCACAACCGAGCCATGTAGTATAACATAAGTTCCCAATGTATGCCAATTGCCTTCACCAACTCAGTGCCACTAGGAATTGATCAAGGTCAACCCAACTAAGTACCTTGGTTAATACTACAATGAAAACTACTCAATAATGACTTAGCCATAGCTCTACCTTTGATCAATTTTTGTACCTCCAAGGCCAAAACATTCCACCATGCAGGATTGCCAAATTCCCTAGGTTGCTCTTCCATAAAGTCCTTTGATGGTTTGAAGCATTGTTTGATTTTCATGGTTAGATGATGGTTTCTTCATCATGATGTCAAGAATAGTTTCAATACATGGTTTAGTGGGAGCTTGTGACAGTGATGAGGTGGTAGTGCATGATTAGTTCTTGGTTTGATATGTATCTTCTTAGGTTTAGAGGTCTTGGTTTTCACATTCTACTAATACTTTGGTTATGTGTGTATACTTGGAAGATATTCATATAGAAGATGGATTTTATGATGCCATGGGTGACTCGGTACCACTAGTGAGTGGGAGTTATTGGCATTGATATATTTATTGATTGTTTTTAGATGCTGGAGGTTTGTTTTAGATCTTGTTGCTATAGAAGTGTCTTTGACATTTGCATTGTGCACTTTTTATCTTCATGGTGTGTGGAGATAATTCATCATGGTATGTGGAGATGGTTTTCTTCATGGTGTGTGAAGAAGGTTGCAACTTGAGGATTTGTGGGGTTCTTAGTAAAGGTGTGGTTTATGCTTCATTTTAGATGTTATCCTTGGTGTTAGGATGGTTTTATTATTATATCATGGTATACTCTTGATACATGTTTAGAGTTTTGACATGTTATATTATGTTCATATGGAGCATGTTATGCATGTTATCTCTTTAGTTGAGATTGTTTAGATCATGTTACAATGTTTATGTTCTTGAAGCCATGGTTGGAACTTTGACACTGATCTTGGTTTAGTTTCTTGGTATTGAGTACATTGATAATTTAATGGATAATTCATGATATTGGTATGTTTCATTTGGATTTTCCATGGATTAATTAGTTATAAGTGCTCATGGATACTTAGAGATGGTGGTGATGCTAATTTCTCTTGGATTTGAGATGTATTTGATGGGACAATTGATAGTTTTAGTAGGAAGTTTGAGGGGCATTCACCTGATATGACCATGAGAGGAGATTTTTCTTAGATTAGTCATGGTTGGAGACTTGAATATCTTGATGAGGATTCTCATTGCCTACTCTTGTTCTACTCGATGGTTTACTACTTGAGAGGTATAGCCCATTGTTTCTATCACATGCATTATATATTAAAGTAAATCCTTAATTTAATTTAATTTATTAAATTACATTCATTCCCTTCTTAAGATTTCCCTTTATGCACTTGTATTTTCATTTAATAATTAAATAGTAATTATTAAATGTTGTTTACATCTTAGGGTTTCCCTTATAGATTTTTCAATCTCCTTCTATAAGAATTGATCTCGTGTAAATATCTCTCATTCTTTTAGTCTGATAATATAATTTACATATTCTTAGAGAAAAACCCTTTCCTATTCTTTAATTTTTCTTCTCTCTGATAGGTTCTTGCATGCATGTGTTCTTTGGGTCTTATAGATTTGTATTTCTCAAATCCTTCATGGTATCAGAGCTTGACCTATTGTAGATTGTTCTTATTTAGAGAAAAATAAAAACAAGGGTTTGATAGTTAATATCTAGCCTTTTTGGGGCAATGTTTGTGAAAATAGGGGGAAGGGGGGTCTCTAAAATTCATAGCACTATGAGGCCAAATAGACCTCTTAGTTGGATCTAGAAGATGTTAAAACCCCTATTTTCATATAAATTTTTTTCATTTCAAACACAATTGGAATTTGAGGCAAAAAAATATTGCTTTCACATTTGGCATGTTTCCCAAGGCAATCATTTTCTAATTTTATGCTCAAAATTAAGATTTTTGACATGAAAATCAAGATTTTTTGGCTTAAAAATTAATATTTTCAGCACACAAATCAAGGATTTTTGCATGCAAATCAAGGTTTTTTGTATAAAAATTGAGATCTTTGGAATGTAAATTGAGTTACTTTTGAACAAAAAATCAATGCATTTTGGCATGGATCCCGAGGTATTTGGTACCTATTTTTTGCTCAAAGTCAAATGATCCTTTTTATCTTTTGTGGGTGTAACTTGCTCATTTTAACTCTATTTTTCGATCCAAAAGAAGTGTCAAAGAGATATTTTTGAGCACTTTCTTGATTATCTATCAATCACTAGTATTTATTACTAGGTATTTGTGATACTAAATTGAATTATTTTTCTCTACTCTTGTATATGCATTCCTTCTACAAGCTGGGGTTCGCTTATTTTCATTAGGAGGAGGTGAGCGTGAGGTGAGTATTTTTTCATTATTTTCTATTAAAATATTTGTATATTAGAAAGCTTGAAACACTTTCTTAAAACAATGTTTGAGACCTCTTTTTGTCAAGTAATTCTAGGCCCACATAACTATCACACATGGAAATCTACTATGCAACAACTTCTCTATTGAAAAAGTTTGTGGCCTTGTTTAAATATAGTGCAACTAGCATTTTAGAGTCAATATTAGACTTTGTAGTATAGGAATAAGATGGATGAAACCATGGGTCTAATTTCTTTGAGTATTTTAGATAGCTTATAGTCTCATCTTGATGAGTCTTCCACTCAAAAAATGTAGGACAAGTTCAAGGACTTGTTTGGTAACATCAACAAGTTCAAAGCTCTTTAGATTAAGGTAGACCTTACTTCTCTTATACCAGATGATTTCCCTCTTTTGAGGAATTTGTCATGAGGTTCAAATAACAAAGAACTTTTTTATAGGGATGTGGAAAAGACAAGACAGATAAGGAGCACATCTATCTAATTCTATCAAAGCTTTTAGAAAACTTTTATATTTTCTCTTCTACCTTCCTTTCCACTATGGATGCTTTGGGTTGCAGATTTACCATGCCCACTTTTGAGGTTTTCTACGATCATTTGACTAGAGAGCATTCTAAGCTCTCTTAGTTAGATTCTATCATAGGCTCACAACCTTATGCATTGGTAGCTCAACTATTTTTTGGGATGAAGAAGAAGAAACATAAGTCACATCCTATAGAGTTTGAGAATGATTCTAGCTCTCACATCACATCACACTCACCTCCTCCTAAGGGAGATAAACCAAAGCTGGAAAGATCAAAATGTGCTTATTGTAATAATCCCAATCATGATGAGTCATGTGAAGAAGTTAGATGGCTATGCCAAATAGGTTTTAGATTTGATAGCTCTCCTTTACAAGAGCAACGTTGATATTCCTTCTACTTCTCATAGATCTTCTTTATCATCATCATTTAAGTCAGATGGTGAAGATATAGGAAAGGGTCATGCATTATGTAAAACTACTACTCCACACTCTTCTAGATGGTTACTGGATTCAAGTGCTTCACACCATATGACATCTTCTCAGGCTTTGTTCTCTTCTTTTGAGGTTTCTCCTACTCCACACAATTTGATGGGGAACAACACTTATGATTGTATGTAGGAAAGGTTTTATTGAAATTGATGATGGTACATTTCATGATATACTATGTGTTCCATCTTTGCCTTTTGAAATTCTCTCTAATTATCAGATTACACATAGTAGGATAGGGAAGAGAGTTGAATTTGCACAAGATTCAATGCACATTAGAGATAGTAAGACATGCAATATTGTCACTATGGGGATTGTTGATCATTCTTCCCTCTTTTATTCTTTCTATCATATGGGTCCACCATCTCCACTATTAGAGGTCCTAACTCTCCTTCTTCATGAGAGACTGCTAAGGTGAAGTCAGGTCATTTGAGTTTATGTTTTGTTCCTAAGAGTTGTATTGTGACTTCTACACCTCCACCTCATATTTAGATTCCCTCTATTTCACAAGACTAGTCTTCAATATTTCCTACCATTGTAACTCTAGTCATTAAGAAACCTACTATATTTGTTGAGGATATATCATAGGACACACATATCCTCTCAGATAATAGATTCAACACACTTGTTCAACCACCTCCATTAGAGATTCCATTTCAAGATTCTCATTCATTCTCCTTTGAGCATCAGCTAGGACTTCTACCTTCACCTTACATTTAGGGGTTTCACCCTCCTTGTCTACTACCTTTTTTTCCTTTTAGATTGGAGCCACATTGGTATGTTCATCAACATAGGAGTTCTTCCATTCTAGGGGGCTATGGAGTCTCAAGCCTCTATCACGGGGGGTTTCATTGTACTTGGTTTTCTATATTTCTCTATTTCATAGAGATCTAGTTGTGATTGGGTACCTCATCTGGCCTTGTTCTTGGGAACCAAGTTTTTCTTTCAACATTATAGTTTCCTTTCTTTTTCATGCATTTTTTATAGCTTCATTTTTACTTATCTTAAGGGGGGATGTTAGAGTAAAGTGTTAATTTAGTTAAATTTAATTTAATTACCTTTACTCCATTCTTAAGATTTTCCTTTATGCACTTGCATTTCCATTTAATAATTAAATAGTAATTATTAAATGTCATTTACCTCTTAGGTTTTCTCTTTTAGTTTTTTCAATATCCTTCTATAAAGATTGATATTTTATAAATATCTCTCATTCTTTCAGTTTGATAATATAATTTGCATATTTCTCAGAGAAAAATGCTTGCCTCTTAGCTTCTTTGTTTTTTCCTCTCTATGATAGGTTCTTGCATGCAAGTATTATTTAGGTTTTGTGGATTTCTATTGCTCAAATCATTCATTATATTTATGCTTGTCTTTCATGGATATGGATCTTGAGCTATGGTATATTAGTTAGTTCTATGGGTTCATTTGAAACATGGTTTAACATTGGTTGTCTCCTTGTGCATATTTTGTTATGCTGGTTGAGTTTAGGGGATGGTTTATATTGGGCATATTCCTTGGATTAGAAATGGTTATTCCTTGGTTTACAAATGGTTTATGAGTTTGATCTTCTTGTGAGAGGCATACATCCATGAATAGTTATGTGGTATGGTATGGGTGTTTTTGGGGCTTCATAGTTAGGGTTTTATGGTTTTTTTGTTTATAGGTTGTGGATGTCCTTGATACTACATGCATTCACTTGTTTGAAATTTTGTGAGTGGATTGGTTATAGATTTGACATTATCTTTTGTAGTGGAAGCTTCTTGGTGTATATGTGGTAGGTATTACATATGGCTACATTTACATTAGGTTTTTGTGCTTGGAATTTTAGTTAGTACAAGATTGTATGATCTTCTAATGTGATATGTTGGGTGGTGGATTTCTCTTTAGATGACTTCTATATATGTTTGGTGGTAGTGGCATAATATAAGTTGGGATCATTCATGTTTGAGAAGTTGGATACTTTGATTTTGTTGCAGGTAGTAGGATGGAGTACATGGTTTCCTTTGATCCACGATGGTGGATATGCTAAGAGGGATTGTTCCCTTATTCATTTATGTCTCTACGGATTGACCCTATGTAATGTATACAACAAGTGGGAGATTGTTGATATTATGGGTGTTGTACACATTGCATAATATTTTTACATTGTATTATATTTTATTTCATTATGTAATGTTTCACCTAGGAGCACCTAGATGGATGTGCAACATGTAAAGATTTCCATGTGATGGACTTGATTAGTTGTATTATAATATTCTGGTAATATTTGATGTAATTGTTTAATATTGGGGAAAATAATTAAATGGCCAATATTAAATGTGGGGTCAATGGGTTAGGTAGCACATGGTTTATGTAATACCACTTGGTGGTTTTGTGGCACTTGCTACTATATAAGCAACCACAAGGGTAGTTGTTGTATGACAAGACAAAAGGGAAAAATGACAAAAGTTAAGCAAGACAAGGCTTGACAGGTTAGCCAAGGGAGCATTTGTGAACATTGGAAGCACGACACAAGATGTGTGGATTCATGTTTTTTCACATAGATTTCTTAGTGGTGGCTATTGTTTTGAAATTTTCCATGCTTATATTACAATGATATTTTTGCTGAATAATACATGTTGATGGATGCTTTTGGAGTTTGGGCTTTTCCCCTCAATAAGGGTTACCCAGAGAATATCTTATGTCACATTTTTGTGGGTATGTTTTCTATTCTCTTGCATGTGGGTTTTAATTGCATAGTTACTTAAAATCTATTATGGGTTATGTGGTAATGGTTATATTTTTGTTTTAATTTTCCTTATAGACACAAAGCCAACAATTGCCAAATTTGAAAAAGAGAGTATGATTTGCTAGCAAACATTATTTTTTCCATTAAAAAAGATATTGCTTTCATGTCATGATAAACATTTCAAATAAGTGGTTTATTGTTCTCATCATCATAATTACATTTTACTTGAAAGGGGTTTTGGTGATGATAAGTTCAAAATGGTTCACCTTTTTATTAAATACCTTAACTATGACCATGTATGCTAAGCATAGGTTCATAACCAAATACAAGATTTTAAACATTTTTTTGCAATTCTAAAGGATGTGATATTCCATTTCTTGATGGCCAATTTTATGGAAAGGGTATGGAGGGGTGATAAGTTGGCATGAGGTAAACATAATTTATTTTGATTTAATATATGGTAAACCAAAGTCTAATAAAAACACCATAGGTCTTTGTATTTAGAATCTATGTTTTAAGGCAAGATAAGCTTTTTCTCTAGTTTCTCTATGAACTAAGTTGGTGTTTGTGGGTATTATGGTTTGGAGATGAAGGAGGTTTTGGATGATTCAGTGGTTGATCTTGGGGAAGAAGAAATGTTGGAGAATGCCAATTCTTGGATTAAGCCACCAAGAATTGAAGAGGCTATTAGGAAGGACAAGGAAGCATGGACTTATTTGAAAGAAGGTGGGTTTATCTAACTTTGGAGAGCATTAAAGAGCATGACAAGAAGGCTTCTTGGCAGTTTGTTAATTCTTGGAGGAATCACTGCATGAAGGTTATGGATTCTTGTTTAAAATGAGGAGTTGATTACAAATGCCACTTGTCTGATTATGAAATTTAAAAAACTAGAGAAGGCAACTAAGTGTTGTAGACAAGACTAGCTCCTAAAAAATAATTCACCCTGATGAGGCCCCTATTCATTTTCGTGGTGGCTTTTCTCATTAGAAGCCACTAGAACCCTACCATATGGTTTGATATGCCATTATGAGGTATATTACCATGGTAGATAGAGTTAAGCATAGCTACTATTACCATTTCCCAATCCTTAACCACTTTAGGAATAGGGAATGTACCTCCTTTCCTTACTTGCTATTGTATTCTATGGAAGATTGTGTGTGGAATATATGCAAGAAGAGATAAGATGACAATAGCTACATTGTTTACCATCAAGTCTTAATGTTTCACCTATTTAACTTCTATAAAGGCTTACACTTGTAGATTCCTATCTTGATCCCTTCCCCTCTCAAAATCATTGATGTTTCCCAATGTTGTCCACTTTTCTAAAACCCAGGTTGATAATTTGCCCTTTGCTACTACTAAAAAGGTAAAAATGGAGAAAATTGAGGTCTTAGATGTTGAAAGTACTAAAAATTATTCTAAAAAGGGTAAAAATAGATTGAGTAAGAGACTAAGGGAGAAAAATCCCTTAGTCAACCACCATAAGAAGAAACCTATTAATTATGAGTCCACTAATAACGCAGGGAAGAAAGGTGGTAATAGACCCAAAAGGAAAGTCACAAGGAGAAATTATGGTGAACATGAGGAGGAAGACATTGGTAGTGAAGGAAAGGATGAGGAGGACATTGATGGGGACCAAGCTAGCTCTATGCTCTCTTATGTGTTTAATATCTTAGAAAATGAAGCTAATATCTCATTGTCTACAAAAGAAGGTGATATGGGTGAGTAGGGAACAATTACTTCCCTTGTTAGAATCTGTTGTCACAAAAGTTTGCACCCTTGCCTAAAGTTTTACCTAAAGGAAACCTTTTGAAACATGGAAACAATCTCCAAGTTTTGGGAAAGCCACCTCCAAAAAAAGATATAAAATATTGGTGAATCATTCATTAATTTGATAAAAACAATTATTTCTATTGGTGAATCTCTCAATTTTTTATTCTAAATATGATTAATATTGGCAATTATTTTCAAATTAGATTTTTTTTTTAATAAAATATTGATGAATCTCAATAATAATAGGAAGTTCATTAATCACCATGGAATATTACAAATCAAAATTAAATATATTTGTTACCTTCTGGAATATTATGAGGATCGTCACATATACTTTAAATCAATAGTGAAAACTAAATATTGGTGATATATATCCCTAAAGTGACTAATAATTATGATAATTATTGGTTATTTCAATTTAATTTCTCCAATAATAAATTATATTTAGGTGACTCAAATCTAAACATCTAACAAATATTATGGTGAATATTTGAGTTTAAATATTTCAATAAAATAAATCATTGAGTGATTTTAAATATTCTAGTACTATTTTTTATAAAACTATGGTAATTTAGGTTGTATCAAATCTTAAATTTTTATCCAAATTACTACCCAAAAAATTCTAAAATTAGCCAATTTGTGAATATTAGCCACTAAAAAATACCTTGGTTGTGGGACTTGAACTGTGAGATTGAGTCTCCGGAGAAGGATGACTTCCTTACAATCAGGATGCACCTAACTAATTCTTTGAAGGAAAAGGGAGAAGGATATGCAAGAAAGTAAATTCTTTAAAGGAAAAAGGGGGTGATGCACCTAATTGAAATGGTTACAACCCTGCCCACAACTACATAAAACATCAATAAAACACTCCAATACACGTATATTAACTCTAATCTACCTTCAAAGAATTCACATGTAGGATTGGAATTTATAAAATATTGAAGGTAAAGACATCTTCACAATAAAAAAAATCATTAATAGTTTGAACACAACATACAACCTTTAGAAAATAGAAAGAAACACCCAAAGAAAGGCAAGAACATACACAAATAATGAATGGAAAGAAGAGGTAAGAAATAGAGCTTTCATTGATGGAATGAAAAGGTTGTAGATCATAATGATACTAAAAAATACAACTACAAAGGAACCTATGAAGCATATTTACAACTATCTTTTATAGAGTTTAGGCATATCTTTGATGTTACATTGAGTTAAAACTCCAACCAGGTGGAGTTGAGATTGCAGAGGAGAGCAATAACTGAGGATCAGAAAGGAAATCTGGTTAGATGCATGTCTCCATGTAGAAAATATGTTCTTTTGTACAAATTGAGCCCTAAAGAGACATGAACAATGACCATAATAACTCTGGCTAGTAGATGGATAACCATGGTAGTAGTAGGAGGAATTTTGTATTTATTAGGTATGGAGAACACCAAAAAAAGAATTGCAGAAAATCAAAAGGATCTGCTTGCCATGAATGAGCTTCATGATTTAGTGTTCACTATAGCACCAGGTTAGCCATGTCATCATTAAAAAATCAACTCTAGCACTTGGCCTCATATCATCAAAGCATTTTTCCACCTTGCCTAGCTTTTTATCTATTATGTTGACCTGCACATGCTCTTGTTTGTGACTTCACAACTCATTCTCTTCATTAACTATTCGGCCATGCATGATAACAACATCTTCATATTATGCCCTATCATTACTTCATAGATTGAAATCACTTTGGCACACTAACTATGATTACCTTGCGATGACCACCAAACTAACTTGCTTGCACCCTTGCAACAATTTAGAACATAACATTTCCATCACTTTTGATAACTTTATCCCTAACTATGTCACCTCCTCACAATCTCCAAAAAAATCTTGTCTAAAATTGTGTGACACTATAAGCACTATTCTGATTAACTATAATCTCCTTTCACAACCTTGCAACCAAAATTCAAAACTGCAGATGAATCCTTGCGATGTTGTGCCTAACCCTTAAATGCTTCACCATTTCTTTTTTCATAGATTTGCTACCAAAATTTTGCACCCTTTTCTAAAGTTTGACCTACAGGAAACCTTGTGAAACATCGGAATAATCTCCAAGTTGTGGGACTTGAGCTATGAGATTGAGTCTCTAGAGAAGTACAACTTCCTTATAATCAGAATGCACCTGACTACTTCTTTGAAGGAAAAGGGAGAAGGGGATGCAGGAAAGTAAATTGTTGAAAGGGAAAAGGGGGTGATGCACCTAACTAAAATGGTTACAACTCTACTTATGGATGCACAACACATTGATGAAACACCCAAATACACAAGTCTTGGCTCTATTCTACCTTCTAAGAAACTACATGCAGGTTTAGAACTAATCAAACACTGAAAGGAAAGGCATATTCATAGTACAAGAATCATTAATAGTTTGAACACAAAATATATTCTAAGGAAGAAGAATAGAAATATTTAAGGAAAGGCAAGATACATACACAAACTAATGAATAGCAAGAAGAGGTAAGAAACTAGATAATTCATTAATGGGAGGCAAGGAATATAGTTGCATAGCACAAGGATGCTGCAAGTAAACATGACAAAATAGAGAAGAACCCTTTACAAATATTTACAACTACCTTTTATAGAGTTTGGGCATAACTCTAATGTTTACATTGAGCTAAAACCCTAACCAGGTGGAGTTGGATTGTAAAGGAGAGAAATAACTAAGAATTAGAAGAGAAATATGATCATATGCACATCCTATTACTAGAAAATATAATCTTTGTGTGCAAATCTAGCCCTCAAGAGATAGGAACAATGACCATAACTACACTAGTTGGTAGATGAATAAGCATGGCAACAGATGGAGAATACCAAAAGGTGGTTGCAAGTGATCAAAGGAATTGTTTTCCATCTATGAGTTTCTTAATTTTGTATTCACAAAAATGCCAAGTTAGCTATCTCATCATTCAATAGAATTCAAAAGTCAACCTTTCCACATGGCCCTATAACTTTGAAGTGTTCTACCAAATTACCCTACTTTTCTAAGTAACATGTCCAGTATACACTTGCTTTTATTTGCAACTTCACAACTCTTTTTCATCATTAACTTCATGGCCTTGGGAAAATGTGACCCCTTCCTTTTATGCTTTATCACTACTTCATAGTTGTCTATTACTTCAGTCCACTAATGGCTATGACCTTGCCATCACCATTGAACTTACCATCACATCCTCATAGTAGTTGATGACTTAACATTTCTTTTTCCTATGATGTTGTGATGCCCTTTGTCTTTACCTATATAGCCCCTTTGCAACAACTAGACATACATCTTTCTTAATCATGCAATTTTGTGACTGCTACCCTAGTTGACTATCATCTCACTTTGCAACTAAAACTTTAACTGTAGATGAATCCTTGTGATATTATGCCTAACCCTTAACTGCTTCATCATTTCTTTGTTCACAACTTTGTGACATAAGTTTTAAACCACAACTTTAACCTTGTGAGAGTGTGAAAAGAGGCTTTAATCACTTTGTAGCCTAAACTAGGATTCAACATTAACTACATGAGTTAATGAAAAAATTTCATAGCTAAGTACCATCACACCTTCGTAACTTAAATCATTAACTCAACAATTGACCCTACAACTATGCAAACAAAGCATTTCACATCATTACCAACCTAACTCTTGGTAAACCTTGGCTACGTGTTAGGATGTGAAAGCTATCTTTCATACATTCACAACCTGAAATCTCCATTGACCATGTTGACCTACAATGTTGAGAAGATTACCCATCCAATGCACAAAACTATTTATTGCTATATCAATAGCGATAATCCCATTACTTGTTGTTGTATCCATTTTTTGTGATTTTCATTTGCCAATGATTGCTACATCTTATAGTGATCAGCCTTGGCATCGCTCATCGCTATATCATTTTATGCCTTTCATGTGTAGCAATAACTAAGGTCATTGTAGCCTATAGCAATAGGGTAATTATACACAATTCCAACCTGTGAATTGTCAAAATAGCAAGAAATTGTTCATTCAACAACCAACTCATACGATATGACTCCTTCAACACACAAAATTGCATCGTTAATTTTGTAAACCTATTTTTTCTTAAAACCACACACTATTTTTGGCCAAAATTGTAGAAATGCATCATTAAGTGCTTGAAAAATGCATAACTTATTCCATGAAAGATGTCTCTGATTGATTATCTGTGATGTGATAAATGGTCTCAAAATTTTCAAAATTTCTTAGTGAATCAAAGGGGATGCTTTCATGCTAATCATAGACTAGTGGCCTTAAGTAATCCATTTGGCTATAGAGTCACAAAAAATGAGATATGCTTTGCAAATAATAAAAAAGCTACAACTTCTGCAACTACAAAACTTCAAAACTTTTCTATCTAAAAGAGAAATAGCCTGTACTCATGCACTTCATGAAAAATGGAAAAAACCTACTCTAATATGTAGATGAATTTACAAAGAACAATCAAAGAAACCCATTGAATGGTTTGTTGAATTAGCTTCCTTCCTTACAAGTTGATTTTTTCTTTCATGCACATGGGCATCTAAAAAGATTAGTAGACATGATAAACATATTGATGCATGGAAAACCTTCTTCCCAATGCTGAAAATAAAGAAGCTTCTCTCTACCACTGAGATGCCTTGATCTTGAGAAAAAAATTCTTTCTCTTCCTTGTGGAACTCTTCCTTGTGCTCTAGAGTAAGTATGACTTGGGGCAACGTGTTTATTTGCTGCAAAGCTAGATACCCAATGGGGCATCATCTTGATGACTTTAGGTTTGGGCAAATAGCCCTAATTGTGTTGTGCTTTGCAATGGTAGCGTCCAACCCATTTGGAAGTGGCTCCTCTTCTTGTGAAGAAACAATCTCAATCTCTTTCTCATGACACTCATGAGCCACCTCCTTGGGAGCTACTAGCATGGTGTCAAGCCTTGAGAATTTTTTTGTTATGATGCTAGAAAAATCATCCCCTAGATCATAACCTACATTTATCTTTTGTTCTTGCTCTTTCTCATGCTTGTCATCCTACCCCAACTGATGGTCTTTCTCTTCTTCTCCTTGCAATGGGTCCAATCTTTCTTCCCCGTTTGAAGCTTGATCAACTATCTTTGGTTCCTCAAGGGAAGGAATCACCTCATCTGCTCCTATCTCCTTCCTCTCCTTAGGAAGTTTCTTAATAGTAAGCTAAGGAAGTGTAGGCTCTTTACTATTGCAATAAGGAATGAAAATCTGGGGAGGCTCACTCCTTCTGAAGCTAGTGAACTTGTGTTTGGATGGCTCTTCTTCATATGGATTTGGAAATTTTTCTTATGAGTGGGCCTTTGGCTCTTGTGTGTTGTTTTTTTGAATAATAGGGTTTCTTGGTTTGAAGCTAGAAAATTTTCTCCTCGAAGGATCCTATAGTTCAACTACTTGCACTTGAGCAAGCTTGAGCCTTGTATTTTCCTCTACTACAACCAATCTCCTTGCAAGGTCCTCCTCAAACTAGGTTTTTCTCACCTGCCACCCTTGAGAATAGAAGAGTGCCTGATTATCCAGTTTTGGTTTTTGAGGAGAGGCTTGATAAGAAATTTCTTGTCCATGATGCCCTTGTTGGACCTATATTTGTTTCAAGGAAAACTAATATCAAGTCCATAGACCTAAAGCTACTCAGTGCATTCATCCTCCTACCTTTTAGAAGCTATTGACTACTCACTCCATGCTAGAAGCTTCAATATCATATCTTTAAGCTCTTTATATGGGAATGTTGGGGTTGGAGGAGTAGGTGTGGGAGGATGATGGAAATTTTGGGTATAATGAGCTTGATGCTAGGATTCATATTGATAGAAGGAGGGCTAAGATATAGCATTTTCATGATATGGGGGAGAATAATATGGATTTCCATGAAATGGGTCCATGGGTAGAGCTTCATAAAAGATGCAATTTCATTAAAAATTTGAAAATCATAAAAGATCAAACATGAGCTTAACACATATTAACATTGATTATGTATGAAACCAATAGATTTGCACTTGGAGTCATCATGGTCTTTGATGAAATGCCTCCAAAGGGTATTGGCACTAAGAATAACACCTAAATTCTTAGTGAATAAATATTGTAATGGCTTCTAGTAGACTTATGAAGCTAAAAATGATTGTCCCACCGTGTGTGCCAAAAGTATGGTATGACCGGTGGAAGCTCTGGAAAACTAATTTCAAACTTCTATTGTATGTCCCATTAGGCATGCCAAAAAAAGTTGTCACAAAAGTTTACACCCTGACCTAAAATTTGACCTATAGAAACCTTGTGAAACATGGAAACAATCTCAAAGCTATGGGACTTGAACTATGAGATTGGGTCTCTAGAGAAAGTCAACTTCTTTCCAATCAAGATGCACCTAACTACTTCTATGAAGGAAAAGGGAGAAGGAGATGCAAGAAAGTAAATTGTTGAAAGGAAAAGGGGGGTCATGCACCTAATTAAAATGGTTGTAACTCTTCTCAGTGATGCACAACACATTGATGAAACACCCAAATACACAAGTCTTGGCTCTATTCTACCTTCTAAAAAACCACATGCAGGTTTGGAACTAATCAAATGCTGAAAGGAAAGACATCTTCACAGTACAACAATCATTAATAGTTTGAACACAACATATAATTCTAAGGAATAAGGAAAGAAACATTCAAGGAAAAGAAAGATACATGCATAGACTAATCAATAGCAAGAAGAGGTAAGAAACCAGCTATTTCATTATTGGGAGGCAAGGAATACAATTGCAGAGCACAAGGCTACTATAGGAAAACATGACAAAATAGAGAAGGAATCTTTACAAATATTTACAACTACCTTTTATAGAGTTCTGACATATCTTTGATGCTTACATTGAATCCAAAATCCCAACTAGGTGGAGTTGGATTATAGACGAGAGCAATAACTAAGAATCAGAAGAGAAATCTAATTAGATGCACATCCCAACATTGGAAAATCTAATTTTTGCATGCAAATCTAGCCCTGAAGAGATAGAAATGATGACCATAACTACTCTAGCTAGTAGATGAATAGCCATGGTAGAGAACAGACAAAAACTACATTTATCAGGCATGGAGAACACCAAAAGGTGGCTATAGATGATAAAAGGATTTGTTTTGCATTGATGGGTTGCTTGATTTTGTGTTCACAACAACATCAAGTTATTTGTATCATCATTCAACATAATTCAACAGTCAACCTCACCATGTAGCCCTATAACTTTGAAGCATGTTGCCAAATCACCCTTCTTTTCTCATAGACATGTATAGTCTGTGCTTGCTCTTGTTCACCACCTCACAACTCTATTTCTTCATGGCCTTGTGAAACTATGACCTCTTCCTATTATGCTTTATCATTGCTTCATAGCTGTCTATTACTTTAATCCACTAACTATTGTGACCTTATGATGACCCTTGAACTAACTATCACATCCTGACAGTAGTTGATGACTTAACATTTCTTTTTCCTATGATTCTATGATGCCTTTTATCTTTACCTTTATTGTCCCTCTGCAACCACCAAACATACATCTTTCTTAACTATCCAATATTGTGACTACTACCTTGGATGACTGCCATCTCACTTTGCATCTTTGAAACTAAAACTCTAACTATAGATGAATCTTTGCTCATGTTGTGCCTAACCCTTAACCACTTCATCATTTCTTTGTTTGCAACTTCATGACTTATGTTTTAAACTAGAAATTTAGCCTTGTGAGAGTGCAACAAGAGGCTTTTGCTAATTCATAGCCTACACTAAGGTTCAACATTAATTGCATGCGACAATGAAAAATTTTGATATCTAAGTTCCATTACACCTTTGCAACATAAATCATTAACTCAACAATTGACCCTATGATGGTGCGAACAAAGCATTTTGCATCACCACCAACCTAATTTTGGGTAAACCTTGACTACAAGCAAGGATGTGAAAGCCATATTTTGCACCTTCACAACTTGAAATCTTCATTGACCATGTTGACCTGTGATGCTATGAAGACTGCTCATCTGATGCCCAAAATTGCTTATCACTATAGCAATAGCAATAAGCCCATTACTTGTTGTTGTATCCATTTTTTGTGTTTGTCATCCGACAATGATCTCTATATCCTATATCAATGAGCCTTGGCATCACTCATTGCTATATCATTTTATTGCTTCTACACATAGCAATAACCAATGTCATTATAGCCTATAGTGATAGGGCAATTGTACACAGTTCTAACCTGTGAACTATCGAACTAGCAAAAAACTATTTTTTTGACAATCAACTAAATTGATATGACTCCTCTAATGAAAAAAATGCACCATTTATTTTTTGCACCTAATTTTTCTCTAAACCACGCATTATTTTTGCCAAAAACTATAGAAATTGCATCAATGAGTGCCCAAAAACCGCATAACATATCCCATGGAAGATGTCTCTAATCGGTTATCTACAATGGGATAAATGGTGACAAAATTATCAACAAAATCCTTAATATGCTCATTCAAGCCCAAGGGGTTGAACCTATGGGGGGTGTTAAACAAAAAGAAGGGAATATAGTGGGGGTTGAAATTTAGAAGGAGGAAACCACTATGGAGTAGGATGCTGCTATCAAACAACCTCTAGACAATCTAGATTTTACCAAATTGGAGGAATCCATCACCACCCTGATCAAGAAAAATGAGGACCTCAAGGAGAAATTTGGTTGGGTTGTAAAATTTTATGTTCCTATGGTGCATTCCATAGCTATCACCCTCCACCTTTTTCAAGCTAGGAAGGAGGAGAATGCAGATGTCAAAGACATGGAAATAAATCATTTGATGTATGGCTTTTTAGTAGACAATTTCCTATGTCTATTGCTGGAGAACCCGAGGAACCAAAATAAGAAGACTTAGCTCCTCTCTTGCTTTCTTTTTGTCTATGGTTTGTAGTTTCTACTTGGCCCAAGGGCCTTTTTTTTGTTAATTAATAGACTTTTTTTTATGCCTAGAGATGTTTATTAGGCTAGTTTTATGTATAATCTTGGCAATATCTTAGTTATTGGCTATAATAAGTTTAAGTATAGAAACATTTTTTTTGGGGGGTTTTTGATATTAAGGACGGGAGTTGGTTAATTGTTTGGTAATGATGATCAATTGATCTTCAACCTTGTTTTTCTATTTTGGGTCAACCCCCTTTTTGGCTTCTTTTTAATATAAAAAACATCACCTATGTAGATTTGGTATGTCATTGCCTAGCACATATTATTTTTATAGAAATTCACCATTTAGCAATCCAATGTCACGATATAGTTTATTTTTCTTCTCAATAAAAAACAAATAATAATAATAAATTAGATTCTTTCATTTACATCTTGGTAATCTAATTTGTAGAAAAAATGTGTCTAAAATTATTATTTCATTGAAATGACAAAACTGCAACATTTCTTATAAGCTATAGAGAAACATGCCATTGTTATTTTCTTTTAGTTATATCCAAATACTTTAACTTAGAATTAAGGGAAATTAAAACATGTTGCAGTCAACAATTGGTAACTTATAATTTCTACTGCCTGGTCTCACCCACAAAACTTTTTTATTCTTGGAAATACTATGACACATTTGATTTGCCTAAAATCTTCTATACATATTTTTGCCAAATAAATTAGAGCTTTTACATTGAACATGGTTTCATGGGGAATTTAGTGTGTTTTCTACCTCTTATCTAGAATGAACAATTGGACAATGCTCATCCAACAAAGAAGAAGATAAACGATAGTAGTGTACAAAAAACAAGAAACCTATTGTTAAATATATTAAATAAATTCTATAAAATTACAATCTAGATTAGTTAAGAGTCTTAAAATCATATATGTCATTAAATTGTTTTACCCCTTTCTTGAAAAGATTATTAGCATTTTAGGAAAATTTATAGCCAAGGACTAGACTTGATAACAGAAGAGGATTCCACCAAAGAGATGCATTAGAAAAGTTGAAACAATTTTTTCATGAATTAATTCCCGAATGAATTTCCACCTTATGTAACTATGGGTTCATAGGAAAAATTTTTTAATTAAAAATTTGAGAAATTTACCCACAATTTGACTAATTTATTTGCATTTTTTTTTTAATAAAGTTTTTTCAAAGCTAACCTTTAACAACTTGTGATTTTTCATAAAATAAAGATGTGATTCTCTAGAATCTTAATAGATGGTAAATGATTGTAAACAGACAAATAAGTGGTTTTTATATAAGGCTATCACTGATATTTTTCTATTAATTGGTTTGATTTCTATGAATGTTGTATTTGATAGGATTTAATTCAATGAAGTTAAAACAAACTTGAATTGAGAATTGGCACTTTGATGTTCATTTTTTCTATTGTCTCAATGTAAGCATATTAATGATTATATGAGCACCAATAGCTCATTAGCATCTCAAAATATAGCCACTCCTAAACCTTTTTAAATAAATGATGATCATCTGTAATAGACTGAGGTAAATATATATAGATGATAACATTGAAGTAATCAAATTATGCCATCCAAAAAAACATAAACAAATAATAGCCAATTTTATTAGCTAACATAATAATCCATAAATGATTTGAGATGCAGATCAACTGACAAAATAATTGTTTAATTATATTACCTTTGCTGCCTATCCACCTTCATGTTGTGTCAATTATTGTTCTTCTCAAAGGAGAAAAGGAATTGTGGATTTTGTTCACATTAGGGAAATTAAATTTCAAGTTAATGAGAGGAGAATTACATTGAGCTTTACATGTACTCAAATGGGGCCTTCTATCCTACTATATTTAATCACATTCACAAAAGGTGCAATCTTATTCAAAACCAAACCCAAGTTTAGCCACTTCTCTTGATATTGATTTTTTTTGAAGAAAGTGGAACTAATGACTTTAAAAAGGGTGTAGGATGGCCTAAAATTTATTGTGTTAGGGTCTATATTTGAATGGTTGAAAGAGTGTCAACAATGATCATAGAAAAAAACAATATAGAGTAGGCTTCACACTAACATGAGCTAGGTAGGGATGATTTTTTTTGCAAGTGTAGTAAGACAATTGTTCTATTAATCATGTATCTAGAATGTTTAAGTATTGATAAGGCACATGAAATTCAACAAAAACCCTTAAATTTTCACATTAATATGAGTAGTTAAAATTTTCTATTGCTATAGAAATAACATAACATAGACTATTGATAGTTGAAAAAGGGGAAAACATAACCAAATTTTGTGTCTTGGGGTGAATCAGTTACCACAAAAACATTTTCAAAAGTCCCAAAGATGCCTTAAACTTAGTTGTTGCTGCTACAAAAATCACTCCTTAAAACTTGATAGGTGTTTAGTTAATTTATGAAGCATTTACTGAAATAAGCGACTATGCAAAAGAAAGTAATCATTAACACAGTAGACACCAAATTTACGTGGAAACCCAATATGGGAAAAACCACCAGCAACTAGTCACCAATTTTCACTCTTCTGAAGTGAGCCCTGTTAGGAGCCAACCCTGTTAAAGGTTACAAAACATACTGTTAGGTGTGACCCTGTTAGAGGATTTAATCACCCTGTTAGGAGTGGCCTTGTAAGAGGTCTTTTGAACAATTCAACTGAATTGCCACCCTGTTAAAGGATTTATGAAATGGCTGTTAAACCAACTCTGTTAGGAGATTTTGGAATCACTGTTACAATGGTTAGAAAGAAACAATGAATGATCTGAAAATACATGCAACTTATCTTGCTGAATACAAATCTCAGTTTAGCTCCACGAGATCCTTACTGATCAAATATATCTCTGCAGCTCCAAGATTTCCCTCTGCTCAATTCTGCTTAGGCACACGCAAGTCTCTTCCTTGCACTTCCTTACACTTTCCGTATATTCATTCTCTCCTCTACTTTTTTTTCATCTTGAGCACCTCTTTATATATTATTCATAATACCAGGTCAGCCCAACCAACTTGTTAAAACAATTCCAAAGTCGGCTTGCCCAACCAACTTGACTAAACATATTCTAAAGTCAGCTTAAAAAAAAATTCTTCACTGGCCGACACTGCTCGGTCAATACAGAACAAAAACTTCCTTCCTGTGTTAACCGGCAGAACTCGGTAAGAACTACAATTATCGGGAAATTCTGTAATCCTGCCACTTCCTTTGGAAACCGACTGGACTCGGTAAAAGCTGTCTTCGACTACCGAGTGAGCTCGATGAAAACTCAGCTTTCCTTATCTTACCGTGCGAACTCGGTTAACACTAACCGTTCGTTACAAAATATTTTGATACCCGAGTGATCTCGGTAAGAACTAAACTTTCCTTAGCTTACCGAGTGAACTCGGTTAACACTAACTCACCGTGCGACATACCGGAATGCTCGGTATACACTGCAAAAGGCTTTTACTGACCAACTGAGCTCAGTAGACTCTGTAAACTGTTTTCCTGGTTGATAAAACTCGGTAGACTCTGTCTGATAACTGATATGACATATGTGTAACATCAAAGACAATACACAATTACTTAATTGTATCCAATAATCTCCCTCTTTGGCATTGATGGCAACACAACATGTCATAGCAAAAATGAAATTTGAAAGCAAGTCTACTGCAACACAACACAATTAACAATTCTCCCTCTAAGATAGAGAACTCTCCCTCTTACAGTAATCTCCCTCTGTGAAGAAATTACTTAATCAAATTTTGGATTTTGGAAAAGATATGACAGTAAAACTCTCCCTCTTTGACAACACATGCCAAAGACCATCTAATTTCAAATGAATTTCATTGTACCTTTAGTACTGATTCATATGCAATATTTCCTTGATTTTCTGCATCAACTGATGATTGTTCAATTTTGTAAGAGCTGATGCATCACTAAAACTTATTTTAGTGAACTTCAAATAGGGGAATAACCCCTAACTTACCTCTGAGATACAAAAATGCATCCTTAGGTAAAGGCTTTGTGAATATGTCAGCAATCTGTTCCTTTGTATGTACATATTCCAATCTGATTTCCTTGTCCTGCACCAATTCTCTGACAAAGTGATACTTGATTGCAATGTGCTTAGTCTTAGAATGCATTACTGGATTTTTAGATATATTGATTGCACTTGTGTTATCACAAAACATGACGACTGGTTACTTGATTTCCATCTTCATGCCTTGTAGCAATTGCTTGAACCAAACAATATTAGAACAGTTTACTGCTGCAGCAACATACTCTGCCTCTGCTATTGATTGAGCTGTACAATTTTGCTTTTTGCTTACCCAAGAAACCAACCTCTTTCCAAGAAAGAATGCACCTCCACTTGTGCTTTTTCTGTCGTCAAGGTTTCCTACCCAATCAGCATCAGTAAACACTTTTAAGTCTAGGTTTCCTCCAAGTTTATACCATAATCCATAATCTTCAGTTCCTTTCAGATATCTCATTATTCTCTTGATTGCCATCATGTGATTTTCTCTTGGTTTGGTTGAAAATCTTGCCACAATTCCAACTGCAAGAGCAATATCTGGCCTAGTATGAACTACATATTGCAACTTTCCAATTATAGATCTGTACAATGTCTGATCTATTTCCTTTGAATCATCTTCTTTGGTAAGTTTTAGTCCTGTACACATGGGAGTTCCAACTGGTTTACAATCTTCCATACCAAACTTTTTCAATATCTCTTTGATATATTTTGGTTGAGTGATGTAGATGCCATTCTTGCTCTGCTGAATTTGAAGTCCCATAAAGAATTTGATTTCACTTTACATTGACATTTCAAATTCCTTGCTCATTTGTTTTGAAAATTTTTTGCAAAGATCATCATTCCCTGTAAAAATAGTATCATCTACAAATATTTCTGCCAGGACAATCTTATTTTCTGGTCCTTCCTTGATATACAAACTACTGTTATCATTATTTCTTTGAAATCCAATTTGAATAAGATAGCTATGCAATCTTTCATACCATGCTCTAGGGGCTTGTTTCAGACCATACAATGCCTTGTGCAATTTGCAAACCATGTTCTTTTTATCTGGATCAATAAAACCTTCAGGTTGTTCAATGTAGACCTCTTCATCTAGTATACCATTTAGAAATGCTGACTTGACATCCATCTGATAAACTTTAAATCCTTTGTAGGTAGCATATGCTAATAAGGTTCTAACACCTTCCAATCTAGCAACGGGAGCGAAAGTTTCTCCATAATCTATGCCTTCTTCTTGAGAATATCCTTTGCACACTAATCTAGCTTTGTTTCTTGATACTTTACCATTTTTATCCAACTTATTTCTGAAAACCCACTTTGTACCGATTACATTTTTGTCTTTAGGCCTGGGTATAAGAGTCCATGTTTTGTTTTTCTCTATCTGCTCTATTTCTTCATTCATTGCTTCAATCCAATTATCATTTTCTAATGCATCTGTGACAGTTCTAGGTTCAAAATCAGCAAGTAAACAAGTACCCTTCAACTTACTTCTTGTGATGGTTCCATCAGATTTATTTCCAATGATCTGATCTACTGAATGATGTCTCCTAACATATTTGGCTAGAGCAGGTTCTTTTTGTTTTGGATGATTTTTGTCGTTATCTTCTTGCATTTCTCCTCTTTGCTCGATTTGGTCTGGCTCGGTATCAACTAGCACGGTATGTACCTGCTCGGTTACCTCAGGCTCGGTAATCTCTAACTCAATATTTTCTGACTCGGTAGACGTTGGCTCGGTAGATGTTGGCTCGGTAGATGTTTCTTGCAACTCGGTTAGTGATGACTCGGTAGAAGAAGATTTATGATTCTCAGATGCAGTTGATATTATATCCGAATCACTGAAGACAAATCTTTTGTGATCTTCTGGTTCTTTTCTGCTTTCTTCTTCAGTCTTTTCTGCAAATTCATCAACTTTCACATGTATACTTTCTATGACTTTGTGAGTAGATAAGTTTAAGCATCTATATGCTTTACTCTTACATGAGTATCCAAGAAATATACCTTCATCACCTTTTACATCAAATTTTCCTTTTCTAGATTCTTTCAAGATATAACATTTACTTTCAAATACTTTCAGATAACTTACATTGGGTTTATAGCCATACCATATTTCGTAGGGAGTTTTGAATGAGTCCTTTTTTAACTGTACTCGGTTTAAGGTATGAACTACTGTACTGATAGCCTCCTTCCAGTATTTGATAGCAACATTCTTTTCTATCATCAAGGTTCTTGCACAATCCATGATGGATCTGTTCCTTCTTTCAGCTATGCCATTTTGTTCAGGTGTACCTGGTGCTGAAACCTATCTTTTGATTCCTCTTTCAATACAAAAGTTATTAAATTCATGTGAAATAAATTCACCACCTCTGTTTGACCTTAGGCATTTCAATCTTTTCCCTGTTTCTTTTTCTACTCTTGCCAAATACCATTTGAACTTTTTAAATGCTTCTGATTTGTTCTTTAGGTACATGATGGTCATCATTCTTGAATAATCATCAACAAAAAGAATGAAATATTTTTCACCAGTATAGCTTTCAGTTTCAATAGGTCCACATAAGTCAGTATGCACAATTTCTAATAAATCTTCAGACTGATAATTTTTGCTTTTGAAACTAGACTTACCCATCTTTCCAATTTGACAATTCTTGCATAAACCGACCTCTGGTTTCTTTAAATCAAGAATGCTTCTTACTTTCTTGAATTTTCTTATCTTTACCAGATTGTCAAAATTCACATGACATAATATTTTATGCCATAACCAACTCTCTTCTATTTGAACAATAAAACATGAATGTTCATCAAGTTCAAGATAGAACAAGTTACCTTTAGTTTGAATACCAGATCCAATCAGCTTTCCTTTACCGTTCAGCAGTCTTGCTTTGCCTTGGATGAATTCTACTTTGAGTCCATTGTTGAGTAACTGTGCCACACTCAATAAATTGTGCTTTAGTCCTTATACCCAATAAGCATTATCACATACAAGTTCCTGGGTTAGAGTGATTCTTCCTTTTCTTTTGATGCAACAAGGTTCATTGTTTCCAAATCTTACACTGCCACCATCATACTCTTCAAATCGATCAAACTTTGTTTTATCTCCAGTCATATGATGTGAGTAGCCACTATCAATGATCCATGTATCATTCTTACTTATGTGAGAGATGAGTGTCATTTCTTCATTGTCAGATTCATCTTTTACAGCAATGTAAACAATCTCATCCTCTTCTTCATCATTAGAATCATTAGAATCTTTAGCCATAAAACATGATTTCTTACTTTTATCCTTAAATGATTTGAAATCTTTCTTACTGTTCCATTTATTATCTTTCTTTTCATCTTTATCTTTCTTTTTTGGACACCTTGCAGCAATATGACCGACTTCTTCACATGAAAAGCAGATTAGGGGTACTTTACCTTTGTATTTACCTCTTCCTCTTGAATATTTCTTTGCAAGTAGGGCTTCAATTACTTCAAGGTCGCTGTCAGAGCTCTGATCTGATTGATCTTCACTTTCTGAATTAGATTCCTTCTTCTTTTTGCCTTTGTCCTTGAGTGAAAGCTTGGCTTCAAATGCAGACTCAATGTTCTTTGCAGCTGGAACATAATTATCAAAATTATCTAATTCAAATGCTGTCAACCTTCCAACTATGGCCTCTAGGTTTATCTTGTGATTGGCATCACACCTTCTTTCTTGAATGGCTGATACCCTGATGGCATAAACTGGAAGTAGAGTTCTAAGAACTTTACTTATGACTTTCTCTTCATTGATACTTCCTCCAGAAGCTTTGATAGCACTGCCACATGCTTTAATTCTTTCAACATATTTGGCAATTTTTTCATTTTCATCTGATCGAACTGTCCTCTCAGACTTTCAACTTTGGCTCTTCTGACATTGTCATCTCCACCATAGATCTCTTTCAGTCTTTCCCACATTTCATAGGCAGTAGTGCAGTCCTTCACATCATCAAACTCTTCATAACTCAAGGCAGATGCAATATCAATCATCATAATGTTATGAGTCTTCTTTATAGCAATGTCATTGACTGATAATGTACCTGATGGTTCTACATATTTCTCATCAAGATATTTTAGACCAGTGTCACCAATGGAAGCTAGATGAAGTCTCATTAATCCCTACCATGCTGAGAAGTTGTTTCGGTTAAGCCTTGGGATTTCCCTCTTATAAGACATCTTGATCTTTGGCTTAGATCTTTGAAATCTTCTCCTGCAAGCACCAAAAGCTCTGATACCAATTGTTGGAAAATGAAGATGGTGTAACTGAGAGGGGAGGGGTGAATCAGTTACCACAAAAACATTTTCAAAAGTCCCAAAGATGCCTTAAACTTAGTTGTTGCTGCTACAAAAATCACTGCTTAAAACTTGATAGGTGTTTAGTTAATTTATGAAGCATTTAATGAAATAAGCGACTATGCAAAAGAAAGTAATCATTAACACAGTAGACACCAGATTTACATGGAAACCCAATATGGGAAAAACCACCAGCAACTAGTCACCAATTTTCACTCTTCTGAAGTGAGCCCTGTTAGGAGCCAACCCTGTTAAAGGTTACAAAACACACTGTTAGGTGTGACCCTGTTAGAGGATTTAATCACCCTGTTAGGAGTGGCTTTGTAAGAGGTCTTTTGAACAATTCAACTGAATTGCCACCCTGTTAAAGGATTTATGAAATGGTTGTTAAACTAACTCTGTTAGGAGATTTTGGAATCACTGTTACAATGGTTAGAAAGCAACAATGAATGATCTGAAAATACATGCAACTTATCTTGTTGAATACAGATCTCAGTTTAGCTCCACGAGATCCTTACTGATCAAATATATCTCTGTAGCTCCAAGATTTCCCTCTGCTCAATTCTGCTTAGGCACACGCAAGTCTCTTCCTTGCACTTCCTTACACTTTCTGTATATTCATTCTCTCCTCTACTTTTTTTTCATCTTGAGCACCTCTTTATATATTATTCATAATACCAGGTCAGCCCAACCAACTTGTTAAAACAATTCCAAAGTCGGCTTGCCCAACCAACTTGACTAAACATATTCTAAAGTCGGCTTAAAAAAAAATTCTTCTCTTGCCGACGCTGCTCGGTCAATACAGAACAAAAACTTCCTTCTTGTGTTAACTGGCAGAACTCGGTAAGAACTACAATTACCGAGAAATTTGGTAATCCTGCCACTTCCTTTGGAAACCGACTGGACTCGGTAAAAGCTGTCTTCGACTACCGAGTGAGCTCGGTGAAAACTCAGCTTTCCTTATCTTACCGTGCGAACTCGGTTAACACTAACCGTTCGTTACAAAATCCTTTGATACCCGAGTGATCTCGGTAAGAACTAAACTTTCCTTAGCTTACCGAGTGAACTCGGTTAACACTAACTCACCGTGTGACATACCAAAATGCTCGGTATACACTGCAAAAGGCTTTTACTGACCAACTGAGCTCGGTAGACTCTGTAAATTGTTTTCCTGGTTGATAGAACTTGGTAGACTCTGTCTGATAACTGATATGACATTTGTGTAACATCAAAGACAATACACAATTACTTAATTGTATCCAACAATGAGCTAGGTAGGGATGATTTTTTTTGCAAGTGTAGTAAGACAATTGTTCTATTAATCATGTATCTATAATGTTTAAGTATTGATAAGGCACATGAAATTCAACAAAAACCCTTAAATTTTCACATTAATATGAGTAGTTAAAATTTTCTATTGCTATAGAAATAACATAACATAGACTATTGATAGTTGAAAAAGGGGAAAACATAACCAAATTTTGTGTCTTGGGGTCACAACAAGAGAGATATCCCAAATAATTTTTTTGTGGTGGTAGAAGTTGCAAAAATATCCTAAAGATCATATACCTTGCATATCAAAAGAGTTTCATAGAATCCAAAAATACATTCACTTTGTTGGCCTCCAATCTAAAGGAAAATATTATTGAAGAAAGAAAAAATTGTTACAAATTACCTATGTCAAGTTCTTAATATTGTGTTTGGAAAATACTAAATTTATTTTCAAGAAGAAACTAGGTCTGTGGCAAGGCAAAACAATTCAACAAGCTCATATGTGGCTCAACACATAGTTATGTAGCCAGTGTGTTGGCAGTGCTTGACAGTTGTCTCGCCAATTTTTTCCTTGGTCTAAAAAATAGTCTTTTAGTATTTTCCATCAATAAGCAATGCCCGTAGTGAAAATAAAATTGGCTTAATTGCTAACGATGTTTAAATTCTTATTCTTAATATTGATCTCATTGATAGATTTTGAAACTTTATATATGTTAAGTTATATTTAAGCAATATGTTTATTTGTCCTATGAGATTATAAAATTTGGATATGCTTTTTATTTTAAATTATATGTAATATAGTTTATTCTTGTAACTCATTTTTTTGTTCTTCATTTCCTCTATCATGTGTGATCTAAGAGCCATCTTGTACTATATTTGAAAACTTAATGAAGGTTAATATTATATAAAAAATGTGAGAGTGTAGATTTTTTCCTTCATCTTAAATATGGTCTATCTTATAAAACCATTTTAAAATGATCTAGAAAATCAATGTGTGTTTTGTTTTCTAAGTTTTTAGATGACACTTTTTTATAAATTTTTCCATTGTAAATATTTGAGAGCTTCTTTGAAACATTCTAAACCCATCATCATTAAGTTTATTATGATGATGAATTTTGGTTAAATTTTTATATTATTTTAAATGGACATTAAAATCTAGATTTACAAGAGTTAATAAGAAGTTTATTGCCATATTTTATTATAATATCATTCAAAATGTCTTCAAATCTTGAAATTGATTATTAAGCTAACAAATTTATAAAAAAAAATTTATAGTGAGAAACATCATTATTTGTTGAACAAAAATATTAGGGATATAGTAAAGATGGAAAATAAACTACCTTTCTTGGCATAGGTTTGGAGAAAATAAGGCTCTACAATGTAGGATCAAATGATTATAACTGATGTGAGTGGGCTCTAAATTTTTTTACCCCCTATCAAACTAGGGAAGAGAGGAATCAAAATATAAGAAATAATCTCATATCTTGCAATTTCTTGATGATTACATTGTTGACATGGTAGTCCCTTACTCCTCCACTTTCTAGTCATCTAGTTGTGGGATTAGTATAAGGTAACTATTTGCATTACTTCTCTACCCACTTTCTGTTGTTTTGTTCATCTTTGGGATCTTAATTGTCCATAAGAACTAAAGATTCAAGTTTTCAACATTTAGTACATTAATAAACTACCTATCATTTAAAGAAGAAGAGACATGAAAACATTTCCTATCTTTAGAGGAGATATGAAGGGAAGGAATCAAATTTATGAAACTAGAGGTTAGAATTAGTAGGTAATAATTTTTAGGTGATACTCAAAAACTCTCTGAAGAATTCTAGATTCATTTCAAGGTATGAAATTCTAACGATATCATGATTGAGACCTATCAAGACTTAGGTTTTCTTGAAAAATGAGGACATCATTATAGGCAAGCTTAGAATTGATGAAGAGACTATTTTTTTCTAGAACTATAAGGTGATTCCTTTAAAAATGTTCCTCTCCAAATCTATTGATGAATGATGCTAAATACATAAATCAATATTGCCACAAAAAGTGGTAGAAATATCTAGGTATTCTTAAACATTGTTAGCTATGAGGTAATTTTACTAGGCTGATGGGAGAGATTATCATGATTTACAATTCAATCTTTGGTTTTATTTCACATATAATTTTAGTCTGAAATATTGTCAAAGAAGTTTGACTTTTTGAATCAGGTCAACACAATTAGATAGTATTTCTATACTCACATCACTTTTTGTTTTAAGTATTATTTATTTGTAAATAATAAGACAGTAAAGTATTAAATAATTTTTAACATGTTACATCTTATTCTCAAAAATGCCAAAAAAATAACAGCCATATGTTTTTTTGTCTTTTCATTCTTCCTACCAATGCTTTAAGTCTTTTTGAAAACTCAGTAAAACATGTTGAGTTGATCAAAATATATTAGAAGAACTTTTATGGTTTGGGGTGGAAGATAGGAAAAGGATGCCTCTAATTTAATGGGATCAATTACACAGACCTAGGAAAGATGAGGCCTTGGGTTTCCACTTCGTTAAAAATATGAATAAGGATCTTTTAGCTAAAGGAAATTTAGAGAGTGTATGTTGAGGAAAAGGAGTGGAGTCTTATTCTGTAGAGAAAACATATATTTTATTCTGCTTCCATTGGGTACTTTATGTGTGCCCAAGAATGTGGAAGGTGGTTCCTACATATGGAGATTAGGCAATTATTCTATCATTTGGGGAAACAATCCTAATGGAATTTACTTAGTGACTTCAAGACTATCTACTCTCACTTCTAAAGAGGATATCCCCTTCCAAGAAACCTACTAGATCAAGGGTATCATCCTAAAAGCATGTATCTTTTACTAGATAATGATCCAAAACAAAATTTTGTTATTGAACAATTTGTGAAAAAGAGGTTTTAATATGGCTAAAAGATGTTTTCTTTGTAAAAAGGATCAAGAAACTATTTACCATATGTTTTTTATTGTTCCTATTCTCATGAGATTTGGAATGAATGTTTTGCAAGATGGAATCTCAATTGGATTTTTGCTAGAAATGTCAAAGATTTGCGAAACAATGAATCTACTTAGTAAAAAATTACAATGAAAAGAATGTCTAAAATATTATGCCTCTCTATATATTCTAAAATTTATGGAGATAATAGAACCGTTAAATTTTTTAGGGATAAGGAATCCCCACATTGGGTGATTGCAAGGAAATCTATTAGAGGAATTAAGGAGAATTTTATCCTTATTACATAGAATACTAAAATTGGCAATGAATTCTTTTCATAGGACACCTTGTTACTCAATGATTTTAATTTCAAGACCCTAAATCAAAAAATAAGAGTGTATGCGGTTTGGCTAAGTCCACTAGATGGGTGTTTTAAGGCCAATTTTGATGATGTGGCCAAAGGTAATCTTGAGGATGTTGCTTGTGGGAGAATATTAAGAGATTCAACTGGAAACTCTATTAATGTTGTGGAATGTTTACTTAGCACTCAATCCATTGATGTGGTCTAAGAAAAAGGGGACCTTCTTGCTATTAAACTTACCAAATATGTCAACTGTAATCACTTAGGGATTGAGGGAGACTCAAAAAACATTATTAATTGCCTAAATGGGAAAACCCCGCCTACGTGAACTATCAAAGAAATCATAAAAGAATAAAGATTAATTTTAAACTCTTTTGAGAAAGTTATCATTTCCCATATGTACAGAGAAGCCAATTCTTCTATAGATTGCATAGACAACTTGGGTGTACAGGAAGAAAGGATGATTTTTTCACAAGATAATATTGCTAAGGATCTCTTAGTAAAAGAGAGGATTAAGGAAGATATAAAACATAGCCACAATGGAAATTTAAATAATTATGATGCATAAACCAAAAGTGGTACAGTAATTATTATAAGTTAATGTGGGGGAATCTTGTTGTATGGAGCATTAAAGCATGACATTTTTTTCTAGAAATTTTTTAGTTTCATTTTCCTTGCTTTTGGGTTTACTCAAAGAGATCTGGTTTCTAGATTTGAGGATATTTGTAGTAAGGGTAGAACCATGGGCAGCAAATCAAAATGACAAGAGCCAAAAAAAATTGGTGAATGGAAGGGCATACCAAAGGTTTGGGAAGAGCTAGAGATGGAAGCTTAGTTACCACTTATCTGGAAATGACTCATGGGTTTCAGCCTAAGGCAAAGATGAAATTTTTTTAACATTGAAAGGATTGTAATGCAACTATGTATGGTGTCTCCTCTTCCCTCAATAACTAATTCATTTATGAGATTTCTAGGTTAACGAACGATGGTTTGAAGTTCTTCAAAGAAATGAACACTACTAAGGAGGCCTTGTAGAAATTTCCCAAGGATGCAGATGAGAATAAAACACTAGTTAAGGTGGATAATTTTTTACCTAATAAGAAGATTATGCCTATTTGAATATGTTTCTTAAGGTGTGTTAGGGATTACATTACTCTAGATGATAGAAAGAAATATGTGCATTACTTTATCTTTTTTTTTCCTTAATCATTTTCAATATTGTGATATAATATGTTTCCCTTTCTATGTTTTAAAATACCTAAATGGGAGTGTTATAAACCATATGAAGAAATCTTCTCATCCCATCCTTCATTAAGGCCTTATCACTCTCTTTTCTAAATACTATAAATCTAGAAAGCTTAATGTGAGTTTGAAAATAAAGAGGAAAGTGGTTGTGGTATAAAAGGCAAGTACCTTGTTTCTGGTAAGGGGAAAATCATATTGAGATTAAAGATAATGCGATGGAGACAAGAGATGAGGATGATACCACCTTGGTTGATACTTAAGAACATAGGGTTTGGATGGATTTTTGGGGTGATGATGGAGACAAAATAGAAATAGGGGATGAGAGTGAGAAGGCTCATCCTGTCAAGAAAAAGAATCCCCCTCTACTACAAAAAAATACGAAAGATACTTAGGTTGAGGCTAGTAAGGAAACTCCTAACATGAATATTGTTGGATATTCAATTCCTAAATCTAAGTAGGTGCCTCCTATTAAGTAACTAAAGATGCAAGATAGATCACCAAAGTTAAGGAGAAAGTATCATTTATTGTTCCCATTGATAATTTGGTTTACAATGAAATAATTTATTTTCAGAATATGCTAGATAAGTTGGATAAATATCTGCAAAAAGAAGTGGAGATGAGTAAAAGGATGGATGAGTTCATACTGATCCAATTAAAGGAGATTCAAGGAAAAATCAAGAAAATTGTCTAGGATAGTGACAACAACATTCATGACTCCATCTAGAAGCCCATGATTGGTAAAGAAATTGGGATTAATGTGTATTTGAGGAGCCAAGGTATAGACCATCAACATGAGGTTATGGAAGGTTCAAGTTAAAGACAAGGAGTATAGAGAGAAGATAGAAGGCATCCCATGTATAGAAGAACCCTAAAGAGGACACTAGGATTATAGAGATTTAGGTAGCTAAGGCTCTTAGGGAACTAGTGTAGTTTTGGTGTCTCTATATAGTCTTGGTGGTTTTGGTTTTTTCTATCTAGTTATGGTTGTTCATCTTTTGGTTTCTTGCTAGATCATTTTTTGTCTATTTTTTTGAATCTATAAGGAGAAAATAAAATATAGGAAAAATATATTGTAGAGCCATATGACATTTTTCTTAATGGGTAGTTTCTTTGTATTCTATACCCTCCTTTTTTTTACTCTTATTTGTAAATATTAAGTAGTGGATGTTCCACAGAAGTAAGGATAGATTCCAAATTATCTTTTTTTGCTGACTAAAAAATATCTTGGGAACACTCTAGGTGCTTAAATTTAAGCACAAATTATACTTAAGTATCCATATGGAGACTTTGGGTTAGTGTTAGATCTAGTAGTTACTATTGCATGGGTTTTTTCTAAGGACATTTTGGTGGTGGACCTTCCTTTCATATACCTTTTTTTTTTAAAAAAATCTTCAATTGGTTCCCTATGAAAATTATGCACTCTCCCCTCCATCATCTCCAATTTTTCCCATCTCTCATTCTCTTGTACCCTGTCTATTTTTCCTTGGCTATTGAAGTTTGTCACTCAGTTCCTTTTCCTTTCCTTCTTATGTTCCTCTCTCTACATTGTCTCATCCCCCTCTTTTGCTAACAAATGAGGATTAGCCTCATTTAACCTCATACTTAAAAGATCACAAATCTATAATATCTTGGAATGTAAGTAAAATAGGTTGTTGTTGATGAAATATATCTATGATTTTACTATAGTTATGAATGTAGTAAATGGTAGCCAAAGTATTCTTGAATAGTATTGCTGATACAAAGTAAAAAGGTGATTATTATCTCTTGGAATATCATAGGGCTTAGCAACTCCCACAAATAGATTTTAGTCAAAATATGATAAATAAATTCATCCATATATTCTTATCATCCAATAAACTAAAATGATAGAGAAATACTTCTACAAAATAAGTAACTACAATTGGTTGTTTGATAATTCTATAGTTTTTGGTGACGATCGAGCATCTGGGGGTTTGTTTATTCTTTCACGTCCTAATAACCTGGTGGTCTCCCTCTATAAATCCTCAAATGATATGCATGTATTCTTCATGGATGTATTCTCTTAATTGAAATGGATATTTTATAGTATATATGCTAGACTAATAGTGTGACTCAAAGAAGAGATTTATGGGATTTCATTCTTTTAGACCATGTTTCTTTTATTAATGTTGATTGGAATTTTATGGGGCACTTTAATTCTCCTCTTTTAAATTATGAAACATAAGGTTTCAAAATTATTATTTTTTCTAATTCCAAGCAAGCTCTTCATGATTTTTTATTCAATGAATAGATTTTGGAGTTAGATTTGATGGTTACTAATTTTACCTAGTCAATATGTGTACTAGTAACCATCTTATTTAGGTTAGATTAGATCATTGTATTATTTCTTTCTAGTTACTTCATGTATGATAAATATTTTTTTCTTCTCATGTAAGCATTAGTTTTGACCATTATCCTATCCTCCTTGGGTGAGAACTTTCCAAATCCAAATATAAATATAAATAAATAAAAAATTAAGTTGTTAAATATGTCTTCAGTTATGAAAATGTAATAGCACATTAGTAGTATGTTATTGACTTGTTTAACATTTATAGAATAGTTAAAATACAAAAATCATTAGTTCTCCCCAAAGGTGGGAATACTTATGCATTTCCCAATTTCAATTAAATGAAAAAGTATCTACCAATCACCATCTAGAAGTAAAATAGGTTTGCTAATTTTTCTAAAGTATATTATTATTTAAAATTTATTTTTAAATATAAAAAATGTTTTATCTACAATTTTAATGGATAACAATATTCTAACAATGCTCTATAAACCTATTAGAATGACAACAACCTTTTAAATGTCCAAGGATAACCCAATGAGAAGCAACATTTAATATTGGTTGACTAATTTTTCTTATGTTTTCTTTCTTTCATTTCACTATTCTATTTTTTCATATTTCTTTGGACCATATGTGGATGATACTACCATATTTTTCAGATAATAATGATTTAACAAATTCAAAATATTATACCTTTTTGTCTTTTTTGGCAATGTCTGGGTGATCAGATCATCTAAATTTTTATAATAATAATTCTTAAAAGACCTACAATTAAAATCAAATGTAAAAAAGTTAATGTATTATTTTAATGAACTCATGTAGTATGTTAAGATCATAATTTCTTATATAATGTTATATAATAAATATAATTATTCAATAATAACATACTAAATAATAAATAATAATCTAATGTACTTTATACATATTTATGAAATAATTATAATCCATTAAATATGTACATTGAATATTATTGCATAATTAGTGCTTATTAAATTTAAAGTATATAGTTATTCATAATAAATAGTAGAATGGTTATTATAAATTATAATAGATGCTAGTCTAGGGCAAGTGCACAAAGTTGTGGTACCAAAAGGGGGTATAAGATGCCACATTTTTTCTGGAATCAATAGTTTCTGAACTCCAATGAGAATTTGAAGATAATTACACTCAAAATTTCAAGATATGATAAAAATAAAAGTCATAGTCCTTTGAATATAGTTTCTAAACTACAATTTATTTTAAATGGTAAAGTTTAAGGCCATCAAAAAAGGGTTCCACACAAAGTGGTACTATTTTTTTTACTAAAAACATAACATAGGGTCAAATGTAGTCCCCCTAAAATTCTAAAAAAAAATTTGGAAATTATTTATTCACTCTAGTCATAAGTTATGTAACACCATGCAGGTTATCTAATAATTTTTAGGTAACCTTTTAAAATGTATATATTATTTTATGAATTTTGTAAGTGGACACATCCCAAAAACATGAAATATTTGTGCACATCCCCTATAAATCATCAAAAACTAATAAAAATTTGAAACTATTTTAAAATTGTGTAGAATGGGTTCTAGTCTCTAAAAAACTAACTAGTTGTAAAATCTAACGAACGAGCTAAAATCTAACCCCTAAATACTATACATTGGTTTTTGACAAAAAATAGACATACATTCAAAAGAAATTATAGTTGAAAGGCCTTAAATAATCTAAGTTCAAAATAAATTATATGGTTATATAGATAAAACACAGATCTACAATATCATGTTATCGATATTCAACCACAAAAAAACCTATCAAAGAGTGCATAAGAAAAGTTATCCATTTTTTTGGTATAATTGTTGAAAAATACATCTTAGACCTATTTGATGCCAATGAACCTTTGGGTTGGATGTCCAAGGAAAATCCAAGACTTCTTCTTGGAGAAGCATTAAGAAGTGTACTCATACAATAGCACTAGCATGCAATGGAAATATAGTGTTTTAAATAGTTCAAACATGCTATAGTGTACATGCCCTATGTAGCAATAAATAAAGACTCGAAACCCTTTCAATTAGGACATGCTCATGCCAATTTGAGCACTAGGATCAAATACATAAAATATGACATTTAAATGTACAAAAAATATAAAATATGTTGGAATTCTTTTAGAACAATTGAGATAGGGGGTGAATCAGTAATTCAAGGTCTAGTTGTACAAATAAAACTTTTCTTATCTTAGTGAACCCATAAAATATTCTTATTCATGCATGCATCCAAATGAATATATGAATACTTAAAACTTGAAGGTTAATGTCAAATCAAATTGTAGAAATGTAAAGCATGAAACACAACATATTCATTAGCACATTTGACACAATGATTTGATGTGGAAACTCAATTTGAGAAAAACTACCAGGAACATGCTACTCCTTTTTAGCCTTCTGAAGTGATGCCCTGTGAAAGGCCAACCCTGTTAAAGGTTACAATACACACTGTTAAATGTGACCCAGTTAAGCGATTTCAATCACCCTATTAAAAGTGAGCCCTGTTAGTGGACTTTAGGCCATTCACTTAGAATGCCATCCTATTAAAGGATTTTCCAATGACTGTTAGGTCAACCTTAATCCAAAGGATTTATTCTAGACTAATACAATTGTTAGGGAGTAATAGTAGAGCTTTGATCTAATACAACTTACAACTTCACTTGCAGATTATAGATCTCTATTCAGTCCTCAATTATGCTTGGCTTTCATACTTTTCAGCTCTAACATCTCGTTCACCCTTCAAGCATTCATCTCCTTAAGCCTTCTTGCTTGGTATGCCATTGCAAACTCTTCTCTTGGGTCACTTGATGAAGCAAAACTCTTAATTCCTTGTCCTCCTTAGGTTCTTGCATATGACACCACCCTCTCTAACTATTTTCTTCATGATCAAACATTGCTATATAAAGGAAATTAGAATATTTTTCTTGCTCATTATCCATCATCTAAAATAGGGTTTTGGATTGATTAAGTAGGATACAACGTATCTACCCCATATCTTGTCTTTTCTAGAAACTTCTCTTAGAATAGATTTGAATTTTCCTAAAAATGGTTTACATCAAAATTTGTGCCACCAACTCATCAATCTTATTTTCCTCCTAGTTCACAAATTCCAAGAAAACAAATTTGTTGACTTATATTTGAAAAATCTTCAATCTTTGTCATAATGCAGTAGCTCAACATTATCAATCTTCTAATGCTCAAAAAATACTACATCACTCAGCATCAATTATAAAATCACTCAGCATCAACTAGATTTTACTGATGCTTAGAATCAACTAAAATTTACTCAACATCAATTGTCTTGCTCAAAATCCACTAGAATTTTCTAACTTTTCTCGGCACCTACTATCCACTCGATCAAGCTTGGCAGAAAAACTTTATTTAACTTGTTCTTCTAAACTTTCTAAGTGTAGCTAGCCATTTTGTAACCTTAAGTAGATCATCAATACATCATGTTATCACTATCTTAACTGATCCTTGTACTTCATTACATAAGCATAACTCAACCTTACCTCTAGGTGCTTTTCTTACATCTTATTGATCAAAACCTCTTCATCAATCAACTAAGTGATAGTAATTGAATCTTATAAGCAATTGTCTTACCAATAAGTAGTAGGTTTTACATTAGTGACAAAAAAATGATTGAAACACATAGTCTTCTTCAAAAATCTCCTTCTAAACAATATTTCTAGTCAATGACCTTTTCAATCAAATTTCAACAATCTCCCTCTTTGGCATTGATGGCAAACCAAACTAATCAACCTATATCATTAAATGATGAACATCTTGTTCAACCAAACTAACTAGTTAAAATAGTAAGGCAATACCAAAGAAAGAACTTGTATTCCTCTTTCAACAACTTCAATCTTTTGATTAGGTTATCAATTCTTTTCTTTAAAACTCTTTCTAAGTTCCTTCTTGTATCTCCCTCTTACTAAGTAGATTAGGATTTCTCCCTCTTTCTTTCTAGCTCTTTGATCAATGTCTCCCTCTCTGATCAACATATTACTTTAGGACTTTCTTCCACTTTTCTCTTGATCTTCTGATGATAATCAATTCTCCCTCTTTGTTCTAATCCTTTCTCTGATATGCTTTCTCCTTCTCTAATCACTTTCTTCCTCATATCTCTTGCACTTGATCAGTAACACTCTTCTATTGATGATGATCAATTTAATGTACTTTCTTCCTCTTTGACAACAATTCCAAATATATATAACAAACACCTAGCATCTTTAAATATATGTAGATATAGGCTTTTGTAGGTTCTTCAATTTCTCCCTTTGTCACCTTGCTTGTGACTAATTTGTAGTTCTAGTTCTATGATTACTTTAGGTAGTTCCTATAGTAAGATCCACTGCATCAATTTGTATTATATAAACATCATCTTGTTTGATGCAGGGCACTCCCTCTATTTCTTACATAGCCTTGGATAGGGGTATCACCCCTAGTTTACCTCTTAGATACTCATGAGCATCCTTACGTAATGGTTTTGTGAAGACATCAGCAATTTTCTCCTTTGAGTTAACAGATTCCATCTTTACCTCTTTGTCTTAAACTAACTCTCTTACATAGTGATATTTGATTGCAATGTGCTTTTTCTTTATGTGTATCACCAGATTCTTTGATATATTGATAGCACTTGTATTATCACAATAAAGTATCACTAGTTCTATGATTTCTTCCTTCATTCCTTTGAGTAGCTGTTTGATCCATACAATGTTTGTGTAGTTTATAGCAGCATCAACATATTCTGCTTCATCAGTAGATTGGGAAGTACAACTTTGTTTCTTGCTAGTCCATGTAACTAGTCTTTTTCCTAAGAAGAATGCTCCTCCACTAGTGCTCTTTCTATCATCAATGTTTCCAGCCCAATCAGCATTAATGTAGGCTCTTAGTTCAAACTTTTCATTCTTCTTATAGTATAAACCAAACTCTTTTATCCATTTCAGATATCTCATTATTCTCTTCATAGCCATTAAGTGGTTCTCCTTAGAATTAGTAGAGAATCTTACAACTATCCCTATAGCTAATGTAATATCAGGTATGCTATGTATTACATATTGCAATTTTCCAATCATAGACTTGTATAGTGTCTGATTCACCTCAGCTGAATCATCATTCTTTGATAACTTGTGTCTTATCACCATAGGTGTACTTATTGGTTTGGAATCCTCTAGTCCAAATGTTTTCAATATCTCTTTGACATACTTTGACTGAGTGATGTATATACCATAATTCATCTAATATACTTGCAATCCTGCATAGAATTTTATCTCTCCAAACATAGACATTTCAAATTCTTGCTTCATCTAATTTGCAAAGTGCTTACACAAAGCATCTTGTCCTCCAAATATGATATCATCAAAAAATATTTTAGATAACAAAATACTTTTGTCTTTTTCTACCTTTATGTACAGATTGTTGTTATCATCAATCCTTTCAAATCCACTCTTCACAAGATAAGTATGAAGTCACTCATACTATGCTCTTGGTTCTTACTTCAATCCATATAGGGCTTTTTGTAGTCTACATACCATGTTCTTATTGTTATCATCAACAAATCCTTCTAGTGGTTCTATGTAGACTTCCTCTTTTTATATGCCATTTAGAAATGCAGCTTTAACATCCATCTGATAAAATTTGAAACCTTTGTATGCAACATAAGCAAGTAGAGTTCTTACACCTTCCATTTTTGCAATAGGGGAAAATGTCTCACCATATTTAATTCCTTCTTCTTGTGCATATCCTTTGCAAACTAATCTTGCTTTGTTTCTTGTCACTTCTTCATTCTCATCTAGCTTGTTTTTGAATACCCACTTGGTTCCAATCACATTCTTGTCCTCTGGTCTAAGAACCGGACTCCATGTTTTTTTCTTCTCTATCTATTGAATCTCTTCTTCCATGGCCTTGTACCAGTCATCATCTTCCAATGCATCTTTCACTATTTTGGGCTCCTTCATGCTTAACAAACATGATTCACTTCTCAATCTATTTCTTCTCATTGTCTTAGCATCTTTTTTTCCAATGATTTGATCAATAGGGTGATGCCTTTTGACATATTTAGACAATCTTGGTTTAGCTCTTGTTTCTATATTTTCTCTTTCAACTTCAGAGTTACTGCATGCATCTCTGTTAGGTATCTCAAAATCTCTTTCATGTATACTGATCTCAGAATCAAAATGTGCATTTTCTTCATTTTGCAACTTGGCATCTGAATGTAGCTTGGTTCCTCAATGCAACTTGACATTCACATGATGTGATTCAATAGTTAATGAGACTTTTTGTTGGTTTCTAACTTGATTTGTAGCATATTATTCAAAATGTATTCCTTCATAGAAGTATACAAATGATTTGTATTCTTGTTGTTCTTTCATAGGTTCAGCCTCATGTACATCTATAAATTCATCAAAATTCACATTTGCACTTTCCATAATTTTGTTAGTATTAGTATTTAAACACTTATAGGCTTTGCTTCTTGTGGTGTATCCAAGGAATATATCTTCTTCACTCTTTGCATCAAAATTCATATTCCTAATGTCTTTAAGAATATAACAATTACTTCCAAATACCTTAACATATTTGACATTAGGTAGACATCCATACCATAGTTCAAAAGGTGTTGAATGAGTACCTTTTTTGACTTGTGCATGGTTCAAGGTATATACAATAGTACTTATAGCTTCTCTCCAGTGTTTCAAAGAAACATTCTTCTCCATCATAAGTGTTCTAGCATAGTCCATTATAGACCTATTTCTTCTTTCAACAATTCTATTTTGTGGAGGGGTCTTAGGTGTAGATGTCTATCTTTTGATTCCTTTGTCATTACAAAGCATCTAAAACTCATTTCAAGTGAATTCTCCTCCTCTGTCTGTTCTCAAGCATTTCATACTCTTACTTGTTTCTTTTTCAACTCTTGCTAAGTACCACTTAAAGATTTTAAAAACATCAAATTTCTATTTTAGAAACATGACTGTCATCATTCTAGAGTAATCATCAACAAATAGCATTTTGTACTTATCTCCTCTATAGCTTTGCACTTCAATCGGTCCACACAAGTTAGTATGAACAATCTCTAGTATTTCCTTAGAGGTATAAGCTTTACTCTTAAAGATTGACTTTGACATTTTTCCTAGTTGACATTGTTTGCACACTATACTATCAAGTTTCTTCAACTTAGGAAAACCTCTATCTCTTTTCATGTTACTGATCTAACCAAATTATCAAAATTAACTTGACACAATCTCTTGTGCCAAATCCATACATCATCAAGTTTTGCAATAAGATAAGTAGCATCCTCTATATCTAGATAAAACAAATTACTACTAGTTTGATCACCTTTTCCAATCAGCTTCCCATTTGTGTCATATATCTTGGTAGTTTTGTTTTCAAATTCAACTTTGCATCCTAGATTATTCAATTGTGACACACTTAACAAGTTATAATTTAATCCTTCAACATAGTAAGTAGTGTCACATGAAATCTTGTCTGAGAGTTTGATAAACCCTTTTCCTTTTATCAAACATGGTGCATCATTACCAAATCTTACACTATTTCCATCATAACAAGTTAAGGTAATGAACTTACTTTTGTCTCCAGTCATGTGATGTGAGCATCCACTGTCAATGATCCATCTATCATTCTTGTTCACATAGGTCACAAGTGCGGTTGCCTCTTCTTCATTAGATTTGTCCTTCACTACAACACATACCACTTCATCATCATGTTCATTAGAGCCATGTTCATCAAAAATGTAGCATGACTTCTTTCCTTTGTCTTTGTAGTCTCTACTATCATCTTCCCTTCTATTTTTGTACTTTTTTCCTTCTTTGTAGTTCTTCTTCTATGTACATCTCATAGCAATATGACCAACTTCATTGTAATTGAAATAAATAATGGGTAACTTACCTTTGAACTTGCATTTACCTCTGTGAAATCTCCTTTCCAATAGTGCTTCCAATTGTTCAATGTCTTCCTCATTTGTATTACTATCATTAGATGCATATTTTATCTTTCTTTTCTTCTTCTTCTTCTTCTTCTTCTACTTTACCTCCTCAGAATCCTTCAATAAAAACTTAGCTTTGAAAGTAGATTCAAGACTCTTTGGCTTGTAGTTGTTAAAGTTACATAGCTTAAAAGAAGTGAGTGTACCTACTAGACCTTCAAGGGTTTGATCATTTCTTGGAATACATCTAAACTCTTATATTTTAGAAATTCTAATAGCATAGATAGGTAGTAATGTTCTTAAAACTTTGCTTAACATAGTATCATCATCTATATGATCAGTAACTCCTCTTATTGCACTAACAACTTCTTTTATCCTAGAGACATATTGAGGAATATTCTCACCTTCTTCCATTCTCATGTCATAAAACTTACCTCTAAGGCTTTTAGACTTGGCTCTTTGAACATTTTTGTCTCCTCCATAGATGGTGGTCAGGGCATCCCACATCTCCTACTCCTCTTAAGCAAGTGGCTTTGATACCAATTGTTGGAATTCATTTAGAATAACTGAGAGGTAGGGTTTTCAAGGTCTAGATGTACAAATAAAACTTATCTTATCTTAGTGAACCCATAAAACATTCATATTCATGCATGCATCCAAATGAATATATGAATACTTAAAACTTACAAGTTACTATCAAATCAAATTGCAGAAATGTAAAACATGAAACACAACACCTTCAACAGCACATTCGACACAATGATTTAATGTGGAAACCCAATTTGGGAAAAATCACTAGTAACATACTACTCCTTTTCACTCTTTTGAATTGATTCCCTATGAAAGGCCAACCCTATTAAAGGTTACAATACACATTGTTAAATGTGACCTAGTTAAGCGATTTCAATCACTCTATTAAAAGTGAGCTTTGTTACAAGACTTTAGGCCATCCACTTGGAATGTCACCCTATTAAAGGATTTTCCAATGTCTGTTAGGTCAACATTAATCCAAAGGATTTACCCTAGACTGATACAATTGTTAGAGAGTAACAATAAAGCTTTGATCTGATACAACTTACAACTTCATTTTCAGATTACATATCTCTATTTGGTCCTAAATTTTGCTTGGTTTTCATACTTTGTAGCTCTGACAGCTTGTTCACCCTTCAAGTATTCATCCCCTTAAGCTTTCTTTCCTTTTATGCCATTGTAGACTCTTCTCTTGGATCACTTGATGAAGAAAAACCCTTAATTCCTTCTCCTCCTTAGGTTCTCGCACATGAGACCAACCTCTATAACTCTTTGCTTCATGACCAGACATTCCTATATAAAAGAAATTAGAATATTTTTTCATGCTCATTATCCATCATCTAAATTATGTTTTTGGATGGATTAGGTAGGATATAATGTATCTACCACATATCTTGTCTTTTCTAGAAACTTCTCTTAGAATCCATTTGAAATCACCTAAAAATAGTTTACATCAAATCTTATGTCACTAGCTCATCAATCTTATCATCCTCCTAGTTCACAAGTTCCAAGAAAATAATCTTGTTGGGTTATATTTGGCAAATATTTGATCTTTGTAATAATGCAATAGCTTGACATTATCAATCTTTTGATGCTCGGCACATACTGTGTCACTCTACATCAACTATAAAATCACTTGACATCAACTAGATTTTACTGGTGCTCGGCATCAACTAAAATTTACTCAACATCAACTATCTTGCTCAGCATCCACTAGAAGTTGCTTTCACTCAGCTCCAACTGACTTTCTTCTTGGCTTGCACTAACTTTTCTTAACACCTACTATCCACTCAGTCAAGCTTGGCAAAAAAAAATTATTTAACTTGTTCTTCTAAAGTTTCTAAGTGTAGCCAGCCATTTTGTAACCTTAAGTGGATCATCAATACATCATGTTATCACTGTCTTAACTAATCCTTGTACTTCATTACATAAACATAACTCAACCTTTCCTCTAGGTGCTTTTGTTACATCTTATTGATCAAAATCTCCTCATCAATCAACTAAGTGATAGTATTTGAATCTTATAAGCAATTTTCTTACCAACAAATAGTATGTTTGACATTAGTGACAAAACAATTATTGAAAACACATAGTCTTCTTCAACAATCTCCTTCTTGACAATCTTTCTAGTTAATGATCTTTTCAATCAAATTTCAACAAAATATATATAACATATAAAATGGTGCATAGTATATGAGCACTAGGATCTCTTTCTCTCTGTGTCACACACACACACACACACTTTCTCAATCCCCCTCTCTCTCTCCATCCATAGACCACTTAAGGTACATAGTATATGATCAAATGGGTCAGAAGGATTCCTTTTGATCTTTTCAATCATATTATGTATGCTAAGGGGTCCTTAGACCCCAAAAGATGCACATTATTTGATTGAACAATTCAGAAGGGGTCACAAGAAACCATATGATCCCTTTTGACCCGTATGATTATATTATATGTGTTAATGGGTCCTCAAACCCTTCTAGATATACATTATCTGATCCAATGGGTTAAAAGGGGTCATAGGGTACCCTATGGCCCCTTTTGACCCATTTGAAATATCATATTACTACTAAGGGGTCTGATGACCTCTTAAGCCACAAATTATGCAATTAAATGGGTCAAAATGGGTCATTGGATACCCTATAACCCCTTTTGACCTATTTGAACCATTATATGTGTTATAAGGGGTCCCTAGACCCCTTAAGAAATATACTACGAAATCCAATGGGTCAAAAGGGATCATAGGGTAGCTTATAACCTCTTTTGACCCACTTGAACCATTATATATGTACTTAGTTATCATTGAGCCATTAAGACACACATTAAGATATTGAATAGGTCAAAAGGGGTCATTGAGCACCCTATGACACCATTTCATCCATTTGAACCATTATATATGTGCTAAGGAGTCCTTATATCTCTGAACACATGTACATTATGTGATCAAATGAACCAAAGGGGGTAAACGCATAGCCTATGAAAGCTTTTGACCTACACAAAACATTATATGTCTACTAATGGGCCCTAAGACCCCTTAAGATATATATGGGTATGTGCAAGATCATGTTGTGCCAAAAAGTGGCGATGTAAAAAAAATAGAGTTTGAAGATGCCTAAAAGCGCTTCAAAATCTGCTCTGACTTTTTTTGACCTATCTAGGAACCAAACCTGGAAGGTAAGGTCGAGCCTTATCAGATATCCGATTTGACATCAGATTTCTAATTTAAAATCGAATATTTGATATGTGATTGGATATCCAATAATTAGAGTAATAATATTATAGCAATATTATTATTATTATTATTATTTAATATTATTAATATTATTATTATATTAAATAATATATCATACTATTATATTATAATAATATTATTATTATTATTATTTAATATAATATTATTATTATAATAATTATTATACTATAATATAATAATAACATAATTATTATATTATAATCGTATAATATTATAATGTTTTATATTATAATAATATAATATAATATTTAACATATTATAATACATAGTAATGTAATATTATATATATATATATATATGTGTGTGTGTGTGATATAATATAATAATTAAAAGTAATATATTCTAATATAATATATAATAAAAAAGTATAATATATAGTAAATTAATATAATATATATAAAATATATAAAATCTAATATAATGTAATATATATTATATGTTATATTATATATATTATATATTATATGTTATATTATATATATTATATATTATATTTTATATTATATATATTATATGTCATTATATGTTATTGCGGGCATATCAGATATCCGACACCTATGCATAGGATAAAATAAAATCACACACCCGTGAGCCCTCATTTCACATTAATTTGGGGTCAGTATTACCATTATCCATCGGATATTAGATATTCAGGTATGTTTTTTTTTTCCCAACTCACTTTTAACCTAAATTCAATAGATTTTAGGATGATTTTGTTTTTTTCAGTTGAATCTAGGGTTTTTTTGACAAAAATGGTTAAAATTTAGATTTTTTTTAATATATATTACGTTTTGTAATTCAATAGCAATGGCTGATCAAAATGATGAGATTGAGGTAGGGAATAATATTCGTCGTAACCCACCACCAAACGATCCAGTCACCCCATAAAATCATCCACCAAACGATCCAGTACCCCCACAAAACCGTCCACCAAATGATCCTCTACCTCCTCAAATCGAGGATTTGATAAACGAAAATCTCACCGAGTTGGGAGGTTTGCATAGAACATATAATAATGTACCTGCACTGGCTCCTATGTTATCCACGTTAAACACCATAGTGGATAACATTGAAACCCTTACGAACCAACAAAATGTCACTCTTTGTTGGCATGATGAAATGCACCAGATGTTTGATGATGGTTTGGATTATGATGAGGTCGTGGCCCTCAACATAACCAAAGATGATTTGGCTATCCTTTTTGCTAACCCGAAAATGGGTATACCAGTTGACCCAGAAAAATCCAAACTATTGATTAAATGGTGCACAAATGACACCATACGTGTAAATTTTTGAGATCGTTGGTGGATGGTGTTTGATATCCCTCCACATGGAAATTTAGACATACAATTTTATTTATTTAGAAAATTATATGTAGAATTTGTGTTGAAACTTAAAGTGAACTATTGGAGCATGAAGCCCAACATGGGCTTAGGACTAGGAGTTCCTTAAGATAGACCCTCTTCCCAATGGAAGAAACTTGGCACTTTTGTCCCCCCCACTAATATTTCCCCCCCTCCTCGAGTGTAGCATCCAGATATTATGGTAGAGGCTAGCTCTCAGACCATCAGAGCCATTCATAGGCTAAGTAGCCTAATGATATCTCAGGCTAGGTCAGTCCTGCGTCCTCGTGTTGATGGTGTTGGTGCCAGTTCATCATCGGCTAGCTCATCACATGTTTGTTTGCCTCACACTTGCATTACATGCAAGAATATTTTCCTGGGTCCCATAGGTGATCTTCCTGAGTATCATTTTGTATTAGACGAGGATACACTAGACGCACGTGCAGAGGCTACAGACCCTGATGCGAGAGAGGAGGGGAATGTAGAGGCATGGACTCCTTCAGTGTTGGTACATGTATACATTTTTGTGTTATGACATATGCAATTTAAAGTTAATTTTTATAATAGATTAATTTTAATTTTTAAGCCATACTAACTTTTACATGTATGTGATCTTCATTCATGTTTAGTTGATGACCGAGGGGGAGCTCAGAAAAATATATGATGCTATACTCTCGACCATTTCATTTGGCCCTAAGACATCTATGGTAGATTATGTTGTGTTCACATTTTTTTTTCTATTTGATATTGTAGCATATATGGTTGCTAATCTTTCTTTTATCTTGCAGATACCACCTGCCCTGGGGGGACAAAGTGTGAGGGGTGAGCCAACATGCACTAACAAAGGAAAGGTAATTAGATGTTTTCTATTTGATTAAATATCGATGCATTCTTGTAAAATGTTTTTGGTAATCTCATTTAATTACATTCTTTATTGTATATAGGGTGTGGCTACTAGTGATGAGCCTATACAGATTCGGCGTCCTAGATCATCAGGGATTTCCATTCGCAGAGAGAGCCCCATTGTATGTATAAGTATCATTAGCTATTTATTTTTCTTATTGATGTAGAGGAAAGTATGATTGTTGTTTTGTACAATTTTTGTGATTTTTTCTATACCAATAATTATTCATGTCTTGCATATGTTCATTACAACTTAAATAGGCTTATATGCACCTGTCCAACCGACCAAGTTGGTTACAAGGTTTATTTAATCAAAAAAATACCAAATTACTACTTTCCCTCCAAAACTAATATGACCATTTGAAGTTGAAATTCAAATTTCAAAGTATAGTTTTTATGCATTCCCTAACTTTATAAACTATTCCATTGACTCAAAATTGGTCATATGGATTTATTAAATGCAACTAAGTATGAAACTATCCTAAAACTACCCCATATGGCTCTTTTGGCCATTTTACATCATGTTGCCCTTAGGTCCTTACTAGGATTTTTATGACTTTTTTCTTTCAAAGTACATTGTTTATTACATAATTCCATTATTGGTTTTAATATATCCCAATTAACAATCAATGATATCTTTGATCCTCTATCTTCATCTAGTACCAAGGCTCTCTTAGATTATTTAATAGGTGCCCCTGCACCAAACACCCCACCTTCAAAGCAACTCTTGTCCCAAGAGTTAAGGGGTACTATCTTCTTTCCTCCCATCCTTCTAGAGGGATGTTTGCAACTTTGCACCTACAATGTATTACCCTGCACACCTGCATACAAATCATTAGAAACAAAAAGCATTGGATCCTTGTTACCAGTCACGGTAACCTCACTACCTGCTAATTGTGAACAGTCATGTTTTATCCTTGACAAAGGCTGAATAACTTGTTGTCTGAGGTCATGCTGACCCTATCTCTTATCCTCCATGGATATGTTCACTTCTTTGTTCACTCTCATCACCAAAGGACACCATACTATTCCTATCATCATTCCTTTTGTTGTCACTATCTGCTTGTAAGCAAAATTCTGAGTTTTGTCTTGAACAATCTCATCCTTCATAACCAAAAGAGATGGCTTCAGTGGTAGATCTGTCATATCATGTTTACTCTCCCTCTGGTATTGCAAGTCCACAAACTCTTTCTTTCCAAAACAAATAACTCTTTCCTCATCATGACCAGTCAAAAGATTTAGATTAAACTTCACACCATCTTTGTGTACTATATAAACATTTGATGAGCCAAAATGAATAGTGTTCCTTGAGGCTTGCCAAGGCCTTCCAAGGATTACATGGCAACATGTAATTAGAATGACATCACATATAACTTGATCTTTATATTCTCATATAGAGAAATCCACTATTGCTTTCTCGCTTACAACAATATTTTGTGCATCACTGACCCAAGATGCCCTATATGGTCTATCAATAGGATACTTCTTCAATAATAGTTTATTTACCATTTCATAAGACACTAAATTATCAAAGGAACCAGAGTCTATTATCATCTTACAAATCTTACCATGGCTCATGCAATTTGTCTTGAAAATGGATGGTCTGGTCTCCTTTTGCTACTACATTTGTGGTCCTCTTCTCACCATCAAAGATTCTCCTTCAAGTTCAGGGACTGCATTATCGTACTTCTTTTCCTCCTCTTCTCATTGGGTCAAGGTGACTCTCCTCTCCTCCTTCCTGAAATCCACACCTTTCTCAGGGCACTTGTAGGATTGATTGCCTACTCCTCCACATGTGAAACATTTACCTATGAAAACACTATTACCTCTTCCACTTCCAAATCTTCCTCCCCTGAAACTTCCTCTTGTCTTAGATGTAATCTCTTTTCCTTTATCTTTGTCTTGATTATTTGAAGTGTCAAACTGACTTCTTACACATCTTCCTCTCATTGTTCCACCTCCTCTTTGATTTTCTTGCCTCTCATTCTTTCTTTGCAACTTCTCCTCTGCCCGGATTGCCAACTGAAAACATTCTCCAAGTGTCCTTGGTATAGTCAAATCCTATTTCATCTTGAATATTGTACTTGAGGCCATTAATGTATCTAGCCACCTTCTCATCTTCATCTTCCAGTCCTCCCCTAATACTCAGGGTATGGAATTGCTTAGTATAGGACATGACATACATATCCCTCTGTTTCAAATTGTTCCTTCTTATCTTTATTTGGATTGCTAAATCAGATGGCAAGAATTGATTTCTCACCATGGTCTTCATTCTCTCCAAATCTGAAATCTTATTCAATCCCCTTTTGATGTAGAGTCTACAACAACTACCTTCCACAAGCCAATAAATGGCTGTCACAATCCAACTTAGGATTCTAGGAATTCTCACAAGTCCTCTTACCCACTCCGGGTATACTCAACCTCCAAGCCAAATAAGGGATTCCACTTGAAAAGCCTCACCAACTGTCACCAGAAATGGAGACAATCATGGACATACTATTTCAACCCAAAATCATCAATTTTTTTGGTTCCACCATACTCTCAACACACCTTTGCACTTCTAGGCCTACAAACCTTGTAGCCTTCCAATTAGCTTCTTTGTACTTTTCTCCTAGTATTCCTTAATAGCTTAGGGACTTATCCATAGGTCCAAACACCCTTCTTGGCATCTACTTAGAATCCAAAAGCTTTTGGGCTGATCTTGCTCCAGCACCCTCCAAACTGCTTCTTGGTACCTAGGCCTAGTTGATCAAGTTAGGCTAGGGCTTCAAGGAAGAATGGGCAAGGTGGGTTCTGAAGACCCAAAACACTTAAGGCAATCTCCAACACACTCAATGCATCCAACTCCAACACTCAAACTGATCAGAAGTGCCTGCAACCATGATTGTCACCAATTACCTTGCAAAAATCGGTCAAGCACATGGGCTTGCTTGACCAAGGACCGACTTGGAAAAATAGTTGCCCTTCTCTCCAGGCCTCCAACCTCTAGCATTATGTTGCCTAGTCTCCTAACTTGCATATCCCTTAGTTTTAGAGGGTGCCACTGGTGGGAATGCAAGTTAGGGATGCATTTGTGGAAGGGTCTAGGAAACAAGGCTTTTCAGACCATCTTCTACTAAAATGCAGATAACTTTGAAACCCCAACTCGTTTTTGAGTCAAACCAAAACCAAAAGTTTCCTAACTCACCCTTGCAACTATTTCATACACTTAGAAATCATAAAAGTTCCATATAGATCTGTACCAGCGTAACATCCAAGCGATTACTAGTAAATTTCCAGAGAATTGAAGTTCTTATTGTTTTTTCTCCAAACCACTATACACTCTGATCTCCCCCTTTCAAATGAGATCACATATGACATATATAAAGGTCTACATGACCATTGGAACAACCATATAGGCATTCCCAACCATAAGACAAACAAAAAACCACTTTTTGCTAATATTGTTTAGACTCTAAATTCCCTATTCTAAGGCCTTTTGGTCCCATGGAGTCACTTGGTTTATAACCACACCAAAATGCTCGTGGGCCTTACATGTGCCTTTATTACAAAACATAGACCAGCTTGTAAAATATGGACCAAACCTTTATTCCAACTTCCTAATCCACTTGAATCCTCGCTTTCATGGAGTGGCAAGGTGTCTAGAAACATAGATACTTTTTCCCCCCTGCCACATAGGTTAGGTGCCCTGTACCATCTTTCCTCTCTCTCATTCTGAACACTAGTCCACCAAGTGAGTGTTGTTCCTCTCAGTCTTGCTTTTGCTACTTTTATCTTCTTATCTACCTCTATGTCTTCAAGATCAAAGTAGTTCTCAAGGGTCTCTATCCACCCTAGCACTTCTTCACTGTCCATTTTACACTAGTATATTGGTAAATCAATATGGTTCTTCCCATCATTACTTTGTACTGCCTTAATTATTATCATAAATCTCCTAGGAACATATGTCATCGTGTAATGGGTTGAAGGGGGTCATAGGTCAACCTATGACCCCCATTTGACCCATAAGAATATTTTAAATATGTCCCTAGGGGCCCTAGGACCCCTAGGGACATATGTCATCATGTAATGGGTCAAAGGGGGTCATAGGTCAACCTATGGCCCCCTTTGACCCACAAGGATGATTCGAATACATCCCTAGGGGTCCTAGGACCCCTAGGGACATATGTTGTCCTTAAATGGGTCAAAGGGGGTCATAGGTCAACCTATGACCCCCTTTGACCCATATGAATGATTCAAATACATCCCTAAGGGTCCTAGGAACCCTAAGGACATATGTCATCCTTAAATGGGTCGAAGGGGGTCATAGGTCAACCGATGACCCCCTTTGATTTATAAGAACGATTCTAATGTGTCCCTAGGGACCCTAAGGACACATGTCATCATTAAATGGGTCGAATATGGTCATAGGCCAATATATGACCCCCTTTGACTTAGAAGAATGATTCTAATATGTCCCTAGGACCCCTAGGGACATATGTCATCGTCTAATGGGTCAACGGGGATCATAGGTCAACCTATGACCCTTTTGACCCATAAGGACAATTTGAATACATCCCTAGCGGTCCTAGGACACCTAGGGACATATGTCATCCTTAAATGGGTCAAAGGGGGTCATAGGTCAACCTATGACCCCCTTTGACCCATATGAATGATTTAAATACGTCATGTCATCCTTAAATGGGTCAAAGGGGGTCACAGGTCAACCTATGACCCCCTTTGACCCATATGAAAGATTTGATTATGTCCCTAGGGGCCTTAGGACCCCTAGGGATATATGTCATCCTTAAATGGGTCGACGGGGGTCATAGGCCAACCTATGACCCCCTTTGACCCATATGAAAGATTTGAATACATCCCTAGGGACCTTAGGACCCCTAGAGACATATGTCCTCCTTAAATGGGTTGAAAGGAGTCATAGGTCAACCTATGACCCCCTTTCACCCATATTAATGATTCGAATACATCCCTAGGGGTCCTAGGACCCCTAGGGACATATGTCATCATGTAATGGGTCAAAGGGGGTCATAGGTCAACCTATGACCCCCTTTGACCTATAAGAATGATTTGAATATGTCCCTAGGGGCCCTAGGACCCTTAGGGACATATGTCATTGTTGTTGAGATAATGGGTCTTGCACACATTGCATAATATTGTTGTTTTATTATTTTATTTTATTATGTAATGTTGTGCCTAGATGGATGTGCAACATGTAAAGATTCTCATGGAGTATTCTTGATGAGTTGTATTGTAACATTGTGATAATATTCCATGTAATTATTTAATATTGGGAAAATGAATTAAATGCCCAATATTAAATGTGAGGTCAGTGGGTTAGGTAGCACATGGTTTTAGCACATGGTTTATGTAATACCACTTTGTGGTTTTGTGGGACTTGCTACTATATAAGCAGCCACAAGGGTAGTTGTTGTAGATAGAGTAAGAGTGAGAAAGGCAAGAGTCAAGTGGGACAAGGCTTGATAGGTTAGCCAAGGGAGTATTTGTGAACGTTGAAAGCATGGTATAGGATGTGTGGATTCATGTTTGTTCACATAGTTTGCTCGATTGTGGCTATGGCCATGAAGACTTCCATGGTTGTATGGAAATGGTATTTTTGCTGAATAATACATGTTTATGGATGCTTTTGGAGGCTAATTTTTTCCCTCAATGAGGGTTTCCTAGGGTATATCTTATGTCACAATTTTGTGGGTATGTTGTCTATTCTCTTGCATGTGGATTTTAATTCTATGTTTATTTTAGATCTATTATGGGTTATATGGAAATGGTTATATTCTTTGTTGCCAAGTTTCCTTACAATTGTGCAATGGGTCAAAGGGGGTCATAGGTCAACCTATGACCCCCTTTGACCCATAAGGACCATTCGAATACATCCCTAGGGGTCCTAGGACCCCTAGGGACATATGTCATTATGTAATGGATTGAAGGAGGTCATAGGTCAACCTATGACCCTCTTTGACCCATAAGAACAATTCTTATATGTCCCTTAGGGCCTTAGGACCCCTAGGGACATATGTTGTCCTTAAATGGGTCAAAGAGGGTCATAGGTTAACCTATGACACCCTTCGACCCATAAGGATGATTCGAATACGTTCTCCCTAAGGACATATGTCATCCTTAAATGGGTCGAAGGGACCTATGACCCCCTTTGACCCATAAGAATGATTCTAATGTCTATAGTGGCCCTAAGACCCCTCGAGACATACGTCATCCTTAAATAAGTCGAAGGGGGTCATAGGTCAACCTATGACCCCCTTTCACAAATAAGAATGATTTAAATATGTCCCTAGGGGCCCTAGGACCCCTAGGGAAATATGTCATCGTGTAATGGGTCAAAGGGGGTTATAGATCAACCTATGACCCCCTTTGACCAATAAGGACAATTCAAATACATCCCTAGAGATCCTAAGACCCCTAGAGACATATGTCATCTTTAAATAGATCAAAGGGGGTCATAGGTCAACTTATGACACCCTTTGACCTATAAGAACGATTCTAATATGTTCTTAAATGCCTTAGGACCCCTAGGGACATATGTCATCCTTAAATGGGTCGAAGGGGGTCATAGGTCAACCTATGACCCCCTTTTACACATAAGAATGATTTGAATATGTCCCCAGGGGCCCTAAGACCCCTAGGGACATATGTCGTCATTAAATAGGTCGAATGGGGTCATAGGTAATCTTATGACCCCCTTTGACCCATATGAATGATTCTAATATGTCCCTATAGGCCCTAGGACCCCTAGGGACATATGTCATTTTTAAAAGGGTTGAAGGGGGTCATAGGTCAACCTATGACCCCTTTTGACCCATATGAATGATTCGAACATGTCCCTAGGGATCTTAGGACCCCTAGGGACATATGTCATTGTTTAATGGGTCAAAAGGGGTTATAGGTAACCCTGTGACCCCCTTTGACCCATATTACTCATTCGAATATGTCCTTAGGGGTCCTAGGACCCTTAGGAACATATGTTGTCATTTAATGGGTCAAAGGCCTATGACCCCCTTTGACCCATATTATCCATTCAAATATGTCCCTAAGGGTCTGAGGACCGCTAGAGACATATGTCATCATTTAATGTGTCAAAGAGGGTCTAGGTCACCCTATGACCCCCTTTGACCCATATGAATGATTTGAATATGTCCCTAGGGGTCATAGGACCCCTAGAGACATATGTCATCATTTAATGGGTCAAAGGAGGTCATAGGTCACCCTGTGACCCTTTTTGACCCATATTATCCATTCGAATATGTCCCTAGGGGTCCTACGACCCCTAGAGACATATGTCATCGTTTAATGGGTCAAAGGGGGTCATAGGTCACCCTGTGACCCCATTTGACCCATATTACCCATTCGAATATGTCCCTAGGGGTCCTAGAACCCCTAGGGACATATGTCATCATTTAATGGGTCAAAGCGGGTCATAGGTCACCCTATGACCCCCTTTGACCCATATTACCCATTCGAATATGTCCCTAAGGGTCCAAGGACCCCTAGAGAAATGTCATCATTTAATAGGTCAAAGAGGGTCATAGGTCACCCTATGACCCCCTTTGACCCATATGAATGATTTAAATATGTCCCTAGGGGTGCTAGGACCCCTATAGACATATGTCATCGTTTAATAGGTCAAACGGGGTCATAGGTCACCCTATGACCCCCTTTGACCCATATGAACGATTTGAATATGTCCCTAGGGGTCCTAGGACCCCTAGAGACATATGTCATCATTTATTGGGTCAAAGGAGGTCACAGGTCACCTATGACCAGCTTTGACCCATATGAATGATTCAAATATGTCCCTAAGGGTTCTAGGACCCTTAAAGATATATGTCATCGTTTAATGGGTTAGAGGGGCTCATGGGTCACCTATGACCCCCTTTGACCCATATGAATGATTTGAATATGTCTCTAGGGGTCCTAAGACCCCTATAGACATATGTCATCGTTTAATAGGTCAAAGGGGGTCATAGGTCAACTTATGACCCCCTTTGACCCATATGACCCATTCAAATTTGTCCCTAGGGGTCCTAAGACCCCTAGGGACATATGTCATCATTTAATGGGTCCCCCTTTCACCCATATTATCTATTTGAATTTGTCCTTAGGGGTCTTAGGATCCGTAGGGTCATATGTCATCATTTAATGGGTCAAAAGGGGTCATAGGCTGACCTATGACCCCCTTTGACCCATATGAACAATTAGAATATGTCCTTAGGGGTCCTAGGACCCCTAGAGAGATATGTCATCCTTTAATGGGTCAAAGGGGGTCAAAGGTCACCCTATGGCCCCCTTTGACCCATATGAACTATTCGAATATGTCCTTAGGGGTCCTAGGACTCCTAGGGACATATGTTGTCATTTAATGGGTTAAAGGGGGTCATAAGGTTTGACCCATATTACCCATTTGAATATGTCCCTAGGGGTTCTAAGACCCCTGGAGACATATGTCATTGTTTAATGGGTCAAAAAGGGTGATAAGTCACCCTATGACCCCCTTTGATCCATATTACCTATTCGAATATGTCCCTAGGGGTTCTACAACCCCTAGGGACATCTGTCGTCATTTAATGGGTCAAAGGGACCTATGACCCCCTTTGACTCATATATATTAATAATATATATATATATATTAATAACTTACATATTAATATAATAATATATAATACATGTTATATTTAATGAAAATATTACATTATTATATATATATATTAATAACATACATATTAATATAATAATATATAATAAGTATTATATATATATATATATATATATATATATATATATATATATATATATATATATATATATATATATATATATATATATATATAAATTACGTTATTATATTTAGTAAAAATAATAATAATATAAATTATATTTATAGATTGTAATAAGATTAACATAATATATTATTATATATTACTAGATTATATCTTATATCTTTAAATTACGTTATTATATATATAATATATTAAAATATGTCTTTACATAGTAATATAAGTGAAATAATTTATAAATCATAAGTTATAACATTTAAACCCAATTTTTCCTCCAAAATGGGTTTGGATTTGAAATTTTCCACCCGAAGCATATCGAATATCCGAATAGGCTTGATATTTACGAAGCCTACTCGGTCAACCCAAAAGACGTGTTTGAAGAGGGTTTTAGTGATACTCAGACTTCGGGTAGCCGTCTGACAATGTTATTTTGATCAAAATTGAATGAAACAAAAAGAGTTTTTTAATATCGCTCTCTAGATTCCATCAATATAATTTTTGTCAAATTCTGAAGTCGATAAGTATTTATTAGTTAATTATTAATAAAGATTATTGTAAAGTGTTAATTGACATACTGATTGAAAAATAGCTATAACTTTCAAATGGTATAACATTTTTTAAATCTAAAAGTTGCGTCACATTCTATACTTCGCCTAGTATAAGAAAAAAAGTAAAAATAAAAATTTGGTAAAATTTTCTATTAGTTAGGGTGGTTAGACACAGAACTTCTTTTTTTCGAAAACATTTTGGTAGAAAATTCATATTTAATTATTTATTTGGAATAAAAATATCAAAAAATATGCATCACATCCGGGCATGAGTCTACTTTTCATATCTATAATTATATTTTAAAAATATTATGATTTGAGATTAAGGTGGTCAGACATACACCTACTTTTTATTTTTGCCTTGAAATTTTCTTAGTACTGCATTAAAATTAAACTTTTGACCAATTAATTATTTTTTTCTCCTGATAAGGCCTAGTAGTTTAGAAACTATATTCAATTTCTTACGGATTATTTTTTTACAACTTTTTGATATAAAATCCATAACCACTTCAAAATTAAGTGTCAAGTTGACATAAACCTGATTTGCTGATTTTTCACTGCCACTTAAGGCCATAGTTTGATACACCATGATCCTGCACGTACTCATATTATGTGGTCAAATAGGACAAAAGGGATAAAAGGTACCCTAATACACCTTTTGACCTATTAAAACCATTATATGTGTGCTAAGGGAACCTTGCAGCCCTTAAGACACACATTATGAAACTGAATGGGTCATATAGCACCTTATGATCCATTTTAAACCTTTTGATCATGTTATTTGTGCTATGACATCTTCACACCCCTTAAGACACATATTATGTGATTGAATGGGTCAAAAGGGGTCATCAAAAACATGGCAATCCCTTTTGACCCATATGTGTTAACAAATCCTCAGACCACTTAAGAGACACATCATCTAATCTAATGGGTCAAAATTGATCATAGGATACCTTCTGACACCTTTTGACCCATTCAAACCATTATATATGTGTTAATGAGTCTATGTACCCCTTAAGACATACACCAGTCTTTTGAATTGGTGAAAGGGGGTTATAGGGTACCCTATGATCCCTTTTGACTTATTCAAATCATTATACCTATGCTAATGGGTTCTTAGACACTTTAAGATACATATTATTCTCTCAAGTTGGTCAAAAAGGATCATAGGGCACCCTGTGACCTATTTTCACCCATTACATCCATTATATGTGTATTAAGGGGTTTGAGAACTCCTTAAGATACATATTATGTGATCAAATGGGTCCAAAGAGGTGTTAGTGTACCCTAAGACACCTTTTGACCCATTCAATCACATTATATGTGTTAAGGGGTACTTAGATCCCATAAGACACATATTATGTGATCCAATAGGTCAAAAGGGGTCCAAGAATGTCATATGTTTCTTTTGACCAAATGAAACCATTATATGTGTGCTAAGGGGTCTTCAAACCCCTTAAGACATATATTATGTGATTGATTGTGTCAAAAGGAGTCATATGGTACCCTAAGACCCCTTTTGACCCAATCAAACCATTTTATTTGTCCTAAGACATCATCATTCACCTCAAGAAAACATTATCCAATAAAGTGGGTTAAGAGGGTATATATGCTTCCTTATGACCCTTTTGTTGGAATTCTTTAGAATAACTGAGAGTGGGGGTGAATCAATTATCCAAGGTCTAGATGTACAAATAAAAAGTTTCACAACTTAGTGATGTTAGTGTAGTTTTTTATTTTTCCTATTTTGCTAGGTTTTTCCTAGACTTTTAATAATCTCACTTAGGTTAATAAAGCATGTCTTATTAGGTGAATGGTTGTGAGGTGTCACCTTCCTACATGTGAGCATCCATTAGCTATTTTGGGAAACTATTTTGCTATCTTTAGTTTGATAGATGGTTTCTCCTCATTGGTTAGTGTTGCCACCTCCTCCCTCTTCCTAACCTATATAAGCATGCTACCTAGTGTTAGAGTAAGTCATTTATTACTCTAGTTGCTTTAGCTCTCTTAGGTGCATATAATTAATATTTTATATTAATTCTAATGCCCAAACCTAATTTTCTTTCCTTTAGGGTTTCGTTCACCTTAAAAGATTGAACTTTTTTATTTTGTTTTCATAACTTAGAATATATTTTTTGCTCTCACATTTTTGAGAACTTCTAAGCTCTGCTTTTTCCATTTTCTAGCTTCTCTTCATTGTAAGATATTTTCATGTAGGTGTTCTCGAAGATCTGTGAAGTTGGATTTCTCAACTTCTACATGGTATCAGAGCAGAGTTGCTACTTCCTCGTCAGAAGATTCTTGAAGCCATGATTCATAGTCAGAAACCCTAGCTTTTACGAAGTTTTTTTCTTCAAAAGGGTGAAGGGAAAATTTTTGGGGCACTTTGAGCTCAAATGGATGCCACCATTGGGTCTACAAGGCCATTTGCAGTCAAAATACACAAAAAACTTATTGTTTTTGGCCCTTGGGTGTCTGGGAAAAAATTTTAGCCCCCTAGGAGGTCGTACAGACGTGTTTTTCAAGAAAAAAATAATTTTTTTTTTAAAATAGATTTTTTGGGCACTCCGCCCACCAGCCACCCTGGTGCCACCATGTAGCCACTAGAGTGCCACCTATGCCTAGCCTGCGCTCTGCCGCAGTTAGCGTAGTGCCAGCGGCACTGTCAATGCCCTGCCACCACCAGCCGACCACCCAGACTCTGCCTCCACTAGAGGGTGCTACCAAATTCTCCTCTTGGGTGCCACCTCCACCAACAGTGCCACCATAGTTGTAGTCACTAGCTGACATCAGCATTCCATTAGCTGACATCAGAAATTGGACAGGTGACATCACTTCACAATAGATTTTTTTTGGTAATGATGACATCATTTTTTGGTAGGATGATGTCACTTATTGATTGCTGATGTCATTTTTTTGACTCTAGATTTTTTTTGGCGATATCCTGGTGATGGCCAAATGGGCATCAAATTTAAGCCCATCACTGTAATTTTCCATAGGGCTCTTTTTCTGGACTACTAGTTGGTTTTTTGCTCATAACTTGAGCATACAGACGTATTTTTACAATCCGAAAGAAGCACTAGAAAGATGACTCAGAGACAAAGATAATGGTGCTAGTTTCATTTGATTCTAATTTCATTTAGGCTTTCAAATTTGGCATTGAAGTAGAGGCTTCTATTTTCCTCTTCTCTACATCTGAATTCTAGGTTCTTTTCTCAGTTTTTGTGTTTTTTCATATTTGTTGCTTTGGTTTTCAGAGATATTTTTATTCATTGTAGGGGGAGCATTTTCTATTCTATAATTTTCTTTAGAATCAGACCCTTCTACTTTTGTCTTTTCTTTCTCTCAATGTTAGATCCTTCTATTATTCGGCTCACGTCGCACAACTATCACACATGGAAGACACAGATGACTAGGCTTCTCATGTCAAGGGGCTTATGGTCATACCTAGATGCAAACCAACCTACTCTACAGTGCCCTAATGAGGTTCTTCAGAAAAAAAATAAAATGGACGAAGCCATGGGACTGATTGCACTAAACATCTCTGATAGTCTACTATTTCACTTGGATGGTTTGACTACTCCACAAGCTTATTGACTCAAATTTAAGACTTTGTTTGGCCAAGTGAATGAGTTTTGAGCACTTCAACTTGATGTAGAGTTGACTTCTTTCACACCTAATAGATTTCCCACCATTGAGAACTTCTTGATGAAGTTCAAATCTCTGTGCACAGTTTTGTAGGGATGTGGTAGAAACAAAATAGATGATGAGTGTATTTTTTTGATACCCTCAAAGTTGCAAGGACAATATCAAATCTTTTCTTCCACTTTCTACTCCACTATGAATGCCTTGGGTAATAGACATCAGATGCCCTCTTTTAATATTTTCTGTGACAGGTTAACTCGTGAGCAATCCAAGCTCACTTAGATGGATTCACTTATGGGTTACCATCATAGGCATTACTTGCCAAGGATACACAGGAGCAGAAGCCAAAGAAGATATCTAATTCCTCTTCTCAACACTTTGCTGGTCCATCCTCTTCTTCTAAGAAGAAGGAGAAAAAGAAGATTGAGACTCCTTCCTGTTCCTATTGTCATAAAGGAGCTCATGATGAAGTACATTTTTTTTAGAAGAGATTTGATGGCTATGAGAAACAGATTGCAAATTTACAGGCTCTTCTTCAAAGAGCTCTATTTCATCCCCATCCTCTTCTACCTCTCGAGGGTCTGCCTTTCAGTCTTTATCCACCTGTTCAACATCTTCACCAGATTTTGGACAGGGTCATGCATTATGGGCTTCCCTTTCATCCCCTTCCTAGGTCCCTTGGATACTGGATTCAGGTGCTTCTCACCATATGGCATCTTCTCAAGGGTCTTCTCCTCTATTGAGGCTTCTTTGATTCCTTATATTCTCATGGGGAATAACACTACTCTACCAATCTGCAGGAAAGGTTTAGTTCACATTCAGGATGGCACATTCAATGATGTATTGTATGTTCCATCTCTCTCTACAAACCTTCTCTCAATGTATCAAATTACACACACTAGATCAGGGAAGTTAGTTGAGTTCACTGCAAATTTAGTCTACATTCAGGATAGTGCAATAGGAGGCCTTATTTCTATAAGGATAGTTGATCATACCACCCGTCTCTACACCATCTCGCACTTTGGTCCATCATCTCCATTATCAGAGCATACTTCTTCTCTTTTGTGAGAGCATCATGTGGTACAGTCAGGACACGTGAACCTTTGTATTATTCCTGAGTTCACCACACCTCATTTCGTTGAAGTCTTTTCTTCTTCAACTCTGCCAGACCCTCCAGCTCCACTCATCAAGCCTTCCAGAGCACTTGTTGCAGATTCTATAGAGGATGGTCATCTCCTCTTTCATGATAGTGTTAGCACACCTGCATTGGGGATTCCTTTTCAGGATCCTAATGTCTACTCTTTTGAGCATCGGTTAGGCCTTCCTGTCATTTAGTGGTTTCCTTGTTTTATGCCCTTGTTTTTTCCACATTGGAGTTCCATTGGTTTGTTCATTTCTATAGGGGCTTCATCATTCTGGGGGGGTTTTGATGTCTCATCTCTCTCTCATGGGGGGGGGGGGGGGTTGTTTATGGTTTTGAGAGAGTCTCTTAAGCCATTTTATTTTTGTTGTTTTTTCATCTCTTTTTGGAGAGGGGTTTTTCCCATTGGGTTTTCTCCTTTGTCTCCAATTTACAAAGATTTTCTTGTATTGGGTACCTAATTAGGCCTTGTTGCCAGGACCCATTTTCCTACTTTCATAGCTTTACTAGCTTAGCTTCCTCCTAAGCGTCACTTAAGGGGGGGTGTTAGAGTAAGTCATTTATTACTCTAGTTACTTTAGCTCTCTTAGGTGCATATACTTAATATTTTATATTAATTATAATGTGCAAACCTAGTTTTCTTTCCTTTAGAGTTTCATTCACCTTAAAAGGTTGAACATTTGTATTTTTTTTTCATAACTTAGAATACATTTTTTGCTCTCAAATTTTTGAGAACTTCTAAGCTCTACTTTTTTTTTTTTCTGATTTCTCTTCATTGCAAGATATTTGCATGCAGGTGTTCTTGAGGATCTATGAAGTTTGATTTCTCAACTTCTACACTTGGCTTGTATTTGCATCTCTTGTTTTGGCATCCTCTTAATGCTATTTTTCTTCTAGCATTTTCATTTCTCTCTTGGAGACTAACTCTATGTTGCTATTTTGATTTTGTATCATTTGCATTCATAGTTTAGATATTTATTCTTTGCACTAGTTTTCTGGGTTATTAATCATTTTAGATTCTAACATGGTATCAAAGCTTTTCTATGTGCAAGAGCAAATTTTAGTTTCCTTATTTGAGGGATTCAGGGGGGGGCTAATAAATCTTATTGTAAATTTTTGAAAAACCCAATATGTTCTTCTCTCGCATCTTCGAATGACCTTGAGAATTAGAAAAGTTTGACAAAAACATTTTTAATCTCTAAGTGATTGTAGCATTTCTAGTTGTTTCAATGCATCTAGTAGGCTTGAAAAAGTCAGATTTGGCTTTCATTTCACCGAGATCAGAGATTGTCATACAAGTTGCAAAATTGAGGTTTCAATCTCAAATCTAACAACCAACTTGTATATTTGGTGTTTTCAATCAATATTGAAAGTTTTGGCATGCCATTTATTGACTTAGGTATCTGATTCAATCTTTTCATGATGTCTTTTGGTTGCTAGGGCTATTTTTTAGTTGTTGGGGCCATTTTTTGTTGTTAAAGGCATCAAATTTACACTATAGCTACATCTTTTGTACATCATCAAGAGATGCTTTCTGGTTTTTGTTCGCAGCCCCGAAAAAATATTTAGGTATCTTTTAGATTTTGCATGCAATCTATATATTTTGTAGGATTGAGCGCAAAAAGCTACAGTTGTACCCCTTTTTGTTGGCAGTCGCAAATTTGGACATAGTTTTCAAATGTCTTGTTCTTGCTCATACAGATTCTGATTTTGATGATTCTTATTATGACCTTGGCTATTTTTTTGTGCTCTATCCACTAGTGAAGTTGTTTTTTGATTTTCATGCATAAATTTTTCGAAAATTGCAGATTCTTGGTTGTAACTGTGCATAGTTCTCATTTTGGAAACTTCAGAGGATCATAACTTTCTCATATGACCTCGTATCGAGGCAATTCTTTTTTTGAAAGTGCATGATTTTTTGAGTAGATCATAGTGGTGCTATTTTTTTCTTGATTATTGTGTCTAAGTTTTGCTTTCAGCATATGCTTCTCATGAGGGTTTGTAATGCTTTGAAATTAAGACCATTAAGTATTTCTTTCTAGTGGTAGTTGTAAACACACTAAAATAAAGTGCCAAATCATATTTCTTTTGGGGGGGGTTCTTTGGTTGAGTAAAAATGGGGGGGGGGGGGGGGGAGGGGGGCGGCATTGTTGTGGCTGGGTTCTCTTCTTTTTAGCATTTCTTCATCATGGATCAAACAAATATGCCCATCCTAACTCCATAAAATTACTTTGAGTGGAAATCACGCATGAAAATTCACTTAAGTAAAGCTGGATTAAATAGGATAACTATGGGACTTGAAACTGAACCTAATAAAGATGAAAATAAGCCTAAGTGGATTAACAAATGTGATGAGGCATATCAAACATTGTGTTTGTCTGTTTCTCCTGACTTGCTATTTCACATTGAGTCTTTGGATACACCAAGTGAAATATGGACAAAGCTAGAAACACTATTTGGCACACAAGATTTAATGAGGGGTCATATGTTGGAAAATAAATAAATTAGTTTAAGTCTAGGCAATTTCAACACAATCCAAGATTTCTTCACCAAATTGAAATCACTAACACTGTAGTTAAAACAATGTGAAATTGAAAAGAAAGATGAACAACTGATTCTTAGTATTCTCTCTGAGCTAAGTTCAGAATATTCTGTGTTTGTCTCTACCTTCTATGCTACTAAGGGTGTACTTGGTACTCAATTCACCATGCCATCTCTAGATGATTTTGCTATCAATCTCACTCGAGAACAGGACAAGCTAATCCAGATGGGCACTCTTAAGTCCTCTAAGTCACATGCCTTAGCTACCAACCAAGGTACAAAAGAACAAAAAGGACAAAGTAGTAACAATAATAGTAAGGATGAGAAACAAAATAATAGTGAGGAAAAGAAGGATCAAATACCAATTGCTTCAAAAACAACTATTGATACCTCATCCTCTAAGGGCGATAAGCCTAAGAAAGAAAAGGTTAAATGTGCCTATTGCAAAAGACCCAGTCATGATGAACATAAATGTTTGAAGAAACAAATTGATCACTTGACATACCTTCTTGAGAAGAATAATATTAGTGTTCATGAGTCTATCAAACAAAGTTCTAATGAAGAGTCTAACAAGTCAAAAGAAAACAACAAGGGGAAAGGAAAGGGCAAGGCTCTTGTTGCAGTTTCTTCCTCACCATCCACTTGGGTTCTTGATTTAGGTGCTTTTTGCCACATGGCTTCATCTAAGGAAGAACTTACATCCTTGGAGCCATGTACTATGCCTTCTATTTTGATGGGTGATGACACTCTTGTTGAGGTGTGTGGGAGAGGGTTTGTTGATGTGGGGGATGGCACATTCCATGATGTTCTTTGTGTACCCTCATTATCAACTAATTTCATATCAATATACCAGATCACTCACACAGGTTCAGGCAAGCAAGTTGAGTTTGCTCTTGATTTAGTGGAGATACGTGAGTTGAATAGTGATTTTGTAGTTGCAGTTGGGAGAGTAGACCATCAGTTATGACTCTATCTATTTTCTCACTTTGTTCTTGATCCTCCTTCATCTATTTTTCTCACTCACTCTAATGATGTGAGTAAATTATGGCATGAGTGGTTTGGCCATCTTAACTTTTTCTATTTGCATCAGCTCGACTAGTAGAGCATAGTCATAGGGTTTCCTTTGGTTCAATTCTCAGGAGGTCTTTTCCAAGGTTGCATTCTTGGTAAGAATCCTAAGGAAAAGTTTGACAAAAGTAAGGCATGGAGAACTTCACATATACTAGAGTTAGTTCACAGTGATTTGGCTGGTCCATTTCATCATCCTTCTTTCAGCAGGGCCAGATATGTCCTTACATTCATTAATGACCTTTTCTCGATATACATGGGTGTACTTTCTCAAATAGAAGTCAGAGGTATTTGATCATTTTAAAGACTTCAAAATTTTTATAGAAAAGCAATCTGGGAAAGCCATCAAGGTTTTGTGCATAGACAATGGTGGTGAGTATGCCAACCATTGGTTTGAAAGATTTTACACTTCAGAGGGGATTGATTTACAACATTTAGTTCCATACAATCTTCAGCAAAATGGTGTTGCAAAATGGAAGAATAGATCCTTGAAGGAAATGGAAAACTATATGATTCACTCTAGATCTCTTGCACCATAGTATTGGGCAGAAGCCATTAACTGTGCTTGTTATATCCAAAACTGTATTCCTCATTGAGCCTTGAATGGAGTTACTCCTTTTGAAGCTTGGAGCAGTTGGAAACCATCGGTTTAGCACTTTCAAGTTTTTGGCTCCCTTGCATGGGCCCAAATTCCTACAAAGAAATGTAAGGCCTTGGATCTGCAAAGAAAACCTTGCATATTTGTAGGTTATCTTGATGGTGTGAAGGGTTATCAGTTTCTCCACCCTTCTACAGATGAGTTATTCATTGAGAGGAGTATTCAGTCTGAGGAGGGATCTTTAAACTCACTTTCTATCACTTCTCCAACTCCTTCTAACTTGACATTAGAGTCACTTGGAATACATGATAGATCTTCTGATGAGTCAGATTCACTTGAATAGCCTTATGCCTCTACTTTTGATGTAGAAAGTGATTCAAAGAACTCAGCTCCTTCCTCTCCTAGTCATTATTCAGAGGTTAATGATTCCCCTCCACATTCTCCATCTTCCTATCCACTTTGGGCTAGACAGGCCTTGCAATTTGAAGGTGATTGGGTTGGGGATCCATCAGACACTAGGCAAAATTGTTCACAATTCTAGGATGCTCCACATGTCTTCATTGCTACTGCCTCAAATCCATAGTCCTTTCATGAGGCTTCTAGTATTCCTGAGTGGGATACAACTATGTAGGAAGAGTATAGTTCCTTGATGAAGAACCACACTTGGGATCTTGTCCCTCTTCCTAAAGGAAGAAAACTTGTTCAATGTAAGTGGATCTATCAGACAAAATTTACAATAGATGGGTCAGTTAACAAACATAAGGTTCGCTTGGTTGCTAAAGGGTTCTCCCAAGTTCCTAGGATTAACTGCTCTGAGACTTTTGTGCCTGTTGCCTGAATGAATTCCATTCAAATTGTTCTTGCCATCACTGTAGCTAATCATTGGGAAGTACATCAGATGGATGTGAAGAGTGCTTTTCTTCATAGTGACCTTCATGAGGAGATCTACATAGAGCAGCCATAGGGCTTCCTTCAAGATTCTTCACTTGTGTGCCATCTTCAAAAGTCTCTCTATGGTCTCAAACAGGCTCCTCGGGCCTGGTATGCCAAGATGGACACCTTCCTTCTATTAGTTGGGTTCACTCATTGTCATTCTGATCCTAATGTCTGCATTTTGCAATAGTGTGATTCAATTCTATTTTTGGTTTTGTATGTTGATAACTTGTTGATCACAGGAAGTTCTTCACCCACCATTAAGGTTGTCAAAGTGGCCCTTTAGGACAATTTTTTGATGACTGACTTAGGCTTGTTGCATTACTTTCTCAGGATTGAGATCTTTCAGTCTCCTTCTAGGATTACCATCACATAGTCCAAGTATGCTCTAGATTTACTCCTAAGGTTTCATATGGCTAACTGTAAGCTTGCTCTGACTCCCTTCCTTTCTAAAGTCAAAATTGAGGCTCAATGTTATTCTCCACTTGTTGATGGCACTTTGTAACACCAACTTATTTGGAATCTCATTTATTTAACTCATACAAGACCTGACATCTCCTATGCTATAGGCATGGTCTCTCAATTCATGCAGGCACCCCATGAGCTACACTAGAAAGCAGCCAAGTGGATCCTTCACTACATTTAGGGTTCTCATAGTTGTGGGATTCACTACACAGTAGGTATTGAGCTTGATTTAATGGGCTACACAGATTCAGATTGGGCCTGTGATTCTGAGGATTGCAAGTCTACTTTAGGGTATAGCTTCTCACTTGGGTCTGGTCCTGTTTGTTGGTCGAGAAAAAAGAAGTTTTCTATTGCTCTATCTTCTACTAAGGTTGAGTATCAAGGGGCTGTAAATGCCACCACTAAGGCCATTTGGCTTCAACATCTTCTCACTGAGTTTGGTATCTAGATTAGATGGTCATCAGTCATATTTTGTGACAGTCAGAGTGCCCTTCAGATCTCACAGAATCCAGCTCATCATCAACAGACCAAACACATAGAGGTCCACATGCACTACATCTAGGAGCTCATCCATCATCATGCCATTGACCTTCACTATTGTTCGAATTATGAGAAAGTTGCTGATATCTTCACCAAACCCTTCATTAAGAGTAAGTTCCTTCATTTGCAAGCTTTGTTGGGGGTGCAGGATGCTTCATCTTTTGGGGGGGCTTCTTCCTATCACTCAGAGTCTTGAATTTTTTTAGGGGGGTCTCTTTTCTCTTTCTTTTGGAAAATCTTATGTACATGGTTACCTCATCAGGCTTGACTAGCCAAGACCCATTTCTACATCCACCTAAGCTTTTCTTATGAGGGGGTGTTAGTGTAGTTTTTTATTTTTCCTATTTTGCTAGGTTTTTCCTGCACTTTTAATAATCTCACTTAGGTTAATAAAGCATGTCTTATTAGGTGAATGGTTGTGAGGTGTCACCTTCCTACATGTGAGCATCCATTAGCTATCTTGGGAAGATACTTTGCTATCTTTAGTCTAATAGATAGTTTCGCCTCATTGGTTGGTGTTGCCACCTCCTCCCTCTTCCTAGCCTATATAAGCATGATACCTGGCTTGTATTTGCATCTCTTATTTTTGCATCCTCTTAATGCTATTTTGCTTCTAGCATTTGCATTTCTCTCTTCAAGACTAACTCTATGTTGCTATTTTTATTTTGTATCATTTGCATTCATAGTTTAGATATTTATTTTTTGGACTAGTTTTTTGGGTTATTAATCTTTTCAGATTCTAACAAGTGAACCCATATCCTTGAAACATATTCATTATGCATGCATCCATATTAGATCATACAACTTTAAAACTTGTAGGCTACTATTAAATCTGTTGGCTCCTAATTTAATAGTTTTACAAACAACCAAGAAACTAGAAAAATGCATCTAAGGCTAGCAAATTCCTATGATGAATGCACCTGACTATAGTCTTGGGCCAACTTTAAGGCTTGACCCTTCTTCACTTCAGGCTCTGCAAGACCTAGGCGGGTTAACCTTGAGGTTCTGAGATATGGTACCAGTGCATTTAAAACATAAATATGAACCTATTTACTACATATAAAAACCCTTATATCTCCTAATAACTCATGAAATGACATAGATCTATAGAAGCTAAATGCAAATATATGAATCTCATAAGTTGAGTGAGGGTTAATTCTTTTCATCCCACTACAAAACATGAAATACTAAATTTATTTTGAATAAAAGATTTTGTGCAAATGACATTCATATCAGCTTGCATCTAATTTAGTGATCATTGCCTTATCCATTGAAACATAGAGTCATTACCAGCAGGATGACCTAACTTGTTTGCATTACAATCAAGTTTATCAACTAAAATCCAAAAATCCCATTCTTATGTAATACCCCCATCATACACCCAAAAACCCTATTAGAACATTGAAGCATTTAATTAACTCCTTGATTCAAAAGAAATAATAGATCTGGCATACAACTCATCCAAGTTGCCTTAAATCAAATGAACCTTATCCATTTGATCTCAAAGTTAATAGCACATGAAGAATTAGGAGACAGAATTAGAGAACTTAGATAATTCATGTAAATCTCCTTTTGTATTTATCCTTGGAAAGACCAAATACACAAACTGGCAACACAAAATGAAGCTCAACATATGTCACATAATCTAGCATCCATTATCATATCTCAAAAACAATGCATGGAAATGAAATGCAAATCTGCACAGGTGTGGGTGTGTGGTCTTCACAACTAGAGCTCAGCTCAATAAACAAGAAGCAAAACCAATCACATCCATGGTTTCACAGTAGAACACTAGAACCCTACTGGTATTACCCAAAGAAAACTGCCAACCTCTACAATGAAAGAAAGATAGAAAGATATAGAAGAAGATGAATTCTTAGATCTGATCTATGCCTGACATGTGTCCACTTGGAATTCAATCTTCTGTAACTGAATAACCTCTCTCTTTCTTCTCCCATTTTGATCCGATTTGTTTTCATCATTACATGTAACTAATTTGAAAATATCTCTATTCAATGATGAAAACTATTGAGTTATCAAAATATCTGATAACTTCGTGAAAATGTTGGTGAATTCATGATTCAACTGACTTGAAAATGGTTACATTTGACCCCAAACTGCATTTTCACCACCTCTTAACCACATTTAGGTTATTGCCATGTCAAAAAATAGTTCTGAACTTCCTCACCTGAATATAATTACAAATTGGAAACCTAATAGAAAACCTCTCATAGCTCGAATAGGATGCTTCTTGTGCAAAAACTAACTACATAACCAAAAAATTCAGATTCTCCCAATTTTGGCGATATATAAGATTGCATATTTAGTCTCTTAGAAACACCCAGGAAGTTAGTTTGAAAATCACCCCTTTGGTAGAAGACTTGGGCATGCAACTAAATTTTAAATTTTAAATTTTCAAAAATTGTAAATTTTCTAAAGTCTGAACTTTAGCTTAAACCCATTTTGAATTTAAATGTCTGTGACATGTGTATCTTTTTAAAAAATATTTTAAATAAAAATTTAAAATATTTTATTTGTTCCTTCACCTCCAAATTTGGGGTCGACTCTCCTTTGACCAGCTGACATGTGTCGACCTCTAATTGGTCGACCCCTACCTTTAGTGCCATATGCAATCTCTTGATTTGCTAACCCTACCATCGAGCACCATGTCACCATGCATGGGACCCTTTGACACATGGAATTTCCTCACAATTCCACATTTTCTAACTAGTGAGCATTTTTGGAAAGCAGGCTTGCATCAACCGTCAGATCGTGACACGTGTCACGATCTGAGCATTTTACTCTCAAACCTGCCCTTGATCACCACATCACCATCTTTGGGACCTGCTGCCACATGGAAACACCCTGCATTCCCATAATATTTATCTCTTGAGCACTTTGGAAATGTGGGCGTGCACCAGCCCTCAGATTTGGATACGTGGCGAGATCACGCACCATCTCTGACACATTAGCGCACTTGCATTTTGGTTCAAAATTTCACTTAGGCCACCTGCCAGCTGACGTCATTGGTAGGACCCCTGTGCATGCAAAAACCTATTCAAAAATCATCTTTTTTTAGACATTAGTCATACTATAAGGAATAGCATTTAAACAAATAAAAATGTCTCCCTGTAAGCAATGTGGGATGTTGCAAATCAATGCTTCCAGTTTGCATTCTCCTTTTAAAAAAAAATATGATCTGTTATTGAAAACTTGCGTGGGATCAGCTCCAATGTTTGGCATGGGTTCTTGTATTATGAGCAGGTTGCTCTCTATATATCGGTGGATTCCTCCATTTTTTACATAGGTCTTTGTCTTTGAATTTTCCTTGTGTACTTTTTTCTGCCTATCATGCACATGGAGTTCCCAATGGTGCCCTTCCAGCAACCTTTCTTCCCATACATGGATTGCACCACCTCCCCTGCTCCATTTTCTTAGGCATGAATCTCCCTAGATGTGGGTGTTTTACATTTTTTGACTAGCTGCCGCTTTGGATCTGCACATTATTATCAAGTCATGGGCTTGGACTTTGCTTTGTCTTCTTGTTTATGGATCTCATATCACTCAAATCCCCTACTAGTATGGTGTTTCTATGAGATATACTTTCTTGTTCCTTTTCTTGCTCACATGGTATGCCCCCTGTCCACATGTGGGCTTCCAAAACTACTTCAAAAATGTGGATATTTCAACTTTTGAAGTCATGGGTGTCCCAAAACATGGTCAAGAACTTTAGAAATAAAGACCCATGCATATGCATTAATTTCTATGCTGGTTGGAGCTTCTCTTTAACCTACAAGCTCATCCTATTCATGCAATGTAAATGCCCTATGAATGTGTTTTATGTCAGAGCCCCCTGCCAAAATGTTGACTGCCCCTTCCCAATACATGTCATCCCTTTCTTCAAGTGTGGAAATGGTTGTATGTTGTGGAGTAAGAAAGGCTTCTCAATGTTTTGAGTTGGGGATTCATAGAATGCTTTTGTACCCATCTTATGAGACAGATCTTGATTATGTTTAAAGGGGTAGTAAAAAATTGGTGTAGTAGTAAGTCAAGTACAGGCAAAAAAAAGGTGGCCTTTCAAATTTAATCCATACGTCTCTGTATTAGTAACATATGTCAAACTAACTAATAAGAAATGTTAATATTCATATTGAATCTATACCTTTCTATAATCCCTTAACAATCAAAAAATAAACCTTTCACTCTGCTTCATTGAAGATGCTCATGCTAAGTCCCCATCGTTCAATGGATTCCCATCACATTGTTAGTTCTGAAAGAAGAAAGAAAGACCTTTCTTTTGAGGAAAAACTACTAATCTAACATGATGGAGAGATAATGAAAACAATATCCAAATTCATAATAAAGAAAATAGGAATCCCTTGTGTTCAAGAATTGCAACCTGAGTGACTTCAATCCATACATAATTTCATCCATTTGATGTAATCAATCGGGCCCGAAAGTGGGTCTGACTAAAAAAAAAATTGTTTCTAGAAAATTGACATGCAAACTGATCCATTAATAATCTCAAATCAACTAAAATTAAATTCAAACAAAAATTCACCACTGAAACTTATTTTAAGTCACTTCCACATAACTATGAAATTTGTGTCAGGAGTTCTGTTGACTAGCCTTAAAAACTGATCCAAACACCTGATCGAGCTCTAAAATTTGGCACACTGAATCTCTACTCTGCATACTTGTACCACATTGAATCTTGTCTCATGAAAATTTTGTGGTCAAAATATATTCGTTGTCAAAGTTGACCTCTCATAACTTCCTGCAAGAAGACATGTCAGAAAACAATAAATTGGGACTGAAATTGGCTTTGAAAATAGGGCAAACTAAAACTTGGGGAAACGAAAACTAGGGCATTGGTTCTTTTTCATGAGGAGAGTATGGATCTATGATTTGGGCTCATGATGAATAACAGGACGCAAATGATGAGCAATCAAAGTGGGCTACTTGGATTTGCAGACTGGAAAGAATGCCAAAAAAATGATTTTTGCAAATGGAATTGACTTGGAAAAGTGTGTAGATGGATTCATCAAGACTTGTAAATTGGCACACTGAAAGAATTTTTGGGGTACAACATAGTGGTACAATCCATTCAATCTCACCTATCATGGATCTCAAGTTATGATGTCACAAACAGGGGTACCAAACAATCTACATTTATTAACACCAGTAAAATGTTATTAATTGTGTTTGGAATCGTGTTTGAAAACTGATCAGACAGATTCATCATAAGCTAAAACTTGAAACATAACAATTCTTTGAGATCTACAATGTAATGAAAAATTAATTTCAACATTTTTATCAACTGGATCAAAGCTACAACTTGTCAAACAAGGCTTCCCAGAATTATGAACAACTACACAAATGCATAGAATAGTAAACTACCAACTTTGAGGGATTTGAAACCTAGTCAAATGGATTTGAAATGACTCAAAATTTGAAACATAGGTTCTTAGGTGTGGAAGCTAAATACTCCCAAAGTGGCGGGTCATAGAACATTTTTGGGTGCGAGATATTCAGTTGCAAACATGGCCTCATGTCACTGTTTGACACTTAAAGTGAAAATGCAGTTTTGACAATTAATCAAAACGGGACTTTGCCAAATGATTCAGAATGTCAGTTTATCATCATGGAATAGGTAGATAGGCTGAATGGAAGGTGTTAGAAACATTAAACACCTCATGGGCCTCAAAGGTACAGCTGGGTACATGGGCATCAAAAAGAATTTATAGGGCTCAATTTTTTTCAAAAGTGCTCAAAATTTGGGCTACAATTTTGAGTGCCAATAGTGGTTCTTTCTAGGGATGCATGTCCCTTGCTGGCATGGCAAGATTTTAGATCTCTGGAAGAAGTAGAACACACACCTAAACTTCAAAAAATCTCATGAAAAACTTTATTGAAAATAGGGAAACTACACTACTATGTACAAATGATGACCCTAGGTCATCAAAAAGTTTTCAAAACTCCTTACCTCTGTCATACACCTGATCTTCATCACCATTCTCCTAAGGTAAACTTAAATTCTTATTTCCATTTTTTTTAGCCAACATATCAACACTTTCAATCATTTTGTTAGGCAAAACAAAACTACTATCATTACTTCCATAGTGCATATAAAAATCAAGCATGCTTTCTTCATCTTGTTCACTATGAAAAAATGAATCAGCATGATCATAACAACTGACATTAAACTGAAACTTATCACTATTGACTGAATGATGGATTCCTTCAATTGGAAACACAAAAGCTTGGTATTCTACTTCATTCAAAGAGTTACATGAATCAGATTGTAACTCACCTTGTGCCTTCGGATATGAAGAGTATGAAAAATCTGATTTCTCCTCACTTGCAACATTAGTACACCATAAATTAGATTGAACAAACACTACATTTTCTTCATATTCCAACAAATAATTAGATCCCAATTCATAAGAATAATCATGAAATTCCTTCTAACAATATGCTGATCCGTATCAAAAATTTTTGCAAATAGCTCACTAGGATAAACTAATTCATTACTATTTCTTTCCTTGTCATATGAGCAATCTGAATGTATCTTGGCCTCATGAAAATAAAAAGACAATGAACCAGCAATAGACCCTATCTCTATATTTTTATCCTCAACATAGAAGTCATCATGTGCATTGATGTACATATTACCATCACATACATTTCCCAAACTTGACAGAGCATATTCTAAAACTACATCTTCTTCAACATCAAATTTAGGGGAAATGACTTCACCATAAGGAATTGAAAAATGTGGCAAAGCACACGCATCCTTGGATAGATTAGCATACCTTTCAAAATTGTGAGCCAACAAATCAAAAATCTCATCAACACTTAACAAGACTTCATCCTTAGTTTCTTCTCCTTGGCTGTGATTATTATTCGGATGACTTGAAACATTTACAACAAAAAACTTATTAGTAATACATTGTGTAAAATCAGAATTTTGATCATACCATAGATCTTCTTCCTTTGACAACACTTCAACAACTGACATCTTAACACAATCACATTCATCACTAGAAGAAAAACTATTACTTCTGTTACACTTTCCATCTTCCTTATACTCATCATTATATAAAGATGAATCCATATTATGCATGTCATCACACTGCTGATTACTGTCCTCTGATTTATAAAATTGAGACTCTTCATATTCAGTATCACCTTCAATGGACTCATTACATTCACTATTATTAAATTCATTAGCATTCAAAGCACTTTCAATTTCCATGATAAAATCTTGGATTTCACACATCTTATCTAATCTTATCTTGGCTGGCCAATCAACTGAATGTGGCATAAAAAATTCTAAGAGTACCACTAGCCATGAAGACTCCTCAGGTCTAAAACACTCATCAAGATTCATAACTACTAATTTAAACTTCATGTAAATTTGGAATCTACTAAGACCCTTTATATCACCAATTATGTTTCTTAACATTAATATAGTCTTATCATGATTCTTTCTTTTCAATCTAGCAATATTTGCATGAACACTTTCAAGAGTCTACACATCATTTTCAAACCTAGACTCAGAATCCATCTTATAAACTATTAAAACTCCTATCTCTTTCTTCTAGTGCTGAAGTCACTAAATAGGGGCCCTAATGTTGATCTCATAGAAAGAACATAATCTAACAAGTGTTGCAATCTTCGAGATTTTGAAATCCTATACGCTCAAAAAAATTATCACAGGACTTGTACATATACGTCAACAAGCCTGTATTAAAACTACAACAACATTTTCTCTCTCTACCAGTTTTCATACTCAACCATATTCTTTTCAAAATCCAAATTGAAGAATACAAAAACTCATAAAACAAATTCTCCTATGTATAGTGTTGATTAGCAAATGGAGAATACACTTTTCACAATCAATTTTCATGAAATGAAAATACATGAGAATGAGAATACCTCAAGATCTAGATGGTTGAAAGTTCTCGGCCTACCATTTACAATAGTAGACCCAAAATCTTATCAAATCCTTACTGAACCTTTTCAATCAACACACGACAAATCTTGCAACCATTAAATGCCTCAACCTTTTAAATCTATTCTTCTCCTGCAACAACTAACCACAATTCATGTATAATATTGTACTATTATAGAGATTAACTTTGAGTCACCACTCACATTAAGTGAGACATGAATTGAATTAGATTTGAATAGAACTTACAAAATAATTTGAAACAATAGCAGATAGAAGAAACCTCTTCAAGTTTATCTTGAATTTGAAATCTCTAGACAAAGTTGAAATACAACTTCTTCAACACCACCAGATCCAAACTACACTTCTCCTTTCAAACAAATTTTAACAACAAATTCAGATCTGCCCAACAATGTGCTAAAAGCCCTCAACAAAATACACATACAATTAAATGCCACTAGTTGCAGAGATAGAGTTGCCACTCACAATTATGAGAAAAGATTTTGAAACACAAATTATTACTGATCTAATTTTGAATCAAACTCTCAACATGAAATAAACTTGTAGATCCTCAAACATTTTGAAAAGAGAACAAGATACTCTTCATTTTTAGATTCTAGACGCTGATTTTTACAACAACAACTCACAAACTTGAACTGATTGAAGGTATACTCATTTCTCAACACAAATTACAACCAATTCAAGAACTATTGTTGGAAGAGAATAAAGCATATTGTGGAACATGAAAATTTAGTAAGGAAATGGAACGAACACATCAACTTACTGCTGTACAAAACTTTCTCCATGTCATTCCTTCTATTGTGTTGAAATCTTTTAAATTCTCAAGGTTTGTCTATCATGAATCTCAACACAACTCCCCAGTAGAGTCGTCATTTTGTTGGTTGACTCGGATGGGAAAAACCCAATTGAAAATAGGACTGAAATATTCAACTTACACCAAAGACTCTTGTCCTTTCAACAGAATCACCATTTTGTTGCCTCCTGATTTAACAATTTTACAAACAACCAAGAAATTAGACAAATACATCTAAGGCTAGCAAATTCCTATGATGAATGCACCTGACTAGAGTCTTGGGCCAACTATAAGGCTTGACCCTTCTTCACTTCAGGCTTTGCAAGACCTAGGTGGGTTAACCTTGAGGTTTTGAGATATGGTACCAATGCATTTAAAACATAAGTCTGAACCTATTTACTGCAAATGAAAACCCTTATATCTCCTAATAATTCATGAAACAACATAGATCTACAACAACTAAATGCAAATCTACAAATCTCATAAATTGAGTGAGGGTTAATTCTTTTCAGCCCACTAAAAAACATGAAATACTAAATTTATTTTCAATAAAAGATTTTTTGCAAATGACATTTGTATAAGCTTGCATCTGATTTAGTGATCAGTACCTTGTCCATTGAAACATAGAGTCATTACCAATAGGATGACCTAACTTGTTTGCATTACAATCAAGTTTATCAACTGAAATCCTAAAATTCCATTCTTATGCAATATCCCCTTCATACACCTAGAAACCCTATTAGAACACTGAAGCATTTACTAAACTCCTTGAATCAAAAGCAACAATAGATCTGGCATACAACTCATCCAAGTTGTCTTAAATCAAATGAACCTTATCCATTTGATCTCAAAGTTAATAGCACATGAAGAATTAGGAGACAAAATTAGAGAACTCAGATAATTAATATAAATCCCCTTTTGTATTTATCCTTGGAAAGACCAAATACACAAACTAGCAATAGAAAATGAAGCTCAAGATATGTCACATAATCTAGCATCCATTATCATATCTCAAAAATAATGCATGAAAATAAAATGTAAATATGCACAGGTGCGGGTGTGTGGTCTTCACTGCTAGAGCTAAGCTCAATAGATAGGGATAAAAACCAATCATATCCATGGTTTCATAGTAGAACACTAGAACCTTGTTGGTATTACCCAGAGAAAATTACTAACCCCTACAATGAAAGAAAGATAGAAAGATATAGAAGAAGATGAATTCCCAGATTTGATCAATGCCTAACATTTGTCCACTTGGAATTCAATCTTCTGCAACTGAATAATCTCTCTCTTCCTTCTCCAATTTTGATCTAATTTTTTTTCATCATTACATTGTAATTGATTTGAAAATATCTCTATTCAATGATGAAAACTTTTGAGTTATCAAAATATTTGATAACTTCATGAAAATGCTAGTGAATTCCTGATTCAATTAACTTGAAAATGGTTACATTTGACCCCAACTACATTTTCACCACCTCTTAACCACATTTAGGTTATTGCCATGTCAAAAAATAGTTCTGAACTTCCTCACTTGAATATAGTTACAAATGTGAAACTTGATAGAAATCCTCTCATAGCTCAAATCAGCTACTTCCTGTGCAAAAACTAACTACATAATTGAAAAACTTAGATTCTCTTGATTCCAGTGATATATAACATTGCATATTTAGCCTCTTGAAAATGCCCAAGAAGTTAGTTTGAAAATCACCCCTTTGGTGGAAGACTCAAGCATGCAACTGAATTTCAAATTTTAAATTTTCAAAAATTTAAACTTTTCTAAAGTCTGAACTTTAGATTAAACCCATTTTGAATTTTAAATTTTGTGATGTGTGTATCTTTTTGAAAAATATTTTAAATAACAATTTAAAATATTTTATTTGTTCCTTCACCTCCAAATTCTGGGTTAACTCTCCTTTGACCGACTGACATGTGGCAGCCTCTGATTGGTTGACCCCTACCTTTAGCACCACATGTCATCCCTTGATTTTCTAACCCTACCATTGAGTGTCATGTCACCATGTGCGGGACCCACTAACATATGGTGCTTCCCCACAATTTTTCATTTTCTAACCAGTGAGCATCTTCAAAAAGTGGGCTTGCATCAACTGTCAAATTGTGACACGTGTCACGATCTAAGCACTTCCCTCTCAAACCTACTCCTGATTGCCACATCACCATCTGTGGGACCTATTGCTGTGTGGCAACACCCCACATTCCTAAATATTTATCTCGTAAGCACTTTGGAAATGCAGGTGTGTGCTAGCCCTCAAATCTAGATATGTGGTGAGATCTCGCACCATCTCTAACACATCAGTGCACTTGTTTTTTTGTTCAAAATTTGACTTAGGTGACTTTCCAGCTGACGTCATTGGTGGGACCCCTGCACTTGCAACAACCTTTTCAAAAAGCATCTTTATTTAGACATTAGTCATAGTGTAAGGAATAGTATTTAAACAAATAAAAATGTCTCCTCGCAAGCAATGTGGGATATTGTGAATCAATGCTTCCAGTTTGCATTCTCCTTTTTGAAAAAAATCTGCTCTGTTATTGAAAAATTGGGTGGGATTGGCTCCAATGTTTGGCATGGGTTCTTTTATTATGAGTGAGTTTCTCTCTATATATGGGTGGACTCCTCCATTTTTGTCCCAAGTCTTTGTCTTTGAAACTGCCCTGCGTGTGCTTCCTTTTGCCTATTGTGGATGTGGAGTTCCTAGTGGCGCCCTTCCAGCAACCTTTCTTCCCATACATGGATTGCACCACCTCCCCTACTACATTTTCTTAGGCGTGAGTCTCCCTGGATGTGGGTGTTTTGCATTTTTTGACTAGCTGTCACTTTGGATCTACACATTCCTACCAAATCATGGGCTTGGACTTTGCTTTGTCTTCCTATTTGTGGATCTCGTATCACTTAACACCCCTACTGGTATGGTGTTTCTATGAGATATTCTTTCTTGTTCCTTTTCTTGCTCAGGTGGTATGCCCCCTCTCCACATGTGGGCTTCTAAAACTACTTCAAAAATGTGGATATTTCAACTTTTGAAGCTGTGGGTGTCCCAAAACATGGTCAAGAACTTTAGAAATAAAAACCCTTGGATATGCATTAATTCCCATGTTGGGAGCTTCTCTTTAACCTGCGAGATCATCCTATTCATGCAATGTGAATGCCTTATGAATGCCTTTTGCGTCAGAGCCCCCTACCAAAATGGTGACTGCTCCTTCCCAATACATGTCATCCCTTTCTTCAAGTGTGGAGATGGCTATATGTTGTAGAGTAAGAAAGGCCGCTCAATTTGCTGAGTTGGGGATCCATAGAATTCTTTTGTACACATCTTGTGAGACACATCTTGATTATGTTTAAAGGGGTAGTCAAAAATTGGTGAAGTAGTAAATCAAGTACAGGCAAAAAAAAGGTGGCCTTTCAAATTTAATGCATAAGTCTCTGTATTAGTAACATATGTCAAACTAACTCATAAGAAATGTTAATATTCATATTGAATCTACACCTTTGTATAATCCCTTGCCAATCAAAAAGTAAACCTTTCACTCTGCTTCACTGAATATGCTCATGCTAAGTCCCCATCGTTCAATGGATTCCCATCACATTGCCAGTTTTGAAAGAAGAAAGAAAGACCTTTCTTTTGAGGAAAAACCACTAATCTGACATGACAAAGAGACAATGAAAATAATATCCACATTTATAATCACGAAAATAGGAATCCCTTGTGTTCAAAAATTGCAACCTGAGTGGCTTCAATTGACACATAATTTCATCCATCTGATGTAATCAGTCGGGCCCGAAAGTGGGTCCGACTAAAAAAAAATTCGTTTCCAGAAAACTAACATGCAGACTGATCCATTAATCATCTCAAATTCACTAAAATAAAATTCAAACACAAATTCACCACTAAAACTTATGTTAAATCACTTCCACATAACTGTGAAATTTGTGTTAGGAGGTCCATTGACTAGCCTTAAAAATTGATCCAAACACCTGACCGAGCTCTAAAATTTGGCACACTAAATCTCTGCTCTGCATACTTGTACCATGTCAAATCTCATCTCATGATGAAATTGGGGTCAAAATATATTTTCTGTCAAAGTTGACCTCTCAGAACTTCCTGCAAGAATACATGTCAGAAAATAATAAATTGGGATAAATTGGGTCTAGAATTGGCTTTGAAAACTGGGCAAACTGACACTAGGGGAAACGAAAACTAGGGTGTTGGTTCTCTTTTATGAGGAAGGTATGGATCTATGATTTGGGCTCATGACAAATAACAAGACATGACTGAAAAGAAATCAAAATTAGCTACTTGGATTTGCAGACTGGAAAGAATGTCAGAAAGGTGATTTTTGCAAATAGAATTGACCTAGAAAAGTGTGCAAATGGATTTGTCAAGACTTGCAAAAGGGTACAGTAAAAGAATTTTTGGTGTACAACACATTGGTAGAATCCCTTTGATCTCACCTATCATGGATCTCAAGTTATGATGTCATGAATAGGGGTACCAAAAAATCTACATTTGTTGACACCAGTAAAAAGTTATTAATTGCATTTGGAATCGCATTTGAAAACTAATCAAACAGATTCATTATAAGCTGAAACTTGAAACATAACAAGTCTCTAACCTCTACAATGTAACACAAAAGGAATTTCAAAATTTTGGTCAACTAGGTCAAAGCTACAACTCATCAAATAGGGCTTCCCAGAATTATGAACAACTACACAAATGCATAGAACAGTGAACTACCAACTTTGAGGGATTTGAAACCTAGACAAATGGATTCAAAATGACTCAAAATATGAAACATAGGTTCTTAGGTGTGGAAACTAAATACTCCCAAAGTGGCAGGTCATAAAAAATTTCTAGGTGCAAGATATTCTGTTGCAAACATGGCCACATGTCATTGTTTGACACTTAGGTGAAAATGCAGATTGTACAATTAGTCAAAACGGGACTTCACCAAATGATTCAGAATGTCAATTTATCATCATGGAACAAGTGGATGGGTTGAATGGAATCTTTTAGAAATGTTAAACACCTCATGGGCCTCAAAGGTACAACTGGGTACATGGGCATCAAAAAGAATTTATAGGGCTCAAATTTTCTCAAATTTTCTCAAAATTTGGGCTACAATTTCAAGCACCAACAAAATCAACTTTGTAGAAATATAAGTATGAAACATAACAAATTCAATAACACATTTGACACAATTATTTATGTGGAAACCAAATTTGGGAAAAACCACCAGTAACGTGCTACTAATTCTCACTCTTCTGAAGTGATGACCTATGAAAGGCCAACCCTATTAAAGGTTACAATGCACACTATTAAATGTGACCCAATGAAAGGATTTCAATCACCCTATTAGGATTGAGAATTGTTAGAGGACTTTTGATCATTCACTTGGAATGTCACCCAATTAAAGGATTTACAAATGACTATTAGGTCAACCTTAATCCAAAGGATTTACCTAAACTGATACAATTATTAGAGAGTAGTAGCAAGGCTTGATTTGATAACAAAATACAACTCACTTTGTAGATTATAGATCTTTGTTCAGTCCTCCATTTTTCTTGGTTTCATTCACATTTATCTCTAATATCTTATTCACCCTTCAAGCATTCATCCTCTTAAGTCTTCTTACTTTGCATGTCAATGCATACTATATAGTTTGGTCATCATATGAAGCAATAACCCTAGACTCCTTGTCTTTTAGGTTCTCCTTTCTACCAAATGTTTTTTCATTCCCTATATTCCCTTATGAGGAGGATTTAGATCTTTTTTAATCCATGATCCTTCATTGTCTATTTTAGGGTTAGGTATGATTAGGTAGGAATCAATGAATCTACACTCCTTTTCATTTTAGTCCCTATAGAAACTCCCTTTGGAATTCACTTTGAGTTCATCTCAAAATGGTTTACCATGAATTTTGTGCCACCAACTAATCATAACTAAATTCCACATGCTTCACAAATTCAAGAAAATAAAATAGTCAGCTCAGATTTGTCAAATCTTTGATTTAACATGAATAATGGCACTCGGCATCAAAATGTTGTCACTCAGTTTCCATATTGTTCTTCCACTCATCATCCACTAGATAACTCGACATCTTCTAAAGTTTATTGGTGCTCGACATTAACTAAACTTTACTCAGCTTACACTATATCACTCATCATACACTAAAAGTTGACTTTTCCCCACTCCAACTAATTTTATACTTGGCTTGCACTAACTTTTCTCTGCACTTACTATCCACTCAATTAAGCTTTATTGACTCAATTATTATTTCTTGTTCTTCTGGACATAGTCAATGTATCCAATCTTTGCAACCTTAAGTAGATATTCAATGCACTATAATATCACTATCTTAACTAATCTTTATACTTATTTTATTTATCATAACTCAACCTTTCCTCTAGGTGCTCTTGTTATCTCATTTGATCAAATCCTCTTCTTCAATGAAACAAATGATAGTACTCAAATCATATAAGAAATTGTCTTACCAATGAATACTTGTTTGACATTAGTGACAAAACAATGACTAAAACACACTTGCATAATTGTATCAATCTATTTTCAACAATCTCCCTCTTTGGCATTGATGGCAAACCATACCAACAATAATACCAAAAAGAAAATAATTCCTTGTATTGAATCTCTCCCTCTATTATCAACTTTTTTATAGGTTACAAAACTCTATTTCGATCAAGAAAAAAATTTCCTCTTCCTTATGTCTCCCTTCGTTAGTCATTATTCTTTCTGTCTATCCTTATATCTATTCTTATATCTCCCTCAATACTTTTCTCCCTCTTACTAGGTAGATACTCCCAATGAATATAAGCAATTGCATTACCAATGAATACATGTTTGACATTAGTAACAAAACAATGACTAAAACACACATGCATACTTGTATTAATATGTTTTCAACAATCTCCTTCTTTGGCATTGATGGCAAACCATACCAAAAATAATAACAAAAATAAAATAATTCCTTCTATTGAATCTCTTCCTCTATCATTAGCTTCTATATAGGTTACAAAACTTTGTTCTGATAAAAAAAAACACTTACTCTTCCTTATGTCTCCCTTCATTAGTCATCATTCTCTATATTTTTCCTTGTATGTCCCTCATTACTTTTCTCCCTCTTACTAGGTAGATACTCCCTCTGAGTAGATATTTCCCTCTTTAACTTCTTCTTTACTTAGTTAAATCTCCCTCTTTGACAACAATGTCAAAGATGTGTCATCTTAATATGTAGATATAATTGTTTTGCAATTACTCCCTCTCTCACCTAGCTTATGACGGATTTGTTGTTTTGGATCTTTGATTACTTTAGGTAGCTCCTAAAGTAAGATCCACTACATCAACTTGTAAGATATAACATTTAGCTCCAGTTGATGTAGGGCACTTCTCATGTTTCTCAATTAGCTTTGGATAGGGGTATTACCCCTATTGTACCTCTTAGATACTCATGAGCATCCTCAAGTAATGCTTTTGTAAAGATTTCAACAATTTTCTCTTTGTTATTGACATATTCCATCTTCACCTGTTTGTCTTGAACTAACTCTCTTTAGTAATGATACTTGATTGCAATGTGCTTAGTGTTTGTATACATTACAAGGTTCTTTGATATATTGATAGAACTTTTATTATCACAATAAAGTATCATAGGTTCAAAGATTTCCTCCTTCACACTTATGAGTAGCTATTTGATCCATACAATGTTTGTACAATTTACTGTAACAACAACATACTCTACATTAATAGTAGATTGAGATATACATTTTTTCTGATTGTTGGTCCAAGTAACCAACCTCTTTCCTAAGAAAAATTCTCCTCCACTAGTGCTCTTTTTGTCATCAATATTTCAAGCCCAATCAACATCAGTATAGGCTCTCAATTCAAAATTCTCATTTTTCTTGTAGTATAGACCATAATCCTCTATTCCTTTCAGATAGCTCATCATCCTCTTAACAACCATGAAATGATTCTCCCTAGGATTAGCAGAGAATCTTGCAAATATCTCAACAAATAATGTAATATTAGGTATGTTATGCACTACATATTGCAATATACCAATCATAGACCTATACAATGTTGGATTCACCTCAACTAAATCATCATTCTTTGACAATTTATGTCCTATCACCATAGGTGTATTTACTAGCTTGAATTCTTGCAATCCAAAATTTTTCAATATCTCTTTTAGATATTTAGAAATTTCAAATTATTTCTTCATTTCATTGAAAAAGCTTTACATAAGGCATCTTGACCTCCAAATATGATATCATCAACACAAATTTGAGATAGTAAAATACTTTTGCCTTGTTTTTTCTTTAAGTACAAATTGTTGTTACCATCAATCCTTTCATATCCATTTTTCACAAGATAATTATGAAGCCTCTCATACCATGCTCTTGTTTCTTGATTCAATCCATATAAAGCTTTATGTAGTCTACATACCATGTTCTTGTTTTTAGCATCAACAAAACCTTTTGGTTGTTCTATGTAAACCTCTTCTTCTAGTATTCCATTCAGGGATGTAGACTTGGCATCCATTTGATAAACTTTGAAACCTTTGTGTACAAAGTAAGCAAGCAATGTTCTTACTCCTTCTAATCTTGCAACAAGGGAAAATGTTTCACCATAGCCTATCCCTTCTTCTTATGCAATCCCTTGTAAAGTAATCTTGCTTTGTTCCTTGTAAATTCACCATTTTCATCTAGCTTATTTCTAAAAACCCACTTGGTGCCAATCAAATTTTTGTCTTCAAGTCTAGGAAGTAGAGCCCATGTCTTGTTCTTCTCAATCTGGTCAATTTCTTCTTTCATGGCTTTACTCTAGTCCTCATTCTTTAATGCATCTTTCACTATCTTTGGTTTGCTCATGCTAGGAAAACATGTATCACTTCTCAATTTTTTTCTTGTCATAGGTTTAGCATTTTTGTCTACAATAATTTGTTTTATAAGATGATGCCTCTTGACATACTTTGAAAATCTTGGTGTGGTTTTACTTTCTTCATTCTGTCTATCAACTTCTGAGTCACTATGTACTTCTCTTTTAAGTAGTTCAACATCTCTTTCATGTACACTAATCTTAGAATTAGAATGTGCATCAACTTCATTCTATAACTAGGCAGTTGATTGTAGCTTGGTTCTTAAATGCAACTTGGTATTCATAGAATTTGGCTTGACAATTACTAAAACTTGTTATTGATTTGCAATTTGATTTACAACATCTTCATCAGTAGGCATAGCTTCATAGAAGTATACAAAAGATTTTTATTTCTCTAGCTCTTTCATAGGTTCAACTTCATGTACCTCTATATATTCATCAAATTTCACATTTGCACTTTTCACAATTTTGTTAGTGTTAGTATTTAAACACTTATAAGCTTTACTTCTCATGGAATAGCCAAGGAATATACCTTCTTCGCATTTTTCATCAAATTTTCCATTTCTATTATCCTTGAGTATGTAACATTTTCTTCCAAATACCTTAAAATATTTGACATTGGGTGAGTATCCATACCATAGTTCAAAAAGTGTTGAATGAGTATCTTTCTTGACTTGCACATGGTTCAAGGTATAGATAGTTGTACTTACAACCTCTCTCTAGTATTTCAAAGCAACATTCTTCTCCATCATGAGTGTCTTAACATAGTCCATTATAGACCTGTTTCTCCTTTCAATGATTCCATTTTATGGAGAGGTCCTAGGTGCAAATTTTTTTCTTTTGATTCCTCTGTCATTACAAAACATCTCAAACTAATTTGATATGATTTCCCCTCTATTTGATCTCAAATATTTCAAACTTTTGCATGTTTTAATTTCAACTCTTGCTAAGTTCCACTTAAACATTTGAAATGCATTATATATCTATTTCAACAACATGATAGTCATCATCCTAGAATAATCATCAAAAAATAACATCATATACTTATCACCTTTGTAGATATTCACTTCAATTGGTCCACACAATTTAGTACGAAAAATCTCCAAAATTCTTTTAGAAGTGTGAGTCTTACTCCTAAAACTAGACTTTGTCATTTTGCCTTACTGACATTGTTTGCACATAATATTGTTAGGTTTCTCAAACATGTTATAACCTCTTGTGCCATAGCCACACATCATCATATTCAACAACTAGTCAAGTATCACGATTCATATCAATATAGAATGGATTAGTTCTAGTTTGATCACCTTTTCCAACTATCTTTCCATCAGTATCATATATCTTAGCAATCTTGTTGTCAATTTCAACCTTGCATCCTAGACTATTCAATTGTGATACACTTAACAAATTATCGTTAAGTCCTTCAACATAATAGGCATTATCACATGCAATCTTTTCTATGAGTTTGATAGAACCTTTTCCTTTTATCATACATGGTTCATCATTACCAAACCTTATACTATTTCTATCATAATAATTCAGGGTAATGAACTTACTTTTGTCACTCATTATGTAATCTGAAAATCCACTATCAATGATCCATATATCATTCTTGTTCACACAATAGACTAGTGTAGTTGCCTCATCCTCATCATATTCATCCTTCATTAAAACATACACTACTTCATCATCATGTTCATCTAATCCATCTTTGGTTTCTTCTTCTGCAATGTAGCAAGACTTCTTGCCTTTATCTTTGTAATCTTTGTTGTCCTCATCTCTTGTACTTTTGTATTTGTCTCCACTGTTATAGTTCTTTTTCTCTAGACATCTAGTAGGAACATGACCAACCTCATTGTAATTAAAACACATAATGGGTAGTTTACATTTGAGTTTTCCTTTATCTCTATGAAATCTCCTTGCAAGAAGTGCTTCCAGCTGTTCCACGTCTTCCTCATTTGTATCACTATCATTGGAAACATATTTTTCCTTTTTCTTCTTCTTCTCACTAGGTTCCTTTAATGAAAACTTAGCTTTGAAAGTAGATTCCACATTGTCATATTTGTAGTTGTCAAAATTAGATAACTCAAAAGTAGTGAGTCTACCTACCAGACCTTCAAGAGTCAAATTTGTATTTGGTATACATCTTAGTTATTGTATGGCAGAAAATTTAATAGCATAAATGGGCAGCAATGTCCTCACTTTTCTTAATATAGTATCATCATCTATCTTCCCATTGGCTCTTCTTGTAGCATTCACAACATCTTTTATCCTAGAGCAATATTGAGCAATGTTCTCACTTTCTTGCATTCTCATATCATTAAACTTACCTTCGAGACTTTCAGATTTAGCTCTTAGAACATTAGTATCTTCTCCATAAATGGTGCAAATAGTATCCTACATCTTCTTTTCTGTGTTATAACTCTTGATGTCATCAAACTTGGTATAGCTTAAGGTAGAGGCAATCTCCAACATTGCCTAGCTATATTATTTCTTCTTTTTCAGATCTTCAACAATTAGGACTCCAACAAGATCAACATGCTTAGTAGTAAAGGTGGATTTTGCATGGTCTCCAAGACTTCCTAGATGTAGCATCATCAGGCTTTTCCATGTAGGGAATTTTTCCTTGTTGATATTGGGTACCTCTATCTTTGACATCTTAATCTTTTTGCTTCTAGTTCCTTCAGACTAGTTCTCTTAAGCAGATGGATCTGATACCAATTGTTGGAATTATTTAGAATAATTGAGAGGGGGTTGGGGGTGAATCAATTATACAAGGTCCAAATGTACAAATAAAACTTTTCACAACTTAGTGAACCCATATCCTTGAAACATATTCATTGTGCATGCATCCATATTAGATCATACAACACTAAAAAATGTAGGCTATTGTTAAATCAACTTTGTAGAAATGTATGTATGAAACATAATAGATTCAACAACACATTTGACACAATGATTTACATGTAAACCTAATTTGGAATAAATCACTAGTAACATGTTACTAATTCTCACTCTTCTTAAGTGACGCCCTATGAAAGCCCAACCCTATTAAAGGTTAAAATGCACACTATTAAATGTGACCCAATGAAAGGATTTCAATCATGCTATTAGGAGTGAGCCTTGTTAGAGGACTTTTGATCATTCACTTGGATTTTCACCTAGTTAAAGGATTTAGAAATGATCGTTAAGTCAACCTTAATCCAAAGGATTAACCTAAACTGATACAATTATTAGAGAGTAGTAGTAAGGCTTGATCTGATAAAAAAATGCCAATCACTTTGTAGATTATAGATCTTTGTTCAGTCCTTCATTCTATTTGGCTTCATTCACTTCAACTCTGATAGCTCATTCACCCTTCAAGCATGCATCCTCTTAATTCTTCCTACTTTGCATGCTAATGCAAACTCTATAGTTTAGCCATCATATGAAACAATAACCCTAGACTCCTTGTCTTTCTTGGGTTCTCCCTTCTGCCAACTATTGTTTCATGCCTTGTATTCCCTTATGAAGAGAATTTAGATCTTTTTCCATTCATCTTGTATCATCCATTTTAGGGTTACTAGGTAGGATTTGATGAATCTACCCTCCTTTTCATTTTAGTCCCTCTAGAAAATTCCTTTGGAATTCACTTTGAATTTGTCTCAAAATGCTTTACCATGAATTCTATGCCACTAGCTAATCATAGTTGAATTTCACATGCTTCACAAAATTCAAGAAAATAAAATAGTCAGCTCAGATTCATAAAATCTTCAGTTTAACATGAGTATTGGCACTCAGGATCAAAATGTTGTCACTAGGCTTCCATACTGTTCTTCCACTTGTCATCCACTAGATAACTTGTGGTGACTCTCATGTTTGCAATCTGTACCTTGTTTATTTTGATTTGAGAGATACTTGATATTCTTATTTATGTACTTTGACATGACCTAAGGGTCAAATATTATACTTTGATCTAGTACCATAGATGTTATACTACTATGCTATTCAATTTATCATATTTGCATGTTGATGCCATTTTGAGATGGCCATAGATCTATGATGATATCTAATTTGCTAGTACTTGAACATATTTTCTGATATTATTATGAGATAGATTTTATGCTATAGTTATTTACTTTATTCTTGTCTCTTTATGCTTTATGCGAACGTGAGTAATGTAAATGGATTATTTAGGTATAATTGAATAAATGGTTAAATTAAATATTTAATGCATTTATTGCTTTGGCTATGTTATTATATGCAATTGCACTTGATCGTGTCTTTTAGTGTACATGATTTATATCCTTGGTAGTGGGGTAAAAGTACAAAGCTATGTCACCTTTCAAGCTAACTTATCAGAATGACTGAATTTGAGTATTTCTATCTAAAAATCAATTTTGTTTGAACACATGATCTTGATAAATTTATTCTAGCCAAGTTATATATGGTCTCACACTTTTCCAATTGGAAATGTCTATTAAATGCATGTTTTATAATAGTTAGTATCCAATTACTAAAGAAATAAAATTATTTTAGAAAACTGATGTTTCAATAAATCTTATTATTTTTTATTATTTTTTTTTATAATATATACACACCATTTTATAGAGCTCAAAGTCATGAATATTATCATATAGAGCTCATAGTGTTTTAATTAGATTAGTATATTGTAATTAAAAAATTTTACAAGTATGTATTTTAACACTTGAGAAGATGTTGATTTTGGGAAAGAATTTTTTTTTAAAATCATATCAGAAAAATTTAAATTGTTTTTGATGTTCTAGAGGATAGAGTCCTCTTCTAGAATCTATAATTTTTCTTCTGGCTAGAATACATTTATTTTGAAAAATGTGGTGTGAGATTTAAATAAGTTGAAACTTGAATCATTATAAAAGAGAAAATATAAGTCTAAAGCCAATTTTTATTTTTGATTGGTCTAGCTACATATGTTATCTATAATATAATCTAAGATCAACGGGACATAAGTTTATTTGCATGTAATTTTGTCATGGGAACTAGATCCCTTATTTTAAACATTTTTCAACAACTAAAAATTTATCTTTAAAAATAGGAAAATATATGATTTCTTATTCCAAATAATTATTAAAAATTATAATCCTAAACTTCATCCATTTCTACACATTTCATTACTTTACTTCATTTTCAAATTCTAAATAATAATACTAGTTTTATGTCATTGAAGGTGAACAATTATACTTTTGTTAGCCTTTTCCTTTGTGATTCAACTATTCATCTTTTACCAATGTCATCCCTATATGTTTGATGTATCCTTATTTTTATTATTTAAATTAAAAACTTTTGTTGATTATTAAATTTGAACACATCTTCATTATGTGATTAGACCTATGAGCGTGTCTGTGCATTTAGAGGTTCGCTTTGTCGTAAAGGTGTTAAGTGATTTTTTGTGATTTTGGGCTTTTAGGCTTTAAATCTTTTCAGATTTAATTTCTAGCAGCTTTTTCTTAGATGAATTCCCATTACAAGGAATAACCTATTTTCGTTTGGGTCAATTCAAAGTCTAGCTAGTCTAACTGACTATTTTCCCTAATCGACTATTAACTCGAAAAGTGAATAAGTATTTGAAAAAGGGATTTGTATTTTCAATTTTCAATTTTTTAGTTTGGAAATTGGAGAGCTCTTCTAAAATCCTCTTCCTGAAGGATTGGATTTTTTCTTGTTCTAGGAGCTGTGAGCATGGGATTTTCACAAGATCGGTTTTGTTCGATCTAGCTTGGGTAGACCTTTCTTTGCCATGACTTCCCAAAAATTCAATGGTTTATTTATTTTATGAAGATATTTTTGGTTTTTTTCCCTTTTTCTGTTAGGTAGGGCCTTTCCACTTTCTTGTTTTAATTTGATTTCAAGTTCTATTTTTGGTAGCTATTTGTCTAGAGGTTGAGAACTAGTGTTCCCCTCCATTTCTATTTGTTGGTTCTACCTGGTTGGTCAAGTATGAACATTTTCTCTATTTTTGGGATGGGGGTTTGGGGTTTCAAGCCATTATATTTCATTTTTGCATACACTATCTGAACCCAAATATTATATGATTTTCAAAGTTTTTGTACCCAAACACCAAATGGGTTTTAATTTCAAAGTTTTCTAGTTTTTTGGGGTTTTTACTTTGTTTTGCGTATCACCTTGTTTTCTCAAGTTTTCTTGGCATGATTTTGGTTGTGGACCTAGATCATCCATTTGGATGTCAGTCAGACCATTTTTTTACTTTTATGTTGCATTGGGATGCATGTTGCATACATCCTCTTGAGTTTTTTTTGATTGAGTGATTATCTGCTTTGTGTTCTCATCTAGTCCTTGTGTTATAATATTCATGATGGTGGTGTGCCACACATGAGTATGTGCATGTACATTTGTTAGGTGACTTGCAAGGCCCAATCTTCTGTGGTACTTCCAAAAATTATGATCATTGGGGTTAGGTTGGGAATTTACAGGCCAACGGGCACTCATCGTTGGATGAGCATGGGTAGCATAGGGTAGCATATGGAGGGGGCATCTATCTTGTAGCCTAGAAATCATGGCACCATAGGTTGGTAGAGGAAATTTTAACAAAGTGATAACTAAAGAAAAAAATTGGGCAATAAAACTCAAGATAATAAAAAGGTTCAGGATGCACTCCTTCTTTTGGGAAGTCTGAGCTTCCAATACTAGCTTGGGCTTGTCAATGTTAAGAAACTCTCCATGATGTCAACCCTTACTTAGTAGCCCATTGAGTTGTCTAACTAGGACCTGTAGTTTATGCATTTCCTATGTCTTTGTTTCATTCATCATACTGTTTGGTGTGTGTTTTAGCCATGGATGTTTTCTTTGTGTATGTTTTTGGTCATATCATTATCTCCATCAGCATAGTAGGAGTGGACTTTTAGGTTCCATGTGGTTGGGAGGCATAGCTACCTATACCTCTACTATGGACTGGTGTATAGAGATGGTCTTCTATCCTAGTGCAACCATTGTTGGATGTTTTTCACTTGGTACTTCAGGTTTTAGAGTATGCTTTCTTGTGATTTATGCTTTCATTGGAATGCTTGTATATCATGTTTAGATGATGTTAGTTTTGAAACATTTCCTTATTATGATGAGTAGCATATGATAGATTTTGTTATCTACTTTGTAGGAGTATCTTATGCTTTACTTCTAGCATGTTAGATTTCCTTATTCTTATGTTGTAGCATGCTTTATTAGTGATGTCCCTATATGATAGTACCAACAATCTGATTGGTAGCTTGGGATGTTAGATGTGAGGGATGGCTAGGTCCCATCATGGTCTTATGATGCTATTATGGTTGGGAGGAACTATGTACTTAGTTTGATTGTACTACTCATTGTGATGTTATTTCTATTTACTATGATGTTGCCTTAGTACTCTGCAATGTTCCCTTCAATACTATGTTTACTGGTTAGATTTTGGCTTTCCATATTTTAGTTATTATTCAAGTGTTCTTGCCTTGAAATATGGATCTGGTACTCCCTGGTGTGGAGGAACTTATTTACTTAATATTTTTATTATTTTTTTTCTTGTATACTATCTTGGGATCTCATGCAAAATTACATTTTCTCATACAAGAATGCAAGATCTTGTGTGGTTCGTTGGGTTTCTTCACATGGCCTTGGGCATCATCTCGCATGAAACAAAACACTAGTTTGGTTTTTTGGCCAAGTACCTTCTCGCATGGTGTATTCTACGTCCTTATATAGAAGGCATGTTCTCGCATGGTGTATTGCACATCCTCATATGAGAATCTATCTGATGTAGGTCCTCATGCAAAAATAGGTGTCTCCTCTAGTTTTTAGGGATCAATTTTTGGTGATTCTAGTACCCTTTGATTTATCTTAATTTTCCTTGCTTGGGTAGTTCCTTGATTCTTGGTGTGCTTGTCATTTTGGATTTTTGCTTCCTATTGTGTTGTGTCAGTTTGGGTAGTGATGTTTGGAGATTCGTTAGTTGTCAAGATGGTGGTTAAGACTTCCATTGCAATCTATGTGATATGTGTATGATGTCATCATGTGCATTCATACTTGTAAATTTTTTTATTTTTTTATCTTGGCTTATATTTCATCCTTATTCCAAGGATATCCAGGCAGGGCATTACATAATTTGACATCTTCTAAATTTTATTGGTTCTTGACATCAACTAAACTTTACTCAGCTTACACTATATCACTCAACATACACTAAAGTTTTACTTTTCTTATCTCCAACTAATTTTCTACTTGGCTTGCACTAACTTTTCTTGGCACCTATTGTCCACTTAGTCAAGCTTTGTAGACTCAATTCTTCTTTCTTTTTCTTCTAGACTTAGTCAATGTATCCAACCTTTGCAACCTTAAGTAGATATTCAATGCACTATAATATCACTATTTTAACTAATATTTGTACTTCTTTTCTTTATGATAAGTCAACCTTTCCTATAGGTGCTCTTGTTATCTCATTTGATCAAATCCTCTTCATCAATCATACAAATGATAGTACTCAAATCATATAAGTAATTGTAATACCAATGAATATTGGTTTGACATCAATGACAAAACAAATATTGAAACACACATCTATACTTGTATCAATCTATTTTCAACACCCTTTTTACTCATTGGATCTATTATATGTGTGCTAGTTGGTCTGTAGACCCCTTAAGACACACATTATGTGATCAAATTTGTCAAAGGGGATCATAGGTTACTTTTGTACCATTTTATCATATTATGTGTGCTAATGGGTTTGCAAACCCTTTAAGATAGACATTTGTAACCAAATGGGTCAAAATGGGTCATAATATATCCATGTTTAAAAAGGGATCATTAGATCCCTTAAGACACACATTATGCAATCAAATGGGTCAAAAGGGGTTATAGGGTACTTTATGCCTCTTTTGACCCATTGGATCCATTATATGTGTGCTAAGGGGTCTTAGGACCTTTAAAAGACACACATTATGTGATCAAATGGGATCATAGGGTAATCTATAACCCCTTTTGACCCATTTAAGCCATTATAACACATATTATTAAAAATTTAGAATGGTTTTCTACATAAAAATATATTATGTTGGAATTTTTCAAAGTGCGCTAGCACTATTTTTTAAATTTCCTGAACTTTTGGTTCACACTATCTAAACCATAGTGTGATCACCCAATACCACAATTGTGCTATTGCACAATCATGCTATGCTTTGGATTGAAGAAAAAAAAGAAAATATGTTTTTGGTACCACAACTTTGTGTACTTTTCCTATAAGAAGCTATTATTATATGTCCATTATCATTACCATAACACATATCCATTATTACATGTATAATTATATTTTATGCTAGTCAATGTAATAATTATTATATTTGATTAGTTAACAAATATTTAGTCAAACTATTCACACGTATTATTATAGAACCAATAATAATAAATAGAACAATAATAAGTATTATTAATAATGAATACTATAATCATAATTTTTAATATATGAACTCTTTTAACTAGAGCTATGAACTAGTCGGGTTACATTAGGGAACCTTATCCCATGACGGTATGAGCAAGTGATAAGGCATTAAAACATCCTAGATCTTTTTCATGTTAAATTATACAATCTCCTCCTTATCAATTTGGTTGATCTAGCACCTCCTTATCTCTACTTAACCTCTTATCCTTTCATGATCATTGTTTCTATATCATCTAAATTGTCATTTCTCCTTATATATCTCCTTCTCATCATCTATAACTTCTCAAATTTTCATTTATCTCTCATATGTCTTCTAGGTATGATTTTTCAATGTGAGTTTTTCTATTTTTACCTTAGGGCTCTTCTGATCATGATGTAATGCCTATGGTTGTTCCTTTGTTAGAAGAAACCCTATGTCAATATGAAAAATCCCCCAAGCTTTTTTTTTTCTTCATTACCTATTTTCTTCACTTAAGATAGGGTTGTCCATATTCATAACATGTTTTAAGCATAGGCTTTATCACTTTTTAAGTTGTGACCTTGTGACCCTTTGTTTTTAAAATGATAGTCACCTTAAACATTAAGGCAAGGGTTATATCTCCATGAAAGGGACCCCATATATACTTGTCCTAGACATTAACTTTTTTTTCACTCTTGGTCCCCCTTTTAACTAATCATTAAACCTTGGTATTAATCACTTTTATTATTATTTGGTTTTGAGCACATGAAATGGGGCAATCCCACATCAAAAAATGCATTTCTTCTCAGAGCTTGGCTTGTACTTTAGCAAGATCATGTGATGATGCCACATGGAAATGGTTGGACTAGATGCCTCTCTTTTTTATCTAGAATTCAAGATAGATCAACAACCATCGATATATTGCTAAGTGTCCTTACCTAAATGGTGCTATAACCCGATGGTGACATACATCCATCCATGGGCCCATGCCCTTGTAGATATAAAGATATAGATCAAAAACTCATGTTAGCTCACTACCTTTGCCGATTGATATAGTCATGAAGTGAGATGTTGACACATGGAGTTAAACCCAAGCTTGAAATTTTTAGTGGAACTAGCTCCAATAGGGATTAACTAGTTTAGTACTTTTGATTTTTTCATGTGTGATTATCTCAACTGACAAGAGTGAAGTGGATGTATGAGTTTTACAATCTAGAAAATAAGATGTTTCCACATTAATTCAGTGATAATTTTTCATTTCTATATCATAGTGGGCTCATTTCCTTGTGATTCAAGGATGTCATGGCTTTTAAAAATCTGAAAAGGGTCATGATGAAGAAGTGAGACGATGACACATGCCTCAATTTATAGTGAAGATTTCTAGTGGGACAAAAGGAGTAAGTAGGGACCTACCAGATGATTAGGCCACGTGAATGGTGTTAGTGAGTCTAGTCACTTAATCACTCATGCTATTAATTATAAAGGTTAACCTAATGGTTCACTCTGTCTCGCTAAAGACTTATGCTCCCATGGTGATGAAGTGTGATGCTTCCACATGTCCTATCCATTCCAAGGGATAAATTACCACTTAACAAAAAGATAGAGTATGAGGGATAAATCAATAGTGGGGACTTAATTGCTTGGTGAATATTAGTCATCCAAGGGTTAAAAGAGAAAATAGTAGATCAACTCTCCATGTGTTATTGCAAGGGTTTGGTATTTGTATTTCAATGTAATGTGATGCATCCACATGTCCCTTACACTCAAAGGTGTTGAATTTTCAAAAAATCTTGCATAATCAATTCTCTAAATCTTTATTGTTTTGTGATTCCCAAAGGATGAATCCTCTGGCCAACAAGATTCAAAAGGAGATCTTAGATATCCAATGATAGCCATAAGATAATTGTTGACATATTTTCAAACCTAAGTATAGAGCTAAGTAAAAGAGGATTTCTTCAAAATAGTGAATTGATAGTTATTTTGCATGAGTTTATGATTTAAATGCTGATACAATGGATCTATAGGTTGTCACCTCATTTCAATTGTTGAAATCCACATTATGAATTTGCAAGAAGTAAAATTTATGAGCTCAAGGGTTTTTAGAATCAAAATTTTGGCACTTTACAAGTCACAAACTAAGAAAGCAAGTGTTGAATTCTACTCTTGTATACTAAATTTGAAAATTATATCACCTCCAATTTTCATTTTCCAAGAGTAGGCCCTAGTTTTTATCCTTAAGCCCTAAATAAACCCTAGTTGTGTGGATCCTTTTTAATAAGAAAAATTCCTCCAAAATGGTACAATAGAAAGTTCAATTATGATGATAGAAGGCTTCAAGATGAATTTTTTGAATAGTTACCTATGTTGAAGGAAGGCAGAGAAGCTATTGAAGCATGGAAAGTAATGAGGAATGATGTATGTTTGGGTCTAAATGACAAGTATAGAAATGCATGTGTTACAAAAATGCCCACCAAAGGCCTAGAAATTTTCAGGTGGTGGTATGGCCAAGCCAATGTAGGGAGCCCTCTTAGTAATGTATGGTATGATTTAGGAAAATTCATAATGCCTATAGTTTTCCTCGATGTTTACTTACTTTTGAAACTATTGGATAAATATGACCCCATATCACATGTAATTAGGGACATAAATGGACATAACCTGTTGGGAATAGATGTTGATTTATAAGAAAAGCCTTTGGTATTCATCTTGTTGACGATGTGACTAATAGCATAGACTTCAAGATATTTCAAGAAGCTTTTGATGGAGTGGGTAAGGATGTGCAACAAAATCCAATAACTTCTTTCTTGCAAGAAGTAGATGGGATAAAATTGACTCCCTAGCCATTTCATACAAGATAGATAGCAATGATCATTATAATGACACTATAGTGAACACCCATATTCACCTCTATCAAGTGTTGGGATTGAAAAACAAGAGAAAATTCCATTACACTATAATGTGGATATGCCTTGGAGTTCAAAAGTATGAAAATCTTGTAATTTATGACATCCCCAAATTCTTGGAGATAAACATAAATCAAGGATTGACAGTTCTAAGAAATGGAGAATCCATAGATTTAAAATGAAATTTATTACTTATGCATATGAGTCCTTTCATGATAAGAACTATTACAAAGAGTACATGAATCTTGAGCTTGAGAGGAATGGTGAACAATTGCAACTCCAACTATGGTTAACTATTATGTCTATGGATTGGGAGGGCTCAAGCTTTCGACTATTTGAGAATCAATTTGGAACTACCCTGAGGAGAAGAATTCTATGAGTAGTTGATGATTTCCCCTATTAATTAAATATTTTCTTAAGGCCTATTGATTGTAACTCTATACCAAAGATGTGCCACCAATGGGATGAGATTAATTTTTATCCCTACACCATAGTCATAAGGATATATGGATTACTAGGAAGGACTTATGTTCTCCCAAAATGTGTCCCATTGAGAATTGGTTTTTTGGAAGTTATGAGGCAAATTTCTATGCTACAAGATAGTGAGTTTACTCCAACGAAGGCTAGAAAGGGAACTTTATTTCTTGACCTCACAAATTTTCATCATCTTGCAATTATTAAAGATGAGAGAAATAATTTGGTTCAGTTTCTCAAATCCTATAATGTGGAGGTAGGCTCAAAGAGGATGAATGATATTGAAGTATTTTATGAAAGGTTGATGCATATGATAAACAAAGACCTAGGAAATAAACATGAATTTGATTACTAGAGGACATCATAAAATGATGAATATTTGAAACCTCAAAGAAGAAAGAAGGCATAGTAGTGTATGTACCAGGAGACATTGCAAGAAATTTGATAAAAGGACCTTAAATATGATCCACTCTTAGATTATAAGACCCTAGAGTAGAGATTGAGAATATATTTGGGAAATTTCCAAAGTATTTATGATACCATAGGTGAGAAGATTGGGAGGGAAAAATAGACAAAGATGGATTTTTTTGATGATGGTGAAAGCTTAAATGTGTTTTTAAAATATACTGATACAGTCCCAAAATAAAGAAGAGAAAAATTATGAATCAAGGAAGAATCACAAGCTCATGATGCTGAGTTGGAAAAAGACCTTGAAACATTTCCAAAGTATATATGATACTATGAATGAGAAGATGGGAAGAGGAAAAAAGACAAAGATGTCTTTTTTTTTATGATGTCGAAAGGTTAAATGTGTTGTTACAATATATTGATATAGTCCAAAGATAAAGAAGAGGAAAAAAACATTTTAGAGAAGAATCACAAGCTTGTGATGCTAAGTCAAAAAAAGAACTTGAGACTCTAGAGTGTTTAAGATTATATCAAAGGAGGAGAATGGGAGATAGGCTTGTTGACTTAAGAATAGTTGAAATACCAAGTATGGAGTCAATACTACCAGATGATCCAACAATAAGATCTCCATATCTAGAATCTCCAAGACCACCTCCTATAGCTTTTCCATGTGAAAGGCATAGTGATGACCTACATGAAGAAAAGAAGGAAGAGACTAATAAAGAAGAGGTTATAGTGGAGGAAGATAACATTCAAAATACAAATAAATTTGGGGAGATGAATCTTCCATATGGAGATGATGATGATGAAGAAGTGGAATACATTTATGTTCCTGAAGAAGATATCATAGGAAGAGTTCTTCAAGTCCCTAAAGTACTAGTCTTTGATATTAGTAAACAAGAGATAAAGGAAGTGTTCCCAAGGAAACTCAAAATAAATTCTTCTAAGGTGGATATTTTTTATCATGAATTTTTTAAATTAGTCCCCTTCAAGAAATTATTATGGAAACATCTTAGGGAAGATTTCCATAGAAAGACTGATGAGAAAAAGAAACAAAGGCTAGATGATGATCGTGATGACATTGGTAAAGAAGTTGAACATGAAATGATGATCAAATTTGATTCCATCAACCTAGAGGAAGGGAAGAAAATCATAAGAGAATCAAGACTCTAGTTGTTGTCAAATCTCAACATTGTTGATGCAATTGCTTTTGACTCAATATGAAAGATATAAGGTTGAAGAGACCTAAGATAGAGGTAGAAATATCTAGCTTTAGGAGGGATGTACTATAGTGAAGATGTAGCTTTCTTGGCTACTTGGTCTCTCTTACCTCCTTCTCCTAGTTAGGGTGCTAGAGAGGACTACAGAGTAAGAGGAAATGTGGTTTTGCATACAATTGAATATGTCAAACTTTCCCAATCCATAAGGAACCTGTAATAACATGTGGCCCAAGTTCACAATGTAGTAGAAGGAACATAGAAACAACATGAAAATCTACAAGAATGGTACAATCATGTATATGTTTCTCATGAACAATAACAAAAGAAAATGCTAGCTTGCAAAGCTAGTTGAGTTTGCTTGAAAAATGAGTAGTGGAGCTTGAACCAACTTAAGTTTCTAGCATGGATCAATTATTTTAATTGATGAGGTGGGCCACATACATGATATTTGGTGAATTAATTACCTACGATATCAATGTTCAAATTTTCAAAATTCTTGCAAAACTCAAAAGAGTTGTATGCAAATCAAAAGCTATCTTATTCATTGAGCTTGAAATAATATATATAATGATGGAAGATCAATAGCCATCATTACCAAGAATTTGAAATGTTTATGTAGATAAAATTAAAAAACAACAAATTAAACTAAACTATTCAAAACTAGGTATCTAATTATTCCAACTTTTCAAGGTCATAACTTCTAACTCATAGCTCAGAATTTGAAACTACTTACGTTATTGGAAAGAAGAACTAAAAATCTAGTTCAATCCCTAAAATAACAAGCCTACAGCTACCCAATTTTAGGGACCGATTATAGTTTTAGCTTGAAATTTTGAGAAAAAGGCCTTTGAAAAGACCAAATAAAAAGATATAGAAAAACTATTTTAAAAATATGAAAAATACTTTCAAAAAGATTAGATTTTCCATATAATCTAGATCAATCAACCACCCATTACATGGGAAGCTACTTTATCAAGGCAACTAAGAATGGTGCCCTTTTCCCCATAGTTTTGATATATTACCCTAGAGAAACCACTTCCAAGAAGATCAAGTGTAAAGATGATCTCATAAGAGAGATTTTAGATCTGCAAATGTAGTTAGAAAATATGTAGAGCGATTTTGAATATAACAAAGAAGTTATAGTTTGAATTGCATTGATGTTTTTCTTTGAGAGGGTTAATTCAAAATTGTTTAGAATTCATGAAGTTTGTAAAATTCTATATTTAGCCATCAGTAAAATGGAGGATGAAAACGAGATGGTTAAGCCAACATATCATAAATGTGTAGGGAAAATTGAAAAAAATAGGTGGAGTGAGCTGTGTGTAACGGTGGACCCTAATCCTCCTCCAACTACCATGGATGGTGAAAATTGTTAAATCACTTAGAATTTTTTCTATTTTTCTAGATTACATTGAGAAGAAAGTGGTGGAGTTAAAAGACCAAATCGGTAAGTGCAAGAAGTTGGGTCTCACTTTTGGGCAAAAAGTGGATGTGTTTTTCCTATTTTTGAAATTTATTGTCAACTGATGTCAAAACTTGAGGCATTTAGAGATTGAATATAAAAACACTTTCAGATATAAAGATTGTACAACTTAGAATCTACTTTTTGAAGATTTAATTTATTTGTGTACCCATATGATAGATTTTGTTTTTGGTATGGATCTTTCAAAAATACTTTTCCAAAATGTCTATTTCAGGACCCTACCACACTCATGTACAAATATCATAATTTGACACAAATAAATGAATTTTTGTAAATCCTTTTAAAGGAAGTTACCTAACACACCAAAGAAAAATATTTTCCTAATTTTTAATAGAATAATTTTATTATTATTAATTTTTCATTGGCTATAGAGGTAAATATTAAAACTTCTCATGTACAAACACCATAATTTGATCAAAATTTCATTTTTTTTCAAAAAATCTTCTATTTTAAACTTCAAAAGAATTGTATGTAGATTGATGATATATAAATTAATTTAAGAAAAACCATAAAATAAAAAAGTCATTAAATTTTTAGTGAACCTTGCTATTTTACATCTAGCTACCACCTTTGATTAAAAATTAATGAAAAAATAGTAAATAAAATCATAACACTATAAAATTTACATTACTAAAATCAAGACAATGAAAACTCTAATGGATTTTTGTGGCATAAAAAACTTTGATCGGGAAGACCCTCTAAAAATTATGGCAAGGACTAAATTTGTTAGTTCAATGCCTTAGCCAAATCATGAGAGGTCAAGGCATAGGCTTTGTCTTACCAAGCCTATCCCAAACCGAAGTCTAAGGTGAGAGAAAAAAATTCCACACCATGTTGTAAGAAATGGGCACCCATTTTGAAAAAGCATTTTCAATGTTTAAAACACATTTTAAATCCCAAAAAAAAAAAAAATATATATATATATATATATATATATATATATATATATATATATATATATATATATATATATATTTTAAAAAATGAGCACTCATTTTAAAAAAAATTCATTAAAAAAAAAAAAGGCACCCGTTTTTTGAAAATAAAAAAAGGGCACCCAAATTTTAATAAAACGGCTGCCTTTTTGTGAAATTCGGATCAAGTATTTGAGCCTAGTATGAGTGCCCTTTTTCAAAAAATAGGTGCACATTTCTAGAAGAGCATGATCTCAATTTGCAAACTTCCATGGAATTGAGACTCATCTTTGTGCACTTACCCAAATAGAGGAATTTAAAGATACTTTGATGCCACATATTTTAAATAAAGACCAAGTATTAAAGATTTTGTCAACTAGAGAATAGAGGCTATAACCATAATGAATGACTTGGTATGAAAAATAGTTTAGGATGTGGACATGTCACTTTTCCAAGAATGTATGTACAAGTTAGTTAATTCAAGAATATTCAATGAAAATATCAAGAAAGTAGTCACCTAGGCAATAGTTAAATATATTTGTTATAGGTAGGTAGTAGATCAAATCTTGGAGCATACATGGCCTATTGATGGTGAATTTGAAAAATGCATTAAAAAATGCATTCTATATGATCGTTCTAGTCATGAAGATTTCCCACCACAAAAGCAGTAACAAAGGGATATTTTGGATGAAAAAAAACACGAAAAAGAGACATGTAATCATGTGATCAAAAAATGGAACGTCATCTTATTATAGGATTAACTTTTCTAATAGTTTGTAACAAACTAAAATGGCGCATCACATGGTTACATGTGTATTGATCTCTATTCATTAAGCTTGTAGCAACTCACCTATATAAGTGAGTTCTCAAGGCTAAAGAAGGGTCCAAGTTTTGATAACATGAAAATATATTATCATCTTTTGAGTCATTCCAAGATTACTATATAGAGTAGTTCTATTTTTCTTCTACATAATTAAAAATACAAGAACTTGTTGTGCTAAGTTTTGAGAGTTATATTTTATGGGATATGACATTTCATTGTATTACTTCAAGACAATTAATACAAATGTAGAAGTATTATGAATTTCTTAATTCAGATCTTGTCTCTATTTGTGGTTTTCTTTAATTCTTCAAGATTTGGAAACAATATTTGTTGAATTTCAATTGTAATTCATCCTGAATTATATCCTATTTTATGATTTTCTCATAATCAAACGTATTATGAAATTGCTTGATATAAATTATGAGAATTCACAGCCTCATGAATAGATTTTGATAGGAATGAGATTTGAAGATAAGTATTGATGTTTCTTTGACAAAGTAAGGGAATGGATCTACTATTTGTGTCTAATTATATGATCCAATAAACCAATGGATAAAGCACTTGTTAGAATTGAGAGTTTAGCAAAGCAAGTGAATAATTCTATGAAGTATCTAAATTTAAAACTAAAAATCTATTGTGTTTTATTTTTTATTGAAAAGACATGAAAAGCTAGCCTACACTTGGTCTAGAGAGCTTTAGGGTTTTGGAGGATTAGCTACCCTCTATCCTTTTGTTGTCTTTAGATTAAAAGAAGCAAAGGAATACTCCTTTTTACTATGATTTATAATAAATCAAATTGTTAGAAAGAATGAGGATAGGTCCCAAGGTATACCCACTAGAATCATATAGGGTTCAAAGGGAAGAAGACTATATGTCTTGTCAGTTGGCTTTATTAGTCTGCATTGAAATACCTATAATGGTTTTTAGCTAATTTCTAGGTTTTCCTTTGCATTATCTTGAGGTAGTTGAAATCTTATCAAATTAGGAGCCAAAAAAATGGAGACTCTAATGGGGACACATAATAGAATAATTATTCAAAATATTACAAAATATATGTGTCAGATTAGTGTCTTATCATCTATATCGTAGGCTTACAGAAGTGTATAAGGATTTTTCTAGACTCAGATTGTGAACAATAAGTGTAGTACAAGTGTGACATTCCCATTGTTCAAAATAGGTTGTGAAATTAACTCATCTTTAGTGGGATCTCTAGTTACCAATTGGGTATAGTGGTGTATTTTGTTTTATAGATTCTCAAGGCTTTTCATTAAAAGAATTATTCCCTTAGTGGGTGGCAACTTGGTCAAGGTTTCAAAAGCTAGTGCTAGTTTAATATTGGAAAAAATAGTTCACAAAGGGAGAAATACAAGAGCTAATATGAAAGAAAACCCCAGGGCCCTAGTATAGGTGGACTTACCATAGGTTAATAGAAGAAGTTGTGCAAATAAAAAAGGGAAGTCAAGCCATACTTGGAAGACTAGGGATAGTCTTGAAAATCATCCCCTATATCAACATCTAGAGGAAAAGGAACTTTCATCTATAAGTTCTAATTCTAAAAATACTAGGTTTCTCAATGATATCTTTACAACTCCTTTTCAAAATGAAGAAGGTTACTAGGAAATTATAGTCTCATCAATAGGAGATATAGTTTTCCTATTAGGTGGATGTAAAGGAAGAAACCCATGCCTAGTATCGAAAGACAATCAACCAGTCAAATCTAGTCCTAAAAAAATTTTGTTCACAATGAGAAATATCATTGATTTAAGTGATCCCACGGAATCTTAAGCTACAACAATAGTTCATGATGGTTTTCTAGTTGAGGTAGAGGCTCGCATAAATAAATTTATTGAGGAGGATGCCAAGCACTTAGGCTTGGAGAAAGAAAAGAAGAAGGTCATTACGAATGCTCTTTTAGAAAGAGATAATCTACTTAGAAGAATGGTCATTCTTAAAGAGAAAAATAAGAGGTTAGAAGAGAAATCTACACCCTTGCAATCAGATGTGTTTGGAGACCTTGGATAGATCAAATATAAAGTTCAAGAATAGGAATGTGTCTTACATGAGAAGCAAGCACCCATCATCACAAAAGTCTAGTTGTATGAATAAATATGTGACAATGCTTAAAAAATAAATCTAAGCCAATAAATGCATACAAAATGAAGTATTGCAAAACAAAATGGAAACTTCACCTTTCCTTACTAGCTACAATGTGCCTCCATTGTCCTCCTAGTCTTGAGTTTCTTGATTTTGTGAGCCCTTAGATTGTGATCAGCTCCCTTTTTCAAGATGCTTAAAGCTTTTGGAGATTATGAAATTCAATGCAAGATCTATAAAATGACCCAAAAATGCTAAATAGAGATGATGATTGATGATGAAAGAATCAAGATGCAAATGGATGTTGGAGGAAGAACTATGAAATTGATGGCTAATTTATTGGAGACAGAGGTCCCTTTTATAGACTCTAAGTAGACTCTATCCTAGGTGGAAACATCTGAAGATGAAGAGACAATTAAGGAAACATGGATGAAGGAGATTGGCTTAGTTGGAGTGATGGAGAAAATTAAGGGTTTAGTTCAATTGTAAGAGAAAATTTAGGAAGAGGAAAGACACTTGGGAGACATCTCATTGAGACTTCTTGAGAGGAATCTAGCTTTATAGAGGGCTCCATGGAAAAGTGCCTCATGAGCCCCTATTGACTACATGATGTGGATTGATTGACTCCAAGCTGGTAAGGGAGGAGGAAGAGGACTTAGTCACCTAGAGATATGTGTCTCAGATGTTGAGTTAATTAAGGCCATCTCCTCTCTTTTCCCCATAAAATAGGATGAATGAGTGAGGATAAATTTAATTGGAGTTGGAAAAGTCCAAAAAATAATATAAGATTTCGAAAAAGGGTTGAAGAAATTTGACAATGAAGCTAACGCTATAGAAATGAAGATGAAGATCTAGTTCTTCAAATCTACTTCTGGTGTAACTATGGGACAAGCTCAGGTTTCACAAGGTATGTCCTACAACCTAGTTTGGGGCCCAAATGAAAGTAGTACAGGGATATCCTAGCTAGGATTAACCATTTTTTCCACTACAATTGATTAGCAAAGTGTAGGTCAACAAGGGAAAATAATTGTCCAAACTCAAACTATTGGACCCAGTTCTACAAATATTTTAGGATTTCAAAAAAAACCAATATATATGAAAAGATATAAATAGATGTCCTTCATGGGTATTCCCATCTAGCCTAATCCCATTCCAAATGAATTGAGATATAGGACCTTAATTTTTTTTAGAAATAATGAAATTAGTGGTGACGAACGGCTTAGGAAAAAATTAACTGACATGTTGAATGATTATGAGGTGGAGCATGAAGATGTGGTTATGAAGTTATTTGTAAATTTTCTCATTGAAGATGCTAGGGAATGATTTAAAAGGCTCCCTAATGATAGTATCATTTCATGCGATGACTTAGAAAAATGCTTTAAAGAACAATATGGAGATACCACCAATGTCAGTTTTGTTTTAAATGATTTTAACAATATGAAGAAAAATCAAAATGAGTATACATTTGATTTGAATGTTATATTCTAGAAGGGCATGTACAAGTTATTCCAAGTCATGAAACTAAGCAAAAATGTATGCCTAACCACATATTTCAATGTGTTTGATAGTAAGATGCATATATGTTGAGAGATAAAGATCCTAAGACACTAAAGGATGCTTTTAGATTTGTTGTGAATATTAAAAACAATAGAAGATCCTCAGGAAAGTTGGGAAGTGGAGATGATCCAAAACTTTTCAACCCTAGGGTAAATAAGAAAGAAGGTGATAAACCTATTGCAAACAAGAAGCTTGAAGAGGATAAGATTGATCATATGTTGAATCTATTAAAAAACATGAAACCTTCATTGGGAAATGTAAATAAGCTTAATATTGTGACAAACTACAGTATTAAGCTTATTTCAATAGGCAAACTAGGGCTAAAATTTATCCCTACAACACATAGTGGAAGGATGGTAAACCCATTGGTAACCTTGTGCAAGGTGCATATGAGAAAAATATACAATATCTATTGCAGAGGACTTTTGTCAATGTTACTAATGAAACACCTTGGTATATGGTTTGTCAATCCCCTCATTCTCTTTAGTATTGTGTCATGGCTCAGTCAATTTATGCATCTCAACGATCACAATCAAAAGAAGTAATGGAAGAAGAAAATAATGATGATGTGGAATGTAACCTAGTTATTTCCTACTATGATTGTGAGGAATAATATGTAGAAGAGTTAGAATGGGATGTAAATAATCAGAGAAGTATATATGGAATCTATCATCAACAAGATTTTTTAAAAAATGAGGAAGAAATTGATGGCAAAGCATGCAACATGAAATAAAAGGTAGGACAAAAGTAGGACACATGAGCTTGAGGAATCCATCCAATGAGGAGATCGACAAAATAACTATAGAAATTGCCACCCACTTTCAGAGTACCTATAATCTAAGAAATGGGACATTGAATGATAACACTAGTAAATCATTTGGTATCTTCATCAAGGATGTTACTCACAAAGAAATTGATACTGAGAAAGGAAAATGTCCATTGGTTGTTAAATTAAAGAGTGTTAAATATAAGAAATGGGAACCCAAAAAGAGTTTTCTAGTTTAAAATGATAAAAAGAAAGAGCCCGATGTTGTAAGGGGACCCAAACTAGGAGCTTATAGCCATCCTAAAGCCACTATTGAGAAACCACAAGAAGAAAAAGGTGTGGTTGTTAAGATTCCGCCTTATATTCCCATTGATATGATGACCATGTTGTCACATATTACTGTGAAGGTTCCTTTGTTTGATATGTTTAGAATAGAAGAACATAGGAGTAAAGCCTTACCATTTTTGGGGGGATTAGAAAAAGTAATCTCATTGAGATTGAAAATACCCTAGGCGATAAGACCCAAACCTCATCCAAAATGAAAAAAAATGAAGGATTTATATCTCAAATACCTCCAATATACCTTGATAATTCCTCTAAAGATTGTAAAAATAATCTATGATTGACTCTGGTTCTTCAAACACTATTATGCCTTTTTAGATCGTAGAATCCCTTGGTTTGAAATTAGATACTAAACAAGGAAGATGTTGTGCCTTGGATTGAAGAGAGATCCCTGTTATAGGTGCCATGAGTGCATTGTTATACAAGATAATTGGATATCTTGACAGTGACCTTACCATGAGTGTTTTAGTAGTGCATATCGCTCCATAGTATGGTATGTTATTTTCAAGGAAGTGGAGTGCTACTATGGGGGGAAGTCTACAATGTAATTTATACTTTTCTACTTTCCACATTGGTGATAAAGTTATTAAGATGAACAAATAGCATAGGGTAATTCACATGATTGAAGAAAGCATAGACAATGATGCTACATGTTTTCTCGATATTGGTATAAATGTCTTTAGGGCTAAAGTGACTATTCTACAAAAGAAGAGACCAACCCCATTGATTAGACAAGAGGTATTTGAATGATTTGACTTAAAGGGAATGTGGACCATTTATTTTGATGGTGTTAACTCAAAGGAAAGGGTAGAGATTGGTGTATTTTTTTTTTCACCAAAGAAGAAGACATTTAGATGCTCTTTTACCCTAAAATTCACATGTACTAACAATAAAGTAGAATATGAGGCACTCTTGCTAGGGTTGAAGGTAGTTTCCAAACATGGTACAAGGAAATTACATTTGATTTTTTTTTCGAAGCTAGTAGTATGTCAAGTTATGAAAACATATGCATCAAAGAAAAAAAGGCTCAAAAAATATAGAAACATTGTGTTGGATGAGATTGAAGCATTTGACATGTTTGGAATAACCTGGATTGATGGGACAAATATTAAAATGGTTGACTTAGTGGCTAATGTGGCTATCAAACTAGACGATGTGTCTTTTGCAGGGGTTTGTAAAATTGAAACACTGACAAGGCCTTCAATACTAGACAACATTGAAAATTTGTAACTATTTTAAGATGACCAAGATATATTGGAGTTCCTCTTAAGTGAAGATAGATATCATGGACAAGAATTGGAATGCAGTGTTGTGGTGGAAATCTTGTAACTCAAGAAAAAAAAAGTACCCAAGGGGTTGGTATTTTTAGAAAGTGTTTTTTATCATTAGAATAGAGTTCAACTAGAAGCCAAAGAAGAAAAACTAGAAGAATTGGAAGAAATTAATCTTGGAACCACTAAATTTCCTAAAAAGGTTTATATAGGTAAGAAACTATCCCCTGCTATAAGGAAATCTCTCATTGATTTGTTGAGAAAGTCTAGACATTTTTTTTCCTAGTCGTATGATGACCTAAAAGAATATAGGGAAGATATTTTCAAACATGTTATTCCTCTAAAAGAAAATGTTAAACCTTTTTAGGAAAAAATAGAGGCTCATTAATCCCACCTTTGTCCCAAAGATGTCAGAAGAATTGAAAAAACTTAGGGATGGAGGAATTATAAAGCCTATTAGACACTCCACATGGGTCCATTAATCCCAACTTAGTCCCTAAAAGATAATTATGGAATTCCAAATATGGAGGCAATGGTGCAGAAGGTCACTGGTTCAAAATTGATGTTAATGATGGATGGATTCTTAGGTTACAACCAAGTGTTAGTTAATGAAAGTGATCAATATATAACATCCTACACAATACAATGGGGTACTTATTTTTATGTTAGAATTGTTAGGTTAATAAAGTTTTTTCTTATTAATTAAATCATAATGATTTAATTATTAAGTTACTTATTTTCTCTAGTTTACTTAAGCTAAACATTGGGCATATAATTATTAATTCTTTTATTAATTATTATCATGCAACCTAGGTTAGTTACTTGTGAGGTTTTTTATCTACTTTCATAAGGATTGATCTCTTTGTAATCTATTCATTCACTTTTTATTATAGTAATCTCTCTTTTTATTCATCAAGAATGTCTCATCTGTGGATTTGGGAATTATGGCCTCGATATATTGTTCTTCTTCTTCTTCTTCTTCTTCTCTCTCTCTCTCTCTCTCTCTCTCTCTCTCTCTCTCTCTCTCTCTCTCTCTCTCTCTCTCTCTCTCCTTCTCTCCTTCTCTCTGATAGGGTTTTGCATGCAGGTGATTCTTGGGAGCTATGGGGCTAATCTTTCATCAACTTCAATATGGCATCAGAGCTCTAGATCTCCATGCCCTTGTTTTATTTATGAGAGGTCTGGCTTAATTTTTTAGATCAGTTCTTTTTTCTATTTCAAAGGCTTTAATTTTTTTTATGAATAGACCCTTTCCATTAATTAAAATTTAAAGATACATATCCAAAAAAAGGGGTCAAGGGATACAAGATCATCCCATGAGTTCAAAGGGCTCAAGGCCAGAGATAAACTATTCATCAAAAAAAAAAAAAACCTTCACGTTGTAAGAGCAATGCTAGCCGAAGGAGGGTCTTTGTAATTAGAACCCCAAAATTCCTTGGGGTTATTGGTTGGCTCAGGAGGAGCCCAACCATCAGAAGTAACATCTTTATCAGCATCTTTGTCTTAATCTTCCTCAGCCTTAGGAGGAGAAATTGCTAAATCCATTTGGGGAAAAGCCCACTTGGGGTCATGGTGAGTAGATGGCCAACCCACATCAAAAATAGTAGGGGGAGCCACTGGGGACCAACTTAAGCCCATCCTCCAAGGAGCTAAGGCTGAGAAGTGATGTCCAAAAAATCCACCACTAGGAGAGCATTGATGAGGCTATGACTTCGAGGTTGGCAAGCAGCGATCAGAGCTACTCTAGCCTTGTGAGTGGCTACGAGGAGGAGTAAGATCACCAAATAAAGCACATGGAGGTACCCAGACAACCATACAAGTGACATTTCCCCAATGAGTGAGTAGCTCCTATGGGTGACCCACTTCTAGCATAACCTTGTTAGGTTGTACTTGAATCTGCATCATGACATTATTACATATATTTTATTTAGAGTGCATTGCAACATGAATATGAAGAAAGTTGTGAGAGAATAAAACAACATTGTCATCTTTGTAGATCATAAACAATAGCTCCATTCTAAAAGCATGCCAAATCTAGGCATATCTAAAAGGGATTCTAGGAGCATCACCTAGAACCACCATATGCCAAGTGAAAGCCTCTAGATGAAAAAGCATGGAAAAATCATAAATCTAGAGCAAGTAATTATGAGCTCTTCTGCAGAACTAAAAAATATGCAGAAAGCTTTTAGTCTGACCACAAAAAGGGCATCAAGGATTAGTAACTCCTAGATGTCAAAACTAAGGTCCCAAAGGAAAGTCCTAGAAAAGGAGACACTAAGAAAAATGGGAAATCTTGAGCTCAGTGATGGAATGCCAAATAGTGACAAATCTAAGACTCCAAGTCTTATGCAAAGACTACAAATTCCAATACTAGTTGAGGGTATCAACCATCAAAAGATGGGTACCATCCATCAATACCCCAACCTAGGCTTGTAACTAGTCATTGGAGTGGCAAGGTACCACTTCTAATCTTTTCACCAAAGGTAGAATAAATGAATTCTAAGCTTGTGTAGAAAATTGGGAGAAACCATAGAAACTAGAAGATTGATTGTCTATTGATTTGGATGGATGAGCCTAAACTACACCTATAGGTCCTCCCATGAGTGAAGGCTCATAGTAACCCTCAAGAATAAATCTTTAAGTGTTTTAATAACCCGAAAAAATAAATGAAAAGCACTGGCACCTTGAATCTTGGCTAAGGGCACACCTTGAATGGGAAAAAAGGGAGGCCACCAAAGGTTTTTTTGGTTCATTGGGAGCTCATCTCTAAATCCATTACCAGCCTAGTGAAGCCAAGGCTTGATGGCTTCCCAAGATTTCCAAATGCTCTTAGAAATGTAAGTGCCCTAAATCTAAACAAGTTCAAAAGTCACAAGAAGGGTTTGGAAAATAATCCCCTTCCAGGTTGGCCAGTGAATCAAAAAGCATGAAGAAATGCAATGCCATAACAAAAATTTCCAAGCCTCACCACTAGTGAGAGCCCATATGACCCACTTGGCACAAAGGACTACCTCTTATTTGTGGGTGGAAAGCAAGCCAAGACTACCAAAATCCTTGGGTAAACAACAAAAGCCCCAGGCAACTCCATGAAATCCATGATGCACAACATTAGAGGCCTAAAGAAAGTCTCTTAGAAGACATTCAAGATTAAGGTATGAGGCTTTAGAAGGATCCTAAAAAGAGGACTAGTACACATGAGTAGCAACAAGTAGTTTGGAGCATATTTGAAATTTGGTCACAAGTGAAAGGGGCTTGGTGATCCAATAGTCTAGCTTCTTCTCAATGAGAGAAAGCACAACATTCTACAACTCCATAAGAGATGTCGGACCCATTTCCACCCATATTGTTGCAACTAATGAGGGCCTAGCAAAAAATATTGTAGATAGCAAAGGTTTTTGTGCTATTGGATAATAGACCCTGAAGCAAGGCAAGAAGTATCTAAACACTACAAAGCATTGGAAATATTCTCCTCTTCCTCAATCAAAGTGAGGAAAGAATCATCAAAAAAATGGTTATTAACCAACTGCGTGGTCAAATCAGGTAAAGAAATACCACTCACCAAACCTCATGAAATGGCATTGGCCAACAAGTAACTAAAGCCCTCGAGTGGTAAAACATAGAGAGAAGCTGCAAGAGGACAACCTTGATGGATAGACCTAAAGAGCCCAAAAGGTTCAAACTGACAACCATTAATGGTGATGCAAGCAGAGGCATCCCCAAACAACATTTGCATTGATTGACAAAAAACTAGTTAGAACCCCAAAGCTTGAAGCATAGCTAAAATAAATGGCCATTCCATTTGGTTATATGCTTTTGTAAAATCAATCTTTAGGAATAGGGCTTGCTATTTGGAATACTTGGCCCATTCCATACCTTCCTAGACAACAATGATGTTATCCAAGATATAATGGGACTTGATGAAGCCAAGTTGTTCAAGTTAAACAATCTGAGGGAGAAAATACCAAATTTTAAGAGAGATGGCTTTGGCAATGATCTTGTAGGAGACATTCAACAAAGTGATTGGCCTCCAATTGCAAATTTCTTCAGGATCAACATCTTTAGGTATGAATTCAATATTTCCTTTGTTAATGATGCTACCCAATAAATTAGAGTTGTATGCTTCATGATAAACATGATGTTGGAAATTTGTTTTGTGCTCCCCTTAGGATTTATGACAAGAGTATAATTTCCTCTTGTGTACTATAACTTGAGTGGTTGTATTGGGCATTGATAGATCAGTCTTTTGGTGCAATGGAAACCCCACTCTAACAATTGGTGTTAGAACCTCAAGTTCTTGAAGAAAAAGTTTAACAACTTTGGGAGATCCATGGTGAATTTTTTCATAAAGGAAAGACCAAAATTTGATGGCACAAACTATGATAGCTGGAAGGATAAAATAAAGACTCATCTCTTGTGCATGGGTTTAGGATATTGGCTTGTAACAAAGACATCTAAAAAAATTGCAGAAGAAGACAATATTGAAAGTTGTATCGAGGAACAAAGAGAAGTATTCATGTGCAACATAAGGGAAAGAGAAGCAATACTGTCTGCTCTACCTAAAAGTGAATATAGCTAGGTAAAAACTCTCAAAACATCTCATGAAATTTGGAAAACCTTAGAAGCTAATTATGAGGGTGATACACATGCAAAAAGGAATAGATCACAAAATCTATATTTCACATTCCAAGATTCTTAGATGATGGACGATGAGTCTGTGAGAACCTATATCGGTAGAATATCTGAGATTATTGTAGGAATCACATCTCTTGGTGGAAAGAAGTCCAATGATGAAGTAATATGGAAGATATTGAAAAGTCTAACAACACCTTTCAAGATGATTCAGGTAGTTTTACTTTGTACCACTAATTTCACCAAAGAAACATTGGTTGGTAGATTAGAAGCTAAATAATTTGATCTAAAACAGTCTAGAGAATTAGCAAAAGTTGAGACAACATTTAGTGCATTTAACATTAAACCTGGTCCAACAAGGAACATAAAAGTGCAAGGAGACATTGCTAGCAATAGCAAGTCTATTAAGGAAAGGATCCAGGAAGGAGTAGCTCTTCTTATGGAAAGAGAAAAATATGGTAAGAATATCTTTAAATGTTGGACATGTAATGAATATGGTCATTATACATCTAAGTGTCCTAAGAGAGAAAGAAAGTATAAGGGAAGATTTAAATCTAGAAGACCTAGAAATTTTTTATATGCCAATGAAGAAGAAGAAGAAGAATCTTATCAAAGAAAAAGTGAAGATGAATCAAGATTCGTAACTCTAAAGGAGGATAATATTGATAGAGAAATCAGAGAAGAAAGTGCACTGATCTCATAAGTTGAAAGGAAATATTGGATTATTGATAGTGTTTGTTCACATCACATGACTGGTGATATGAGAAAATTTTTCAAATTCAAAAGCCATGATGGAGGAATTATTAGAGTAGGAAACAATGCAGCCTGCCACATTACATGAATTGGATCTATCACACTAGATGGTAAAACAAATACTGATGATGTTTATTTTGTTGATGGATCGAAACGTAACTTGTTGGACAACTTATGAACAAAGGTTACCAATTGTAGTTTGGTAATGACACATGCATTATCAAGAACAAGGAAGGAAAACTACTTGGTACTAGCACATGAATTAGAGGTAATATATTACAGTTAAACTTCACTAAAACCAAATGTTTGGTAGATAAAGTTGACAAAAGTTGGTTATGGCATAGAAGATTTTGTCACATTGATTTTGATAACATTGTGAAATCTAGTAATACACTTGTTGTGAGAGATTTACCTAAAATCACTAAGCCCACTAACATTATTTGTAAGGAATATATCTTAGCTAAGTAGAAGAAAGTATCATTTCCTAGCAAGCAATTTGGTACTACAGAAAAGCTAGAATTGGTTCATATAGATCTAAGTGGTCCTACAAGAATAAGAGGATTCTTTGGAGAAAGGTATTTCATAGTTTTTGTTGATGATTTTACTAGAATAATGTGGGTAGCTTTTCTTAAGGAAAAATTAGAAGCATTTGAGAAATTCAAGATATTCAAGAACAAAGTAGAGAATAAATCTGCAATTAAAATCAAAAGCTTAAAATTAGATAGAGGAGGAGAATTCACTTCTAGAGAATTCAATATCTACAGTGAAGAGCATGGTATCATAAGATAGCTTGGTATCAGAAGATAACTATCCTCACCCCATACACTTGAGCAAAATGGGATTGTTGAAAGAAAAAATAGATCAATTGTTGAAGCAACAAGAGCTATGTTATTTGAGAATGATGTACCAAAAAAAATTCAGAGAGAGGCAGTCAATACAATAGTATATACACTAAAAAAAGTAAAGATTAGAAAAGGTATGGAGAATTTTGGAAATATTCAAGACTAGGTCATTGAAAGGGGAGGGGTGAATCAATAACCTTAAAACTTTATCAAATTCATATCTTAGTTGTAATAATCCAATAATCATTTAATTCATCAAATCAAATCTAACTGAATGCATGAGAAACTAAAAACATAAACATTCATGACACATGAACACAATGATTTGGTGACCCAGAAAGCTTCCAAATAGAAAGTAAAAATGGGGTGGGGATCATACCCACAAAACTTCAATACTACAGCATAAAGTTGGCCAGTTAAGGTTTCAAATGATCACTTCTAATGATCTACTCTATTAGGAGCAATTACAACTACTAGGTTCACCTTGTTGGAGAATTTACAAACATACAATGAAGTATGCACTTAGTAAAAAGATTTGAAAAATGACTATTAAGTCTACCTTGTTAGAGGATTTTGAAGTTAATTCACCTATTGAGATGAAATAGTAGATTTCTGACTTACAACTAATTTTCTAATAGAGATTCTTTGAAGTACAGATCACCTTTGTGTGATAAATATGGCTCTGCTACTCCTTTGCTGATATGGCCTCACAATACACTTTGTTGTTGATTCACATTCGCATGCTTCTTACATATTCTTTACTCTTTCTTTTCATTCATGCATACATCTATATCTATATGTATGGATATGATACAATACATTACACACACACACACACACACACACACACACATATATATATATATATATATATCAATCTAGTTTACAAAATTACAAAGTCAGCCAATATACAAGTTAACACCAATATTACAAAGTAATCTTAGATGGAGGCACTTAGGTTCTAAAGACTAACTTGGTGAAGTTTTTATACATGAGGGTATGTGCAGGATCATGGTGTGCCAAAAAGTGACGATGTGAAAAAAAGAGAGTTTGAAGATGCCTAAAAGCGCTTCAAAATCCGCTCTGACTTTTTTTTACCTATCCAGGAACCAAACCTGGAAGGTTAAGCCAAGCCTTATCGGATATCTGATATCATATCGGATATCTGATTTGATATCGGATATCCGATTTTAAATCCAATATCCGACTAATAATTAAAATCATATAATAGTATGATATATTATTTAATATTATTATTATTGATATAAAATAATAATAATAATATTAAATAATATATCATACTATTATATTATAATATTATTATTATTATTTAATATTATTATTATAATTATTATTATACTATACTATAATAATATTATTATTATTATATTATAATCGTATAATATTATACTATAATAATAATATTATAATAACATATTATATTATAATAATATAATATAATATTTAATATATTATAATATATAGTAATGTAATACAATATAATAATAAAAAGTAATATCTTATAATATAATATATAATAAAAAAGTATAATATATTATAAATTATAATAATATAGTATAATAATAATATTTTATATTATAATATATAGTAAATTAATATAATAAATATAAAATATAATATAAAAATATATAAAATGTAATATATATGTTATATTATATATATTGTCATATCGAATATCCGATGTTATATCGGATATCCGATACCTATGTATTGGATTAAACACAAAATCACAGACCTGCGGCCCTTATTTTTACGCGAATTTGGGCCAATCAGATCGGATATCAGACAGCAAATCGAATATCAGATATCAGGTATGTTCCCCCCCCCCAACTCGTTTTTAACCTAAATTTAATAGATTTTAACATGATTTTGTTTTTTTTAGTTGAATCTAGGGTTTTTTTGACAAAAATGGCTAAAATTTAGATTTTTTTAAATATATATTACATTTTGCAATTCAATAGGAATGGCTGATCAAAATGATGACACTGAGGCAAGGAATAATATTCCTCGCAAACCACCACCAAACAATCCAGTATCCCCACAAAACCGTCTACCAAATGACCCTCTACCTCCTCAAAACCCTCCTCGAATCAAGGATTTCATAAATGAAAATCTCACTAAGTTGAGAGGTTTGCATAGAACATACAATAATGTACCTGCACTGGCTCCTATGTTATCATTGTGGATAACATTGAAACCCTTACAAACCAACAAAATGCCTCTCTTCGTTGGCGTGATGAAATGCACCAGATGTTTGATGATGGTTTGGATTATGATGAGGTCGCGGCCCTCAACATAACCAAAGATGATTTGGCAAGCCTTTTTGCTAACACAAAAACGGGTATACCAATTGACCCAAAAAAAACCAAACTATCAAGTAAATGGTGCACAAATGACGCCATACGTGCAAATTTTTGGGACTGTTGGTGGATGGTCTTTGATATCCCTTCACATGGAAATTTAGACATACCATTTTATTTCCTTAGAACATTATATTCAGAATTTGTGTTGAAACTTAAAGTGAACTATTGGAGCATGAAGCCCAACATGGACTTAGGACTAGGAGCTCCTCAGGATAGACCTTCTTCCTAGCGGAAGAAACTTGGCACTTTTGTCCCCCCCCCTAATATCTCCCCCCCTCCTTGAGTGCAGCATCTAGATATTATGGTAGAGGCTAGCTCTCAGACCATTAGAGCCATTCATAGGCTAAGTAGCCTAATGATATCTCAGGCCAGGTCAGTCCTGCCTCCTCATGTTGATGATGTTGGTTCTAGTTCATCATCGGCTAGCTCATCACACATTTGTGTGCCTCACACTTGCATTAAATGAAAGAATATTTTCCTGGGTCCCATAGGTGATCTTCCTGAGTATCATTTTGTATTAGACGAGGATACACCAGACGCACGTGCAGAGGCTACAGACCCTGATGCAAGAGAGGAGGGGAATGCAGAGGCATGGTCTCCTTCAGTGTCGGTACATGTATACATTTTTTTTTTATGACATATGTGATTTAAAGTTAATTTTTATAATAGAGTAATTTTAATTTTTAAGCCATACTGACTTTTACATGTATGTGATCTTTATTCATGTTTAGTTGATGACCGAGGAGGAGCTCAGATAGATAGATGATGCTACACTCTCAGCCATTTCATTTGGCCTTGAGACATCTATGGTACATTATGTTGTGTTCACATTTATTTTTTCTATTTGATATTGTAGCATATATGGTTGCTAATCTTTCTTTTATCTTGAAGATACCACCTGCCCCAAGGGGACAAAGTGCAGGGGGTGAGCCAGCATGCATTGACAAAGGAAAGGTAATTAGACATTTTCTAATTGATTAAATATTGATGCATTCTTGTAAAATGTTTGTGGTAATCTCATTTAATTACATTATTTATTGTATATAGAGTGTGGCTACTGGCGATGAGCCTGTACAGATTCGGCGTCCTAGATCATCAGGGATTTTCATTCGCACAAAGAGCCCCATTGTATGTATAAGTATCATTTTTTTTTTTTTAAAATTGATGCAGAGGAAAGTATGATTGTTGTTCTATACAATTTCTGTGATTTTTTTCGTACCAATAATGATTCATGTCTTGCATATGTTCATTACAACTTAAATAGGCTTATATGCATCTATCCAACCGACCAAGTTGGTTACAAAGGTTTATTTAATCAAACAAATACCAAATTACTACTTTCCCTCCAAAACTAATATGACCATTTGAATTTGAAATTCAAATTTCAAACTATAGTTTTTATGCATTCCCTAACTTTCTAAACTATTCCATTGACTCAAAATTGGTCATATGGATTTATTAAATGCAACTAAGTAAATTTCCAGAGAATTGAAGTTTTTATTGTTTTTTCTCCAAACCACCATACACTCTAATCTCCCCCTTTCAACTGAGATCACATATGACATATAGAAAGGTCTACATGACCGTTGGAACAACCATATAGGCATTCCCAACCATAAAACAAACAAACAACCACTTTTTGCTAATACTGTTTAGACTCTAAATACCCTATTCTAAGGCCTTTTGGTCCCATGGAGTCACTTGGTTTATAACCACACCAAAATGCTTGTGGGCCTTACATGTGCCTTTATTACAAAACATAGACCAACTTGTAAAATATGGACCAAACCTTTATTCCAACTTCCTAATCTACTTGAATCCTCGCTTTTATGGAGTGGCAAGGTGTCCGGCAATAGAGATACATGTTCCCCCCTACCACATAGGTTAGGTGTCCTACACCACCTTTCCTCTCTCTCATTCTGAACACTAGTCCACCAAGTGAGTGATGTTCCTCTCAGTCTTGTTGTTGCTACTTTTACCTTCTTATCTGCCTCTATGTCTTCAAGATCAAAGTAGTTCTCAAGGGCCTCTATCCACCCTAGCACTTCTTCACTATCCATTTTACCCTAGTATATTGGAAAATCAATATGGTTCTTCCCACCATTACCTTGTACTGCCTTAATGATTCTCATAAATCTCCTTTCTTTAGGATCATCTGTTGTCTCATGCTCTTGTCTTGCATTACCAACCTCTTCTTCTTCATGGTTCTCTCCATGATTTCTTCCTCTAACCTCTTCTCCTCTAGGTTCTTGCCTTTCCTTTTCTAAGGATTCTATCCTTGCAATAAGCTTCAGCCTCTCTCTTCTCATCTATCTTTCTTCCCTCACTCTAGATGCTTCAAGTTCTCTCCTCTCTCTTTTCTCTTTTGCCAACTCTTCTCTCAATTCTTAGAGTTCTCTAGCCATTTGATTTTTAGGAGGCATTTTCACAACAAGTTTTCTTACTTCCCAAGGGCCAACTCACTGATTCTCTTTCTTTCCTCACCAAGAAATATCTGGACACCACTTATGTACCTTTCAACTCTGGGACACACAAGGAGGAATTAGACACACCAAGGCTTCAACAAAGGGACCAGCACACTAAGGATTTTCAAGATTATAGGTCTTGGTCACACTCCTAAACACCCAAACTTCAAAACCCTCCTTAAAATGGCTTAAAAACTAGGGCCTGCTTGTTCAAACCCCAAAACTCAATTCTAGAACGTTTTGACTTGTCTAATGACAAGATATGATCATGACAACCTACATGAACCTATCAAATGACTCATCTACCATATGAAATCCTAAAATCCTATCTCATGCCCAATTACAACTTTCTTCCACATATGAGTCCAAAATTATAACTTTGTATGCTTCCATGAGCCATAATTGGTGCAAGGATTGCCCAATTGACTTCAAGAGATGTTCCATGACCTCTGTAATTCCTTGGATCTTCAATGTTCCCTTGATGAGCATGGGATGCTCTTGCATCACTTATCTTCATAAATAAATTCAAAACTAATTTCCATGATATTAACAACTACTATTTTGTATCTCATAGGAGACTCCTAGTGCACATGAGGTTCGACGGGATAGTTATGTAGATTTGATGATGCAGCCACTCACTCCTGAGGAGGAGCCTACAATAGTAAGTTGTAGTTTGAATTCATGATTAAATATGTTATAAATTTAGCATGCTATGAATTATAATGTTATAGTTTAAATTTTAGATTCATTTGACAAAGGTATTTGAACATATACAGTCAACAATCAGAAAGGTACCAGCATTGTCGAGGGCATACGAGAGGACTCCTAACCAGTGCAGGAGGTCGACGAGAGAGGTATTTATTATGAAATTTTGATAGTATTAATCTCCAATACAAAAAAGATCATTATGCATTTGCGTAATTCAATGTTAGATACGTAGAATCATATAAATTTAGTAGTCTAACTTTGGGTTTTCCTTTTTTGTTTATGTAGGAGGCATCTGATCTACCTAGTGCAGTGAAAAGGTTGCATTTTGATCATCCACTAGCACCCTAGGATAGTATAGTTTTCGTAGGATGCATCATGAGACATTTTGAGATGGCATATGCCACATTTTATATAGAAACATTGATATTATACACATTATGATGGCAGGATCAGCCACATTTTGTATATGGATCTATGTATTTTGATATATATATATATATATATATATATATATATATATATATATATATATATATTTGAGTACTTTGTCTATGGATACATGATCTTTGATATATATTTGTGTAAAATTTTGTCTATGGATACATGTATTTTGATATATATTTTTCTCATTTACGTGTACAATTATATACATATTAATTTAGTATCTAGTATTGTTCAATTTATCGTGGATCATGTGTCATGCCCTAAATTTTACTAGTAAAAACACAACATTTTTTAATTTTTTTTGTAGCTTATGAAGTCATATAAGAAATTACATATTGTAAAACAAGGTTATCATTGAATAGGAGTTCAAGACTCATGTGAATAGTGTGAAAGTGTTAACATTTTAGTCACAGGTGGTTTTCAAATAGATTGGATGACAGTCTAGTTCAAGTTAGCGTCACGAGTCAAACAAGCAAGTTCAAGATACAACACTCATAAATTAGTGAGGTAATTCATATCCTAACAAGCCTCTAATACTAATATTCTATTGGGGTATGTCGGTTGTATCATATGGACTAGGTTGTGATTCTAGCATGTAAGGGAAGGGGATCATAATTACTTATTATCCTCATTACCAATGTACACACATTCATTAATCATTACAATATATATTAATGTGACAATTACTATATTACTATATCCTCATTATCTATCAACATTTCTTCCTCACAAAACTAGCACTCACTACAGTTTTCTAAACACAAAAATTACTATTTCAATACATAAATTAAACTCACTCTAACAAAAGACAATTACTAACTATCTAGCTCCTCAACTACTAACTAATCTAGCTACATTGCCATGCTTTTACATTTACTATTTTAATTACTATAATTACTATACTATTACATTTACTTTTTACATTAAATTACATCTAACTATTCACCATAAGCTCACTTTCTCACTATCAATATTATTATTATCAAAGCATGTTAAGATTCAAAGTAGTTTCATAGTACGAATTAGTAAGCACATAAAATGAGGAACTCTTAGTAAGTCTAAGGGCCAATTCAAAGTACTTAACTCAATAATAATTCACGATCTATATTTAAACACATCCTACTACACCATTGTATTGAGTGTCTCAATTTAAATTTGTTAGATGAATTGTTTATGCAAGGATTATGTGCAAGCGTATAAATAAGGTTTGTATATAACATGTACCTTGTCGTTCTGACATATATGTATCAATGTATCAATGTGCTTTATTGACTAGATAAAACTAGATTTGAGTTATTATTTTAATCCACCATCCATCCTTATCCTTGATTCTCCAATCCCATCATCCCGACAACTTACTTCATATTAAAACCCTATTATATGTACATCCAATAAATCTTGGCTTTTATTTTATTTTTGAGTTAAATATTTAAATTTGTCATATTCTCTAACATGCACACTAATATGCCTTTATTTATTTAATTACTAATTTATTATTTGAGTGTTGGATGTGACTTAGAGGTCACAAGATTGTAATGTGTACCATTCTGTCACTTAGAAAATATATTAGTCTAGGACACTCATTAGTCTCTATATGCTATTATTATTTTTATTTTTATTGGATAGCAGTCTAGAATCTGGGAATATTCTTTAATATTTTATTGCTCTGTATTAAGGAAGGGATTTATTTTCCTTTACCATACATTTTCTAGAGAGGAAAATGCATGCTTACAGCAATGTATCTCATAGATTTTATTATGTCTTCTCTTACAAAAAACTTCATTTTGTTATATCATAAAATTAATTTGATGATTTTCTTGCTTAGAATTGCATTAAGCTTGGTAATTAAAATCAATGTTATCCATGCATGTGATATGAACATAAAAATTTCCTTCCAAATTATTGAGTGCACAACAAGATTGTAAGCAATCTACTAAGTTTTAAATTTATACAATCAATGGTATCACATAACATCTATGGATTGTTATTATCAACTAGTCATTTACAATACCACAAGGAAAAAACTTTCTTTCACATTTTCAAATGATAACAATGATGTCAAAGAAAATCTGTGACTCGTACCAATGCTTTCATAACAATATAAACTCCAAATGAAAGATGCATATACAACCTTATCAATTATTTCTTCTACACGTACATTAGGTAACAATGATACAATCTCCTTCCATCACAATGGGGCAACATAAGGAACTTTTCAAAATCATAAGGAACATGGACATTGAAAGATATGGATAATGAGTAGCATGAACATTTTCCAACATGATCGTTGAGAACATGAACAAGCTGGTGAATCCTCCTTCATAAATGAGGGCACAATGTCAAGTTTTCTCATCCAACATCAATCTGCAAGATGATCATTCCAAGCCATTTCCATTGCTCCCTTGGACACAAATCTGCATATGCAACACAACAAAATAACAAGGACCATGGGTGCTTTCCACCCAACCATAGGCCTCAAAGAGACCACCCCCACGCTAGGGAACAAGGCTCAAACTGGGATACACATACAATATTTCAATGCATAAACATTACATTTCAAACTTGAACAATTTCCCCCCAAGACTATTTCACAATGGCTTCACAGATGGAACCATAAACATAGGGTGAAGGTGTGTTCTAAAATGGAGACTTTCCATACCAAACCATATTTGCAATAAACAATTTTCATGCCCTCTCGGGGCTATCATAATTCACCAAATTTCATGCCCTCTCGGGGCTATCATAAATGAACCATTTAATGCCCTCTCGGGGCCTCCACATTTCCTCCTCCAAACCCACTACCATTAGTTGTAACTCCTCAAACTTCCTTTCTACACCATACTTTCCTTATCACCCCCAACAAGATATGAAATGTTATGGCATACAATGGAGCCCATACTCCAAGGTTCTCAATACATTTTTTGAACCCATCTTAAGCCCATCACCCTGGACTTTTCTTCCCTTCCCACAAGGGTGATTGTAAGTCCCACGCCCATAACAATACTCAAGAACAAAACAAGAAAACAAAACCAAGTAGAAATAAAACAAGAAATTTTCAAGAGCACGTCACATTTTCACAACACAATATCAACACCCATAATACAACAAGGAAATAGACGAAATCCAAACCTCATACTCACAATACTCCACAAAATACAACAAGATGCACAATGGTGTCACACTAATCTACATGGAATGAACACCATTGAAGCACTCACATGAATGCTACTCCACAATGCAATGCAATGCATACTCCATTGATAAACTCCACACTTGCATATTTGCTTAACCATGCTAAAAGAAAGAAATGGGAAAGAAGCAAGTTTGAGATAACAACCTTGGTCCAAGCTAGGGTAAGGATAGTTGTAGTAGAGCTCCCCTAATCTCCCTCCAAAACCTACGTGTCTCTAAAATTAGAGAGTGGGCAAACACCCCACTAGTTTGGCCAAGACCCTCTAATAAAGCCTTCCCACTAACTTATTTTAGAAAAAACACTAAGCCACTCCATCCTTATGAACTTGTCTCCTCTAATGGTTCATCGATAGCCCTCACGAGCTCTGAGTTATGACCCTCGAAGGATCGACCTCAAAATGCACTTAGAGCACCTTGAAGACTCCTCGATACAGGGTGGCTGCAAATGATGGATGGTCTTTGTGGCTAGAACAAGGGTGTGACTAGGGTTCACCCGCCCATCCGGAGCTAATGGCACTGACGATTCGATCCCAAGATCAGTGGTTTCAAAGTTACGCTATGGTGCACCTATGAACTGAGGCACACTGCAAGTTTTGGCATCGAGTGAGATTGCTGTGCTGAATCCAAATGGAATGTGATCTCTCAATAATGAGATAGGTTATTTTAGGCCTCAGGATTGCCATCCTTTAGCATTTAACAGTTCATCAATAGCCCTCACGAGATCTGAGTTATGACCCTTGAAAGATTGGCCTCTAAATGCACTTAGAGCACCTTGGAGACTCCTCGGTATGGGGTGGCCGCAAATGATGGATGGTCTTTGTGGCCAGAAAAAGGATGTGACTAGGGTTCAACCGCCCATCCGAAGCTAATGGCACTGATGATTTGATGCCAAGATCAGCGATTTCAAAGTTACACTGTGGTGCACCTATGAACTGAGGCACACTGCGAGTTTTGGCATCGAGCGAGATCGCTGTGCTGAATCCAAACGGAATGTGATCTCTTGAAAATGAGATAGGTTATTTTAGACCTCAAGATCACCGTCCTATAGCATTTGACATTTCATTGATAGCCCTCACGAGCTCTGAGTTATGACCCTCGAAAGATCGACCTCCAAATGCACTTAGAGCACCTTGGAGACTCCTCGGTACGGGGTGGCCGCAAATGATAGATGGTCTTCGTGGCCAAAAAAAGGGTGTGACTAGGGTTCACCCTCCCATCCAGAGCTAATGGCACTGACGATTCGATGCCAAGATCAGCGATTTCAAAGTTACGCTGTGGTGCACCTATGAACTGAGGCACACTACGAGTTTTGGCATCGAGCGAGATCACTGTGTTGAATCCAAATGAAATGTGATCTCTCAAAAATGAGATAGGTTATTTTAGGCCTTAGGATCACCATCCTATAGCATTTGATAGTTCATTGATAGCCCTCACGAGCTCTGAGTTATGACCCTTGAAATATTGACCTCCAAATGCACTTAGAGCACCTTGGAGACTCCTCGGTACGGGGTGGCCGCAAATGATGGATGGTCTTCGTGGCTAGAAAAAGGGTGTGACTAGGGTTCACCCGCCCATCCGGAGCTAATGGCACTGACGATTCGATGCCAAAATTAGTGGTTTCAAAGTTACGCTATGGTGCACCTATGAACTGAGGCACACTATGAGTTTTGGCATCGAGCGAGATCGCTGTGCTGAATCCAAATGGAATGTGATCTCTCAAAAATGAGATAGGTTATTTTAGGCCTTAGGATCACCGTCCTGTACCATTTGATAGTTCATCGATAGCCCTCACGAGCTCTGAGTTATGACCCTCGAAAGATCGACCTCCAAATGCACTTAGAGCACCTTGGAGACTCCTCGGTACGGGGTGGCCGCAAATGATGGATGGTCTTCATGGCTAGAACAAGGGTGTGACTAGGGTTCACTCGCTCATCCGGAGCTAATGGAACTGATGATTTGATGCCAAGATCAGTGGTTTCAAAGTTACGCTGTGGTGCACCTATGAACTAAGGCACACTGTGATAGCCCTCACGAGCTCTGAGTTATGACCCTCGAAAGATCAACCTCCAAATGCACTTAGAGCACCTTGGAGACTCCTCGGTATGGGGTGGCTGCAAATGATGGATGGTCTTCATGACCAGAACAGGGGTGTGACTAGGGTTCATCCGCCCATCCAGAGCTAATGGCACTGAAGATTCGATGCCAAGATCAGCGGTTTCAAAGTTACGCTGTGGTGCACCTATGAACTGAGGCACACTACGAGAAATTAATTCTAAACTTGAGAAAAGGTTAGAGGAGAATATTGCATTCTTAAATTAATCTCCCTTAAGACCTTTGCATACACACCGAGCATTCTTAAATTAATCTCCATGGAAGAAAATTTCATAAAACTAAAGATTCTATAGTGTTGAAACATAAAATCCAAGATCTCATTTATGATGGGATTGTTGATACCTCTAATGACTCATCCACTCATAGCCTTCATATCCAACTTCATATCATGTCATTATGCATGTGCTATCTTTCTTATTGGCTTTAATTGCTTATCCTACATGCTATCTTCTTTCATGGATTTCATGGCTTATCCCAAATGTGCTTCATACAACTTTTCAATATGAAAGTCTTTCAAAACATTATACAATATTATGGCTCTTTATGCTTTCAAATGCTATGATTGGTTGCAAAATGGAAGAAATCAAGTATTCTAATTGTTCATCCGTACTTTCGAGATTTTTCTTATTTAATTAGTTTGATAAAAATAGTTTTAATAATCATAATGTCAGATTTATGTCAAATAAGGAAAAAACCAAATTTGTAATAATAGATCCGCATGCAATTATCTTTCATATAGTTATAAATGCTCTTAAAATTGTCGTTATAGCCTTGTATCACATGCAAATATGATTTGGAAGAACTTGTTCAATATCTTCCTCTTATAATTCCTTACAAAGAATCTACCAAAATACAAAAACCATATACAAAAAACTACACATTTTATATCATAATACATCATAAATTTTAGAAATTCTCCCCAATACCACCCCCCTCCAACTCTTCATGATGTACCTACATTCCAATATCATACAAAAATTAGTAACTTGTTGTATTAAACAAGATAATCATCAATTCATTAAATCATTATGAAGAAAATAACATAAGAAGTATATATACCTAGTCGAGTATTCCAATAGGGTCCTCTCTCTATTTTAGGGTCTCCAACAAGGCTTCATGATTAGCATTAGCAATAGTAAAAAGTTCTTTTACTTTTGGTCTTCCTTGATGCTTCAATAACTTTACATTTGTTGCTATAATAATATGCGAATATATGAGAATTACTTTGTGCTTCTGATAGTCTTCTAATGCAGGAATTTCGTTCCTTCTAAGCATGTATGTCCACAGCCATGTTCCAGCAACAACCACTGAACCAGTAGGATACGTGAATCCATCATCATCTGTGATCGATTGTGCAAGTTTTTGTTTGCCTCTTACACAATGTGCTAACCAATAATCGAATTTCTCATCATTCCCCTGTGGTGCAACCAATGCAAAGACATGTCCTGGCTGAAGTAGATCTGATAGATGGTTATGCTCAAGTGAACTTTCCACGTCATCATTTTTGATAGAGGGTATGATAGACAATGGAGTAAGATAATGTGGAGCCCATGTGTCCACCCACTCACTTGACTCATAGTGAATCCAATCACACTGAAAAACAAGTACGACAAAAACAAGCTAGTTGTTGTGTCCAAATGGTCCATGTACTAGAATTAGAGCGCCGAAATGAATGCATTTTTGATGAGTCTCTCACTATAGCACAATCTGATCTATCACCTATGGACCCTTCCTCAACCAACCAAAAGAACCTGCATACCACTGAATTAAGAGTCCCCCCCTGTGATAATGCTAAACTATACCAATCAACAATGCTACGAGCATCAAGAAGCTCTGTTGTTGAAATCTTCAGTTGCTCCTTAACTAGAACTCTCTTCACACATGCCCCTGCTCCATCATGTTCCCCTTTTCCATGGACGGACTCAAAAAAACTCCAAATATGAGGCACCCCTCTCTCTACATGCATCCTACACAACCAATAAAACATGTGAGCATTCTTGAATTGACCTGTATAGTTATCTAACCAAATGATGTATCTATCCATAGCAATTGCATGCTCGTGTAAGAAATCAAAAAAATTCTTGAAACAATGTTGCACAAAATCATGAGAGTGAGATCTATCATCACTCATATAAAAATGATACTCTCTAATAATCTTTCGATTATCTTCCGCACTATCAAGGGCATGTATATATGTTATGTGAACAAAAATTGCAATCTGAATAGAGTTGTAATACTAAGATTGTCTCATTTTGAGGTTGCAATGTGTAGTTCTCAGCAAAATCAATGATTGATATAATAGTGCCAATGGGAAAAGTCTCCTTACACATTCTAAATTGTTGATCCAACCACTAAGACCTGTGACTATGTCTTGCATACTTGTAAAAAAGATTTTCCTTGAAATCTGAAATAAAATTAGCTACATTGATATCTTTTCCAACCAATTCACATCTAGAGCTCTCACTCCCACTCTTCAATGTGTATTTCACCATTTCATAGACCCTTTTTTTCACTATTGTCTTTCCAAGATCTTGTTCACACCCCTCATGGAAACATGTGTCAAACTTGGATAAGCCACCACATTCTGAACACTTCTCATTTAAGCAAGCATTTTTATAAAAGGAACAACCATCAACTCTACGACATAAGAGTTGATCTAACAAGTCTCTTGATGATTTTGGAAGCCCACTAGCTCCACAATCCTCCAACATTTCTTTACTATGCAAAGTAGAACGGATGGAGCGTGATAGTTCATGGTGCATAGAAAACTCAACATGATATTTGCAACAACATGTATTTTGGATTTTGAGTGGCACACAATAAAATGGCTTCAAAGATTCAAAAGCCCTTTGTGATATATGAACACTTGGATGACTCTCTCTAAATTGTTTGAACAACATAGTTTGACTTACCTCCAAATAGTGTTTAGGATGTGGCGTGTGGTCTCTGATGCCAATTCTCAACTTTAAGACATCTTTAGCATTGGGTGATACTCATGAGTTAGAGTGCCAAAATTGTATAATTTCTTCCTTCACATCGTCGGATAGCTTCATATCAAAACGTGCAAGTCTCCCACCAAATGCTCATGTTTCATTTTGAAGAGGATCATCAATTTTCTCTCGTCGACTAAGTGCTCTTCTCAAAGTAGTACGATTTAGATTCAAATCAATATAAGTTTGTCTCATATATCTACCCTTTCTCAAATGATGACTTACCAAAGAGGTTGTAATAACCCTTTGAGCAGCTCTATTATCCTTCTCTCTACTATTTTTCCCAACGCTATTGAGAGCACTGAAAAGATTCTTCACAACAATGGCATTTCTTTCCAAATTTTTATTGACATGAATTTTCAATTTGGAAAGCGTAGGTCTCATCTTTTGCATCCTTAATAAGTGCATGAAAAGCTAGCATTGCTCTACCACTGTCTTGTTGCCGAAAAACATCTGATATAGTCTTGAAGCCCATAACCGAATGGCTCTTTCTGATTTTTTTCCTTCCAAACTAGTCATAATTGTTTCATCAATTTCAATTATCCATTTTGGTGTTTTAGAACCTTCATGTTGATTATAATTAGGAGATATGTAAGGTTCTTGTGCATTAGGTTCCTGTGCATTGTCATCTTCGACATGGTCAATTATGCAATTTGGATTATGACTTGGTGGCATTTCTTCTTCAAAATTTTCAATCTCTACATTTTCAATTTCCACATTATCATTTTCAATAGGTACATTTTCATTCCCCAACTGTACATTTTCATTATCTGACTCTATGATTTCACCTTCTATTAATTCATCGTCAACTTGATTGATATTTACAATACCTTATCTTTTTTTTCGGTGTTTCATTTTGTCCTTTTCCCTATATGCCGCAATGTCTTCATTGGATATCTTCCTTTTACGTTTATTCTTTCGATGATTGTTGCTCCCCATTTAGATGACAAATTTGAACACCTAAGGTTATATTTTTGAATTCTTTTCGATTGGTTGGGCCCCAAAACGTGACTTTTTACAAATCCTGTAAAAAAAGAGGTAAAAAAATAATGTTGTCAGGTCTGTAGGGACAGTCAAATATTTGAAATTGATGCTAGTAAAATCGGATATTCGATAAGAAATCGGATATCCGATCCAGGATCAGATATCCGATATGAAATAGGATATCTGATATAGGAAAAGGACTTTTGGGAGGAAAACTTGCTAAGGTTTCCCTCCTTTGCCACATTAATATTAATATTATGAAAATATTTGGAGGCAAACGACTTTAATTTATAACTAAGTTAACAGTATATTAGTATTAGTATAAAATATCAATAATATTAATATATAATAGTATTAATATACCTATAGTATCAATATTATTATTATACCTATAATAGTATTAATATTACTAATATAGATATAATAGTGTAAATATATAGTGTTTATTTATATTAAGCTACAATATACAGTATTAATATATATTATTATTATAGCTATAATAGTATTATTATTATTACTATACATATAATAATATTAATATTTATTATTTATTTATATTATAATTATTATCCTAAAATAGTATAAATAGTATATCCTAAAATATTACGTTATATATACTAAAATATTACGTTATTATATAGATATATTAATAACATACATATTAATATAATAATATTTATAATATATATTATATTGAATAAAAATATTACGTTGTTATATATATTATATTATTATAAATATTAATATAATAATATATAATACAAAGAGGGTCATCGTATAATGGGTCAAAGAGGGTCATAGGTCACCCTATGACAGCTTTTGATCCATATGAACGATTTGAATATGTCACTAGGGGTCTTAGGACCCCTAGGGACATATGTCGTTGTTTAATGGGTCAAAGGGGGTCATAGGTCACCTTATGACCTCCTTTGACCCATATGAACAATTCGACTATGTCCCTAGGGGTCCGAGGACCCATAGGGACATATGTCGTCATTTAATGGGTCAAAGAGGGTCATAGGTCATCCTATGACCCCCTTTGACCCATATTACTCATTCGAATATGTCCCTATGGGTCCGATGACCCCTAGGGACATATGTCATAATTCAATGGGTGAAAGAGGGTCATAGGTCACCCTATGACCTCCTCTGACCCATTTGAATGATTCGACTATGTCCCTAGTGGTCCTAAGAACCCTAGGGACATATGTCATCGTTTAATGGATCAAAGGGGGCCATAGGTCACCCTATGACCTCCTTTGACCCATATGAATGATTTCACTATGTTCGTAGGGGTCCTAGGACCGCTAGGGACATATGTCATCATTTAATGCATCAAAGAGAGTCATAGGTCACCCTATGACCCCCTTTGACCCATATGAATGATTCAAATATGTCCCTAGGGGTTTTAGGACCCCTAGGGACATATGTCATTATTTAATCGATCAAAGGGAGTCATAGATCACCCTATGACCCACTTTGACCCATATGAACGATTCGAATATGTCCTTATAGGTCTTAGGACCCATAGGGACATATGTTGTCGTTTAATGAGTCAAAAAGGGTCATAGGACACCCTATGACCCCCTTTGTCCCATATTACCCATTCGAATATGTCCCTTGGGGTTCGAGGACCTCTAGGGACATATGTCGTCATTTAAGGGGTCAAACGGCATCATAAGTCACCCTATGACCCGCTTTGACCCATATTACCCATTCGAATATGTCCCTAGGGGTCCTAGGACCCCTAGAGACATATCTCATCGTTTAATGGGTCAAAGAGGGTCATAGGTCAACCTATGACCTCCTTTGACCCATACAATCGATTCGACTATGTCCCTAGGGGTCCTAGGACCCCTAGGGACATATGTCATCGTGTAATGGGTCAAAGGGGGTCATAGGTCACCCTATGACCTCCTTTGACCCATATGAACGATTCGACTATGTTCCTAGGGGTCCGAGGACCCCCAGGGACATATGTCATCGTTTAATGGGTCAAATGGGGTCATAGGTCACCCTATGACCCCCGTTGACCCATATTACCCATTTGAATATGTCCATAGGGGTCCAAGGACCCTTAGGGACATATGTCGTCATTTAATGGGTCAAAGAGGGTTATAAGTCACCCTATGACCACCTTTGACCCATATTACCCATTCGAATATGTCCTTAGGGGTCTTAGGACCCCTAGAGACATATATCATCGTTTAATGGGTTAGAGAGGGTCATAGGTCACCCTATGACCCCCTTTGACCCATATTACCCACTCGAATATGTCCCTAGGGGTCCTAGGACCCCTAAAGACATATATCATCGTTTAATGGGTCAAAGAGGGTCATAGGTCACCCTATGACCCCCTTTGACCCATATGAACGATTCGAATATGTCTGTAGGGGTCCTAGGACCCCTAGTGACATATGTCATCGTCTAATGGGTCAAAGGGGGTCAAAGGTCACCCTATGAACTCCTTTGACCCATATGAATGATTCGACTATGTCCCTAGGGGTCCTAGGACCCCTAGGGACATATGTCATCATTTAATGGATCAAAGGGGTTCATAGGTCACCCTATGACCTCCTTTGACCAATATGAATGATTCAAATATGTCCTTAGGGGTCCTAGGACACCTAGGGACATATGTCATTGTTTAATGGGTAAAAGAGTGTCATAGGTCACCCTATGACCCCTTTTAACCCATATTACCCATTCGAATATGTCCCTAGGGGTCCTAAGACCCCTAGGGACATATGTGTTCATTTTTTGGGTTGAAGGGGGTCATAGGGTGACCCATGACCCCCTTTGACCCATATCAACGATTTCAATATGTTCCTAGGGTTCCTAAGACCCCTAGGGATATATGTCATCATTTAATGGGTCAAAGAGGGTCACAGGTCAACCTATGACCCCATTTGACACATATTACCCATTCGAATATGTCCCTAGGGATCTTAACACCCCTAGGGACATATGCCATCATTTAATGGGTCAAAGGGAGTCATAGGTCACCGTATTACCCCCTTTCACCCATATGAACGATTTGAATATGTCCCTAGGACCCCTAGGGATATATGTCGTCATTTAATGGGAAAAAGAGAGTCATAGGTCAGCCTCTGACCCCCTTTGACCCATATTACCCATTCAAATATGTCCCTTGGGGTCCAAGGACCCCTAGGGACATATGTCATCGGTTAATGGGTCAAAGAGGGTCATAGGTCCCCCTATGACACGCTTTGACCCATATTACCCATTAGAATATGTCGCTAAGGGTCCTAGAACCTAGACACTTATGTCATCGTTTAATGGGTCAAAGGAGGTCATAGGTCACCCTGTGACCCCCTTTGACCCATATCAATGATTCAAATATGTCCTTAGGGGTCTTACTACCCCTAGGGACATATGTCATCATTTAATAGGTCAAAGAGGGTCACAGGTTCCCCTATGACTCCATTTCACCCATATTACCCATTCGAATATGTCCCTAGGGGTCCTAGGACCCCTAGGGACATATGTCATCGTTTAATGGGTCAACGGGGGTCATAGGTCACCCTATGAGCCCCTTTGACCCATATGAATAATTCAAATATGTCCCTAGGGCTCCTAGGACCCCTAGGGACATATGTCATCGTTTAATGGGTCAAAAGGGGTCAAAGGTCACCTTATGACCTCATTTGACCTATATGAACGATTCGACTATGTCCCTAGGGGTCCTAGGACCCCTAGGGACATATGTCATCATTTAATGGGTCAAAGGGGTTCATAGGTCACCCTATGACCTCCTTTGACCAATATGAATGATTCAACTATGTCCCTAGGGGTCCTAGGACCCCTAAGAACATATGTCATTGTTTAATGGGTAAAAGAGTATCATAGGTCACCCTATGACCCCCTTTAACCCATATTACCCATTCGAATATGTCCCTAGGGGTCCTAAGACCCCTAGGGACATATGTCGTTGTTTTATGGGACAAAGGGGGTCATAGGTCACCCTATGACCCCCTTTGACCCATATCAACGATTCGAATATGTTCCTAGGGTTTCTAGGACCCCTAGGGATATATGTCGTCATTTAATAGGTCAAAGAGGGTCATAGATCAACCTATGACCCCATTTGACACATATTACCCATTCGAATATGTCCCTAGGGACATATGTCATCATTTAATGGGTCAAAGGGGGTCATAGGTCACCGTATGACACCCTTTGACCCATATGAACGATTTTAATATGTCCCTAGGACCCCTAGGGATATATGTCGTCGTTTAATGGGAAAAAGAGAGTCATAGGTCAGCCTATGATCCCCTTTGACCCATATTACTCATTCGAATATGTCCCTTGGGGTCCAAGGACCCCTAGGGACATATATCGTCGATTAATGGGTCAAAGAGGGTCATAGGTCACCCTATGACCCACTTTGACCCATATTACCCATTAGAATATGTCGCTAAGGGTCCTAGGACCTGGACACTTATGTCATCATTTAATGGGTCAAAGGAGGTCATAGGTCACCCTATGACCCCCTTTGACCCATATGAATGATTCGAATATGTCCTTAGGCGTCCTACTACCCCTAGGGACATATGTCATTATTTAATAGGTCAAAGAGGGTCATAGGGTAACCTATGACCCCATTTCATCCATATTACCCATTCGAATATGTCCCTAGGGGTCCTAAGACCCCTAGGGACATATGTCATCGTTTAATGGGTCAAAGGGGGTCATAGGTCACCCTATGACCCCCTTTGACCCATATGAATGATTCAAATATGTCCCTAGGGCTCCTAGGACCCCTAGGGACATATGTCATCCTTTAATGGGTCAAAGGGGGTCATAGGTCACCCTATGACCTCCTTTGACTCATATGAACGATTCAACTATGTCCCTAGGGGTCCTAGGACTCCTTGGGACATATGTCATCATTTAATGGGTCAAAGAGGGCCTAGGTCACCCTATGACCCCCCTTGACCCATAATACCCATTCGAATATGTCTCTTGGGGTCCTAAGACCCCTAGGGACATATATTATCATTTAATGGGTCAAAGAGGGTCATAGGTCACCCTATGACCCCCTTTGACCCATATGAATGATTTGAATTTGTCCCTAGGGGTAGGAGCCCTAGGGACATATGTTATCATTTAATGGGTCAAAGGGCGTAATAGGTAACCCTATGACTTCCTTTAACCCATATGAATAATTTCACTATGTCCCTAGGGGTCCTAAGACCACTAGGAACATATGTCATTGTTTAATGGGTCAAAGAGGGTCATAGGTCACCCTATGACCCCCTTTGACCCATATGAACGATTCAAATAAGTCACTAGGGGTCTTAGGACCCTTAGGGATATATGTCATCGTTCAATGGGTCAAATGTGGTCATAAGTCACCCTATGACCCACTTTGACCCATATGAACGATTTGAATATTTCTCTACAGGTCTTAGAACCCCTAGGGACATATGTCATCGTTTAATGGGTCAAAAAGGGTCATAGGTCACCCTGTGACCCCCTTTGACCCATATTACTCATTCGAATATGTCCATTGGGGTATGAGGACCTCTAGCGACATATGTCATCATTTAATAGGTCAAACGGGGTCATAAGTCACCCTATGACCCCTTTTGACCCATATTACCCATTCGAATATGTCCCTAGGGGTCCTAGGACCCTTAGAGACATATATCATTGTTTAATGGGTCAAGGAGGGTTGTAGGTCACCCTATGACCTCCTTAGACCCATATGATCGATTCGACTATGTCCCTACAGGTCCTAGAAATCTTAGGGACATATGTCATTGTTTAATGGGTCAAAGGGGGTCATAGGTCACCCTATGACCTCCTTTGACCTATATGAAAAATTCGACTATGTCCCTAGGGGTCCGAGGACCCCTAGGGACATATGTCATTATTTAATGGGTGAAAGAGGGTCATAGGGTGACCTATGACCCCCTTTGAACCATAATACCCATTCGAATATGTCCCTAGGGGTCCTAGGACCCGTAGAGACATATATCGTCGTTTAGTGGGTCAAAAAGGGTCATATGTTACCCTATGACCCCCTTTGACCTATATTACCCTTTTGAATATGTCCCTAGGGGTCCTAGGACCCCTAGAAACATATGTCATCATTTAATGGGTCAAACGGAGTGATAGGTCACCCTATGAACCCCTTTGACTCATATGAACGATTTGAATATGTCCGTAGGGGTCCTACGAATCCTAGGGATATATATCGTCATTTAATGGGTCAAAGAGGGTCATTAGTTACCCTTTGACCACATTTGACCCATATTACCCATTCGAATATGTCTTTAGGGGCCCTAAGACCCCTAGGGACATATGTCGTCATTTCATGGGTCAAAGGGGGTCATAGGTCACCCTATGACCCTCTTTGACCCATATGATGGATTCAAATATGTCCCTAGGGTTCCTAGGACCCCTAGGGATATATGTCATCGTTTAATGGGTCAAAGAGGGTAATAGATCACCCTATGACCGCCTTTGACCCATATTACCCATTCGAATATGTCCCTTGGGGTCCAAGGACCCCTAGGGACATATGTCGTTGGTTAATGGGTCAAAGAGGGTCATATCTCACCCTATGACCCCCTTTGACCCATATTACCCTTTCGAATATGTCCTTAGGGATCCTAGAACCCCTAGAAACATATGTCGTCATTTAATGGGTCAAACGGAGTGATAGGTAACCCTATGACCCCCTTTGACTCATATGAATGATTCGAATATGTCCGTAGGGGTCCTACGAACCCTAGGGATATATGTTGTTGTTTAATGGGTCAAAGAGGGTCATAAATTACCCTATGACCACATTTGACCCATATTACCCATTCAAATATGTCCTTAGGGGTCTCAGGACCCCTAGGGACATATGTCATCGTTTAATGGGTCAAAGGGGGTCATAGGTCACCCTGTGACCTCCTTTGACCCATATGAACGATTCAAATATGTCCCTAGGGGTCCCAGGACCCCTAGGCACATATATCATCATTCAATAAGTCAAAGGGGGTCATAGGTCACCCTATGACCTTCTTTGACCCATATTAATGATTCGACTATGTCTCCTGGGGTCATGGGACCCCTAGGGACATATATCATCATTTAATGTGCCAAAGAGGGTCATAGGTCACCCTATGATGCCCTTTGACCCATAGTACCAATTCGAATATGTCCATAAATCACCCTATCACCCCCTCTGACCCATATGAACGATTCGAATATGTCCCTAGGGGTCGTAGGACTCCTACGAACATATGTCATCATTTAGAAGGTCAAAGAGGGTCATAGGTCACCCTATGACCCATATCAACGATTCGAATATGTCCCGAGGGGTCCTAGGACCCCTAGGGACATATGTCGTCGATTAATGGGTCAAAAAGGGTCATAGGTACCTTTGACCCATATGAACAATTCAAATATGTCCCTATAGCTATTCGGACCCCTAGGGACATATATCGTCGTTTAATGGGTCAAAGAGCGTCATAGGTCACCCTATGACCCCTTTTGACCCATATGAATGATTTGAATATGTTCTTAGGGGTCCTAGAACCTCTAGAGAGATATGTCATCGTTTAATGGGTCAAATGGGCTCATAGGTCACCCTATGACCTCTTTTGACCCATATGAACGATTCGACTATGTGCCTAGGGGTCCTAGGACCCCTAGGGCCATGTGTTGTTGTTTAATGGGTCAAAGGGGGGCATAGGTCACCCTATGACCTCCTTTGACCCATATGAACAATTCGACTATGTCCCTAGGTGTTCTAAGACCCCTAGGGACATATGTCATCATTTAATTGCTCAAAGAGGGTCATTGGTCACCCTATGACCCCGTTTGACCCATATTACTCATTCGAATATATCCCTTGGGGTCTAATGACTCCTACGGACATATGTCGTCATTTAATGGGTCAAAGGGGTTCATAGGTCACCCTATGACCCCCTTTGACCCATATGAACGATTCCACTATGTCCCTAGGGGTCCTAGGACCCTTAGGGACATATGTCATCATTTAATGGGTCAAAGGGGGTCATAGGTCACCCTATGACCTCCTTTGATCCATATGAATGATTCGACTATGTCCCTAGGGGTGCTAGGACCCCTATGGACATATGTCATCATTTAATGGGTCAAAGAGGGTCATAAGTCACCCTATGACCCCATTTGACCCATAATACCTATTCAAATATGTTCCTAGAGGTCCTAGGACCCCAAGGCACATATATCGTCATTTAATGGGTCAAATAGGGTCATAGGTCACCCTATGACCCCCTTTGACCTATATGACCCATTCGAATACGTCCCTAGGGGTATTATGACCCCTACAGACATATATCATCGTTTAATGGGTCAAAGAGGGTCATAGGTCACCGTATGACCTCCTTTGACCCATATGAATGATTCAAATATCTCCCTAGGGGTCCTAGGACCCTTAGGGACATATCTCATCTTTTAAAGGGTCAAAGGGGGTCATAGGTCACCCTATGACCTCCTTTGACCCATATGAACGATTTGACTATGTCCCTAGGGTTCCTAGGACCCCTAGCGACATATTCGAATCGTTCATATGGGTCAAAGACCTTTGACCCATATGAACGATTCGAATATGTCGCTAGGGGTCCTAGGAACCCTAGGGACATATGTCGTCATTTAATAGGTCAAAGGGGGTCATAGGTCACCCTATCACCCCCTTTAATGCATATGAACAATTCAAATATGTCCTTATAGGTCTTAGGACCCTTAGGGACATATGTCGTCTATTAATGGGTCAAAGGGAGTCATAGGTCACCCTATGACCTCTTTTGACCCATATGAACAATTCGACTATACCCCTAGGGATATACGTCATCGTTTATGGGTCAAAGGGGGTCATAGATCACCCTATGACCTCTTTTGACTCGTATGAACAATTCGACTATGTCGCTAGGGGTCCAAGGATCTGTAGGGAAATATGTCGTCTATTAATGGGTCAAAGAGAGTCATAGGTCAACTTATGACCCCCTTTGACCCATAATGCCCATTCAAATATGTCCCTAGGGGTCCTAGGACCCCTAGAGACATATATCATCGTTTAATGGGTCAAAGAGTGTCATAGGTCACCCTATGACCCCCTTTGACCCATATGAATGATTCAAATATGTCCCGAGGGATCCTAGGACCCCTAGGGATATATGTCATCGTTTAATGGGTCAAAGGGGGCCATAGGTCACCCTATGAATTCCTTTGACCCTTAATACCCATTCGAATATGTCCCTAGGGGTCCTAGAACCCCTAGGGATATATGTCGTCATTTAATGGGTGAAAGAGTGTCATAGGTCACCTTATGACCTCCTTTGACCCATATTACCCATTCGAATATGTCCCTTGGGGTTCGAGGACCCCTACGAACATATGTTGTCGATTATTGGGTCAAAGAGGGTCAGAGGTCACCCTATCACCCCCTTTGACAAATATTACCCATTCGAATATGTTCCGAGAGGTCGTAAGAGCCCTAGAGACATATGTCATCGTTAAATGGGTCAATTGGGGTCATAGGTCACCCTATGACCCCCATTGACCCATATGAACGATTCGAATATGTCCGTAGGGATCCTACGACCCCTAGGGACATATGTCGTTGTTTAATGGGTCAAAGAGGGTCATAGGTCATCCTATCACCCCCTTTGACCCATATTACCCATTCGAATATGTTTCGAGGGGTCGTAAGACCCCTGGAGACATATGTCATCGTTAAATGGGTCAAAGGGGATCATAGGTCACCCTATGACCCCCTTTGACCCATAATACCTATTCAAATATGTCCCTAGGGGTCCTAGGACCAATAGAGACATATATCGTCGTTTAATGGGTCAAACAGTGTCATAGGTCACCCTAAGACCCCCTTTGACCCATATGAATGATTTGAATATGTCCCGAGGGATCCTAAGATCCTTGGGGATATATGTCATCATTTAATGGGTCAAAGGGGGTCGTAGGTCACCCTATGACCTCCTTTGACCCATATGAACGATTCGAATATGTCCCTAAGGGTCCTACGACCCCTAGGGACATATGTCATCATTTAATGGGTCAAAGAGGGTCATAGGTCACCCTATGACATCTTTTGACCCATATGAACGATTTGACTATCTCACTAGGGGTCTTAGGACCCCTAGGGACATATGTCATCATTAAATGGGTCAAAGAGGGTCATAGGTCACCCTATGACATCTTTTGACCCATATGAACGATTCGACTATGTTCTTAGGGATCTTGGACCCCTAGGGACATATGTCGTCATTTAATTTGTCAAAAGAGTTCATAGGTCACCCTATGACCTCTGCTGACCCATATGAACGATTCGACTATGTCCCTAGGGGTCCTAAGACCCCTAGCGATATATTACCTATTCGAATATGTACCTAGGGGTCCTAGGACCCCTAGAGACATATAACGTCGTTTAATGGGTCAGACAGGGTCATATGGGTCATAGGGGTCCTACGAAACCTAGGGATATATGTCATTTTTTAATGGGTCAAAGAGGGTCATAAGTTACCCTATGACCAGATTTGACCCATATTACCCATTTGAATATGTCCGTAGGGGTCTTAGGACCCCTAGGGACATATGTCGTCATTTAATGGGTCAAAGGGGGTCATAGGTCATCCTATGACCTCCTTTGACCCATATGAACGATTCAAATATATCTCTATGGGTCCGAGGACCCCTAGGGACATATGTCATCATTTAATGGGTCAAAGGGGGTCATAGGTCAACCTATGTCCTCCTTTGATCCATATGAACAAAACAACTATCTCACTAGGGGTCTTAGGACCCCTAGGGACATATGTCATCATTAAATGGGTCAAAGAGGGTCATAGGTCACCCTATGACATCTTTTGACCCATATGAACGATTCGACTATGTTCTTAGGGATCTTGGACCCCTAGGGTCATATGTCGTCATTTAATTTGTCAAAAGTGTTCATAGGTCATCCTATGACCTCCGCTAACCCATATGAACGATTCGAGTATGTCCCTAGGGGTCCTAAGACCCCTAAAAATATATTACCTATTCGAATATGTCGTTAGAGGTCCTAGGACCCCTAGAGACATATATCATCATTTAATGGGTCAGACAGGGTTATAGGTCACCCTATGACCCCCTTTGACCCAAATTACCCATTTGAATATGTCCATAGGGGTCCTAAGACCCCTAAAGACATATATCGTCGTTTAATGGGTCAAAGAGGGTCATAGGTCTCCCTATGACCCCCTTTAACCCATATGAACGATTCGAATATGTACCTAGCGGTCATAGGAATCCTAGGGAGATATGTTGTCGTTTAATGGGTCAAAGGGGGTCATATATCATCGTTTAATGGGTCAAAGAGGGTCATAGGTCACCCTATGACCTCCTTTGACCCATATGAATGATTCAAATATGTCCCTAGGGGTCCTAGGACCCCTAGGGACATATCTCATCTTTTAAAGGGTCAAAGGGGGTCATAGGTCACCCTATGACCTCCTTTGACCCATATGAACGATTTGACTATGTCCCTAGGGTTCTTAGGACCCCTAGCGACATATTGAATCGTTCATATGAGTCAAAGGGGGTCATAGGGTGACCTATGACCCCCTTTGACTCATATGAACGATTCGAATATGTCGCTAGGGGTCCTAGGAACCCTAGGGACATATGTCGTCATTTAATGGGTCAAAGGGGGTTATAGGTCACCCTATCACCCCCTTTAATGCATATGAACAATTCAAATATGTCCTTATAGGTCTTAGGACCCTTAGGGACATATGTCGTCTATTAATGGGTCAAAGGGAGTCATAGGTCACCCTATGACCTCTTTTGACCCATATGAACAATTTGACTATACCCCTAGGGATATATGTCATCGTTTATGGGTCAAAGGGGGTCATAGATCACCCTATGACTTCTTTTGACTCGTATGAACAATTCGACTATGTCGCTAGGGGTCCAAGGATCCGTAGGGAAATATGTCATCTATTAATGGGTCAAAGAGAGTCATAGTTCAACTTATGACAACCTTTGACCCATAATGCCCATTCAAATATGTCCCTAGGGGTCCTAGGACCCCTAGAGACATATATCATCGTTTAATGGGTCAAAGAGTGTCATAGGTCACCCTATGACCCCCTTTGACCCATATGAATGATTCGAATATGTCCCGAGGGATCCTAGGACCCCTAGGGATATATGTCATCGTTTAATGGGTCAAAGGGGGCCATAGGTCACCCTATGAATTCCTTTGACCCTTAATAACCATTCGAATATGTCCCTAGGGGTCCTAGAACCCCTAGGGATATATGTCATCATTTAATGGGTGAAAGAGTGTCATAGGTCACCTTATGTCCTCCTTTGACCCATATTACCCATTCGAATATGTCCCTTGGGGTTCGAGGACCCCTAGGGACATATGTTGTCGATTATTGGGTCAAAGAGGGTCAGAGGTCACCCTATCACCCCCTTTGACCCATATTACCCATTCAAATATGTTCCGAGAGGTCGTAAGAGCCCTGGAGACATATGTCATCGTTAAATGGGTCAATTGGGGTCATAGGTCACCCTATGACCCCCATTGACCCATATGAACGATTCGAATATGTCCGTAGGGATCCTACGACCCCTAGGGACATATGTCGTTGTTTAATGGGTCAAAGAGGGTCATAGGTCATCCTATCACACCCTTTGACCCATATTACCCATTCGAATATGTTTCGAGGGGTCGTAAGACCCCTGGAGACATATGTCATCGTTAAATGGGTCAAAGGGGATCATAGGTCACCCTATGACCCCCTTTGACCCATAATACCTATTCAAATATGTCCCTAGGGGTCCTAGGACCAATAGAGACATATATCATCGTTTAATGGGTCAAACAGTGTCATAGGTCACCCTAAGACCCCCTTTGACCCATATGAATGATTCGAATATGTCCCAAGGGATCCTGAGATCCTTGGGGATATATGTCATCATTTAATGGGTCAAAGGGGGTCGTAGGTCACCCTATGACCTCCTTTGACCCATATGAACGATTCGAATATGTCCCTAAGGGTCCTAAGACCCCTAGGGACATATGTCATCATTTAATGGGTCAAAGAGGGTCATAGGTCACCCTATGACATCTTTTGACCCATATGAACGATTCGACTATCTCACTAGGGGTCTTAGGACCCCTAGGGACATATGTCATCATTAAATGGGTCAAAGAGGGTCATAGGTCACACTATGATATCTTTTGACCCATATGAACAATTCGACTATGTTCCTAGGGATCTTGGACTCCTAGGGACATATGTCGTCATTTAATTTGTCAAAAGAGTTCATAGGTCACCCTATGACCTCCGCTGACCCATATAAACGATTCGAATATGTCCCTAGGGGTTCTAGGACCCCTAGAGACATATATCGTCATTTAATGGGTCAGACAGGGTCATATGGGTCATAGGGGTCCTACGAAACCTAGGGATATATGTCATTTTTTAATGGGTCAAAGAGGGTCATAAGTTACCCTATGACCACATTTAACCCATATTACCCATTTGAATATGTCCCTAGGGGTCTTAGGACCCCTAGGGACATATGTCGTCGTTTAATGGGTCAAAGGGGGCAATAGGTCACCTTATGACCTCCTTTGACCCATATGAACGATTCAAATATATCTCTATGGGTCCGAGGACCCCTAGGGACATATGTCATCATTTAATGGGTCAATGGGGGTCATAGGTCAACCTATGTCCTCCTTTGACCCATATGAACAATTCAACTATCTCACTAGGGGTCTTAGGACCCCTAGGGACGTATGTCATCATTAAATGGGTCAAAGAGGGTCATAGGTCACCCTATAACATCTTTTGACCCATATGAACGATTCGACTATGTTCCTAGGGATCTTGGACCCCTAGGGACATATGTCATCATTTAATTTGTCAAAAGAGTTCATAGGTCATCCTATGACCTCCGCTGACCCATATGAACGATTCGAGTATGTCCCTAGGGGTCCTAAGACCCCTAGCGATATATTACCTATTCGAATATGTCGTTAGGGGTCCTAGGACCCTTAGAGACATATATCATCGTTTAATGGGTCAGACAGGGTCATAGGTCACCCTATGACCCACTTTGACCCATATTATCCGTTCGAATATGTCCATAGGGGTCCTAAGACCCCTAAAGACATATATCGTCGTTTAATGGGTCAAAGAGGGTCATAGGTCTCCCTATGACCCCCTTTAACCCATATGAACGATTCGAATAAGTACCTAGCGGTCATAGGAATCCTAGGGAGATATGTTGTCGTTTAATGGGTCAAAGGGGGTCATAGGTCACCCTATGACCTCCTTTGTCCCATATGAACGATTCGACTATGTCCGTAGGGGTCCTTGGACCCCTAGGGACATATGTCATCGTTTAATGGGTCAAAGGGGGTCATAGGTCACCCTATGATCTCCTTTAACCTATATGAACGATTCGACTATATCCCTAGGGGTTCTAGTACCATTAGGGACATATGTAATCATTTAATGACTCAAAGATTGTCATAGGTCACTCTATGACCCCCTTTGACCCATATTACCCATTCGAATATGTCCCTTGGGGTCCGAGGACCCCTAAGGACATATGTCATCATTTAATGGGTCAAAGGGCGTCATAGGTCACCCTACGACCCCTTTTGACACATATGAACGGTTCGACTATGTCCCTACTAGTCCTAGGACCCCTAGGGACATATGTCATCGTTTAATGTGTCAAAGGGGGTCATTGGTCACCCTATGACCTCCTTTGACCCATATGAATGATTCGACTATGTCCCTAGGGGTCCTAGGACCCCTAGGGACATATGTCATCATTTAATGGGTCAAAAAGGGTCATAGGTCACCTTATGACCCCCTTTGACCCATAATACCCATTCGAATATGTCCCTAGGGGTGTTAGGGCCCCTAGAGACATATATCATCGTTTAATGGGTCAAAGAGGGTCATAGGTCACCCTATGACCCCCTTTGACCCATATGAACAATTCGAATATGTCCCTAGGGGTCCTAGGACCCCTTAGGACATATGTCATCATTTAATAGCTCAAAGAGGGTCATAGGTTACCATATGAACTCCTTTGACCAATATTACCCATTCGAATATGTTCTAAGATGCCCTAAGACCCCTAGGAACATATGTCATCATTTAATGGGTCAAAGGGGGTCATAAGTGCTTTGACCCATATGATGGATTCGAATATGTCCCTAGGAGTCCTAGGACCCCTAGGGATATCTGTCATCATTTAATGGGTCAAAACTTTGACTTATATTACCCATTCGAATATGTCCTTTGGGGTCCGAGGACCCCTAGGGACATATGTCGTCGGTTAATGGGTCAAAGAGGGTCATAAGTCACTCTATGACCCCCTTTGACCCATATGATGGATTCGAATATGTCCCTAGGGGTCCTAAGACCCCTAGGGATATATGTCATCATTTAATGGTTCAAAAAGGGTCATAGATCACCATATGACCCACTTTGACCTATATTACCCATTCGAATATGTCCCTTGGGGTCCGAGGACCCCTAGGGACATATGTCATCGGCTAATGGGTCAAAAGGGTCAAATGTCACTCTATGACCCCCTTTGACCCATATTACCCTTTTGAATATGTCCCTGTGGGTCCTAGGACCCCTAGAAACATATGTCGTCGTTTAATGGGTCAAACGGAGTTATAGGTCACCCTATGACTCCCTTTGACTCATATAAACGATTCGAATATGTCTGCAGAGGTCCTACAAACCCTAAGGATATATGTCATTTTTTAATGGGTCAAAGAGGGTCATAAGTTACCCTATGACCACATTTGACCCATATTACCCATTTGAATATGTCCCTAGGGGTCTTAGGACCCCTAGGAACATATGTCATCGTTTAATGGGTCAAAGGGGGTCATAGGTCACCCTATGACCTCCTTTGACCCATATGAACGATTCAAATATGTCTCTATGGGTCCGAGGACCCCTAGGGACATATATCATAATTTAACGGGTCAAAGGGGGTCATAGGTCACCCTATGTCCTCCTTTGACCCATATGAACGATTCGACTATCTCACTAGGGGTCTTAGGATCCCTAGAGACATATTTTATCATTAAATGGGTCAAAGAGGGTCATAGGTCACCCTATGACGCCCTTTGACCCATAATACCCAATCGAATATGTCCCTAGGGGTCCTAGGACCCCTAGGGACATATATCGTCATTTAATGGGTCAAAGAGGGTCATAAATCATCCTATGACCACCTTTGACTCAAATGAACGATTCGAATATTTCCCTAGGGGTCATAGGATCCTCAGGGACATATGTCATCATTTAATGGGTCAAACAGGGTCATAGGTCACCCTATGACCCATATGAACGATTCAAATATGTCCCTAGGGGTCCTAGGACCCTTAGGGACATATGTTGTCGTTTCATGAGTCAAAGAGGGTCATAGGTCACCCTATGACCCCCTTTGACTCATATGAATGATTCAAATATGTCCCTACAGGTCTTAGGACCCCTAGAAACATATGTGGTTGTTTAATGGGTCAAAGGGAGTGATAGGTCACACTATGACCCCCTTTGACTCATGAACGATTTGAATATGTCCGTAGGGTTCGTACGAACCCTAGAGATATATGTCGTCGTTTAATGGGTCAAAGAGGGTCATAAGTTACCCTATGACCACATTTGACCCATATTACCCATTCAAATATGTCCCTAGGGGTCGTATGTCATTGTTTAATGGCTTTGACCCATATGAATGATTCAAATATGTCCCTAGGGGTCCTAGGACCCCTAGGGACATATGTCATCGTTTAATGGGTCAAAGGGGGCCATAGGTCACCCTATGACCTCTTTTGACCTATATGAACGATTCGACTATGTCCCTAGGAGTCCTAGGACCCCTAGGGACATATGTCATCATTAATGGGTCAAAGAGGGTCATAGGTCACCCTATTACACCCTTTGACACATAATACCCATTCGAATATGTCCATAGGGGTCCTAGGACTCCTAGGGACATATATCGTCGTTTACTGGGTCAAAGAGGGTCATAAATCACCCTATGAGCCCCTTTGACCCATATGAACGATTCAAATATGTCCCTAGGAATCTTAGGACTCCGAGGGACATATGTCATCATTTAATGGGTCAAAGAGGGTCATAGGTCACGCTTTGACCCATATGAATGATTCAAATTTGTCCCTACATGTCTTAGGACCCTTAGGGACATATATCGTCGTTTAATAGGTCAAAGAGCGTCATAGGTCACCCTATGACCCCCTTTGACCCATATGAACGATTCGAATATGTTCTTAGGGGTCCTAGGACCTCTAGGGAGATATGTTGTCATTTAATGGGTCAAAGGGGGTCATAGGTCACCCTATGACCTGCTTTGACCTATATGACCGATTCGATTATGTCCCTAGGGGTCCTAGGACCCCTAGAGACATGTTGTCGTTTAATGGGTCAAAGGGGGTCATAGGTCACCCTATGACCTCCTTTGACCCATATGAACAATTCGACTATGTCCCTAGGTGTCCTAGGACCCCTAGGGACATATGTCATTGTTTAATGGTTCAAAGAGGGTCATAGGTCACCCTATGACCCCGTTTGACCCATATTACGCATTTGAATATGTCCCTTGGGGTCCGAGGACTCCTCGGAACATATGTCGTCATTTAATGGGTCAAAAGGGGTCATAGGTCACCCTATGACCCCCTTTGACCCATATGAACGATTCAACTATGTCCCTAGGGGTATTAGGACCCTTAGGGACATATGTCATCATTTAATGGGTCAAAGGGTCTCAAAGGTTGCCTTATGATCTCCTTTGATCCATATGAATGATTCGACTATGTCCCTAGGGGTGTTGGGACCCCTAGGGACATATGTCATCATTCAATGGGTCAAAGAGGGTCATAGGTCACCCTATGACCCCCTTTGAGCCATAATACCTATTCAAATGTGTCTCTAGGGGTCCTAGAGCCCAAGGGACATATATCGTCGTTTAATGGGTCAAAGAGGGTCATAAGTCACCCTATGATCCCCTTTGACCTATATGAACAATTTGAATATGTCCCTAGGGGTCCTAAAACCCCTTGAGACATATGTCATCGTTTAATGGGTCAAAGAGGCTCATAGGTTATCTTGTGACGCAATTTCAACCATATTACCCATTCGAATATGTACCTAGGGGTCCTAAAACCCTTAGGGACATATGTCATTTTTTAATGGGTCAAAGGGGGTCATAGGCCACCCTATGACCACTTTTGACCCATATCAATGATTTGAATATGTCCCTAGGACCCTTAGGGATATATGTCATAATTTAATGGGTCAAAGAGGGTCATAGGTCACTCTATGACCCTCTTTGACCCATATTACCTCTTCGAATATGTCCCTTGGGGTTCGAGGACCCAAAGGGACATATGTCGTCGATTAATAGGTCAAAGAGATTCATAGGTCACCCTATGACCCTCTTTGACCCATATTACCCATTCGAATATGTCCTGAGGGGTACTAGGACCCTTGGAGACATATGTCATTATTTAATGGGTCAAAGGGGGTCATAGGTCACCCTTTGACCCCCTTTGACTCATATGAATGATTCGAATATGTCCATAGGGGTCCTATGAGCCTTAGGGACATATGTTGTCATTTAATGGGTCAAAGAGGGTCATAGGTTACCATATGACCCCATTTGACCAATATTACCCATTCGAATATGTTCCTAGGGGTACTAAGACCCCTGGGGACATATGTCATCGTTTAATGGGTCAATGGGGGTCATAGGTCACCCTATGACCCCCTTTGACTCATATGAATGATTCAAATATGTCCCTAGGGATCCTAGGACCCCTAGGGACATATGTCGTCGTTTAATGGGTCAAAGACCTATGACCTCCTTTGACTCATATGAACGATTTGACTATGTCCCCAGGGGTCCTAGGACCCCTAGGGACATATGTCATCATTTAATAGGTCAAAGAGACATATGACCCCATTTGACTCATAATACCCATTCAAATATGTCCCTAGGGGTCCTAGGACTCTTAGGGACATATATCGTCGTTTATTAGGTCAAAGAGGGTCATAGGTCACCCTATAACCCCCTTTGATCCATATGAACGATTCGAATATGACCGTTGGGGTCCTAGGATCCCTAGGGACATCTGTCGTCGTTTAATGGGTGAAAGGGGGTCATAGGTCACCCTATGACCTCCTTTGACCCATATGAATGATTTGACTATGTCCCTAGGGGTCCTAGGACCCCTAGGGACATATGTCATCGTTTAATGGGTCAAAGGGGGTCATAGGTCACCTTATGACCTCCTTTGACCCGTATGAACAATTCGAATATGTCCTTACAGGTCTTAGGACCCCTAGGGACATATGTTGTCGTTTAATGGGTCAAAGGGGGTCATAGGTCAGCCTATGACCTCCTTTGATCCATATGAATGATTCCACTATGTCCCTAGGGGTGCTAGGACCCCTATGAACATATGTCATCATTTAATGGGTCAAAGAGGGTCATAGGTCACCCTATGAGCCCCTTTGACCCATAATACCTATTCAAATATGTCCTTAGAGGTCCTAGGACCCCAAGGCACATATATCGTCATTTAATGGGTCAAATAGGGTCATAGGTCACCCTATGACCCCCTTTGACCTATATGACCCATTCGAATACGTCCCTAGGGGTCTTATGACCCCTACGGACATATATCATCATTTAATGGGTCAAAGAGGGTCATAGGTCACCCTATGACCTCCTTTGATTCATATGAATGATTCCACTATGTCCCTAGGGGTGCTAGGACCCCTATGAACATATGTCATCATTTAATGGGTCAAAAAGGGTCATAGGTCACCCTATGACCCCCTTTGACCCATAATACCTATTCAAATATGTCCCTAGAGATCCTAGGACCCCAAGGCACATATATCGTCGTTTAATGGGTCAAATAGGGTTATAGGTCACCCTATGACCCCCTTTGACCTATATGACCATTTCGAATACGTTCCTAGGGGTCTTATGACCCCTACGGACATATATCATCGTTTAATGGGTCAAAGACGGTCATAGGTCACTCTATGACCCCCTTTGACTCTGTGAAGAACCTCCTTATAGCAATATCGTGCGAATGCTCGAAATAACAGAATACAAAGTGATAGCAGAACTCAGAATGAATCTACTGATCGCAGGCCACTTCGAGGGGGTAACCTCCTTTGAGCAAGCTCAATACAATAAATTCGTCTGTGCCCATCAAGGGCCTCAACCTATTCTTATATACTGGGTACGATCTAGAAAAGTAATACTACCTATGCATGTGGGATAATAAAATATACTCACGGGACGACTTACAAAGCATATGCGTCCAACAACACTACTCTAACAAAATAAACAGAAGGAACACACAGGTTCCTAACATCCCCTCTCCCTTAGAAAAAAGCTTTGTCCTCAAAGCTTAAGGTGTGGAAAGTGTTGTTGAATCTGAAGAAGGGGTTCCCAGGTAGCATCCTCTGGTTGCATGCCATGCCACTGAATCAAGACCTCAGAGATGGAGCGAGAGCGAAGCTAGCGAGTGCGCTGGTCAATGATTGCCACCGGCTCCAGGATAATGGATCCTTCCGTATCCATTTCAAGGAGAGTAGTTTGTGCTCTGACAGTGGTACCCAGAACTTTCTTTAGACAAGAAACATGAAAGACTGGATGAATGCGGGAAGAAGGAGGAAGTTCCAGTTTATAAGCAACTGAACCAATCTTCTGCAGAACCTTATAAGGCCCATAAAATTTTGGGGCCAGCTTATGATGCCCTTTCAGCTTTAGGGAGGATTGTTTGTATGGCTGTAGACGAAGAAAAACCATATCCCCAACTTGAAATCAGCGCTCAGAACGGTGTTGATCTGCTTGCTGTTTCATCCGATTACGGGCCATGTGAAGATTATCTTGTAAGGTACGAAGAATCTGATCCCTGCTGCGGAGAACTATGTCAACTGCCTGGACTGGTGAGCTGTTGGGAGTGTAGGGAAGGAGCACGGGAGGTGCCTGACCATAGACTGCTTCATATGGAGTCATTTTAGAGGCAGTGTGGTAAGAGGTATTGTACCACCATTCAGCTAAAGGGAGCCACTTGGCCCACTGATGTTGCTGTTCGGAAGTGAAGCAACGAAGATAAGTTTCCAAGCATTTATTGACAATTTTAGTTTGACCATCAGTTTGTGGGTGATAGCCCGAACTCATCTTCAGTTTGGTGCCAGTTTTCTGAAACAGTTCAGTCCAAAAATGACTGGTAAAAGTTGCATCACGATCAGAGACAATGGAAGAAGGGAGTCCATGAAGACGAAATATCTGGTCCATGAAGATTTGTGCAACAGAGGAGGCAGTATAGGGGTGGCTGAGGGCACAAAAATGACTATATTTCGAGAGACGATCAACCACAACCAAGATCACTGTCTTGCCACCGGATTTAGGAAGCCCTTCAATGAAATCCATAGAAATATCAGTCCAAATCCGTGTAGGGATGGGCAATGGTTCAAGCAAGCCAGGAAGGAGGGTCGTTTCACCCTTGTGGCGTTGGCAAGTATCACATTCAGCCACCATCTGTTGAATCGTCTGTTTCATCCCTTTCCAAAAGAAGTTTCTCCTTGCTCGCTCATAAGTTTTGAGGAAGCCTGAGTGCCCTGCTGAAGGAGAAGCATGGAGTTCATAAAAAATAGCCTGATGTAGAGCTGGGTTCTGAGGAAGCACTAGCCGACCCTTGTATCGAAGAGAAGCACCATCCCAAGAGTAATGTGGTATAGCAGAAGGATTATTGGCTAGCTGGTGAATGATTTGAGATAAAGAAGAGTCACTGTCATAGCCCTGCTAAACAGATGCTAACCAATTGGGAATGGGCATAGAAATAGCGGAAAGGGAAGCTTGATTATCAAATGTGCGAGAAAGAGCATCTGCCACAATATTCTCCTTACCCTTCTTGTAGGTGATCTCATAATCATACCCCATGAGTTTGCTGACCCATTTCTGTTGTGTAGGAGAGGATACCCGTTGTTCCAGGAAGTATTTCAGACTTTGGTGATCGGTTCTGATGCAAAAATGACTCCCTAAGAGGTATGGCCGCCACTTCTATACAGCATGCAAAATAGCCATCATTTCTTTTTCATAAGTAGAGAGGGCTAGATTCTTACCAGAGAGGGCTTTGCTAGTGAACGCAATAGGATGGTCATCTTGCAGGAGAACAGCACCCAATCCATTGCCGCAAGCATCACTCTCAATAGTGAAGGGTTTGGAAAAATCTGGCATCGCGAGAACAGGTGTACTGCACATAGCCTGTTTCAGTTGTTCAAATGCAGTCTCAGCAACAGGGGTCCAGGAGAAGGCATCCTTTTTTAACAGAGCTGTCAATGGTGCTGCAATTTTTCTGTAATCTTTGACAAACTTGCGGTAGTAGCCAGTCAACCCCAAAAAACCCCGAAGGCTCTTGAGAGTTTTAGGATGCGGCCAAGTTTTCATGGCATCTATTTTTGTAGGATCCACCCGCACTCCATGGTGTGCAACAATATGCCCGAGATACTCCACTTCCTCCTGGCCAAACACACATTTAGATAGTTTTGCACAGAGTTGATGATCAGAGAGAAGTTGCAAGACAAGCTCCAAATGATGGAGATGCTCAGCCCAAGTTTTGCTATATATGAGGATATCATCAAAGAAGACCAGAATGAATTTCCGGAGGTATGGTCGAAATATGTTATTCATCACTGCTTGAAATGTTGAAGGAGCATTCGTGAGGCCAAAGGGCATGACTAAAAATTCATAGTGACCATCATGTGTGCGGAAGGCAGTTTTAGGTATATCCTCCTCATTAACCCGAATTTGATGATACCCAGAACGAAGATCTAACTTGGAGAAAAAATGAGCCCCATGAAGTTCATCAAGAAGTTCATCAACAATTGGAATGGGAAACTTGTCCTTTATAGTGAGATGATTAAGTGCTCGGAAATCAATGCAGAGTCGCCATGACCCCATCTTTTTTGCGAACAAGCAGAACTGGAGAAGAAAAGGAACTGGTACTAGGGCGAATAATACCTTGCTTCAGTAAGTCACGGACAAGTATCTCGATTTCGATCTTCTGATGAAATGGGTAGCGGTAGGGCCTGATGTTGGGCGGAACACTGCCAGGAAGGAGCTGAATACGGTGGTCCTCTGGACGAGAAGGAGGTAATCCCACAGGTTCAGCAAATATACCAGAATACTTGTCCAAAATGTGTTGGAGATCGGCAGGAGTGCTAGAGACTGCTGATGGCTGCATCTGAATGGAATGGAGCTGAGCGATGACACCATGTGAATTCTTCTTAAGAAGTTTTTCCATACGGTGTGAACTGATGATGCTGAGAGACCCTGGTTGTAAGCCTTTCAAAGTGTGTTGGTGCCCCTCGGCTGAAAACTGTATCCAAAGTTCAGCAAAATCCCAGAGAATGGGGCCAAGAGTGCGTAACCATTAGGCACCCAAAATCACATCACAGCCACCTAAGGGTAAGGCAAACATGTCAGAGCGCATGTTATAATCTCCAATAGAGAGACGCACATTGCGACATTTCCCTTTACAAGGTAAAGTGCCCCCATTGGCAATCATGACTTCAAAGCTAGAGCAGGGATGGATAAAGCAATCAGCCTGTTTGGCTATTCGTGGATCAATGAAGTTATGAGTGCTACCAGAATCAATGAGTATAGTAAGAGGGATCTTCTTGAAGAAACCCTGGACCCGCATGGTTTGTGGAGTAGTGACTCCTGCCAAAGCATGGACAGATATCTCTGGTGGAGCTTCTGGTGAAGGAGGTTCAGGCTGGTGAGGCTCAACCTCATCATCCACTATTTCCTGAGCAGCTACATATTCTTCCAGTTCCGGTGGAGAATCCACATCCAAGAGATAGAGCTTTTGCTGAACACATCTATGGCCCCGAGACCATTTCTCATCACAATTATAACAAAGCCCTTTGTCTCGCCTGACTCGCATCTCTGTTTCAGACAAGTGCTTGATCGGAGTAGTTCTGGGAGTTGGTATGACTGGAGGGTTGTGAGAACCTGTATTTCTGAATGGAACAAAATTAGATCTGGAGCGTTGTAGAGCACTAATCTTGTCTTCCGCTAACTTAGCCAACCCAAGGGCTTCCATCATTGTAGTAGGTCGAAACATTTTGACTTCTGAGCGAAGTGCATCCTTCAGACCACTGACAAAACAACTACGGAAGAATTCATCAGACAAGCCCTCTGTGTAATTAGCTAATTTTTCAAACTCTGTCTGGTATTCTCTTATAGTGCCTGTTTGACGCAGTTTAGTGAGTGCTCCTGTGAAATCATCAAAGGAACTAGGGCCAAAGCGCTCCAAAATGAGGGTGCACAATTCTCTCCACGTTGGGTCTACATTAGCCTTGATGTACCAACGGAACCATTGAAGAGCTTCATGTTCCAAATGAAAAGATGCAAGGGAGACTTTGTGGTTATCCAAAGTATTATGCAAGCTGAAATACTGCTCTGCCCTATAGATCCATCCAGTCGGATCAGAACCATTGAAGCGTGGAAAATCAAGCTTTGGTCCACGGAAATTGCCAGAAGAGGACCCAGTATCTCCTGAATGGTTTTGGCTCATGGCTGACTGCTGAAAGTTAAGACCCAGAATTTTGTCATCCAAATCTTGAAGTTTGGTTTTAAGGGATGCAATTTCCTCTTCCATGATTTTTGCTCCTGTACGCGTAACAACCATAAAACAAGGTTTTTTTTTTTTTTTTTTTTTTTTTTTTTTTTTTTTTTGGAATGGGTAGAAGATGAGAAACAAAAACTTTTTTTAGTTACGGCAAACTTGGATTTGGGTAAAACTCATATAGGAAATGGGTGTTCGACGGGTGGTAGGAGACTATCTGGGGACAAGGGAAAAAGAAAAATGAGGGTTTCAAGGGTGAGGAGGCGAAATGAGGCGAACAGTCCAAGAGGGATAAGGGAGCAAAATGAGGAATTGAATCTTGTGGCTCAGTTTGGTGGCGATTGGATGAGAGGTGAAAAAAATAGGGCAAACCCTAAAATTAGATAAATGAGGGATTTAGGGCTTTGATATGTAAAATTTGGGGTTGGGTCGCCAAGGAAGGAAGTATGCGAAATGATATTGCAGACGTTCTGCGGAAGTATGAGCAGAAACAGAAAGCAAACAATGAAGCTACGACGAAAAAACAGAATTATTTTTACTCTTTTTTTTTTTTTTTTTCTTTTTGAACAGTCGACTTAGAAAAATTCACTCACAGACAGAACAACTGAAAAGAGTTATTGCAATAACAAGAGATATTAGAAGTGAGAGGAACCTGAAGGCCACGACAGAAAAAAAAAAAAATTTGATGTAATTTCCACCCAGCGAGCCCAAGAGAGTGCTCTGATACCAGATGTGAAGAACCTCCTTATAGCAATATCGTGCGAATGCTCGAAATAACAGAATACAAAGTGATAGCAGAACTCAGAATGAATCTACTGATCGCAGGCCACTTCGAGGGGGTAACCTCCTTTGAGCAAGCCCAATACAATAAATTCGTCCGTGCCCATCAAGGGCCTCAACCTATTCTTATATACTGGGTACGATCTAGAAAAGTAATACTACCTATGCATGTGGGATAATAAAATATACTCACGGGACGACTTACAAAGCATATGCGTCCAACAACACTACTCTAACAAAATAAACAGAAGGAACACACAGGTTCCTAACAGACTCATATGAACGATACGAATATGTCGCTAGGGATCCTAAGAACCCTAGGGACATATGTCATCGTTTAATGGGTCAAAAGGGGTTATAGGTCACCTTATCACCCCCTTTAACGCATATGAATAATTCGAATATGTCCCTATAGGTATTAGGACCCTTAAGGACATATGTCGTCGTTTAATGGGTCAAAGGGAGTCATAGGTCACCCTATGACCTCTTTTGACCCATATGAACAATTTGACTATACCCCTAGGGATATATGTCATCGTTTAATGGGCCAAAGGGGGTCATAAATCACCCTATGACCTCTTTTGACTCGTATGAACAATTCGACTATGTCCGTAGGGGTCCAAGGACCAGTAGAAAAATATGTCATCTATTAATGGGTCAAACAGAGTCATAGGTCACCTTATGACCCCCTTTGACCCATAATGCCCATTCAAATATGTCCCTAGGGGTCCTAGGACCCCTAGAGACATATATCATCGTTTAATGGGTCAAAGAGTGTCATAGGTCACCCTATGACCCCCTTTGACCCATATGAATGATTCGAATATGTCCCGAGGGGTCCTACGACCCCTAGGGATATATGTCATCGTTTAATGGGTCAAATAGGGCCATAGGTCACCCTATGAACTTCTTTGACCCTTATTACTCATTCGAATATGTCCCTAGGGGTCTTAGAACCCATAGAGATATATGTCGTCATTTAATGGGTGAAAGAGTGTCATAGGTCACCTTATGACCTCCTTTGACCCATATTAGCCATTCGAATATGTCTCTTGAGGTTCGAGGACCCCTAGGGACATATGTTATCAATTATTGGGACAAAGAGGGTCAGAAGTCACCCTATCACACCCTTTAACCCATATTACCTATTCGAATATATTTCGAGGGGTCGTAAGACCACTGGAGACATATGTCATCGTTAAATGAGTCAAAGGCGGTCATAGGTCACCCTATGACCCCCTTTGACCCATATGAACGATTCGAATATGTCCGTAGGGATCCTACGACCCTTAGGGACATATGTCGTTGTTTTATGGTTCAAAGAGGGTCATAGGTCATCCTATCACCCCCTTTGACCCATATTACCCATTCGAATATGTTCCGAGGGGTCGTAAGACCCCTGGAGGCATATGTCATCATTAAATGGGTCAAAGGGGATCATAGGTCACCCTATGACCCCATTTGACCCATAATACCTATTCAAATATGTCCCTAGGGGTCCTAGGACCAATAGAGACATATATTGTCGTTTAATGGGTCAAACAGTGTCATAGGTCACCCTAGGACCCCCTTTGACCGATATGAATGATTCGAATATGTCCCGAGGGGTCCTAAAACCCCTTGGGATATATGTCATCATTTAATGGGTCAAAGGGGGTCGTAGGTCACCCTATGACCTCCTTTGACCCATATGAATGATTCGAATATGTCCCTAAGGGTCCTAGGACCCCTAGAGACATATGTCATCATTTAATGGGTCAAAGAGGGTCATAGGTCACCCTATGACATCTTTTGACCCATATGAACGATTCGACTATGTTCTTAGGGATCTTGGACCCCTAGGGACATATGTCGTCATTTAATTTTTCAAAAGAGTTCGTAGGTCACCCTATGACCTCTTCCGACCCATATGAATGATTCGACTATGTCCCTAGGGGTCCTAAGACCCCTAGCGATATATTATCCATTCGAATATGTCCCTAGGGGTCCTATGACCCCTAGAAACATATATCGACGTTTAATGGGTCAAACAGGGTCATAGGTCACCCTATGACCCCCTTTCACCGATATTACCCATTCAAATATGTCCATAGGGGTCCTAAGACCCCTAAAGACATATATCGTCGTTTAATGGGTCAAAGAGGGTCATAGGTCTCTTTGACCCATATGAACGATTCGAATATGTACCTAGCGGTCATAGGAATCTTAGAGAGATATGTTATCGTTTAATGGGTCAAAGGGGGTCATAGGTCACCCTATGACCTCCTTTGTCCCATATGAACGATTCGACTATGTCCGTAGGGGTCCTTGGACTCCTAAGGACATATGTCATCGTTTAATGGGCCAAAGGGGGTCATAGGTCACCCTATGATCTCCTTTAACCCATATGAACGATACGACTATATCCCTAGGGGTCCCAGTACCCTTAGGGACATATGTCATCATTTAATGAGTCAAAGAGGGTCATAGGTCACTCTATGACCCCCTTTGACCCATATTACCCATTCGAATATGTCCCTTGGGGTCCGAGGACCCCTAGGGACATATGTCATCATTTAATGGGTCAAAGGGCGTCAAAGGTCACCGGACGACCCGCTTTGACCCATATGAACGGTTCGACTATGTCCCTAGGTGTCCTAGGACCCCTAGGGACATATGTCATCGTTTAATGGGTCAAAGGGGGTCATTGGTCACCCTATGACCTCCTTTGATCCATATGAACAATTCGACTATGTCCTTAGGGGTCCTAGGACCCCTAGGGACATATGTCATCGTTTAATGGGTCAAAAAGGGTCATAGATCACCTTATGACCCCCTTTGACCCATAATACCCATTCAAATATGTCCCTAGGGGTGTTAGGGCCCCTAGAGACATATATCATCGTTTAATGGGTCAAAGAGGGTCATAGGTCACCCTATGATCCCATTTGACCCATATGAACAATTCGAATATGTCCCTAGGGGTCCTAGGACCCCTTGGGACATATGTCATCGTTTAATAGGTCAAAGAGGGTCATAGGTTACCCTATGAACCCCTTTGAGCAATATTACCCATTCGAATATGTCCTCAGATGCCCTAAGACACCTAGGAACATATGTCGTCATTTAATGGGTCAAAGTGGGTTATAGGTGCTTTGACCCATATGATGGATTCAAATATGTCCCTAGGGGTCCTAGGACCCCTAGGGATATATGTCATCATTTATAGGGTCAAAGCTTTGACCTATATTACCAATTCGAATATGTCCTTTGGGGTCCAAGGACCCCTAGGGACATATGTCGTCGGTTAATGGGTCAAAGAGGGTCATATGTCACTCTATGAATCCCTTTGACCCATATGATGGATTCGAATATGTCCCTAGGGGTCCTAGGACTCGTAGGGATATATGTCGTCATTTAATGGTTCAAAGAGAGTCATAAATCACCATATGACCCACTTTGACCTATATTACCCATTCGAATATGTCCCTTTGGGTTCGAGGACCCCTAGGGACATATGTCATCGGCTAATGGGTCAAAGAGGGTCATATGTCACTCTATGACCTCCTTTGACCCATATTACCCTTTCGAATATGTCCCTGGGGGTCCTAGGACCCTTAGAAACATATGTCGTCGTTTAATGGGTCAAACAGAGTTATAGGTCACCCTATGACCCCCTTTGACTCATATAAATAATTCGAATATGTCCGCAGGGGTCCTACAAACCGTAGGGATATATGTCATTTTTTAATGGGTTAAAGAGGGTCATAAGTTCCCCTATGACCACATTCGACCCATATTACCCATTCAAATATGTCCTTAGGGGTCTCAGGACCCCTAGGGACATATGTCATCATTTAATGGGTCAAAGGGGGTCATAGGTCACCCTGTGACCTCCTTTGACCCATATGAACGATTCAAATATGTTCCTAGGGGTCCCAGGACCCCTAGGGACATATGTCATCATTCAATGGGTTAAAGGGGGTCATAGGTCACCCTATGACCTTCTTTGACCCATATTAATGATTCGACTATGTCTCCTGGGGTCATGGGACCCCTAGGGACATATATCATCATTTAATGTGCCAAAGAGGGTCATAGGTCACCCTATGATGCCCTTTGACCCATAGTACCAATTCAAATATGTCCATAAATCACCCTATCACCCCCTCTGACCCATATGAACGATTCGAATATGTCCCTAGGGGTCGTAGGACTCCTACGAACATATGTCATCATTTAGAAGGTCAAAGAGGGTCATAGGTCACCCTATGACCCATATCAACGATTCGAATATGTCCCGAGGGGTCTTAGGACCCCTAGGGACATATGTCGTCGATTAATGGGTCAAAGAGGGTCATAGGTGCCTTTGACCCATATGAACAATTAAAATATGTCCCTATAGGTATTCGGACCCCTAGGGACATATATCGTCGTTTAATGGGTCAAAGAGCGTCATAGGTCACCCTATGACCCCTTTTGACCCATATGAATGATTCGAATATGTTCTTAGGGGTCCTAGAACCTCTAGAGAGATATGTCATCGTTTAATGGGTCAAATGGGCTCATAGGTCACCCTATGACCTCTTTTGACCCATATGAACGATTCGACTATGTCCCTAGGGGTCCTAGGACCCTTTAGGGCCATGTGTTGTTGTTTAATGGGTCAAAGGGGGGCATAGGTCACCCTATGACCTCCTTTGACCCATATGAACAATTCGACTATGTCCCTAGGTGTTCTAAGACCCCTAGGGACATATGTCATCATTTAATTGCTCAAAGAGGGTCATTGGTCACCCTATGACCCCGTTTGACCCATATTACTCATTCGAATATATCGCTTGGGGTCCAATGGCTCCTAGGGACATATGTCATCATTTAATGGGTCAAAGGGGTTCATAGGTCACCCTATGACCCCCTTTGACCCATATGAACAATTCCACTATGTCCCTAGGGGTCCTAGGACCCTTAGGGACATATGTCATCATTTAATAGGTCAAAGGGGGTCATAGGTCACCCTATGACCTCCTTTGATCCATATGAATGATTCGACTATGTCCCTAGGGGTGCTAGGACCCCTATGGACATATGTCATCATTTAATGGGTCAAAGAGGGTCATAAGTCACCCTATGACCCCATTTAACCCATAATACCTATTCAAATATGTTCCCAGAGGTCCTTGGACCCCAAGGAACATATATCATCGTTTAATGGGTCAAATAGGGTCATAGGTCACCTTATGACCCCCTTTGACCTATATGACCCATTCAAATACGTCCCTAGGGGTATTATGACCCCTATAGACATATATCATCGTTTAATGGGTCAAAGAGGGTCATAGGTCACCCTATGACATCCTTTGACCCATATGAATGATTCAAATATGTCCCTAGGGGTCCTAGGACCCCTAGGGACATATCTCATCTTTTAATGGGTCAAAGGGGGTCATAGGTCACCCTATGACCACCTTTGACCCATATGAACGATTTGACTATGTCCCTAGGGTTCCTAGGACCCCTAGCGACATATTCGAATCGTTCATATGGGTCAAGGGGGGTCATAGGGACCTATGACCCCCTTTGACCCATATGAACGATTCGAATATGTCGCTAGGGGTCCTAGGAACCCTAGGGACATATGTCATCATTTAATGGGTCAAAGGGGGTCATAGGTCACCCTATCACCCCCTTTAATGCATATGAACAATTCAAATATGTCCTTATAGGTCTTAGGACCCTTAGGGACATATGTCATCTATTAATGGGTCAAAGGGAGTCATAGGTCTCCCTATGACCTCTTTTGACCCATATGAACAATTCGACTATACCCCTGGGGATATATGTCATCGTTTATGGGTCAAAGTGGGTCATAGATCACCCTATGACCTCTTTTGACTCGTATGAACAATTCGACTATGTCGCTAGGGGTCCAAAGATCCTTAGGGAAATATGTCATCTATTAATGGGTCAAAGAGAGTCATAGGTCAACTTATAACCCCCTTTGACCCATAATGCCCATTCAAATATGTCCCTTGGGGTCCTAGGACCCCTAGACACATATATCATCGTTTAATGAGTCAAAGAGTGTCATAGGTCACCCTATGACCCCCTTTGACCCATATGAATGATTCGAATATGTCTCGAGGGATCCTAGGACCCCTAGGGATATATGTCATCATTTAATGGGTCAAAGGGGGCCATAGGTCACCCTATGAATTCCTTTGACCCTTAATACCCATTCGAATTTGTCCTTAGGGGTCCTAGAACCCCTAGGGATATATGTCATCATTTAATGGGTGAAAGAGTGTTATAGGTCACCTTATGACCTCCTTTGACCCATATTACCCATTCGAATGTCCCTTGGGGTTCGAGGACCCCTAGGGACATATGTTGTCGATTATTGGGTCAAAGAGGGTCAGAGGTCACCCTATCACCCCCTTTGACCCATATTACCCATTCAAATATGTTCCGAGAGGTCGTAAGAGCCTTGGAGACATATGTCATCGTTAAATGGGTCAATTGAGGTCATAGGTCACCCTCTGACCCCCATTGACCCATATGAACGATTCGAATATGTCCGTAGGGATCCTACGACCCCTAGGGACATATGTCGTTGTTTAATGGGTCAAAGAGGGTCATAGGTCATCCTATCACCCCCTTTGACCCATATTACCCATTCGAATATGTTTCGAGGGGTCGTAAGACCCCTGGAGACATATGTCATCGTTAAATGGGTCAAAGGGGATAATAGGTCACCCTATGACCCCCTTTGACCCATAATACCTATTCAAATATGTCCCTAGGGGTCCTAGGACCAATAGAGACATATATCGTCGTTTAATGGGTCAAACAGTGTCATAGGTCACCCTAAGACCCCCTTTGACCCATACGAATGATTCGAATATGTCCCGAGGGATCCTAAGATCCTTGGGGATATATGTCATCATTTAATGGGTCAAAGGGGGTCGTAGGTCACCCTATGACCTCCTTTGACCCATATGAATGATTCGAATATGTCCCTAAGGGTCCTAGGACCCCTAGGGACATATGTCATCATTTAATGGGTCAAAGAGGGTCATAGGTCACCCTATGACATCTTTTGACCCATATGAATGATTCGACTATCTCACTAGGGGTCTTAGGACCCCTAGGGACATATGTCATCATTAAATGGGTCAAAGAGGGTCATAGGTCACCCTATGACATCTTTTGACCCATATGAACGATTCGACTATGTTCTTAGGGATCTTGGACCCCTAGGGACATATGTCGTCATTTAATTTGTCAAAAGAGTTCATAGGTCACCCTATGACCTCCGCTGACCCATATGAACGATTCGATTATGTCCCTAGGGGTCCTAAGACCCCTAGCGATATATTACCTATTCGAATATGTCCCTAGGGGTCCTAGGACCCCTAGAGACATATATCGTCGTTTAATGGGTCAGACAGGGTCATATGGGTCATAGGGGTCCTACGAAACCTAGGGATATATATCATTTTTTAATGGGTCAAGGAGGGTCATAAGTTACCCTATGACCACATTTGACCCATATTACCCATTTGAATATGTCCGTAGGGGTCTTAGGACCCCTAGGGACATATGTCGTTGTTTAATGGGTCAAAGGGGGTCATAGGTCACCCTATGACCTCCTTTGACCCATATGAACGATTCAAATATATCTCTATGGGTCCGAGGACCCCTAGGGACATATGTCATCATTTAATGGGTCAAAGGGGGTCATAGGTCAACCTATGTCCTCCTTTGACCCATATGAACAATTCAACTATCTCACTAGTGGTCATAGGACCCCTAGGGACATATATCATCATTAAATGGGTCAAAGAGGGTCATAGGTCACCCTATGACATCTGTTGACCCATATGAACGATTCGACTGTGTTCCAAGGGATCTTGGACCCCTAGGGACATATGTCGTCATTTAATTTTTCAAAAGAGTTCATAGGTCATCCTATGACCTCCGCTGACCCATATGAACGATTCGAGTATGTCCCTAGGGGTTCTAAGACCCCTAGTGATATATTACCTATTCGAATATGTCGTTAGGGGTCCTAGGACCCCTAGAGACATATATCATCATTTAATGGGTCAGACAGGGTCATAGGTCACCCTATGACCACCTTTGACCCATATTACCCATTTGAATATGTCCATAGGGGTCCTAAGACCCCTAAAGACATATATCGTCGTTTAATGGGTCAAAGAGGGTCATAGGTCTCCCTATGACCCCCTTCAGCCCATATGAACGATTCGAGTATGTACCTAGCGGTCATAGGAATCCTAGGGAGATATGTTGTCATTTAATGGGTCAAAGGGGGTCATAGGTCACCCTATGACCTCCTTTGTCCCATATGAACGATTTGACTATGTCCGTAGGGGACCTTGGACCCCTAGGGACATATGTCATCGTTTAATGGGTCAAAGGGGGTCATAGGTCACCCTATGATCTCCTTTAACCCATATGAACGATTCGACTATATCCCTAGGGGTCCTAGTACCATTAGGGACATATGTAATCATTTAATGAGTCAAAGAGGGTCATAGGTCACTCTATGACCACCTTTGACCCATATTACCCATTCGAATATGTCCCTTGGGGTCCGAGGACCCCTAAGGACATATGTCATCATTTAATGGGTCAAAGGGCATCATAGGTCACCCTACGACCCCTTTTGACCCATATGAACGGTTCCACTATGTCTCTACTGGTCCTAGGACCCTTAGGGACATATGTCATCATTTAATGTGTCAAAGGGGGTCATTGGTCACCCTATGACCTCCTTTGACCCATATGAACGATTCGACTATGTCTCTAGGGGTCCTAGGACCCCTAGGGACACATGTCATCATTTAATGGGTCAAAAAGGGTCATAGGTCACCTTATGACCCCCTTTGACCCATAATAGCCATTCGAATATGTCCCTAGGGGTGTTAGGGCCCCTAGAGACATATATCATCGTTTAATGGGTCAAAGAGGGTCATAGGTCACCCTATGACCCCCTTCGACCCATATGAACAATTCGAATATGTCCCTAGGGGTCCTAGGACCCCTTGGGACATATGTCGTCGTTTAATAGGTCAAAGAGGGTCATAGGTTACCCTATGAACTCCTTTGACCAATATTACCCATTCGAATATGTTCTCAGATGCCCTAAGACCCCTAGGAACATATGTCGTCATTTAATGGGTCAAAGGGGGTCATAAGTGCTTTGACCCATATGATGGATTCGAATATGTCCCTAGGAGTCCTAAGACCCCTAGGGATATCTGTCATCATTTAATGGGTCAAAGATTTGACTTATATTACCCATTCGAATATGTCCTTTGGGGTCCGAGGACCCCTAGGGACATATGTCGTCGGTTAATGGGTCAAAGAGGGTCATATGTCACTCTATGACCCCCTTTGACCCATATGATGGATTCAAATATGTCCCTAGGGGTCCTGAGACCCCTAGGGATATATGTCATCATTTAATGGTTCAAAGAGGGTCATAGATCACCATATGACCCACTTTGACCTATATTACCCATTCGAATATGTCCCTTGGGGTCCGAGGACCCCTAGGGACATATGTCATCGGCTAATGGGTCAAAAGGGTCATATGTCACTCTATGACCCCCTTTGACACATATTACCCTTTCGAATATGTCCTTGGGGGTCCTAGGACCCCTAGAAACATATGTCGTCGTTTAATGGGTCAAACAGAGTTATAGGTCACCCTATGACCCCCTTTGACTCATATAAACGATTCGAATATGTCCGCAGAGGTCCTACAAACCCTAAGGATATATGTCATTTTTTAATGGGTCAAAGAGGGTCATAAGTTACCCTATGACCACATTTGACCCATATTACCCATTTGAATATGTCCCTAGGGGTCTTAGGACCCCTAGGGACATATGTCGTCGTTTAATGGGTCAAAGTGGGTCATAGGTCACCCTATGACCTCCTTTGACCCATATGAACGATTCAAATATGTCTCTATGCGTCCGAGGACCCCTAGGGACATATATCATCATTTAATGGGTCAAAGGGGGTCATAGGTCACCCTATGTCCTCCTTTGACCCATATGAACGATTCAACTATCTCACTAGGGGTCTTAGGACCCCTAGAGACATTTTTTGTCATTAAATGGGTCAAAGAGGGTCATAGGTCACCGTATGACGCCCTTTGACCCATAATACCCAATCGAATATGTCCTTATGCGTCCTAGGACCCCTAGGGACATATATCATCATTTAATGGGTCAAAGAGGGTCATAAATCACCCTATGACCACCTTTGACTTATATGAACGATTCGAATATTTCCCTAGGGGTCATAGGATCCTTAGGGACATATGTCATCATTTAATGGGTCAAACAGGGTCATAGGTCACCCTATGACCCATATGAACGATTCAAATATGTCCCTAGGGACATATGTCATCATTTAATGGGTCAAAGGGCGTCATAGGTCACCCGACGACCCGCTTTGACCCATATGAACGGTTCGACTATGTCCCTAGGCTTCCTAGGACCCCTAGGGACATATGTCATCGTTTAATGGGTCAAAGGGGGTCATTGGTCACCCTATGACCTCCTTTGATCCATATGAACGATTCGACTATGTCCCTAGGGGTCCTAGGACCCCTAGGGACATATGTCATCGTTTAATGGGTCAAAAAGGGTCATAGGTCACCTTATGACCCCCTTTGACCCATAATACCCATTTGAATATGTCCCTAAGGGTGTTAGGGCCCCTAGAGACATATATCGTCGTTTAATGGGTCAAAGAGGTTCATAGGTCATCCTATGACCCCTTTTGACCCATATGAACAATTCAAATATGTCCCTAGGGGTCCTAGGACCCCTTGGGACATATGTCGTTGTTTAATAGGTCAAAGAGGGTCATAGGTTACCCTATAAATCCCTTTGAGCAATATTACCAATTCGAATATGTCCTCAGATGCCCTAAGACACCTAGGAACATATGTCGTCATTTAATGGGTCAAAGTGGGTTATAGGTGCTTTGACCCATATGATGGATTCGAATATGTCCCTAGGGGTCCTAGGACCCCTAGGGATATATGTCATCATTTATAGGGTTAAAGCTTTGACCTATATTACCCATTCGAATATGTCCTTTGGGGTCCAAGGACCCCTAGGGACATATGTCGTCGGTTAATGGGTCAAAGAGGGTCATATGTCACTCTATGACCCCCTTTGACCCATATGATGGATTCGAATATGTCCCTAGGGGTCCTAGGACTCCTAGGGATATATGTCATCATTTAATGGTTCAAAGAGAGTCATAAATCACCATATGACCCACTTTGACCTATATTACCCATTCAAATATGTCCCTTGGGGTCCGACGACCCCTAGGGACATATGTCATCAGCTAATGGGTCAAAGAGGGTCATATGTCACTCTATGACCCCCTTTGACCCATATTACCCTTTCGAATATGTCCCTGGGGGTCCTAGGACCCCTAGAAACATATGTCGTCGTTTAATGAGTCAAACGAAGTTATAGGTCACCCTATGACCCCCTTTGACTCATATAAATAATTCGAATATGTCCGCAGGGGTCCTACAAACCGTAGGGATATATGTCATTTTTTAATAGGTCAAAGAGGGTCATAAGTTACCCTATGACCACATTTGACCCATATTACCCATTTGAATATGTCCCTAGGGGTCTTAGGACCCCTAGGGACAAATGTCATCGTTTAATGGGTCAAAGGGGGTCATAGGTCACCCTATGACCTCCTTTGACCCATATGAACGATTCAAATATGTCTCTATGGGTCCGAGGACCCCTAGGGACATATGTCATCATTTAATGGGTCAAAGGGGGTCATAGGTCACCCTATGTTCTCCTTCGACGCATATGAACGATTCGACTATCTCACTAGGGGTCTTAGGACCCCTAGGGACATATGTCATCATTAAATGGGTCAAAGAGGGTCATAGGTCACCCTATGACACCCTTTGACCCATAATACCCAATCAAATATGTCCTTAGGGGTCCTAGGATCCCTAGGGACATATATCGTCGTTTAATGGGTCAAAGAGGTTAATAAATCACCCTATGACCCCCTTTGACCCATATGAATGATTCGAATATTTCCCTAGGGGTCCTAGGAACCTTAGGGACATATGTCATCATTTAATGGGTCAAACAGGGTCATAGGTCACCCTATGACCCATATGAACGATTCAAATATGTCCCTAGGGGTCCTAGGACCCCTAGGGACATATGTCGTCGTTTCATGAGTCAAAGAGGGTCATAGGTCACCCTATGACCCCTTTTGACCCATATGAATGATTCAAATATGTCCCTACAGGTTTTAGGACCCCTAGAAACATATGTCATTGTTTAATGGGTCAAAGGGAGTGATAGGTCACCCTATGACCCCCTTTGACTCATATGAACGATTCGAATATGTCCCTAGGGGTCGTATGTCGTCGTTTAATGGCTTTGACCCATATGAATGATTCAAATATGTCCCTAGGGGTCCTAGGACCCCTAGGGACATATGTCGTCATTTAATGGGTCAAAGGGGGCCACAGGTCACCCTATGACCTCCTTTGACCCATATGAACGATTCGACTATGTCCCCAGGGGTCTTAGGACCCCTAGGGACATATGTCATCATTTAATGGGTCAAAGAGGGTCATAGGTCACCAGACATATATCATCGTTTAATGGGTCAAAGAGGGTCATAAATCACCCTATGAGCCCCTTTGACCCATATGAACGATTCGAATATGTCCCTGGGGGTCCTAGGACTCCGAGGGACATAAGTCATCATTTAATGGGTCAAATAGGGTCATAGGTCACGCTTTGACCCATATGAACGATTCAAATTTGTCCCTATAGGTATTATGACCCTTAGGGACATATATCATCATTTAATAGGTCAAAGAGCGTCATAGGTCACCCTATGACCCCCTTTGACCCATATGAACGATTCGAATATGTTCTTAGGGGTCCAAGGACCTCTAGGGAGATATGTTGTCATTTAATGGGTCAAAGGGGGTCATAGGTTACCCTATGACCTGCTTTGACCTATATGAATGATTCGACTATGGCCCTAGGGGTCCTAGGACCCCTAGAGACATGTTGTCGTTTAATGGGTCAAAGGGGGTCATAGGTCACCCTATGACCTCCTTTGACGCATATGAACAATTCGACTATGTCCCTAGGTGTCCTAGGACCCCTAGGGACATATGTCAACGTTTAATGGTTCAAAGAGGGTCATAGGTCACCCTATGACCCTGTTTGACCCATATTACGCATTCGAATATTTCCCTTGGGGTCCGAGAACTCCTAGGGACATATGTCGTCATTTAATGGGTCAAAGGGGGTCATAGGTCACCCTATGACCACCTTTGACCCATATGAACTTTTCAACTATGTCCCTAGGGGTCTTAGGACCCCTAGGGACATATGTCGTTGTTTAATGGGTCAAAGGGTGTCAAAGGTTACCCTATGATCTCCTTTGATCCATATGAATGATTCGACTATGTCCCTAGGGGTGCTGGGACCTCTAGGGACATATGTCATCATTTAATGGGTCAAAGAGGGTCATAGGGTGACCTATGACCCCCTTTGACCCATAATATCTATTCAAATGTGTCCCTAGGGGTCCTAGACCCCAAGGGACATATATCATCGTTTAATGGGTCAAAGAGGGTCATAAGTCACCCTATGACCCCCTTTGACCTATATGAACGATTTGAATATGTCCCTAGGGGTCTTAGGACCCGTTGAGACATATGTCATTGTTTAATGGGTCAAAGAGGCTCATAGGTTATCTTATGACGCCATTTCTCCCATATTACCCATTCGAATATGTACCTAGGGGTCCTAAAACCCCTAGGGACATATGTCATTTTTTAATGGGTCAAAGGGGGTCATAGGCCACCTTATGACCCCTTTTGACCCATATCAATGATTTGAATATGTCCCTAGGGCCCTTCGGGATATATGTCATAATTTAATGGGTCAAAGAGGGTCATAGGTCACTCTATGACCCCCTTTGCCCCATATTACCCATTCGAATATGTCCCTTGGGGTCCAAGGACCCAAAGGAACATATGTCATCGGTTAATAGGTCAAAGAGGGTCATAGGGTGACCTATGACCCCCTTTGACCCATATTACCCATTCGAATATGTCGCGAGGGGTACTAGGACCCTTGGAGACATATGTCATCATTTAATGGGTCAAAGGGAGTCATAGGTCACCCTTTGACCCCCTTTGACTCATATGAATGATTCGAATATGTCCATAGGGGTCCTATGAGCCTTAGGGACATATGTCGTCATTTAATGGGTCAAAGAGGGTCATAGGTTACCCTATGACCCCATTTGACCAATATTACCCATTCGAATATGTCTCGAGGGGTCCTAAGACCCCTGGGGACATATGTCATCGTTTAATGGGTCAAAAGGGGTCATAGGTCACCCTATGACCCCCTTTGACTCATATGAATGATTCAAATATGTTCCTAGGGATCGTAGGACCCCTAGGGACATATGTTGTCATTTAATGGGTCAAAGACCTATGACCTCCTTTGACTCATATGAATGATTTGACTATGTCCCCAGGGGTCCTAGGACCCCTAGGGACATATGTCATCATTTAATAGGTCAAAGAGATCTATGACCCCCTTTGACTCATAATACCCATTCAAATATGTCCCTAAGGGTCCTAGGACTCTTAGGGACATATATCATCATTTAATAGGTCAAAGAGGGTCATAGGTCACCCTATGACCCCCTTTGACCCATATGAATGATTCGAATATGACCGTTGGGGTCCTAGGACCCCTAGGGACATATGTCGTCATTTAATGGGTCAAAGGGGGTCATAGGTCACCCTATGACCTCCTTTGACCCATATGAACGATTTGACTATGTCCCTAGGGTTCCTAGGGACATATTTCATCGTTTAATTGTTCAAAGAGGGTCATAGGTTGGTTTGACCCATATGAACGATTCAAATATGTCCCTAGGGGTTCTAGGACCCCTAGGGAAATATGTCATCATTTAATGGGTCAAAGGGGGTCATAGGTCACCTTATGACCTCCTTTGACCCGTATGAACGATTCGAATATGTCCCTACAGGTCTTAGGACCCCTAGGGACATATGTTGTCGTTTAATGGGTCAAAGAGGGTCATAAGTCATCCTATGAGCCCCTTTGACCCATAATACCCACTCGAATATTTGCCTAGGGTTCCTAGGACCCCTAGAGACATATATCGTTGTTTAATGGGTCAAAGAGGTTGATAGGGCACCCTATGACCTCCTTTGACCCATATGAACGATTTGACTATGTCCCTAGGGGTCCTAGGACCCCTAGGGACATATGTCATCATTTAATGGGTCAAAGGGGGTCATAGGTGACCCTATGACCTCATTTGACGGATATGAATGATTTGACTATGTCCATAGGGGTCTGAGGACCCCTAGGGACATATGTCGCCGTTTAATGGGTCAAAGAGGGTCATAAGTCACCCTATGACCCCCTTTGACCCATATTACCCATTCGAATATGTCCTTAGGGGTCCTAGGAACCCTAGGGACATATATCATCGTTTAATGGGTCAGAGAGGGTGATAAGTCACCCTATGACCCCCTTTGACCCATATTACCCAGTCGAATATGTCCCTAAGGGTCGTAGGACCCCTAGAGACTTATATCATCGTTTAATGGGTCAGAGAGTGTCATAGGTCACACTATGACCTCCTTTGACCCATATTACCCATTCAAATATGTCCCTAGGGGTCCTACGACCCCTAGATACATATATCGTCGCCTAATGGGTTAAAGAGGGTCATAGGTCACCCTATGACCCCCTTTGACCCATATGAACGATTCGAATATGTCCCTAGGGGTCCTAGGAGCCCTTTTGGACATATATCATCATTTAATGGGTCAAAGAGGGTCATAGGTTACCCTACGACCCCATTTGACCCATATTACCCATTTGAATATGTCCTTAAGGGTCATAGGACCCTTAAGGACATATGTCGTCGTTTAATGGGTCAAAGGGGGTCATAGGTCACCCTATGACCCCCTTTGACCCATATCAATGATTCGAATATGTCCCTAGGGGTCCTATGAACTCTAGGGACATATGTCGTCGTTGAATGGGTTAAAGAGGGTCATAGGTCACCCTACGACTCCTTTTGACCCAGATTACCATTCGAATATGTCCCTTGGGGTTCGAGGACCCCTAGGGACATATGTCATCATTTAATCGGTCAAAGAGGGTCATAGGTCACCTTATGATCTCCTTTGACCCATATTACCCTTTCGAAAATGTCCGTAGGGGTCCTAGGACCCCTAGAGACATATAGCGTCGTTTAATGGGTCAAGAGGGTCATAGGGTGACCTATGACCCCCTTTGACCCATATGAATGATTCGAATACGTCCTTAGGGGTCTTAGGACCCCTAGGGACATATGTCGTTGTTTAATGGGTCAAAGAGGGTCATAGGTTACACTATGACCCCATTTGACCCATATTACCCATTCGAATATGTCCCTAGGGGTCCTAGGTCCTTTAGGAACATATGTCATCATTTAATGGGTCAAAGGGGGTCATAAGTCAGCCTATGACCCCTTTTGACCCATATGAATGATTCAAATATGTCCCTAAGGGTCCTAGGACACCTAGGGACATATGCCATCATTTAATGGGTCAAAGGGTGTCATAGGTCACCCTATGACCCCCTTTGACCCATATTTAAGATTCAAATATGTCGCTAGGGGTCCGAAGACCCCTAGGGACATATGTGGTCATTTAATGGGTAAAAGAGGGTCATAGGTCACCCTATGACCCCCTTTGACCCATAATAGCCATTTGAATATTTTCTTAGGGTTCCTAGGACCCCTAGAGACATATATCGTTGTTTAATGGGTCAAAGATGTTGATAGGGCACCCTATGACCTCCTTTGACACATATGAACGATTCGACTATGTCCCTAGGGGTCCGAGGACCCCTAGGGACATATGTCATCATTTAATGGGTCAAAGAGGGTCATAGGTCAGCCTTTGACCCCCTTTGACCCATAATACTCATTCAAATATGTTCCTAGGGGTCCTAGGACCCCTAGAGATATATATTGTTGTTTAATGGGTCAAAGAGGGTCATAGCTCACCCTATGACCCCTTTTGACCCATATGAACAATTTGAATATGTCCCTAGGGGTCCTGATATATGTCATTGTTTAATGGGTCAAAGGGGGTCATAGGTAATCCTATGACCTCCTTTGACCAATATAAACAATTCGACTATGCGTCTAGGGGTCCTAGGACCCCTAGGGACATGTCATCATTTAATGGGTCAAAGAGGGTCATAGGTGACCCTATGACCTCCTTTGACCCATATGAACGATTCGACTATGTCCCTAGGGGTCCTAGGACCCCTAGGGACATATATCGTCATTTAATGTGTTAAAGGGGGTCATAGGTCAGCCTATGACCTCGTTTGACCCATATGAATGATTCGACTATGTCCCTGTGGGTTGTAGGACCCCTAGGGACATATGTCATCGTTTAATGGGTCAAAGGGGGTCATAGGTCACCCTATGACCTCCTTTGATGCATATGAACGATTCGACTATGTCCTTAGGGGTCCGAGGACCCATAGGGACATATGTCGTCGTTTAATGTGTCAAAGAGGGTCATAGGGTTTGACCCATATTACCCATTCGAATATGTCCCTAGGGGTCCTAGGACCGCTAGGGACATATATCGTCGTTTAATGGGTCAGAGAGGGTCATAGGTTACCCTATGACCCCCTTTGATCCATATTACCCATTCGAATATGTCGCTAGGGGTCGTAGGACCCCTAGAGACATATATTGTCGTTTAATGGGTTAGAGAGTGTCATAGGTCACCCTATGACCCCCTTTGACCCATTTTACCCATTCGAATATGTCCCTAGGGGTTCTAGGACCCCTAGATACATATATCGTCACCTAATGGGTTAAAGACCTATGACCCCCTTTCACTCATATAAACGATTCGAATATGTCCTTAGGGGTCCTAGGAGCGCTTTTGGACATATATCATCATTTAATGTGTCAAAGAGGGTCATAGGTTACCCTATGACCCCATTTGACCCATATTACCCATTTGAATATGTCCCTAGGGGTCTTAGGACCCCTAGGGACATATTTCATCATTTAATGGGTCAAATGGGGTCATAGGTCACCCTATGACCCCCTTTGACCCATATGAACGATTCGAATATGTCCCTAGGGGACCTAGGACCTGTAGGGACATATGTCATCGTTTATTGGGTCAAAGAGGATCATAGGTTAGCCTATGACCCCTTTTGACCCATATTACCCATTCGAATATGTCCCTTGGGGTTTGAGGACCCCTAGAGACATATGTCATCATTTAATTGGTCAAAGAGGGTCATAGGTCACGTTATGATCCCCTTTGACCCATATTACCCTTTCGAATATGTCCTTAGGGGTCCTAGGACCCCTAGAGGCATATATCGTCGTTTAATGGGTCAAGAGTGTCATAGGTCACCGTATGACCCCCTTTGACCCATATGAACGATTTGAATATGTCCCTTGGGGTCTTAGGACCCTTAGGGACATATGTCGTTGTTTAATGGGTCAAAGAGGGTCATAGGTTATACTATGACCCCATTTGACCCATATTACCCATTCGAATATGTCTTTAGGGTTCCTAGGTCCTCTAGGGACATATGTCATCATTTAATGGGTCAAAGGGGGTCATAAGTCCCCTTTGACCCATATGAATGATTCAAATATGTCCCTAAGGGTCCTAGGACCCCTAGGGTCATATGTCGTCATTTAATGGGTCAAAGGGGGTCATAGGTCACCCTATGACCTCCTTTGAACCATATGAACGATTCAAATATGTTGCTAGGGGTCCGAGGACCCCTAGGGACATATGTCATTGTTTGATGGGTCAAACAGGGTCATAGGTCACCCTATGACCCTCTTTGATCCATATTACCCATTCGAATATGTCCCTAGGGGTCCGAGGGTCCGAGGACCCCTAGGGACATATGTCATCGTTTAATGGGTCAAAGAGGGTCATAGATCACCCTATGACCCCCTTTGACCCATATTACCCATTCGAATATGTCCCTAGGGGTCCTCGGACCCCTAGGGACATATGTCGTCATTTAATGGGTTAAAGAGGGTCATAGGGTGACCTATGACCCCCTTTGACCCATATTACCCATTCGAATATGTCTCTAAGGGTGCTAGGACCCCTAGAGACATATATCATCGTTTAATTGGTCAGAGAGGGTCATAGGGTGACCTATGACCCCCTTTGACCCATATTACCCATTCGAGTATGTCCCTAGGGGTCCTAGGACCCCTGGAGACATGTATTGTCATTTAATGGGTCAAAGAGACCTATGACCCCATTTCACCCATATGAACAATTCGACTATGTCCCTAGGGGTCGTAGGACCCGTAGGGACATATGTCATCGTTTAATGGGTCAAAGCGGGTCATAGGTCACCCTATGACCTCCTTTGACCCATATGAACGATTGGAATATGTTCCTAGGGGTCCTAGGACCCCTAGGGACATATGTCGTCGTTTAATGGGTCAAAGAGGGTCATAGGTCACCCTATGACCCCCTTTGACCCATATTACCCATTCGAATATGTCCCTAGGGGTCCTAGGACCCAAAAGGACATATTCAAATCGTTCATATGGGTCAAAGGGGGTCATAGGTGACCCCCTTTGAACCATTTGAACTATTTCACTATGTCACTGGGGGTCCTAGGACCTCGAGGACATATGTCGTCATTTAATGGGTCAAAGGGGGTCATAGGTCACCCTATGACCCCCTTTGACCCATATGAACAATTCGAGTATGTCCTTAGGGGTCCTAGGACCCCTAAGGACATAGTCGAATCATTCATATGGGTCAAAAGATGTCATAGACCCTATGACCTCCTTTGACCCATATGATGATTTGATTATGTCCCTAGGGGTCCTAGGACCCTTAGGGACATATGTCATCATTTAATGGGTCAAAGAGGGTCATAGGTCACCCTATGATCCCCTTTGACTCTTATATATTAAATAATATACATATTAATATAATAATATATATATATATATATACATATACATATTACATTATTATATTTAATGAAAATATTATGTCATTATATAGATATATTAAGAACATACATATTAATATAATAATATTTATAATATATATTATATTTAATAAAAATATTACGTTGTTATATATATATATATTATATTTTTATACATATTAATATAATAATATATCATACATATTACATTTAATGAAAATATTATTTTATTGTATATATTAATAACATACATATTAATATAATAATATATAATACGTATTTTATATATATATATATATATATATATATATATATATATTACATTATTATATTTAGTAAAAATAATAATATATATTATATTTATAGATTGTAATAAGATTAATATAAGATATGATTATATATTACTAGATTATATCTTGTATGTTTACATTACGTTATTATATATATATATATATATATATATATATAAAAATATGCCTTTACATATTTACATATTAATATAAGTGAAATAATTTAAAAATAAAAAACTAGAACGTTTAAATTGAATTTCCCTCCAAAATTTGAATTTTTTTGGAATTTGACTACCGAGCCATATCGGATATTCGATGTCAAATCGGATATCCGATTTGAAATCGGATATCCAATTTTGAATCGGATATCCGATCAGGCTTGGTATTTACGAAGCCTGCCCGATCAACCCCAAAGATGTGTTTATAGAGGTCTTTAGTGGTACTCAGACTTCAGGTAGCCATCTGACAATGTTATTTTGATCGAAATTGAATAAAACGAAATGGGTTTTTTAATATCTCTCTCTAGATTCCATCAATATAATTTCTGTCAAATTCTGAGTTCGATAAGTATTTATTAGTTAATTATCAATGAAGATTATTGTAAAGTGTCGATTGACATACTAAATGAAAAATAGCTATGACTTTCAAACGGTATAACATTTTTTAAATTTAAAAGTTGCGTCACATTCTATACTTTGCCTAGTATAAGAAAAAATAAAAATTTGATCAAATTTTCTATTAGTTAGGGTGGTCAGACACGAGACTTTTTTTAATCCAAAAAATTTTTGGTAGAAAATTCATATTTAATTATTTATTTGGAATAAAAAATATCAAAAAATATACGTCACATCCGCGCATGAGTCTAGTTTTCATATCTATAATTATATTAAAAAATATTATGATTTGATTTGGATTAAGGTGGTCAGACATACACCTACTTTTTATTTTCGACCTGAAATTTTCTTAGTACTGCATTAAAATTCAAACTTTTGACCAATCAATTATTTTTTTCTCCTAATAAGGCCTAGTAGTTTAGAAACTAAATTCAATTTTCTACAAATTATTTTCTTACAAATTTTTGATATAAAGTCCATAACCACTTCAAAATTATGTGTCAAGTTGACATAAACTTGATTTGCTGATTTTTCACTGCCACTTAAGGCCATAGTTTGGTACACCATGATCTTGCACATACCCATGACATCCACTGTCATTACTCAACATCATCATGCATTTGGTAGAAGTATAAGCTCAGTCCATACTAATCATCTTAGAGTAGTCTCAAACTTGGTCTACACTAAAAAATTGCTAGATATTGTGTAACTTGGTAGAAACTGAATTCCACATTTACCATACCTGAACTCAGTAAAAACTAACTTCAAATTTTCTCAGTTAACACTTACTTCACTTCACATGAACTAATGGCTTGGTAGAAACTATGAAGCTTGGTAACCACTGAACTGTTCGGTAAGAATTATTAGACTTCACACTACTCGAATTTGCTTTGTAACCACTAGAATGCTCGGTAGGAACTATGAAGCTTGGTAACCACTGAATTACATGGAAAACATTGTAGACTATCCAATGAGCTCAGTAACCATATAGAATCTGAATAAATATTGTCACTAATAAAAATCTTGACTTAATGTCAATAGGAGAAAACACCTTAAGAGTTATGGTTTGGTCACTCACCATTAGTCAAATATTTTAGGATATTTGAAAGCAAATGCTACATCAAAAGAGATGATGATATCAGTAAGTTTGATGCAAGAAGAAATGGAGATATGTTTCTTGGCTATTCATTGAAGAGTAAAGCTTATAGATGTTTCAACTATACAAAAAAAAACTATAGTAAAATGCATAACTGTAAAAATAGATAAAAAGTTTGGCACTAAGGAAAAGATAATGGACTATAACTCTAATGGATATGATTATTCTAGGATGACCAACAGATGCAATGAGCTATTTCTCAAGTCTAAGAATGAGTTGCAGAATAGTGTGCAAATAGAGGAAGTAAGAGAAGAACAAACCATGGTACCTAAACTAAGAATTGAAGCAACAACTCCTACCCCAAATAAGAATGTAATGAGAAATCATCCTACTGATTAGATAATATTAGGAAGTAAAGAAAAGGAAGTAATGAAAAGAACCAAAATCATTGAAGAACTATGCCTAATATCTCAAGTAGAACCAAAAAGTGTAGATGAGGCAATTAAGGATGATCATTGGTTGAAAGAAATGGAATAAGAACTAATAAAATATGACACATGGGAATTGGTTCCTAGACCCAAGGACAAAAATGTGATTGGTACAAAATGGGTATTCAAAAATAAAATAAATGAACAAGAAGTAATAAGAAACAAAGCAAGACTAGTATGCAAATGTTACTCTCAACAAGAAGGAATTGATTATGAGGAAACATATGCACTTGTAGCAAGAATGGAAGTAGTTAGAATGTTCTTGGCATATGTAGCAAATAAAAATTTCAAAGCATATCAAATGAATGTTAAGATAAAATTCTTGAATGGAGAACTTGAAGAAGTCTATATTAAAGGAAGCCTTGTATGGATTAAAGAAAGCACCTAGATACTAGTATGCAAGGTTTGATAAATACTTAGTTGATCTTGGATTTGCTAAAGGAATAGCATATAGTAACTTGTACTTGAAATAAATAGAAGATGGTTTGTTGATAATTATTATATTTGTTGATGATATCATTTTTGGAGGAAATGATGAAGCCAGTAAAAAATTCTCATAAGATATGAAGAATGAGTTTGAGATGAGCATGATAGGGGAAATTAAATTTTTCTTAGGATTGCAAATTGTTCAAAACAAAGAAGTAATATTTATTTTTTAGACAAAATATTTAAAATATTTGTTAAAAAAATTTGGACTAGAAGACTATAAACCTATTGGAACTCCTGTGGTAACTGGTCACAAGTTATCAAGCAAGGATGAGACACCTACTGTGAACAAAAGAAGTATAGATCTATGATTGGAGGATTGCAATATCTAACTCATAGTAGACCTAATATAGAAAATATAGTTGGAATTGTGGCAAGATTTTAAGTTGATCCTAAAGCATATCATTATGCAATAGTAAAAAGGATATTCAGATATCTGAACGAAACATCTGATTATGGCATTTGGTATGATAGAAGTAATGACTTTAATCTTTGCACTTATATTGATTTTGATTGGGCCAAAGATAGGGATGATAGAAAAAACACTAGTGGGGGAGCATTATTTCTTGGTGGAAGATTGGTTTCTTAGCTTAGCAAGAAGCAAGATTACATCTCACAAAGCACTACAGAGGCAAAATATGTTGCAGCAGTGAACAACTGTAATCAAGTCATAGGGATGAAGCAGATAATGAAGGATATTGGAATTACATTCAAAGAATCTATTATCATTTACTGTGATAATATGAGTACAACTAATATGTCTAAGAATCCTATATTGCATTCTAAGACTAAGCACATGTCTATAAAGTATCATGTGTTGAAAGAGAAAGTTGTAGAGAAAGAAATCAGACTGGAGTACATTAACACTAAGGAACCGATTATAGACATTTTCACAAAGGTCTTACCAAAGGATACATTTGAGTACCTAAGAGGAATTATTGGGGTTATGCCGCTACCTATTTTAGAATAAAAGATGCAAAAGTGCATCAGTCTAGGGTACATAGCATCATTGTTAGATTGGACTAAATGATGACGCTTCCTCAACAAGGGAGTGTCTATCATAAATAGAGTTAGCAAAGGACTCTTGGTAATTGTTAATTGGTATACAATAGTGTTTTTAGACACTTGAGTTGTTTATAGATTTATGTATAGCAACAAACTGACTTGTGGTCATGTTGATTAGATGTTCAAGAAAATTGAACCATTTGTGTACTATCTTTGACATTATTGTCAATGGGGAAGAAGTATGGCATGAAAAACATTGTACTATGGAGGAGAAGTGCTGCAATAAAGGATTTACATGAAGCAAGATTTGATTGATGAAGAGACTTGTTGCTATTCTTGGAACTAGATGTTTTTCATCTATGTTGCCATCAATTTCGAAGGGGGAGATTGTTAACATGAATGTTCATGCCATGGGGGAGCATTGCAGAGTATTGTTATGATGTATTTATAACTATGTTTGTCATTTATGACAACATAGTAATAAGTTTGTAAAAGAATGATAGAGCAAAAAATTGTAATTTTTGTATTGAGGACATTATATTACTTATCTGCTTATGCACAATTACCAACATGTACTATAGTATGTATTTGTTACTTGGGCAAGTGTGCAGAACCTGAATTGACAGTGTGTGGAAGATATTGTTGATATATAGAGAATCACATGAAGACAAAGCATTAGGAAAGAAGTTTCTATTGAATTGTTGATACAACTCATTAAATTTGGAATGAAGGGTTGTGTAGTTAACTAGGGGTAGTATACTAGACACTAATGATATCAAATAATGTGCATGTTGATAGCATTGATTAAATGGGTATTTCATTTAATTAATGTATGATAATAAAGTGTGAAGATGACTCAAGGATTTCTGATTGAGCATGGTATAAGGGAAAGATGTTCTTTGTGTTTTAGATGGACATGAACAATGAGAAGATTTGTGAATTAATAAATAGCTGAGCATGGAAGTGACCTTAAGGGCTACTGTTATTGATCACAGAATTCTAGATCCGATCGCATGATCTGAAGTTGAAGGATTCAAATGTACTAGATAGAGAAAGAGGTAAAAGCCTATTACACATCTATTATTTTGAAAGGAATAGGATTGAGGTCAATTAGACAGTGGGTTTTTTTATCTAATCCTAAAGCTATTTGGACAGTGGATTCAGTTGCCTTCCACAACTCCTATCAGGGTTGGAATCTCCTAATAGGGATTCAAAGTCACCTAATAGGGACTCTTGTACTAAGTGTTGTAATAGACTCTTAACAAGGTCCATCCTCTAATAAGGAATATTCATATTAGTACATCTATTTATGGGCATCATTCCCATCGAGGTTTACACTTTGATCAAGGGTTTCCCTAGTCAACATATCTAGTGTAATTGTGTATGAGCATCTCTTTATGGTTGGTTTTTACATTGGTTTTTTAATCAAGCTTATTTAAAAGGGATAACTAATTTAATTATCATATAACTAATTCACCCCTCACCCCTCTCATTTATATTTGTCAACTATTATTTCTAACAATTGGTATCAAAGCTTCGTCACAGGTTTGAATCCTCAGACCCTCAGGTGATGCTGAGGGGGAGATTGTTGGAAACTTGTTTAACACTCCCCTTAGGATTTGTGACAAAGTTTTAACTACCTCATATGTACTTTAATTTGATTGGTTATATGAGGCATTAACATATTGGTCTTTCTATGCAATGGTAACCCCACTCTAACACATCAAGCAAATTAGGGCCAACATCATCCTTAAGCACCTTGTAGAATTCACAAGGGAAGCCATCACATCTAGGGGATTTGTCATCATCCATGAAAATGATAGCTTCCTTTAAGTCTACAAGCCTTAGATTTTGCTCACAAAAGGCATCCTGCTTAGGAGCAAGCCTATTAGGAGTAACATCTAGATAGGCTTGCAGTGCTTGATCACATGTAATAGAGGGCCCTTGAGCCATAAAAACCTACTCATACTGATGTACAAAATCCTAGAGAATATTTGGTAGGTTAGTGAGAACCTACTATTCTTCTTGAATGTGTTTAATACCCACATCAAAGTGACGAGCCCTCAAAACACTAAAAAATTCCTTGGAAGCCTGATTATCGACCTCCAACCAATAGAGATGGACCTTGATATGAGTTCCCTGAGCAATATAGTTGTTTTCTGCCTATTTCTAGTGCTTAAGGTTGGCAATCCAAACTTGGAGGTCCATATCAAATAGATTCATGGCAAGAGGTTCAAAATCCATATGTAGATTGAGAGTAGTGGCTTCATAAGATCTCCTATAGAACATAGCTAGCTACCTACTGTAATGCAAAGAAATCTTGTAGTATAGAGGATAGTGTGATTCCACCATTGAATCCATCCAAGATGGGTGTGGTGTTAAGGCTCAAGATTCCAAGCATGTAGGATGTGAGAAATAGTTGGCGGATGGGATAGAAAAAAAGTGTTGAGGTAAAACTATGTTTTACTTGGGCGAGGTTGAGCTATCTACCAGGTGATAGAAAAGAGAATGGGGGAGTCATCTAACAATGTCACATCAAGTAGGGGAGTGATAGGTAGGGCATGCTTTTGAGAAAAGGAGAAAAAGGAATATGCATAAATCATAGCTCTATCAAGTCTCTTGAAAACTCTATCAAACCTAGCTTGAAAATTGGACCAAGTGTGCCAAATCCCATCTAGATGGCAGCAAGTAAAATTAGGATAAAAAAGTCCTAATTTATTTTGCATGTAAAACTAGGCTCCCATTCCCTAGTTGCCCATCTAAATTGTAGAAGGCCTTCCTTGTCAAAGGCTAGCTCAACCATGTTGAAGTCCCCATTAAAAACCCATGTCACAGGTGGTAAATGATTCACCAACCAACACCATAGGTTTGAATGTTCAACCACATCATTGGGAGCATAAATGTTAACAATACCAAAAGAATGATTCTAAAAAGACAAAAAAATCCAAACCACCCTATGCAAAGGGTCAGAACCATAGGAAAGAATAAAGGAAAATAAATGAGGGGAGAGAAGAGTAACAACACCATCTCAACTAGCTTCATGTTGAGAAGCAAAAATGGCACTATCTAGCTAAATAACATGACAAGGTGAGGTAAGAAGAAACCCAACAACTTTAACTTCCTAGAGACAAAGCACATCAAGATCAAATAGATGCTTGGTATCATGAATATAATATTTTCTAGGGAGGTCTATTAGCCCCCACACATTCCATGAAAGGAAATTCATGGTAACCTAGCTTATATGTCATCCTCATCTCCCAGAGAGGAGAAGCTATTGTGCAAAATAGAGGGAGGCTCAAAAGAGGGGTCATCAATAGAAATGACCCTTCAAAGTTTATCCCCTTTGTCAAAAAACTCGTCATGGCCATCAGAGCTCCAAGATCAATGTAGCTTTTGTTGGGCAATCATTGGCATTGCTTTCAGTGCTTGAATCCAAAGAGGGCATGGATCTAGGGTAGGAACACCCATTTCCCCCTAGTCTCCATGGTTTGAAACAAGAGGCAAAGGGAGAAATGGGACTAAGGAATCTAGTGGTACCTAGCTTGAGCTAGATTTACCATGATCCACAAGCAAAGATCTCATCTTAGCCATAGCCAAACCCTTTCCTTTTTTCACCACTATAGTTCATTCATCTTTCTTGGCAATGTAGCAGGCTTAGCTTCCAAAGTAGATGGATGATTATGGTCAAAAAAGGGTCAATCTCTAATCTTATGCTTAGCTAAGTGGGACTAATAGTAGGTATTCAGAAGGTTAAGGTAAAGCACCTTCTGAGTGAAGGTGGTACCACCTATCTAGATTTCTACTATATGTTTGAGGTCCCTAGATAGGTTGACCTCAACACAAACCCTATGTTGGGGATGAGTGTTGAAATACTTGTTTGGATCAAGGCACATAACCTTGCCAATAATTTGTACAATAGTAGGTAAAAAGGACCAACAAGGAATTAAAAGCCTAGGGAACTCCACCCAAACAAGTACCTTAAGCTTCTAATCATCAGAAATAGAAAAATATTGCGACCAACCTTGAAAAAGCAAGAGGGAGGACTTGACAGTCTAGGGGTCTCAAACTAAAACATGTTTAGCTTGGCCTGCATTGCCAAAGTGAAAAAAAAAAATCCTTTGGTAAGGCTTTGAACACCTTTAAGGCAAACTCCCAGAGGTGTCCAAACCTTCAAAACCAATTCCTACAATATTCTTTTAGGAGTATGACCCATAAAATGTCCAATAAGGGTTTGTTGTTCTAACCATGTGCATGCACTATCAAACTCCTTGGCATTTAAAATAATATTAGTAGAGGAATTACCTCATGAAACACCTTGGGAAAAAACTTGCATAGTGATTTGGTTAGCAGATCCATTTTCTCTAGTAGCAACAATAACTCTAGCACCAACATCAACTGCTGGGGTGGAGAAGGCCGAAATCATTATAAATGAAATCTTATTCTTGTAGTAAATGAAATATGAAAAATAGTGGAAACCAACAAGGATTTATATGGAGGTCATACAAACCCTAGCAAAGCAAGGATTCAGACTGCATTGAATCTGGGGGTCACTAATTTTTGGGTCACTTTGAGCCCAAAGGGACATCATTGTTAAGCTCAAAGCACCCAACAACACTTATTTTTATATAAAATTTGTCCAATTTGGACATAGTTGAAATCTATGGCAAATACATAGTGCTCTGAGATTGGGCATGTTTCCTTGGGTGGAAATTTTGTGATTTGTGGCACAAAAATTGAGTTTTTTGGCATGAAAAACAACATTTTTGGTACATAAATTAGAGTTTTGTTGGCACGCAAAGTGAAATTTCTAGTGCACAAATTGAGTTTTTTTTGTACAAAAATTGATATTTTTGACAAGCATATCGAGAGTTTTGGTATGCAAACTATTTTTTTTGTACACAAATCGAGACATTTTTGGTATCAAACTTGTACTCTTCCCAAGATCATTTCTAGCATTGTTGGGCACATTTTTTTAGGCATTTTGGCATGGATCTTGAGGCAATGCATTTTTTATTTTTCCCTTCCAACACTTTTTTGACCTACATGTGGTTTTTTGGCCATAACTTACTCATCTAGACTCCATTTTTTGCAAATAAGATATTACGAAAAATCTGATTCCAAACCCATTCTAGTGGTGCAGGTTATTTTTAGTTTTGACATTTTTTTATGGCTATTTTTTCTACCAAAGTTAGGATTTCTATTTTTCACTTTGGGAGACATATCTTAAGCATCTAATCTCCAATTTGGGAATTCTTTATATCATTGGAAATATCTTTGAGAGCTGTTTCTAGTGATACTAGTTGTTTTTCCAAATTCTGTTCTAGGAACATTCTCTTCATTCTTTTGATTTTTTGCATTCTGGTGGATATCATGGTTGTTTTAGGTCTGGGGATTGATTTTGTTGCTTTAATTGATTCTTCATTGGTTTTACTATCAGTAGTAGTAGCCTTATGTATCTTCAAGTCTATTTAGACATTGATCTCATTTGTATTCATTTTTTGTAAATGTACTAAGATAAAGTATCACTCTATTGCATTTTGGGATCTTGCACATTTTTGTGTTTTGTTGTACTCACACTATATTATAAAGTGCATTTGGGAGTTTCATGTTTTCCATATTCATCATCTTCCTTTATCAAGTGATTGTTCCTTCTATGATATTAGCCTCATGATGTGTTGATGACATGTGCCATTATAGGTGTTTGTACTTCTTTTTCACTCTCGATGTTCCTAGTTCTTCTTTTCGTAGGAGATATTGTATTTAGTTTTAGTGTTCATGTCTTACCTCTTAACATTATAGGGGGGTTATGTTGGTTCCTACGATGGAATGATATATTTATTTAATATTTGATCCTATGTACTATGCGATTGTAGTGGTTAGATACCTATGCTTTCAGTGAGATGGATCACATACCATATAGAAATTTTTTCATTCCTTTTTTTGGAGGCCATGAAGATACCTTCCATCTTCAATTAATCACCTCTTTAGACTTAGCCTTCTTTACCTAGTCATGTTCTATACTATGGAGGTTCTTAAAATAAGTAGTTTGGCAATTTTTGTACTTCATGCTTTAGTGGTGCTCTTCATGACTATATTTTATTCCTATCTTCTAGGACATTCCCTAGTTTGGAGGCTTCTTCAGTCTTTCACTAGTTCCTTTTAGCATTATTTTCATCTCTTTTTAGAGTAGGTTTTTTCCCATGTGGTTTTCTCTATTTCTCCTCTTTTCAAATATTTAGTTATGTTTGAGTACCTCATTAGGCCTTGTTGTTGGGACCCAAATTTACTTTTAGTAGTAGTTTCTAGGTTTTTAGCTACTCCATGAGTTTATCTTAAGGGGGTTGTTAGAGTAATACAATTTTTTCTTATTAATTAAATAATATTAATAAAGTGAGTTACTTGTTAGGGTTTCGATCTCCTTTTATATGGATTGGTCTCTTTGTAATTTATTCATTCACTTTTGATAATAGCAATATCTTTTTTTTTCTCATCAAGAATGTCTCATTTGTGGATTTGTGAATTCCAACCTCCATAACTTTTTCTTCTCTCTTTCTGTGACAAGTGTTTGGATATAGGTGATTCTTAGGAGTTGTGGGGTTGATCTTTCATCAACTTCAACAAGAATTCCTTTTGGTTAGACTAATGTAGGAGGAACATTTTAGAGAGCTATGGATGTGGCCTTTGCCAATTTCATAAAAAAATTCATGGTTGTATACCAAGATGATTTGATAATATATTCCAAGAATGAAAAATACCATTGGAAACATTTGGAAAATATTTTTGTAAAGGCCCTAGAGTATAGGGTTTCCCTAAACCCAAGGAAGTGTGCATTTGGGGTGACTTAGGGTAAACTCTTAGGTTACATAGTATCCAAGGAGGGAGTAAGGATAGACCCTAAGAGATTTGTTGCTATTGACAAAATTTCCACACCTAAGAATGTAAAAGGAATCCAATCATTTTTTGGCCAAGTGAATTTCCTAAGAAGATTCACAACAAATTTTGTTGAAATCAGTAGGCTTATTGCTAAAATGCTCAAGAAAGAAGCAGAATTTGGGATGGAGAACCTTCTTTAGAATTTTAGAATATTAAAGAAGCTATCAAAATTTAGTAGTATTAAGGACTCCAAATTATGGTAAGCCTATGCATATTTTTCTTTTTCTTCTTTTCACACTATTGCTGCAATATTACTCTAGAAGAATGAAGAATGATTTGAATAGCCCATTGCATTCTTTATAAAATCCTTCCAAGAAGTTAAGGTTAAACATGATATAAATTAAATACATGCATATGCCTTGGTAAAAGTTGTTAAGGCCTTCGGATGTTATTTGGTTGGCTCTATAGTCATTGAATTTGTCCCAAGTGTTGCAGTTAAGGACATATTTTCTTAGCAAGATATTTTTGGTAGGAAATGTAGGTGGATCAATAGGATTCAAGAGTTCAACATAGATGTCTAGATTATAAAGGTTGTGAGAGATCAAGGTTAAGCTAAACTTATGGCACAATCTAACTTGGATGCAAAATGATCAACATTATCCATTTATTTGTGGCATGGATCAATATGATTGGTACAAGGATATTATACACTATTTATTATACATGTCTTCCCCACCTACAATGAATGACAATGATAAGAGATCTTTGAAACTCTAGGCCATCAGGTAAATTACTAGTAAAGGGCAATTATGGTGAAGGAATATTGAACTTGTATATTGTTAAAATGTGTTGACAAGGATGAATCAATCAAAAACATGGCTGAGGGGCATAGTGGAGTGTGTGGTGGTTAGTATATGGCCAAGATAGCAGCCCATAAGGTAATAAGACTTGGCTTTTGGCGGCCAAACTTGTTCAGAGATGCTCATGAATTAGTCAAGAAGTATGATCCATGTGAGAGATTTTTTGGTAAGCTAAAACACTCTAGATATACACCATATTGACTAGTAGAGGTTCAAGTACCTTTCCAATAATGAGGCATTAATTTCATAGGTGAGATATTCAACAAGTCAAGTAGTGGTTACTCATGCATTCTTGTTACTACTAACTACTTTACAAATTGGGTAGAGGTCATCCCAACTAGATGATAAAATAATAAAGTTGTAAATGATTTCTTGTTAACCAATATAATTACTAGGTTTGGGTGTCCTAAAAATATTGTGATATATTTAATTATTTATTCTTTAAGTGTGATAATTTGTGCAATTTTGTGATAAGTATAGAATAACTAGGTCAACTTCTTTCACATATCTCCCACAAGGGAATGGATAGGAGTAGTCCAAAAAAAAGGGTCTATTGAAGATCATAAAAAGGATCTTAGAAGAAAATAAGAAGGCTTGGGAATCTAAAATACCCTTGGAAATATGGGTAAACACATTGATAGTTAAAAATGCCATTGTATTAGCATCTTTTGATCTAGTGTATGTGATCAACGCTAGATTGCCTTAAAACAGTTTTATGGGTATGTACAAGATTATCCAAAAATATGGAGGTGATATGAGAGATGACATGTAGGAATGAATTGATGAATTCAATGGACTAACTAAACATAGGAGAGAGGAATCAACAAGAAATACAAAATTACAATTGCAAGTAAAACAACTATTTGATAAAAGGACAATAGAAAGAAAATTTGAGCCTTGGGACCTTGTGTTGATATGGAATGAAAGGTTAGAAGTAAAGGGAATCATGGAAAATTCAATCCTATATGGCTTGGTCCCTATGTGAATGACTCTGAATTTGGATAAGACTCATACATACTAAGGGAATTCTTTGGTAATGCTCTTGAACTGCCAATTCATGGATAGTTCTTAAAGAAGTACTTCTATCTAGAGGTATTGTTTTCTCCATGAATAGTAGGTAAGGTTTTGTACATATTGCATTTTTCCTTGTATATAGGTCTTTTTCCTTTTTGTTTGTGTTTTTTTTTTCTCTCTATATCATTTTCAAGTTTTTGGTATGCTTCATCCATAAATTTTGAGGCCTTTCATAAAAAGGGATTATTCATCATCCCCAGAAAGAGCCACTATCAGTGTGTTTTTTTAGAGTGATTTTTTCCATTTTTACCTTAGGTCATTATTTAATGCCTATGGTTCTTCCTCTATTAGAAGAAACCCTAGTTGCAAAGAGTTTTAGATAGAAACCCTAGGTCAATATGAAAAATCCCCCAAGATTTGTTTTTCTTCATTACCTTTTTGCTTCACTTAAGGAAGGGGTGTCTATAGTCATGATATTTTTTAGTGTAGGATTTATCACTTTTTAAGTTATGACACTATGAACCTTTTTTTTAAAAATTATAGTCACCTTAAAAATTAAGGAAAGGGTTATATCTTCATGAAAGGGGCCCCAAGTATACCAGTGCTAGACATTAACCTTCCTGTCACCTATGGTCCCTTTCTTAACTAATCATTAAACCTTGGTATTAATCACTTTTATTATTGTTTGGTTTCAAGCATGTGAAATGGTGCAATCACATATCAATGCCACATGTTTCTTCTTAGATCATGTCTTGTATTTTAGTGAGATCATGGAATGATGCCACATGGAGATGGCGAGACTAGATGCCTCTTTTTTTGAGCTAGTAATCAAGATAGATCAATGGCCATCACTATATCTCTAAGTGTCCTTACTCAATTGGTGCTATAACATGATGGTGAAACATGTCTAGCTATGGGCCCATGTGCTTGTATATATAAAGATAAAGATCAACTGCTTGCATTATCTTGCTACATTTGACTGCTAATATAGAGATGAAGGAAGATGTTGATGCATGGAGTCAAACTCAGGCTCAAAATTTTCAATGGGACCATCTCCAAGAGGGATTCACTAATTTTGATTGGTACATGCATGATCATGTTACTTAGTAAGAGTAAAATGGATTTATGAGTTGGATGATGGAGATAGTAGGATGTTTCCATGTGAATTCAATGACATATTTTCATATTTATATCATAGTGGACCCATTTCCTCATGAGTCAGAAATGTCATGGCTTTTGAAAATCTAATAAGGGCTATGGAAAAGAAGTGAGACTATGTCAAGTGTCTCAATTTCTAGTGAGGATTTTGAGTGGGACCTAAGGAGCTAGTAGGGACCTAACAGATGATTGGGCCATGTGAATAGTATCAATGATTCTAGTCACTTAATCGATCATGATATTAATTATAAAGGTTGATTCGATGGTCTATGCTCTCTCACTAAAGACTTTTTCTCCCATTGAAATGAAGCAGGATGCTTCCATGTGTCCTATCCATGCCAAGGGGATACATTACCACTTAAAGGAAAGATAGAGAATGAGGGATAAATCAACACTCAGAACTTAATCACTTAGGTAAGATCAGTCATCCATGTGTTAAAAGAGAAAAAGGTAGATCAATGGCTTGTGTGTTATCACAAAGGTTTTATAGTCATATTGTGATCTAATGTGATGAATCCATGTGCCCTTCCCACTCAAAGGTGTTGAATTTTCAAGAAATCTTGTGTAATCAAATTTCTAAATCCTTATTGGTTAGTGATGGGTCCCAAAGGATGTATCAGCTGGTTAGCAAGAGTCGAAAGGAGATCCCAACCATCTGATGATAACCAAAATATAATTGATGATAGATTTCCAATCTTGAGTATAGAGACAAGAAAATGAAGCTTTCTCTGGCATGGTGAATTGATAGATATATCACACGAGTTTATGATTTAAATGTTGATACAATGGATTTAAAGTTTCTCACCTAATTTCAGTTGTTGACATCCAAATACTAAATTTTCAAGAAGCATAGTTTTTGAGCTTGAGGGTTTTCAAAATCAGAAATGTGGCACTCTAGAAATTGTGAAATAAGAAATTAAGTGCTTCATTCTCCTCTTTTATTCTGAATTTGAAAATTGCATCACCTAAAATTTTCATTTTCTATGAGGAGGCTCTAGTTTTTATCCTTGAGCTCTAGATAAATCCTAGTTGTGTTCATACTTTTTTATAAGAAAAATGCCTCCAAAAAGGTACTCTAGAAAGTTCAATTATGAGGACATAAGGCTTCAAGATGAAATTTTTGAACAATTACTTATGTCGAAGGAAGGTAGAGGAGCAATTAAAGCATGGAAAGTTTTGAAGAATGAGGTGCATCTAGGTTTAAAGGACGTGTATGGAAATATATGTGATACAACATTCCCACCAAAGGCTTAGAAATTTTTAGGTGGTGGTATAGCCAAGCTAATGCATGGAGCCCTCTTAGTAATGTATGGAAATGTGATTTGGGAAAATTAGTAATGCGTACATTTTTCCTCAATGTTGATATAATTTTACAATTAGTGGATAAATATTACCCAATATCACATGAAATTAGGGACATAAATGGAAATACCCTGTTGAGAATGGATGTTGATTCTATTAGAAAAGCCTTTGGTCTTCATCCTACCAAGGACATGATTGGTACTATAGAATTCAAGATGTTCGAAGAAGCCTTCGATAGAGCAAGGAAGGATGTGCAAAAAAATTGGTTAACTTGTTTGTTTAAAGAAGTTGATGGGATAAAATTGATTCCCTTGGCCATTTCATATAGCATAGGTAACTTTGAGCATTATAATAAAACTTTGATGAACATCCACACTGCCCTCTATCAGGTGTTAGGATTGACAAACAAGAGAAAAATTAGTAAAACTACAATGTGGATTTGCCTTGGAATTCAAAAGTATGGGGATCCAATGATTTATGAATTTCCCCAAATTCTTGGAGATAAACATAAATCAAGGATTGAAAATTCTAAAGAAAGAAGAATCCATACATTTCAAATGGTATTCATTACTTATGCATATGAGTCTCTTTGATAATAGGAACTATATTTTAGAGTACATGAATCTTGAGCTATAGAGAATGGTGAAAAATTTCTTGGCCAACTATGGTTAGTTATTATGTCAAGGGATTAGGAGGGCTCAAGCTTTCTACTATTTTAGAATCAATTGGAACTGCCCCAAGGACAAGAATTCTACCAGTAGTTGATGATTTTCCCCGTTCATTAAAGATTTTTGTGAGGCCTATTAATTGTAACTATGTACCAAAGATATGACACCAATGGGGAAATATTTATTTTTACCCTTTTACCTTAGTCACAAGGATATATAAATTCCTAGGAAGGCCTTTTGTGCTCCCAAAATATGTCCATTGAGATTTGGTTTCTTGGAACTTATGGGGTAGATTGCTATGTTGCAAGATAATGAATTTCCTCTAGGGAATGCTAGAAAGTGAACTTTATTTCCTAATCTCACAAATTTTTCTTTATTTTTCATTCACTAAAGATGGGAGAAATAATTGCATTCAATTACTCAAACCCTATAATATGGAGGTTAGCTCAAAGAGGATGAATGACATTGAAATATTTTATGAAAGACTGATGTATAAGATAAATAAATCTCCAAGGAATAAACATGAATTTGATTACCTAGAGGACATCATCACAAATGATAAATAATTGAAATCTTAAAGAAGAAAGAAGGCATACTATTGTATGTATGAGGAGACATTGCAATAAATTCATGGAAAAGGACCCCAAATATGATCCACTCTTAGATTGTAAGAGAATAGAGTAGAGATTGAGAATAATTTTAGGAATTTCCAAAGTATATATGATACCATGACTGAAAAGTTGGGGAGAGAAAAAAATACAAAGGAAACATTTTTATGATGAGGAAAGCTTAAATGTGTTGTTATAAACTACTTAAACAATCCCAAAAGAAAGAAGAGGAGAGAAAAGAATAAAAGAAGAATCATGATGTCATGATGATGAGTGAAAAAAAGACCTTGAGACAATAGAGGGCTTAAGATTCTATCAAATGAGGAGAATGGGAGAGAGTCTTGTTGACCCAAGAATAGTTGAAATGCCAAGTATGGAGGCAATAGTGCCACACGATCCAGCAATAAGATCTCCATCTCTAGAACCTCCAAGACCGCCTCCTATAACTTCACCTCATGAAAGGCATAGTGATTACATAAATGAAGAAAAGGAGAAAGAGACTGATAAAGAAGGTGTTGTATAGGAGGAAGAGAAAATTCAAAATACAAAGAAATTTTGGGAGTTGAATCTTCCATATGGAGATGATGATGATAAAGAAAATGAATGCATTTATGTTCCTAAATAAGATGTCATAGGAAGAGATCTTCAAGTCTCTAGAGCACTACTTTTTGATATTACTACACAAGAGATAAAGAGATTGTTCCCAAGGGAAATTAGGATAGAGTCTTGTAAGGTGGATGGATCTGATGATGAATTTTTTAAATAAGTCCCCTCCAAGAAATTATTATAGCATTATTTTAGGGAATTATCCACAAGATGGTTGGTGAGAAAAAGAAAAAAATGCCAGATGATCCTAGTGACATTGATAAAGAAGTTGAACATGAAATGATGATAAAATTTGATTCCATCAACCTACAAGAAGGGAGGAAAATTGTAAGAGAATCAAGAGTCTATCTATTTTCAAATCTCAAAAATGGTGATACAATTTCATTTGACTCAATCATGAAAAATATGAGGTTGAAGAGACCTAAGATAGTGGAAGAAATATCTACCTCTAAGATGTACTATAGTTAAGATCAAGTTGTCTTGGCTACTTGGTCTCTCTCCCCTTCTTCATCTGGTTAGGGTGCTAGAGAGGATAATGGAGTAAGAGGAAATGTGGTTTTGCATAGAGTTGAAGATGCCAAAATTTCCCAATCCATAAGGAACTTACTAGAACATGTGGCCTATGTTCACAATGTAGTAGAAGGAATAGACAAAAACATGAAAAGCTACAAGAAAGGTACAATCATGTATATCTTTCATATGAAAAAAGAATAAGAAAAATGCCAAATTGAAAATCCAAGTGAGTTTTTTGGAAAAACAAATAGCAAAGCTTGAAGCAGCTAAAGGTTCGAGCATGGATCAACCACCCATTACAGAGGAAGATACTTCATCAAGGTAGCTAAGCATGTTTCTATTGTCACAAAAGTTTTTACCCTTGTCCAAAGTTTTTACCTAAGGAAAACCTTGTGAAACATGGAAATAACCTCCAAGCTATTGGACTTGAACTATGAGATTGAGTCTCCAGAGAAGGTCAGCTTCCTTTACTATCAGGGTGCACCTAACTACTCTTGGAGAGGAAAAGGGAGAAGTAATGCATAGAAGAAAATCTACCTATTCTAACCTAAGGGGGGTGACGCACCAAAAATAGAGTGTTCAAACCAATCTTTGCCCATACATGCACTATTGAACCATCATGACACCAAAAAAATGCACATCTAGACTTGCTTTAATCTAAAAATCACATGTAGATTAGAAAAACCCAAATGAATGACAAGGAAAGAGAGGATTCACTTATATACCATTCATAGGCCAAAAGAGATATAGTCATGCAAGATTGCAGATATCTACAATACACAAATGAGAGGCAAATAGTTCTTGCACTTCACATAAATGGCTAAAGGAGATAAGAATGTCATACAATTCAGAGACAAAGGGGATTTACAGTGAAAGTGCAGAGCAATATCAGAAAAAATGGAGAAGAGCCAACCTCAATAAAATCAAAATTGCCTTTATAGCTTAGGCATAACTGAGATATTTTCTAACTGAGGCTACTCCACAACCACTTCCATTAAGTCTTGATAAAGATCTTGGAGAAAATTTGATCTGGGCACAGATTTAGATACAATGAAATCTGATATTTTGTTGAAACAGGGCCTTGACAGAAACAACACCATTAAACCATTCTAACCAAGTAGATGGATAAATTGGGGTGGTGGAGTGTTCTCCTACTGTTTACTTGGTCAAAATTCATTTTAGAGTAGTGAAATTGATCATGAGGATCAAATCGTACAAGAAAACTCAATTTCCTTCGTTTCTAGCTCATTAGTCAACAAAGTCAAAAAGTCAACTGAATCCTACAACCAAAATGGGCCACATAGGTCAATAATTTCATGTCATTTTGCCACCCCATAAAGTCTCCACACAGTTGACTACATCTTCCCAATTAACTGAGCCACCTTCCCAACTTAACCACGATGTCACATAACCGTCAGCCTTAACTATTAATGCCTTAGCCTAACCCATAAGGACACGTGTCCTTCAGGCGCTTTCCCAGATTGTTTAATTACCATGCATCTTCATAATACATGAAAGTTTTGACCATTGATCTCCGTAAGATCAATGATCATGAAATATCTCCATTATACTGCACCTGCCCTTAATACTTTTGGGCCCACAAACTATTCAACATACACCTCAGCACGACTTGGCCCAACTTGGCATCACCTTGCAGCTTATGAAATCAACCCGACCTCACAAAGACATGCGACACTGAGGTGCTTGCCCACATTTCTTAACATCCTTGCATCTTCATAATGCGGGGAAGTGCCCACCATGGATCTGTTTGCATCAGATGGTGGATCTTGCTGCACAAATAGAGTATCACCTTTTCAAACCCATGTACTCTGACAAGCACCACAATACAGAATTCATTTATTACCTTTGAGAAGAACGGATGCATGATATCATTATTAGCTACATGTCATGAAGGGGCTTGCCCACATTACTTAAAACTCATGCACTTTCATATTGCAGGCAAGCTCCATCCCTTGAGTTGTTTGCATTGGACAGTGGAAGGTACAAATTGAGAACATGTGGTAGCTTTAATGCCTTATGGTAACTTTTATTCCTTTAGGCCCGCAAGGACACATGATGATCTAGTGCTTGCCCACATTGTCAGGAAGTCTAACAAAACATAGAATGTGGGAAAGCACCCACCAATCGAATTGCTAGCTCACCCAGTAGCTTCCCAACTTGTAGCCCATAAGAAGAACATGGACCCACTTGCCACTCATCACAACGATGCTTCCCCACATTATGTAAAGATCATTTGTTTTGAGAAAGCGAGAAAGCGCCTACCGTAGATCTAAGCAAGATATGATAGTGTAGAAAGTTGTGGCCTAGGGGAAACAAATTTAGGAAAATAAGAAATACCATAAAATCTTTATTTTTTAATCTTTCATATTTCCAAGGCATTTAAATAATATCAAAGATGGTTAAAGACCGTTGAGTGGGCCGGCATTCAAATTCAAATTTTTGGTGGGAGGCAAAAATGGTTAACAATTTGCTTTACCCCCATAGTTTTTTCAGCTCACTTGGGTAGGGAAACCTCTTTGAAGATGACCAGGAATAATGATGCTTTGATAAAAGAGGTTGTAGATCTGCTAATGTAGTTAGGGAATAAGCAAAGTGATTTTGATTATAACAAAGAAAATATTTTTTGAATTGCATTGATGTTTTTTTTTAAGAGGGTTAATTCAAAATTGTTTATAATTCATGAAGTTTGTAAAATTCTTTCTTTAACCATCAACAAAATAGAGGATGACAATAGGTTGGTTAAGGCAACATATCAAAAATGGGTAGGTCAAATTGAAAAAATTAGGACAATTGAGATATGTGTAAGGGTGGACCCTAACCCTCCTCCAAGTGCCATGGCCATGATGAAAATTGTTAAATCACTTAGAAATTTTTCTATTTTTCCAAATTACATTGAGAATAAAATCATGACGTTAAAAGACCAAATAGAGGAATTTAAAAAAAAATATGGTGCCACCTATTTTGAATAAAGACAAAAGTATTATGAATGACTTGGTGAGAAAAAAAGTTAAGGATGTGGACATGTCACTTTTCCAAGAATGTATGTCCAAGTTAGTTAGTTAGTTCAGGAATATTCTATGAAAATTTTGATAAAGAAGTTACCCAAGCCATAGTTATATATATTCCTTATAGGTAGGTTGCAGATCAAATCTTGGAGCATACGTGGCCTAGTGATGATGAATTTGAAGAATGGGTTAAAAAATGCATTCCATCTAATAAGTCTAATCATGAAGATTCCCCACCGTAGAAGTATTAACAAAGGAATATTTTGGATGAGACAAAACACAAAAAAGAGACATGTAGTCAAGCAATCACAGACCATCACATCATCTTGTTATAGAATTAACTTTTCTAATAATTTGTAACAAACCAAAATGTCACATCATATGGAGACATGTGTATTGATCTTTGTGCATGAAGCTCATAGAAACTCACCTATATAAGTGAGTTCCTAGGACTAGAGAAGGGTCTGATTTTTTATAGAATTGAAAGATATTGTCATCTTTTGAGTTGTTACAAGATTACTATATAGAGTACTTCTCTTTTTCTTGTTCATAATAAAAAATATAGGAACATATTGTGCTAAGTTTTGTGAGTTGTATTTTATGGGATCTGACATTTCATTGTATTACTTGAAGACAATTAATAGAAATGGAGAAATATTATGAGTTTCTTAGTTCAAAACTTGTCTTTGTTTGTGTTAATTTCAGTTGAAATTCATCCTAAATTATATCCTATTGTATGTTTTTCTCATAATCAAATGGATTATGTAATTTCTTGATATAAATTAGGAGAATTAAGGGTTTCATGAATAGATTTTGGTAAGAATGAGATCTACAGATAAGTATTGATGTTTCCTTTACAAAGTAAGCGAATAGATCTATTGTATGTGTCTAATTATGTGATCCAACAACCCAATGGATAAAGCATTGGTCATAATTGAGAGTTGAAAAAATGAAATGAATAATTCTATAAAGTACCTCAATTTAAAACTAAAAATCTATTATGTTTTATTTTTTGTTCAAAAGATTTGAAAAGCTATCTTGTACTTGGTCTAGAGAGCTATAGGGTTTTGGAGGATTATCTACCCTCTGTCATTGTTGTTGTCTTTAGATTAGAAAAAAGGAAAGGAAATTTATTTTTTACTGCGATTTATGATAAATAATATTGCAAGAAAGAATGAGGATAGATCCCAAGGTATACCCACCTGAATCTTATAGAGTCTAAAGGGAAGAATAATAAATGTCTTGTCATTTGGGTCTATTGGTCTGCATTGAATCACCTATAATGGTTTTTAGCTAATTCCTAGGATTTCCTTTGCATTCTCTTAAGGTAGTTGAAATCCCATCAAATTAGGAGCCAACATCTATCCTAGGGAACTCTATCCATAATAGAAAGATGTCTCTAAACACTTCTCTAGGACTCCATCTATGAATTTATACATGTATTTTTTTAAGGCTAGGCTTAACCAATGCCCTTGAATATTTGACCACTTAGAGTGGTTGGTGTGCCCAAGTCAACCCATCATGTCCATGATTTCTAGTTATTGTTACTCCCATTCATTTTAATGCAACTCCCACTTGAAGTTTTATTTTGAAAATTATTTCTCTTTCCTGTCACCTCTCTATATCAATATCTTTGACTGGGTACCTTCCATTCATATACCAATTCCCAACTTGTTCACAATGAGGGTTTTAGAAATAATATAGGCATCTGTAAAAGAAACAATTATTATCAAGTAATAGTTATAAATATTATGTAATAATATATACAAAATAAAGGTAGAATATAATAGATGTCCATTTAGTATAATACAAGGCATGTCATTTTACTAAAATAACTCAGAGAAATGTATTACCAAACAATGATAAAATCAAGTAGGATTTGAACAAAATGCATTTGTATTTTTTTTTAAAGATTGATAAACTTTAATTAATGTGATTGGTGTAGATGTACAACAACCAAATTCAGCATCCTTGTAACCTATGAGGAAAGAGGGAGTTTTTTTATGTGAGTTTGGACATGCACATTGGTAAGGCATAGTGCGGGTCACTGCACCCTCCTTTCATTTTGCATTTGGCCTTGAACACTCTCTATGCCTACTATCAGGTCAAAGACTCTCTTTCTCTAATATAAGAGGACTCAAATAAATGAGAGAAACATGGTATTTAAGTATATGAAGAGCCTATTAGTTTTTGATCTTTTATTCTAGTGTTTCTCTCTTATGGTTTTGGCTCAATTTTTTGTAGATTGTATTGACAATATAAGCCTTCTTCCTTAGAGAGATTGTTAATATTTCCAGCAAGATTTTTATTTATTATTTTTTACTTAGGTAAAAAAAAAATTTGATCCTCAAAATCATAGAAAAATATGAAAAGTTCTTTTCAATTTTTTAAATGCAATTTTAAAACTTGATAATAGCTATGGTGTAGACTCTCATCTTTTCGATGAAAGTTCCTATATTAATTTTTTTAATATTTATTCTATACTATCAATAAAAGAGCCAAATCAAAAGCTATTTTGATAGGAGGAAACTTATTTTTTGTCTCACACTTTTTGATTAAAAAAAATCCCCTTTGTCACTTCCACCTCATTGACAGGTTGAATATATTGAACTCTATAATACTTGTTTTTCTTTTCCATCTTTATGCATTGTTTATTTTGTTTTCTTTTTCCTTTTGGATAGTTTGAGCTATTAGTATTAAGTTGAAGTGTGAAATAATAAAAAACTTATATTTTATTTTAGCTTCATTTTAATTACGTCGACTTTACATTGTAATTAATGTATGACTAGTATATTTATATTTCAACAATTGATATATATTTTTAGTTTAGTTTAATCTTATATTTTTATATTTATAGTATTTGGTTTCAACATTAAAAATCTCTATGTTTATATGGATATATTATGTCACAAAATACAACTTCATTCAATTTAACTATGAAAAGTTGATCATTGCATTTTTTAAAGTCAAACTTTAAACTAAGTTATATTCTTACTTAATTTCTAGTTGTTATATCTTCAAATGATTTTTTCTTAAATTGTATTCAAGGATGTTATACAAAGTGATAGACAAATAATTCATGTCAATGTCAATATCATAAAAAATACACCTAGTTCTCATTCCTTTTGTTATGACTTTAAATGATCACTTATAAGCATTTAGTATTACATCTGTAAATACAAACTCAATAGTGGACAATTTTTTTGCATGTTTTTGTGTTCTTTTTAGTTTTTTTTTTCAAATGATTAAATCAATCCATTTAAGGACTCAACCAAGGAGAATAAAATTGACTAGTAAAATTTCAAGAAATGTCTATGTACACTAGTTTCCATGAAAAAATAGTTTTAGAGAGCATGGAGAACTAATTTCACAATTATAATGTCCCTTAGATCATTTATATAAATATAATATTCATGTCATGCACTTATATTGATTTTGTGCTACTCTTTTGACATGAAGTATTTTTGAGCCACAATTTTAATCTTGATCAAAGAAAAGTCTGATTTATTAGCTATTATACTATGATGAAACTAGATTTGATGTCAAAAAATCATATTTCATCAAAAAATGATAATTTATAGTTTAATCTCATCAAGTCATACATAGATCTAAACAACCTTAACCCATCATTGCCATTTCAAAAAATGTACTTGTTGATATTTAATTTATTGACTTTCCATATAAATCTCAATGTTAAATATAAGCATTATTTAATTGTTTTATCTACCATAGTATCTTTTTCTAGAATGTAATTTCCCCTTAAATTATTTGGTTGACCTAATCAATTGGTTTTCTATATTCCTAGTTTCAATTTTATTATTATTATAATTTATTGTGTAAATTTGATTTAAATATTATAACCTTCTCTTTTATTATATTTTACTACCCTTTTATATTTATAATTTTGTTTATACCAAAATATGATTTATAGTTTATGCAACAACATCTAATGGTGTAAGGGTAATCTTGTATGACCCAAAAATATACGTAGAGATAGTTTCTATTTGATGTGTTTACATTTTTGGATACTCCTTTGGGAAAAAATAGAGATTCCAACTCTCATCTCTCGATTATTACATATGTGGGCTAGCATTTTTGTGCACCTTGAGATTAGTGCAATTGTAAAAATTAGGTTATTTTCCTATAGATCCATAATTATGAATAATTAGAGGGTGTGAGTTGGAGGGAAGGTTTTAATTAAAAATCTAAGCACTCCAAAAACATAATCATGTCAAAAGGTTTCATTATTTGAAAGCTATTATAGTTTGAAGTTTCTTAGAGACCTCCTAGAAATGCTTCAGAGCCCAATTTGAAGCATTAAACGACCTTCTACAACCCTAAAAAATGGGGGATGACCATTCATAGTAAAAAGAAATATATATTTCTCAAATATATTTCTATAAATGTAAACATTTCATTAATTGGAGCCCCATATCATAAGTTACACCTCCTAGAATTTTGACTACTTTTTATGGAACCTTGTAATTTTGAACCAACTTCTAATTGAATTTGAGAACCTTGTGTTTTGGCACTGGCTGCCAAATTTTGAAATGTAAATTTTATTCCTAACACTAAAAATAGTATATTATACTTAAGGCCCATTCATGAGGTGTAAAGGAAAGTTTTGGTGAAGTTCGGGAGAAGGTGTTGTGAGAAGGCTTTTTCTCTAGAATCTGACAATATTGTAAGCACATAGGACATGTAGTTGGGTCTTTTTTTTCTTTAATGCATGTTGCAACTCATCATATCATAGAATATAAGTTTTATTTTTATTGTGTTCATTTTGTCTCAAATTGTACCTTCATCAATAGTATCCCTCCCTTTTAGGATTAAGTGCTCACTTAATTCCTAGAGCGGCTTATTATCCACTTAGTCAATGCATGATTATAAGTTATATGCATGATGTTTGATGAGGAAAATAAATCTTTATGATATATTTGAATAAGAATGAGCTTTATGTCATTATATAATTGATTTAAATAATTCACTAGTGGTATACCTCCTATATATTTGGTCAATTATCTTTATCATTTATTACTCAATGTACGATGTGATCCAATGATTTTTTATGTTGTTGAGGCTAACTTCTATATGTTCTAGTTATTTGTGTTGGTGTAATTAAATATTAATAATTACAATTTACTTAAGTTTACTTAGGTTAATGCATATCCATATTAGTTTTCATGTAGGTACCTAGGAGTTTTCATATTCATATGAGTTTTCATGTAGACAACATAGTAGTTTGCACTCTATTTGAGCACATGTTGTCTACTACATCTATTTATGGGATACACCTTTGTGTTCTTATCATTTGATTCTTTCATGTACTTTCATCCATAATGAAGGATAATCCAACTTTAGTGGACATGTGCTTAGTTGTTATGCTTATCACTTGCATGACTCCTAGCCATCTTGATTGCATTTATATTTAGGTAGTCCTATAATGTATTTATCTCAGTATCAACAATTGGGCATTCTACATTGTATTATTGATCATTATTGGATGAATATCAATTGATCATCATTTTTCCCACCTCTCTCTTTCTATCTCTTGAGCTTCTAAACCTCAACATTTCGTTCTTGTCTTAGGAACATTCTTACGTGATATAAAAGTGTGAGGAAGATACTTACATGGTGTTGGTGTTTGAAACTACTGAGCAGCAAAGTGCTCAATACTTGAATGAAAATACTCACATAATCTAAAGATTAGCCAATTCCTATAATCAATTACATAAGCAAATCATTTGGACCCAACTTCAATGAAACCAAGGATGGTTTCCTACTCTTTAGGTCCTACTAAACCAATGTGGGTATACCTAGGGATGGTTCTATTGTAGACTGTGGTACAAAATTATTTTAGTTTCATTCTGATTCTCATCCTTTACCCTCAGGTACATACACAGTTTATCACTTTTTTTTTTAAATCTTTCAAATCGATATGCATCCCCTCTAAGCAGATCTAGTCATAAATCTCCTATAATTTACAAGTATTCCTAGAATTAGCAGCTATCTAAGACTTAGGAAACAATATGTAAATGAGTGGTGACCAACATTACAACCTTGAACAAAATTGAATACAAATGATTTTGAAATTTTAATATTTTTAACATTTAGCATCAAAATTTACTCTCTAACAACTCTAATTTTTGTGACCAGTGTTTTATCCATAGGGGCAAAGAGTCAACTAATAGTAGGGGATCTTGATCAATTAACTTCTAATTGAATGTATCAACTAAAATCACCTTTTTCCATTCTTATAAGACATCCTTTTCATAAATCATGAATTCTATTAATCTAGTGAAGCATTTTCATAATCCTTTAAATTATAAGCAATAATAAACCAATATACAATCCATCCAGACTGCATTCAACCAAATGAACCCTATTCAAATGATCTCAAAATTAATAAACTCATGAAATGGAGACAGAAACTAGTGATACTGATCTAGTGTAAATACCCTTTTGTATTATCCTTTGGCTAATTAATATAAAAACTAATAGAGACTCAATGAAGAACCCTTGAACTCATGTTGATACTATCATTTCTATTCTACATCAGAAAAATACATCACATGAGGTAAACTCAAAGACAGCTACATATGAATGGACCGACTGTTCCATTTTTTATTTCCCAAAGAAAATACCTCAAAATTTGAACCCTCACATTGCCTTGAAAACTCATTTATATAGACATGAGTTGCAATAAGCAAAGGGAAAATGTGGTTGATAGGTGTCCTTCCAAACTGGAAACATAACACAATTAACAAAAGAAAAAAACATGCATAATAGAATGCCAAGCATATTAAAATATTCTTTGGGTAGGCCTATTTTTGTTATTGCTGTAAATCATCAACTTTTGATTCGTCACCTACTATTTTGGATCTTTAGAATATGTGGCTACCAAACTAGCCAACGAAGGGTTATCTTGTGGTGCCTCCAAATCAATTGTTTCCGTTGGATTTTCACTGCTTTCATCTTGAATAGGCAATATTACTTTTTCATCTGAAAGCTCCGCTATCATGTCCACATCTCAAGCTTCTTTTCTTGCAGCAGGAACTAACCGATGAATTTCACCTTCTTCTTCTCTCAAAGTTGGTGCTGATGTGTCAACAATATGCATCTCCTCATCTTTCAATTCATCTTTATCTGATTCAACTTCCTAAACTCGCTCATCAAAAATAAGATCTACCATCCATGTGTCAAACATTGTATCATCTGGCCAATTGAAATGAAAAATATCTCTTTTCCTTTTTAACACATACTCGGCCTCATTATCAATGGTAATAAAATCTTGTTTCAAAGAATCAAAGAATAATCACACCTTTACCATCTCCTTAGTTGAAGTAGCCCACCAGGCGTGTCCCTTTGCATTTATGATTCTATTTATTCTTATATAGAATAGATCATCTAACTGCTTAGCCCACTCATTGTTGCTTTTCAATATATTCTTTCTATCTATAGCATGAGGAAACAAGTAAATTTTTTGGCTCTTATATTTAGTTAAAAAGCCAATTATTATTTTCTGTAGATATATCCTTCTTTGATCAAATTCTAGCAAATTAGTGGTGATGTCATAATTTTTTACAATTTGGTGATGGGATGACATTATGACTAAAAAACATAGGAATGTCACCTCATTTCTATTCTTTTTCCCTCCCCACTTATTTACAATAGGCTTTAAAACCTCCTCATTTTCTTTCAATTCTTCCCAAATACTCACCACCCTTGCTAATTGATCATAGAATATTGGCCACTCAATTTTGTTCGCAAGGTACATGAGAGCTTTTCTTAATTTATCTTCATAATGTGCATTCAACTCTACATGTAAGGCCCATAGCTTACTTTTTTCTTCTTCAAAATCTTTACCTATATAATATTCTAGCCTTTAGGGTGTACTTGGCACTTCTATAAGGGGGGTAGACTTGAAAGGTTCTACTAGAAGACAAGGGTATGTTATTCTAGATCTGGAGGCTCCTCCTAACACTTTATTTTCTAACTCCATTCTCCTTTGAACCTCCTTATTATATGCTTCCACAACCTTCTCATATTTGCTTTGTATTTCAAGCATTTCCTTTTCCTCCCTTTCTGTAGTGGCTAAAGCAAACTGAGAATGATCCACATGCATACGGATAGCCTGTACATGTGAGGTGTTTTCAACTCTCCTTACAATTATACTTCCCTATAATCTAGATTAATCTAACTATGAAATGGGTCTAGATCCTCTCCTTAATGACCAACTGACCAATGCAGCCTAATCCTAGCTAAAAGCAATACCCTAGAAGTCCTCTTTGCTCTGATCTTGGAGATTTAACTTATTAGAAACAGAGTTAAAAACTAAAGCATCAGCAATGTCCCAATTTGGCAACAATAAAATGTTTGATGCCTTGACCATTTGCCTTCCCTCTTCAAGGCTTATATTCTAAAATTCTTTTTTCATTTCCTCTTTTATACAGTTTTGGATGGATGTTTCATCCATCTTTGGGTGCTTTGTTTTCAATTTCTTGCACCTCTCTTCAAAATTGTTCATATTTTCCCTCCAAGAAAACTAATGGAAAGCCCTAGATATTACAAAACTATCATCTAAAAGGAATTGATGACTTTCCTATTCTAGAACAAGGTCCAATTCTCTACCTCTATAGTTAGCTACAATCAAATTCAAACTTGGTGGGGGAGGTTCTTGAAGTTTATCCTCATCAATTTTCACTTGGGTAATGAAGATACCACCCTGCGATCCTATCTCCTCAACCTATTGAATAGTGAGTTGTTCTTCTTCTATTCTCAAAGGGGACTAGGTAGGTAAGTACTCTTGATCATGGGATTCTTCCTCTATTATTATTTGCCTTCTCTTTGGGGATGACTCAGAAGGCCTCTCCTTTAGGACTACACTGGAAGATCCTACTATTTGTTTGCCCTTTTCCTCAATAGTTCTTCTATTTTGAACTACATTATAACCTGGCCTCCTTTGAACAACTAGATGGCCAGCTTCTACATGAGGAGTAAAAACTAATCTCCTCATTATTTCTCTAGCCCTATCAGGATAAGAATCAATAAGAAACTATTTTTTCTCATTCATTGTTTCCATGATACCAGATAAAGAAATCATGAGTTTATTGATTTTTTTTACCTTTGGGATAAATTTATCCAAAGGATTATAATTCTTGTCAAAATGATGAATGAATTCTAAAACCCTGGAGTAAACCCTCCATTTTTCCTTTTTGGTTTCCTGTTCTTGTAATGAGAATTCATTCCTAATGATATTCTTAGGATAATAAAACTCATGATCAACCTTTCCCAATTTGATCTTAAGCCTGAACATCTAATTGAAAAACCCCTCAATATCACAAAAATGGGAATGAGAAATAGCCATTTTCTACTGATCCAACATTTTATACAAAAAGACCCAACCCCCTTTTGTAATCACAAATTGATGTGCCATGGTACAAGTAGGAAAAATTGACCCCAGTGACCTTTTCAACAAGTAAGTTTCCTCTAAACCTCCTAACTACCACAAAACCTCAGCCATTCCAACCTTCAGAGGTACTTGATAAGGCAACACATGAGGTGTGCCCCTAAAACCATAAATTCTAAACATAGTGGAAATAGAGTAAGGAATGATATCTCCCCAATTGTGTGAGACCTTCAAATCACAGGGGTTATCCATAGGCCTAATGAGATCCATTAGTGCCTTAGGGATTCTGGGATTATCTTTTGATACAAGGAATCTTAACTTGGAGGAAAAATATCTATCAAATCTAGCAATGCTAGCATTATTAGCATCCCATGTCATGTCAGCACTCCATAATTGGACTAGCGGTGCTTCCCCATTCCTTTCCCTATTCAGTTCCATCTCTGTACTAAAATATGTTACCCCTTTGAATAGGAACATGTGCATTAACAAAGAATAGTGTCCAAAGGTTTTCTCTACTTTCCCCTTAGCAATTCCCACCAAACCAACATGGATTTCTTCAGCTAGGTAAGTTGCAAAATAAAAAACAACATCCACCCTTAAAGAAGTAATTTGAATCATCATATACATGAAACTGATAGGCATGGCATTCTACTCATCTTCACCAAACACCCTGCACAAAGTTCTATATATTTCTATAGCCTGAGAGGTAAAAAGGTTCTTTTTAAAAGGCTCCCTAGAAGCAGTTGTAATCAATGGCAGAGTCCGAGTTCTACCAATGTGTGCCTATAGTGCCCCTCCCCTAATTGCATCTCTCTTCTTCCTATACTCATTTTCTAAATTTTGCAAATTTATTGGCACATGAAAGTCAGTTAGAGGTTCCAAGCAAAAAACTTCTCTGATTTCTTTAGGGTTAATTTTAATTAAGGGCACGCCATCAGTCCTCCTTACCATGCTAATAGCCTAGTCATAGTTTATGGCAATGGCTTCAAGTAAATCATAATCCATAAACACACTAGGAACCACTAATTTTCCCAAATCAAAATTCCATACATTTGAATATGGGGAGAAAAGATTTTTTTTCTAAAAACCATTTCCTAAACAAAACAAGGCCAGATTGAGTAGTAATTGCATCCCTAACCCAATTTCCTTTTTCATAGAGGTCGTTTATAATCTTTGACCTAGGGTTTAGGGAGGTTAACTTTTTGACTTGAACCATCTCAGTAGTGGATTCAGGAAGTAATTCTAACAAATCATCATGGACATTTCTAGCCTAGTAATCCTTTTGCCCTGAGAAAGCTTTCTTTGGAGGCATGTTTGGGTATATCTTAGAGGAATTTAAATTCTACATATAGTATCTTTTACAAAAACTTACCTGATCTTCAATCTACTTGCTCTGTGATTTTGCAATATTTCATGAACAACTGGAAAACTAATACACCTTGAGTCAAATTTTAGCACAATTGCTCTTTATTATTTTGTTTTTCTCAGAAGGCTCAAAATATTGCTCATGTAACATGAAGAATGGAAAAATCTCTATGATATACCCTATTCCTACTTCGCACGCAAAACCTTCATATCTCATAAATGATTTGTAAATGAAAAATAAGGTGCCACTTGCTTCTGCATTTGAATTTAGGTCGTCGATCTCCAAAAATCCTACGATACATGATTTAAAATAGATCCAACTTAGATTCTTCTTTAACATGTTGGCAATCAAACCAATGAACATTCTCCATTTGTAACTTTCCTTTGCAGTTGGTGCTTGAGACTGGGCCCACTTTCCTCTAGGGACACATGTCACCATATCGTTATCTCGCTATGACTAAAGAACAAGCAACTCTCTTATGCAAAATAGTGATGATCATTGATCTTACTTTGATTGGATGGACAAGATTCTAAACATCAATTATGTGTAACTGGCGGCCAATTATTCATTTATCCTTTTGCCATGTCACTATCCTTTATTGTCTAACATCTTTCCATAGTGAACATGCAACATCCGTAGATCCCACTTGATCACACAATGAAGAATTCACACTTTAGTTGCATATAATATGGTGGGTCCCTTAATTGCCAAGACATGTAGAACAAATAGCATGAAACTCCTCATAATGAATTTATGACATCCATTGATCACTTCTGATTGCATGGTTCTCGAAGATCACCTTCAACTTGATCTGGCAGTTGGTCCCTGTTTGTGAAAACATGAGGAAACTTGCTTCTACCTGGCAGACATATCATTTATTAATACCCCGCTGTGTCAACTGTATTTAAAAAAATTCAACATTTCATGATTTTCTAGTAAATCGCTATCTCGTTACCGGTAGATACGATAAATTTTCCAATCACGACATAGCGATCTCCGGTGAACAGACAACCAGAGTAGGGAAAAATTTTAGGCACTATTAATTTATCATTATTGATTGACTCAAGCCTTTAAAAGCACCTTTTCCCAAAAATCTTTCTCAGGGTTCACCAAAAATACCATTCTTTTAAAAAAAAAAGAAGATCACCACCCCTTACCCTTTTCGGCCACTCGCTAACTCGTTGTGACAAACAACCTTGCAACTTTCCATGATGAGTTCGCGACAACCGTTGATCATTTTTTATCAAATAGTGGAAGACTTTTTCATTAAAAACAAAAAGGCAAGCATGTCAATTTTTTTTTAAAAAAACTCATAGTGAGCAGCAAAGGAATATTCGATCTTTTTAAAAGTTTCGTGCTATGATGAAAAAAAAGAAAGGAAAAGTCTAAGGTTTTACACAGCTTTTAAAAGATTTATGAAATATAAAACTAAAACCCTAGACCTTAGGACCCAAAAAAAGGATTAAGATCTAATTTTTAAACCATGATTCCAAGGAAACTTATTTTGCAAAAATTAGACCAACACATGGTACCTAAGCTAAAGGAGCCTTCATTGCACAACCATTGGAGAGATTTTTGTTATTGGTCAAGGTTAGAGCTTTTTGGTGCAAACTAGATGTTGGCATTAGAAAGGTCAAAAAACCCCTAAATTGGCTTTTGATTCATCCAAATCAGACATCTAGAGTCAAATCTAGAGTTATTTTCAAATTTTGGAGGTGCAATGATAGTGATTTAGAATTTTTTTTTATAGAGGTGGTTTTCAAACATCGATATCTCCTTCATATGAAATCCTTTTTTCAAGTAATTTTTTTTGTTTTGTGATAGAATCTCATGATCTAACTATTAGTATAGGTTGTCTATGATCTCTATTTCTAAACTTTTCTAGAAGTTGTGAATCCCAATTTTGACAAATTTGGAGGCTTTATTTGGGCTCATATGAACACATTTTCAGGTGCTATTTTTTTTTTTGAAAGTGAATAACTTCTTGTCTACTTTCCAAATATGGTATCAATTTGGAGTAACATTAAGTAGACATAGTACTTTCAACATTTGGCCTTTTTTGGCCTATTTTGGCACTTGTAATTGATTAGATCTTTTAAAGATATTGTGTCCTAATTGTATTCAGTCTATTACTACTTCACATTTTTTTTTTGTAATAATCATATTCGCACTACATATCAAGTGCCAAAATCACACATTTAGGTGGGATTTATTTCATTCATTGCATTTTGGGGGTGCATTGATTAGTATATCATGGATGCAAATGATTTAATTGACTTGACTCCACACAACTATAAGCAATAAAGTGAATTAGTTCCCACTTAGTGAGAAAAATGCATTGCCATCTCTATATGAAAAAACACTTCCTTCCAATTGTGTCGCTAGGTTCCTCATTTCTAGTATAATTTTTTGACATATGGATTTGTGTTGGAAATGATTGAAAAGATCATGAGGAAAGTTGTTGGAATGATATATGGAAATGGTAAAGAATGTTCTCAATCATTATTTTGTCATTAATGTCAAACTTGCTACTTGTAGGAATGACAATTGCTTTAGTGATCCAAATACTATCAATTAGTTGATTGTCAAGGAGGAGGCAATCAATAAGATGCAACTAGAACACCTAGAGAAAGGTTGAAGTTATGATGTTGTAATGAAGTACAAGGATCAACTAAGCCATTGATGAAAAAGTGTATTTGATGACATACTATAAGATATAGAGAATGGGCACACTGATACATATCAAAGATGTAAGGTTTTAGCTAAGACATTTGTAAAGCTCAACTAAGTTCATTAGAGAGAAGGAGCCGAGCAAGCTAGTATGTGCCGAGAAAATTCTTAGTAAGTGCCAAGTAAACTTCAAGTGCCGAGCAAGTTCAAGTGTCAAGCAAGTTCAAGTGCTGAGTAAACTTCAAGTGCTGAGCAAGTTCAAGCACCGAGTGATATCGAGTGTCGAGCAGAGATAGGTACTGAGTAACATAGAGATGTCAAGCACCAGTAAAACCAATAGTGCTGAGTAACACAGAGATGCCGAGCACCAGTAAATCAATAATGCTAAGTTGCTGCATTATTTTGAAAATCAAAGATTCACCAGATCTAAGACGACAAGGTTGTTATCTAGAAGTTTTTGAATTAAAATGGAAGATAAGAATGATGAGCTGGTTGCACAGAACACCATGTAAAACATTTTTAAGAATACAACTGATGAAGTTTGAAGATGAGAACAAGATATGAGGTAGATACATTGTATCCTACCTAATCCATTCGAAACCATAAAATTGGAAAGGGAGAAATGAGAGGCAAAGGAAAATGAAATTTCTATTTAAGGAGTCATAAGTTAATGAAAAAAGAGAGAGAGAGGCGATCAAGCATGAAAGCATGAAATGCTGAAGGAGGTGCTAAGGAGATAAGAGAGCATAGTGACTCTATTTCAGTAAGAAGACCCCTTATATGGATGCATTGGTACAATGAGTTAGAATACTCAAGGAGAAAAAGCTTGAGAAGAAGTCAAGAAGTCAGAGATGAAGTGATTGAAGCCAAGCATTAGGATTGAATTGAAAGTGTGATCTAAAATCTGCAAAGTATGTTGTAAGTTAAATCAGATCAAAAGACCATTATCATTACTTTCTAGCAATTGTAATAGTTAGTTTAAATCCTATGGACTTAGGGTTGGTTTAATAGCCATGAGATAAATCCTTTAATAGGGTGACATTCCAAGTGAATGTTCTAAAGTCCTTTAACTAGGCCCATTCCTAACAGTTTGGTGAAATCCTCTAATAAAGTCACATTTAACAGTGTGTTGTAAGCCTTTAACAGGGCAAGCTTTTAACAGGGCATCACTTCAAAAGAGTGAGAATCAAGTAGCATGTTATTGGTGGTTTTTCCAAAATTTGGTTTCCATGTAAATCATTTTGTCATGTGTTGATCTTGCATGTTGATTTACTGTAACTTGCTAATATGGTTGATTTAAAGTTTGGATGGATGAAAAGTGTATGGATTCATTAAAAGAAGTGAAAAAGTATTAATAGGGCATTTGGACCTTGGATAACTGATTCACCTCGCCCCCCCCTCTCAGTTATTCTAAAGAATTATAACAGATTTGAAGGTTATGGATTCATTTGATTATGAAATAACCAATGGTAATGATATTTGGATCTATCTTTGGGAGAAGTATGGAGATCCTCTTGTTCCTCCACTCCCAAAACATCTATAACCTCCAGTAGAATTTCCTCCTCCAATTGAGATCACTACATCTACTATAGTTTCTAATGATGCTTATATTCACACATCCATGGATTTAAATGATTCACTACAACAAGATATTCCTTTTTTTTCCAATTGCAACTCCTTAAGATGACTTCTTGACAGACATTGCAGGTTTCTTTGTGGAATCCTACATTGAGGATATGTTAGGAATAAGGTGTCTCAATCGTGGATAATTCCTATTCTTATTATTTGTTTTTTTAAATGTATTTCTTGCAAATAATGTTGATGTGTCAGCATCTTGAATTGTGTATAAGGAGATCATTGCTAAAACAGTTATGACGGATTCCTATGACACGTAAGAGCTATGTTAGGAAGATTCAATGACAGGTGAAGACATGTGGCAACTGATAAATTTGAGTACTGTACACTCTACCCCAAAAATTTTTTAGGGTTCCTATTTTCTCGGAGAATGGTAAAACCCTAATACGGTTACCTTTGGGAGTAATCCTAAAGTGAAGTGCATGTTATAAGCATTTTTAGGGTTGTGAAGAAAAGTGATGTGAGAAAGTGTATTGTTGGTACTGTGAGTTGCTACTGGTGTCTTCAGTTTCGCTGTTGAACTTGCATTGCAAGTGTATTGTAACCTTGTGTTGAAGATAATACATTGTGCAGGTGCTAGAGGGGTGGGGTTGTTTTACCAAAAGGTTTTTCCCCACCAAAAAATCTTTTTGTTATGTGTTTATTTCTCTATATATTTTCTTTATGCTTGATTTGTTGTAATATTATTGTTTACATGATATTGAATCATGTAAGTGCAAAACATTTTAATAGGATTTGCACCATACTTCTCTTAAGAGATTAGTGTAGGAAGTTGTTTCCGCACCTGAGTTTCCTTATAGGATATGGGAGACACTATTGATGATATACATCTTTTCTTTATTGAAGATGACCCTTCTTCAATTGTTGTGAGGGAACACTCTAAACCTCATGATTCTCCACTTGATCTTTCTTTCCAGTTTGACATGATTGTGTCCATACTTTCTTACAACATTTGTAGGAGGTCTCTTTCACTTCAAAGAAGAAATTTGAGTCATTAGAGATTTATTTGCATGAATCTCAAACTTCACCTAAGATGTCATATTGCATGGTTGATCATACTCATGTGTTGGAGATTCCTGGTCAGTTTCTTGAGACATCATACCTTTTGAGGTTTCTTCATATTGATTAAGGAGGATTCAATGGTACACATATGCCACTATTTCTTCATAATGGGAGGAACATAAATTTCAATTTCCATGGTGCAACTTCTACTTTGACCCAAGATCATATTTCATGGGTGTATATTCTACATCAAGGGGGGGATTCTTTTCTTTTCTTCCTTCTTCTTTTGAAGAGACATACTTTTCTTTGGAGTTTGAACCAAATTTTTACATGGTATGGTTACCAGTGGTTCCTTGCTTCTCACCTTCTACTATTGGTCTTGATCCTGTTTGGTCTATGGCATCTTCATTATTAAAGGACACAGTGACACATCTTCAAACTTTAGAGAAAATATACATCATATGGATTCCCCTTCCATATTCTTGTCCACAATGGAAATCCTTCTTGCATTTTAATTTTGTGTTTCTTCTTCCTTAGGGGAAAAATGTAATATGTAGACATTGGACTATCTTTTTTCTTCAAGCACTTTCTATACTTGTAGGAGATAACTCACTATGGGTGGGGGGGGGATTTCATTTCTCCTTATTTAATTCCTATGAAGGGATTCTCTATTGTAGATGCATGATGTATTTCATAATAGGGGGGTCTTTATTAGTCCATCCAACATGCATATTTCCTTTATTTCTTCATCTCTCTTTCTAGGGGAGGGTTTTTCCCATGTGGTTTTCCCTCTTTCTCAACTTTATGAGAGATTGTATTGCATATCTTTCACACTTCAAATTTTTAAATGGGAAACTAACATTGCCTATTAGTTGGAATCCATCTCGCATTATCATCAAGCTTTGTAAGTTTATGTGCATTCCCCTAAGTTGCACTTAAGGGGGTGTCTTGGTGTAATTAAATATTACTAATAACACTTTACTTAAGTTTACTTAAGTTAATGCATACTCATATTAGTTTCCATGTAGACACCAAGGAGTGCTCATATTAGTATGAGTTGTCATGTAGACAACACAGTAGTTTTTACTCTATTTGAGCACATGTTGTCTACTAGATCTCTTTATGAGATACACTTTTGTGTTCTTATCCTCTCATTGTTGCATGTACTTTCATGCATAATGGAGGATAATCTACCTTTAGTGGACATGTTCTTAGATGTGATGCTTATCATTTTCATGACTCCTAGTCATCTCGATTCCTTTATATTTAGGCACTCCTATAATGTATTCATCTCAGTATCAACAATTGGGCATTGTAAATTGTATTGTTGATCATTATTGACTGAATCAATTAATCATCTTTTTTCCTATCTCTCTTGTGCTATCTCTTGAACTTCTATATCTTGGAATTTCATTGTTGCCTTAGGAAAATTATTACATGATATAAGATCTTGAAGCAGATTCTTACATGGTATCAGAGCTAAACCAAATTCTTACAATTTTTATAGTATGCATTATTCTCTTTATATCCAACCTTCTCACATGGATATTGTACCTATTTTTATATGTAGATATTATTTGGATTTATATAAACATAAGTAGGAAAATATTGTGTTAGTTTATTATGAATTTGATATATTATTCTTATATTTTATTCAATTAATAGACCATGGTTTCATTCTTACTCTTGATTTAATCATTATAAATTTATGCAATTCAATAATTTTATTTTAAAAGACTTTGGTGTTATAAAAAATGTTAACCTTAGTTTACTATTGAATTATTTTATGTGAATATCAATGACATTTTTTTATGATTGACATTAACAAAATTATCAAATTGGATGCTTGTATGAAACTTAATTTAGGACATTAATATGTTAATTTTCTATTATTGTAAATGGTAATTTTATATGATAATCACTAATAATTAAAAAGTATTGAGCCTTATCCTTCATCCTCCAAGAATTGCTAAAGCTTGATATGGATTCAAAATGTATTTATTTGGACATGTAGACCTTTACATGCCCTTGTATCTTGGTATCCTTTAATCCAATTGCATTCATCCACTAATTTGGATATTTAGAGAACTTATTGAAAATGTATCATATAGATAGACTTCATGGTGATATATTGAGTCATGTTTAATAGTCCCTTGTTTCGTCAGAACTCACATTCATGTCAATCCTAGGGCTCAAGAAAGCTACACATAATTTAGGAATAAAAACTCATAAAATTGCAATGTAAAATCTTCATTTTTTTCACTTTTCTTTCTAGCATGTGCTTCATTGAAATATTGTTTTCTAGCATTTTTTTTCACAAAAGTTTTTCATATAAAAAATGAATTTTATAATCACATGGACCAATAAAGGGAAATGTAAGTTAATCTAAATTTTAATTTATTATCACACAAAATCCTTAAATGGATATTTTCAAGCATGGAACATATTTGGGTATCTCATATTTCTACCAAAGAAGGAAAATATCATCAATTTATGTCTTTAGTAAGTCATCAAAAAACCCTGACCTTAGTTAAAGAACTTGCACACATTTATTAGATGTAGGAAAAAAGAGCCTTCGTTTGACATTGAAAGATGAAAACTCTTTCTAAAGAGTACTTTAATATATCTAGGTTACATCTATAATTCAATACTAGAGGAATTTAGAAATAGTTTAGATAAAGACTACCATCTTGAACATTTTCAACTTATCTTTATAATCAATCAAAGTTGTTAAGAATTTTAAAAATTAAAATAAACAAAATATTTATTTCAAAATAGTGTTTGATATGTAAACATATTTTATGTGTTATAATTTTTTATGTTTTTCAAATTTTGCAATCTACTTCCCAATAGAAATGCTAGCAATTTTAGTTCAACTATTATACATAGATTAGTCATTACTTACAAGTATTAGGATAAATTATTTTTCCCTCCACATAAAATAAAATAAGCATGACATGAATAATTTTACCCCACAAAACATCAATTATAAAACATACATATAAAAAGCTTTAAGGAATGACTATATCAATTCCAAGATGATAAAATGATCCTTATAAGATACAAACAAGATTGAGTAGATTAGATCTCTTTCTTCCTATAATAAACTACTGCATCACTAAGTTTGGGTCAATTAGTATTCCTATTACTATTTATAATAGTTTTAACTTCAATAAACAAAAATTATCACATGAATACCATACAAGTACGCCATCTTATTTGAAAAATTAAGATGAATATGAAATGAAATGTAATTAGAACATAGAGAATGATACCAAAAACAATCAAATATTAATAAGAAAAAGTTTGATGTAAAATACCAACTAGAATTCTACTATTTGAGTCACATTAGAGAACGTCCAACATGATTCCATGAAAAATATTCATGGAAGATATTTACAAAAGTGTAAGGTGTAGATTGCACCCATGATTCTAGAAATCCTTGATAGGTTTGGAGAAGATGAAGGTAAAGAGAAATGAGTCTTGGTTTTCATGAACGGCTTAACCAACACACTCAAACCATTGACTAATAGTGGCTAGGAGTGTGTCCAGCCACTCTTAATCAATACCATGAGACCAATACAAAATAGTGACCCCAAGATATTGGCTAAGAGTGGTTAGGCCCACTCCTATCCACTATTAGTCAATGGTTTGAGTATGTTTGTTAAGCCTGGCTCAATTTTCACTGATAGTATTCTATTGACAAAAATAGTGAAAGATATGCTCAAGATGGAAAATAAATCACCATGTTGGGTTTTGAAGAAAATTAGGTTTACAATTATGGGGTCAAATGATGATATATGGTTTGAGTCAAATGTTCACCGTAAAAATCTTATCCCTGATCAAAGTAGTAGAAGGGAAGAATTGTGAATACATGAAAGATTATCATATCCTATAATTGCTTCATGACTACATTGTTGACAACCAAGTCTCCACCCCTGACAATCTCTAGTCAAAGAATATTATATCTTGCTATTGGTTTGTCAATATTCTTTGCAAGATTAAACAATTGACCATGCACGTAGCTAGCCTAGAGAATATTGTTTGGAAAATTAAAGAATTACTCTTTCACACAACTGTTTCTAGAAGCACTTGTACAAAATGGGTATTTTCCTCGTTTTATCTCTCGTATTTCTCATTTTGTTCATATTGGGGATCATTTTTGTCATTATATACGATATCTTTAGGAAGCACATATTTGACACACTATACTCTCTTACCGATTGCTTATCACGTAGAGATTAGTGGATGGAAGAACATGTTACATCTATAGGGGAGCTAAGAAGGGCTAGAATGAAATTCAAGTAAGTGAAGTAAAGTGTGGAATTAGTCGCATTAAATTCAAGAAGAGAAATTCCACACTATAGTTTCCTAAGTTCAAAGTAGATGACAAATTAGAAGCGATACTTAGAAATTACTTGATTGCCCTAGAAATATTCTTTGAGGATGAAAACATGAGTATGTTGAAATATTGTTTGGTGGTGGTATGGAGTCTCTATCTTCATTGATTCCTATGAAAAATTAAATTACTTCCTTAGTTGACAAAGGTAAAGAAAACTAAAACTACCAATAGATGACGAGTACCCTGGCTATCCCTACCAACAAGAAAATTGAAAAAGGAGTCTTACAAGGCCAATGAGGATGAGGTAGAGTCAAGAGAAGCCATTGGGTTGGTTGATTATGATGATTCCCTTGACCATGATGTGTACATCTCTCTTTTTGATGTTGAAAGAAAGGGTATCGAAGGCCTTTCAAAGATAAGGGATAAAGAATTTTGGGAAAAGAAAGAAATGAGGAAGGGAAGAATCCCAATGCTCAAATTTGTGGATAATGATGAGCTCAATGCAAAACTAACTAAATATGACATTAGAGGCCTAGCTTTTGATCCTCCCCATGGAATGTTGAAAATTGTCATATCAATATCATTCTATTCCCTAAGGATGGAAAAATGGGCATTCCATCCTATCAAAGTAGTAAACTTAAAATTTAGGGATCTTGAGGGAAGAATTGATGAAATGGATGCCAAGAGAAGGTAGAAGGAAAGTGTTATAGAGAAGCAAGGGAATTAGGAGGTTATTGAAGAGTTGAGAAAGAAAATGGACAAAATGGGAAAGTGCACTAAGGAGGTGTTCTCTAAATGCCATGGATTGTTAGACTATTCAATTGACTATTTAAAAAGGTCTGAAACATAACTAATCAGGGCAAAGAGGTCAAACTTGTGTTGGATCTAGAGGAACTAGATAAGGACAAGGAAGAAGGACCATGGAAATGTTCTCACTCCAATACAATTTTTTTTTTAAAAAGGGACGATCAAATTGATCCACTTGACATGTTGAAGCTTACAGAGTAGATAAAATATATCCAACATAAGCTAAAGGAAAAAGTTCAAGGTTTGGCATAGGTTGCCTTTCCTTGTGGTGTTATTTTTTGATCCTTGTTGCTCTTGGTAGGATTTTTATTTTTTTCTTTTTGTTGTTAATTTTTGGTGTTGGCTTAAGCCAGGTGTATCTGGAAATAGTAGTGGTTGTGTCTACTAGTATTAATATTGTTTCATCTAAGGACTGAATACTTTTTTATCTTATGTAAAACTTACAGGGTTTTGGGTTCCCTGTTAAATACCTATTTTAGCCTTAATCAAAAACATTTAGTAATGATCTATGCAATAAATAACCTTTTAATTTCCAGGACTACACCTTATAATTATCTTCCATAGCTCCCACTTTCTCATAGGTTGTGAGGATAGACTCAATCTTATTGTATGCTTTCCAATCACATTACCCAATGAAATCATATAAATCCTTTTAAACTATTGTAAATGCATTTTTTCATATCCTACAATCATAGCATTGTGTTAGCATACATTTCTTTGATGGATTCTATGAAATAGACATACCTTGTCTATGATACCATAATTTTGCATATGTTTTTATAGAGCATTTCTCAATGAGATATTTAAAATAATTTTTTTCTTTGATTCATACCTGTATCATTTCACCTCATTTTACACAAGATGGTAATTTTTGGATGTATAAAAATTATCCAATCAGAGATATTCATGTGAAGAGATCCTAGATGACAAAAACAATTGTTAGAGTAATCAAGTATTTTCTTATTAATTAAATCATATTAATTTAATTACTAAGTTAGTTATTCTCTCTAGTTTACATAAGCTAAAATTTGGCCATATAATAATTACATTTTTTTATTAATTATTATCATGCAACCTAGGTTAGTTACTTATTAAGGTTTTGATTTCCTTTATAAGGACAATCTCTCTTTGTAACAGTCATTCACTTTTGATAATAGAAATTTCTCTTTTTGCTCATCAAGAATGTCTCAATTGTGGATCTGGGAATTCTAGCCTCCATAGTTTTTTCTTCTCTCTTTTTGGGACAGGTGTTTGCATGCAAGTGATTTGTGAAACTTGTTAGGTTGATCTTTTATCAACTTCAACATGGTATCAAAGCTCCAGATCTTCATGCCCCTATTCTGTTTATGAGAGGTTTGGCTTGAATTTCAAATATGTGTTTTATCTTTCAAAGGGTTTAATTTTTCAAAGGATTTTTGTATTAGATTTGGGGGGTCACTAATTTTTTGTGGCACCCAAAAACCCCTACTTTCATATAAGGCATGTCCAATTTGAACACAGTTGGAATCTGAAGCAAAATAATTTGAACCAAATTGGGCACATTTCTCAAGGTGGCAATTTTATAATTTTTTAACACAAAAATTGATATTTCTGGTATGGAAGTCAAGGTTTTATGGCATGGAAATCTAGATTTTTTAGTACAAAAAGTGAAATTTTTTGGAAAGGAAATTGTGATTTTCTGGTACAAAAATAAAGAATTTTTGGCATGGAGATTGAGATAGTTTTTGGAATAGAATTGACACACTTCATGAGGTAATTTATGGTACAAACTACAATGCTTCTTGAGGTAATTTCTAGTACAAATTGACACACTTCTCGAGACATTTTGGCATCGGTCCCAAGGTAGTAATTTTTGTTTTTCCCTACTAGCTCTTTTTTGACCTACCTGTGGTTGTTTGGCCATAACTTGCTCATCCAGACTCTATTTTTAACAAAAGAGATATCGCTGAAAAGATGATTTTGATCCCATTGTGATGGTGCAGTTTATTTTGATTTTTGATGCTATTTGGTTGTAGTTTATTCAATCATAGCTAGAAGTTCTATTTTTCACTTTGGGAGACATATCTTGAGACATTCTATTTTCTAGATTATGCTCTAGGAACATCCCATTCTATTTCTTGTTTATTGCATTATGATGGATATCTTGGTTGTTTTAGGTCTAAGGATCAATTTTTTTGTTTTAGAGGATTTTTCATGGGTCAAGCACTTTCTCTTGTATTAGCCTTATGTCTCTTTTGATCTTTATTGACATCCTTTTGTAGTATTTTTGCAAATGCACTATGATAAAGTGTCACTCTATTGCATTTCAGGATCTTGAACATCTTTGTATTTTTTTGTACTTTCCCTGCATTAAAAAGTGCCTTAGTGGTTTCATTTTTGTCATATTGATCATCTTTCTTTGTCAAGTGAGTGTTTTGGTCACAACATTAGCCTCATGATGTGTCAATGACACATGTCATTACAAGTGTTTGTAGTTCTTTTGTACTCTCACTGTTCCTTGTTCTTCTTTCTACAAGAGATATTGCATTCAGTTTCAGTGTTTATGTCTTACCTCTCAGCATTATAGGGTGGTTATGTTGGTTATATTTCTTTCTTGGTTTGATGGAGTGAGCTATCTATTCAATATTAGATCCTATGTAATAGGATCAAATACTGAATACATAGCTCATTCCATCAAACCAAGAAAGCCATAGAACCAAGCAATTGCAGTCGCTAGATACATATGCATTTTAGTTTGATGGATCATTTACCATATAGACATTCTTTCATTCCTATTTTTGGAGGCCATGAAGATACTTTCCATGTTCAATTGATCAGCTCCTCATACTTAGTCTTCTCCACCTAGTCATATTCTATACAGTAGAGGTTCCTCATATCAACAATTTGGTGGTGTTTGTAGCTTCATGCTTCAGTTTTGTTCATCATGATCATCTTTATTCCTATCTTCTAGGATAGTCCATAGTTTAGAGGCTTCTTCAATCCTTCACTAGTTATTTTTAGCATTAGTTCCATCTCTTTTTGGAGTAGGGTTTTTCCCATGTTGTTTTCTCAATTTCTCCTCTTTTCAAAGATTTGGTTGTGCTTAGGTACCACATTAGGCCTTATTTTTGGAATCCAAGTTTACTTTTAGTAGTAGTTTCTAGGTTTTTAGCTACTTCCTAAGTTTATCCCAAGGGAGGGCTGTTAGAATAATAAAGTATTTTCTTATTAATTAAATTATATTGATTTAATCATTAAGTCACTTATTATCTCTAGTTTACTTAAGCTAAACTTTGGGCATATAATAATTAATTCTTTTATTATTTAATTATTAAAGAACCTAGGCTAGTTACCTATTAGGGTTTTAATATCATTTACAAGGACAATCTCTCTTTGTAACATTTATTTACTTGATAATAGAAATTTATCTTTTTTCTCATCAAGAATAGCTCATTTGTGGATCTAGAAATTCCAGCCTTCATAGCTTTTGCTTCTCTCTTTCTATGACAGGTGATTCTTGAGAGCTATGGGGTTGATCTTTCATCAACTTCAACAATAATTTTCAAAATCAAAAGTCAAGGGAGAGTTATGTTGAATTGAATGGAAGTAATAATGACTGAAATGGTGGACACAATGGGTTAAGTGGGGGCCACCAACCACTTTAAGTGGTTAAAGCTTTGAGTGTGTTTGTTAAGTTGAACCTCTTTTTTACCATGTCAATGTCTTTTCTTAGCCATGTGTGTCAACCTTTTGTTACTGATAAATAATGATTTCTACTGAATTTCTATTAACAACATGTATGCTAGCATCGGTACCAGAAGTCTACATCATCATTTCACCTCTTATTGTTCTTGACTAGAAATTATTGTATATGAAGATTTTTTTAATTTTTAATTTTATATGTTTTAGAAAACTGTTATTATACATATCTTTTTGTTTTAGATAGTTATTACTAAGCAATATTATTAGTTCCTAGCGTGGGTAGGATACTATAGCATTCATTGAAATGCAACTATCCAATTTGATTCTCCAATCAAAACAATTTATTTTTCAAAAACTTTATGCAACTATATAGTTCTAATTTATATTTATTTTTTCATAATTCAAAATAAATTATTTATCTACAATCTCATTGGATAATGTATGATATAGTAGTGTGTCATTTCAGATCTTTTGTCCACAAAAATAAAAAATCACTTTAAAAGCATTCCACTATCATGAAAATGATAAATGATAAAATTAAAATAAATCTATACCAAGCATATGACAATGTCTATGAATATCTTGTAGAAATTCTTTATTAAGAAATGATAATCAACCAAATGTTTTAATTAAAACCATCTAATGGTCTCTATGAATATCTTGTACAAGTTCTTTAATAAGAATTGATATTGAATTATTTATAGATAGAACTTTCCCTATTTTTAATTAACTAAGTTGCATTGAAGAACTTTCTAGTGTCTTTACCAATGCTCAAATTTAATTCATCTTTCAAGAACTGTGAAATTATATTACATCATGGTAGTTAGCTAAAATAAAAACTAAGAGAATGAGCAAACTTTTCTTCACTTTAAATTTTTCTAAGACTCTTTCATAGTTTAGCAGTTTCTAAAGACTATGGAAGCAATCAGGTATGTGCTACTTCTATCTACCATTGAAGTAAAATTTGGGATAAATCATTCTATTTTCATTCTTTTCATACCATTCCCATCATTTCCAACTGCTATTCTACTCTAGGAGTCCAGCAATTGCATTTTCCTAGACAACATGGTGTTTCATTTTAGGAATGTGTACCCATGTGGGATTATTTTCTACCATATGTGGAGTTGCATGAAATTTAAGAGAAAAAAATTGGAATAAAAGGGGATTTGAATTTCATCACTATGTGATCTAGTTCTAACTTGGTGGATTTATATTTTCCTATACAACTCTAGTCCCACTCAAGGTAAGAGTTGATTATGTTTCATCTTAGTATTTGATAATTAATGAAATCCTTTGAAAATAATTTTCTCTTCTCAGTGTTGAGATCTAATTAGAAAGATCATTGTTCAAGAGAGATTATTGAAAGAGGAAGATTATTGAAGAAGACTGTGTGTTTCAATAATTATTTTGTCACTGATGTCAAACTTGCTATTTGCTAGTAAGATAGCTGTTTATAAGATTTAAGTACTATCACTTAGTTGATTGATGAAGAGGATTTGATCAATAAGAGGTAACAATAGCACCTGGAGGAAAGGTTGAGTGATGATTATGTAATGAAGTACAAGGATCAGTTAAGATAGTGATGATATGATGTATTGATAATCTACTTATGGTTACAAAGGTTGGCTACACTAAGAAAATTAAGAACAACAAGTTACACAAAATTTGTGTTCCAAGCTTCACCAAGTGGATAGTAGGTGCCGAGAAAAGTCAATGCAAGCTGAGTAGAAAGTTTAGTTGATGCTGAGTAAAGTTTAGTTGATGTCAAGCATCTATAAACTTTATTTGATGCTGAGTGATTTCATAGTTGATGCCGAGCAACGCAGTATGTTTCGAGCATCAAAAGGTTGATAATGCCAAGATGTTGCATTATGTTAAAGATCGAATATTCACCAAATCTAAGATGACAAGTTTGTTTTCTTGAAACTTGTGAACGAGGAAGAAGATAAGGATGATGAACTAGTGGCACAAAAAATGTTGTAAACCATTTTTAGGAGAATTCAAATGAATTCTAGGAGAATTTTATAGAAGAGACAAGATATGGGGTAGATACATTGTATCCTACCTAATCCATCCGAACCCTAAATTTGACGATAGAGAATGAGTGGCAAAATATCTTAATTTCTTATTTATAGGAATGTTCGGTCATGAAGCAAAGGTTGTGATGTGTGAGAACCCAAGGAGGAGAAGGAGTTAAGGGTTTTGCTTCATCAAGTGACCTAAGAGAAGTATATACAATGGAATTTTAAATAAGAAAGTTTAAAGAGATGAATGCTTGAAGGGTGAACAAGCTATCAGAGATGCAAAGTATTAAGGCCAAGTAGAATGGAGGACTAAATAGAGATCTGTAATCTGTAAGAGAAGTTGTAAGTTATATCAGATCAAAGCTCTACTATTACTCTCTAATAATTGTATAACTTTAGGGTAAATCCTTTGGATTAAGATTGACCTAATAGTCATTTGTAAATTCTTTAACCAGGTGGCATTTCAAGTGAATGACCTAAAGTCCTCTAACAAGGCTCACTCCTAACAAGGTGATTGAAATCCTTTAACTAGGTCGCATTTAACAGTGTGTATTGTAACCTCTAACAGTGTTGGTGTTTCATAGGACATAACTTCAGAAGAGTGAAAAAGAGTAGATTGTTACTGGTGGTTTTTCCCAAATTGGGTTTCCACTTAAATCATTGTGTCAAGTGTGCTGATGAATCTATTATGTTTCATGCTCTACATTTCTGCAAATTGATTTGACAGTAACCTACAAGTTTTAAGTGATTGAATAATTTCCTAGATGCATGCATGGGTATGAATGTTTTATGGGTTCACTAAGCTATGAAAAGTTTTATTTATACATATGGACCTTGGATAACTTATTCACCTCCCCCCTCCCCTCTCTTAGTTATTCTAAAGAATTCCAACACTTAGTGTGTGTATCCATCTGAATGTATTTTTTGTTTGGTAATGAATTTTTTCTCTTTGTTTCAGGTTGGATCCACATTGAACGTAGCTTTGGGTATTTTATTTTAGATGTGTATTGCATGTGTATGCCATTAACATTTTTTTCTTATATCATTTTCTTCTTCTTCTTTTAATAACTTTATTATGGCTGAATAAATATGTCAGACCATTTGAGATGGAATGATGCAAACTTGTTGTTAAATAATTGTTTTTATGAATTAAATACTTGGTTCATCCTATCCCTGCATTTTCTAGTTGTCCAATTTACTGGCTCATTGTCATTGAGGGTTATATCTATTCTCTAAGTCTCCTTTCCTTTATCTTCTTGCCATTGTTTACAATATGAACTTTATAAGGAGTTTTTAAAAAGATATTTAACTATGAATGAACAATGCTATTTGGTTTTTTGAAGAATAGTTGACAATAGAGGAATAAAGCTATTGTTGGTACTTTTCTTAAAGCTATGCATCATGAAGTTTAATTAAGAAGAGATATTGATATCTTTTTAACCCTCTTATCTCTTCTGATGATGATAGTGAATACTTGTCTGATTATAAATTGGATGTCCCATATGGGTTGTTTTACTAAGGTTTACTCACTAATGTAATGATTGATCTAAACTCTTAGATATATTTATTATAAACTATAAAGTGTAACACCTTTGATGATATAGGCTGATTATCTATATTTACTTTGACATTGTAATGTGCTTATTTTGCTTAATTAATGATAAGTAATAGAAAAAATCTAATATCCCTTCTAGGAATCGCTTCTTCTCAATTACCGAAAGACTTGTTTTACTTATTAATCATGAGATGTTCAAATGAGGAATTACCTTTTCTCAATTACCAAAAGACTTTATTTATTTATTAATCACAAATGTCCAAATGAATGCCTTTTATTTTCAAACTTTTTGATTCTTGAAGGAATTTTTGTTTGAAGAAACCTCAAATCCTAATTAGTTTACTTAGGAATATTTGCATAGATTCTAAAAAAATTATTACTTCTTTTAGGTTATTTATTTGATTTCTTTAGAATTTAATTAAATCTAATTTTGATAATTTTATTATATTTTATCAAGATATTCTATAATATAATCTAAAATTTAAATTTAAATTAATAGAAAAATAAATAAATTTATGAAGAATCATTCTCTCAAAAATAATTTGATTACATTTATGCTTGCAACAGAATATATTTATGTCAAAATAAAATTAGCATATACTTAAGCATGTTTATAAAAAATGTCAATTTTTTTAATATAAATATATTACTAAAAAGTAGTTATGCTTGTAATGTATTATAAAATTAAAATTTATTCTAATTTATTTTAGATGTTTGGTAGTAAGATTTTTTCTCATTTCATGACACCTAGTAAATCACTAAATACTCTCCTCTTCAATTTGGTTAAGCTACTCTCAATGCCTTTCTCTCTATGGTGGATGTGCAAATATACCAATTCCAACACTTCATTGTGAATTGTGTTTGTAATCATTTGAATTGGATGCCCATTGAACCCCTCACCATGTAAACAACATATAAAATCTAAGTATTTTAATAAAAGAAGATTAGTTGCACAGATATTTTGTTACTTTACTTTTTATTCAATCAAATTGTATTTTTTTCTCTTACTATGTAACTTTATTATATCTACTTTTACTATATCAAAACTAATAAAATTTAATGTATCATTACCATTTCATCAATGATTCATGTCAGCATATGGCAATTAATTTATCTACAAAATCTTTTAATTTATTATATTTATATATATATATATATTTTAAATGTACTAAATAACCATTTTAACTATTGCAATTGTAAATAAAACAAAATTTTCAAAAGTCAAATTTGTAGTTGAAGTGTATACCTTATACAATAACAATAGGTGTCACTTTGACTATAATGTTTAAGTCGATTTCCACATCGGCAGGAACTAGAGGCTATGCATCCTTGTTTAACTAAGCAATATGTTATATATTTTACTAAATAAAAAGAATTAGATATTTTTTGTTTATTTATTAAGACAAATATGTTATGTTTTAATAATTAAATATAATTGATTAGAGTTAAAATTTTCTTATTACTATCTATGAAAATATTATATATATATATATATATATATATATATATATATATATATATATATATATATATATATATATATATATATATATATATATATATATATATATATATATATATATATATATATATATATATATATATATATATATATATATATATATATATATATATATATATATATATATATATATATATATATATATATATATATATATATATATATATATATATATATGATCAATAAAATGTCGAAGCCATTAATTTATATATTTATAATTTTAAAAAATGACATCTAGATTCATTTGTTCAAATAGGCACTGGTAGGAAAGAATGGTGAAGAAAACCTCTAGTCTTGCCTAGGACTGTAGTCCAATATTATTACAATATTAAAAGGGGCATTCCCCACTTACAAAGTTTCATCCTTTCGGATCTTTGTCCCTCTAATACAAATAACTTTGTTACATAAATTCAAATGTTGTCTCACTATCATATTGATTTTTAGTGATAGAAAGATTACAAGATAAAAATATGAATTACATACTATTCTGAAGAGGGATCCAACTAGGGAAAGAACAACTAAAGCCATATATTTTAGTGAATGAGTGTAAGAGAACTGAAGCTAAAGCTGACGCTAAGTTATACCTCTAATAGTGACCTGCAAGTTTAATTGAAAACATAGCTAAACTGCAAAAAATAAATTAGCTCATGTGTAAAGAAGAACAAAGATACCAGATCCATCTGGTGATTATGATAGTTTCCTCAATTTACCTTTTGTTATGTTCGACCAATCATCAGCTATGAATTTGCCATTTTGGTTAGAAAGTAGGCAGCCAACAAACAACCTTCACAAACATATTATCCTAATATAGTAATATACCTTTACATATGATGATTACATCTGAGATATAATAATTAAAGTTTTAAAGTGTTTTTTGAAATAAAATAGAAACAACATTGATTACAAAAACTCTAATCATGCTAAAAACTCACATGATAATCACATTCTTTAGGAGCTTCAAAAGGGATTCTGGTAGATCTGAAAAGGTGTACATGTTGTGACAAAGCAGTAAGCAGTGGTGAAAGGATATGAAAAGACCACTGATTCAATTCTACAGAGATTCCTCTATGTCTAAGTGATAACTTTGCAATATTTTAGTAGCATTGGTACCTTTATTACCAAGTTCATCAGCTAGGGTGTTGTCTTCCCTATAAATGTGGTTAAAGGTTACCTACTCCATATTCTTAACGAGATCAAGGGAAAGGTTAAGGAAACTAGTTAGTTTCCAATTAGGGGTAGTTTTATTCCTCAAGGCATTGATGAAAATCAAAGAATCTCCTTCAATAGAAACACTCTTGAAATTGAATTGGGAGCATAACCAAAGATCTTTCACTAAGGCTTTGAATTCTGTAATATTATTTTTGGTTGGTTCTATCTTCATCAATCTTTCTACCAATTTTCTTACCAAATTATCCTTAATGAAACAGGTTTGGAAGCCCCATTGAAATTGAGTTTAACCCATCCAACTTATAGAGGGATCCACATACAGCTTTGTTAGAATTCTTTTAGAATAACTGAGAGGGGGGGTGAATCAGTTATTCAAGGTCCAAATGCCCTATTAATACCTTTCTACTACTTTTAATGAATTCATACCCCTTTTATCTGTTCAAACTTAAATCAATCATATTAGCAAATTACTCTAAATCAACATGCAATGATAAAACATTCAAGATCAACACATGACACAATGATTTACGTGGAAACCCAATTTGGGAAAAAACACCAGTAACATGCTACTTGATTCTCACTCTTCTGAAGTGATGCCCTATTAAAGGCTTACAACACACTGTCAAATGTGACCTTATTAGAGGATTTCACCAAACTGTTAGGAATGGGCCTGGTTAAAGGTCTTTAGAACATTCACTTGGAATGTCACCTTGTTAAAGGATTTTTCTAATGGCTATTAAACCAACCTAAGTCCATAGGATTTAGACTTATAGTTACAATTGCTAGAAAGTAACAATAATGGTCTTTGATCTCATATAACTTACAACATACTTTGCAGATTTCAGATCACACTTTCAGTTCAATCCTTATGCTTGGCTTTAATCTCTTTAGTTCTGACTGCTTGTCTTCCTCTCAAGCTTCATCTCCTTGAGTCCTCTAACTCATTCTGCCAATGCAATCATCTTTGTGGTCATCTATATAAATAGAATTTTTGTGCTATCTTCTCCTAGGCACATTCTTCAGCATTTCATGCTTTTATGCTTGAACACTGTCTCTATTTCCTTCTATCCCCTCTCGCTCTCTCCTTTTTTTTATTAATTTATGTCTTCTTATATAGAAGTCTGATTTTCCTTTACCGCTCAATTCTCCCTCTTCAATTTTAGGGTTTCAAAATTGATTAGGTAGGATACAATGTATCTACCCCATATCTTGTTTTCTTCTTCAAACTTTTCCAGTTGAATCTTAAAAATGCTCTACATGGTGTTCTGTGCCACCAACTCATCATTCTTATCTTCCTTTTAATTCACAGATTTCTAGATAACAACCTTGTCGGCTTAGATCTAGCGAATCTTTGATTTCCTAAATAATGTAGCAACTCGACATTATTGAGTTACTGGTACTCGGCACCTCTGTGTTACTTGGCACCTATACCAGCTCGGCACTTGAACTTACTTGGCACTTGAACTTACTCGGTACTTGAACTTGCTTGGCACTTGATTCTACTCGGCACCACTCGACATCTTAAGTTTACTCGGCATTAACTAGAAATTGCTCGGCTCTTACTAGCTTGCCCGAATCCTTCTCTCTAATGAACTTAGTTTGAGCTTTACAAAAGACTTAGTTAAAACCTTAAATCTTTGATATGTTTCAGTGTGCCCATTCTTTGTAGTATGTCATCAAATACATTCTTTCATCAATGGCTTAGCTAATCCTTGTACTTCATTCCAACATCATAACTTCAACCTTTCTCTAGGTATTTTAGTTATATCTTATTAATTGCCTCCAACTTGACAATCAACTAATTGATAGTATTTGGATCACTTAAGCAATTGTCATCCTTGTAAGTAGCAAGTTTGACATCAATGACAAAACAATGATTGAGGACATTCTTTACTAGTTCCATATTTTATTCCAGCAATCTCCCTCAACTTTTCTTATAATTATTTCAATCATTTCCAACAATATCCCTCTTTGGCATTGATGGAAAACCAAATTGATCAAGTAATCAATTCAGTTACCACCAAGATTGTATACATTGTCTTGTTGTATTTCACTACTGATCTCATATATCTCCCTCTTTCATATATATATCTCCCTCTTTCTTTGCGTTGATCAGTTTCCCTACATATTTTTCCCTCTTTGACATAAATGCCAAAGATGTAGCATTTTTATCATGCAAAATATAAGCTTTGGCTTCTTGTTGTTTTTCTCCCTCTGTCACCATGCTTGTGACTGATTTGGAGCTTCAGTTCCTGCTGTCATCCTTTGCATCAACCTGTCAATATTTCAATGATTTATTCTTGTTGATGCAAGGTAGCTTCCTTGTTGCTTTAAACTACTTGGGTTAGGGGTATGACCCCCAATTTTCCTCTAAGATATTCATAGGCATCCTTGGGCAATGGTTTGGTGAAGATATTTGCAATTTGTTCCTTTGTGTGAATGTATTCCAACTTCACTTGTTTGGCTTCTACCAATTCTCTGACATAATGATACTTGATTGCGATATGCTTGGTTTTTGCATGCATCACTGGATTTTTGGATATGTTTATAGCACTTGTATTGTCACAATACAATATCATTGGTTTTGTTACTTCTTCTTTCATTCCATTCAATAGATGTGTGAGCCATACAATGTTTGTACAATTGACTACAACTGCCACATATTTTGATTCTGTAGTGGATTGGGATATACATGTTTGTTTCTTGCTAGTCCAGGTAACCAACCTTTTGCCTAGAAATAATGCACCTCCACTTGTGCTTTTTTTGTCATCAATGTTTCCTCCTCAGTCTGCATCTGTATATGCATTGAGTTCAAATTTTCCATTCTTTTTTTAGTATAGACCAAAATCATTAGTCCCTTTGAGATATCTCATTATTCTTTTTATTGCTATGAGATGATTTTCTTTAGGATTAGCAAAAAACCTAGCCACTATTCCAACTGCTAATGCTATGTCTGGTCTACTATGCACAATATATTGTAATTTTCCAATCATGGATCTGTACATTATTTGATTGACTTCAGTTGACTCATCATTTTTGGACAGCTTATTTCCTGTGGCCATTGGTGTGCTTACTAGTTTGGATTCCTCTAATCCAAACATTTTAAGAATTTATTTGATGTACTTTGATTGTGTAACAAATATTCCATGTTGAAGTTGGTGTACTTGCAATCCAACAAAAAATTTGATTTCTCCAAACATAGACATTTCAAATTCATGTTTCATTTTGTCAGCAAAGCCTTTGCAAAGTACTTCATTACCACCAAATACTATGTCATCCACAAAAAATTTAGATATAATAATGTCTTTTCCTTCTTCAGCTTTGATGTACATGTTGCTGTTATCATTAGTTCTTTCAAATCCAATTTTCACTAGATACTTGTGAAGTCTCTCATACCATGCTCTAGGTGCTTGTTTCAAACCATAGAGTGCTTTATGTAGCTTACACACCATCTCCTTGTTGTTTTCATCAACAAATCCTTCTGGTTGTTCAATGTAGACTTCTTCTTCTAATATACCATTTAAGAAGGCAGATTTTACATCCATCTGATAGACTTTGAAATCTTTGTAGGAAGCATATGCAAGTAAAGTTCTTACTCCTTCCATTCTAGCAATAAGAGTGAATGTTTCTCCATAATCTATTCCTTCTTCTTGAGCATAACCCTTGCATACTAATCTGGCTCTATTTCTGGTAATCTCACCATTCTCATCTAGTTTGTTTCTGAATACCCATTTGGTACCAATCACATTCTTGTCAGTTGGTCTGGGAACCAAACTCCAGGTTTTGTTTTTCCTTATTTGATTAATTTCTTCTTCCATAGCTTTATACTAGTCATCATCCTGTAATGCACCATATACTATCTTGGGTTTAGATTTGTTGATCAGACATGTTTCATGTCTAAGTCTACTCCTTGTCATTGGTCTTGCATCTTTGTCACCAATTATTTGTTTAGCAGGGTGATGTCTTTTTACATATTTGGATAATCTTGGCTTTGTCCTTGTTTCCAAGTTTGATCTTTCAAATTTAGGATCGGTATGCACTTCATTGTCAGGTTGTTCTTCATTATGTGTATTGTCTTTAGAATCAGATTGTGCATTTCCTTAATTTTGTAACTCAGCTTCTAAATGCAACTCGACATTCACTAGTTGTGAATCAGCTAAAACTGACACTTGTTGTTGATTTTCAATTTTATTGTCATCATCCTCATCAGCAGTCATTCCTTCATAAGAATATACAAAGGTTCTGTATTCTTCCATTTTCTTTGGTTCTTCAGTTTGGACTTCTATGTGCTCATCAAAATTTACATTTGCACTTTCCTTAATTTTGTTAGTGTTAACATTCAAACACTTATATGCCTTACTTCTAGTGGAGTAACCAAGAAATATACCTTCATCACTTTTTGCAACAAATTTTCCATTTCTAGTATCCTTCAGGATAAAACATTTGCAACCAAATACTTTGAAATGTTTTACATTGGGTGAGTAACCATACCATAATTCAAAAGGTGTTGTATTTGTACCTTTCTTGACTTGTACTCGGTTCAGTGTATGAATAGCTACGCTTACAACTTCTCTACGGTATTTTAGAGCAACATTCTTTTCCATCATTAATGTTCTGGCACAGTCAATCATAGATCTATTTCTTGTCTCGGCAATTCCATTCTATGGGGGAGTTCTAGGAGCTGTCGTTTGTCTTTTGATTTCATTGTCATTATAGAATATCTCAAATTCATTTGATGTAAATTCACCACCTCTATCTGATCTTAGGCATTTCAAGCTTTTTCCAGTTTCCTTTTCAACTCTGGCCACATACCATTTAAACATTTGAAAAGCATCAGATTTTTGTTTTAAAAACATGATAGTCATCATCCTGGAATAGTCATCAACAAATAGCATTATGTATTTATCTCCTCTATAGCTTTGTATTTCCATTGGGCCACATAAGTTAGTGTGCACTAACTCAAGTATCTCTTCAGATGTATAGTTCTTGCTTTTGAAACTTGACTTTGTCATCTTTCCTAGCTAACATTGTTTGCACATGATATTATCCGGCTTTTGCAGTTTTGGTAGACCTCTGACTTTCTTCATTTTACTGATGTTGACTAGATTATCAAAATTGACATGACATAATCTTCTATGCCATAACCATTCATCATCAAATTTTGCAAATAGACAAGAAGCATCATCCATATCAAGGTAAAACAAATTACTCTTTGTTTGATCTCCCTTTCCTATTAGTTTACCATCAGTATCATAGATTTTTGCAGTTTTGTTTCCGAATTCCACTTTGCAGCCTATGTTGCCTAACTGTGAGACACTTAGTAAATTGTAGTTTAATCCTTCAATATAGTATGCATTATCACATGAGATCTGTTCTATAAGCTTAATGGAACCTTTTCCTTTGATTTGACATGGAGCATCATTACCAAATCTAACACTATTTCCATCATATTGAGTAAAGTTGACAAACTTACTTTTGTCTCCTGTCATGTGATGTGAGCATCCACTGTCTATGATCCATCTGTCATTCTTGTTTATACATGTCACCAGTGTTGTGGCTTCTTCTTCATCAGATTGGTCCTTCATGGCTACATAAACAACTTCATCATCATTGTCATCAGAATTTTCTTCAACAATATAACACTTCTTACCTTTTTCTTTGTAATCTCTTTTGTCATCATCTCTTCTGTTCTTGTATTTATTGCTTTCCTTGGAATCCTTTTTCTATGGACATCTTGCAACAATATGACCCACTTCATTGCAATTGAAATAGATGATAGGCATCTTACCTTTGAATTTTCCTTTGCCCCTGTGAAATCTTCTAGCGAGCAATGCTTCCAATTGTTCCACATCTTCCTCATCAGTGCTACTGTCACTAGATACATAATTCATTTTTCTTCCTTTCTTTGATTTTACCTGTTCAACATCTTTCAATGATAACTTTGCCTTAAAAGTAGATTCAACATTTTCAGGTTTGTAGTTGTCAAAGTTAGATATCTCAAATGCTGTGAGTCTACCTATTATACCTTCAAAGCTTAGATTATTTCCTGGTATGCATCTTAGTTCTTGTATTGCTGATACTCTAATAGCATAGATAGGGAGCAAGGTTCTTAAGAACTTACTATTAACAATATCCTCATCCAGTTGACCGTTCAGGCATCTTATTGCACTTACCACTTCCTTTATTCTTGCACCATACTGAGCAACATTCTCATTTTCCTACATTTTCATGTCGTCAAACTTTCCTTTGAGACTTTCTATTTTTTATCTTTGTACATTCTGATCTCCTCCATAGATGTCTGATAGTGCTTTCCACATTTTGAATGCAGTGTCACATCCTTTGATATCATCAAATTCAGCATAGCTGAGTGCAGATGCAATTTCCAGCATTGTCTAATTGTGTTCTTGTTTGTTTTTCATGTCTTCTGCAGTAGGAGCACCTGTTGGATCTACATGCTCAGTGACAATTGAATTTTGGGCATAATCTCCTATGGATCCAAGATGTAGCTTCATCAAACTTTGCCATGCAACAAAGTTGTCTTTGTTGAGCTTGGGAACTTCTCTTTTTGGCATTTTGATCTTTTCTGCTAGTAGTCCCTTTAAACTAAATTAGCAGTCAGGCTCTAATACCAATTATTAGAATTCTTTTAGAATAACTGAGAGGGGGGGTGAATCAGTTATTCAAGGTCCAAATGCCCTATTAATACCTTTCTACTACTTTTAATGAATTCATACCCCTTTTATCTGTTCAAACTTAAATCAATCATATTAGCAAATTACTCTAAATCAACATGCAACGATACAACATTCAAGATCAACACATGACACAATGATTTACGTGAAAATCCAATTTGGGAAAAACCACCAGTAACATGCTACTTGATTCTCACTCTTCTGAAGTGATGCCCTATTAAAAGCCTTCCCTATTAAAGGCTTACAACACACTGTCAAATGTGACCTTGTTAGAGGATTTCACCAAACTGTTAGGAATGGGCCTGGTTAAAGGTCTTTAGAACATTCACTTGGAATGTCACCCTGTTAAAGGATTTTTCTAATGGCTGTTAAACCAACCTAAGTCCATAGGATTTAGACTTATAGTTACAATTGCTAGAAAGTAACAATAATGGTCTTTTGATCTGATATAACTTACAACATACTTTGCAGATTTCATATCACACTTTCAGTTCAATTCTTATGCTTGGCTTTAATCTCTTTAGTTTTGACTACTTGTCTTTCTCTCAAGCTTCCTCTCCTTGAGTCCTTTAACTCATTCTGCCAATGCAATCATCTTTGTGGTCGTCTATACAAATAGAATTTTTGTGCTATCTTCTCCTAGGGACATTCTTCATCATTTCATGCTTTTATGCTTGACCACTGTCTCTCTTTCCTTCTATCCCCTCTCACTCTCTCCTTTTTTTTATTAACTTATGTCTTCTTATATAGAAGTCTGATTTTCCTTTACCGCTCAATTCTCCCTCTTCAATTTTGGGTTTCAAAATTGATTAGGTAGGATACAATGTATCTACCCCATATCTTGTTTTCTTCTTGAAACTTCACCAGTTGTATCTTAAAAAAATTCTACATGGTGTTCTGTGCCACCAACTCATCATTCTTATCTTCCTTCTAATTCACAAATTTCTAGATAACAACCTTGTCGGCTTAGGTCTGACGAATCTTCGATTTCCTAAATAATGCAGCAACTCGACATTATTGAGTTACTGGTGCTTGGCACCTCTATGTTACTCGGCACCTGTACCAGCTTGGCACTTGAACTTACTCGGCACTTGAACTTACTCAGTACTTGAACTTACTCGGCACTTGAACTTGCTCGACACTTGAACTTGCTCGGCACTTGATTCTACTCAGCACCACTCAGCATCTTAAGTTTACTTGGCATTAACTAGAACTTGCTCGGCTCTTACTAGCTTGCCCGGCTCCTTCTCTCTAATGAACTTAGTTTGAGCTTTACAAAAGACTTAGTTAAAACCTTAAATCTTTGATATGTTTCAGTGTGCCCATTCTTTGTAGTATGTCATCAAATACATTCTTTCATCAATGGCTTAGCTGATCCTTGTACTTCATTCCAACATCATAACTTCAACCCTTCTCTAGGTATTTTAGTTATATCTTATTAATTGCCTCCACCTTGACAATCAACTAATTGATAGTATTTGGATCACTAAAGCAATTGTCATCTCTGCAAGTAGCAAGTTTGACATCAATGACAAAACAATGATTGAGGAAAGTCTTTACTAGTTCCATATTTTATTCCAGCAATCTCCCTCAACTTTTCTTATAATTATTTCAATCATTTCCAATGAGCTTTTCCTTAAGGTTTGACTAGAGCTTTCTACTTTACCACTAAAGGGAGGAATTCTAAGTCCAATCTATCTATTCCTCATAGAACCATCCCACAAAGTCATTTTATCATTAGTATGATTTAATTTACTATTCAGAGTTCCAATTATCAATGCTTCTATTTTAAGTATAACTTGATCAACAGACATTTCTTGACTCTTAAAGATACATCTATTTCTCTGTTTCCAGATTTTCCATATAATTATTGAAGGTGAGATTATCCATAGTCCTTTAAAAACATTGTTAAAGTGAAATTTTGGCCAAGCCAAGAGGTGTTTTAAAATTGATTCATGTGAAACCATGGAAATGCTCATCCTTTTGTAAAACCAAGTCCAAATTGTGTGGGTGAAATTATAGTGTAAGAGGATATGACTAGGATCTTCTTCTGCCTCCTTGCACAAGGGACATCTTGAAAGCCCTAGATAACCCATACTTTTGAATTTGTCTGTAGTAAGAATCTTGTTCTAAATTTCTAACCATGAGAAGGTTCCTTCTTTAGGTAGGCATAATGAGTGTCAACATAGATTAGTTGGTAATAATTTCAATATGTTCAACTTAAGTCTAGATAAATAACTATAATCATCTTTATAATTATACTCTCCAATATTAGAACCAATCCATACAATTTTTTCCATGGATGAAGAGAGGTTAAAGGATCTTAAGGCTAGGGTAGATTCTAAAATAGAGAGTTCTTCTATGTGAATGTCAATTTTTTTTAGATTTTTCCATTTCCATCCTTTAGCTGTAGAAATGTCATCTTCCCAATAACCCACTAAGAGGGTTCCTATTTCCTATGATAAGATAGTCCTAGCCTTGGATAACCTTTGTATTTTACAAGGGGGAGATCCTTCCTAAGAATATATCTAAAATCTAACTTCCTTACCATTTTCTATTTTCCATGTTGCTTTGTTGAAAATAATATATTGACATTTCAACATGAAATTCTAGACCCTTGATCCTTGAGGGGGGATTTGGTTATAAGGATGCTAAGGGGATCTGAGGAATTCAGATATTTATCTAAAGAGTTTTGACCCAAAAAAGTTCTAGATTATGAATCATTCTCCATGTCAATTTAGATTCTAGGGCAAGAACTTGGAGTTTTATATCTCTAATCCCAAAACCACCTTCCTCCTTAGATTGACAAATCTTATTCCAAGCCATTAGATTGAATTTTTTTTTTTATCTACTCCTTACCAGAAAATATCTTTAAGGATTTTATTCAGTGAGTTCTCTACACTGGTTGTGGGATTTTGTAGTGATAGTAGGTAGATAGGCATACTAGTTAAAACTGATCTAAGCATAGTAGTTCTACTTGCTAATGAGAGCCACTTCCCTTCCAATGATAGGGTTTTCTTTTATATTTTTCATAATAGGGGTTCCCATAGTTTAGTAGGTTTAGAGGAGTCATTTAATTGGAAACCTAAAAACTTACACGGTAGAGAACCTTTGACAATGTCAAGGGTTAAGCTAACACTTTTTTGTGTTTCTCCCTCTATGTTGAAGAAGAAAATTTCATATTTTTCTCTATTAATTTCTTGACTAGATACCTTCATATAGTTTGTAAGTGTAGAGTTAACAATCTCAACTTCCTTTACACTAGCTTCTCCATAGAGTAAGGTATCATCTATGAATTGTTGGTGAGTTTTAGGTTTGTTGTTATTGGAAATTTTAAGCCTTGAGTTTTAGGTTTGTTGTTATTGGAAATTTTAAGCCTTGAGTTTTAGGTTTGTTGTTATTGGAAATTTTAAGCACTTTAAGGGATGATTCCAACTTTTGTTGTTTGAGAAATTTGCACAATGCTTTTGATAGAAAATTACAAAAGAAGGGAGAAATGGGGTCTCCTTGTCTAATACCTCTAGAAGGGAAAAAGAAACATTCTAGGGTACCATTTATTAGTACCAAAAATATAGGTGTAGATATAAACTCAAAAATTAAGTTAATCCAGATTTTTATAAAACTAAAAGCCTTCAAGCATTTACATAAGAATCTCCAATTTACTTTGTCATAGGCCTTACTAATATCTAATTTAACTAGCATCCCTAGTTTATTACTTAATTTTAGTAAGTGTATTGTTTCTTGTGCAATAATTATACCATCATAGATTGACCTTCCTTGGAAAAATCCAGACTATTTTTCACTAATGAGCATAATGAGGATCTATTGGAGCCTTGATTCCAGAGTCTTGATTAATAGTTTGTAAAGGGTATTACAAAGGGCTATAGGTCGAAAATCTTTAAAACCTTCACTTTGGTCAGATTTAGGGATGAGCAATAAGAAGGTGTGGTTAATTTCTTTGTGGATTCCCCTAGAGTTCCTAATACTCTCAAGGGCTTCTATAATTTCACCACCCATGAAGTGCCAACATTTATCAAAAAAGAAAGTTAGGAAGCCATCTGGTCCTGGGGCTTTATTTGAATTCATATTAAAAATAATCTTTGTTACTTCTTCCTCTGATAGTTTGTTAAGTAGGATCTTGTTTTCCTTATCATTAATAATCTTAGGGATAGTATTCAAAAATTTTGATTGATCTTGACAAGAGGAGTCTCCATCAAGATAGTTTCAAAATATCCAAGGGCTTCTTTGGTTATTTCCTCTTTTTCTTCTAAGACTTGTCCCTCCTATGAGTGGATTTTAGTTATATAGTTAGTCAATCTTTTAACCTTGGTAAAATTATGAAAGAATTTGGTGTTCTTATCTCCTTATTTTAGCCATTCTTCTTTGGATTTCTATCTCCACTAGATTTCTTCTTTTGCCAGAATATTTTCCAACTTTAATCTTAGGTTTCTTTCTTAAGTATATAGATTCTCATCCATACCCTTTCTCATTATTGATTGATTAATGTTTATTAAGGCCTCTTTAGTTTCTCTTTTTAGTTTGAAGATATTTCCAAAGTGGTGTTTGTTCCAATGTATTGAGTTAATTTTAGTCATCTTAAGTTTCTGTACTACTTTAAACATCTTAGAGCCCTCCACCTTAGTAGTGGTCCACCAATGTTTTAATATATCTAAAAGGTTTTTATCTTTGAACCACATCTGTTCCACTCTCAAAGGATTCCTCTTTGGGGTAGCTTCCATTTCCACTATTAGGAAGATAGGGAAGTGGTCAAAGCCATAATAAGGAATAGTTTTAGAAGTAATTTAGGAAACTACTATTGGCAAGGGACCAAAGGTAAAAATCATTCTAGTCTTTCTACCACTTGGGAGGTTCCATGTCTCCTATTATTCCAAGTGAACACACTATCTTTGGATGGGATCTCAAGTAAATCATTAGTTTGAATCCAATAATTAAAGTCAATTGTTTTTTGTTGTAGTTTGTACACTCCTCCCAAATTCTCTTTTAGGGTTATTATGGCATTAGAATCACCCCCTATAAAGGAGAAGATCCTATCTTTTTGAGTATGTAGACAGATGTTAGCCCAAACTACTTTTTTTTTAGAGTTAGTTGTGGGTCCATAGACATTAATAAAGTTAAAGGACATTCACATTTAACCAAAACAAAATTCTCCTTAAGAATTTGACTTGGTAAGATTTTGGATTCCAAATGATTGTTAGCCCACCTGAGGCTCCTTCTGAAGGTACTTCTATAATTTTCCTAAATTTCAAATTTTCCCTAAACTTTTCTAACTCTAAGTTACTTAATTTTGTTTCTTGAATTAATAAAAAGTTAGGCTTATATTTATTAATATAGTTTTTTTTTTAAGAGTTGCTTCTTGTTAGGGGTGTTGAGGCCCTTAACATTCTAGGATAGTATTTTCATACCATTTTGGGAAGGTTCTTCCTCTTCCCGACATCATAAATATATGTAAGCTTTGTTTGTCCCTCAGCTATGACACTTTTGTTTCTTAGTTCCTTATGAGATTTTTTGCCTCTTTTTTTGTGCATCTTTGTTACATTTGGAGCACTTAAGGCTTTCTCTAACTTCTCTACACCTCATGTCTCTATTTCTAGATTGAAAGCTTCAACATCTCCTCTTAGGTCATCAAAGGTGTAGTTATCCCCTCCAAGTTCCAAAAGTTTTTGGACCAGTTCTACTTTATGTTCTTCCATTCCTTCCTTCTCTATTTCTTCATTGAATACAACATTGATTTCCTCTATTAGTTGTTCTAAATAATCTTTTTTTTTCTTTTTCTTCTTCTAATATCTCATCTTCCTATGGATGATCTTCTACCTTTTTCTCAATTTGTTCAAATCCCTATTGAATGTTCCTTATATTATTCAGTTCTCTAGCCACTAGTTTTCTTTGTTTTAGTGTTTGCCAAAATTTTGTTAGTTTCTTAATTTCATTTGCTAGTTCCACTTTGTCACCTTTTTCCTTTGCCATTATTTTTATTTTGTCCATTTTCTCACCCTAACTACTATTAGATATCAACTTTCCTTTATTTTCTGTGTTTGCTGCCAAAAAAAAACCATGCATTTTCTATCTCCTCTATAGTGAGGAATTCTTTCAAATTTTTATTGATCTTTTCTCTTAGCTTATCTTGTTGTTTATGCTTGCATAATGCTTCTGGCTGGATTCTTCTTTCCCCCCTCTTGCTCTTTTTATGTGCCTTTTTCTGATGAAGATCTTCCTTGGGTCTTCTTAAGTCTCTCTTTTCTTGATCATTTTTTGACCTAATACTATTTGATCAATAATATCATTGATTTTAAGTGTTGTTTCCTCATTGAGAGATGTAATGCTAGAAATATCTTCTGTAATTTCCATAATTTCTTCATCTATTTTCATATTTCCTTCTTGCAAGAGAAAATCTTGTTTGTCCAAGATATTTAATAGATCAATACCTTCTTTAAATCTTATTTGGGTGATTTGGTTTAAATCTTCCTCTACTATAATTTTGTTCCTCTTCTTTATACTTTTAAAAATACTCTGTAGGATTTTTGTGTTGGAATATTAATTGTAGTTGGCCATTTCTCCCTGGAGCCAAATGCCCACCTACCTCCATGACAACTTGCAGAATGATCAAATGAATTTATTGCTTGGTAGGTGAGTTTTTGAAATCTGAAAAAGAGGGGGAAATTTTTTGTGATAGAAGACAAAAGGAATGTCTCAGATTCATTCGACCAGACAGAGAGTTAGAAGAAGAAGTTGAAGTTGAAGAGCTCAGAAGTTGCAAAGAAAGTGATCAACAAATCCAGTTTGTTGCAAGGATGGGGGAAGTTTATTTCGTGACTGCAGTTGCACGTGCTTCTTTGTGTCATCCTGTAAGTTCATATTTTGTTGTTTGATTCAACTTGTTGAAGCAGTGATTGCTCCAGGCATTGTAGTATGCAGCCATTATAGCTATAAGTTTGAAGTTTTTTCAGTTTGAAGTTTAAAGTTTGAAGTTTTTTCAGTTTGAAGTTTTAGGGTTACTTTAGGGTTTTCTAGTTGAAGTTGAATGCTCTTAGATTTTGTATTAGTTTGAATCAAAGTTGAATAGAAAGAAAGCAGGCATACTTGAATCTATTTCTCTTTCCTTGATTCATTGCATTTGACAAGTTTATTTGGAAACTTCAAGTTTTGGCTCTTTGGTTTAAATGGTGAAAGTTTTTCACGTAATATATCTTCACTCGGTCAAGTCTTGTTAAAGGTTTTATCTCTACAGTGGTTACCGAGTTCACTCGATACATTCTTCTACCGAGTTCCACCCTCCAGTGGCTACTGAGTTGACTTGGTATCTTCATCTACCGAGCACCACCCTACTATGGCTATCGAGTTCACTCGGCATCCACACTATCGAGCTCACTCGACATCTTTTGGCTACTGAGTTGTTTGTTCTTCATTTATCGAGCTCACTCAGTAAACTCTCCTGCCACTCAGTTTCTTAGTGTTTACCGAGCAAAACTGTCACTCAGCAATTGTGAGTGTCGAGAAAATTTTTAGGTTGAGGGTTGTGAATGTTTTGATTTATATTTCTCACATTTTGGCTGTGTTATTTATCCTTCTTCTAGCTCATCCATGTTTGTTGCCAAAATAAAGCTTCGAGTTCTTGTAGTTTCTTGCTCTTGATTAGTATCATTCTTTTTGTAGGAGGAACTTTGTAGTTGAGCTCTTATTTTTGGGTATTGTTCCTTTGTATAATTTTCCAGCCTTAACTCTTTGAAGTTTGAGGAATCAATTGCTACCTTCTTCCTATCTTTAAGGAGCATGATATGTTTGATTTCTCCTTCATAAATTGAGTAATTAACCCTATATATAGATCTATTTGAAATCATTTTGATATCCTTCTGATGGTATAGACGTGGTTTGAGATTAACCAAGAGTTTTGCTGAGTTGGAGGCACTGTGATGAGGTTCAAAACCCTTAAGACCTCATAATGATTCCCTGATTTGAATGAATAACTTAATATTAGTGAGCTTAGTAGGGATGTTATTCAATGATATCCATACCGATATATTTAAGGAGGTAAATGAAGCTTCATTAAAATTTGGAAACCATTTAAAGAAATTTAAGCTATGCCCCTTAACAAAACTAAGAGGTTTTTCCAATAAATTTTGCCTATGTCTAAAATCTTTAAAGAGTAAGGAAATTAAATTATTAGAGAGACAAGTGATACCAACCTGTTCATTGATCATGGCTTCGAACCACTTAACCAGATGTATCCAGGTTGACTTTGGTCTAGTCCATATTGCATAAACTCCATTATGTTTTCAATCAAACCAGCGATCTTTGCTAATAATGATCATGGATACTTCATTTGCTTTCTTTTGTTCTTGATGGTGAGGATTTTTTTTAGGTAAAGTCCCCAAATTGAAATAAGGGTTTAAGCGGGGGATTATATTGTCGATATTTTGATGGATGGGGTTCACTAGTCCGTGGTTTAATGCAGATATTGTTTACTTCTGAGATAATGAGAGGTTTTAGACTAGGAAGATAACTAGATGGAGCTACAGGATTTAGTTTAATTGATTCTTCAAGGGTAAGGTTTGAAGAGGACGGCTCTGTTACCCTTTGGACAGTGTACTTTATTTTTTCAAAGAAAGCTACTTTCTTTTCCTCTCTTTTTATATCATATTTTGCTTCTTTTCTATGGAGATCTAAATATTGCTTGTGTTTTTGTTCCTTCTACCTTTGGATACCCTTCTGATTATACACTGTGCTCCATCCTTTGTCTGTCTATGGTTCCTAATTTCAAGAGATATGGGACAAAGGGTTTGGACTTTGAGAAACTTGGTTAGGATTTACAAGGTTTTTCTTAGCAATACTTTTGTTTCGCTCTTCATGTTTCCATATTAATGCCTCAAAGTTGTTCTTGGTGGTAAGGGGTTCACGATGCTGGGTTTTTCCTATGAATCTCTTTCCACTCTAAGCATATAGTGTAGTCTTGGCATGAACGTTGACTGGTTTCACAACTTTGTTGTGTATAACTGTGAGAAATTATATTATAAAACAAACTTAAACTCACAACCCTAACCCTAAAAACTTTGCTCAGCACTTAAAAGTTGCTCGGCACATGAAGGTGTCGAGTCCCAGTTTTACTTGACACTTGATGGTGTCGAGTGGCAGGTTGCTCGGCACTTGAAGAAAAGTGCTCGGCACAGGAAGGTGTCGAGTGCTAGATTTACTCGGCACTTGATGGTGCCGAGTGACAAGCAATAGGTGCCGAGTGAACTCGGCACAAAGAGGAGCTCAGCAACAATAGATGCCAAGTATGCTTGGCTCCAACTAAGAAATTATAACTTAAGAGATTTCAACGTGAATGCTTTCACCATTAAAACCAGAGAACCAAAACTTTAAGCTTTCAAACAAATTACTCAAATGCAACATATAAGGGAAGATCAATAGATTCAAGTATGCTTGCTTGCTTTTCTATTCAACTGAGATTTAAACTATTACAAAATTTGGGAGCATTCGGCTTCAACCAAAAAACCCTAAAAAAATTAAAACTTCAAACTTTCAATAAACTTTAAACTTTAAACCTTAAACTTGCAGCTCTAATGGCTGCATACAATGGTGCCTGGAGTAATCACTACTTCAATAGTTCTAATCTAACAATGAAAAACTTACAGAGTGAACAAGGGAAGCACGTGCAACTGCAGACACAAAATTCTTTCCTTCTTCCTTCTCTGCTCAGCTTTGCAACTTCTCTCTGATCTGCTTGATCTGCAAACTCATTGCAAAATGAATGTAGAAACATTCCTTTTTGTCACATTCCATTTTCCCCCTCTTTTCAAAATTTGAAAAACTTCATCTACCCATATTAATTTTTTTGGCTATTCTACTAGTCGTCAGGTGGTAGGTGGGTGTTTGGCTCAAAGAGGCAAGACAACTACTGTATTAAATATTCCATCACTCCCCCTTTGTCCCAAGCCAAACAAAATAAGGATCACAATTGATCCAAATCAACTACACCAAGACACTCTCTTAAGTGTACAAAAGATCCAATGCCTAATGGCTTTGTGAAAATGTCGGCTAGCTGCTGCTCTGACTTGCAGAATTCCATCTTGATATCCCCATTCTCCACCAACTCTCTGATGAAGTGATATCTGATCTCTATGTGTTTGCTTCCCCCATGAAAGATTGTATTCTTGGACAATGCAATTGATGAGATGTTGTCACAATAAATTGTGGTTCCATCCTTTTGCCTTTCATTCAAATGTGTCAAGATCCTCCTTAGCCAAATTGCTTGACATGCTACTGCATTTGCTGCAATGTATTAAGCCTCTACTATAGATTGAGAAACAATAGGTTGCTTCTTGGATGCCCATGAAATTGCACCCGATCCCATATGAAACATGCATCCGAAAGTGCTCTTCCTATCATCTAAACTTCCAGCCCAATCACTATCAGTGTAACCAATCAACTTGAAATCATCATTTGTAGTATATAAAATCCCAAATCCCTTGGTACCTTTCACATACCTTAGGATCCTTTTTCCCACTTGCCAATGGGAATCCCTTGGTGTTTCCATAAATCTAGAAATAAAACTTACTGCATGCATTAGGTCTGGCCGAGTTGCAGTCAAATACATTAAACTTCCAACCATACTCTTGTATAATGTTGGATCCACTCTCTTGCTAGAGTCTTCCTTGCTCAACTTCAAACCTATTGTTGTTGCTGTGGGGGCTGCCTTACTATTATACATTTTAAATCTCTCCAAGATCTGCCCTGCATACTTTTCTTGAGAGATGAAGATGCCATCATGCATTTGTTTTACTTCTATGCCTAGAAAGTACTTCAAGAGACTTAGGTCTGTCATTTCAAATTTACTTTTCATAGCCTCTTTAAACTCACCAATTAGAGCCTTATCATTACCAGTAAAAATTAAATCATCTACATACAAGACAACAATCAATACATTACCATCCGCTTCTTTGATGTAAAGAGTGGGCTCACCATTGCTTTTGCTAAAGCCATTTCTCATCAAATATGAGTCGATCCTACTGTACCATGCCCATGGAACTTGCTTGAGCCCATAAAGAGCTCTCTTCAACCTATATACTTTATTCTCTTCACCTACAACTTCATAACCAGGTGGCTTCTCCACATACACTTCTTATTTTAATACACCATTTAGGAAGGCAAACTTCACATCCATTTGAAATACCTTCCACTTGTGCTGAGCTGCAATTGCTATGACAGCACGCATAGTTTCCATTCTTGCAACTGGGGCATAGGTCTCATCATAGTCTCTTCCATACTGTTGTTTGTAGCCCTTGACTACCAGCCTTGCCTTATGCCTATCAATCTTGCCTTCAGCATTGCATTTGGTCTTATAGACCCATTTCACTCCAATCACTTGCTTCTTTGGAGGCAATTCAGTTAGCTCCCATGTCTCATTTCTTTCTATAGCATCTATTTCCTCATCCATGTCATTACACCATTTCTTCTCTTTGATTGCTTCTTCAAAATTTATTGGATCACTATGAGAAAATAATGCAAAATTAACACTCTCATCATAATCTTCATACCTTTCATCTTGGTAGATCTCCCTAAGACTCTTGGTCTTTCTTGGTAATAGGTAGGAGAGTGTAGGATTAGAATCTTCACTGCTACTTGGCACTGACACTCGGTCATGCCTAGAGGAGCTTAGCAGTGACTGAACCTGCATGCCTTTTCTTCTATCTTCTCCTTCTTCATGTTGTTCATCAGTATCTTCTTCACTCATAATTGGCACTTTACTTGAAGTGCTTGGTGACTCATCAATTTGTCCATACCAAGATTGATTTTTTAAAAATTCCACATCTCTTGAAAGCATCATCTTGTTGTTCAATGGGTCATACAATCTATATGCCTTTGATTTTGGGTTGTACCTTGTGAAAATGCATTTCACACCTTTATTATCAAATTTCTGCCTTTGCTCTTTAGGTACATGTGCATATGCTACACATCCAAACACCCTTAAGTGTTCAACTGTCCATCTTATCCGTGACCAAGCTTCCATTGGAATTCTATCACGGACTGCCTTTGTAGGACACCTATTAATTAGGTAAACTATTGTTGCCACAACCTCTCCCCAAAATTTAGTTGGGAGACCTTTCTCTTTCATCATGCTCCTTGCCATTTCAACAATGGTCCTGTTCTTTCTTTCAGCCACTCCATTCTGCTGTGGTGTATAGCTGGCTGTGAGCTCTTTCTTAATGCCATGTTTCCTGCAAAAGTTTACAAAACAATTGGAGGTATACTCCCCTCCTCTATATGATCTTAGGACCTTTATATAATGTCCACATTCTCTTTCAGCCTAGGCCTTAAATTCTACAAATTTATCAAATGCTTTAGATTTATTCTTTAAGAAATATTCCCATGTCCTACGACTGAAATCATCTATGAATGTCATAAAATAAGCACTCTCCCCAATGGAAGTAACTTGCATAGGACCAACTAGGTTAGTATGCACTAACTCTAATGGATATCTAGCCCTCCTAGAATTTTTAGAATTAAAGGGAAGCCTATGTTGCTTACCCAAAATACAAGCCTCACACTTGTCACATGAATTTCCTATATGTGACAAACCTTCTACCATTCTTTTATTTGACAATAAATTTAAACCAACATAGCCAAGATGACCATATCTGAGGTGCCATAGCCATGAGGGGTCTTCAATCACACTCCTTAGAGCTGATTATGTGGGAGGTGCAACACTAACTTGAGATGAGAAACATGTCTCAATCCTCAAGGGAAACATTTTGTTCTTTGTCATTTGAACTGTTGCAAGTAAATTCTTGCTCCCATCCTTTTTTTGAATGATACACCTATCATTCTCCATCAGCACTTTGTATCCATTTTGAATGAGCTGACTAATGCTCATCAAATTGTTCTTCATACTAGGGGCAAAATACACATTTTGTATTTCCCCTTTCTCACCTTTCTTGGTGCGGACCATAATAGATCCTTTGCCAACAACTGGTAGGGTTCCATTCTTACCCATCTTAATTTCTGATTTGAAACTCTTATCAATGAATGAAAACAAGGTTTCATTACCACTCATGTGGTTGCTACATCCACTGTCGAGGTACCAAACCTCAGGGCTTCCTTCTTCACCAACATTACACATGATGAAGGCAGCAACATTGGGTCCACTTCCCATATTCACATCAACTACATTCGCTTGTCCTGACTGATCATTTTTTTTCTTCCAACATTCACTTGCATAATGCCCATATTTATGATAGTAGTAGCATTCTACATTTCTCTTATTTGAGTTGTAGTTTTTCTTACCTCCTCTTAAGGTATTTTGTGAGCTACTTGTTCCATCTGCTCTTTCTGAGCTTTCTGCTGCAGCATTCCTTTGTCCTCCATTACCTCAGCCTTTGACTCTAGAGTTCATGCCTGAGCCATTTCTTCCTCTCCCCCTTCCTCTTGGATTTGACTAAGCCTTGAATGCTTGCTCTTGGGAAGATGAAGAAGTAGATCTATTGATCCTATGCTCATGGGTTTGAAGAGAACCCATCAACTCATCCATTGTCAAAAAAATGAGGTCTTTTGCCTCTTCTATTGTCATGACCAAATGGTCATACTTATGAGGTAAACTCCTCAATATCTTCTCCACTATCCTCTACTCTTGATAGTCTTCTCCATTTGACTTCAATTGGTTAATCACATTGGAGGTCCTTGAACTGAAGTCTGCAACTAATTCATTTTCCTTCATCTCAAGATTCTCAAACTCCCTCCTTATATTCTGTAGCTTTACAGTACAGACTTTATTAGTCCCCTTAAAGTTTGTCTCAAGCATATCCCATGCTTCCTTTGCATAATTTTCTGTTGCAATCTTTGGGAATATTGTCTCTGTCATTTCTGCTTCAATAAGACTTAATGCCTTTGTATCTTTCCTCCTTGACTCCTTCAAATGAGTCTTCTGTGCATTTGTGAGTGCAGCATACTGAGTTGGGTTTGTCACATCATTGAACCCATTAACTAAAAACTCCCACAAATCATTTGCAACCATTATGGTCTTCATTTTCTTTGCAAATATTTCATAATTCTGTCCATTAAATGATGGTGGCTGCTGCCATATCTTTCCTGCATCTCCTGCCATGTCAAATATCTTAAGAAAACAAATGCCCTAACTCGCTTTGGATGTGGGGCCTCAAAGCTCTGATACCATGTGAGAAATTATATTATAAAACAAACTTAAACTCACAACCCTAACCCTAAAATCTTTGCTCGGCACTTAAAAGTTGCTCGACACATGAAGGTACCGAGTGCCAATTTTACTCGGCACTTGATGGTGTCAAGTGGCAGGTTGCTCGGCACAAGAAGGTGTTGAGTGCCAGATTTACTCGACACTTGATGGTGCCGAGTGATAGGCAACAGGTGCCGAGTGAACTCAGCACAAAGAGGAGCTCGACAACAATAGATGTCGAGTATGCTCAGCTCCAACTAAAAAATTATAACTTAAGAGATTTCAACGTGAATGCTTTCACCATTAAAACTAGAGAGCCAAAGCTTTAAGCTTTCAAACAAATTACTCAAATGCAACATACAAGGGAAGATCAATAGATTCAAGTATGCTTGCTTGCTTTTCTATTCAACTGAGATTTAAACTATTACAAAATCTAGGAGCATTCGGCTTCATCTAGAAAACCCTAAAAAATTAAAACTTCAAACTTTCAATAAACTTTAAACTTGCAGCTCCAATGGTTGCATACAATGGTGCCTATAGCAATCATTGCTTCAACAGGATGAATCTAACAATGACAAACTTACAGAGTGAACAAGGGAAGCACGTGCAACTGCAGACACAAACTTCTTTCCTTCTTCCTTCTCTGCCCAGCTCTGCAACTTCTCTCTGATCTGCTTGATCTACAAACTCACTGCAAAATGAATGTAGAAACATTCCTTTTTGTCACATTCCATTTTCCTCCTCTTTTCAAAATTTGAAAAACTTCATCTACCCATATTAATTTTTCTGGTTGTTCTGCTGGTTGTTAGGTGGTAGGTGGGCATTTGGCTCAAAGAGGCAAGACAACCACCATATTAAATATTCCAACACCTGCCTCTCGCTTCAAGAGTTAACAATACCATCTCTTTTATCGACATACCTGTCTTTCGTATATTTCGCACATTTCACTTGTTGCTTCATTTTTGCAGATATATCCGTGACCAGAGGCATGTAGTGGTTGAACTGTTGAGACTGCATCATTTTGGCGATTCTGAAGGCATCTTTGTGAATGGTAATTCAGCAAACCTTACAGGACGATCTTGCAGACTTGGAATACTCTATTTTCCATGGCTTCGAAGGATTTGCCATCATATCAACTAGGGTTTCTTTGATGCTCGGGGGATCGCAATTTGACTTATGGAGATCTCACATATCATTTTTCAAAATATTTATTATATTATTATTAACAATTTTATTAAAAAATCTAACTTTCAATTTAAAGATACCAAGATTTTAATATTCTTACTATAATTTACAACAATTTTAATTTCAATACAAAACATGACATTATAAGACGAATATGATGCAAGTACATCCTCTAATTTGAATTTTTAAGATGAATATGAAATGAAAAGTAATTAGAACATAGAGATCAAGGGATCTCCTTTCACCAATGCTACCGAAATCAATTATATATTAATAAGAAAAAGAGTGATGTAAAATACTAGCTAAAATTCTACTATTTGAGTCACATTAGTTAACGTCATACAATATTCAATGTAAAATGTCCCCAACACAAATTTACATAAGTGTAAGGTGCAAATTGCGGTTTTGGCTATGGAGGGGCCAAAATGCACCTGCATAACCAATTTGTTTCTATTTTAGAAAAAAAAAAATTCATAAAACTGTTATACAGAATTTTTAAATTAATTAATAAAAGTGCATTTTGACCCTGCATAGATAACGCCACAGATTGCAACCATAAAGCTTGGAGTGCATATACACTACCCTAGGTTATTTTCAAAGAAGAAACTGGCTGCAAATTCAGTCTATTTTCTTTAGTGACCACTGACATGTAGCTTGGTAGTGTGTGAACTAGCCTCAAGATGCCACCTCAATAACTTTTCTTGTAATTTTAGTCTATTTTCTTTAATGAGCAATTGTCCAAAATTCTATCTCCATGAGCATCTTGTTTTGCTATGAAAATACCAAGCATTCGTTTTGTCTTTAATGAGCATCTGTACAAAATCAACCTATCCTCACGAGCATCTTGTTTCGATAAGGAATACAAAGAAAGAGTTCATTTTGGGCATCAAGCATCATTTATGAGACAATGTGACATTCTCATCTGGATTTTAGCAACTATATTCAGTATTAATGGGGGATTAAAGTGGAACGTATGATAATGTTGAAATTTGAAAGTGGCTTTGATTTGATGCGATTACTCTGTAAGGAATCTCCATAGCTCTCGAGCTCAAGTTTCTTTATCATTTCCATATATCTTTCCTCCGGAGGTGTGAAATTCTTCCAAAACATTAATCAAATACAGTGGTCATGACAATAACCTTTTATTATTGTGCAGGATATTAGATTTTTAAGGAAGTTAAGGAAAGTCTAAGAAAGCTGGTTAGCATCAATTATATTTTCTGGTCCTCGTCGAAAAAATTGTACTCACCATTCCACATTTAATTTTAGAGTGATCATTCTGCATGTTAATTTATCAAATCACTATATTAAATTAAATGTTACATCTGAACTAATGAATATGACTTAGTTGATGAGAAAAAAATGTTGCCATCTTCAACTACATATATGACTATAAAAATTATTGCAAATTTAAATTGTGGATAAAAACTATTTGAGATTGGATTAGATTTTAAATTTATTTTAATAGTTTCAATAATAGAGTTTCTGGGAACAATAGCATGATTTGATAAAAAAATACTATGTAATAGAATGTCACTAGAGATTGGAAATAGTGGTATATAAAGACTTTTTTTATATATTTTAAATTATTCAAAAATAATTTAGATTCTTCAAAAAATAATTTTTAATATATAGATGATAAAAATTATTATTATAATTTTTTTATAAATATATTGATATATTAATTATTCAAAATGTTAAAAAACAATGTTTTGTCATTTATCATTATGTAAATTTAGTTGTTTGATGATATTCTATAAATTCTAAAATAGTTATATGATTACATTAATTGTACATTAGATTATATTGTATTATATAACTTTTTGAATATATGAATAATTGAAAATCAAATGTTTAAAATGATAATTGTATGTAAATATTAAGATAAGTAATATATTTTTGAATATAATTTGATTACATTAATTTCACACTAGACTATATCCTATTATATGAATTTTTTAATATATGGATAATTGGAAAATCAAATGTTTAACATGATAGTTGTATGTAAATATAAAGGCAAGTAATATATTTTTCAATATAATATGATTACATTAATTGCACAATAGATTATATTATTTTATATGAGTTTTTGAATGAATGAATAATTGGAAAATAAAATGTTTACTATGACAATTGTATGTAAATATTAAGATAAGTTTAATATAATTTTTAATATAATAGATATTATAAATTAATTTTTCTGCATTATCAAATGCTCTTAATAATATAATTTTATTTCAAATTGTGATGTTTGCAAATTTCTTGTCTGTTTATCTATGTTTCATGAGTAGAAGTTCACAAGAATCCCTCTTGCAAAATAAGATCTTTTATATTCTATGATACTAGTGTCTACACATGAAATATGGCAACCAATGATAAAGTCTTCTATTCATTGTATGGAAGATGGATTTTGGTGAACCATACTAATGAAATATGTCTCAATGAGTTTGACTCGAATTACATAATAATATGTATAATTTGTATACAGTTTATTCGCATGATGTATTTTCTTTGTATACATTTTTATCACATATTCACATACTTTGAACTATTAAAGAAGAGAGATATTATCGATTTCGTATAGGAAATACAAATTAGAAGGATATCTATACATTTACAATGAAGGATAAGGGGAGGAGGAAGAAAGTAGTGTCTGTGTGTGAATGAGAAATATATAAAGATGGGGTAGGGAAGTAAAAGATATAGCATATGAATATAAATTGAGAACATTATTAAAAGTATACAAGGCTATCGGCTTAACCCTTGCACCCTTGATAGGTGCAAAATTCTACTATTTGAATCACATTAGTGACCATCATATAATATTTGATGTAAAATGTTCCAGGTGCAAATTTACACATGTGTAAGGTGCAGATTGCAGCCATAAAACTTGGAGTGCGTATACACTACCCCGGGCTGTTTTCAAAGAAGAAACTGGCGGTAAATTCAGTCTATTTTATGTAACCACTGACATGTAGCTTGGCAGCGTGTGAACTAGCCTCAAGATTCCAATTCAATAAGTTTTGTTGTAATTTTAGTCTATTTTCTTTAATGAGCATTTGTCCAAAATTCTCCCTCCACGAGCATCTTGTTTTGCTATGAAAATACCAAGCATTCATTTTGTCTTCAATGAGCATTTGTACAAAATCCTATCCTCACGAGCATCTTGTTTCGATGAGGAATACTAAGAAAGAATTCATTTTGGGCATCAAGGTTCCACATTTACGAGCATCATTTATGAGAAAATGTGACATTCTCATCAAGACTTTACAAACTATATTCGGTATTGATGGGGGATTAAAGTGGAAGGTATGATAATGTTCAGATTGGAAAAGAAACTTGAAAGTGTTAGAAGATAAGTCACTGGATGGAGCAAGTCCTCATTGGGGAATATCTTCAAATAAAAGGAAATTATCATTCAAGATAAGATGAAATAGTTGCAGGAATGCATGCTATGAGGGTGTCCTCTACTAAAGATCACCTTGGGGAGGAAAGTTGGAGAAACAAATGGAGTTAGAACATAGCCAAAGAGGAGGTCTATGGGAATCAGAGATCTAGAATCCAGTGGCTATCCACATTTACGAGCATCATTTTAGGATTAGGAAATCACAAAACGAGCGTTCGTCTTATTGTTAAGAGTCTTGAGAGGACATTTCCAGCAAGAATGATTAAAGATCTACTTGAATGATGGCCTGGTAAATGTTGAAGATGGAAAATATGAACAAAAATGAGAAGGAAAATTTTGACGAGGACTCGTGGGTTGTTGAAGTAGAATCAAGTTTAGAGGGCGAGATGAGACCAGCAAAAGTCAGTCATTGCCTCATTCATGCCGTCCCAAAGCCTCTGTTGAAGAATAAGGCTGAGGGGTTCTATATTCCTCAAGTCATCTCATTGGGTCCCTACCATTTCCCACAACAAGATGCAGTCGATGATGTCATGAAACTTCTCAAGTCAGAAGTGGCAAGAAAAATGCACCATAAAATCATCTGGAAAGGCGGCCTGAAATCGGTGATGGAAAAGTTTATGAAGGAAGAGATGCAGGAAAAAGTAAAGGAAAGCTATGCTAGTAAGGAAGTGATACTCAGCAGTGAAGTGCTGGCATGGATGATGGCGAGGGATGCCTGTTTTGTTCTCGATGTCCTCGATAGGTTTGGAGAAGACGAAGGTAAAGAGAAAGGAGTCTCAGTTTTCATTGATGGTATTCTTAACAGGGAACGACATCATCCTCTGTTGACAGAAATTGTGAAAGATATGCTCAAGCTGGAAAATCAACTACCACACTGGGTTTTGAAGAAAATCAGGTTCGAAATTCTGGGGTCAAATGATGATATGTGTTTTGAGCCGGCCCTAAAAAGCTTATTCCCCATCAAAGCAGCAGAATGGAAGAATCTTGAAGACACGGAATATTCTCATATCCTGCAATTGCTTCATGACTACATTGTTGACAAGCAAGTCCCCGCCCCCGACAATGTCCAGTCAGAGAATATCATATCTTGCTATTGGTTTGTGAATTTTCTTTGCAAGATTAAAGAATTCATCATGCACACAACGGCCAGAACAGAGAATATGATTTGCAAGATTAAAGAATTCATCATGCAGTTGCACACAACTATATCGAGTAGCACTTGTAGGAAATGGGTATTTCTCCTTGTATTATCTCCCGTATTTGTCATTTTGTTCATATTGGGGATCATATTTGTCATTTTGCACTATATCATTAGGGACCGCATAAATTGACACGCTGTACTCACTTACCAACTGCCTATTTAGTATATTTGGTAGAGAAGAGGGGATAGAAGAACATGTTCCATCAATATGGGAGCTAAGAAGGGGAGGAGTGAAATTCGAGAAAGTGGAGGGTGGAATTAGTCACATTAAGTTTGACAAGAATAATTCCACACTGTTTTTGCCCGAGTTCAAAGTAGATGACAGATCAGAAGTGATACTCAGAAACTTGATTACCCTCGAAATATGTTCCGAAGGAAATGAGAAACCCGTTACGAGGTATGCCATTCTAATGACCGACCTGGTTGACAGCGCTAGAGATGTGGGTATCTTGAGACTGGAGGACATCATCACCGGCAAGCTTGGAAATGATGGAGAGATCGCTCAGCTTTGGAAATCCATGGTGACGCCCACAGAAATTCCCAGGTACGAATCTATAGATATTGCTGCTGAATCCATTAATCGTTACCATAAGAAGTGGCAGAAACGTTTGGCTTTTCTTAGACATCGATGTTGTCTATGCGGTGATTTTATTGGGCTGTTGTCAGAGTTTATCATGACTTATGGTTCCAGGCCATGGTGGTTCTTCTATGCTTTGATCGTACTTGTAATTTTAGTGTTAACAGCTATACAAGTAGTATGCCTTTTAAAATCTTGGGGGTCCAAATAGATATCTCTATTTAGACAGTCATCCTTAAATATTTAAGATTACAATCTTGACTATTTAACACTTTAGTGTAGGAATAAGTCTTAGTGTGTGATGTTTAAGCCATCCGCATCTAGACATCTCCATCTGATAATGCGATTAGACCGACAGTACTCGATGTTTTAAATATTGTTATTCTTAAATTATTAACAATGGAAGCTAAAGAATTAATGATCTTTAACTTCTTATTCTTAATATTCATCTCATTGAAGGGTTTTGAAACTTTATATATGTTATAAGTGATTTTAAGCCACCCTGTGAGATTATAGAATTTTGATATACTTTTTACTTTAACTAATATATAGTATATTTTATTCTTGTAACTCTATTTTTTTGGTTCTATATTTCCTCTCATCATTTACTTTTTAGGCAATCTTATAGCCATTTCTTCTAGTGTCTATGAAAAATTAATGAAGGTCAATATTATATAAGAAATTTGAGAGTGTAGATTTTTTTCACGCATCTTAAATATGTACCATCTTTGAATGATTTAGAAAATCGAAGTCTGTTTTTTCTCTATGTTTTTAGATGGCATTTTTAAATAAATTTGTCCATTGTAAATATTTGAGAGATTCTTTGAAACATTCTAAACTCATCATTAAGTTTATTGTGATTAGAAATTTAGATAAAACTTTTATATCATTTTACATGGAAATTAAAATCTAGATTTGCAAGAGTTCTTAAAAAGTTTATTTGCTGGATTTTATTATAATATCATTCAAAATATTTTAAAATCCTAAGATTAATTAATCAATTAACATCTTTACAACTATTTTAATAGTTAGAAACATCACTCTTTGTTGAGATAAAATGTTGAGGATATACCAAAGATGGAAAATTAAATTACCATTCTGGGCATAGGTTTTGAGAAATGCAGGCTGTTGCGTAGGATCAAATGATGATATCTGATGTGAGTGGGCACCACAAAAATTTAGGCCCTATCAAAGTGGGGAAGAGAGGAATCCAAAATATAAAAATAATCTCATATCTTGCAATTGCTTGATGAGTGCATTGTTGATAGGGTAGTCCCTACCTCCTCCACTTTCTAATTGTGGGATTAGTATAAAATGGTTATTTGCGTTACTTTTCTAAACCAGTTTTTGTCATGTGTTTCATAGCGGGGATCCTAATTGTCCTTAAACACTGGACATTCAACATTTGGTACTCTATTATTAACTGCCTATCATTTAGAGGAGTCGAGAAAACATTTCCTGTCTGTTGGGGAGTTATGAATGGTAGGAATGGAATTAAATTTGTCAACACAGGTAGACAATATGTCTATACCGACATCACTGAGTGTTTGAAATAGTTATATTAATTCGTAAAGAATTAGACTGTAAAGAACTAAATGATTTTTAACATGTTATATCTTATTCTCAAGAGTTGTCTCAGCTAATAAATTTGATACCAAGTTTATATCTTAACGTATATTCAAGTAATCCACTTGATGTTTTGCAAAGATTATTGATATATTTATTTTCATTTTTATAGGAAGGTGTTTTATATAAGAAAAGGTCAACCTGACTTTTCTAATCAACGGTTCACAGCGTAAAAGTGGGGTTCATCAAATTCATTTGTTTATATTTTGATTTAATGATAGCAACATTCTCAACTTTTTCACTTTTTAGTCACATTCACTTTTTATGGCGTTGTCATCCTGACATATCTATAACTGCAAATATCGCTGATGGTTAAGCCTAGCGGAAATGCATAATTTGAATGAATTGATCATCCCTCAAAGCACTTTATTCTACATTGGAAATTCTGTATATATATTTCAAAGCATTTTATTCTACATTGGAAATTCTGTATATATATATTTGCAAATTCTGAGGCTCTCAGGAAGCTCTTAAGCTGATCCTCCAATCCCGTGTCGTCTTCCAAACTCATAGTCATAGATCTCTTGAACATGGGCACCGTAGAAAAGATAATCTGCGAGATTGCACCCAGAGTTCCCATGAAAAATATGGTGGATTTTAAATCTTCATCCATTTCTTTAAATTGAATAACTTTAGCATAGCCTAATACTATATGTTGATCTTGGCTACAAGTAATAATATTCAGCGGAACTATGATCTTCTAACACAGGGCTAGACTTTATGCAACGATCTCCTAGCAACTTCTAACTTTCTTTCTTCAATTTGTAATTAAAGAAACTAATCAAATAACACACAGATAATCAAATAGCACACAGATACACACAGATGTATGTGGTTCGGCCGTAGCCTACATCCACTGGAGAAGGGAGAGAGGATGTTATATTCATTTTCGTGTGTATCAAGAGATTACAACAACTCTACATATAGAGATACATCAGCCTTAATTAGAAGAAGGCATAGATTAAGACAAATCCAGAAGAATCCCACAAAGTATGCGTTCTCCATAAATAGCAATCTATAGATAGAAACAAATCCCGTAAATCTCTCTTCTCCAACACTCCCCCTCAAGTTGGTGCAAAAATGTCAATAGAGCCCAACTTGGACAATATTTCTTGAAACTTGAGAGCAAGAAGACCTTTTGTAAATATATCCACCAATTGCTGAGTTGTAGGAACAAAGGTTGTGCAGATGACATTGGCTTGCACATTCTCTCTAACAAAATGACAGTTGACTTCAATATGTTTAGTGCGCTCACGAAACACTGGATTGGAAGCAATATGCATAGCAGCCTAATTATCACAGAATAATGAAGTGGGTAGAGATGAATCATAACCAAGGTCCTGCAACAGAGCGTGAAGCCCTATAATTTCACTTGTAGTTGATGCCATTGCTCTATATTCTGCTTCAGCACTTAAACAAGCAACAACACTTTGTTTTTTACTTTTCCATGTTACCAAGTTACCTCCAACAAAAGTACAATAGCCAGTTGTAGACCTTCGATCAATGGGAGATCCTACCCAATCAACATCACTATAGGCAGTGATAGAATTATGGCCAGTCTTACGCATCCATATACCTCTGCCTGGGGACCCTTTCAGATACTGTAAAATTCTGGTAATGGCATGCATATGTTGAACCTTGGGAGCATGCATGAAACAACTGACCAAAATAACTGCATAACAAAGGTCAGGTTGAGTAATGGTTAAATAGATTAACTGACCAACCAACCTTTGAAACTGACCAATATCAGACAACAATGCACTAGTATCATCCAATTTTTCTCCATTATTCGTTGGCGTATCTGATGGTTAGAGTCCAAATTTACTAGTTTCTTGTAACAAATTTAGCACATACTTTTGTTGATTAAGAAAGATGCCATTTTTTGAGTAGGCAACTTCTAATCCTAGAAAGTACTTCAAAGTTCCCAAATCTTTAATGGAAAATCTATTGTGTAGCAGAATTTTTAGCTTAGAAATTGCATTTTGATCATCACCAGTAATGACTATATCATCAACATAAATCAGCACAACAACAATACCGGAGTTACTTTTTTTAACAAACAGAGAAGGATCTGCATTACTTCGTTTTAGCCCATTCAACATAAGGACAGAACTAAGCTTAGCATACCAGGCCCTTGGAGATTGTTTAAGCCCGTAGATTGCCTTTTTTAACTTACATACTAAACCAAATGTGGCCTCTTGCGGATGCCCAGGTGGGATGCTCATGTAAACCTCTTCTTTAAGATCACCATGCAAGAATGCATTTTTGACATCCATTTGAAACAATTTCTAGTCTTGATTGACAGCAAGGGAAATGAGGACCCGTAATGTGTTCATCTTTGCAATAGGCACAAAAATTTCATGGTAATCTACGCCATATGTTTGTGTGAATCCTCTAGCAACAAGTCTGGCCTTATGTCATTCTAAGGGACCATCACTATTGTATTTATTTTTGTACACCCAACGACATCCGACAATTTTCCTTCCTAGAGGTAGCTTAACAATCTCCCATGTGTTATTTTCATCTAAAGCTTGTAGCTCGTCTTGCATAGACTTCCTCCAAACTGCAATGGAGTTAGCTTGTCTAAAAGTTTTAGGTTCTTGAGTATGATCAACGGTAATCAAGAAAGCTAGGTGAGACTTAGAAATATTATTATAAGACAGGTGTTCCTGTATAGGATAAGATGTAGCATGATAAGTGAAGAAATCTTTCATTTGCTCTGGAGGACGAGTTGCTCTACTCGATTGTCAAGTAGCTTGAGGAGATGTGGGGATTGGTGTTGCTTCAGTAACTTCTACATCATGATCAGGAATAGCATCCTTATTGGTAATGGTAGGAAGCGAAACCGGGTGAGATACAGACTCCCCCTGGGATCGACTCCCAGATTCAACACAAGCTTTAAAAAAAGATTTAGATTCCACAAAATGGACATCACGTGAAACGAAAATCTTACAAGTGATTGGATCATAACATATGCGCCCTTTCTTAGTGGAAGAATATCCAAAGAATACACACTGAGTAGAGTGAGCTTCTAACTTATCTCTATGTATTGCTTGCTAGTGCACATAATAGACACATATGAATACCCTCAAGTGTGAGATGTTAGGTATCTTGTTTTCAAGTATCTCCAATCGTGACTTGAACTTAATAACACAGCTGTGAAGATGGTTGATCAAATATGCAGCGGTCAATACACCATGAGACCAATATTGTTTTGGGACCTTTGTTTGAAACATAAGGGCCTGTACTGTTTCCAGGATGTGTCGATTCTTTCTTTCGGCCTCCCCATTTTGTTGTGGAGTTCTGACACAACTTGTTTGATGAATAATGCCTTTGCTTTGAAGATATTCTGAAAAAGATTCTTTAACATATTCGGTACCATTATCAAACCTAAAAGTTTTAATTTTAGCACCAAACTGATTAAACACCATAGTATGAAAATCTTTGAAGACAGAAGTCACTTCAGTTTTTTATTTTAACAAGTATAACTAGGTAGCACGAGAAAAATCATCAATGAAAAACACAAAATATTTATATCCATCATAAGAATCAATAGGCATAGGTCCCCATAAGTCAGAGTGAACTAATTCAAACAACTCAGTAGACATAGAAGACGAATTGACAAAAGGTAAATGTGTTTGTTTAGAAAATTGACAAACATCATAGACATCAGAATCAACAGAAGCAGAGGGACAAAGTTTTGACAAGATACGGTTGGATGGATGTCCAAGCCATTTATGTAAAGTGTGACTTTCAATTACACCACTGGCATGATATGCCTTATTGAGGGAGTTTAGAAAATAAAGTCCACCTGTGTGAGTATGTTCCTTTACCAATCGTCTTCTTCGACTTGCGATCCTGAAAGATGACAGATGTTGGAGAAAATATGACATCACAATTTAAAGAATTTGTAATTTTTCCAACAAGCATAAGTTGAATAGGGAAGGATGGAACAACCAAAGCATCAGATGGATGATTATGAGAAAATAAACTAATTTTACCACTTCCTAAGGCTGAAACAATAGTTCCATTTGCAACAGAGATATCATGCTTATCAATTTTCAAAATAAAATTGATTACTGAAGGGACTATTGGCCATATGATCTGTAGCTCTGGAATCAATAATCTAGGAATTAATTTTGGAATTGGAAGTAAGATAAGCATGAAGATTACCTGACACGTGAGAGGAAGTGGACAGACTATTGCCAGAAGAGATAGTCTTACTGAGTTGTTGAAGAAGATGACCCAACTGATTGATTGAAAAAGAAGTCTCGGCTACAGCAGCATGATCCTTCCAACCCTTATATTCAGATTTGAGATGTGGATGTAATTCCCAACAACGATCCTTGGTATGCCCAGTTTTCTTGCAGTGATCACATTGATAGAGTTCCTTCTTACCCTTATAGCGAGAAACATTCTTGTTTTTGTCAAAAAAATGAGACTTTCTTTTATCATCCTTTTCAGCTAAGAGGACATTAGATTCAATCTTCTCCGTTGAAGTTTTGGATTCTGAGCTCATAGTCTTTCTTCAAGTTTCCTCTCGCTGAATAATAGCACAAACACCAGCAAGAGTGGGTAATGCGGCATCCATCAGAACATTGTGCCTTATGTATTCATACTCAGGCTTCAGACTACAAAGTAGTGAGAAAATTTTATCCTCCTTAGCTTGTTACAAAAGAGTTTGGGCAGTAGTGGTATGTGGACGATACAGGTTCAATTCGTCCTACAGTTTTTTAAGATTCCCAAGGTGTTCACTAAAGGTTTTCTCACCTTGTTGGGCTGCAGCAATTTCAAGAGTGAGTTCAAAAATATGGGCAGCATTATTTTGGTTCCCATATAATTCAGCGATTGAATCCTACAATTCTTTTGCTGAATTAGAAAAAGTGAACGTTTTGGCAATATGAGTTTCCATCAAATTGAGTAACCATGATCGAACAACCTAATCATTGGATATCCAATCCTCATATCTCAATTCAGTAGCTTGAGGACACTTTTTATCACCATTAATGAAACCAATTTTTTTCTTGCCACTAAGTGACAAAGTAATAGCTCTAGACCATGCTACATAATTGATACCATTTAACAGAACTGATGAAAGTCTCCAACTAGGATTTGAATCGAACTCGGCCATGAAAAAAAAGCAAGGAAAAAACACTTACGATGAAAGTCTCTGTCGCATATTCAGAACACACCAGATTTCTAAGGCAGAGGATAAAGGAACCCGCATGAACTAGTAGAGCAGGTGCGGAATTTGAAGAGGGCAGATCTCAAGGTAGATCACATGGCAAGGCCAGTGATCTCACGGTAAGAAGAGGCTTTGATGTTTGTAGAGAACCCAAAATCGCGCAGAACAGAGCAAGATCGTGGGTTTTAGAGGCCAGGTCGCGCGCTAGGAGCACAGAAAACAGCTCAGGAACAAGCAAAAACGGCCACACACCCTCGATTTGGCTCAGGGACAGGCAAAAAATGGCCACGAAAAAGGGTTTTTGCAGGCAAACAGCTTGAAACAATGGAACAGAAAAAATTGAGCGGCCAAGAAGAAATCTTGGGTCTCTCGTGACGGAATCAGGCCAAGACCCGCTCTAATACCATAAAGAAACTAATCAAATAACACACAGATGTATGTGGTTCGGCCGTAGCCTATGTCCAGTGGAGAAGGGAGAGAGGATGTTATATTCATTTTTGTGTGTATCAAGAGATTACAACAGCTCTACATATAGAGATACATAAGCCTTAATTAGAAGAAGGCATAGATTAAGACGAATCTAGACGAACCCCACAAAGTATGCATTCTCCATAAATAATATTCTATAGATAGAAACAAATCCCGTAAATCTCTCTTCTCCAACAGTAATACTGTAGCTTTTAAACTTAGACTATGGTCATTAATTTGACTAGCATGGGTGGAAACTTCGTCAAGTGCATCAATCCAAATTAATATAGACCTTGAAAAAAAATACTTAGATCCTTCTTTTAACGGTAATCAAACTGTGAAAATCTAATAGCAGCAACAAGAAGATGAATAATAGCAAAAAGAAATCACCACAAGGGAAAACAGGGGATGCTATATGTTTGTTAATTGGTAAAACTCAGATTTCTTTTTTTCCAAAACACTATCTCTGATCAAAAAGTATTTTATTGATAGCTCTATGTTTTACTCTTGCTATTTACAACCCCGAGAAAACACAATTGCCCCAATCTCACACTCATGTCCTCAATCTTTCCTTGAAGCTCTCATACCATACGATGATTTGAAAACAGGGGAGGACGGAAAACTCAGAAAACAGAGCATGCACGAATCTTTATTTTATATTTTTCGGCCGATGGGCTTATTTCATTCAGACTTGCCTCCGGAATGTTATGACACTTCGGTGGTGTCGGACGTCTGAGAAGACAAATTCGGTGCCTGAAAAAAGTGCCGGGAATGGTTCAATTCAATGTTTATTTGGTCGGATCCATCCTCCATGTTTGATGTAATTCTTCGTTGAAGGGCACACGGATCAAAACATTTTTGTTGATTTGATTTTGACAAAGAATAATTCAGGATTCATATGAGTCAGCACAATATGCTATGCCAACATGGTTTATGGGATTAACCATCATTATTCTTGGATTTTTAAATTGTTAATGGCTTTTCGGATTAACACAGAGATCGGCCAATCAGAGACCTGGTTTGTCAGATTACTTTTTAACATTCGGATAAATAAATTCAGTAGTGGATTCGCTATTGGAAAATATAATGACGTATAATAAGAATCGAGTAGCAAAAATTAGAGAGTCAAGCTTAGCTTACTTTAGAAATTAGAGTAACCTTATTTTCTTATTCACATATTTTTACTACATTAGTTATTGATGCATATGCTTCATTTTTAAATTCTCTTGGTAATTATTTTCTTAGTATTTCTATTTAATAGATGTTTGTCTCCAACAAAGTTATTAGGTGGAGAGTTCTTGCACAAACTTTTTTTTTTGGTTGTAGAAAACAAAAGAAAATCCATTGTTAAGAAAATGATATTAGATGTATGTGAAAATGGATCAGTGAATACCATTCCCTTACATAACCTTGAAAGGAAGTTTTAAGATAGAAAATTTGATAAACATTATTTATAATTCAACCTTCGTTGATATTTGTGTTTTATGTGGAGAAATACTATAAATATATATAACTTGAAAATGAGATTATATAATTATATATGTGTTTATTAGTTATATTCTAAGGAATGTTGTGTTTCATAGTACTATAGTTGTGTTACTATCTTTAATTTTAGAATTAGTTTATTAGGCTCTTTAGATGCTAAGTTTTAACTTCAATAATTGAAAAATGGTGATCTTATAGTACATAGATATCCTACATAAATATTTGGAAACTATATAATTCAATTGACAAATTAAGAAATATTAGTATGAAAATATTCATCATGGTTGTAGCATTCCACTATTAGTGATCAAGTCAATCATAATATATTAAATTGCTCTGAAACTAAAATATCTAAATCTAACACTACCAAAATTTCTTTGCTGACAATAATTTGGCAAATAATTATGCATCAAAAGTTATGCCATTCATTTTGCAAGAATACATCATCACTATTACTATAAAGAAATCATAATTATATCGTATAAAAGAAAGATATATAAGCTATCAAAATATGCTTATTCAATCAATTTTATCCGCTAGCAACATTCAATATATGCAATAACTACTTTAGTCCACACAAATGAAATGGAAGTTTGATTATAAAATGGTACCATTTAATGAAAGTATAAATATTTGATTTCCTTCTACGAAGAACAAACAATTATAGTAATCATTAATATAAAACATAAGTTGTATACTAAATGATTAACACAAATAACATTATGAAGGCATTAGGATACAAGATCAATGGAATTCCAAGATTATCTCCATCATTTGTTATCACAGCAATATTTTCTAGGATCCTAATGTTTGCGATAAGCACATCATTACAGCCCAAATTATTTTAAGGGTTACAAGCATTATTTAGCTCTTACAAGACAATCTTGACAAATCAGTCCCAAATCTCATAGCATGGACTAAGAAAAATTGTGTGTTTGTACATGAGAGAGAGAGAGAGAGAGAGAGAGAGAGAGAGAGAGAGAGAGAGATGGGTCAAGGGAAGAGGAGATAGAAAGAAAGAAATAGGAGAGAGAAATAGAGAGTAAAAGAGAAAGAGAGAGAGAGAGAGAGTGATGATAAATGTAGAGTGAGAGAGGTTAAGGGGAGAGTAGGGAGAAAGAGGGAGATTGGAAGGGGGTGGGAGGGAGAAAGAGAGAGTGAGAATAGATAAAGAGTGAGATGGAAAGGAGAGAGAGAGAGAGAGAGAGAGAGAGAGAGGGGGTGTGGGTGTGTGTGTGTGTGTGTGCGTGCGTGTAAGAACCCCAAATAGGCTCTACGCTGATCACTGTTTGTTTCCCTGATTTTTGTCTCCGATACGCAACCACACTGCTAGTTGCTTCCTCATTGGGCAGCGCCTATCAAAAACTGCAATATTAAATCTTTGATTTTTAATTCACTGTAGCGCTGTACTGTTCACAGCACTGTAGCTGCTGTTATAACTCCGTCCAACTTGTAACAGATTCATCCAATTCTTTCCTACTAAACACAATATTGACTCCAGAATGAAGTCAACTCATAGGCAAAATTCAAGTGATATTTCACACTCTCAAATTGCATCAACTCTGAAGATACTACGTCCTCCACAGTCTAAATTCTTCTCAAACTTGTAGAAACCCTTGTTGCCACAACTTCAAGAAATTTCACAAGGCAAAGTTTTTAAGTACTTCTCATAACCTGCTCTTGAAGGAGGACAAGGTTTGTTTATAAGGACTCCTCAACTCCAAAATGAGTCTCCACGCTCAATGTGGGATAAAAGATATAATAATAACATAAAAAATGTTATTACATTAAAACTTAGAAAAACCCTTTTAATTTTTCCATAAGCTTGGACCCACAATTAATTGAAACGATGGCCCCTTTTATGATATCATGACCCTCACTTAAGTTATATATTATAACTTAACCATATAGGCTCAAAACTAATAATGTTTATTTTAACTAAATAAACATTAATATCTCCATTATTACTCAACATTTTTGAATGTCGTTTGGACTGGGAGCTAACATGATAGAACTGCATATGACCATACCCCTTTTCTAAAAATAGAAGGGGTCTATCTTTATAACTCCAAAATTGCTAAAAATAGCCTGACCAAGCCAAACTCAAAGGAAAACTCATCATAAACAAACTCTGGCAACCCAGAAGAGTACTCTGCTCTGGTCCTTGGAGGATCTCCACAGCAAGGTGACCCTCTATCCAATCTTATTAGCCTATGAGGGTCTTTGATAGGCTAATCACCAGCTAAAGTGATGTCTCTAGCTAGAAGGGGACATCACAGTCCGCCCTCCTTGAAATTGCTTGTCCTCAAGCAATCTCAACTCTGGATGCTGTAAAATCTCCTCGCTCTCCCAAGTAGCATCCTCTATCGGCAAATCCTTCCACTTCACCAAATATTCTCAGATGGTACGTTTCCTCAAGTTCCTCTCTCTAAAATCAATGATAGCCTCTGGTATCAAAACAAGTTTTCCCTCATCATCCAGGGGTGGTAGTACTGTAGAAGGCACAATATGATGCCCTAGCGCCTTTTTGAGGCGTGACACATGAAAAAAATTGTGCACCTTGCTCTCCGTCGGCAAGTCTAACTCATAAGCCACCTCTCCCACTTTCCTGATAATCCTAAATGGACCATAGTATCATGGCTTGAGTTTCTCGGCACCACTCTTCTTGAGAGTGGATTGACGGTAAGGCTGCAACATAAGATACACCATGTCTCCAACCTCAAAAGTCTGCTCATTCCTCTTCTGATCTGCATACTGCTTTTGCTGATTTTGTGCCTTAGTTAGATTATCCTTGATAGTCTTAACAAGGTCTTGACTCTCCTGTAACAAATCACCTGCACTGGGCACTCTACTGTCACTCAAAAGCAGATCCATAAAATTGGGTGCCTCATACCCATACAGGGCCATAAAGGGTGACATCTGAATAGACATGTGATAAGTGGTATTGTAGCAATACTCACAAAGATAAATCCACTTTACCCATGCCCTCTGTTGCCCTGCTATATAATTTCTGAGATATCCCTCCACCCATTTGTTTACTATCTCTGTTTGACCATCTGTCTGAGGGTGGTAGCTAGTACTCAGAGTGAGCTCTGTCGCACACAACCTGAATAGCTCCTGCCAAAAGTGACTCATAAACCTACTGTCTCTGTCACTTACAATGCTCCGAGGTAAGCCATGTAACCTGAATATCTCTTTGAAGAACAACTCTACCACCTGTGTAGCAGTGTATGTAGCAGTGATCAGAAAGAAGTGTGCAAACTTTGTAAGGCGATCCACAACCACATATATGTAGTCTCTGCCTTGGGCTCTAGGCAGTCCTGTGATGAAGTCCATAGACAAACACTCCCACTTCCTATCAGGAATCGGAAGTGGCTGAAGTAAACCAGCTGGATAGGAGTGTTCTTGCTTATTCTGCTGGCAAGTGGGACACTCCCTAACATATTGAAGTACCTCTGCTTTGAGCCCTTTCCATGTGAATCGCTCTCTAATCTGTCGGTATGTCTTGTAGAAACCAGGATGTCCTGCCACAGATAAATCATGAAAAGATTTCAAAACCACCCTCCTCACTACTGATCCTGGGACCAAAAATATTCATCCTTTGTAAATGATGAGCTCATTCACAAGGGTGTATCTGCCGTCCTGAATAGTCCCATCTATGAATCTAGCTGCCCAAGTGTCCTTTGCATACTCTGCAAGGATCAAGTGTCTCCAATCCTCCGATATGTCTGTCAATAAGCTCAAATGGGGCCTACGTGATAAGGCATCAGCAACTACATTCTATGTCCCCTTAAAATATGTAATGTCAAAGTCATAGGACTGTAACTTGCTCACCCACTTTTGCTGCCTATCATTGAGATCTCGCTGCCCCAAAAAGTGTCTTAGGCTATTATGGTCGGTTTTGATACAAAATTTGCTACCTACCAAATATTGCCTGAATTTGGCCAAAGCATGCATAATAGCTAACATCTCCTTATCATATATGCTGAAGCTCCGCTCTGGCCCTCTCAATTTCCTGCTCTCATAAGCAATAGGGTGCTTCTCTTGCATAAGCACCGCTCCAATGCCCTCTCCAGAAGCATCACAATGTAGCTCAAAAGGTTTGCTGAAATCTGGTAATGCTAACACTGGACAAGAAGTCATCAACCCCTTAAATTTCTCAAAACACTCCTGTGCCTCAAGAGTCCACAAGAAAGCTCCCTTTCTCATCAAATCTGTCAAGGGTGCCGCATGCCTAGAATATCCATCCACAAACCTTCTGTAGAAACCACATAGTCCTAGAAAGCCCCTCAACTGTGTAAGGTTCACCAGTGAAGGCCACTCCACAATGGCACAAATCTTTTCAGGATCCATGCACACGCCCTCTGCACTAATGATGTGACCCAAGTACAACAACTCTGTCATGCCCAAATCACACTTCGACTCCTTTGCATACAAGGATTCTCTGTCCAATATACCCAGCACCGTGTCCAGGTGGACCAAGTACTCCTCCCAAGATCTACTATATACCAAGATATTATCAAAGAAGACAAGTACAAATCTCCTCAACTGAGGATGGAAAACCCTATTCATTGTTGCCTGAAAAGTAGCAGGTGCGTTAGTTAGCCCAAATGGCATAACTACAAACTCAAAATGGCCAAAATGACATCTAAAGGCTATCTTCTCGATATCCTGCTCTCTAACTCTGATCTGGTGATAACTTGATCTCAAATCTATCTTTGAGAAGAAGCAAGCTCCATGAAGCTCATCTATCAACTCATCGATCCTGGGAATGGGGTATCTATTTTTAATCATCTTCCTATTAAGCACTCTATAATCAATGCACATCCTCAATGTCCCATCCTTCTTCTTTACTAACACCACTGAAGAAGCAAAAGGAGACTTACTTGGTCTAATGTGGCCCATAGCAAGTAACTCCTTTATGGTTTTCTCAATTTCATCCTTCAACCTCTTCGGATGCCTGTAAGGTGTAATCATGATGGGCTTAGCCCCCTCCTCTAACTCAATGATGTGCTCAATACCTCTGTCTGGTGGTCTACCTGGTGGAATGTCACTGAACACCTTAGAGTGTTTAACTCTAAGCTCCTAAATATTAGGAGGATATTCAATCTTATGCTGTCCCTCCTGTGATGGCATCAACATGCACTCTGCTGCCCACTCTACCTGATCATGTTGAATCAATCTAGCCATTCTACGAAAAGAGACCATCCTGAGATCACTGTCCCTGATTGCCTTAAGAATATGTGTCTTCCCATTCACTTTAAACCTCATCTCCATCTCCTTGAGGTTAAGAGTGAACTCACCAATATCGTGCAACCAACTCATCCCAAGAACTATATCTGTATCTCCCATAGGTACAACATAAAAATCTTCCTTAAAGTCATAATTATTATCTTTCAATGGGAGTCCAGTGATCCTACGATCACATTTGAGGACATAGCCATCCACTACCCTCACTCTAATTCCCCCAAACTCCTCTATTTGTATGCCACGCTTCTCCACCATCCTAGCATCAATGAAATTATGAGTGGCACCTGTATCAACCAAGGTTATGACTCGCTGTCCAGTAAGTACTCCTCTCATCCGGAATGACCCTTCTTGCTTAATACTAGTGAGACGAGCTTCCCTAAGTTGCCCATCTCCTTCCCCATCCTTGGACTCCATTTTAGACAAGTTTTCAGCCTTGTCTTCCTCTTTTTCACCATCTATTTCCTCTATATCAGACTGCTGATCTGAATTATCTGATTCTGATTCCTCATAGTATGCCCACATAACTCTGTTAGCTTTTCCCTTCGGCCTAAGAGGACAATCATGGTTTGCATCATAGGGTCCCTTACAGTAGAAACATAATTTTTTCTTCCTCAAATCGTTTAATGTTTCCCTGTCAAAAGGTGCTGGAGTTTTATCTTTAGAATCATTTTTAAAATCAGTCCTCTCTGGTTTTTTATAAAATGGTTTGTTATCCTTACTAGAAGATGCTCCTTTGGACTGAAATTTGTTTGTTGGGACTGCATGTTCCATACTTCTTGCCTTTTTCATCACTTCCTGTAAAGAAATAGGATCAAATGCCTTTATCCAACCTCTCAGTGGTTCGGATAGGCCCTCAATGAAAAGAACTATCAATCTATGCTTTGAAATGTTTGGCACCATGACTGAAATTCACCAATGAAATACTCCAAGTTGCCTGTTTGTTTCAGTTGTGCTAAGTCCCAAAAGTAAATCTCTGGATCTTTTTTGTCAAATCTTTCAACCAACCTATCCACAAAGTCCTGGTATTCTGTCACTTGGTTATGCTGAAGTGTTACCATACCATGGTACCACCAATCATGTGCTATTCCCTCCAAATGCAAGGTGGCATATTTGATAGCTTCAATCTCTTTCATTGGCCTCAGTGCCAAAAATGTGTCAAGCTTATGAATCCAAGCTTGAGCTGTCATCTTACCACTCCCATCAAATGTAGGCATAGTAAGCTTGCCTGTAGCCCTCTTCAGCTCACTATTTTGACCTCTAGGCCTCCTATCTTGTCTGAGTGACCTGTAATGCTCTCTCCTCTGATTTACAAAGCGTTCAAAGGTCATCCTCTCTCGAACCTGCGGAGCTAATAATTCCCATTCATCATTTGTAGCCATGAGTGCATCTGCGAATATGGGGTCTCCTGTCGCCTCCTCTACCGGAGCTTCTTCTGGCTCCTCCGGAATAAATGTAGGGTGTGTAGGCCTATCAACTGTTCTAGAATGGGTCCGTTGTGGTCTCTGATTACCTGTAGCACTCCTATTATCTCCCTGTTCTCCTGGCTCCCCATTTTGTCTAACAGGTGGGTTCATCCTTTCTACCATAGTAGTGAGTGCCTGTAATGCCTGTGCCATCTGCTGCTGCCCTGTAACCATAGCACGGTAGAATTCTCTGGTATCCTGATCATCATTATTCCTCCTGTTTCTAGGTGGACTACCATCATGCCTCTCTTCCATATTTCCTGTTTCCTGTAACTGTTCTCTTTCAATCAGAGCTCTCCTACGAGTATGGTAACTGTGTGGTCCAATTTCCAGTGGCTGCATATGACTCCCCAAACCCTCAGGATGGCAGGAATGAGGCTCTGATACCAATGTAAGAACCCCAAATAGGCTCTATGCTGATCACTATTTGTTTCCCTGATTTTTGTCTCCGATATGCAACCACGCTGCTGGTTGCTTCCTCGTTGGGCAGCGCCTATCAAAAATTGCAATATTAAATCTTTGATTTTTAATTCACTGTAGCGCTGTACTGTTCACAGCACTGTAGCTGCTGTTATAATCACGTCCAACTTGTAACAGATTCATCCAATTCTTTCCTACTAAACACAATATTGACTCTAGAATGAAGTCAACTCATAGGCAAAATTCAAGTGATATTTCACACTCTCAAATTGCATCAACTCTGAAGATACTATGTCCTCCACAGTCTGAATTCTTCTCAAACTTGTAGAAACCCTTGTTGCCACAACTTCAAGAAATTTCACAAGGCAAAGTTTTTAAGTACTTCTCATAACCTTCTCTTGAAGGAAGACAAGGTTTGTTTATAAGGACTCCTCAACTCCAAAATGAGTCTCCACGCTCAATGTGGGATAAAAGATATAATAATAACATAAAAAATGTTATTACATTAAAACTTAGAAAAACCCTTTTAATTTTTCCATAAGCTTGGACCCACAATTAATTGAAACGATGGCCCCTTTTATGATATCATGACCCTCACTTAAGTTATATATTATAACTTAACCATATAGGCTCAAAACTAATAATGTTTATTTTAACTAAATAAACATTAATATCTCCATTATTACTCAACATTTTTGAATGTCGTTTGGACTGGGAGCTAACATGATAGAACTGCATATGATCATACCCCTTTTCTAAAAATAGCAGGGGTCTATCTTTATAACTCCAAAATTGCTAAAAATAGCCTGACCAAGCCAAACTCAAAGGAAAACTCATCATAAACAAACTCTGGCAACCCAGAAGAGTACTCTGCTCTGGTCCTTGGAGGATCTCCACAGCAAGGTGACCCTCTATCCAATCTTATTAGCCTACGAGGGTCTCTGATAGGCTAATCACCAGCTAAAGTGATGTCTCTAGCTAGAAGGGGACATCACAGTGCATGTGTGTGTGTGTGTATGAGAGAGAGAGAGAGAGAGAGGGGGGGGGGGGAAGGGAGATGAGAGAGAATATGAGAGAGGGGAAGGGGTGATCAGAAAGAAGAAGAGAGTGAGGAGAGTGAAAGAGAGAGGTGAGGAGAGAGAAATATAGAGAGGGATAGAGATCTATAAATATACCACAATATCAACATTTGATATATGTGTTTATATGAAAAGAGAAAGCTTTCCTAAATCATGTTACTTTTCAAATAAAATATAATTATTCAGACAACAAAAAGAAATGAAAATGGAAATATTTTATGGAATATTTTGTTCGAACTACATGACTTAATTATAACTAGAAACAAAATTATAACTACTCAAAAACATCATGAAAGATATACAAGACTATCGGCTTAACCCGTGCACCCTTCAAAGGTACAAGTGCTAAAAATCTTTATTGATATTGCAACACCAATTACATTATCTAGGTTGTCTTGAATTGATTACATTATCCAATTTGTATAGTAGTTGGCTTTATTTAAGCATAATCACTAAGAGGGTGTTCTAATAAAAACTATCATTAATAGTAGAACCTTTCTAATTTATTTTGCTTCAGCTCATGCTTCATCATAACAAATTTAATTGTAGACATGACAGGTCAGTTCTTTTTTAAGTTTAGGTAGGAAATTTATATTTTAAAAGAAGTTAAATTGTGATATTACTATCATAATTTAAATTGTGAATGAAACACTTATTCATTGCATCCAAGAATTTTTTTAAATTATATTATATTTTTATATTAAATATATAGTTTATCAATATATTATTTAATTATTATATATATATATATATATCATATAATACTTTTATTACTTTTATATAAAATATTATTTACATATTATTATATTATTTAAATTTATTATTTAATTTATATATCAAAATTATATTGTCATTTTAGTGTTCCAATAAATAAAATAAGATATGCAATCATGTTGTAATCACTTAATAGAATATCTAATCATGCAATTAGTTATGTTATGTATAAATTAATCTATTGATTCAATTTAAATAACATTTAATATAACATAACGTTAGTAGTTATTATAGATATATAAATATGAAATATATAATTACAATATTACACTAGAAATAAAATTATATTACACTTATAGAATGTGTATAAAAACATCAATACTAAAAACTAGAAGCACTTAACTTGATATGTTTGTGACACACACTAAACAAAACAAAATCATTTTATCTTTATTTTAAGTTTTGTCTTTACTCTCGTTATAAGATAATTAGTTAATACTCTTCAAAGTTCCTTTCACTATTCTCTCATTTCCACTTATATCTACCCAACTCAAGTGGTATTTTGTTGGAAAAGGTGTCATTAAGTGTCTTTTTTTGTATGTGCCATAAAATTGCTTTTTGGTGCATCCCTATGGTTATGAATCTTCTACATTTTTCAACCAATAGTGGTGTAATACTCTATTAAGACCTTTCCTACATAAAATTTTTTTTTTTTTTTATGTCTATTAATTGCCTAAATGCACTGCACAAATCTATCAAGAATTAAAACCAACTTTTTAATTAGTTGATCTTCCACACTTCCTCGTTGTGCCCATTACACACAAAGGTGCAATTGCTAGTAATATTTTCTTTGCCAAGCTTCCTTGCATGCTCAAAAAAGATAATCACAAAGACTTAAGATATGAGATCTATGAAGTTCTAAAAGTCAATTTGAATAAACCACATAATTGTTACATTTTATAACACTATTTGAGGAACTATACCTGTATGAGAGATGAACACACATTCCTCCCAAGTCTATTAGGATTGCTTTAGAATTGTGATTTCCTTAGCATTAGTTGTGGTAATGTGTGTATAATATCTACATGGAATTAGAGCACTTCATGTTAAATGATGTGCATTTGGAGTCTAATTTTTTTTTAAAAAATTAAACTAAAAGTCTTCTATTTTCTACCATCTAATTTATTATGAGATTTGTGATGATCTTGTATGAGCCCCTTTATTCATGGTGAGAGTCAATATGATGTAAATACTTCTATCAACAAAAATAAAAAGATCTTGAGATGGTTTGTGATGAATTTCTATCACTTCTACCTACAAAAGACATGGTCTTCCTCATGAAGGATTAAAAAATGTTTCATCCAAGCCAATCAATTGATATTTTCTAGCATCCCTTAGTCTACTCCAAACTAGGTGCTTTGAAATATGGTATGCACATCCATCATATTAAAATTGAAAGGGTATTTATGTTAATCTCATGCAATATATATTGTTAGTTAGTGTCAAACCACTTAGTCAGAATGAAAAGACAGTTGCAACTGAGTCACTAGTATGCAATGTTAACTGAGCTCACAAAAGATCCAAGAAAACAAGTTAACCTTGAATAAAGTTGCATTGTCAACTAAGTTACAGTGGTAGCCAAGTTGACACTTCACACCGAGCTCTAGTGTCAATTGAGTTGACTGTGTTTACCGAGTTAGCTAAGTAGTCTTGTTCCAGGGTAATAATCAAGATGGCAGAAAAGTGCAAGATGAGTCAGAAGCATCTATCGATTGATCAGTGTGATCCATGCACCCATCATCTACCAAGTGCCAAAGCTATCCAAGGAGAGAGTGGTGACTGAGTGTTTCTAGTATTACTTGAGTATGAAAATGACCTAAGATATTACACCAAGGCGACTTGGTGAAATTTTTTGGAACTATTCATATTGTAGGCAACCCATGTAACAACTATTTGGATGGATAAAAGTATGAGATATTTTGTTTATCCAAAGTGGAATATAATATATTCAATGTATCATCAATAGTGAATATGGAAGGGCAGATTGTCTAGAAGGCTAGAAGCAGCATAAGGAAAGGAAGAGACTCATCTATCACAGTCAAGTGATTAGTTTACTTCAAAGGATCTTCATCAGCAATCATAGTTGTATTTCAGAGATCATCCACTGATTCATCCTAATAGGTGCATCAGTCCCAAATCCTTTAATTGGGTGGACCTAACAATCTTTTATAGAAACTCCTAATAAAGTACATACTTAACTATATTATATAAGTCATTTCACAAGGTGGACCTAATAGTCCTTATTACTCATAATAGGGTAAGATCACTAGAAGTGATCATTTGAAAGCCTTAACCAACGTAATTTATTACTACAGTAGTGAAGCATTGTGGGTGTCATCCCCACCCCAATTTTACCTTCTACTTGGTGGGTTTTTGGGTTACCAAATATTGTGTTATGGCATTGTTACTTTAATTCTTTAATGTTTCATGCATTTGAGTAGATTAGACAAATATAACAAAGTGGTTCAAGTGTAAAAAGTTTATCTGGTTCCTAATTCACCCCCCACACTCCCCCACCCCCTTTAGTCACCTAGTTTGTATTACATTTTTGACAATTGGTATCAAAGTTGAGTTCTCTTATAAGAAAGTTTAGCAGCTTGAGAGCAAGATCAGACACAATGGTAGCTGTACAAGCTAGAGAAGGCCATTGAGAATGAAAAGATGGATCTACATGTGGCCATGGAGAAAATAAAAACTAAAGGAGAAACTCTGTCAATCCCTAAGAAGAAGAAAAGAATTGGTAGCACAAATGAATGACAATCTCTACATAAAAGATAACATTGAAGATATTTGCAAAGAAAGAAATTGAGAATGAAGAAGATGCAACTATAGAAGATCTACTTGGAAGGAACCTTATTCTTCATGAAGAAGTTAGAAAATTGAAAAGGGAACAAGAGATCCACTCAGTCAAAATATGTGAAGTCACTGAACAAAAGAATCAAGATGAAAATGATAAAAATATGGTAGAAGAAGACAAAAGACTACTTAGCACTAGGATAGAAGAAAAAGACAATGAAATCCACTAGCTCTCACTACATTAGCAAACTTGGTAAATTAGTTGAACAATTCAAAGCAAGGAGTCATCCATCCAAGAATAGAAAATGAAAGACTCATGAATGATCTTAGAGAAAAAAAAAAGAAACCAATGAAGAAATGATGAATTCACAAGCAATCATAAACCAGTTAGTTGAGATATCCTAGAAAAGACAAAAAGGTAAAGCAGGGCTAGGATACACTGAACAAGGAGAGTCATCACAACAATGAGCTCAAAACAATAAAAGACCCACATACAATCATTATGAAAAAATAGTGCATACTTCAAACAAGTGTTGGAGAAATGAAAAGTCAAAATTTTATGGAAAATGTTACAACTATAACAAGCATGGGCATAGAGAAAGTGAATGCACAAAGAAGACCAAATTTGAAGGAAAATGTTTCTCATGCAACAAATAGGGTTATAAATCTTCAGAGTGTAGAACCAAGAATTGGAATCCTAGTGAACAACTTGCAAAAACTATCTTTGGTTGGGATTACAACACTTGGTGCAAATGTTATTTGTGTTGAGAGTTTGGGCACATTGGACCAAATCGCATGAAGACTCACCTCATAAAAAGAGATCCTTCCAAAAGATGCTATGTATGCAAAGAACTTGGTCATCTAGAGAAGAATTACACAAATAGAGGAAAATTTGAAGATGAAAAGAAAGAAAAGGATGACACAATTAGATAACAAATGAAGCAACAATGGGTAAAGAAGTCTCTTGAGAATTCAAGTGAAATCAGTGAGGTCATTGAAACCCAAGACAATGGATTGGGTGATTCAATCATGTCTGTGGAAATATGAAAGGAGATCAGTGGAGTTGTGATAAAATTCATATCCTACATCAGCTCCAGTCATCCAAGTAAAATAGTCTAGATCAACATATCAGATGCACTTGGATAGATGATAAGCTGAGACTAGACTGAGTTGTTAGTTCTAACCGATCTGTTAGACCTAACCGAGCATGGGTAGACTCAATTGAGCATAGAAAGACTGTACTAACCGAGCTTCAAGGCCAAACCAATTATCTTTTACCTACCTTGGTGCGAAGAATTAAATGAAGCCTAAATTCAAAAATTTGATAAAAGTGAATGATCGAAGCTTTCTTTTCACTGCATTTTCAAAATTATCTTCGAGCTCCACATTTCTTAAGCCCCCTGGAGAAATTTTAGTGTAAACTATTGAAGGATATTCTTAGGAAAAGTCATCATCATTAAATTCTTCCTTCACCAAACAATATTGCAACATTTTCCAGTTCAAAGGTCAAGAAAGGTTCAGAGATGTTGGTAAAGAGTTCAAATTGCACTCCTATGAAATTCTAGATCTACCCAACAATTGCAAAGGAAAAGGATCCTCAAGCTACTCACTCTTCCATTCCTCCAAAGGTATTACTCATCCACGATATTAGATCATTTTATCATTGTTCTATCCAAGAGCTAGGAAATCTCAACCTAGATTAGGCCTATGCAGCTTTGTGTAAAAATTACGAGCTAAAGCCAAATCAAAAACATATGGAGGTCAATGGGTTGAACCACATCATCAAAATGCCTAGGAACTTTCAGATAAAGTGGATCAGGCTTATACTAAGCCGAGTTAATGATATGTCATTTTTGTTGGAACAGACCTACCCTATCACTAAGAAGATGATTCATAGGATAACAAGGTATCCTATGATAGAAAAAGACAAAAATACTTAAACCCTAGGTCTACTACAACATTTGGGGTCAAATTGTGATGAAAATTTGTGACCATGATCTAATTTGTGATGATTTTCATTTTTTTCTTGCAATTTTCCCTGACGTTGTGGCAATATTGATGTAAGCATCATAATTGTGATGCCTGTGTAAGTATAAACAAAAAAAATATGACATAAATCATTCCCCATTTGTTTTTACTATGGAGAGTTGCATGTGAAAGAAGGTGGAGAGCTCTGAACAAGGGTGGAGAACTCTGAACATCATCGTGCCCTTGTGCTTGGTGCATTTTGTTCTTGTGATATATCTCTGCATTTCATTATCGTGCCCTTATGATCTTTGTGTTTCATCGTCGTGCCCTTGCTCTAACATAAATCATTCCCCATTTGTTTTTACTACGGAGAGTTGCATGTGAAAGAAGGTGGAGAGCTCTAAACAAGGGTGGAGAACTCTGAACATCATCGTGCCCTTGTGCTTGGTGCATTTCGTTCTTGTGATATATCTCTGCATTTCATTATCATGCCCTTATGATCTTTGTGTTTCATCATCGTGCCCTTGCTCTAACATTTGGTTTCCATGCCCTTATCATCTCTATGTTTCATTGTCATGCCCTTGCTCTGCGATTTTGGTGTTGTGCCCTTCCTCTGTAATTTTGTTGCCATGTCATGACCTTTCTCTGTGGTTTCATTGTCATCTTGTGCCCTTGCTCTACAATTTCATTTCCATGTCGTAGCACTGTGGTTTTCTTCAAGGGTATGTAAATGTTGGTTTATTTTCCTTCTAAATAGGCATCTCTTTATATCTCCTTCTGAACATGTATATTTAGAGATATTTTTTAAGGTCCTTATTACATCTTAGCTACACAACAATGAAATTGATCCATCTACATACAAATTCCATAATCTAAATAATAAAAATATGAAACCCACTCAACCTGTGCTAAGTGACTTACCTGAAGACCCTCCACAAAAATAATGCAGGCCAAGAAAAATGGGCAGAGTTCACAAGAAATTTTACAAAAACATATCATAGCAAATATTTTTAGAAAGAAACAAGCCATGACTAGTTAAATGGGTCTAGTTTTTTATTAGCTAGGTTGATATATACATATATTTAACTGGATTATGGCTTCTGCAAGGGAAAGAGCCTTATGATTATGCATATGTGCTTGGTGCATTTCATTGTTGTGATATATCTCTGGATTCATTGTTGTGCCCTTGCTCTACAATTTGGTTGTCATGCCCATGTCATCTATGTGTTTTGTTGTCATGCCCTTGCTCTATGATTTTGTTGTTGTGCCCTTGCTCTATGATTTTGTTGCCATGTTGTGCCTTTGCTCTACAATTTCATTTTCATGTTGTGCCCTTGCTCTGTGATTTCGTTGCCATGCCCTAGCTCTATGATTTTCTTTAGGGGTATGTAAATTTTGGTTTTTTTTCCTTCTAAACATGTATCTCTTTATATCTCCTTATCAACATGTATATTTAGAGATCTTTTAAAAGGTGCTTATTACATCTTAGCTACACAACAGAAAAATTTATCCAGCTGCATACATATTCTAGAATGCAAATAAATAAATAAATAAAACTCACTCAACCCATGTGCTAAGTGACTTACCTCAAGATCATCCACAAAAATAATGTAGTCTAGGAAAAATAGGCTAAGTTCGCAAGAAATTTTACAAAAACATATCATACCAGATATTTTCAGAAAGATACTAGCCATAACTAGTTAAATGGATCTATTTGTTGATTAGTTGGGTTGATTACAAATTCCTGTAGAACTGTCATCAGATTAGGTGCAATAAAATGAACAATCAGCTATTCCTAGCTAGTAGGATCAAATATAGTTTTCCAAGGTGATAAAATTGCATATGCAAGGAATTGAAGAATAACTTCAGTGAAGAGTTGAGTTTAAGGAGTTGAAAAAGAAAGTTTTTCTTTTGTGTAAATGCCATAATCACAAGGCTTATTCCCTTGTAGAAGCCTTTGCCACAATGATATTACCTCTAAACCATGCAAAGGATATTGAAGTCATTCCCAACCTTGAGACACTTTTATAAGCATTTGATACTTGGCATCATCGTAGGGAGATTGTGCCAATACTTGAAACACTCTTATAAGCGTTTGATATTTGGACTATAAATTATCAAAGAAACTTGCAAGTGATTCCAATGTCATAGTACCTACTGCAACACTTTCCTAGTTTCTATCTAGTGGCTCCCATAATATCCTTTATGTTTTCTAGTTGTTGTTAATATAATAATTAATTCTTTTATTAATTATTATCATGCAACCTAGGTTAGTTACCTATTAGGGTTTTAATCTCCTTTACAAGGATGATCTCTCTTTGTAACATTTATTCACTTGATAATAGCAATTTATCTATTTTGTCATCAAAAATCTCTCATTTGTGGATCTGGGAATTCCAGCCTCCATAGATTTTGCTTCTTTCTTTGTGTGACAGGTGGTTCTTGGGAGATATGGGGTTGATCTTTCATAAACTTCAACAAAAAATTTCAAAATCAAAATTCAAGGGAGAGTTATGTTGAATTGAATGAAAGTAATGATGACTGAAATGGTGGACACAATGAGTTAAGTGGGGCCCACCAACCACTCTAAGTGGTCAAAGCTTTGAGTGTGTTGGTTAAGTTGAACCTTTTTTTACCATGTCAATGTCTTTTCTTAGCCATGCATGTTGATCTTTTGTTATTGATAACCAATGATTGTTACTGAAGTTCTATTAACAACATCTATGCTAGCATTGATACCATGAGTCTACATCATCATTTGACCTCTTATCGTTCTTGACTAGAAATTATTGTATATGAAGATTTTTTTAAATTTAAATATTATATGTTTTACAAAACTATTATTATACATGTCTAGTTTTTTTTAGACACATAAATAGTTATTATTAAACAATATTATTAGTTCCTATCATGGGTATGGTACTATAACATTCGTTAAAATGCAACTATCCAATTTGATTCTCCAATTAAAAGAATTTATTTTTCAAAAACTTTATGCAACTATATAGTTCTAATTTATATTAATTCTTTCATAATTCAAAACAAATTATTTATCTGCAATCTCATTGGCTAATGTATGCATCATTATTGTATCACTTCTGATTTTTTGTCCACAAAAATAAAAAATCACTTTAAAAAGCATTACGCTATTGTGAAAATGATAAGTGATAATATTAAAATAAATCTAAACCAACCATTTGAAAATTTCTATGAATATCTTCTATAAATTCTTTAGTAAGAAATGATATTCAACCAGATGTTTTAATTAAAACCATATGACGGTGTCTATGAATATCTTGTACAAATTCGTTAATAAGAATTATTATTGAATTAAATACATAGAACTTTCCATACTTTTAACTAACTAACTTGCATTGAATAAATTATGAATATCTTCTATAAATTCTTTAGTAAGAAATGATATTCAACCAGATGTTTTAATTAAAACCATATGACGGTGTCTATGAATATCTTGTACAAATTCGTTAATAAGAATTATTATTGAATTAAATACATAGAACTTTCCATACTTTTAACTAAATAACTTGCATTGAATAAATTTCTAGGGTCTTTACCAATGCTCAAATTTAATGCATCTTTCGAGAACTATCAAATTGTAATAAATGATAGTAGTTAGTTAAAATAAAAAAAGTAAGACAATGAGCAAACTTTTCATCACTTTTAATTTTTCTGGGACTCTTTCATAGTTTAGCAATTTCTGAAGACTGTGGAAGCAATCAGGTATGTGTTACTTCTATCTACCTTTGAAGTACAAGTTGGGATTTAAATCATTCTATTTTCATTCTTTTCATACTATTCCCATCATTTCCAACTAGTATTCTACTCCAATGATTGCATTTTCCTGGACAAGATGGTGTTTCATTTTAGAAATGTGTATCCATGTGGGATTCTTTTCTATCACATGTGGAGTTGCATAAAATTTAAGAGAAAAACATTGGAAGGGAAATTTGAATTTTATCACTATGTGATCCTATTCTGACTTGGGGGAATTTATATTTTCCTACATGGCTCTAGTCCCAATCGAGGTAAGAGTTGCTTATGTTTCACCTTATCATTTTATTAATGAAATCCTTTGAAAATAATTTGTTCTTCTCAATTTGTGTATCCATATGAATGAATTTCTTGCTTGGTAATGAATTTCTTCTCTTTGTTTTAGGTTGCATCCACATTGAATGTAGCTTTGGCTATTTTTGTTTAGATGTGTACTGTATGTGTATATCCTTAACATTTTTTTCTTTTATCATTCTCTTTTATTTTTTTTAATAGCTTTATGTTAGTATCCAATATGGACCAAGTATTAAAACTTTTAGTGTGGAGTCTCAAACTACTTCGAACTAAGGTTCAAAGAAGTTTGAAGGGGTTGAATTTGATTGAAATAGGTTCAGTGTTTCTTTTGGCTCGAGATGGTTCATCTTGCAGTTTCAGCACAAAAGTCTAGTGATTCAAAGATCAAAGGTTCAAAATTCAAGACTTGTGTTGTAGATTCAAGATTTTAGATTTCAGATTGAGGTTCAAATTCCTGACATGTAAATTCAAGTGTCATTTCAAAGTTCAACATAGTGTTCTGGTTTGAATTCAATGATTCAAAATGCAGATTTAATGATCCAGATTTCATTCATAGGCTATTGGAAGGAACTTTACAATCAGGAAGTGACATGGTATATGAGGAAATGAAATTAAAAGAGCTTGATCAATAGGAATATCCTGGTGAATTAATAAGTAAACTTCTGCAAATTAAATCCTCAAAAAAAAGTCCATGCTTATTGTCTGACATAACAAGTATGGCCCATTTGCATGTCGGAGCGCATATTATGAAGTTCTAAGTCTTGAGCCATATATGGATAGAGTGCATAACTATTAATCAAACCTGACGCATGAGAAGTATATCCACAATTCACTTGCAAATTGAGGAAGCTTGAAGGTTCGCGGTCAATTTTCAAAGATGAAGGAACGAAGGTCAAATTCCATCCGCACCCATTGCCGAAGCATGGACAGTGCAAGTTAACCATTTGACTAAATCCCAATGACCACGACTCATGGAAACTTTTCATCTTCCATCACAGACAGTTTTTGTCCATCATCTTCGCAATCACCCATAATGAAGAGGAGGTGATGAAATTATGACATCAAACAAATTGTACAATTTCAGAGGGGAGGCTTCGATGTTGATAGGTCAGATTGTCGAAGATTCAAAGGAATTGTGATCTATGAAGCTTGATAAGAATAGGATTCACCCTCACCAAAGTCGAGATTTGTATATGTATACCCCATCGTCAAGCGCAAAGATGACAGATTGGAGGAATTAGTGATTAGAGAAGTTGATTTATAATTTAATATGAATCCGATAATTAATTGAAGATGCCAATACAAGTTCTATCAAAAAATGTTATAGGCTGAAGGTAATGTTAGATATAATTGTTTTTGAAGTAGTCTTTGTGTCAATAAAGAAGTCCTAGTCTTCAGGAGGTCGATTTGAAGTAGTCTTTAAGTCCTATTATGCAGGAGGATCCAGTCTTCAGGGAGAATAGAGTTTTGTTTTGTTTTGAATTCTAGTTACCACGTTATAGGCTTGTAAAACGTGGTTTGTTATTTCCCTTATATTTTGTAAAGGCTATAAATAGCCCAGTTAGCTGAAATCAAATAACACATTCCTTCTAGCTATTTCAAGGTTCTGATTTCCAACAATTGGTATCAGAGCCACCGTAAGGGACTTGGTTGAGTGTGTGTGAGTGATTGTGAGAAGTGTGAGTGAAACACAAGAGAGATCAAAAATGTCAACCTCAGACAAGTTTTTGAAACCGTCCATTCTGTACTTTGATGGCCATTATGATTGGTGGTCCATGATGATGGAGAACTTTCTAAGAAGCAAGGAGATGTGGAGCTTGGTGGAGGAAGGAATCCCTGCTGCGGCAATTGGTACATCAGCAGCAAGTGAAGCACAGAGAAAGACTGTGGAGGAGGCCAAGCTCAAAGATTTGAAGGCCAAGAACTATCTGTTCCAGGCGATTGGTAGAGATATCCTGGAAACAATGCTTGAGAAGGGGACGTCAAAGGTAATTTGGTACTCAATGAAATAGAAGTATCAAGGGTCCACGAATGTGAAAAGGGCACAACTTCAAGCCTTGAGACGGGAGTTTGAGTTGCTTGCCATGAAAGAAGGAGAAAAGGTAGACAGCTTCTTGGGATGAACCTTAACTGTGGTTAACAAGATGAAGTCAAATGGTGAGACAATGGAGCAGAGTATAGTGGTTAGTAAGATACTTAGATCATTGACAACCAAGTTTAATTATGTTGCTTGTTCAATAGAGGAGTCAAATGATCTAAGTACTTTGAGCATTGATGAATTGCATGGAAGTCTGCTTGTCCATGAACAAAGAACGCATGGACACCAAGAGGAGGAACATGTGTTGAAAGTGGCTCAGGAAGATAGGTTTAGTAGAGGAAGGGGTCGAGGTGTGTTTAGAGGAGGACGTGGCAGAGGCAGAGGGAGACAACCCCTAAAAAAAGCAATCATTGAGTGTTTCAAATGCCATAAGTTGGGACACTTTCAAGACGAGTGTCCTGACTGGGAAAAGAAAGCAAACTATGTTGAGCTGGTGGAAGAAGATGAGATTTTGTTGATGTCCTATATAGAGCCTCATCAAACAAAGAAAGAAGAGGTATGGTTCCTTGACTCGAGCTGCAGTAATCATATGACGGGGAACAAAGAATGGTTCTCAAATTTGGAAGAAGATTTCAGTCGGACAGTGAAACTTGGAAATGACACGAAAATGGCAGTGGTAGAAAAAGGAAGGATAAGGGTGCAATTGAATGGCATAACCCAAGTAATATCTGATGTTTATTATATTCCTGAGCTTAAAAACAATTTATTAAGCATAGGACAACTTCAAGAGAAGGGGTTAGCCATTTTAATTCGGGATGGAACTTGTAAAGTATTTCATCCTAGGAGGGGGTTAATTATGCAAACTGATATGAGTAGGAATATAATGTTTTATCTGTCAGCTACTATGGCACTAGGAAATTCTATGTGTTTACAAGCTTAAGCTATATTGGAGAAAGAAGCTTATATGTGGCATTGTCGTTTTGGGCACTTGAACCACAAGGGACTGAGAACGCTTTCTAATAAGATGATGGTGGTTGGTTTACCCTCTTTGAAGTCTCCAAAGAAGGTATGCACTATATGCTTAACCGGCAAGCAACATAGAATGCCTGTACCGAAAAGGAGTGTGTGGAGGGCATCAAAGCAACTTCAGCTCATGCATTCAGATATATGTGGTCCTATCAAGCCAGCTTCAAACAATGACAAGAGGTACATCTTAAGTTTTATTGATGATTTCACTCGTAAAACTTGGGTTTATTTCTTACATGAAAAGTCAAAAACTTTTGCTACATTCAAAATTTTTAAGGCTTGTGTTGAGAAGGAGATAGGTGCATACATTACTTGTTTGAGGACAGACAGGGGTGGTGAGTTTTGCTCAAATGAGTTTAAAGAATTTTGTAAATCATAGGGCATCAGTAGACAATTGATGACAGCTTTTACTCCTTAGCAGAACAGAGTTGCCGAGAGAAAGAATAGGACAATTATGAATGTTGTTTGATCCATGTTAATTGAGAAGCAAGTTCCTAAAGCTTTCTGGGCCAAGGCTGTGAGATGGTGTGTGCATATTCATAATTGATGCCCAATAGCAGTAATTGAAAAAAAGACTCCAGAAGAGGCATGGAGTGGAGAGAAACCAGTGGTGGAGTATTTTTGAATCTTCAAATGCATAGCACATGTTCATGTACCCGATCAAAGGAGGAGTAAATTGGATGATAAGAGCAAAAAATGTTTCTTCCTAGTAGTTAGTGATGAGTCCAAGGCGTGGAGATTATATGATCCAGTCTCAAAGAAGATCTTTGTCAGCAAGGATGTGGTGTTTGAAGAAGAAGAAAGTTGGGACTGGGGTAGAACGGAGAAAGAAATCAAGCAAGACACATTAGAATGGGAAGATGAAGATGATAGTGATGGAGAGGATGACCAGAATGAAGATAAAAATGGTGGAACAGGTTCAAACAGATTGAGTAGCAGTCCAACAGAGTCACCTCCAAATGAGCCAAATTCTAATATACATGGAGAATTGGCTGAAGGGAGGGGTGTACGAGGAAGAAGAGCACCAAGTTGGATGGCGGATTATGAAACAAGGGAGGGATTATTCGAAGATGAAAACTTGAATGCAATGATGGTGACTGAGAATGACCCAGTTTCATTTGAAGAAGCAATAAAAACCAAGAAATGGAGGGAAGCAATGTCAGCAGAGATTGAAGCCATAAAGAGAAACCAAACTTGGGAACTCACTATGTTGCCTAAAGGAGTTAAACCTAGTGGAGTTAAGTGGGTGTTCAAAACTAAGCTTAATGAAGATGGGGATGTGGAAAAGTTCAAAGCAAGGCTGGTGACAAAAGGGTATGCACAATGCCATGGAGTAGATTACACTGAAGTGTTTGCTCCAGTGGCAAGATTTGATACCATTCGTATGATACTTGCAATGGCTGCGCAATTCAGTTGGGAGGTTTTTCAACTTGATGTGAAGAGTGATTTTCTTCATGGGGAGCTCAAGGAGGAAGTGTTTGTGCAACAACCCGAGGGATTTACAAAGAAAGGAGAAGAAGAGAAAGTCTATAGACTGAGGAAGGCATTATATGGCCTTAAGCAAGCACCGCGAGCTTGGTACAGCAGAATTGAAGCATATTTTGTGCGAGAAGGTTTTGAGAGGTGTCCTAGTGAGCACACACTATTCACAAAGTTGAAAGCTGGTAAAATATTGATGGTAAGTCTTTATGTTGATGGCTTGATCTTTACTGGGAATGATAGAAGCATGTTTGATGAATTTAAAAATTCAATGATGCTGGAATTTGATATGTCTGACTTGGGGAGGATGAAACATTTTCTCGGAGTAGAAATTAAACAGTGTACAGATGGAATTTTTATCTGTTAGAGAAGGTATGCATGAGAAGTATCAGCAAGGTTCGATATGGAGGATGCTAATACAGTGAAGAATCCAATAGTATTAGGTACAAGGCTGTCCAAGGATGAGGGAGGCATTAGAATTGATGAAACTCTATTCAAGCAGGTGGTTGGAAGCCTCATGTATTTGACTGTAACTAGACCTAACTTGATGTATTGTGTTAGTTTGATAAGCAGGTTCATGTCCAGTCCCACTATGTCACATTGGCTTGCGGAAAAAAGAATTTTGAGATACTTAAAAGGTACAACTAATCTTGGGATCTTTTATAAGAAAGGAGAAAGCAGCTTGAGACTCATGGCCTTTACAGATAGTGATTATGCCGGCAACTTAGATGATCGAAGAAGTACTTTTGGTTTTTTGTTTATGTTGGGATCTGGAGCTGTTTCTTGGTCCTCAAAGAAATAATCAGTGGTTGCTCTCTCTACTATGGAAGCAAAGTATATAGTAGCAACATTATGTGCTTGTCAGTGCGTTTGGCTCATAAGGGCAGTGGAGAAGCTTGGAATTGAAGAGAAATCAGGCATTGTGATTATGTGTGATAACAGCTCCACTATATAGTTGTCTAAGAATCCAATGTTTCATGGAAAAAGCAAGCATATTGATGTGAAATTCCATTTCCTAAGAGACTTGGTGAATGATGGAGTCATTGAGCTGAGCTACTGCAACTCTCAGGATCAGATTGTAGTTATTATGACGAAACCAATAAAGCTGGAGCAATTTGAGAAGCTTCGTTGAATGCTTGGAGTGACTGGAGTAAGCTAATTGCAGATGCATTAGCTTAAGGGAGGGAATGTTAGATATAATTGTTTTTGAAGTAGTCTTTGTGTCAATAAAGAAGTCCTAGTCTTCAGGACGTCGATTTGAAGTAGTCTTTAAGTCCTATTCTGCAAGAGGATCCAGTCTTGTTTTGTTTTGAATTCTAGTTACCACGTTATAGGCTTGTAAAATGTGGTTTTTTATTTCCCTTATGTTTTGTAGAGGCTATAAATAGCCCCAGTTCGCTAAAATCAAATAACACATTCCTTCTAGCTATTTCAAGGTTCTGATTTCCAATAGGCAAAACATTAGACTTGCATTGCTCCTTCAAAGATTGGCACTAATTGTGGGGAATGCTAGAACTAACATCATGCAAGATGGAAAATTTGGAGCATCGGGTGAGGTGTTCAATCGAATGAAAGAATTGACTTTGATAAGGCAATCAGAATGATCATGATCTCCCACTTTGCATTAATTAAAACCCAGAATAATACCTGTTATCCATGGAGTCAGAATAAATTCATAAGAAATAATGGGTTTTGGAATCAAAATCATTTGCATTTGGTCTAAACATTGTCCTCATCAAAAGATGACTATCACAAATTAGAAGTCGTGGGAACCTAAGGAATGTGGTAAAGAGAAGATGTGGTGTCGATAAAGAATAGCATGTGGGGGTGAACATGTAAAATGTAGATATTCCTTTAAAACAGGTGTCATTACTTATTTCCCAACCAAATATAAATCTGAACATTCTATCCATTCCTTATGAAAAGCAAATGTAATGCTAAGAGTGAATTGTAATAAAATGTTTAATTATAAATTAAAAATTACACATGCAAAGGATAGAAGTATAAGAGGACAATGGGAGATGCTTTTCTTGGAAGAATTAGTTATTATAACTGATTAGTCCCATCAGAAAGATGAGAACTTATATAAAGGGCAGAGAGCCATGAAAAAGGGCGACGATTCTTTTGGGATGGCAGACTTTGTGCTATAGTAGGGAAAGAGTTCCAGTGTCTTGGTTTCCTGAGATTTTTCTTTAGGGAAGGGGAGGTAGACTTTGGGACTGTAGGAAGACTAGAGCTTTTATTTTTCTAAACTTTGTGTTAGTAAGAGTGGAAAATTTTGATTCTAAATGTAATGCAAGGAGGGGGAATTATTTTTTCTTCTAAGATAGTGATTTTGATGCAACATGTAATGAGATCTTTGTTATCTTTTGCATTTTAGAGAAGGGAGACTTGGGAGATAATTGCACACCAAAACTTTGAGTTTGGGTAGTTTTCTTTCCACTGATTATTATCTTTATGTGACTTTCAGTTTTCTCTAAACACATTTAGCATCACTATTTTCTGAATATATTTGATTTCAAGATGTCTTTAAAGCTATAATTTTTTGATTTCTCAAGTTTCCATTCTCTTTGTAATGCAAAATTTGGATAAATGAACTTTGTGTTATTTGTTGTTTATTTCTTTTCAAATAGTTAGTTCTTTCACATCTATATCGTGTTTGCGTATAGATGTTTGTAAACCTTTTATCCTTTTAGGTTAAAAGCATTCATATTTGTAGTGTAGTTGATTTATTGTATATCCTACATGAGGAGCTATACCCGATAGAGTTTAGAGGAAGGTTATCAATCCAATGATAACCTATCCAAATGTTAGTGCTGATTTAGCCTTCCTATATGGGTATTTAGAGTTAATTTGTATGTATTTCCATGGAAGACAATTTGTTCATTAATAGATTTTTGGCGACTCTACTAGGGACTTGGAAACGAAGATTTAATATCTACTAATTGTTTCCTCAATTTTTTTATTATCTACATGTGTAAGAGATTGGTGACTCTATTGCAAAGACCATGCCAGATATTAAAGTCATGAGAAGATCAAGGCTAAACCCTTGTCTCTCGAAACTTTATCAAATGGATTATAAAGTGTTACACAAATTTGTGGACAACTTTAAAGAAAGCATTTCCTGGGCTATCCAGAACAATATAAGTTTGTAAGATGATGCTACTTCTTCGTTGTTGTGGAAAAGTCTATGTATGAGATTCCAAAAGTTGAAAGACTTGCAAGAACTTGACGACAAAGTGTCTCAGTTGAAGAAGCATTTGGAGGTGGGTGAAGAAGAAGCTCCAACTATCTTAGTCTCATCCTTCTACTTTAATCACCTTGTCATGAATGACCAAGAAGTATAGCTAGAGTTACTCCAGGTTCATACTAATCCAATTTCAATGGATGAGAGTATATGTGACAGCAATGGAGAAATGGTAAGCATTAATAATCAAATCTTGCCTCAATTTCCTTTTCACCTTTTGTAGAAAGTTTCACAGTTGAGGATCATGACGATGATCTTTTTCTTAAAGATTCTATTAAAATCCTTTCTAGCAGTGCCTTATCAAAAGATAATCTTTAAATGCCATGAGAGATTGTGAGAATAGTGGCCCTTTGTATGTGAATGTTGAAAAAGGCCCTATTCTAGAATCCTTTCACTTTGGAAATGATGCAATAGTAGATTTTATTGTTAATTTTAATTTTTAAAATGGTGCTGAATTTTTTCTTGAAAGAGATTCTGTTGTGAATGAATACTTGGCCAAAGGGTTGAATCTAAAAACAAATTTGGAGCAAGATGCCTTCTTACCTCAAGAAATGTTACAGCCACAAGAAGATCAGACATGGGTGGATAAGGACATTCAAGCTGAAAATGGAAGCCATGGCAGCAGTGAAAGAAAAGATAAAGAATGGTTGACAGTGAAAGAAGAAGGCTCCTTGGTAACATCATCTTACTTCACCTCTCACAACCATTTCGTTCTTGTTGATCATAATGAAACTTAGGGAAACATTGATGAAGGTGTTCTTGAATTCTTTTCTTCTTCGGTTTTAGAAAGCTTTGTATTTGAAATCAATGATGATCATCATGCTATAAAAAATCCTATTTGCGAAAAAACTGTCAATAACATGTTGTCGGAGCTTGAATCCTTTGTCTTTAATGAGAAGGTTGAATGTAATCTTTCTTGTTGTGAAATTCGTGGTCAATCCATGGGAGAATCTTGTCAATCTGAAAATAAAAATGATATTTGTGATGAGGTAAAGATGTCTCTAGTTGAAGCTTCTCATGATGAAATTCTTTTTGAAAAACTTGATGACTCAGCCGGAGTGTTGAAAGATACTTTTCTTAGTGAAGAAGAAGAAATCATACTTGAATTTCTATCATCACTCAAATTGGATAATCTCTTTGATGATGACTCTTGTAGTCATTCAAATCAGATCAATGATGAAACGTTCAGTGATGAATTTTCTTTTCATTCATCTATGTGTGGGTTTACTGATTTTGATTGTGGAAGTAACACTAGAAATGTAATGGCACTCTAGAAAGGAAAGAAGATAGCATATATGGCTTGTTTGATGACAATTTGATTTTTGAGAGGGATGAGGAAAACATGTACTCTAGAATTGATCCTATGTTGGACAAGGCATCTCTTTTCTTGCAAGTCAATCATGATATCAAATGCCATATGCAAAAGGTGACTCTTGAGGACAGCATTTTCAGATATTGTACACCATTTCTTGATAACGCTTCTACTTTTCATTTTTTTCAGCTTGAAAGGAAATCTAATCTGATGAATGTGGAAGATCAATTCTCGAGTGAAGAAGAATGCTATGATGAGTTATGGTTGTTCAGGAAGAAGTGTTGGGTCAACATATTAATGTGTGCCTTAAATTTGAGGTTTGGCATTGAAGAGTTTGTCAATAAGCAATGGTTTGGTGCTGCTCCAATGACGCATGGTTTGCTGAGGCAAAAATGATCCTACTTCTCCCAATTGATAAATGGATTCATGTAATTCTTTCTCTTTCTTCTGATTCTTGTCTTAGGTTTAGCTTCCTACCTATGTATATATTTTGTAAATATGTTCTTTTGGTGTTCTTGCTAGTAGTTTAAATGTTTTTGTTTTGGTTGGCTTTGCCCTGCTCCCCTCTGCCCTCTCTACAAGTAGCTCCCAGTTTTCTCTTCTTGGTGACTCTATTCACCCAATGGATAAGGTGCTTGTCTTTTGCTAGAGATTTCTAGAGTTCTCTGATTTTGTGTCAAAATTAGCCCCTCAGTTAGAGCCCCTGTTAGTACCCAATATGGACCTAGTATTAAAACTTTTAATGTGGAGTCTTGAACTACTTCAAACTAAGGTTCAAAGTAGTTTGAAGGGGTTCAATTTGATTGAAATAGGTTTAGTGTTTCTTTTGGCTCAAGATGGTTCATCTTGCAATTCAACACAAAAGTTCAGTGATTCAAAGATCAAAGGTTCAAAGTTCAAGACTTGTGTTTCAGATTCAAGATTTTAGATTTTAGATTGAGGTTCATATTCCTGACATGTAAATTCAAGTATCATTTCAAAGTTCAACATAATGTTGTGATTCGAATTCAATGATTCAAAATGCAGATTTAGTGGTCCACATTGCATTCATAGGCTATTGGAAGGAACTTTACAATCAAGTAGTGACATGGTATATGAGGAAATGAAATTAAAAGAGCCTGATCAATGGAACTATCCTGGTGAATTAATATGTAAACTTCTGCAAATCTAATCCTCAAAGAAAAGTGCATGTGTATTGTTTGACATAACAACTATGGCCCATTTGCATGTTGGAGTGCATACCATGAAGTTCTAAATCTTGAGCCATATATGGATAGAGTGCACAACTATTAATCAAACCAGATGCATGAGAAGTATATCCACAATTCACTTGCAAATTGAGGAAGCTTGAAGGTTCACGGTCAATTTCTGAAGATGAAGGAACGAAGGTCAAATTCCATCAACACCCATTGCCAAAATATGGACAATGCAAGTTAACCATTTGACTAAATGCCAATGGCCACAGCTCATGGAAACTCGTCATCTCCCATCATAGACAATTTTTGTCCATCATCTTCACAATCACCCATAATGAAGAGGAGGTGATCAATGTTAATTATTGTTAGTTGGACAGCTATTATTTCTGACCCAAAAATAGCAGCACTATTTATGGGTAGCTTGGACAGCTGTTCGTCCTTATCTATGAATAGCGGTCATATTTATGGGTGGTTTGGACAGCTGTTTGTCCACTTGCCAAAATTAGTAAATGGTTATTATTTACTAATTTTAGTGATTCCTTTTGGACACTTTGCAACCAATTCTATTATTGGCTGTCGAGTTGTCTTAATCTTAGCCGTTGGTTAGATTTAATCTCGGTCGTTGGTTTACCAACAAGAGTAGTATAGAAAGGGGTCATTGGGTCATTTGGATATAGATGAACAAGAAGCTTTGGAGAAGCAGTTTGCAGTGTTAGCAAACAGTCTTGCAAGAAGCTTTCGTGAAGCAGTTTGCAATGTTAGCAAATAGTCTTGCAGTGTTAGCAAAGGCACAGTGAGAAGCTTTGGTGAAGCAGTTTGCAGTGTTAGCAAACAGTCTTGCAGTGTTAGCAAGGGCACAGTGAGAAGCTTTGGTGAAGCAATTTGCAGTGTTAGCAAACAGTCTTGCAGTGTTAGCAAGGGCACAGTGGGAAGCTTTGGTGAAGCAGTTTGTAGTGTTAGCAAACAGTCTTGCAGTGTTAGCAAGGGCATAGGCAAAGAAGCTTTTGTGAAGCAGTTTGCAGTGTTAGTAAACAGTCTTGTAGTGTTAGCAAGGGCGCAGTGTTAGTGTGGGGATAGCAGTGGGGAATATCAGTGGGAGAAATTAGGAGGTTGTCGGAGTTCTGCCAGTGAGAGGCAAGGAATTTTGTATCTCTTGATTTGTTGAAGTTTAATATAATTCCTCATCTGTAGAACTGGTTTTCCCTTAGGGGTTTTTCCAGGGACAATTTGTCCGAAAATATTGTGTTCATTGTGTTGCGCATTTCTTTTCGTATTTTATAAGTGAAGTTTCAGTTGTGTTATTCTTCGATATTAGCTGGGAATTTATTTTCAGCAGTTTAATAATCATTTGTGATAGGAGATTAATAATCAGTGACTGCAATAGTTTGATTTTTCACATGGTATCAGAGCATTGTTAAGGGTAGAAGAGTTTTGGCCTAGGAAAGAAATTTTGATCTCTTTACATTTATTATTTCTTTAAACCCTTGAGATGGCTTCAGCTGGTTTGAGAGATCAGGATAGATTGGATGGTGCCTCAAATTTCGGTGTCTGGAAGGCTAGAATTTCTTTATTGTTGGAAGAGAATGGTATCAAGGATTATGCTACCAGTGGTGTACCTATACCAACGGATGCAACACAGCTTGCAGCATATAGGAAGGACGATGCCAAAGCGAGGAGGATTATCCTTGATGGTGTCAAGGATCATATTGTTCCACATATCTCGGAGCTAGATATAGCAAAGAAGATGTGGGACACCATTCTAAATCTGTACCAGAATGCTACCACTAATAGGAAGTTGATTCTCAGAGAGAAGCTAAAGAATACTCGGATGAATTAGGGAGAAGACGTCACAAGTTACCTCACCAGGCTCAGACTTGTCAAGGATGAGTTAGCAACTGTTGGAGATAGCCCTAGTGATGATGAGCTAGTGAGAATAGCCCTAAATGGGTTTACTAAACAATGGAGTGTCTTTGTTCAAGTTGTTAGTGGACGAGATACTTTACCGAGTTGGGATCGACTATGGACTGATTTCACTCAGGAGGAGTTTAGACTAAGTCTTGTCAATGGGGCCAACAAGAGTCAAAAAAATGAGGTGGAAAAAGAGAACGTTGCCCTAGCGGGTAAAGGGAAAGCAAAGAAGGGATCTAGCAAAGGATAAAATTCACAAAGTGAAAAGAAGAAGAAGGACCTTTCTAAGGTCAAGTGCTTTGGATGTCACGAGTTTGGCCACTATGTCAGTGATTGCCCAGAGAGGAAAAAGGGTGAGAAGCAGGCGGCAGCTTCAGCAAGTGTAGAAGAACTCTCCAGCAGAATGGAAGATGAGTTTGCACTCATAGCTTGTATGGTTAGCTCAACCTCACAGTGTGTTTGGTATATAGATAGTGGGGCGTCATTTCATATGACAAGAGTTAGAGAGTACTTCTCCAGTTACAAGGAGGAGGACACCAACATCCAGATTTCTATGGGAAACTTGTCCAAACTCAACCCTGTTGGGAAAGGGACTGTTTAGTTTCAGAGGGAGAATGGAAAGATAATTCCTCTTCATGATGTGTTATATGTGTCGGGCTTAGGTATGAATTTGATTTCTGTATCTGTTCTTCAGGATAGGGGGTATAATGTACTCTTTAGACGGACACATGTGTTGATTAAGCACAAGGATTGGAAATCACCCATAACTATTGGAGTTAGGAGTGGTCGCCTTTATAGATTGCAGTTTGATACTCCTAAGGCACTTATGAGCAACAATAATCCTAGAGATCTTGGAGAGCTATGGCATAGGAGGTTGGGCCATATTCATCATGGAGCACTTAGATTGCTTCGTGAGAATGTGACAGGTGTTCCAGAGGTGAGCACAGAGCATGACGATGTATGTAAGGGATGTGTATTGGGGAAGTTTGCAAAAGCATCTTTTCCAAGGAGTGACACCAGATCTAAGGGTGTTCTTGATCTAGTACATTCAGATGTTTGTGGACCAATGTCAACGAAATCTCTTAGAGGATATGAGTACTATGTTACTTTTATTGATGACTTCTCTAGAAAGACCTGGATATACTTCTTGAAGACTAAAGATGAGGTTTTCAGTCAATTCCAAGAGTTCAAGGCTCTTGTGGAGAACTCGACAGGAAAGAAGATAAAGGTTCTTCAGTCAGACAATGGAGGCGAGTACAAAGGAAATGTCTTTCAGGAGTTCTGCACCAAAGAAGGAATCAAGAGAGAATGGACTGTTCCTTACAATCCACAATAGAATGGAGTTGCTGAGAGGAAGAACCATTCTATATCGGAGGCAGCAAGAGCTATGCTACATGACCAGGACATGCCCTATTACTTATGGGCAGAGGCATGTAATACAACAGTCTACATTCAGAATAGAGTTCCACACAAGGTGCTAGGGAAGATGACACCAGAGGAGGCTTTCATAGGGAAGAAGCCAGATGTTAGTCACTTCAAGATATTTGGGAGTTTGGCATATTGTCATATTCTTGGAGATACACGTACAAAGTTAGATCAGACTGCAGAGAGGGGGTACTTTATTGGGTACAGTGAGACCTCAAAGGCATACATGATTTTCATTCCGGGGACTAAAAGAGTTATTGTCAGACGGGATGTCAAGTTCATGGAGGACAAGGCATTCAAGAGATCCAGAGATTTGCCAGCAGATGATCAGAGTGAGCAGCCAACAAAAGCTCCAAGACCAAGTCAAGGGCATCAAAGCTCAAGTACAGTTACCAGTACGAGTGTAGACTCAGTTAGTGAAGATTCACAGAGTATGGAGCAACAGGTGCAACAGGAAATGCATCTGGAAGACTTAGAGGTTGACATTTCATCCTCTACAGTTGGTAGCAAGAACCATGTGGTTCCAGATACACAAAGGGATACTCAGGAGTTTGTGGGAACTCCTAGGAAGAGTACTAGACAGCGAAGACAACCAGCCAAGTTCAATGACTATGTGGCATTAGTTAGTCAGTTGGTAGATAGTGAGCCTTCTAGCTATCAGGAAGCTATAGAACATCAGGTATGGCGAGATGCTATGGTTGAGGAATATTCTTCAATAATGCAGAATGATGTGTGGGAGGTAGTACCTAGACCAACAGATAGGGCTGTAGTTGGATCACACTGGATCTATAAGATAAAGCACGGTGCAGATGGTAGCATTGAGAAATACAAGGCTAGGTTTGTGGCAAAGGGGTTCTCTCAGAAGGAGGGAATAGACTATGAGGAGACATTTGCTCCAGTTGCCAGGTATACTTCTATATGAGCTGTAATCTCACTTGCAGCACAGATGGGATGGCAGATCCATCAAATGGATGTCAAGATAGCATTCCTCAATGGTGAGTTGAAGGAGGAGGTATACATAAAACAACCAAAAGGCTTTGTAGCACACATCAAACAGACCTACGTGTGCAGATTGAAGAAAGTTGTTTGACTACAATATATACCTACAGATGAGCAGGTAGCAGACATTCTAATGAAGGCTTTGGGGAAGGCCAAATTTATCTTCTTCAGAGATAAGATGGGTGTCATCCAGAATAGCTTCCTCGCTAAGAGGGAGTGTTAATTATTGTTAGTTGGATAGCTGTTATTTCTGACTTGAAAATAGCACCACTATTTATGGGTAGCTTGGACAGCTGTTCATCCTTATCTATGAATAGCGGTCATATTTATGGGTGGTTTGGACAGTTGTTTTTCCACTTGCCAAAAATTAGTAAATGGTTATTATTTACTAATTTTAGTGATTCCTTTTGGACACTTTGCAACCAATTCTATTATTGGCTGTCGAGTTGTCTTAATCTTAGCCGTTGGTTAGATTTAATCTCGGTCGTTGGTTTACCAACAAGAGTAGTATAGAAAGGGGTCATTGGGTCATTTGGATATAGATGAACAAGAAGCTTTGGAGAAGCAGTTTGCAGTGTTAGCAAACAGTCTTGCAAGAAGCTTTCGTGAAGCAGTTTGCAGTGTTAGCAAACAGTCTTGCAGTGTTAGCAAAGGCACAGTGAGAAGCTTTGGTGAAGCAGTTTGCAGTGTTAGCAAACAGTCTTGCAGTGTTAGCAAGGGCATAGTGAGAAGCTTTGAAGCAGTTTGGAGTGTTAGCAAATAGTCTTGCAGTGTTAGCAAGGGCATAGTGGGAAGCTTTGGTGAAGCAGTTTGCAGTGTTAGCAAACAGTCTTGCAATGTTAGCAAGGGCACAGGCGAAGAAGCTTTTGTGAAGCAGTTTGCAGTGTTAGCAAACAGTCTTGCAGTGTTAGCAAGGGCGCAGTGTTAGTGTGGGGATAGCAGTGGAGAATATCAGCGGGAGAAATTAGGAGGTTGTCGGAGTTCTGCCAGTGAGAGGCAAGGAATTTTGTATCTCTTGATTTGCTGAAGTTTAATATAATTCCTCATCTGTAGAACTGGTTTTCCCTTAGGGGTTTTTCCAGGGACAATTTGTCCAAAAATATTGTGTTCATTGTGTTGCGCATTTCTTTCCGTATTTTATAAGTGAAGTTGCAGTTGTGTTATTCTTCGATATTAGCTGGGAATTTATTTTCAGCAGTTTAATAATCATTCGTGATAGGAGATTAATAATCAGTGACTGCAATAGTTTGATTTTTCACAATCAAGTCACAACATCAAACAAATTGCACAATTTCAGAGGAGAGGCTTCGATGCCGATAGGTTAGATTATCGAAGATTTGAAGGAATTGTGATCTCTAAATCTTGATAAGAATAGAATTCACCTTCACGAAAGTTGAGATTTGTTTAAGTATATGTATGCCCCATCATCAAGCATAAAGATGAAAGATTGGAGGAATTAGTGATTAGAGAAGTTGATTTATAATTTAATATGAATCCAATAATCAATTGAAGATGCCAATACAAGCTCTATCAAACAAAGTTCTAGGCTGAAGGCAAAACAGTAAACTTACAGTGCTCCTTCAAAGATAGGCACCGATTGCGGGGAATGCTAGAAATAACATCATACAAGATGGAAAATTTGGAGCATTGGGTGAGGTGTTCGATCAAATGAAAGAACTGACTTTGATAGTGCAATCATAATGATCGTGATCTCCCACTTTGCATTAATTGAAACCCAGAATAATACCTGTTATCCATGGAGTTAGAATAAATTCATAATAAATAATGGGTTTTGGAATCAAAATCATTTACATATGGTCTAAATATCGTCCTCATCAAAAAATGACTATCACAAATCAAAAGTCGTGGGAACCCGAGGAATGTGGTAAAGAGAAGATGTGGTGTTGGTAAACAATAACATGTGGGAGTGAACATGTAAAGTGCAAATATTCCTTTAAAATAGGTGTCATTACTTATTTCCCAACCAAATATAAATCTAAATATTCTATCCATTCCATATGAAAAGTAAATGTAATGCTAAGAGTGAACTGTAATAAAATGTTTAATTATAAATTAAACATTACACACGTAAAGGATAGAAGTATAAGAGGACAAGGGGAGATGGTTTTCTTGGAAGAATCAGTTATAACTGATAGGTCTAATCAGAAAGAGAGCCAAGAAAAAGGGCAAGTTTTCTTATAGGATGACAAACTTTGTTCTACAGTAAGGGAAGGGTTCCAGTTTCTTGATTTCTTGAGATTTGTAGTGTAGTTGATTCATTGTATATCCTACACGAGGAGCTGTACCCAATAGAATTCAGAGGAATGTTATCAATCCAATGGTAACCTATCCAACTATTAGTGCTGGTTTAGCCTTCCTATCTAGGCATTTAGAGTTGATTTGTATGTATTTTCATGGAAGAGAATCTTTTCACTAACACTTTATTACATGGTTGAATAAATATGTTAGACCATTTGAGATGGAATGATACAAGTTAGTTGTTAAATAATTGCTTTTATGAATTAAAAATTGGGACATCATATCCCTACATTTTCTAGTTTTCCAATCGACTAGCTCATTTTCATTGAGGGTTATATCTAGTCTCTAAGTCTCCTTTACTTTATATTCTTGCCATTGTTTAGCAGATAGACTTTACAAGGACTTTTTAAAAAGATATTTAACTATGAACAAACAAGGCTATTTGGTTTTTCTGAAGAACAGTTGACAATAGAAGAATAAAGTTATCATTGGTACTTTAATTGAAGCTATACACCATGAAGATTAATTTAGAATAGATATTGATATCTTTTTAGCCCTCTTATCTGTTTTGACGATCATAGTGAATACTTGTCTGATTATACACTAGATGTCCCATATGGGTTGTTTTACTAAAGTTTAATCACTAATGTAATACCTTCGACAATATAGGCTGATTATCTATATTTTCTTTGACATTGTAATGTGCTTATTTTGCTTAATTAATGATAAGCAATAGAAAAAATTTAATATGTCTTTTAGGAATTTTTTTTTCTCAATTACCAAAAGACTTGTTTTACTTATTAATCTTGAGATATTCAAATGAAGAATTGCCTCTTCTCAATTACCAAAAGACTTATTTTACTTATTAATCATGAGATGTCCAAATGAATACCTTTTATTTTCAAACTTTTTGATTCTTGAACTAATTTTTGTTTGAAAACACCTCAAATCCTTTCTATTAATTTACTTAGGAATATTTGCATAGATTCTTGATGTAGGTACGCTCTGATACCACTTGATGAAGGGCCACACCACCCTTACTCACTCACAATCAAGAAAGCAACAATATGGAGACCAAAAAAAAATGCTTCACAAGAATGCAACAATATAGAGATAGAGATGACAAAAATGCTTCACAAAACATCCATTAATACTTGAAAATTCACTACAAGAGCTTACACTTGAAAAGCTTCTATTTTCCGAACTTGATTACAAATGATAATAAGCCTTCCTTAAATAGGCACTTCTAACCCAAGACATTACAAACACAACCAATGTGGGATAAAAGGTAAATACAACTACCTTTAAATAAATATTAAATTCCCACCCAAATACAACTAAGCACCCAACAAATATTAAATACATGATTTATCCAAAACCTTCTAGAATTTCCACCTACACACCTCGATTAATGGAATGACAACTATTTTTATTATTATCTATTTACGCCACCCATGCACCTTGAAAATAGAAATTCCTCTTTTCTCCTTTTTCCCTTATTTTATTTTTAAATTATTTTTCCTTCTATTTTCGTCACTTTCTCTCTCCTCCAGATTTTTTATTTTTTATTTTTTTTTATTTTTTATTTTTTTAAATTTTAAATTTTACATTCAACATGTCTCCCCTTTATTTTGGATGCAAGATGCTCCTGCATCAATTCTAAAAAAATAAGTAGTCCTTTTAGATTATTTATTTGATTTTTTTAGAATTTAATTAAGATCTAATTTTAATAATTTTATTATATTTTATCAAGATACTATAATATAATCTAAAATTTAAATTTAAATTAATTGAAAAATAAATAGATTTATGAAAAATCATTCTCTAAAAAATAATTTCATTACATTTATACCTGCAATATAATATATTTATATTAAAAACTTTACATTTTTTATAAACATGCTTAAGTATATCCTAAGGTAGTTATGTTTGTAATGTATTATAAAATTAACATTTACTCTAATTTATTTTAGATGTTTGGTACTAAAGTTTTTTCTCATTTCATGACACCTAGTAAATCACTAAATACTCTCCTTTTCACTTTGGTTAAGCTACTCTCAATGCCATTTTCCCTATGGCAAATGTACAAATATACCAATTCTAACACTTCATTGTGAATTGTGTTTGTAATCATTTGAACTAGATGCTCATTGAATCCCTTGCTGCATAAACATCATATAAAATCTAAGTTTTTTAATAAAAGAAGATTAGTTGCATAGATATTTTGTCACTTTACTTTTTTTTCAATCAAATTATATTTTTTTCCCTCTTACTATCTACTTTTATTATACCTACTTTTAATATATCAAAAGTAAGAAACATTCATGTATCATTATCATTTCAGTAGATATGATTCATGTAAACATATAAGAATTAATTTATCTGCACACACACACACACACACACACACACACACACACACACACACGTATATGTATATGTATATGTAGATATATATGTATTTATATGTATATGTAGATATGTGTGTGTGTGTGTGTGTGTGTGTGTGTGTGTGTGTGTGTGTGTGTGTGTGTGTATGTATGTACACACACACACACACACACACACACACACACACACACACACGCACACACACACACATGTATGTATACATACATATATGTGTGTGTGTGTGTGTGTGTGTGTGTACACACACACACACACACACACACACACACACACACACGCACACACACACACACATGTATGTATACATACATATATGTATGTATACATACATGTGTGTGTGTGCGTGTGTGTGTGTGTGTGTGTGTGTGTGTGTGTGTGTGTGTAATGTACAATGAGAAAGTGCATAATAACCATTTTACAATTGCAACTGTAAATAAAATAAAATTTTCAAAAGTCAAATTTGTAGTTTAAGTGTATACATCATGCAATAACAATATGTGTCACTTTGACTATAATGTTTAACTCAATTTCCACATCAGCAGGAATTAGAGATTATGCATCATTGTTTAACTAAGCAATATGTTATATATTTTACTAATTGAAAAGAATTAGATATTTTTTGTTTATTTATTAAGATAAATATGTTATGTTTTAACAATTAAATGTAATTGATTAGAGTTAAAAATTTCTAATTACTATCTATGAAAATATTTATTATATTATTATTAACAATTTTATTAGAAAATCTAACTTTCAATTTAAAGATACCAAGATTTTAATATTCTTACTACAATTTACAACAACTTTAATTTCAATTCAAAAAAAAATAATTTAAGATGAATATGATGCAAGAACATCCTCTCATTGGAATTTTTAAGATGAATATGAAATGAAAAGTAATTAGAACATAGAGATCAAGGGATCTCCTTTTGCCAATGCTACCAAAATAACCATATATTTAAGCCAATAGACTTATTATTGTGAGAGTTGCCACAAGAATGTTATGAAACTCTGGTGGTGTCAAATGCCATAGATTTGGAAAACAACCTAATTCCTACCATGAGAAAAAATAGATCCCACCCTAAAAAATAGCCTGTCAAAAAGGGTGAAACATTGTAAGTGATTAAACACTGCAATGTCAGAAATGATTAAACACTACAAAAGCATTGTTATCGACTTAATTAACACTGATTTGAATGGAGAGAAAAAAAAACTTGAGCCTTGTTAGATTATAAATTAAAATAGTATATAGTATTTGTCTTATTTTAATTAATCCCTTCTTTAATATTAATTTATGTGATCATTATACAATTATCATAATGATGAAATATTTGATTTTATCATCCTGTCGTTTGAATGCTTTCCTTTTCAGAGAAATTAGGTCGTAATAGTATTTTACTATATATTTTAACCCCACAATTGTATTTTATTTATGAAATAATCAAAAAGGGTGTAGAAAAAGGCACTGGCTACGCAGGGATGAAAATGCACCCGGCCGTTTGGTTTTCGTCAGTGCATTTTCGTCAGCCTCGTCAATCATCACGAAAAGAAATTGCAAATTTCAAAGCAGTTGAACAGCGGAGGAAAGGTGTCAGTGTCTTGAAATCACCATCACATTGTAGTCAATTTCTCTTTGTATTTAATGTGTGATGTGACTAAGAGCCAGCCATTGTTGAATCTTCTCCCATGTTGCCCATTGGTTAGAGAACTAGTTTCTCTACCAAAGATATCCACAATTTTTAAGTCAATTAGAGTGTTTTCGATTCGATTCAATAATGGAATTTCTTTTAAATGTGACCAATTTAATGATAATAGTTGAACATATACATTTTTTTTATTTTCTTTAAATGAATATTGACTTTGTAAGTCGTTTGAGTTGTTTATTTGTAGGATTCATTAATGTAAATTTTTCTTTAACATATAGAGATTTGAGCGGACATTTTATTACTATTATTATAATGTGATGTATAATGTCTTATAAATATTTATCCATTAATTATTATTATATGTACAAAATTTTATATGTATGCTTTTATTTTTTTAGTTTTATGCATTATATCAATTGTTATGTCTTTTCCATTTACCAATGAACACGATTCTATAGATGTATTTTGGTTTCAAGTCTTGATATTCTTGTCTTAGGTTATTATCAGGACATATAAAAAATAATTATAAATGATGTAAATCTAACTCAAAATTGTGTCAATTCTCACCATTTCCTAAGGGTGTAGTATTTTGATTAGATCTTTGGATGGAGATATGTAGTGATTCTTGTAATTGGATTGATATCCACGCATTCCAGTGTCAGTGCTCTAGTAATTTTCAAAGTAGTTGCAACTTAGTTGGGGACTCCCAACCTTTTATTCCAATTTTTGTTTTTCATACTACATTTGCGGGTACATATATACCTTCAAAGATTCTTATTAATCTCCTTGATCTTGTTCATATTTGTTGTCCTCCTTACTATGGCCACTTGTTCTACATCTAGGGTTTATCATTATGTATATCTTCGTCTCCTCCTTTTCTAGGATCAACGAGGTTTTATTCAAGTAGAACTTTGTGCATTGGTGTGATTTTGACATAGTGGTGCCCATTCAATTTTAATACAATGGTGCTTATTTGGTGCATATTCATTTTTAGGATGGCAAGCTTATTTGGTATTACATGTGATTTCTAATAAGAGTATATTGATAAAAGTGTCACCAACTCTTCAAGTTAGATGATGAAGAAGTATGGTAGGTCATTTCCTATGTAGTGCAATATTTAGTGTTGGTGATTCTCATACTCATGATGGGTTAATTTATGAGCTTTTAATTAAACAGAAATAAAATAATCTTATTTAATATTCATAAATTTAATTTCATATATAACATCATTTTAGTCTTATAAGAAATAATAATTGATTTCATTAGTTTTAGTTTAAAAAATAAGATTATTAAATATTATAGATAGCAAAAAAATTTATTATTCTTAAATAAATAAGATAAAAAATATTTTGACAAATTTATAAAAAATTTAAATTATTTAGATAAAAATATTAATTAATATATTTATCAAAAATTTAAATTATATATAATATTACTTTAATATAAAAGGAATAATAATTAATTTTATTAGTTTTAATTCTAAAAATATAATTGTAAAGTATTTATTAAACTTATTTAATGACAACAAACTAAGCAAGTATCAATTTCTGATATTCCTCTCAAGATTTAAGTGTGTGATTTTGAGTCAAACTCATTGACCCATGTTTCATGAGTAGTGATTCAACATGAATCCATCTCTTATGAGTATAAATGTAACACTTAGCACTCATTGGATCTAGGTGATGCTCATAGGGGTGAAGCACCAAGACTTTCTGAGAGATCACCCATCCTAGTACTACTCTAGCTTGAGTGCGCTTAATTACAGAGTTTCCTTGATCGAAATGATCTCCTACTTATCAAGTATCAATTTTTTGTACAAAATAATTCATAAGACAACCATGTTGAATATAATTTCTTAGATAGTTAACCTACTTAATCATTTCATTTTATATATTCTATATCTTGTCATCTTATTTTCTTCTAAGTAAGAATGAGAAAAATTACGTGATTCTTAACCATATAAAATGTTACAAAAAAATTGCTTAATTTGACCATGTTATTCATAACCATACACATATATGTTATTTCAACATTTGTGTTATTGCAATACTAAAGTTGGATCAAACGTTACATGCTAACTTTAATCAAATAACACATGCAAAGTTCAAGACAACATAAATATATGAAGATGATGAACAACTATTTTACCAAAATATAACTCAAAGCATCATAATGCTTTCACTACGAGACAAAATCAAATCCCTTGTAAAAGCACAAAATCAAGGATGTAATATTTGGATGATAAAATAATACAATATGTTTTGAAAATCCTTCATAATGAAGCTCTTAGTCTTGACTTATATTGACCTCTCTTCTAATTAGAACCAATTTTATCACTTTGATAAATTTACAAAAAAGTGTTGATCACAATCCTCCATATAAACATCATCAACACCTGCAAATATATTGTGTAAATAATAAAATTCATTTTCAAACTAAAGACACAATTGATTGAAGTTCATTTCTTATTTTCCTTACCATCTCTACTTTGCATTGTGTTCGTTCTTGCTATTGTTTGATTAAGATCAATAAAGTATGGTTGCATGCTTTTTTGAATTTTTTGTTGATCATCTAATTCAAAAAAAGCATTAACATTTAATATATATCATCAACAAATTTAAAATATAGTTGTCAATTTAATACTCATAATTATGTTTATTTCATAACTTCATTACCATATCTGGCTTCTGTTGCATCATTTTTTGTTGATGCCTGATTAGATTCAATGGAATCTAGTTGCATGTATTGTTGATTTTTTTGTTCATCATCTAATCCTGCAATAATATGAACATTTCGTATGTAAACTTTGGCAAAATAAATTTACAAACTAAAGACTCATAATTCATTGATTTATATAATGTCATTACCTTGTCTAGTATTTATCACATCCATTGTTGTTAATGTTTGGTTAAGATCAATAGAGAAGGGCAACGTAAGTTGTTGAGCATCTTGTTGATCGTCCAAATCTACATAAAAAACTTATATTTAACATTTTAACTTATATAAAATGTTCAAGTATAAAATTAATTTATGTAAATAATCTAAACAATATTAAAATTACTATCTACCTACAATAACTTGTTCAAAGGTATGGACAGGGATAGTATTGGTCATTGACAGTTGATCTCTAATAATTGTATCTTGTACATAAAGAATTGGTTAGAACTACGAACCAAGTATTTTATTATAAAAGTAACAAAGACACTTAATAGCTAAAAGCTTACCATTTGGAAACTTCACTTCACCAATTTTTGTATGGTTTAGATCAATGGAGAAAGGTAATTGACGTCGTGGAATACTTTCTCGATCACCCAAACCTACAATGACATATGATTAATACATGAAATGAAAATAAGAATTATTGCTATGTAATTACAAAAATACTTTTTCTTAAAAATACACTCACCTTGTTGCCTGATAATATCTCTTTCTTCTTGAATATCTATATTTGAGTGATTTGTGACCTTTTTCTTTTTCTTTTTCTTTTTGCATCCTATAGAGGGGAACTGGAAATTTTCATTCTCCTCAACTCTACTATTTAAGTTTCTAGAGAGGGATTTACACTTTTTGTGAATGGAACGACTTTTTTTCATTTTACTTGGACTAAACCATGGTCTTATTCGTCTCATAGATATGTTATCTGAGCCAGGGATTGGTTTAAATTTGGAAGATGAAGAAAGAGATGAATCAATTTCTCTAAATTTGTCAACAGATTGACTAAAGATGTCTTTGTCATAATCACTAGTTGGTAAATTTTTCAGCAATGAATTTAAATAATCAACAGATTTTTGAAACTTATCATTGATAGTAGTAGATAAATTCCAACTATCTGCAATACAAATGTAATGACAAAGTCAAAATTACTGATAAATATTGAAATTTCATTAAAAATGATAGTTTTGAAATTTACCAGTTTTGTCACCTTCACCAACATTAACCTCAAGCACATCTTGATTTCCAGAAAGTATACAACCATCTACAATTGAAATATTATGTAATTAATGTTGAGAATCATAAAATCATTTAATATTTAACTATAGAGATCATATTGATCATTACCAATGACATTAATGTCATGACTCGATCTTCCTATGACTTCCTCATCATCAACGACCAATGCAGTAGAAGCTTCTGTAATTTTAAATGAGACTAATATAGTTAACATAGATTTTTTTTAATAAAATGTAAATAAATTAATGCTAGATTTTAAATGATACTTACCAACAACTTTATCGTGTGTGTTTCTCTTTAGAATATATAAGATCTTGAACACATGCTTGCATGTGTTTCCTCTTTTTGCCCATTCACAATCACATACATGCAAATTTTGTCCAAAATTCCTTACGAAATACCATTTTGCTGGAATAGTTTGACTTCTAACTTTATATGTGTTTGGTAGCTAGTCATCTTGATAGCAATCAACATCTGGTATTAATTTTGATCTTTCTAATGCAGTTATGTAATATCTTTCCTTTTTGAAGTTGGTTAAAAATCCAGATTGTTGCAAATATCTTTTATTTTTATAGAATGGCTCTATCCTATGAAGAAGTGTATAGATGAGCCAATCCATTCTTCTTGTGCCTTTCCTAGAACGATCACTTAGATGTTGACTCTTGATGTGGGAGTGATATGACTCTATCGAAGCATTAGTTTCTTGATTTGCATGAGGGAAGCTTCGAAAGTTTTTTGCCCACATCGCTAGAAAAACAAACATGACATCTTAGCATATAGAATAATTAATTTAAATTATATAAATTCATAATAAAATATAAAAGATAATCTTGATGGTCGTACCAACGCGACTCTCATCATGGCACCAATAATTCTGAAAGTAATTAATGAATTCCTTCTCTTCTTTGAATTCCTCTATGAACTTCATTGTCAAATCAGTAATGGCATCTTCATTTTCATGCATTGCATACATTATCTCACCTAGTCTACCAAATATTCTTGTTCCAACATCTTGATTTTTAACAAATCTGGGTTATATACAACAATATAGAGTTATGATGTTATGTATGTGATTTTTCATATATTTTAATAAAATATGTAATATTTTAATAAAATATGTACTTACTTGTACACATTCTTCAGACACGCCCTACGCACATGCCAAATGCATAACAAGACTCGACACTTAAAGGATAATCTACAAGATAATTTATTATCAAAGTTCATAAGTAGTATTTTAAAAAAAAAATCTTAAATTGAAACTTGTTTATGCTAAAAATTGGAAAACATATATCTGTATAAACTAAACATTAAAAATTTGCATTCTTCTAACTATAAACTAAGGTTGGAGAAAACCTTATTGCTTCAATCTCGGTGCTAGCATCATCTGTCATGAATGCGTTGACATGCCAATCTTCTCTATATTGTTTCCCTCTTTTATAAATCTCTATTAGCCATTCATTTATATCCTCAACTTTATTTCTTGAGGATATGGCCCATGCAACCGGTACACTGGCTTCTTGTTCATCAAATACAAGCAAAGTATAAAGTTGATACTACGCATGAAAAAAACAACGATATATTAATTTTTTAGACAAATAAAACTAATGGCTAAATTAAAATCCATAAATAAAATTAAAATCGTTCTACTCACACAGTATTTGTTTGTTGAGAATGTGGAGTCCATCGCAATAATTGAATCATGTGAATGTTTCACGATCATCTCTTGCATCCATGGTGTTTGGATGCCTATGATAAATGGAATATTTTCTTTATTTTTTGGTGTTTTATAAAAGAAGAAGTTCTCTTTCTCCTCTATATGCCACAAACATACACTTTTTGCATCATCCTCATTTTTTTGTGAATGTAGGGAACTTACTCTTTTCCATGCATTTAACACATCCTTTCTTAGCAAACAAGTATCCCTCTTATTCATCAACTTTGTCAAACCAGAATCTAAGTAATTTCGTTCACATATTGTGTCAATCCCCACACCCATCAATAGTAAGGATTCAATATATGATTTACATTCAGTTGATAACCTTGGTGCAAAACTACTCCTTGGATCACTAGAAGGGTCATTTTTTCCATGACAAAATTCACCATTGGCATCTTGATGACTAAATTCATTATATATAATTATTGCAACATCTGGTCTACCATACATAACCTTAACAATAAAATGAGTTTGACAACCCCTTTTTTGAGTAAAATTGTGACTTCTTTCCTTGTTTTTTGGTGCATTTCTTTTATCTTCTGGCCCAAAAGCACAATGATAACTGTTTAAACATGTGAAAAAATATAAGTTAATGGATATAAAAAAAAAGTGACATGCTTAATCAATTTATAAAGCTAGACAAACCTTGAATACATCTTTGTGGCTTGATTAGTAGGTTCTATCAAATTATTCTCCAAAATCCTTTTACGTATAAATGTTGTTTCAGTACTATCCAATAAACCTTCCCCTTTGACAAAGTGAGGGAGCCTCTCAAGAGGGATAGAAGTACACCGATCATCTCCAATAAGTTTCCATTCAAGTTCACAACTTGAGAAATGACTTCCTTCATTTGGGATGTCTTGCACATCTAACTTGATAAGTGATTCCCACTTATTCTTTCTACCCATCCTGATTTTTTTTAATATTGTTAGTGACAACCTATCAACAAAAAAATAGAATGAAATATCCCATGATTGAAATGTTTTTTTATTGTTATTGCAAGAGATATATGAAGATGTTATGATGGCATAAGTGATTCCCTAATGTATGACATAAATATTTTTGTAGATGCCATATGAGTATGGATACTATATGTGATGGTGCCCAAGAGATATAAATGTTCATAAAAGCACGTTAATATAGATCGTAGACAAAAGAATAATTTTCTTAGTATAAGTGTGGACTAAAAAGAGAGACGACATTGGCCCCACTAGGCAAAGCTAATACCTTTTTCAAGTATAAGTTAAAATAAATAACTAGTTATTGTATTTTTCACAAAATTTTGAACTTTTTAAAATTAATACATGACTTTTTTGAAGTACGCAAAAGTAAATGTAATTTGAAGATTTAAAAAAAATACCAAGATGATTCTAAATAAAACAAAAACTTTATGAAAACATAGGTATTCAATTCCATTTCTTACTTCAAGGAAGTACAAATTTATGAAAGTAGAATGGATGTAAAATTTATATATATCTTAAGTATCTTAGTAATTCTACATGGATGTAAATATACCAACATGTGTCAAAATGAAATAGTTAAAAAGCTTTTGGAATAAACTTTGTATATATTTTCATTTGACATGTTTTATTATGCTCTAATTATTTTCATTTGGCAACCCCTTTTTTGTATAAACTTTTGTATCATTTTCACTTTTTTAATGTCTTTAGGTTTTTTTCTATTATCCTTGGGCCCAAAAGCACAATGATATCTATTTAAGGACATGTAGAAAACAATATATTAATCAACATGATAAATTGTGTGTGTGTGTGTGTGTATGTGTGTGTGTGTGTGACATGCTTAATTATATGGAAAATGTTAAGCATACTTTGAAATCATTATGGTACTATGGTCAGTAGGGTTTTCAAATTTGGGCTCTCTATGAGCTTTACGTAGAAATGTTTTCTCTATGCCATCCTGCAATATACCTTCTCCTTTGATAAAGTGAGCAAGTCTCCCAAGAGGGATAGCAGGACACAAGTCAAGCTCCTGGATATTTTCATTTCCGATAGGTGTCCATTCAAGATCATTCATTGAAAAAAGATTTCCTTTTTTTGGAATGTCTTGGACATCTAATCGAATGAGTGATTCCCATTTCAATCCCCTACTCATTCTGTACAATATTTGGCTAATTAGTTCAAAGATTTTAGGTATTTCTGTAACTAGAAATGTCCCTAATATAACTCATCAACAGTATGCAGATGATACCATCCTACCAGGTAAAAGTTCAATCTAAGAGGCTATGGGATATAAAAATATCTTGCAAACCTATATGGATGCATCTGGACAAAAAGTGAATAAAGAAAAATCAGAGATTTTCTTTTTGAATACCAGTACAAAAATGGAAAATTCGATATGTAGGATCATGGGTTTTAAAAAGGGCCTATTTCCTTGCAAATATCTAGGAATCTCTTTAGAGAAAGGCACAAAACACTGAAAAATTTGGAAGGACATAATTGAAAAAATAGGTAAACGGATTGGGAATTGGAAAAATAAATGGCTATCTAAGGCAGGTAAAATCACTAAGATAAGATCAGTTCTCTCAGCCATTCCAATATTTCCTATGGCCTGTTTGCCCCTTTCTAATTGGATGTCTTCCTCATTTGAATCCAAATTGAGGAACTTCTTATGGAAAGATAAAGAAGAAGATAAGAAGCTAGCACTTATAAAATGGGATAACATATGTAAATCCAAAGAATATGGGGGCTTAGGTATTAAAAAACCTCAATGGAAAAATGACGCCTCGGGGGCAAAATTAATTCGGAGATTATACAAAGAATCTGATAAAAAATGGGCTAAAATCTTATTTAACAAATATCTCAACCCTTCAGACCCGAAATTCCTATTCAGAATGGATAGTCTCCCTAAAGGATCAAAATGTTGGAACTTTATGACTAAATATCAGAGTCTTATCAGCAAATTATGAGGAAAAGGTGTAGATACGTGTTCTAGCATCATATGGTGGTTAGTTGTTGGATAGTTTCTGTGGTAGGGATATTGTGTTGTAGGTTGCAGGTTATTGATCATTATGAAGACAGAAGCATTGATATGGAACTGGAAGTAAAGAGGTGGACCTCTTTTATAAAATAACTATTTCTTGTAAAATGGTTGGTATAAATTGTAAAGAGTTCTACCTGTATTGATATTAATGATATTAAATAGCTAGTACGTAGGTCACTGGGGTATGCCTCTTTTATAAGATGTAATAATATAGGACTTTTGTCCCGGGCAAGAGTGGAGGTTTTCTTCTCCGTTCTTTCCTACCAGTGCCCGTTTGAATGGAGAAAGCTGTATTTACTTATGTTATTAATAAAAATATCATGGCCTTGGCCGTTTATCGATAAAAAAAAAAAACTAAGATCAATTTCAGATTTATAAATAATAATTAGGCACATAGAACAACAATCAGGGATTTCAAGCAAACGTCTACAAGCAATGGGCAAGGGACAAAGCAAACTTGTGCATGAACAAAAATAGTGTCGTAGTATGAATCTAATCCCTAGAACCACTACTATGTATGTTCTCAAAATATTTTTCAATCACGCACATAGTCTTAAAAAAGAAAATTTGGTAGCACTAAGGTTCTTAGTAATGGTCAACTCTGCAGCTTTTGCAATCTAGAGTGGGCGAAATCCAATCCTGGTGTACCAGGGTTTTGACATATTCTGAGAATTTAATCAATCAGAGATACTAAGGAGATCCGACAACCCAACAAAAGACTACACCCGTGAGGATTTCCCCCACAAGGACATTTATATAGTGGTTGCTACTACCACGTCAAAAATGGCTATTACCGCTTGAGGTACCATCCACGTGGTTGACCCAATAAAGGGAATGTCCACTACGGTTTAACCCTCTCTAATCAAGAAAGACTCAAAAAATCTTACCACATGGGGACTTGGTTTGGATTCAAGGGTTCCAAGTTTCTTATGTGCCCAAAAGGGAACAGAGCATACTCCTCTAGCCTCTTCACCTTACCCAAACATAGAAAACACAATTTTTTGACATGCTAATTTGGAATCACCCCACTAACTTTTTGAAAAATCCAACAACAAACACCACTAGTCTCAAAAGAGAAAGTACTAATGGATGTTGGGGACAAACCCAAGCAGAATAGTGAGACAATGACAAATATCCTTCCCTACCTACAAGGGGATCCGTCATCAAGAGGAGCTTCGCATGTAAAGCAAGTTAATGAAGCTCAATCTCTCAAGATCTCCCAAATAGTGTTCATAGGGCCTAATTACTATGTGAAACATATATGCGTGAAAGAAAATCTAGATCCAATTTTAAAGCACCAAATGAAGTGTGAATCTATGAAAGCATGTAAAAACACTCAAGCCAAACACATGAGATGTTCATTTTAGTTCCAAATCCAAATGTTATAGAGATCCAACAAAATACCTAGTAATCCTTGCAACACATTTTTCTCTGTTGTACCTTTCGTTTATGCTTAAACGCTCGCTCACAACGAACAAAGCAACAAGAAAAACAAACAAACACAAGATATGTAATATATATACCAAAGCCAAGAGGCATTTCCAAATTAGAGAAAATTTAAACCTTATTATAGCACTAAAATTTAAACTTTATATGCACTAAATATTTAATTTGAATTAATCTAACTATTACATTAAATAGTATACAATAGATCTAAACTATAAATCATGTATAATTAAAATTTAATATTATTTATAAAATAAAAATAAAAATTATTTAAATGTATATTGTATGATTCAATGTATGATTTGCACTCATTTGATAACCTTGGTGCAACACTAGTTCTTGGATTACCAGAAAGGTCATCCTTTCCATGACAAAATTCACCATGAACATCCTGATGGCTAAATTCATTATATGTAATTATTGCAACATTAGGTCTACCATACATTACCCTAACATTAAAGTGGGTTTGACAACCCCTTTTTTGAGTAAACCTATGTATTCTTTCTTTAGTTTTTGGTGCATTTCTTCTATCCACTAGTCCAAAAGCACATTGATAACTATTTATACATGTACAAAAATATATATATTAATCAATAAAATAAATGAATAAATTGACATTCTTAAAAAAATTATTAAATCTAGGCAAACCTTGAATACATCTTTGTGTCATGGTCATTAGGTTCTGTCAAATTATTCTCCATAAATTTTCTACGGCTAAATAAATATTGTTTCTGTACTATCCAATAAACCTTCTCCTTTCACAAAGTGAGGCAATCTCTCAAGAGGGATAGCAGCACACCGGTCTATCTGTTGGCTACTATCGTCTCCAATAGGTGTCCATTCAAGTTCAAAACTTGAGAAATGACTTCCTTCGTTCGGGAGATCTTGCACTTCTAACTTGAAAAGTAATTCCCATTTATTCTTTCTACCCATCCTGAATAATATTAATATTGTTAGTCAAATATTATTTAAATATGTACAATATTTTTTATAGTGATACCATTATATCTATATCTTAATATCCCCAACAAAATATTTGGCTAGTATCAAAATCATATAAACACCATCATATCAAGAATAAAATAGAATGACATATTCCATGGTTGAAATGTTTGTTTGATGTTATTGCAAGAGGATCTATATGAGGATTTTATGGTGATATAAGTGATTCAATAATGTAGGACAAGGATGCATTTGAATGTGTTATGTGACTATGGATACTATTGTGGTGGTGTAGACCTAGGATCAAGTCCCTATTTGGCTTCGAGTGGGGTGGTTGCAATCTAACATGACCAATGCATATATGAAACAAAAAAAACCCTATAATTATTCAAGTGGGAGTGACTCCTAATATGGGCCCACTAGGTGAAGCTAATACCCTTTTCAAGTATACTAAAATACTTAATAAAATATTCAAGTAAAATACTTAATAAAAAAAGGCCAATCAACATCAAATACCTATGCAAATACTTCAACACATTAATTAACTATTTAAGTGCTTTGTTATGTGCTAGATTATCTAATTTTTAAAGGTTGACCTTCTATAGTAAAATTTTCTAGTGCAACACCTAAATTAATTTGGAACTAGATGTATGTATGGATGATAGGACCCACTTTAATTGTTCTAGATAAATAGAACACAAGTCTAATGAAGTTCCATAATAATAGAAGAACATAAATTAATATGATCATTTTATTATTATTATTTAGAATGGTTTGATTTTAGATATTGTGGGTAACATTACAACACAATTTAGAATCAGTCAATATATACCTACAATAAAAATGAAAGGAAAATGGGGAGATAATTGTACTTGAAATTTGAAGTTAAGTATTATCTAAATTTCAAGAATTGATTGTGAAGTAGTCATCTTAAAATCATACTCATGATAGAAAAGTCTATGAAAGTAAAATAGATGTATAAATTATATACATATTAAATATCTTAAAAATCCTATAGGAATGTAAGACATCATGTGACAAAATGGATAATTAAATCAAACTTTTGGAAGGTATATAAACAAAGATGAGTTTTATAATAGATAATTTAAAACTACATTAAATAAAAGTATCTAATGGATTTTTTGTTTATTATTTGGAACAATTTGATTAAGATATGTGGATAACATGACACAATTTAATTAGGTAGTTTTCAAAATTTAGTCAACTCAAGATTAGTGATCCTATAAATTTTAGAATATATTTTTTATTTGCCAATTCATATCGTACTCTAATTACCCTAAAAATTAATTTAGTTAAGTTATATACAAAAAATAAGACTTTCATAATAAGAAAAATTAAAGATTAAAACAAATAAAGCTATTTGATAGTTTTTGTTTATAATCTAGAATAGTTTGCTTTTAGATGTATGTTACTAACATAATGACATATTTTACATTTTGTTGTTCTAAAATTTTGTTAACTCAAACTTAAGAAAAATGGTGGGATAGTTATACTTGAAATTACAAGTTAGGTATTATTTAAATTCAAATTGATTGTGACATAACCATAATAATAGAAGAATATAAATTAAAATGATCAATTTATTATTATTATTTAGAATGATTTGGTTTTAGATATTATGGGTAACATAATAACACAATTTAGATTTAGTCATATGTGGGTAGCATAATGGAGGAAATTTTAATTTGTTTCAAAAGGTTATTTGTAAGATTGTATATTTTTACATTGATATAGAAATTGATTTCTAAAAGATAATTTTATAAAGATAGTAAAGTGTATGTGATATTAATATTTTTATCAACATAATATAAATAGAATTATATCCTCAATACAATAGAAATAGAATTACAAGTAGATCTAATAAGTTTTGTTCTATTTTTCTGATCTTGTGATCTAATAATGAGTGACATGTAATGTAAGCCTAGGACACATGATGTATATGGTAAGATTGCAAGTTATGGTATATCATTAAGCTTCAAAATTTATTGTGTCCTTAGATCTAATTTTTTTTAGATTAAATTTAATATAAAGGTAATTAAGAAATATTGTAATATATGTTTACATTAAATTGAAATAATAAATATTCATTAAATTATTTATTTCAAATTATTTTAAATACAATATTGAAATTTATATTAATACATTAATTTATAAGCAATTATAAATTTGATATATAGTATAATATAAATAAAAGTATTTAAATAAAAGTTGTAATTCAGAAATAATATTAATATATGTATACATTTAATTTAAATTATATGTCAAGAATTTTATAGAGGATAATCTTAAAATTAAATTAGTTGGTAATCAATTTATTTAATTTATAAAAAAATAGAATAAATAGGTTGTCAATTTTTATGTTGATATTCTTTATTTAAATATATATATATAATGGGCTTCTTTATGCACGGGTTCGAATCTCTGCATTAGGATTTTTAATTATAGTCTCCACAAATTTTCTATGGCTAAATATTGTTTCTGCAGTATAAATATTGTTTCTACGGCTAAAAAATTTGGAGGCTACTAAGAGGCATTATTTATATTGTAGAAACAATATTTAGCCGTAGAAAATTTGTGGGTTTTTTAATCTGCATTAGTCTATGGTTTATCTGCATTAGGTTGCTAAAAAAAATTTGGTTTACAACGACAAATAACCAAGATTGTGTGGTTTTCCATAAAACAATATGCATTTTACATTTGTAAAACCTACAATTATTTTATGTAACAATTCCATAATTTAAATGCACTAGCAAACAACTAGATGTGCATATGTGCAATCCTATTAATCCTCTGAAGAAAATATTTTGTACTAACCTGTGTGTGTGCTACTAAAATTTCGCTCACAAAAAATTGATAGTTTCTCTCTGACGAAGCTTGAAGATTGCAGTTGCAGATGTGCTTTTCCACACTCCAGATTGCCACCAAATTCATTACAGACAGCAACATCAGTTTCACCCGCCAAGAATAAATAGATTGTTTCTCCCGCCATAAAAAAAGATTGTTTCTCCCGCTGTAAATAAAGATAGGTGAAGTGTTTAATGGAACATTAATTTGGAGAGCAAATAAGGCAGGCACAACAAATTTGATAACTCTGTCCAAAGATTTGACTTTCACAGCACATAACGCACGGCAAATAAACTTCGGCGCTGACGTTGCAGTGATTTGACGTTGATTGACTGCCATTGCCATGAATGAAAAGGCTGACAGAAATGCACTGATGGCAACCAAACGGCCGGGTGCATTTTCGTCCCTGCGTAGCCAGTGCCGTAGAAAAAAGGTAGCACAAATGACTTTGATTTAATGCGATTACTTTGTAAGGACTCTCCATAGTTCTCGAGCTCAAGTTTCTTTATCATTTCCATATATCTGTCCTCTAAAGGTGTGAAATTATTCCAAAATTCATTAATCAAATACAGTTATCATGACAATAACCTTTTATTATTGTGCAGGATATTAGTCTTTTTAAGAAGTTAAGGAAAGTCTAAGAAAGCTGGTTAGCATCAATTATATTTTCTGGTCCTCCTCGAAAAAATTGTACTGACCATTCCACATTTAATTTTAGAGTGATCATTCTGCATGTTAATTTATCAAATCACTATATTAAATTAAATGTTACATCTGAACTAATGAATATGACTCGGTTGATGAGAAAAAAATCTTGCCATCTTCAACTGCATATATGACTATAAAAATTATTGCAAATTTAAATTGTGGATAAACACTATTTGAGATTGGATTAGATTTTAAATTTATTTTAATAGTTTCAATAGTAGTGTTCCTGGGAACAATATCATGATTTGATAAAAAATACTATGTAATATAATGTCACTAGAGATTGGAAATAGTGGTATATAAAGACTTTTCTTATGTTTTTTAAACTATTCAAAAATAATTTAGGCTCTTCAAAAATTATTTTTTAATATATAGATATGATAAAAATTATTATTATATTCTTTAATAAATATATTGGTATATTAATTATTCAAATCTTAACAAAACAATGTTTTGTCATTTATCATTATGCAATTTAGTTGATTGATAATATTCTACAAATTCTAAAATAGTTATATGATTACATTAATTGTACATTAGATTATATTGTATTATATAACTTTTTGAATATATGAATAATTGAAAATTGAATGTTTAAAATGATAATTTTATGTAAATATTAAGATAAGTAATATATTTTTCAATATAATTTGATTACATTAATTACACACTAGATTATATCCTATTATATGAATTTTTTAATATGTAAATAATTAGAAAATCAAATGTTTAACATGATAGTTGTATGTAAATATAAAGACAAGTAATATATTTTTCAATATAATATGATTATATTAATAGATTATATTATTTTATATGACTTTTTGAATATATGAATAATTGGAAAATCAAATGTTTACTATGATAATTGTATGTAAATATTATGATAAGTTTAATATAGATTTCAATATAATAGATATTGTAAATTAATTTTTTGTGCATTATTAAATATTTTTAATAATATAATTTTATATCAAATTGTAATATTTTCAAATTTCTCGTCTGTTTATCTATGTTTCATGAGTAGAAGTTCACAAGAATCCCTCTTGCAAAAAAAGATCTTTTATATTCTATGATACTAGTGTCTACACATGAAATATGGCAACCAATGATAAAGTGTTCTATTCATTGTATGGAAGATGGATTGTGGTGAACCATACTAATGAAATATATGTCAATGAGTTTGACTCTAATTACATAATAATATGTATAATTTGTATATGTTTATTAGCATGAAGTATTTTCTTTGTATACATTTTTATCACATATTCACATACTTAGAACTATTAAAAAAGAGAGATATTATCCATTTCATATAGGAAATACAAATTAGAAGGATATCTATAGATTTACAATGAAGGATAAGGGGAGGAGGAAGAAAGTAGTGTCTGTGTGTGAATGAGAAATATATAAAGATGGGGTAGGGAACTAAAAGAGATAGCACATGAATACAAATTGAGAACATTATCAAAAGTATACAAGGCTATCGACTTAACCCTTGCACCCTTGAAAGGTGCAAAATTCTACTATTTCAGTCACTATAGTGACCATCATACAATATTCGATGTAAAATGTCCCAGGTGCAAATTTACTTAAGTGTAAGGTGCAGATTGCAACCATAAAGCTTCGAGTGCATATACACCTGGGTTGTTTTCAAAGAAGAAATTGGTGGTAAACTCAGTCTATTTTATGTAGTGACCACTGACATGTAGCTTGGTAGCATGTGAACTAGCCTCAAGATTCCAATTCAATAAGTTTTGTTGTAATTTTAATCTATTTTCTTTAATGAGCATTTGTCCAAAATTCTATCTCGATGAGCATCTTGTTTTGCTATGAAAATACCAAGCATTCATTTTTTTGTACAAAATCTTATCCTCATGAGCATCTTGATTTGATGAGGAATACTAAGAAAGAATTCATTTTGGCCATCAAGATTCCACATTTCCAAGCATCATTTATGAGACAATGTGACATTCTCACCTAGACTTTAGCAACTATATTCGGTATTGATGGGGGATTAAAGTGGAAGGTATGATAATATTCAAATTGGAAAAGAAACTTGAAAGTGTTAGAAGATAAGTCATTGGATGGAGCAAGTCCTCATTTGGGAATATCTTCAAATAAAAGGAAATTATCACTGAAGATAAGATGAAATAGTTGTAGGAATGCATGCTATGAGGGTGTCCTCTACTAAAGATCACCTTGGGGAGGAAAGTTGGAGAAACATATTGAGTTAGAACATAGCCAAAGAGGAGGTCTATGGGAATCAGAGATTTAGAATTCAGTGGCTATCCACATTTATGAGCATCATTATAGGATTAGGAAATCATAAAACGAGTGTTCGCTTTATTGTTAGGAGTCTTGAGAGGACATTTCTAGCAAGAATGATTAAAGATCTACTTGCAAGATGGCCTTGGTACATGCTGAAGATGGAAAATAATAACAAAAAGGAAAAGGAAAGTTTTGATGAGGACTCATGGGTTGTTGAATTAGAATCAAGTTTAGAGGGCGAAATGCGACCAGCAAAATTCAGTCATTGCCTCACTAATACCTTCCCAAATCCTATGTTGAAGAATAAGGCTGAGGAGTTCTATATTCCTCAAGTCATCTCATTGGGTCCCTACTGTAAATAAACTAAGAATGCAAAAGAAAAATACAGAACAACAAAAATGCATAAACACAGAGTTTATCGTGGTTCACCACAAATCATGGCTACGTCCACACTGAGAGCAGAGAAATTATATTAATGAGAAAACCAATTGAGTTTACAATAGATGCGATCAGCATTTATAGATCACAAATGATCAGCTGAAGAGACAAAATAAATGGAGGGAAAAACACAAGTGTCTATTGGCCTTCACAATTCAACAAATCTCCCACTTGAAGACAACAGATACACTAGTTGATCATCCATTCCCCTGCTCTACATGCTGACTTACTTCTTTTTAACAAGGCCAAGAGAAGTCCTGGCACATTCGAACTTCTCCTTGGCAACAACCTTCGTCAACGTGTCCGCTGGATTGATCTTGGTATCAATTTTGGCAACCTTCAATTTTCCTTCTGCTACCACATACCGAACATAGTGAGCATGCTTGTCAATATGTTTGGAGCATCGCTGAGAGGAATGATTGTGAACCATAAAAATTGCACTCTGACTATATGAAAATAAAACATAATCATCTTGTTCCCAATGTAAATCATTGAATAAGTGTTGCAGCCAAATCATCTCTCTAGCCCCTTTGGAAAGAGCAAAGTATTCGGCTTTAGCAGAAGAAAGTGCAACACAATGTTGCAATCTTAAGGCCCAACTAATGGCAGCCCCGACAAATGTGAAAGCATAACCAGTAGTAGACCTGCACTTTTCTTGATCTCTGCCAAGATCTGAGTCACTAAATCCTTGCAGCTGAGTATAATTTCTACCAAAACACAACGCATAATCAGAAGTACCCTTGAGATACCGCAATATCCATTTCACTGCTTCCCAATGAGGTTTCCTGAAATTGCTCATGTATCTACTAACTACTCCCACCGTATGAGCAATGTCGGGACATGTAGAAACCATAGCGTACATTAAGCTACCAACCGCTGATTTATAAGGAACATTAATTATAAAATCTTTCTCATCTTGTGTTTTGGGACACAATTCAGAACTGAGGCGGAAATGAGGAGCAAGAGGAATAGGAACGTGTTTGGCTTTAGCCATGCCAAACCATTCTACAACTTTGTCAATGTATGATTTTTGTGACAAAGTCAACATCCTTTTCTATCTATCTCTTGTAATAGTCATCCTAAGAATCTTTTTGGCTGCCCCTAAATCTTTCATGGCAAACCGAGAAGCTAACTCTTTCTTTAGCTCGCTGATTATTTGAGGAGAAGTACTAGCAACTAGCATGTCATCAACATAAAGTAACAGTATAACAAACTCACCACTAGGAAGTCTTTTATAGTAGATGCAAGGATCTGATTCGCATCGAGTGAAGTTATGCTCAGCCATGAACCGATCAAACTTAATGTACCATTGTCTTGGAGCTTGTTTGAGCCCATACAAACTCTACTTCAGCCGACAATAGAGATGTTCTTTCCCCTTTGAACAAAGACTTCAGGCTGTTCCATGTACAATTCCTCATTGATGTCACCATGTAGAAAAGCCATCTTGACATCAGGCTGTTCGAACTCAAGATCCAAAATGGCTACAAATCCCAAAACTGCTCGAACTGTAGTCATTCGAACAACAGGTGAGAAAATCTCTTCAAAATCTAAGCCCTTTTTCTGAGCATAACCTTTGACGACAAGTCGAGCATGGTACCTCTTTCTTCTGCCATCTTCTTCTTTCACCTTATATACCCATCGATTTTTCAGAGGTTTCTGATTGGGTGGAAGTGGAACTAAGTCCCATGTTTTATTTGTTTTAAGAGAGTTCATCTCTTCTTCCATTGCAATCATCCACTGATTTTTATTAGTACTTTCATAGGCATCTGTAAAATTAGCCGGCTCTACTTGATCAAAGATTAAAATCTTAGGCTCTGCCTCCTCGGAGTAAAGTAACTCATAATTTGAATACTTCGTAGGCATCTTCCTCTGCCTTGTAGATTGCCTTAAGTATGGATTGTGGTGCTCATTCTGAGCATTACTTCTTATCAGTTCATAGTCATTGCCCCTTGAAGATGTGCAGATTGGCTGAGAAACATCCAAGTCTTGTTCCCTATGACCATGATGTGTTTGAGCATTCGAAAAATCATGCATATGAATTCTTAAAGTTTCTGGTGACTATTGTATAACAGGGTGGACTATTGTAGAAAGAATATCCAAATCCATGCAATCCGATGCAACTTTTGTTATTCTCTTCGTAGAAGACCAAGGCGTGGCAGGAATGGAGTCACGTTGAGCAGTGAGATTCCTGTTATTGTCCTACAAATGATGACTGTGCATGCAAGCTCCATCATAAACATAGGTTTCATCGGGCATGAACAAAGGGGACTACCTAGAAGGGAGTAGATGTTGATGATCTCCAGCACCATATTCAAAGAGATCTGTTGCCTGAGTGGATGCTTCACATATGGGAGAGAGGTGCGTAGGAGTCTTATTGACCAAGGATGGCTCTATATCATCGTGGGAAAATGCATAAACTTGTCGTGTGGAGCAGAGTGTAGGATCTCCCTGTGTATCAGAACAATGACCTGGCAATTGACCCTCTGCTCGATTGTTGTGAAGCTCTGTTGGAGTTTGGTGAAGTCTAGATCCTGAAACTGGTGGAGAAGAAGCCCATTTTTTATGTTGGCCATTGAACTTGATGCTACATTCCCTGCGTGAAGGAGAGGGTCCACTGACGGCGCCTTGTTTTTCACCTGCAGGATCAAAGTCTTGTCTCATCTATCGTGCGGGTAAAGTCCCCCCAAACTTGCAGACACTCTGCTCATTACTGAGGCTTATCTCCAGCGTAGCAAGTGGATCCTCTCCGTCATGATGAGCAGTAGGAGATTTACCAAATAATTCTCCTATTCTTTCATCACTGTGACTACTGTCCAACACCCCACATCTCCTATGAATTGACTGATTTGAAATTTTGTTAATTCTGTGACCATATCCTTGTGGATTGTCTAGTTCATGGAATTGCTCATCCTCAACAATATGCTCTGACTGTTGTAGTGATGGAAGAATATGAGAAGAGGAAGGCTCTGAATTACTACTAAGACCAGGAAAAGGAGCTAAAATAGAGGTAGGAGTAGACACCATAGGCTGAGACTGTGCATTGAATGACGAGTTATTCTCATTTAAACAAGACATAGGAATAAAATCTTCAACTATTGTTTCCTGTGATGCTAATTGAAGTGCCAAAAACTTTGTCTCATTAAATACCACATCTCGACTCCTTACAATCTTCTTTGCAATAGGATCCCATAATCAAAATCCGTACTGATCTTCACCATAACCCAAGAAGATACATTCTTGTGATTTTGAATCCTGCTTGCTCCTTTTTTCTTTAGGAACATGAAAAAATGCTTGGCACCTGTACACTCAAAGATGCGAGTACAAAATCTTTCTACCCAGCCATTCCTCCTCTGGAATTCCAAAGTCCAAACGTGATGAAGGACTTCGATTAATCATGATGCAGGAGCATCTTGCATGGAAAAATTATTGGCAAAAAAAATTGGATTAAAAAAAAAATAAAAAAAATAAAAATATGGAGGAGAGAGAAAGTGATGAAAATTAGAGGAGAAATAATAAATAAATAAAAAGGGAAAAAGGAGAAAAAGAAAAAAGGAGGAATTTCTATTTTTGAAGTGCATAGGTGGCATAAAATAAAAAAATGAGAAATTAGTTGTCATTCCATTAATCAAGGTGTGTAGGTGGCATCTTAGAAGCTTGTGGAAAGTTTCTTAAAACTTGCATTTAATATTTGTTGTGATCCATAAAGGAAATGTAATTTTCTAATTGGGCCACATGGTGGTGCTTAGTTGTAATTCTAGAAGGTTATGGAAGTTGTAGAAGGTTGTGGAGGAATTCTAGAAGGTTGTGGATAAGTCATACATGGGGTGGTAAGTTCCTATTTAAGCAAGGCATATGAGCATTTCTAAATCAAGCTCAAGGGGAAGCTTGAGGAGTAGAAGCTCAAAGGGAAGCTTGAGGAGTAAAAGCTCAAGGAGAAGCTTGAGGAGTAGAAGCTCGAGAAGTAGCTTGAGAAGTGGAAGCTCAAGGAGAAGCTTGAGGAGTAGAAGCTCGAGAAGGAGGTGAAAGCTCAAAGAGAAGCTTGAGGAGTAAAAGCTTAAGGAGTAGCTTGAGAAGGAGAAGCTTGAGAAGTGGAAGCTTGGAAAGCTTGGAAGGCTTCAAGGTGTGAAGCTAGAAAGTGTGAAAGAGAAGGAGAAAGTGAAGAGTGAGTTTTCCTGAGTCTGTGGACAAAGCGTCGAATGTGAGACAGTTTATAGCAGGATTGTGATGGAGTTGTGAGTGTGTAGATAGAGCGCCGAATGTGAGGTAGTTTAAACTTGGATCTTGGGTAAAGTTGGAGAAGAGCTAGTGACTGCGGTTTAGAAACAAGGAGGTTGCTTGGTGGCTTGCGAGCACAAGGTGAGATCTTGGAGGTTTCTACCAGAGTGTGGATCTGGGCTAGCTTGGGTTTGGATTGGATCTTGAGAGATCTTGTTGCATTCTTTGTCATGAGTTGGTAAGGGTGGTGTGGCCCTTTGTCAGTGGTATCAGAGTGTACCTCCATTAGTGGTATCATAGCATACTGACATCAAGTGGTATCAGAGCTGTACCTCCATCAAAGCAAGTATACAGTTGTATTGCAGGCCTCTGCCTAGAATTCTTTGCCTAAATCAGCATTAGATTGCATACATCAAACTTTCTCAAGTATAGTTCGATTTAGTCTTTCCACTGCCCCATTTTCTTGAGGGGTGTATGGCGCAACTTTCACTCATCGAATACCATGATCTGCACAAAAGTTATCAAACTCCAAGGAACAAAATTCACCTCCATTATCTAATTTTAAACATTTAATTTTGTGCTCGGTTTGATTTTCAACAAGAGCTTTAAAAAATTTGAATTTGGAGAAAACTTCAGACTTTCTAGACATCATATAAACTCAAACCTTTCTATTACAATCATCAAGAAAGGAAACAAAGAAATTTGCGCCTCCATGGGAGGTTACCTCTATTGGACCGAAGACATCTGAGTCCACCAACTCCAATGGTGTCATCTTCTTGTCATGACCATGCTTCAAAAGGCTAACACATTTTTGTTTCCTATGAAGATAATGTTTGCAGAATTCTAAATCTGCTGATTGGAGACCCGGAAGTTGCTCTCTATTAAGCATAACCTGTAGGCCATTCTTGCTCATGTGGCCTAATCTTTGATGCCAAAGTGCGGCATCGCTGTCCGCAACAGTCATCGCAACTCCCACCTCATCATTAGTTTCTACAACATATAGATTGCCAACTTTATCCCCTTTGGCAATAATCATGGAACCCTTGGTAATTTTTCATGTGTCCGTGAGGAGTGTAAGAAAACTTTGAGCATATAACTGACTGACTAAAATCAAATTTCTTTTTAATTTGGGAACATACCTCACATCTTGAAGCAATAATTGAGTGCCTCCTTTAATTGATAATAAAATATCACCCTTTCGTATGATTTCACAAGATTTGTTATCACCCAAAAAAAATTCCCAAATTTACCTTCCTTGTAGTTTGTGAAGGCTTCGCTGCAAGTAGATGCATGAAATGAAGCCCTAGAGTCAATTACCCATGAATTCGAAGTTGTTTCACTTGACGCAAGAACCAAAACACCATCACCAGGATCATGAATGATGTTTGCTCTACTGTTCGAAACTTTTTCATGAGTTCTTTTATACTTTCTGCAGTCCTTTTTGACATGACCAACCTTTCCACAAAACCAACAACTGTTTTGTCTACCTCGGGACTGCGACCTTCTAGCTGATTGTGATCTTCGGTTGTTGTTATTATTTCTGCCTCTATGCTGAGTTCTGTCTCTATTTTTTGTACTAACCATTGTTAGTGCATCACTGGATGAAGACTCTTTATTAGTTCTCCTCATGTCTTCACTAAGCAACATAGAGACTACCTCATCATAGACCAGCTTGTTTTTGCCGGTTATAGAAGTGCTAATTGCTGTTACCACACCATCCCAGCTATCCGATAAGGAACATAACAAGATGACCGCCTTATTTTCGTCATCTTGAAGCATACCAATGGAGTGTGCTTGACATAAAAGAGTATTTAACTCATTTATGTGATTCGACATCGCTGTTCCTTCCTTCATCTTCAATTTGTAAAGCTTCTTCATGATAAAAATTTTGTTTGTAGCAGATGTTGTTTGATACATACTATGAAGTTTGTCCCACATGTCCTTTGTTGATGTTTTATTGTACACATTGAACAATACATTCAGAGATAGCGAAAGAAAAATCTCTGCCATTGCCTTCTCATCAGTTTTAGTCCAGTCTTCATTTGACATAGCGGTAGGCTTATTTGCTTTACCTTCAATTGCTATTGCAAGATCGTGCTTGACCAAAAGTGATCGCATCTGTACCTTCCACAAACTGAAATTCTTTCCTGAGAATTTTTGCACTCTTGTTTCCTCCATGACTTCGGAATTTGGTCACCGAAATTGATTACGGCTCTAATACCAATTGTAAATAAACCAAGAATGCGAACGAAAAATATAGAACAGCAAAAACGCATAAGCACAGAGTTTATCGTGGTTCACCACAAATCGTGGCTATGTCCACACTGAGAGCAGAGGAATTATATTAATGAGAAAACCAATTGAGTTTACAATACATGTGATCAGCATTTATAGATCACAAATGCTCAGCTGAAGAGACAAAATAAATGGAAGGAAAAACACAAGTGTCTGTTGGCCTTCACAATTCAACACCTACCATTTCCCACAAAATGATGCAGTCGATGATGTCATAAAACTTCTCAAGTCAGAAGTGGCAAGAAAAATGCACCATAAAATCATCTGGAAAGGAGGCCTGAAATCGGTGATGGAAAAGTTTATGGAGGAAGAGATGCAGGAAAAAGTAAAGGAAAGCTATGCTAGTAAGGAAGTGAGACTCAGCAGTGAAGTGCTGGCATGGATGATGGTGAGGGATGCCTGTTTTGTTCTCGATGTCCTCAACAGATTCGGAGAAGACGGAGGTAAAGAGAAAGGAGTCTCGGTTTTCATTGATGGTATTCTTAACAGGGAATGCCATCATCCTCTGTTGACAGAAAGATATGCTCAAGATGGAAAATCAACTATCACACTGGGTTTTGAAAATAATCAGGTTCGAAATTGTGGGTTCAAATGATGATATGTGGTTTGAGCCGGCCCTGAAAAGCTTATTCCCCATGAAAGCAGCAGAAAAGAAGAATCGCGAATACGCAAAAGATTCTCATATCCTGCAATTTCTTCATGACTACTTTGTTGACAGGCAAGTCCCCGCCTCAGAGAATGTCATATCTTGCTATTGGTTTGTGAATATTCTTTGCAAGATTAAAGAATTCATCATGCAGTTGCAGACAACTATATCGAGTAGCACTTGTAGGAAATGGGTATTTCTCCTTCTATTATCTCCTGTATTTGTCATTTTGCACTATATCATTAGGGAGCGCATATTTGAACGTTGTACTCGCTTACCAACTGCCTATTTGGTAGATAAGATGGATAGAAGAACATGTTCCATCTATAGGGGAGCTAAGGATAGAAGGAGTTGAATTCAAGATGCGGAGGGTAGAATTGGACAAATTAAGTTCAACAAGAAGACTTCAAAATTCTGTTAACCCGAGTTAAAAGTGGATAATAGATCATAGGTATTACTCACAAAATTCAATTGCCTTAGAAATCTAGTCAAAATAAAATAAAAAATACATTACAAGGTTGAAAGATTATAATGTTAAAATTTAATGATGGTCTTGGTTGACACCAGTCAAGATGTGGATTTTCTAGAGAAATGAGGTCATCATCATTGTAAGCTTCAAAAAATTGAATAGATTGCTCATCTTGGTAATTCTATGGCAACATCCTAAAAATGGCTGCAAACGAGCCTTTGATGAGTCTGCTAAATCAATAAACCATCAACAATAAAAAAATTTGGTAGAAACCTATGTATATTATCATTCATCATCAACTATGAGTAATTTTATTGGAATTTTGTTAGAGTTTTTCATGGCATACTTTACAATGGCATGGTGGTTTGGTTTGATCACATTTATTATTTTAGTGCTGGTAGTTGTACAATTAGGTTTCCCTTTTGAATCTAGTTGATACAAATAGGTTTTTAGGCATTTTAGTATTATTATACACTAACTAATGCCTTCTACCATAAAAGTATTAAATAGCCAAAATTAATTTATTCTTTTATGATGTACCTAGTTTTTTAAAGCATTACTATATGCAAGAAATGACATGGAAGCTTAACAATGAGTGATGTTCAACATATAACTTGATCATTATCTCAAATAATGAATTTGAAACTTCTTATCTTTGTAGATGTATATTTTAAAGACATTGTGTGCATGCAAGTGTGCGCACCCATTTGTGTGTGTGTGTGTGTGTGTTAAATCACTGATATCAATCACCTTCATTATTTTCTTTATTTGTGTTCTTTAATCTTGTAAATATTTTTTTAGTAAATTTGGATAAAATTGTTGAACTATTATACATTATACCTTGGTCCATTCTTCTATTTCAGAGGAATACCCTTTCCTTGATGTTTTTAATGATATTCTTAAAAACCCTAAAGCTTTGGTCATACCCACTCTAGAGGAAAGAGTTTAGTCTTTGGAGGTTGTACTAGACTTAGACATCAGGGAGGCATTGTGCACCTCTTCTCCCATATCAGTTTGTGTCACCTCTCCCACTTTGAATGGTCTTGTTAAATAGCTAATGGAATATTCCTCTCTAGCGTCGCCATCTATTCTATTGGTGTTTCTAGTAGGCTTGGCTTTCTAAGGCCCTAGTGCTCAACTTGATCCCCCTATAAGGACATGTTAGGGTGGAAAGAACCAACATGAACCTGTGGTCACAAGAAGGATGACATGGAAAGTGAGGTCAAACATGGAAAACCTACTAGAATAACTGTTAGAGAGAGAAAAGGCCATTGAAAAGGAAACTTATAATGGAAGGAAATTGACCCTAGAAGACTCCCAAAAGAGTAGAAAATGAAGTTCATCCCTAGAACATAAGGGTTTGAATAGTCCCCAAAAGTAGTTTATGATCAAACAAAAAAAAATTAGTAGGAATATTGATATTCTCTTGATCTAGGAAGTTAAAATGAAGTACGATAACTTTTATCTCATTGTCAACAATTTTTGGCCTAGGGCCAACTTTGATTGTATGGAGGCTACTAGTGGTTTGGGGGGCATTACTACACAATGGAACCCCATCGAGTGTTCTAGTGATGCCATATCTTTTTTCCATAATTACTTAGCATTTTTGTTTAAATGACATGATCTCTCTTGGATCCTATTCAATATTTATGCCCCTAACACCCATGATAGGATAACTTTGGTGTGGAAGGAAATATAAGACCTTATGTCCACTAAGGATAATTCTATGTTTCTTTGTATGGGTGACTTCAATACCCCTTTGTTTCCATTCAAAAAGTCTAGAGGGATTGTGGATTTTTTTAAGAGCTTATTGAAGTCAGGCTTGACATCATGCTCTTCTCTATTGTTTGCTATATTTCATCCTCAAATCTTCATTCTCTTCCTCATTATGCTTATGATCACACCCTAATCCTCCTAGATTGGAAGGACAAACCCTGGAAGAGGCCATGGCCCTTTTTCTATGAGACAATGTGACATTCTCACCTAGACTTTAGCAACTATATTCTATATTAATGGGGGACTAAAGTGGAAGGTATGATAATGTTCAGATTAGAATAGAAACTTGAAAGTGTTAGAAGATAAGTCATTGGATGGAGCAAGTGCTCATTTGGTAATATCTTCAAATAAAAGGAAATTATCATTGAAGATAAGATGAAATTGTTGCAGAAATACATGCTATGAGGGTGTCCTCTACTAAAGATCACCTTGGGGAGGAAAGTTGGAGAAACAAATGGAGTTAGAACATAACCAAAGAAGAGGTCTATTGGAATTAGAGATCTAGAATCTAGTGGCTATCAAAGGGTAACAGGAACATGTCCTTCTTCCACAGATCAAAATATATACATTGGAAGAGGAACTATATTACCACCCTCCAAAATGGGAAAAATGTGGCTTTGATTTATCTAAATGACATAGACAAGAAAGAAGCTCAATTCTTCAAAAATTCTCTTGCCAACCCTAATACAATCATTGATTTGGAGATTATGGACAAACTCGTTAGTCCACTCCCCTCTGTGTTAAGTAATGAGGAAAATGAGGTGATTCTTTCACCTATTTAAGAAAAGGAAATAAAAAATGTGATCTTACCAATTAATCCAAGGACTTGGTTAGAAATGGTAAACTCTTGAAGAGCCTCAATAATACTTTAATTGTGTTGGTCCCTAAAATTTGGGCTCCTAATTCCTTCTTGGAGTTCAAACCTATAATCTTGTGCAATACTATGTACAATTCCTTCTCCAAAGTTTTAACCAACTTCATTAAACCCTTATCAATTAAGTTCATCAGCCCCTCCTAGAAAGGTTTTGTTCTAGGATGATAAATCCTTGATGCAGGTATCTCAACTTTTGAAATTGTACATTCTATGGATAGCTATAAAAGGCCTGAGATGGAACTCAAGTTTGACATCTCCAAAGCCTATGAAAAAGTCAAATGGGATTTTGTATTTATTGTAATAACTAAACTTGGGTTCAATAGTGAGATAGTTCAGTTAGTGAAGGTGATGATATAAATGGTCCAATTAGCTATAATTATGAACAAGACTCCTTAGGGATCCTTCACCTATAAATGTCATTTAAGATAGGGGTATACCTTCTCCCTTACCTTTTAATTATGGTGGTTGAGGTCTTGGGGAGAAATTTTATTTCTAACATGGTGGAGGGAATCTTATAAGTTATTAAAGCTGCTACTTCTCTCCCACTAGAGCTTTTACAACAATTAGTGAATTACACCTTCCTTTTTGGGGTCTCCTTGGTTGTTGAAGCTAGGAAATGGAATATTCTATTGGACCAATATGCATTTCTATGGTGAATTATTTCTGATTAAATCAACTTGTATTTCTTCATCACTAAAATCCAACTATAGGATTATGTTACCCATACTCTGGGTTGTCAAGTTGTTTCCTTGTTATATAACTATCTGGGCCTCCCTCTCACTATTAAGGAGATCACTCAGTAACTTTGGAACTCTATCCTTGAGAGGTTATAGAAGAATCTCATAGTTTGGAAAGGGAAAGTTCTTAGTAATGTGGGAAAACTTTGTCTCCTTACTACCAACCTACATAACATCCGAGTCAATTTCCTCTTCTTATTTAAAATCACTAATTTTATGATGATTATCCTAGAAAGGATGCAAAGGAATTTCTATTTTAATAGATTAGAGGATAACGCTAGGATCAAATTGGTCAATGGGGACACTATTTGCAAATCGAAAGCCTTGGGTGGGTTGGGTTTTAGAAAGGTGTTGACTTAAATAAGGTGATCCTCACTAAAATTAGTTGGCAACTAGTTGCTAACTTAAGAGGATGAAAATGTATTATGAAGTCCAAATACTTTGAAAAATTCTCCTTTACCTTATGTTTTATAATAAACTCCCTCAAGGCTCTAAGATCTAGAATAATGTGATGTGATAACACACCTCTCTTTGTCCTAGTATGAGGTGGTTAATGAATAAAGGAGATAAAACCATATTCTTGGATGGGAGGAGAGACTCCTATATTTAGTAAGTATTGTCATATTATGAATATTTTGAAGGACCATTATGTGTCATTGTTTAAAAACTATATTTCCCCTCAACATTCTTAGAAATCCCTTAATAAGGATTTGAGGTGGTCTCCCTAGGACTTTGAATTGGTGAAGGAATTCAAGTAATTGGTTAATCATTTTAGAATCCCTATGTCCCCCACTAATAATAGGTTTATTTCAGATAATTATCAAATTTAAGGCATTCCTTTATTCATTCATCCTATCTCCTCCTGTTTGGCTCAAAGGATACCCCTATCCGCTAGAAGAATGTATAGACCCAATAAATGCCACATACAATTAACTTCTTCTAGTGGGCTACTATGCATGTTAAAATTTTGAATTTGTATAATTTGAGGAGAGGTTTTTAGTTTCCCAATAGATGTGTTATCTACAAGAAAGAGGACGATATATATCACCTCTTTTTCTCCCACCCCTCTGTATTAGAAATCTATGCTTTCATCCTAAGGAAACTCCATTTTTCATTGAGATTTTGTAGGAGTTTCCATCAATCTGTTCTTCACTAGTGGTTCCTCTCCTCTCATTTTTCCACTTAGATTTTATGGAGATTGATCTCCTCACACATTTGTTAGAATGTTGGATAAAAAGGAATAATCAGATCTTTAGAGATACAAAGAACTATGCAGTGGTGGTTTCTCTCATGGTTGTCAAACTACTATGGGAAAATTTTATTGTTTCAAGTTGTAATAAGCCCTCCAATTCTTCCTCCTTGAGAGACTACCAAGTGTTGTTGGAATACTTTCTCCTCGACTCTTTTCACAACTATGAAAATTTGAAGCAGATTAATAGAGTGAACACTAAGTGGATCCACCATCCCTTAGATTGGCTCAAGCTCGATCTTGATTTTTCTATTAAACATGGGGTGGCTATTAGAAGATGGATTGTTCATGATGGAAGAGGGAACTTCATCCTAGCTATCTTTGGAAACTTTGGCTTCAATTCTGACAATATTGCAAAGGTTTTATCCCTTTTCCTTGGGTCTCGAGTTAGTTACCTCCATGGGGAGGCATGAGATATGGGTGGATTCAGATTCCAAGATGATGATTTATGTTGTTAATCAACAATTGATTTTTGGTTGGTTCCATTGCTAGTGTGTTGACTAACATCTGGCCTATCCTTGCTAGGATATAGGAAACTAGGATTCAAGACAAATACAAAGAGGGTAATAGGGCGGTGGAAAAACTAGTAGGGTTTGGTATTGGGATTGAAAGAGTGAGTTGTTGGAGATAGATGGATTCCTCATGACGAAAATTCAAAATCTCATTGACATTGAAATGCCACGTAACATAATTTATGATGATTAATTTACATGTTTTTTTCTAATTTGTGCTATAGTGTTGGCGTCCTTTTGGAAGGGTGTGATGGTTTTTTAAATGATGTACAAATGGAGATTAGTCATTCTTTTGGTTCTTGGGATTATCAGGGTATTATTATCAATGGAATTTTGCAAAGATTAATTAAGAGGTTATTTCTTATGTCATGGGGTTGTTTGTAGAGGGTAAAAAATGGAAAAGGGTCACTAAAGTCTCAGATGATAGCAACCTCAAAATGTTCTTTAAGGTTGATGAAGAACTAGTTCATCTGTATGGTGGTTTTAATTGAGAAAACCTTTCAAGTCCTTGGAATGATGTTTTTTTTTAATCATAAAGTACCTCATGTTGGAAGGTTGGTTTTGCATAAGCTACTACTATCATTTTCCTTTTCTAAATTATTTTTGTTATCACAATGACCCTTATCTTCCCATCTTATTTTATCCTTCACCGAGGCTTGGTTAGTCACCTCAATAAATTCCACCATGGTGTCCTATCCACAATAACACCCCATTACCTCCCCTTGAACCTAATACAAACCTTGTCACTACTTTGGCCTTCACTAACCCTTCCACTGTCTTTCTTATGATTCCATATCTTCCATTGGTATAAATAAAAAAACATACACATGGTGTGTCTTTCTCTAAGAAAAAATGTTAGCTTAAACTATTTATTGATTTGGGATACCCTGTAATGGAGTTAGATAGTGGGACAAGGTGCTCCCATGGAATTGTGTCTAACCCTTAGAAGAGGAAAATGTTTGATATGAAGATTAGTCTGAAGTTGGTTGAGTGAGAGTCTAAGTCCAAGGAAAGTGAGAATAAAAAAAGTAAGACCAAAAATAAATAAAAAGATATGAGGGAGAAGTATGTTGAGGAGGAGGAAGAGGGTTCAAAATAGAAGAACCAAAACCACCTTGGTGATGGATGGTTCAACTATGAGTAGGGAGATCACTCATTTCTCTACTTGGAAATGGTGTACCTCACCTTATAAAAGGGTTTTAAGGGTTTAAAGGATTCCTCCCCCAAGATGACCAACTACCTCATTCCACCTCCCCTTCTTGTCAACCCCACTTCATGGCTAGGGAGCTAGATCCCCTGTGACCTCCACTTTTTTAGGAAGCTCCTATTGGAAAGGATAATGTTAAGGAACATGTTTTTGGTTCATTGGAGGAGGACCTAGCAAGCCTTGGAGAGGAGGTTGGTAATTAGAAAGGGATGGTCTTGAATCTGGACATGAATTTCGCCACTCTGACAAACATCTTTATTAAGGTCATGTATGTGGTGGCAAAAATCTTCAGCTCCTCCATCAAGAGAAGGAAAAAGGACCAACAGATGGAGATGATAGTATCTTCTTACGTCTCTACAGGTTCCTTCTTGATGATTGGCTATGAGTTTTGGTTTCCAAACCTCTCTCGTCAAGGGGCAAGGAAGAATGAGGGCTTGCCCAAGTTCTATTTTTTTTGTGTTTAGCTTTGGTCATCTTCATGCCATGTGTGTTTGATAAAAACTTTTATTTTAAAATTTTTATGTTGTTTGCTAGTAGAAAAAGTCTGTTAAGTAATCTAGTTAATTTCCTATTTACTGATGCTATGTGGAACTATTATTTGTGGATAGCTTGTAAACAACTATCTAGTTAGATTTCTTAAGTACTAGTTGTTTTTATGTTAAAGAATGGTATTGGGTAAGTAGTTGATGTATTGGTCCTCATTTTGTTGTCGGTCAGTTGTAAGTGGTTATGCCTCATGATTGTTCTATTGGATGAGTCACACAATATATATATCTCCATTCCTCTAAAAATAATTATACACTAAAATAATTTCTATTATATATAAGTAATTATCAATATGATAATTATATATCAAAATATTAGTGTACATTATAATAGTATAGACTAGCTTATACATATTATATATATATAAAATAAGCTGAGAGATATCCTTCTCTAGGTGCCTATTGCACTGAGTGAGATTATGAAAACAGGCAGCTCGAGAAGGATATCTCTCAGCTTATTTTGTGTTTAGCTTTGTTCATATTCATGCCATGTGTGGTTGATAAAAACTTTTATTTTAAAATTGTTATGTTGTTTGTGAGTAGAAATAGTCTGTTAAGTAATCTAGTTAATTTACTGTTTACTGATGGTATGTGGAACTATTATTTGTTGATAGCTAGTAAACAACTATATGGTTAGATTTCTTAAGTACTAGTTTTTTTTATGTTAAAGAATCGTATTGGGTAAGTAGTCAATGTATTGGTCTTCATTTTGTTGTCAGTCAGTTGTAAGTGGTTATGCCTCATGATTGTTCTATTGGATCAGTCACATAATATATATATATATATATATATATATATATATATATATATATATATATATATATATATATATATATATATATATATATATATATGTATGTATGTATGTATGTATATATGTATCTTCATTTCTCTAAAAATAATTATCCACTAAAATAATTTCTATTATGTATAAGTAATTATCAATATGATAATTATATATCAAAATATTAGTGTACATTATAATAGTATAGACTAGCTTATACATATTATATATATATATTAAATAAGCCGAGAGATATCCTTCTCTAGGTGCCTATTGCACTGAGTGAGATTATGAAAATAGGCGCCTCAAGAAGGATACAAAATGTAGACTAAATCATAATAATATTAAAAAATTTCATAATATATTAACTATAACCAATTATAATTTAAAAAATAATGTCTTTCATTTTGCATCGGGACTGCTACTAGCTTATATGTATTATATATATAAAAGAGAGTAGCACTCACGATGCAAAATGAAAGACATTATTTTTTAAATTATAATTGGTTATAGTTAATATATTATGAAAAAAATTAATATTATTATAATTTAGTCTACATTTTATATATTAATTTTAAAAATTTGCATAGAGAAAAAAATAGTAATTTAAAAAGATATTTTAAAATCATATAGATAATTATTTAATGTTATAAACATTGAAGAAATGTTATACATTCTATTGCTAAACAATTCAAGCACATTGAAGCAATATAGAAATTTTTATACAAATATGTGTAATAAAGAATTACTTAATAATCATTGAAAGAAATGATGACATAATCCATCGCAAAACTTAATAGTGTAATAATTAATAGTTGTTCCAAAATTGGGCATAATAAAAACTAGCATTGTTCAAAATGTTGACAATATATTGACAAATAATATGTAGAATGTTTTTACTTTGTCAAACATGGATGGACTAGTAATGACTCTACATTTCCATGAAGAATTTTTTTAACTTTAATTGACAAAGTAGACTTTATGTGAAATAATGCAGGTATGCCATAATTTGCATGCAACAACTTGAAAGATGGAATGACTTGGTGTATTGTAAACATGATTGTGTAACCAAAATTAAGAGTAGCTATCAACCATTCTTCGAGTGGACACTTGTGATAGCTAATTTTAGATTCTCCTTTAATAAATTTCATAAACTTTATACTGCACTCATTAGAGAGAGTGTGCTTCCCGACATTTACTGTTGGGGTAATGATAATTTTATAAATGCATCCTACAAGATAAAGATCATGAATCTCATGATACAAAGCATCTGGGCATCTACAAAAGTCTACAACCTTGATCTGAAGGTGATGAAAATTGACATCTAAGTTCATCTTCAATTTTGTGGCATAATGGAAGTTAAAGTACAGAGCATAGTTATAAAATTTTAATTGATTGTTCCTTGGTCCATTGTTTATAATTCGACTAGTCATTCTATCCCTTATCCAATACCGAACACTCAACTCCTCTATACGAAGGATGACATTTTGTGGAAGTCTATGATGAAAGTCTTGCAACCAACAATAAACCCATCCCAAACAAAATTTGTATGACATCTTCATAATCTACATGGAAATAATGAAAATAAATTATATCATTAAAACATGATAAAGAATATGACCATTTCAAAAAGAAAAGAAATGTTGCATCAAGGATAGTAGCCATAATCATTAAACTAAGGTATTTTACATGAAATAAACATAAAATATATTTGATCAAATTGATATTTCGACAGACATTTTTATAATGTTAGTATTTTTTGCCTTGAAAAAAGTTATTTGACATAGTGTGATACAAACTTATAAGGGCATAAGAAAATAAGTGGTCATTTTCTTTAATGTAAGGATACTAAAAAGAATTTACAAGGGTATATTAAAAGTCTATTTATATATTCTGGATGTGAAAACATGTATTTAAAACATTTGAAATGTGATTCATAGTAGTATACAAGTAAATGAAAACTTTATTTCAATACTACAATCGTACAATAGTATAGTAAGTATAATAAAAATTACAAAATATTAAAGTGGAAAATTTAAATTGTACTTGCATTGGACAAAGTATTGAAAAATATATATTACGTCAATTTTCTTCTAACAACTTAAGTCTATTTTCTTCATCCTTGTGCTTGGCAACTTGTCTACCCTTTTTCATTTTCTCATACCAATCATACATGAATTGAGGCATTATTCTTAGACACAGTAAAAATTTAACATTAGAAATTTCCACAAATGTCAATCTTGTTCTTTCTCTTGTTCCTATATTAATTGTTGCATTTGGAAGAGTCAAACCCTGAGATTTATGTATAGTCAATGCCCATGCCAATATTAAATGCAATTGAATTGTTCTACCCTTCTGTATTGGTGTTATTGGAATTTTTTTTGGATGATGGTCTTCAAATGGTAGTCTAGAATAGTTATCAAACTCAACCATAACATATGTTGGAGGTTTAGGTGGAGCACTACCTTGTTTGTAGACTATATTTGAAACGTACCCCAAATATCCATTTACAAGACCTACTTCTACCCATAGATTTGAAGTTAGTGTGAACCTTGCATCCCTAAAAAGTAGCAACTCCAAATCAAGCTCATCATTTGAATAATCTTCCAATGCATTACCATGACCTGCTTTTGTTGCAACACTACGTGCAATAGGATACTTCAATGAATGCAACTTTTTTTTATTATGACTATGAACATTTTAATTTGTTGAGAATAGATAGAAAGAATTTTCAAACTATAAATTTGTTGTAAGATCTATTTTCATATGGGTTCTTGTCATTAGCAACCTCCAATCATCAATCTGTTGGTTTGCATCTCTTACATTCATCAAAAGTTGACAAAATCTTTGTTGATCATCATTTTCCCAATCTTGTCTAAATATCTTATCCAAAGTAATAACAATCTTGAATTCATGCCATAGTAACTTTTCCCTTCTATTACTGTCATATGTTGGTCTGTCACTAACCAGAGGAAGCTAGCCCAAATCTCCTACCAAAATAATAGATACACCTGAAATATAAGAATAAAAATATTTATCTCAGAATGAATAATTTGTAATTATATTTTAGTAACATACTAGTCTATATTTTGTACATGGTGCACTTGTTAATGAGGAATAATGTAGTTTTTTACCTCCAAAGCTTATATTTGCATTTTGTGGGAATTCTTGTTGAAGTCAAGAGGCTATGTTCTCCAACATGTTCTGACCAATGAAGCTCATTTCATCAATCAAAATATACTTGACATGTGCCATTTCTTCTTGAAAACTGGTGAGTCTTGTTCCTTCTAATTGAGAAAAAATTTGTATTGGTATTTTTAATTTTGAATGAACTATAGAAGCTCCTATGTTGAATGTTGCAACTCCTATTGGTGCAAGTAATAGAAGGGGAGATATAGAGGGCATTGCTTCATTAATTATGACTTTCCAATGCCTATTGTTCCTTGAATTATCATGAGCAATGGCTCCACATTCTCATTTCTATGATAGTGTGTCATAATAGTGTCAACTACCTTTTTTTGTTTGTCACCAAGGGTCATGTAGTTGATGCATTGGGGAATGCCATCATATATCAAACAACCATGATTCTTCATATTACCTATAAAATTGATTTCTGCAGTAGTGTGCTCTTCTCCCTTATAATCAATAGACCAATTTGTATGTTTGTCAATGTCTCTTCTCGCCAACATGTATGTTTTTGAGTATTCTATTTTTTGACCATGATGCAACCTAGATATAATTTCCCATTCGTGTTTTATTGTATTTCTTTGAACATTGTCATTGTCTTCAGTGTCAGAATCACTTGGGTTTTCATCATTACTTCTCACCACAGTACATTGAACATGTCAAGGAATGTAATTAAATGTCTCATAAGTTTTTATGATGGTGTCATCATTATGACCAATATCTTGTTCTATATCACAGAAAGGCTTGTAGAGCAATAATTCTGATAAACAAAAGTCAACCCATTTAGCTAATTCATGTGAAGACCTCACATGAGACATTTGGATTAACAATTCTTCTACTACACTCTACCAATGGAAGCTCTAATAGCATATGACATGTTTCTTGAGCACCAATGTCTTTTCCTATGATTTTCTCAGTCAGAAGTTTCCTATATACACGTGCAACTAAATCATCTTTGTTTTCCATGTTGGAGAGGTGCATCAGCATATGGTGGTATGTTTATGAGCTTTTCTCTGCTTTTACCACATATTTAATAATGTGTTTGACCAAAACATATTTGGGAAGAACAGGTTGCCAATCTATATTTTCTCTCCATAGTTGTAGTACATGGCGATTATGTGAATTGACTCTTTCGTCATTTCTGGCTGGTTCAAATTTCTTTTCACCTATATCTCTCTCTTCACATAATTTTGATCCGTCTAGGTTTAATGGCCAAGGTGCATTATAACTATAATAAATATAAGAGAGATATGTGGTTAGTCATGTGACACTAGTGACCAATTTTTAATTTTGGTTTAAATATCACACAGTAATGAAAGGATTACCTAGAAACCATATGCCCCCTTTTTTTTTGCAAACATGCACCCTCCTTACAAATTGTGTCTTTCTACATAGTTTAGGATCTTCTCATAGTCATGATCTCGGTTGACCTCTACAAGTTGTGTCATGTTTTTGAGACATGGATGTTGTTGAAAATTCCTGAAAAGATACAATTCAAAATAAGTTGAATGAGTATATCAAGTCATATCAAATTATACCATAGAATATATATTTATAAACATACCTGTATATTTCATTGGTGAGGATCTTCTCTAAGGTTCCATGCATGAACAATAGAATGAAAATATCTTTCAACACTTTTGAGTTCATCCTCATTTGACTAGTCAATTTTTTCCATGTTAGGTGCCCCTTTGATCCATATGAATCCATGCACATGTGGGGAGAACCTATGTTGTAATTCATATCTACACCAAAAATCCTTGACATTCATTCCATTTTCTAGAATCTCTTTTCTAAACATAGAGTGTCTCAAGTGCATATGGTGTGCCACAATGTGAGGATAATCAATAATATTTTGCCTATGCCAATTTTGAGCTTTGTGTGGATTAGTTGGTAGTGTTCCTAGCATTAGCATATGCAAATCAGGCCAATACATATCTGTTGCGCTCAATGTGAAAAATATTGTAGGACAAACAATTTGATGAAGCAAATATGTCAATTTTGCATGAAATTTTTCCCAACATGACCTTCTTCCCCTTAGCGTTGTACCAAACCACATCAAATTATCAGCCAATCTAGAGTGAAGTGTAGTTTCCATATGTTATCACAACTAATTGGTGGTGATTTGCATGTCATTAAAGTTTCTCTTTACAAACATAGAGGATGAATTTTGTGCACGATGTCTCATGATAATGTTATGCATGAAATATCTAAATCTAAGACGTTTGCCAAAATGATGATTCCTATATCGCACAAGATGCTTTATAAATTCATGAAGATATACATGTTGCAACCGTGGTTCTAACCAATCATAGGTACCATTAGGAAATAGTGTTTGGAACGCCATATCTTATAATCTGGATGTGACATACTCATTAATAGGTGACAGACCAATACTTGGCCAATCTATCAATGATGTTGGGTTTACATCAGGATTATTAACTTGCATAGATAGCTTCCATTTCCTTTTGTGCATTAAGAGGTCTTGAAGCTATTGGTGTTGTGTGTTCAATTACATTCCCTTCATCTATCTCCATAACTAGACCCAGAAAAACAATATCATTTGCATCTGTATAAAACTCCATATTCACCTTCTTCAATCTATGAAAAACATTTTCATCTTTATCTTTGGGCAGATGATTAAGACTATTTTCCATAATTCGAACATTAGAGTAAAATTTAGCATGCTCTACTTTGTATTTGAGTCCTTTGTATACATGATCTCTATTCACAGTAAAGTTATACTATGTTCCATGTTGATCTCTCCTTCAAACAATAATAATTGGAAACTTATCTAATGTATGTGGCAATATGTCTGAAACATGATCTATGTTTTCTGGGAAACTTATTGTGTGTCCTCTATACTTAAATTGGCCACCAATTGCATGTGTCACTTGCAGTATGGGACTCACATGTGCAATTAACATTTCCTCAACTTGTGTAAAGTTTGTAAGCTCCTTAGGTTGGGGTCTTTGATCCATATTATTTGAAGCTAAGAATCTATTATTTCCTCTCTCTTGTCGGCATCTATTACGCATTGGACCTTCTGAGTTGTGTGACACTTTCATTCCTAGATAACATTCTTGAAAATATAACACATGTTTGGCATTCTTAAGATATCTAATTTTTAGAAAAACTACATTTGGAATCCATAGAAATTATCATGAAGATTTCCATCTGGGTTTTATGCATTTTCTATATTGCCTTGTCTACCTAAATTTATTCCAACTTGAGTTGTATGATGGGGTGTTTCAGGAACACGTTTAGTTGTCCTTAAAACTTCATTTTGAAGATCCAATTCCATATTTGTAGTCAACCATTGATTATACCTCTCACTGAATTGTAAATCCACTTGATGTCTTCCTTGTATCTCAGAATGCGATACTCCATTAGATGTTCTTTGACGACAACTTTTCTTACTATTTTGTTGATCTCTATTTTCATATTCCAATTCTTGTACTGATAGTTGTGCCCTTTGTCTAGCATGATTTTGTCTTTGGAGCTCATTACTCCTTCTTTCATCTTCTCTTTGATCTTCTATCATTTTTTCTCCCCAACATCTTTGATATTCCCTTTGATATTCTCTCTGATATGCTCTTCGTTGCTCTATTTGATATTGTCTCCTTTCCTCATTAGATTGAAAATTTGGTGTTGATAGACTCATAGCTATAAAGTGAATAAAATCTTCAAATATTGAGAAATATCTTGCAATTTATGTTGACAACAAACATCACGGATAAAAAATATGGTGATATTTATTTTATTACCAAATATCAAGGAATTATAAAAGTAATATAAGAAGAAATTAAAGTTTCATAAAGATTGTTTACAAAATTGGAAAGTAGTTGGGGCCATTGTGATCTAATTAAGATATCCATTTCTTAAAATAATTGAACAAACTGGAAATAGATAAAGGAAAAAGATATTTTTTCCATAGCAGAAATGCATACATAAAGATATGAAATACTAAACTCCCATTTATATAGAAACATATATTTAATTTATCTAAGAATCCATACCCTTTAAAGATTAACTGTATGGAAACAAAATTTCCTTGAACATTATAATTCCAAAATATTAGATTGGTTCACTATTTAAAAAGAGCAACAATTTATCACAGTGGTGTACAAACACTTAGAGTTCTTCGGTGATCAAATCAAAATTTTCTCCTTAAGAGAACTAGATACATTGATATATGAAATACTAAAAACCCTTTTATCTAGATACATATCTTCAATTTTCCTAAGAATGCATACCCATCAAACATGGATTGTATAGAAAAAATATTCCGTAAAATTATTAATGCAAAAATAGTAGAGTGGTTCATTATTTCATTAGAGAAAGATTCCATTATAGTGGTGTAGAGAAACTTGGAATTCTTCAGTGACGAAATTAGAATTTTCTCCTTCCTTATATTCCTCATCGTAATGCATGTCTTTCATATATTCACAAAATCAGATTCCTTTCCTTCATGCCTCATGAATCCCCTTTGTATAGTCTTCCATTTGTAGGATTTGAAGATCTTGCACATCTCTAACATTTAGGCTTGTGCCATGCATTTCATTGACCATTATTTTGCAACACTCTGCAATGACTCTAACCAATCTATCCAAATAGGTTTAATCATTTCCATCTGATTCAATAGAATCATCTTGAAGTAGTGGGCTACCAATAGTTATTTCAGATTCACTTTGGTCAACATCCATTTTATTATTTCTCATATGTATAAAATTATGAAACACATTAGAAATTTTAGCTAAAAATAATAATAGTCAACTTACATAGAAATTAAATTCTATTTTTTTAATTTAATTTATACATATGGAAATGAATATAAATAGAAATAAAAAAACTTACAAATATAATTTTAATAATCGATAGAAGAATCAAATTAAATATAGAGAACAAAATTGAAGTCAAGTACAGTATTTAACAAGTAGTTGAATGGATTTCAAATGTACTCAATTTGAATAGAAAAGGAAATAGCGAGGGATCCAAGAATACTTCAAATGGTAGTTTTCAATTCAAAGACAAAAAGAACTCCAAATTATCTATCACGTAGTTAATCTCAATACAAAAATATTGTGAGTTGTTCACTATGATTGTACTGGAATCCATTGACCTCCAACCCATTCTTGTATTCATTGTAGTTCGGAGTGTAAAAATGGTAGTAGAGTATGACTATTAGGGAAATATACTTCATATAACTCTTTCATGCTAAGAGGTGACTCAAATGTATCAACAATCACTCCTCTCCACCAATAGTCATTTTCTAGTACTTCGACATGAAGATTAGCTTCAATAATTGGAGGCAATGCTAGTTGAGGTAGAATTGGACACATATATTTAGGAAAGACCTCTTCAACAAGGGGCACTGGAACCACTTCATCAATTATAAAATGCTCATATCTAACATAATACTTGAATTTTGTAGTATTATGAACACGTCCTATGACAGTTGTTTCAAACCAAGCACCCTCAAAACCATTCTCATTAGAAGAGACTTCAACCTACATCCCTATATGCACATACATGTCTTATTCCTTTTTGCATAGTTAAAACAGTAGAAAACTTTACTTGTTAAAATCATAACATAAATATAATTCTTAATAGTACATACACTTTATATTATTCATATGACTGGGAAAAAGTATTTTTAAAATATAGAACGTAACAAAAATTAATAGGAAAAATATTAAGTTTATATCAATATTTTTTGTGAAGTTGGAGTCTTCTAATTGAAACTATACTAAATTATGCAATTACAAATAGGATTTTAAAAATGGAATAAAAAATAGAAAAATGGTCTCATTTGGTTCAAAATAGGATACTACCTCATACAAATGGCATAAAAAAAAATCATCTAAATAATGTTTCTAAATTATTCAAAAAAAATTATAAGGGAAATAAATAATTAAATTTAACTTATAAGACAAACTATTAAAATTTGAACTAAATCTAATATTTCTATAAAAAAAACTAAATAAAACACTAATATGTTTTGAATGAAATGCAAATAATGACACGTAAAATTATAGACTCTAGATCAATTTATACCTATAGCTTGAAAAATAATTATTTTATGCTCTTGAAACTATGATACCATTTCTCTAATTGTGGATGCTTTAATATTATATCTATTCAATAGATTTGAACTATTAAAAAAATTTCACATCTACATGCACACTTGAGCAAAAATATTACAAGTAAATGTAACTAATTTTATTAGTTTTTTAAAGCTTTAAAAATTTGAAGAATATAATCTTTTACAATTGATAAAGATGTGATAATTCCTTTTAGGAGCACTACCCTTAAGTGGCAACCATGTATGAGAACATAAAATTATTCCTTGAATCCAATATCTTGAAAAAAGGGGATTCTAAACCCTTTTTAATAACTTGATTATTTATAGTTGTCTTTTTCATTTTTTTCTTTTATAAAATATAGTTTTTCTAATAGACTTAATATTAACATATTATATATTCAACAATTACATGATAATTTTTTTAATATTCAACATAATATTTTTTAAATTATGGATAAAATAGTTGGCCTAAAAGTGATGTAATCTGATCACAATAGAGTTTAATGGTGACCATATCCAAAAGATAAAGTTAAGTCTTCTTTCTATCTTCAAAATTTATTAATCTTCTTGTTTAATAAAAAATAAAAAATAAATTATGTTCATTACATATTTAAAGATATCATTAATACATAACTATTTTATAACTGGTTTATTTAATGGAATATTAAAAAATTCTTTCAATATTCTTTAAGAAATGTTAACTAAATATTTGTAAACATTCCAGGGATCCAAAAGAGACCTTACTAGATTTTATATAAAATTCATATCTTATATTATTTTGTAGATTTTTGTTGTCTTGGAGATATCAAAGAGCATATTTATGATTTTTCTGTTGGAGGGAGCAATGCTAGTCTATAAAGAAGACATCTAATAAGCACACTACTTTCATACCTTTAGTGATGTGCTAGATGAAAAGGAAAGATATGCACTGAAGCAGTAACATAGATTTCGAGACTTTATTCTTCTAGGCAATAAAACATTTACCACTAAAAATAATAGCACAAAATCAAATGGGAAACAAGGTTACGGATTGTTCAATGGAGGGATTAAAGAAAAATCTCTTGGTATGGAAATGTAAGTTTGAAGTTTCTATAAAATTTGAGGGACTAAACCACCAAAAACATGAGATTTCAACATTCACACAAGAGGAAGTTCAATTTACAGCTAGTAGTATACATAGATTTGAAATCTAATGAATGACGAAAACATTTGGCTGATGTCTATTAGTAATAAATTTTATTATGGACAGAGGCTTTCCATGGTTCATTGTTCAACCTACCATCATTTCTGAAAGTAGTAGCATACAAAACATTGAAATACTTTCCACTCACTGATTTCATCAAGTTCCATTTTATTTTCTTTGAAATCGGTAAAATAATGATAAATATTATAAAATGAAGAAAGAATTTTCATTAAAAGGAATCTTTGTAGATTTAGATGACTAAATTTCCTTTATTATTTGAAATAGTAAACTAACAATAAATATGAGTAGATGAAGAGATGATTTCCATTTAAAAGTAAAAAATCCTATGTAATTCCTATTATCTAATACCTATTTCTTTTTATGCTCTAGAAGTTGATACATCTTTGTATATATGTATGTTTTTCAAATCATGAGTGTGATTAGGAATGACTAGTACTGCTGATAACTTCTAATTAGCTTTTGATACTTCATCAATTAGTCTTTGAATTTGAGCTTTAAAATAATGCTATAGTAATATTTCTAATATCTAATATACAAAAATATATTTGTAAACATCTATTTCTTGCAAACTGTGCCCTATGTTAAATGTGGGACAATAGGTTTTCTATTTATCTAAATTGAGTGTAGAATATTAAATCTATACTTGGGAAAGAAACATAAGTAAAAAATAAATAGTGAGTACCTGTTGTCGACTTGCGCACTTTTGGCCTCTTCCCAAGAAACTACTTTCACTTCAATCTTTTTTCTTTTTACTTTTGCCAAAGTCAATTCAGATATGATTACCTATAGAAGAAAAATACAAATGTAGAAGATCGCTTATACAAGATAGTATATATAAGATTGTTCTCCCTAGTCTGCTAATCGATCAATTAAAAACTATTTTCTTCCATTTCAATGAATTTGATCAATTAAAAACTATTTTCTTCCATTTCAATCAATTTAATTTAATTTAATCAATATTTTCTTCAATGTTTAAAAATGTAGCAGTTTATAGAACGTCGCTATAAATTAATTCTGTGGCACTCCATTAGTAAACGGATTGGAGATCTGCATTTTGATAGTTTCGTTGATGCCTTTTTGACCATCCTTAAAGTTGAATCTTTTCAATATAGTTAATCAATGACTATTTATTTATGCTAAATTTGGTGTCTTGTGGGGGGATATGTTTTCTTTATATAAGATTTTACAACTTGTAGAAAATAAACAATGTCTTTTTTCTTGGTATGGTTATCGGTGTTCCTAGTTGCATAGTAGTTGCTATCTTGTGGAGGGTCATTCCATAAATGGAAAAGTTGAAACAATATTTTAGCTTCCAAAATTAGTGTCAGATAAAATTATGTGCCAAATTGAAACACTGCTAATTGAAAATATGATGGATGTATCTTTATTTTTATTACAAACAAACAGTCTGAACTCTAAACTTTGCATTTCTGAGAGCTAAAAAGAAGCGTTTCATCTTATTCAAAGATAAAGTGATTATTAATGATGTGTAATAGTTTTATTTTTTTTCTTTGGACTTATGAACATATCCTAATCATTTGATTTGAAGGTTACTAATTTACTTTCTATCACTAATTAAATGTTTAAAAGGTCTCTATAAATACAATTAAGCCTCTCCTACGTGGGACCATGCTATGTTGGTTTTCATTATTGGATATAATACTTTGTTCATTCAGCCAACATATATTTGGCATATAATTTCTTAATGTGTTTGAATGAGTAATGTTGTCATTTCAAGTTCTTTCCTATGTTTCGTCTTATGTTTTAGGTTGTTTGGTTATGTAGAGTCAAAGTTTTCCGAATTTTAATCTATCATGGCTTAACTAGCTTATATATATATATATATATATATACATACATATATATATATATATATATATATATATATATATACATATGTATACATATATATACATATGTATATATACATATGTATACATATGTATATATACATATGTATACATATGTATATATACATATGTATATATATATATATACATATGTATATATATGTATACATATGTATATATATGTATACATATGTATACATATGTATACATATATATATATATGTATATATATGTATATATATGTATACATATGTATATATATGTATATATATATACATATGTATACATATATATATATATACATATGTATATATACATATGTATACATATGTATATATACATATGTATACATATATATACATATACATATGTATATATATGTATACATATATACATATGTATATGTATATATATGTATACATATGTATATATACATATGTATACATATGTATATATACATATGTATACATATGTATACATATGTATATATATATACATATATACATATGTATACATATATATACATATATATACATATATATATATATGTATACATATGTATACATATGTATACATATATATATACATATGTATATATATATATATGTATATATGTATGTATATATATATATGTATATATATATATATATATGTATATATATATATGTATATATATGTATATATATATATGTATATATATGTATATATATGTATACATATGTATATATATATATATATATATATATATATATATATAATAAGCTGAGAGATATACTTCTCGAGGCACCTATTGCACTAAGCGAGATTATGAAAATACGCACCTTGAGAAGGATATCTCTCGACTTATTTTATATATGTAAAATATATATAAGCTAGTAGCACTCGCACTGCAAAACGAAAGACATTATTTTTTAAATTATAATTCGTTATAGTTAATATATTATGAAATTTTTTAATAAATGAATATTTAATATTATTATGATTTAGTATACGTTTTATATATTAATTTTAAAAATTTGCATAAAAATAAAATAAAAATAGTAATTTAAAAAGACATTTTAAAATCATATAGATAACTATTTAATATTATAAAAATTGAAGAAATGTTATACATTCTATTGCTAAACAATTCGAGCACATTGAGGCAATATAGAAATTTTTATACAAACATGTGTAATAAAGAAATACTTAATAATCATTGAAAGAAATGATGACATAGTCCATTGCAAAACTTAATAGTGTAATAGTTAATAGTTATTCCAAAATTGGGTATAATAAAAAATAGTATTGTTCAAAATGTTGACAATACATTGATAAATAATATCTAGAATATTTTTACTTTTTCAACCATGGATGGACTAGTAATAATTCTACATTTCTATGAAGAATTTTTTGTACTTTAATTGACAAAGTAGACTTTACGTGAAATAATGTAGTTATGTCATAATTTGCCTGCAACAACCTAAAAGATGGAATGACTTGGTGTATTGTGAACGTGATTGTGTAACCAAAATTAAGAGTAGCTATCAACCACTCTTCAAGTGGACCCTTGTGATAGCTAATATTAAAATTTTATTTAAGAAAATTTATAAACTTTATCCTAAGCTCATCAGAGAGAGTTTGCTTCCTGACATTTACTATTCGGGTAATGATAATTTTATAAATGCATCCTGCAAGATAAAGATCACAAATCTCATGGTACAAAGCATCTGGCCATCCGCAAAAGTCTACAACCTCGATCTGAAGGTGATGAAAATTGGCATCTAAGTTCATCTTCACTTTTGTGGCATAATGGAAGTTGAAGTACAAAGCATAGTTATAAAATTTTAATTGATTGTTCCTTGGTCCATTACTTATAATTTGACTGGTCATTCTATCCCTTATTCAATACCAAGCACTCAACTCCTCTATACGAAGGATGAAATTTTGTCGAAGTCAATGATGAAAGTCTCGCAACCACCAATAAACCCATTCCAAACATAATTTGTTTGACATCATTGTAAGCTACATGGAAACTATGAAAATAAATTATATCATTAAAACATGGCAAAGAATATGACTTTTTCAAAAAGGAAAGAAATGTTGCATCAAGGATAGTAACCATAATCATTAAATAAGGTATTTTACATGAAATATACATAAAATATATTTGATCAAATTGACATCTTGACACACAGTTTTTAAACGTTGGTAATTTTTTTCTTAAAAAAAATTATTTGACATAGTGCATTACAAACTTATAAGGGCATAAGAGAATAAGTGGTCATTTTCTTTAATGTAAGGATACTAAAAAGAATTTACAAGGGTATATTAAAAGTCTATTTATATATTATGGATGTGAAAACATGTATTTAAAACATTACATAGTAGTATACAAGTAAATGCAAACTTTATTTAAATATTACAATTGTACAATAGTATAGTAACTATAATAAAAATTACAAAATATTAAAGTGGAAAATTAAAATTGTACTTGCACTGGACAAAGTATTGAAAAAAAAATATTACATCAATTTTCTTCTAACAATTTAAGTCTATTTTCTTCATCCTTGCCCTTGGTGACTTGTCTACCCTTTTTCATTTTTTCATAGTGATCATACACGGCTGGAGGCATTATTTTTAGACATTATAAATATTTAAGATGAGAAAACGCCACAAATGTCAATCCTATTCTTTCTCTTGGTCCTATATCAATTTTCGCTTTTGGAAGAGCCAAACCCTAAGATTTATGTATAGTGCCCATGCCAATCTTAAAGGTAATTAAAGTGTTCTACCCTTCTGTATTGGTGTTATTGGAATTGTTTTTGGATGATGGTCTTCAAATGGTAGTCTAGAATAGTTATCAAACTCAACCATCACATATGTTGGAGATTCAGGTGGAGCACTGCCTTGTTTGTAGACTATATTTTGAATGTACCCCAAAGATCCATTTACAAGACCTACTTGTACCCATAGATTTGAAGTTAGCATGACCCTTGCCTCCTTACAAAGTAGCAACTCCAAATCAAGCTCATCATTTGAATAATCTTCCAATGCATTACCATGTCCTGATTTTTTCACAATACTACGTGCAACAAGATACTTCAATGAATGCAATATTTTTTTATTATGACTATGGACATTTTCATTTGTTGACAATAGATGGAAAAAAATTTCAAACTGTAATTTTTTTGCAAGATCTATGTTGATGGGGGTTCTTATCATTAGCAACCTCCAATCATCAATCTATGGGTTTGCATCTCTTACATTCATCAAAATTCGACGAAATCTTTGTTGATTGTCATTTTCCCCATCTTACTTGAATATCTTATCCAAAGTAACAACAATCTTGAAAACCTGCCATAGCAACTTTTCATTTCTATTACTGTCATAGGTTGGTCTATCACTAACTGGAGGAAGCTATCCCAATTCTCCTAGGAAAATAATAGATACACCTGAAATCTAAGAATAAAAATATTTATGTTAGAATGAATAATTTGTAAATATATTTTAGTAGCGTATTAGTCTATATTGTGTACATGGTGCACTTGTTAATGAGGAATAGTGAAGTCTTTTACCTCCAAAGCTTATATCTACATTTTGTGGGAATGCTTGTCGAAGTTGAGAGTCTATGTTCTCCAACATGTTTTGACCAATGAAGCTCATTTCATCAATCAAAATATACTTGATATGTTCCATTTCTTCTTGAGAACTAGTGAGTCTTGCTCCTTCTAATTGAGAAAAATCTTGTATTGGTATGTTTAATTTTGAATGAACTATAGAAGCTCCTATGTTGAATATTGCAACTCCTGTTGGTGCAAGTAATAGAAGGGGAGATATAGAGGACATTGTTGCATTTTGAAGAGATTGACTAATGGCACCAATTAGATATGGCTTTCTAGTGCCTATTGTTCCTTGAATTATCATGAGCAATGGCTCTGCATTCTAATTTCTATCATAGTGTGTCATAATAATGTTAACTACCTTTTTTTGTTTGTAATCAAGGGTCATGTAGTTGATGCATTGGGGAATGTCATCATATATTAGACAACCATGATTCTTCATATTACCTATAAAGTTGATTGTTGCATTAGTGTACTCTTCTCCCTTATAATCAATAAACCAATTTGTATGTTTGTCAATGTCTCTTCTCCCCAGCATGTCTATTTCTAAGCACTCTATGTTTTGATCACGATGCAACCTAGATATAATTTCCTATTCATGTTCTATTGTACTTCTTTGAACATTGTCATTATCTTCAGTGTCAAAATCACTTGGGTTTTCATCATTGTCTATCACCATAGTACATTGAACATGCCAAGAAATGTAACTAAATGTCTCCCAATTTTGTATGATGGTGTCATCATTATGACCAATATCTTGTTCTATATCATGAACTAGCTTGTAGAGCAATAATTCTAATAAACAAAAGTTAACCCATTTAGCTGATTTGTGTGAAGGCAAAGATAAAAATCTAGGAAAAACTTTGACTATTACTGCTTTGTCCCTTGGCTCCCATTTATTCTCTCTTCTTCTTTGAGGATTATATATCCATGATCTTGCTGCATCAATTAATGTGACAACTTCCATACATAGTGGCTTTTTTGGTACCCATCAATGAAAGATTTTTTTTTTTCTTGAGTATTCTCTTCATCATTTCCATTTTCATTATTTACAGTTATAGATTTGGAGACCTCATGTGAGACATTTAGATTAACATACTTCTACTACACTCTACCAATGGAAGCTCTAATAACATATGACATGTTTCTTGAACACCAATGTCTCTTTCTATAACTATCTTAGTTAGAATTTTCTTATATGCACATGCAACTAAATCATCTAGGTTTTCCATGTTGGAGAGGTGCATCAACATTTGGTGGTATGTTTTTGAGCTTTTCTCTACTTTTGTGCATATTTAGCAATGTATTTGATCATAGCATGTTTGGAAAGAATAGGTTTCCAATCTATATTTTCTCTCCATAGTTGTAGTACATGGCGATTATGTGAATTGAGTCTTTCATCATTTTTGGCTGGTTCAAATTTCTTTTCACTTTTTTCTCTCTCTTCATATAATTTTGATCCCTCTAGGTTTAATGGCCAAGGTGCATTATACTTATAATAAACATAAGAGAGATGTGTAGTTAGTCATGTGACGCTAGTGACCAATTTGTAATTTTTGTTTAAATATCACACTGTAATGAAATGAGTACTTGCAAACCATATGCCCCTTTTTTTTTCACAAACATGCACCCTCCTTACAAATTATGTGTCTTTCTACACAATCTATGATCTCCTCATAGTCATGATCTAGATTGACCTCTGCAAGTTGTCTTGTGTTTTTGAGACATGGGTGTTGTTGAAAATTCATGAAAGGCTACAGTTCAAAATAAGTTGAATGAGTAAATTAGGTCATATCAAATTATACCATAGAATACATATTTATAAACATACCTATATATTTCACTGGTGAGGATCTTATGTAGGGTTCCATGAATGAACAATAGAATGAAAATATCATTCAACACTTTTGCATTCATCCTCATTTGACCAGTCAATGTTGTCTATATTAGGTGCCCCTTCGATCCATATGAATCCATGCACATGTGGGGACCCCCTACATTTCCATTCATATCTACACCAAAAATCCTTGACATTCATTCTATTTTCTAGAATCTCTTTTCTAAACATAGAGTGTCTCAAGTGCATATAGTGTGCCACAATGTGAGGATAATCAATTATATTTTGCCTACACCAATTTTGAGCTTCGCGTGGATTAGTTGGAATTTTCCCTAGCATTAGTGCATGTAAATCAGGCCAATACATATTTTTGTGATCAATGTGAAAAATATTATAGGACAACCAATTTGATGAAGCAAATCTGTCAATTCTGCATGAGATTTTGCTCAATATGACCTCGTTCCCCTTAGTGTTGTACCGAACTACATCAATTTATCTGCCTATCTAGAGTGAGGTGTAGTTTCCATATGTTATTACAACTCATTGATGGTGATTGGCATGTCTTTAAAGTTTCTCTTTAAAAACATAGAGGATGAATTCTATGCACGATGTCTCATGATCATGTTATTTGTGAAATATCTAAATCTGCGATGTTTTCCAAAATGATGATCGCTATATCACACAAGATGCTTTACAAATTCGTGAAGACATAAATGTCCCAATCATGGTTCTAACCAATCATAGGTACCATTAGGAAATAGTGTTGGGAATTCAATATCTAATAATCCTAATGTGACATACTCATTAGTTAGTGACACACCAATAGTTGTCCAATCACTAAATGATGCTGGGTTTGCATCAAGATTATTAACCCATGCACAGATAAGTTCCATTTCCTTTTGTGCATTAGGAGGCCTTAAAGCCATTGATTTTGTGTGTTCAATTACATTCCCTTCATTTGTCTCCATAACAAGACCCAAAAAAACATTATCATTTTCATCTATATCAAACTCCATATTCATAGTCTTCAATCTATGAAAAACATTTTCATCTCTATTTCTACGTAGATCATTAAGAGAATTTTCATTAATTTGAACATTAGAGTAAAATTTATCATGCTCTACTTTGTATTTGAGTGCATTGTATACATGATCTCTATTCACAGTATAGTTATCTTGTGTTCCATGTTGTTCTCTCCTCTAAACAATAATAATTGGCAACTTATCTAATGTATGTAGCAATATGTTTGAAACATGATCTATGTTTTGTGGGAAACTTGTTGTGTGTCCTCTATACTTAAATTGGCCACCAGTTGCATGTGTCACTTGTAGTATGGGTTTCACACGTGCAATTAACATTTCCTCAACTTGTGTCAAGTTTGCAACCTCCTCAGGTTGAGGTCCTGGATCCATATTATTTGAAGCTGAGAATCCGTTATTTCCTCTCTCTTGTTAGCATCTACTACACATGGGACCTTTTGAGCTATGTGACACTTCCATTCCTAGATAACATTCTTGACAACTATAACACATGTTTGGCATTCTTAAGCTATCCAATTTTTGGCAAAATTGCATTTGGAATCTAGACAAATTATCATGAAGATTTTCATTTAGGTTTTGTGCATTTTCTAAATTGCCTTGTCTAGCTAAATTTATCCCAACTTGAATTGTATGATAGGGTGTTTCAGGAACACATTTAGTTGTCCTTGAAACTTCATTTTGAAGATCCAATTCCATATTTGTAGTCAAGGTTTGATTATACCTCTCACTAAACCATAAATCCACTTGATGTCTTCCTTGTATCTCAGAATGCAATACTCCTTCACATGTGCTTTGACGACAACTTCTGTTACTATTTTTTTGATCTCTATATTCATATTCCAATTCTTGCACTAATAGTTGTGTCCCTTGTCTAGCATAATTTTATCTTTCGAGTTCATTACTCCTCCTTCTTTCATCTTGTCTTTCATCATCTATCATTTGTTCTCTCCAACGTCATTGATATTCCCTTTGCTTTTCTCTCTGATACACTCTTCATTGCTCTTTTTGATATTGTATCCTTTCCTCATTAGATTGAAAATTTGGTGTTGATAGACTCATAGCTATAAAGTGAATAAAATCTTTAAATAGTGAGAAATCTCTTGCAATTTATGTTGACAACAAACATCACGGATAAGAAATATGGTGATATTTATTTCATTACCAAATATCAATGAATTGTAAAAGTAATATAAGAAGAAATTAAAGTTTCATAAACATTGTTTATAAAGTTGGAAAATAGTTGGGGCCATTGTGTTGTAATTAAGATACATATTTCTTAAAATAATTGAACAAATTGGAAATAGATAGAGGAGAAAGATATTTACTCCATAGGAGAAATGCATACATAAATATATAAAATACTAAATTCTCATTTATGTAGAAACATATATTTAATTTATCTAAGAATCCATACCCTTTAAAAATGAACTATGTAGAAACAAAATTTCCTTAAACACTATAATTCCAAAATATTAGACTGGTTCACTATTTCAAAAGAGCAAGAATTTATTGCAGTGGTGTAGAAACATGTAGAGTTCTTTAGTGATGAAATCAAAATTTTCTCCATAAGAGAACTACATGCACAGATATATGAAATACTAAAAACCCTTTTATCTAGATACATATCTTCAATTTTCGTAAGGATCCATACCCATCAAATATGGATTGTATAGAAAAAAATATTTCGTAAAATTATTAATGCAAAAATAGTAGAGTGGTTCATTATTTCATTAGAGCAAGATTTCGTTATAGTGGTGTAGAGACACTTGGAATTTTTTAGCTAGGAAATTAGAATTTTCTCCTTCCTTATATTCCTCAGCGTAACACGTCTTTCATATATTCACAAAATTGGACTCCTTTCCTCCATGCCTCATGAATCCCCTTTGTATAGTCTTCCATTTGTAGCATTTGAAGATATTGCACATCTGGAACATTTAGGCTTGCACCATGCATTTCATTTACCATTATTTTGCAACACTCTGAAATGGCTCTTCCCAATCTATCCAAATACGTTTCATCATTTCCATTTGATTCAATAGAATCATCTTGAAGTAGTGGGCTACCAATAGTTATTTCAAATTCATTTTGGTCAACATCCATTTTATTATTTCTCATATGTCTAAAATTATGAAACACATCGAAAATTTTAGCAAAAAATAGTAATAGTCAACTTAGATAGAAATTTAATTACTTTTTATTTATTTAATTTATACATATGGAAATTAATATAAATAGAAATAAAAAACTTACAAATATAATTTCAATACTCGATAGAAGAATCAAATTAAATGTCCAATATAAAGAAATTGATTACTAATTAAATATAGAGAACAAAATTGAAGTCAAGTATAGTATTTAACAAGTAGTTGAATGGATTTTAAACATACTTGATTTGAATAGAAAAGGAAATAGTGAGGGATTCAAGAATACTTCAAATAGTAGTTTTCAGTTCAAAGACGGAAAGAACTCGAAATTATCAATCAGGTAGTTAATCTCGATACAAAAATATTGTGAGTTGTTCAATATGATTGTGCTGGAATCCATCGACCTCCAACCCATTCTTGTGTTGGTTGTAATTGGGAGTGTAAAAATGGTAGTAGAGTATGACTATTAGGGAAATATACTTCATATAACTCTTTCATGCTAAGAGGTGACTCAAATGTATCAACAATCACTCCCCTCCACCAACAGTCATTTTCTACTACTTCGACATGAAGGTCAACTTCTATAATTGAAGGCAATGGTAGTTGAGGTGGAATTCGACACATATATTCAGGAAAGACCTCTTCCACAAGGGGCTCTGGAACCACTTCATCAGTTATGAAATGCTCATATCTAACATAATACTTGATATTTTTAGTTTTATGAACACGTCCTATGACAACTATTTCAAACCAAGCACCCTCAAAACCATTCTCATTAGAAGAGACTTCAACCTACATCCCTATATGCACATCCATGTCTTATACCTTTTTGCACAGTTAAAACAATAGAAAACTTTACTAGTTAAAATCATAACATAAATATAATTGTTAATAGTAAATACACTTTATATTATTCATATTAGCGGGAAAAAATATTTTCAAAACATAGAATGTAACAAAAAATAATAAGAAAAATGTTAAGTTTATATTAGTTTTTTTTGTGAAGTTGGAGTCTTCTAATTGAAACTATACTAAATTATGTAATTATAAATTGTTTGCTTTGAACCTATGCACACGTACCGATCATTTGATTTGAAGGTTACTAATTTACTTTCTGTCACTAATTAAAATGTTTAAATGGTCTCTGTAAATACAATTAAGCCGCTCCTGCGAGGGACCATGCTGCATTGGTTTTGACTATTTAGTATAATACTTTGTTCGTTCAGCCAACACATATTTGACATATAATTTCTTAACGTCTTTGAATGAGTAATGCTGCCATTTCAAGTTCTTTCCTATGTTTCGTCTTCCATTTCGGGGGGTTGTTTGGTTATGTAGAGTCAAAGTTATTCGAATTTAATCTGTCATTCACAATTCATCTGAATTCATCATAAAACAATCAGATGAACGTCAAATTTTTTTTAAATGTTTAAATATTTACATTGACAAATGTTCTCACTGTAGAATGCCTCTTGACTTAATTATATTACTGTAGAATGCCTCTTGACTTAATTATATAAAACATTAATAGAATTATGTAATTTTTAATAAAAACTTAATATCTTAACATTCATAGTTTTTTCGTTTTCAACAATCATATAAGAAATTCAATCACATTACATATTTTGCATTTGTTGCATTTTGCAACTTCTGGAATAAAACAAAATGAAGGCCAGAAATGTGATTGAACAAGAGATCTGTTCATAGTTCATTCACCGCGAAACGTTGGGATTCCACAATTAAAATGAAATTCATGGTTTGAACAAATTAAAACAAAACTGTTCGCTCCGTGCGTGGCCACTAGTGGGGCGTAAAATGACGTCTAGTAGCAGTCATCTCGTGATGCTAGTCTATCAGCTATCTCCTATTCAAATATATTATATTTATGTTTATTTTTTATGAATTCTACAAATTATCATACTGGTGCCTTGGTGCAAACAAACCTGATATAAAGATCCTTTAATGAGCCCATATTTGATCTTACTCAAGCAATGGGAACTAAATTCAATAGATTCAAAGCCTTCCTCTATCATTATATTAGAAAAATTATTAAATTAATAGTTAATAAATCATATAAAAATAATAATTTCTATTTCATAATGCTCAACTAAAAGTATACTATATAAAAAGCACATAATATCAAATTTAAAGATGATATTTAGAAATTTAAAATTGTCTCACAACTAAAACTAAAAATAAACTATATTCTTAATAATAACAGGGAACTAAAAATACACCAATATAATAAATCTTTAATATTAAATATAAACAATTTATTTCCTAAATATAATACTATTTTAAAATTTTAAAAACTTAGGCACACCAAAACTAAAAATAAATTGAACGATCCGTCTTAAAATAGAATAAAAATAAACCATTCTTTGAAGCTTAAAATGAAAAGGCGAGCGTCAGCCGAGGGTCTTAAAATAGAAATTAGAAAGAAGGAAAAAAACAAGAGGGAATTAGTATATATATTTCACATTCATTCCCAAAATTTTCAAGTTCAACATCTGTGGAATGAATGTATCCAGCTTTCGGCAAACACTGTGTGAAGAGTTGTGAGTTACTTGTGAAGAAGATTGTGAAGATGACAATGGTGGCAAAAGGGAATGTTTTTATAAGGGAAGTGTGGGCTCACAATGTGGAATGAGGTGATATTACCAAAATGCCACATCTTCAAATATTAGACCTTTCAATGAACAGTTTGACAGGAGCTATTCCGGGCACCATTGAGTTGTTGCAACATCTAGAATGCTCCATTTACCATAACTATTAATTGATTACAAAATATTCTAATCATTATTTGGAACCTTCTAAATGCTGATGAAATCCTATCATTTGTAATCTCAATTCAAACTGAGTAAATGATGTTTGCCACAAATTTTAAACAAATAATTTACTGTGCGTTTGAACCTTTTAAATCTATTTGTTGCATTACTAATACATCATATTTTATTGGAATGCAATTGTATTAACCTAAAAGATATGCACAATTTCATGGAATTGAAATTATTCCCTATAAAATTCAGTATTGGCTCAGAAATTGAAATAAAAATATTAATAATAATAAAACACAGTTACAGTACAAATGTTATATCAAGTCAAGTTTTTTGAGGAAAATGTTTTATAACTCATTTTCTACTTCTGTTTCACTTCGATTCGGCAAGACCACAGCTTTCTTGTCAGGAATGGTGGAATTCACATTTAAATGCTCGGATTCTTCAAGTAAATAATTGGTCTTTACCTTTGCCACCATAGGAACAACCATCAATTGTTCCAGATTTCCATTTCATCTGTTCTTCATGGTAAATGAGGCTTTTGACATCTTTTATTGATGACAGTCCACCATAATTGAGTTCTGATCGCCGCTCTAATGGCGAATCTATCTGATTTTATTTTAAAAAGCCGATGATTACACCCTCCTCCTCTGCAAGGTCTGATGCGGGAGTTATCCTCCTATATAGTCCACTTTTAAAGCGGCAACCAGATTTGTGGCAAGTAGTTATGTGGCCCATGACATTGCTAGTTGGCTGATATATAACAGATATCATGTAGGCGGTGTGTGGAAGCTCATTCCAATTGAGTTTTATCGGTGACGCATCTTATTTTTTTGGCACAAGTAGCTGTAATTTTTTTAGGCACAAGCGCCAACGTGAGGAAAATCCGGTGGCTATCGCCCAGGTGAAAGCCTAGCGGCTAATAATTTAAAATGGCATATTCCATAGTTAGATTTTTTTAATATGATTGTAAGTGGATGTAAGATAATTAAGTTGATAGGTTTATAGATTGGAGCTTTTGTTTCTAAATTTTACAATTTTTTGTCAAAATTGTTAGCTATTACTTTTTTATTATTTTATTTATGTTTTTCAGTCAGTTCTTTTCGACTCTTTTCTATGTGTTTATTTCCCTCATTTGTTGACCTTTCTATCATTATTTCCCTTCAGTGATCTCAGATTTTTTGGTAACTTCAGATTTTTAATTTGTCGTTATATACTTATATTATACAATCTTTTAAGAAATATTATTATATATTATTATTATTGAAATATCATTATTTTAGTATTATAATTTATTTACAATATACTAGTGTAATATGATATATATCCAATACAAATAATATATCAATTATTATATTTATCACTAAAATAAAAATAAAAATTAGATTAATTATACTTCATAATTAAAAATTAATAATTATCTATATAAATATGACAAAAAATACTTTATTACAACAATTATAAAAATGGAAAACTATAAATACATGATGTTTTAGTTAGTTAAAATATTTTATATTTTATAATAATTTTATTAAAATAAAACTAAAAACTAAAGGAAAGTACTAAGCCAGTATGTGATACTTATTACTATTTATAATTGTTTTAACTTCAATAATAAAAAAATGACATGAATACCATACAAGTACTTCTCTTATAAAAAAAATTAAGATGAATATGAAATGAAAAGTAATTAGAACATAGAGAATGATACCAAAAACAATCAAATATCAATAAGAAAAGGTTTGATGTAAAATATCAACTAGAATTCCACTATTTGGGTCACATTAGTGAATGTTAGACATGATTCGATGAAATATGTCCTTGGTACATATTTACGAAAAGTGTAACGTGCAGATTGTAGCCATGATTCTAGAAATCCTCAACATCTTTAGAGAAGATGAAGGTAATAAGAAAGGAGTCTCCATTTTCATTGATAGTATTATTAACAGGAAATGTCATCATCCTCTGTGGACAAAAATTATGAAAGATATGTTCAAGATGGAAAATCAATTACCACATTGGGTTTTGAAGAAAATTAGGGGGTCAAATGATGATTTGTGGTTTGTGTCAAATGTCCATCATAAAAAGCTTATCCCTGATCAAATTAGTAGAAGGGAAGAATCACGAATATGTGAAAGATTCTCACATGTTGCAATTGCTTCATGACTACATTGTTGATAGGCAAGTCCCCACCCTCGACAATATCTAGTCAGAGAATAACATATCTTTCTATTGGTTTGTGAATATTCTTTACAAGATTAAATAATTGATCATGCACACAACTAGACTAGAAAATATTGTTTGGAAAATTAAAGAATTAGTCTTTCACACAACTGTGTCTAGAAGAACTTGTACAAAATGGGTATTTATCCTCCTTTTATCTCTTTTAGTTCATTTCTTTTCATATTGGCGATCATTTTTTTCATTTTGCACTATATCATTAGGAAGCGCATATTTGACACACTATACTTTCTTACCAACTGCCTATCTCGTAGAGATGAGTGGATAGAAGAATATGTTCCATCTATAGGGGAGCTAAGAAGGGGAGGAATGAAATTCAAGAAAGTAAAGTTTGGAATTAGTCACATTAAATTTGAGAAGAGAAATTCCACATTATATTTACCTGAGTTCAAACTAGATGATAGATTAGAGGTGATACTCAAAAATTTGATTGTCCTAGAAATATGCTCCAAGGAAGAAAATTATGAATCTATTGAAAGTTTGTTTGGTGGTGGCATGAATCCTTCGTCTTTGTTAATTTCTATAAAGAATTAAATTGTTTCCTCTACCAACAATAGTAAAGAAAACCAAAACTACCAAGAAATTATGAGTACACCAACTACCCCTACCCACAAGAAAAATGAAAAAGAGTCTTAGAAGACCAATGAGGATGAGGAAGAGCTAAGAGTTCAAGATGTTAGGTTGGTCAATTATGATGAATCCCTTGACCATGGTGTGTACATTTCTCTTTTTCATGTTGAAAGAAAGGGTGTCAAAAGCCTTTCAGAGAAAAGGGATAAAGAATTCTAGGAAAAGAAAGAAATGAGAAAGGCGAGAATCTCGATGCTCAAAATTGTGGATGATAATGAGCTCAATGTAAAACTAAAGATGACATCAGAGGCCTAGCTATTGATCCTCTTCACAGGGTGTTGGAAATTGCCCAAGCCATATCATTGTATTCGCTTAGGATGGAAAAATAGACCTTCCATTCTATCAAAGTAGTAAACTTAAAGTGCAAGGCTTTTGAGGGGAGAATTGATGAAATGGAGTTCGAGACAAGGTAGAAGGAAAGTGTTACGAAGTAGGGGAATTGTAATGTCCCCTTTCTAGCATTCATAGCATGATGTTGTCGTTAGCCTATTTCCCCACAGTCCCGTAGGCTAACTAGGACATTGAAGGGGCTTAGAGGCCATTTGGCCTAGACAGTTTCAGTTGCAGGTCTTTTTGAGGGGTTCTGAAGCAACTTTGGGCATACTTACTATTTATAGTAAGTCATCTTGGACATGGCCGGACATTCAGTCATAGTGGTATGTCGATGGTAATTGTTTAAAATCGATAGGAAGACTTATTTATCATTGATAAGATTTGTTATGCATTGATAAAGCCATTTTATAAAGTTAAATTTAAATATTTAACTTTATTAATGCATAGACTATAGTTTGTGGGAAATATTTAAATTAAAAGAGTTCCCTTTATTTTTATAACACATTGGAGACATAAGATACATAAAGGGAGTTATGTTTTATCCCACATTGAGAAAACGAAGGATTGAGCTCTTGTGAGAACACTATAAAAGAAATGGAAGAGCTTTTTTTTTGTATGCTTGGATGAAGATTAATGTTATGTTGCTGGATATCTAATTATCGGGCTTGGAGGACGGAATCCCTCTTTGCTAGCATTTTCTTCGCTGTTGGAAGACACAGTCAGGAGGATCAAGGGTGTTTTCACTTCAGGAAACACACTGGGTTTCATTTGGGGCGTTTGCATAAAGAAATTTACAAGGGTTTGAGGTGCAGATCTGAAGTTAGTTATTGCTATAGTGCCGCATGAATAGTATTTTTCTACAATCGGCATGAACATTATTTTGCTACAGTACGGCGTGAACAGTGTTGGTATCAAGTTTACTTGTTTTTCCGGCTGATTAGAAGTTTGGAGGGCTGGCCGACTACATCTGCAAAATACTATGGCAACTAATTCCAGGTTTCTTCTGTCAAATTTTGATATTTTGCATAATAATTGTTGAATACAAGTCTGAATAGTTGTTGTAGCCTTTAAGGCAGCTGTAAGTGCACATCTACATTTAACAATCACCCTTTATTGGCAGATTGAAAGAGTTTCCAATTTTTTCATATACTATTGAATGTGTGCCAAGTGTTTGTGAAAATGTTATGATGTGTATTATGCATTTTAATGTCACTTCATAGTTGTTCGTAAATCTACTCATTGGAAAGCAATTTATTGAGGAAATCAGCTTTATGAGTTTGCATACAAAGTGTTTGACAATATTCCTTAAGTTAAATTTCTGCAAGTCAAAGTTCAAATCAGGGGAGGATATTACAGTGGTATCAGAGCTATAAGTCCTGCCATCCTGTGGAGTTCTTATAGGAAATTTGGAACTGGCAGATAGAGGGGAAAGTGTTTGATGAAATGTCAAAACACTAAAATTAGAGCATTTATGTTTGAGCATGCGACAGGGGCCTTATAATTTTCACAATACCAGAGCAAGACAAAGTAGGAGTTCAGACCTGCAAAGCAAACAGTCTAGTTCATCCGTACAGGGGGGTATAGAATCCAGTCATACAGACACAACAGAGGTATTCTTTGATCAAGATAGCAATATGGGTGACCGAGATGACATGAATACAAGATTAGGTGGAGGCAGGATTGCCGGTCCAGAGCCTGGAGAGGAAAGATTCTTACAGTTATTAGAGACCTTGGTACAAGGTTAGCGAGTAGCAGAACAAAGGGCACAGGAACAGAATCAGAGATTGGATCTTATGATGCAAATGATGGCTCATCAAATGGGGTTGAATGCTAACATGGGTGGAGGAAATAATTAGAATGGTAACAATCAGAATGGAAATGATCAGGATGAGACACATAATGGAGATGAACAAGTTGGGAACAATTTCGGTCATGCACCCCAGCGAGCTAGGACAGTGAGTTGAAGGCCCATGATTCCTACATTTCCTCCTAGAGCTCCAGAGCATCTCGTACCAAAGCCCCAGATTACTGATATACAAGACCAGTTGAGGAGAGATTGGGAAGCTGGAGGGTCAGATTTTACTACTGCAATTACCTTTAGGGAGTATATGGATGTGCGGATGAAACATATGCCACGTGGACATGACAGGAACTAGAGCTCTGAGCTACGAAAGAAAGTAGGGAGACTTGAGTTACCATATTATGATGGCTCAAGAAAATCTACAGCAAGAGCTTGGGTTCAAAAGCTTGACACATACTTTTAATTGAACCCTATGCCCGAGGAAGAAGCTATTAAGTATGCAAAAATTCATCTGGATGGGTTAGCACACGAGTGGTGGCATCATGGTATGGTCACTATGGGACATGCACACATTACCTCATATGTGGAGTTTACAGAGAGGCTGATTGAATGTTTTGATAGGAAGGATCCAGAACTCCATTTCAAGGAGTTAGCTTAGCTTAAACAATGGGGATCATTGGAAACATACATTTCAGAGTTTCAGAAACTTGCAGTGTTAGTAACAGATGTATCTGAATAGAGGATACTAGTTCTATTTATGGATGGGTTAGCTGATCCGTTGAGAGGGTGGATTAAAGCTCTCAACCCTCCCACTTTGCAGGAAGCCATTAAGAAAGCTCGTGACATGGATTCCTCTTCATCTTCAAAAAATAAATTCTAGGCACAGAGTTTCCCTTCAAGGAAAGATAAGGACAGGAAACCTTTTCATAAAGAGGTTCAGCCAACTAAGGAGGAAAGTAAGAGGTTGGACAATAAGACACTTAATGATCTTAGGAAGAAGAAGCTTTGTTTTCATTGCAGGGAGCCTTGGGATTTGTCACATAAGTGTCCATTGAAAGCAAAAGCTAAGCAGATGGAGTACTTTTCAGCCGAAGAGTCAGTAGATGGAGATTCAGAGCAGTCATCTGAATCAGATGGAGATGATGATAGTTCTTCACAGGAGGAAGCACGCGGTGATAGAATGATAGCTTAGTTGTCAAGTATACAGGAGGCCATCACTTTTAGAGTTAGGGGAACCTTGGATGGACATAGAGTTGTGGCACTCATTGATACAGGAGCGACACATAACTTCATTGATGAGAAGTTTGTGACACACAGAGGGCTACATACAGAGGAGCATAGGGGATTTAAGGTGATGGTTGCCGATGGCTTCAAAATTGAATGTACCAAGAAAATCTCCAACTTGTAGCTTTGTTTGGAAGATTATGACATGACAGGAGATTTCTTTGTGGTCAACATTGGTGATCAGGATATGGTGCTTGGGATGAACTGGATGAAGTCTCTGGTAGAGTTTACATTTAACCTTGAGAAAATGGAAATGAGGTTTGAGGCAAATGGTAAGAAGATAGTGCTCAGAGGTTTGTTAGATGGGAGACTTCGAGTGGTCACTCAAGCGGATGCAGAGTTTCTTTAGACATGATCAGGTGTAGTGGGCAGCAGAGTTTAGAGTAATGCCTGAGATGACAGAGCACCATAAACAAGAGTATCCACCTGATGTACAAAAAAAATAACCAAACATACTAAGGTGTTTTGTGAGATACCTCTAGGGATACCCTTGGATAGGGGAATCGAGCATGTTATTGAATTAGAGGAAGGGGCTAAGCCAGTTATCATCACACCTTACCACCATTCGAAGAGATGTAAGGATGAAATAGAAAAGGCAATTAAGGAGTTGATTGACATGGGGCACATACGGCCAAGAAAAAGTCCTTTCGCTTCTTCAGTAGTATTGGTGAAGAAGAAGGATGGTACAATGAGGATGTGCATTGATTATAGGGAACTAAACAAGAAGACAATCAAGAACCGATGCCCTATCCCGTGTATCGATGAGCTTATTGATGAATTGCATGGTGCATGCTACTTCTCCAAGATTGATTTGAGATCCGGCTACCATCAAATACGGGTTAGAGAGGAGGATGTGGAGAAGACAACTTTTAGATGCCACTATGGACATTTTTAGTTCTTAGTCATGCCCTTTGGGTTGACAAATGCCCCTGCCACTTTCCAGTCCTATATGAATAGAGTGTTCACAGATCAGTTGAGGAAGTTTGTGTTGATATTTTTTGATGATATACTGATATACAACCGTACTTGGGAGGAACATTTGAAGCATATTGATATAGTGCTCAGTATTCTAGAGAGGGAGTCATTATATGCCAAGATGAGTAAATGTGAGTTTGGGATGACAGAGTTGCTCTATCTAGGGCATATTATTAGTGCAGGAAGTGTTCGAGTTGACCCAGACAAGATCAAGGCCATTCTGGATTGGCCACCACTGAGGAACACTTCACAACTCAAGGGATTTCTCGGGCTTGTTATACTGCAGATTTGTGAAGGGATTTTCACAGATAGCAGCACCACTTACAGATTTGACACGGAAAGATAGTTTCAAGTGGTCAGAGAGGGCTCAGGATTGTTTTGACAGGTTTAAGGAGCTGATGAGTACATGTCCTGTTTTAGCCATTCCAGATTTCACCAGGCCTTTTGAGCTGCAGTGTGATGCCTCGGGAGAGGGCATAGGAGTTGTTCTCATGCAAGACAAACATCCCATCGCATATGAGAGTAGAAAATTACGAGGTGTGGAGAGAACCTATAGCATCTACAACAAAGAGATGCTAGCAATCATGCACGCGCTAGCTAAGTTCAGGCAGTACTTAGTGGGAAGCTGATTCACAGTAAAAACAGATCATAATAGCTTGAAAAATTTTCTTGGACAGAAGGACCTTAATGACAGGCAACAGAAATGGGTGAGTAAATTATAGGCCTATGATTTTGACATAGCCTATGTCAAAGGGAAGAAAAATATTGTTGCAGATGATTTATCTAGAAGGCCTCATTTGCTTGCTATTGGGATAGTCATGGATGATTGGAGAAAGATAATCTTGGCAGAATATGCTAAGGATAGTTGGGCATCCAGCATTATTGAGGGAGCTATTCAAGATAGTCGATACACTGTCGTAAATGATCTGATCATCTACAAGGAAAGGATTTATTTAGTACCCAGGTCTGCTATGAAGTAGAAGATTTTGAGGGCATTTCATGATTCACCAATGGCAGGACATCCCAAATTCTTTAAGACATATCGGCAGGTGAGAGAGCACTTCACTTGGAAAGGACTCAAATCAGAGGTGCTTTAGTTTGTTAGGGAATGCCCTATGTGTCAGGAGAACAAATAAGAACATTCTTTTCTGGGTGGTTTACTACAGCCCCTACCCATACCAGAGAAGAAGTGGGATAGCATTTCCATGGATTTTATCATAGGCCTCCCCAAGGCACAGGGTCGAGATTGTATCTTTTTTGTGGTAGACAGATTGACAAAATTTGCACATTTCTTTACAATTTCGTCTACATATTCAGCAGCACAAACAGCAGAACTATTTTTTCGAGAGGTATTTAGACTACATGGGATACCATGGAGCATAGTCAATGACAGAGACAACAGATTTATGAGCCACTTTTGGCAGGAGTTGTTCAAGTTATGTGGAACAGAGCTCACTCCGAGTACCAGCTACCACCCCCAAATTGATGGGCAGACAGAGATAGTGAACAAATGGGTTGAGGGGTACCTTCGAAACTACATTGCAGGAGAGCATATGGCTTGGGTGAAGTGGCTACATCTAGGGGAGTACTGCTATAATACCTCTTTCCATATGTCTATTCAAATGTCCCCTTTTATGGTACTGTACAGGTATGATGCTCCTAATTTTTTGGATTTGTTATTTGGGGATAACAGGGTGCCTAAGGCCAAGGATACTTTGCAGGAGCGTTAGGACATTATGTGATCCTTGAAGGAAAATTTGCAAAAGGCACAAAATTAGCACAGGGTTGAGAGGTCTTTTGAGGTGGGAGATATGGTGTACCTCATGTTACAGCCGTATAGATAGTCCTCTCTCAAGAAGAGTGGAGCAGAGAAATTGAAACCACACTACTATGGACCATTCAAAGTAACCAGGAGAGTGGGCGAAGTAGCTTATGAGTTGGAGTTGCCTGTAGACAGTAAAGTGCATAATGTGTTCCATGTGTCACGCCTTAAGAAGGCATTGGGTCACAATGTGGTGCCTTTAGTAGTATTGCCACCTCTTGATGATGAGGGAAAGCTTATCTTGGTTCTCGAGGCCATACTTGACTCCAAGGAGAGGGTGCTTTGTAGGAGGACTATCAGGGAGTATCTAGTGAAGTGGAGGAACCTACCTGTTGAGTATGCTACTTGGGAAAACGAGTAGATATTGCAGCATCCAGAGCTGAAATTGCTTGAGGACAAGGAATTTTGGGAAGGCCCGACTGTAATGTCCCCTTTCCAGCATTCATAGCATGATGTTGTCGTTAGCCTATTTCCCCACAGTCCCGTAGGCTAACTAGGACATTAAAGGGGCTTAGAGGCCATTTGGCCTAGACAGTTTCAATTGCAGGTCTTTCTGAGGGGTTCTGAGGCAACTTTGGGCATACTTACTATTTATAGTAAGTCATCTTGGACATGGCCGGACATTCAGTCACAATGGTATGTCGATGGTAATTGTTTAAAATCGATAGGAAGACTTATTTATCATTGATAAGATTTGTTATGCATTGATAAAGCCATTTTATAAAGTTAAATTTAAATATTTAACTTTATTAATGTATAGACTATAGTTTGTGGGAAATATTTAAATTAAAAGAGTTCCCTTTATTTTTATTACACATTGGAGACATAAGGTACATAAAGGGAGTTATGTTTTATGCCACATTGAGAAAACGAAGGATTGAGCTCTTGTGAGAACACTATAAAAGAAATGGAAGAGCTTTTTTTTTGTATGCTTGGATGAAGATTAATGTTATGTTGCTGGATATCTGATTATCGGGCTTGGAGGATGGAATCCCTCTTTGCTAGCATTCTCTTTGCTGTTGGAAGACACAGTCAGGAGGATCAAGGGTGTTTTCACTTCAGGAAACACACTGGGTTTCATTTGGGGCATTTGCATAAAGAAATTTACAAGGGTTTGAGGTGAAGATATGAAGGTAGTTATTGCTATAGTGCCGCATGAACAGTATTTTGCTACAGTTGGCATGAACAGTATTTTGCTACAGTACGGCGTGAACAGTGTTGGTATCAAGTTTACTTGTTTTTTTGGCTGATTAGAAGTTTGGAGGGCTGGCCGACTACATCTGCAAAATACTACAGCAACTAATTCCAGGGTTCTTCTATCAAATTTTGATATTTTGCATAATAATTGTTGAATACAAGTCTGAATAGTTGTTGCAGCCTTTAAGGCAGCTGTAAGTGCACATCTACATTTAAAAATCACCCTTTATTGGCAGATTGAAAGAGTTTCCAGATTTTTCATATATTATTGAATGTATGCCAAGTGTTTGTGAAAATGTTATGATGTGTATTATGCATTTTAATATCACTTCATAGTTGTTCGTAAATCTACTCATTGGAAAGCAATTTATTGAGGAAATCAGCTTTATGAGTTTGCATACAAAGTGTTTGACAATATTCCTTAAGTTAAATTTTTGCAAGTCAAAGTTCAAATCAGGGGAGGATATTACAGGAATGAGGAGGTTAATGAAGAGTTCAAAAAGAAAATTGACAAAATGGAAAATTGCACTAAGGAAGTACTCTCTAAATTCCATGGATTGCTAGACTCTTCAATGGACTACCTAAAAAAGGTCTTGAACATAACTAATCAGGGCAAGGAGGTCAAACTATTGTTAGATCTAGAGGAACTAGATAAGGATGAGGAAGAAGTAGGACCACAAAAATGTGCTCGCTCCAATACAAAAAAAGAAACAAAAGTGGGTGATGCAGGAGCATCTTGCATGGAAAAAAAAAAAAAAAAAATTGAAAAAAAAAAAATTGGAAAAAAAAAAAAAAAAAAAATTTGTGGAGAAGAGAAAAAGTGACGAAAATTAGAGAAATTATAAAAAAACAAAAAAAGGGAAAAAGGAGAAAAAAAAGGAAAAGGTGATTTCTATTTTCGAGGTGCATAGGTGGCATAATAGAAAAAAATAAATAAATAAATGGTTGTCATTCCATTTATCGAGGTGAGTGGGTAGAATTGTAGAAAGTTATGAATATTGTAGAAAGTTTTGGAAGTTGTAGAAGGTTGTGGAGGAATTCTAGAAGGTTGTGGATAAGTCATGCATGGGGTGGTAAGTGCCTATTTAAGCAAGGCATATGAGCATTTCTAAATCAAGCTCAAGGGGAAGCTCGAGGAGTAGAAGCTCAAGGAGTAGCTTGAGAAGGAGAAGCTTGAGAAGTAGAAGCTTTGGAAGGAAAAACTTGAATGTGTGAAAGTTAGAAGGTGTGAAAGAGAACGAGGAGAAAGTGAAGAGTGAGTTTTCCTAACACTGTGGACAGAGCGCCGAATGTGAGGCAGTTTACAGTAGGATTTTGATGGAGTTGTGAGTGTAGACAGAGCGCCGAATGTGAGGCAGTTTACACTTGGATCTTGGATAAAGTTGGAGAAGAGCTAGTGACTGCAATTTAGAAACAAGGAGGTTGCTTGGTGGTTTGCGAGCACAAGTTGAGATCTCAGAGGTTTCTACCAGAGTGTGGATCTGGGCTAGCTTGGGTTTGGATTGGATCTTAAGAGATCTTGTTGCATTCTTTGTCATGAGTTGGTAAGGGTGGTGTGGCCCTTCATCAGTGGTATCAGAGCAGGAGATCCTGAGTGTACAAGAAGATCACTAAAGTGTGAGGCAGTTTGTACCAGGACCTTGGTTGGGTGAAGTTTATCAAAGTGGGAGTTCCTGAGCGTGTAGAAAGATCGCCGAAGCTGAGGCAGTTTGCACCAGGACCTTGGGAGGACATGCAGATGGATTGATGGATGCAGAGATGGAAGACTGAACTTGTTGAGGCATGATCGTAGAGAGCTTGTGGATTGCAAATCCATGGTCCTAGACTTGTGATGTGGTTCCTGATTGTTTGTGCGAGGTGCCAAGTTGTGATCTGACTTGCAAACAATTTGGTTGTCACAAGGAGTGTAGGAAGGATTTGTTGCAGAGGGTTTACGAAGATCTTGGAAGATGGCTCCAATAGGATTGGACCCTAAGATGATTGCGAAAATCCATGATATAGTGGAGAGGAATTTTTCTAAGATGATTTCTCTGTTGGATGATAGATTGGCTGATCAATTTAAGGAAGTTCATGAGAGAAGATGGCATCGCAAGGTTGAGATGGAAGAGGTTGGTTTTGCTGATCAATTTGTGGAGTCTGATGCAGAACCTACAGAGCAACTAAAGGTTGTTGCTAAAGATATTCCTAATGTTATTGATGTTGGGATGGAGATTGGTTTTCATGATCAATTGGTTGAGTCTGACATGGAGACTATAGAGCACTTGGTCATGGATGATCTAGTTGTTGGAGGTGAGTTATGTATTGCATAGCATCTTGTTGTGAGCAATGAGGTTGCTGGTGTTGAGAGTTTGGCATGTGTTGATGGAAATGTACATGTGGATGCTGATGTGGAGTTTGTTATTGCTGGTATGGATGCACTAGTTGTTGATGTGAATGGGAGTTCAGCAATGAAGAATTATGTTTAGTTTGTTCCTGGGAGTGAGCATGCTAATTGGATGGTTGAGATTCTGGTGTTTGATAGAGTAATGCAGATGTGGAAGATTTGCATGGTGGTTTTGTTGTCCCTATTGAGGTGGAAGCCTTTGGTGAAGATGAAGATGGTGGTAGATCTTTCTTTTGTGGAGTCAAAGTGTGGGACACACTTTTCTATCTACCGGGGGAGTCTGATGCAGGAGCATCTTGCATGGAAAAAAAAAAATTTGAAAAAAATAAAAAAAAAGTGGAACAATAAAAAAAAATTGTGGAGGAGAGAGAAAATGATGAAAATTAGAGGAGAAATTATAAAAAAATAAAAAAAGGTAAAAAGGAGAAAAAAAAGGAAAAGGTGATTTCTATTTTCGAGGTGCATAGGTGGCATAATAGAAAAAAATAAAAAAATAAATGGTTGTCATTCCATTTATCGAGGCGAGTGGGTAGAATTCTAGAAAGTTATGAATATTGTAGAAAGTTTTGGAAGTTGTAGAAGGTTGTGGAGGAATTCTAGAAGGTTGTGGATAAGTCATGCATGGGGTGGTAAGTGCCTATTTAAGCAAGGCATATGAGCATTTCTAAATCAAGCTCAAGGAGAAGCTCAAGGAGTAGAAGCTCAAGGAGTAGCTTGAGAAGGAGAAGCTTGAGAAGTAGAAGCTTGGGAAGTAGAAGCTTTGGAAGGAAAAGCTTGAATGTGTGAAAGTTGGAAGGTGTGAAAGAGAACGAGGAGAAAGTGAAGAGTGAGTTTTCCTGAGACTGTGGACAGAACACCGAATGTGAGGCAGTTTACAGTAGGATTGTGATGGAGTTGTGAGTGTAGACAGAGCATCGAATGTGAGGTAGTTTACACTTGGATCTTGGATAAAGTTGGAGAAGAGCTAGTGACTGCGATTTAGAAACAAGGAGGTTGCTTGGTGATTTGCAAGCACAAGTTGAGATCTCAAAGGTTTCTACCAGAGTGTGGATCTGGGCTAGCTTAGGTTTGGATTGGATCTTGAGAGATCTTGTTGCATTCTTTGTCATGAGCTGGTAAGGGTGGTGTGGCCCTTTGTCAGTAATATCAGAGTCGTACCATCTTCAGTGGTATCAAAGCCATACTCTATCAGTGGTGGATCTGGATCTGGACTAGAGTGTTGCATTCTTGGTTGTGAGTTGGTAAGGGTGGTGTGGCCCTTCATTAGTGGTATCAGAGAAGTACTTCATCAAGTGGTATTAGAGTGTACCTTCATTAGTGGTATTAGAGCGTATCTACATTAGTGGGATGCTCAGATTGATCCACTTCACATCTTGAAGGTTATGGAGTAGGTAAAAGATATTCCTAGTGTGAGCTGAAGAAAGAAGTTCAAGATTTGGCTTAGGTTGTCTTTCCTTGTGGTGTTCTTTTTTGGTCTTGGTTCTCTTGGTAGGCTTTTTGTTTGTTTGTTTTTTGTTGTTATTTTTGGTGTTGGCTTAAGCCAAGTGTAGCTAGAAATGGTAGTGGTTGTGTCTACTAGTCTTAATATTGTTTTGCTTAAGGACTTAATACTTTTTTATCGTATGTAAAACTTATGGGGTTTTGGGTACCCTGTTAAAAACCTATTTTAGCCTTAATAGAAAACATTTAGTAATGATCTATTCAATAAATAACTTTTTAATTTCCATTGATACACCTTATGATTATTTGTGTCCATACCCTCTTACATAGCTTCCACTTTTGCATAGGTTGTGAGGATGTAGACTCTATCTTGGTGTATGCTTTCCAATCATATTACCTAATGAAATATTATAAATCCTTTAAAATAAATGAAAATACATTTTGTTCATATCCTACAATAATAGCATTATGTTAGCATACATTTCTTTGATGGATTGTATGAAATAGACATGCCTTGTCTATGATACCATAATTTTGCATATATTTTTATAGAGAATTTCTTAATGTGATATCTAAAAGAATATTTTTCTTTGATTCATGCCTCTATCGTTTCATCACATTTTACACAAGATGGGAATTTTTAGATGAATAAAAATTATCTAGTCAGATGTATTCATGCGAACAAATCTCAGAAAAAAAAGAAATCATTTTCAAAATTAAACTTTAGGGAGAGTTATGTTGAATTGAATGGAAGTAGTGATGACTAAAATGGAGGACACAGTAATTTGAGTGGGTCCCACCCGCCACTCTAAGTGGTCAAAGCTTCGAGTGTGTTGGTTAAGTTTAACCTTTTTTTTTACCATGCTAGTGTCTTTGATTAGCCATGTGTGTCGACATTTTCTTATTGATAGCCAATTATTACTAGTAAAGTGTCATTAACATCATCTACGCTAGCATTGATACCACGATTCTACATCATCATCTGACCTCTGATCATTCTTGACTAGAAATTATTATATATGAAGATTATTTTTAATTTTAAATATTGTATGTTTTAAAAAACTATTATTATACATATCTAGTTTTTTTGAGACACATAAATAATAATTATTACAATATTATTTAACTAGGAAATATGTTATATATTTTACTAATTAAAAGGAATTAAATTTTTTTGTTTATTTATTGAGATAAATACTTTATGTACTAATAATTAAATATAAATGATTCAAAGTTAAAAATTTCTTATTACTATCTATGAAAATATTTACTATATTGTTCCTAAGAAAATTATTTAAAAATTCTAACTTTTGATTTAAATATACCAAGATTTTAAGATTCTTACAACAATTTACAACAATTTTAATTTCAATACAAAACAAAACATTATAAGATGAATATGATGCAAGTACATCCTCTCATTTGAATTTTTTTAAATGATGAATATGAAATGAAAATTAATTAGAACATAGAGATCAAGAGATCTTTCACGAATGCTACCAAAATCAATCAAATATTAATAAGAAAAAGAGTGATATAAAACACCAACTAAAATTCCACTATTCAAATCACATTGTACAATATTTGATGTAAAATGTCCCAGCTGCAAATTTACATAAGTGTAAGGTGCACATTGTAGCCATAAAGCTTGGAGTGCGTATACACCACCCCGAGCTATTTTCAAAGAAGAATCTGGTAGTAAATTCAATCTATTTTCTTTAGTGACCACCGACATGTAGCTTGGTAGCATGTGAACTAGCCCCAAGCTTCAAATTTAATAAGTTTTGTTGTAGTTTTAGACTATCTTCTTTAATGAGAATTTGTGTAAAATTCTCTCCCCATGAGCATCTTGTTTTGCTATGAAAATACCAAGCATTCATTTTGTCTTTAATGTGCATTTGTACAAAATCCTATCCTCACAAGCATCTTGTTTCAGTAAGTAATACTAAGAAAGAATTCATTTTGGGCATCAAGGTTCCACATTTATGAGCATCATTTTAGGATTAGGAAATCATAAAACAAGCATTCGTTTATTGTTAAGAGTCTTGAAAGGACATTTCCAACAAGAATGATTAAAGATATACTTGCAAGATGGCCTGGCGACATGAAGGAAAGTTTTGATGAGGACTCGTGGGTTGTTGAAGTAGAATCAATTTTAGAGGGTGAAATGATACCAAAAAAATTTAGGCATTGGCTCATTTAGACCATCTCTATTAGGCTTATTCAAGTTAGGCTTGACATGATGCCCTTCTTGGTTATTTGGGATATAACTTCCTCCTCAACTCTTCATGCTCTTCCTTGTGATGCTTATGACCACACCCCAATCCTCCTAGATTGGAAGGATAGACCCTAGAAGAGGCCATGAACTTTTTTCTACGAGATAATGTGGCATTTTGACCTAGACTTTAGTAACTATATGTGGTATTGGTGGGATATTAAGGTGGAAGGTATGACAATGTTTAGATTGGAAAAGAAACTTGAAAGTGTTAGAAGAAAGCTCATTGGATGGTACAAGTCCTCATTTGGGAACATCATCAAATAGAAGGAGATCATTGAAGATAAGATTCATCTAAATAGTTTATGCTTGAGCATCTTGGGTCTTTAAGAAACCTTGCATCAACTAAAAATATTTCATGTTTTCTGTGTCATCTAATGTTCATGAAGTAGTCATTGCTGATTTTGTTTTCATGTTGTGTGCAATTTTCATTATCTAAAGGACCTCTCCTATTTTAATGTTCCTTATTTCTTGACTTCTATGCTATTTTTTGTGTTCCTCATTTCCTTATGTTTTCATCTAGAAAAGCATGTTATTCTGATAGGCATGGTTTCCTCTCATTATGTGGCATCTTGCATAGTTAGGAGTCAACTCCTAACACATGTGTGGACCTACCTTTTAGTTTGCATAATTTTATATTGTTCTTTGTGTGGATTTTGATTTACTCTTCCAAGTCTAGACCAATATTGTAATTAAATTGTTGACTAGCTAACTTTTGGCTTAACTAGCCATAAAAGAAGCTTTGTTAGATGCAGGAAAGATGATTCTTAGAGGATGTGAGATGAGGCTCTGAAATTGTAAATTATTATTTTGTATAAGGATGCAACCTAGAAGGCCTTAGATTCAGGCATGTCATGGTTTTGTTTTATGTGAAGTAAAATAATTACACCTACAACTATGTTGCATCTAGCCTTGTGTTCTCTATGGTTCATTAAGTTATGTATAGAATTCATGTGCATCTATGAGCATGGGAGTGTTGGAATGTTTTAGTTGAGTTTATTCTAAATTTTTTTGCATTTTTTCATGAGTTTTGTTGTTATCTTGCATCAGGTGGCATTAGAGCAAGTTCTTTCTTAAGGCTTGGACCATGGAGAACTTTGTTGAATTTGGTTGTAGGATGGCAGATTTGAAATCTCACATATAACTTGCAGAAGGTTATAGTCTTGAAGGAACTATTGTCAAGATGGTTCGTGGTAGAGAAAATGCTAATAACTCTATTATGGACATGTTGAGGTTGATTGCAACAAGACTTCAAGCTATGAAGAAAACACAAAGACAAGGTGTACATTTTGAAGATGTTAGTGATGATGAAGAGGCGACACTAAATCCTAATCTTGAACCTAAGGTTGACAAAGATGAGGAAAGACTCCTACAATTTTTGTCTAGGGTGAATGCTAGACTTTTTGTTGAAGTTGGTTGTTATGATGTAAGACTTAAGACTAGTGTTGTATTAGATTGGATGACTAAGATGGATAAATACTTTGAGTATGAAGTTACTCTTGATAATAAGAAGGTTAAGATAGCAGTCACAAATTTTAAGAATCATGCTTCACTTTGGTGGGATAATTTGCAAATGGAGAGATAGACAAAGGGAAAGGAAAAGGTCAAGACATGGATGAAGATGATTGGAATGATGAAAAATAAATTTCTTCCTACAGATCACCAAGTTAATTTGTTGAGGAAAATGTAAAATTTGAGGCAAAAGGACATGAGTGTGAAGGAATATACTAAGAAAATCTACATATTGGATAACAGATCTAGATATGTGGATGATGAATTGAGAAAGTGGCTAGATACTAGAATGGTTTGAGGACATCAATTCAAGATGTGATCAACTATTTTAAGATGGATAGTGTAGAAGAAGCATATCAGTATGCTTTGAATATTGAAGAGAGATTGGGAAAGAGACATGATCAGAGACAAAGAGGAAGAGGTGGAAAATTTTAGAGAAGCAGAGGAAGAATGTATGGAGACAGTAGCACATATAATAGCACAATACAAGATAAAGCAAACTCAGAATGGAATGAAGACCTGATAGTAAAAGAGGTAATTATAGTAGAGGTAGCTACACTAGTTATTCTAGGAATAATAATAGTGGAAAAAGAGAATAAAGATCTTGGTTTAAGGGTACTTGTTACAAATGTGGTGAAGGACATAGAGCCTTTGAATATACTAACTCTAGAAATAAGACTAGAGGTAATAGTAGAAGCACTTTGGCTTGTGAAGAAATTATTGAAATACCTAATGAACCCAAAAAGGGTGAGAATAAAGATCTTGGTTTAAGGGTACTTGTTACAAATGTGGTGAAGGACATAGAGCCTTTGAATATACTAACTCTGGAAATAAGACTAGAGGTAATAGTAGAAGCACTTTGGCTTGTGAAGAAATTATTGAAATACCTAATGAACCCAAAAAGGGTGAGAAACTGATGCTAAGAAGGATATTGTGGAATGAAGAAGTTTATGGAGAAGCTATTTTGAGAAGAAGTTTGTTCAAAATCAAATGTAAGATAGTTGGAAAAAATTGCAAGGTAATTATTGATAGTGGAAGTTCTGATAATTTGGCATTTAAAGAGTTGGTTAATTAACAAGTTGAAGTTAGAGAGATTGAGACATCCTAAGCCTTATCATGTTGCTTGGATCTAGAAAAAGCATACATTACTTGTAAGTGAGAAATTCCTTGTTAAATTCAAAATTAGGAATTATCATGATGAAGTCATGTGTGATATTATGCCTATGGATTATTGTCATATTATTTTGGGTAGACATTGGCAGTATGATTGACAAGCTTTAAATAATGGAAGATTGACTTGATATATTATTTGGGTAGATGGAAAGAAAAACATATTGTTGCCTTTGCTATAAAAACTTGAAGAGAGTTATTGTACCACAGTTAGAGTATGTTTGGTTGAAGGTAATCAATTTTCTAGAGATATGAAAGAACATAATGTTTGTTTTTCTTTGATTCCCATAAAGACTAAGAAACAAGATGAGTTAGAACATGAACCTAAGATTGAATCCTTGTTAGAGAAGTTCCAAGACATTATTTCTAATAATGTACCAAATGGTTTACCACCTATGAAAAAAATAAGTTATTGTACAAATTTGATACCTAGATCTAGTTTTCCTAATAAAGCACCACATAGATTGACACCTAATAAAAATGTTGAATTGAATAGAAAATTGTAGGAGTTCCTTGAGAAGGGTTTGATTAGAGAAAGTTTGTTTCCTCGTGTAGTACCTATTGTGTTACCACCTAAAAAGAATGAAGGATGGAGAATGTGTATTGATTCTAGAGCTATAAACAAGATAAAAGAAAAATATAGATTTCATTTTCCTAGGATGGATGACATAATGGACAATTTAAGTGGAGCAAAGTATTTTACCAAGATTTATTTGAATATTAGCTATCATCATATCAAAATTAGAGAAGGAGATGAATGTAAAACTTATTTTAAGACTAATGAGGGATTGTATGAATGGTTGGTTATGCATTTTGGTCCACTAGTACATTTTGGCAAATATGTGACCACATGACCAAAAATGTTCGTCACACTACTCAATTTTTTACTCATGTGACTAAAACTGATCACATTCTACAATTTTATTATGGTTTGTAACTATACGAGACTAAATAAGTGACTAAATTAGTCATCAGGTATAATTACATGATCAATAAAATAAAAATTACTAAATAAACTACCAAATGAATGAATAAATTGATGATTGAATAATCAGTCACTAATAGTTAGTCACCTAAATAAAAATAACTAAATAAATGACTAAATTAGTTATTATCACTCCTTGGTCCTCTCAAAGTTTTTGTTTTTAGCATTCGTTAGTCTATCTTGGGGTGCTCCATAGGCTAATGCACATGATTAGGGAAACTTTTCAAGATTTTATTAATGAAATAAAAATTAATTCTATGTCATGCAAGACATTTAATTGATTATCAAAATTAACTTGTTAATATACTTATAAGAAGAAGAAAAATGCATGCTCTTTTATATTGCACAATATTTTAAATGCTAGGTGAAGGGAGTCAAATATGATGAATGGAAATAAAATAAACTTATTAGGTGTTTGTTAAAATATTTAGATATAAAATAATGTAAAAAATAAAATAAAATAATTATTAGTGGTGATGATATATTTTTTGATGAAGATATTGATTAGAAAAGAGTACACTTTGATAATAGAATATTATGCAAGGTATTTGAAATAATTACATTATTTAACCACTATTATATTTACATCATGACTTCTATATAAATTAATTATATGTACTAATACAATCAACCAATACAATCATTAGAAGAAAAAGAACTCACCCATCATATTTTTTCCTTCCATAATATATTTTTAATAACATTTAAATTTTTATTTAAGTGAATGATAAAAATTACTTACCAAATTAATTCCCATTTTGAATTGAAAAAATATGAAATAACACCCGTGATGTATTAGTGAATAAAAAAAAATGAAATAACACCCACATGGCATTAGTGAGGTACTGGTGCAGGACAGTAATAAATCCCCAATTTGAAGCTCTTAGTTCACTACAATAAAATTTTGCATATTGACACAATGGAAATCTATTACAAACCTAGATTTTACTGGTGGGCATCATTTCCTTTTTTGTCAGGCATAATTTTGATAATATATGAATATTTGCAGCTTCTAAATAATACTCTTTATTTTTCTCCATGTTTCCTTATGCATTTGAGAACTAAAATATGAAGCTCTCTATATTCATTTTGGGAGGCATATGGAACCTTTTATGAGATGATATCCATCTCTCTGAACACGCCTCTATTTTCTTATGATATCAACATTGTGTGCCATTTAATGAAATTTTGTGTGGCCTTAATTAGAATAATGTATCAAGGAAAATTTATGAGTTAGTGATTAGGAACTTGTGTTCTTTCTACTCAAACTCTCTAGGGTTTTTAATTTTTTGTAATTTCATTCTTCACAAGCTAAAACAAATTGTAAGCCCTCAAGTAACGTTTTATATATTTAACTCAACAAGATATTTCATTGTTTCTTTATGTAAAAGATTTCAACATCAAATTCATATGTTTCATCCCAAATTCGGTGTCAAATAAATAATTAACCCCTGAGTCTATTTCTAGCATATTTTCCAATATTCCAATCAACCTACAAATATCCTTTAATTTTGAAGTTGACTTCCTTCTGACAAAAATCCATTATTCAGAAGCTAAAACAAACTATAAGCCTAGAAATTCTTGATAAGATTTTGAATTTTCCCATTTGCCATATTGAATCCCACCCCATTCTATTTCTTCCCTCTATGTAACTACTTACCCTATTCTTGAAGTCTCCTCTTTTTGTCTAAATTCATCCTCTACTCATATAAGATAAATTTGAAAGAATATTTCACCTATTATGTTTTGAATGCAAAATTACAAGTTTAGGACATTGGTATTTAATTTTTTGATAAACCAAATTTTCTCATTTTCTTGGGGAGGGAGGAGAGCTGATGACAAGTTTTTTTATTGCTAGTAGGATCTTTTTTATTTATATTTATTTTTTGATTGACACTATGTCTCGTTGCCTCTTCTAAATTTATTTATTATATGAATTCTTAAATTTTAGTCCATTTCCATCATTGCAACTTGATTCATATATCTAACTGTTAGTCACATTGTTTACCTAATGATGTAATTTGTTGAAATCTGGTTGAAAAGATCATTATTGAAGAAGTGAAGAAGGGAGATTGTTGATAAAGAATGTTTTGAATCATTGTTTTGTCACCAATGTCAAACCCGCTATTTGCTGGAATGACAATTGCTTATAAAATCCAAGTACTATCACTTAGTTGATTGATGAAGAGGATTTAATCAATAAGATGTAACAAAATCACCTAAGGGAAAGGTTGAGTTATGGTTTTACAATGAAGTAAAAAGATTAGTTAAGACAATGGTAAAATGATGTATTGACAATATACTTGAAGATGAAGAGGTGTGCCACACTTAGAAACTTTAGAAGAATAAGTTGTAACAAAGTTGTCTGCAAAGCTTGACTAAAATCATTAGTGAGTGCTGAGCAAGTTAGTTCATGCCAAGTAGATTATTAGTAAGTGCAAAGAAAATGAAAAATATAGTGTGTGCCAAGTGAAAAAAAAAGGACCTAAGTGAAACAAAAGGTGTCAAGCAAGTTTAGGTGATAAGCTAGATAGAAATGTAGTAGGTGTCAAGCATTAGCAAAACTTAGTTGATGCCAAGTGAATCCGTAGTAGGTGTTGAGTAACATAGTATGTGTTGAGCATCAGAAAGTCACTAGTGTTGAGCTACTGCATTATTTGAAAAGTCAAAGATTCACTAGATCTGAGTCGAAAAGTTTGTTACCTTGAAGTTTTTGAACCAGATGGAAGATAAGGATGCTGAGTTGGTGGCACATAATTCTAGGTGAACTATTTTTAGGTGAATATAGAATGATTCTACATGATGGTTCTAGAAGAAATAAGATAAGTGGTAGATACATCATATCCTACCTAATCCATTCGAACCCTAAAATAAGAGCGAGAAGAATAGAGTGAGAAAAAGATTCTAGACTTCTATTTAAGGAGTTATAGGTCAAGAAGCAAGAGTGGTTGGTCAGAGAGAGTATGTGATTTTGAGGAGAAGGCATTGAGAAGGAAGAGAGTACAGAGACTCTACTTCAATAGGTGACCATAGAGGTGATTACATTGGCACAATGAGCATGGAGACTCAAGGAGACAAAGCTTGAAAGGAGGACAAGCTATCAAAGCTAGAGAGACTAAAAGCCAAGCAAGTTTGTGAACTAAATTGTGATCTAAAATCTGCAAGTTATGTTGTCAGTTGTATTAGGTCAAAAGCCCTTATTGTTACTCTCTAGAAATTGTATCAATTAGGGAAAAATCCTATGGACTTAGGCTGGTTTAATAGCCATGTTGTAAATCCTTTAACAGGGTGACATTCCAAGTGAATATTCTAAAGTCCTTTAACTAGGCTCACTTCTAATAGGGTGGTTGAAATCCCTTAATCAGGTCACATTTAACAATGTGTTTTGTAGCCTTTAACAGGGCAGACCTTTCACAGTGCATCACTTTAGAAGAGTAAAAAATGAGTAGCATGTTACTGGTGGTTTTTTCCAAATTGGGTTTCCACGTAAATCACTGTGTTATGTGTTCATCTTTCATGTCTTATTCATGCATGTTGATTTTATAGTAATTTTCTAAGATGAATGTTTAGCTTGAATGCATGGTTATTTTATTGGGCTCACTATACTTAGTGAAAAGGTTTTATTTGGGCAATTGGACCTTGTATAACTGATTCACAACCCCTCTTAGTTATTCTAAAGCATTTCTAACAATTGGTATCAGACCGAGCTGCTGATTTGGTTTAAAGGTACTAGAAGCAAAAATATCAAGATGCCCAAGAGAGAAGTTCCCAAGCTCAATAGAGATAACTTTTTTGTATGGCAAAGTTTAATGAAGGTGGATCTTGGATCAATAAGTGATCTTGCACAAACCTCAATTGAAGTGGAACATGTTGATCCATCTGGTGCCCCTACTACTGAAAATACGAAGAAAAAGAAGGAACACAATTAGGCAATGCTGGAGATTGCCTCTGCCCTCAACTATGTTGAATTTGATGACATCAAGGGATGTAACTCTACATTAACAATTTGGAAAGCCTTGTTAGATATTTATGGAGGAGATCAAAATGTCCAAAGAGAAAAAAGAGAAACCCTAAGAGGAAAATTTAACGACATGAGAATGGAGGAAGGAGAGAATATTGCTCAATATGCCTCTAGAATAAAGGAAGTAGTAAGTTCAATAAGAAGTTTGAGTGGTCAATTAGATGATGATACTATTAATAGCAAATTCTTAAGAACTTTTCTCCCCATCTATGCTATTAGAGTATCAGTCATCCAAGAGTTAAGATGTGTACTAGGAAACAATCTAAATTTTGAAGGTATAGTGGGAAGACTTACTACATTTGAGTTATCCAACTTTGATAACTACAAACTTGAGAATATTGAATCTGCTTCCAAGGCCAAGCTATTGTTGAAAGATACTAAAGAAGTGAAATTCAAAGAAGTGAAGAAAGGCAAATATGCATCTAGTGACAACAACACAAATGAAGATGTGGAACAATTGGAAGCATTGTTGGCTAGAAGATTTCATAGAGGCAAAGGTAAATTCAAAGGTAAGTTGCCTATCATTTATTTTAATTGAAATGAAGTAGGACATATTACTGCAAGGTTCACATAGAAAAAGAACTACAGAGAAGGAAACAAGCATAAGAGCAGAAGAGAAGATGATAACAGAGATTACAAAGACAAAGGCAAAAAGTGCTACATTGTTGAAGAAGAGGATTCTGATAAAAATAATGATGAGGTAGTCTATGTAGCCATGAAGGATCGGTCAGATGAAGATGAGCCAAAAACACTAGTAACTTGTGTAAACAAGAATGATAGGTGGATCATAAATAGTGGGTGCTCACATCACATGATAGGAGACAAGAGTAAGTTTGTTACTTTTACTTAGTATGATGGAAATAGTGTTAGATTTGGAAATGATGCTCCATGTCAAATCAAAGCAAAAGGTTCCATTAAGCTTATAGAGAAAATTTCATGTGATAATTCATATTATGTTGAACGATTGAACTACAATTTGCTAAGTGTGTTAGAGTTAGGCAATGTAGGATGCAAAGTGGAATTTGGAAATAAAACTGCCAAAATCTATGACATTGATGGAAATCTAATACGAAAAGGAGACCAAACTAGAAGTAATCTATTTTACCTAGATATGAAAGATGTTACCTATTTTATTGTAAGATTTGATGATGTGTGACTATGGAATAAAAGGCTAAGTCATATCAACTTTGATAATCTGATTAACATTAGCAAAATGAAGAAAGTCAGAGGTTTACCCAAACTAAAGAAGCCTAACAATACAATGTAGAAACAATTTTAGCTAGGAAAGATGACCAAGTCAAGTTTCAAAAGAAAAACCTATACTTCCAAAGAAGTACTAGAGTTAGTCCATACTAATTTATGTGGCCCAATAGAAGTGCAAAGCTACAAAGGAGATAGATATATAATCTTGTTTTTTGATGATTACTCTAGGATGATGATTGTCATGTTCTTAAAGAAAAAATATGATTCATTTAAAATGTTTAAGTGGTATGTGGCTAGGGTTGAGAAAGAAACTAGGAAGAGTCTGAAGTGTTTGAGATCAAACAAAGGAGGAGAGTTCACATCAAATGAGTTTGAGACATTTTACAATTACAAAGTAATTAAGAGACAAACATCAACACCTAGAACTCCCCCACAAAATGGAATTGCTGAGAGAAGAAGCAGATCAATGATAGACTGTGCTAGAACATTAATGATGGAAAAGAATGTTGCTCTAAAGTGCTAGAACTTCTTTCTTGACCAATCTCTAATCTTCAGCTTGATCTTGAATCACAAAATAGCTTTTCAAAACTTCACATATATTTCTTTCACAAAAAGTTCACATATCACAATATATCACTTGCTTGCACAACTTACACATGGACACTTGAATTTGCAAGATTTCCTTTGCATAAATACCATGCCTTTACAAAAATTGCTTCTAGGTTGGCTAAGGCCATAATATACTTTTCAACTTAGAGTAAACATCTAGGATATTAGCCCTAATTGGTCAAGTAATTATTTTGTAAGAAAAATAATTCTTTCCATTTAATTCTATTGTCATGTTTCACTAGTAAAATATGAATAAATCTTTTCTGTATAGTCCATACTAACTTCTAAAATTATCTATGTCATCATTAACATGTATAATATCTCCCTCTAACTTCACTAGTCATAATATGACGTCAATAACAAGTTACATACAAAATAATACACTATTGTAAACCAAATTCATACTTAGACAATTTTCTAAGTACCAAAAGCTAAGTATCTTTATTTCCAAGGTTTCCCACAAGTATGTACATCATGTCTTTCCATAATAGACAACAACTACATATCTTCATTATCTAATTATCAACAAAAACATGTAATTTTCTTTATTTTAAAAGTAAATTATTTGATATGTTACTATATAAAATTATAGAAAGTCAATGCTTGACTTGTTATTGTTTAATACACCTGCTAACAAAATCCATAACCTATAAATGAATAATAGTTGCTTCTTGGTGATAAACCATATCCACCTCCTCATGGGATATCAAACCATCAAGTCTGGTCTAAAGACACTTCTTGAAGTCCTTGAAATTCAATCAAAGTACTAGTTAAGTGTAAAGGAACATTATCTTCAATTGCAGTTGGAGTGGTAAGAACCGTATGCTAAAAAAAGGTAATTTTTTAACTTCTTACATAAATATACTTAAAGTTGAAATATTTAAGCATGAGAAATAATAGAAAGGTTAGTTTTGGGAATTAAGCATGTGAAATGTATGTGTTGCATGTATGCACATGAGCGCACATGCATGCGCACACACACACACACAATATTGGTCAAGTGTAAAGGAACATTATCTTCAATTGTAGTTGCACTGGTAAGAATTATATGCTAAAAAAAAAGAAATTTTTTTACTTCTTACATAAATATACTTAATTTTTATATATTTAAGCATGAGAAATAATAGAAAGGTTAGGTTTGGGAATTAAGCATGAGAAATTCATGTGTTTCATGCGCACATGCGTGTGCGTGCGTGCATGCACACACACACACACATGCACAAGCACAGACACCAAAATAAAGGGGAAGTAGTATGTAGAGAAATACTAAAGTATGCAACTAGATTGTAGAGATTATTTATATTTATTTTAATACATATTTATTATCCTAGGAATGTTTTCAGCCACTTTCTTTTTTATGCTAGATCTGAAAAATGATTCCCCTTATATTTTTCTTTCAGATATTCATGTAGAATTTTGGCAAGTGGGCTAATGTTCTAAAGGTAAGGATAGTGCACCATTTACTGTTATTTTTATGAAATCACAAACTTGTGATACAAAGGGCTATCACTACTCACATGCATCAAGATTTGACCATTTGTGGAATAATACTTATTCAACTCTATGATTACTTTCCAGTCATTATCCTTTATGATAGCTACTGCTCTCTATGTGGTTTTTTCACTACTTTTCACATCAATGTCTTCTTCCTTGGACTTAATCTGATGAATGAATCAATTTTTTTTACACGCTTCTCTTCTATTTAAGGAAGTCACTAGTACCTTCTCTTTTTCCATTCATTATAGCCTGAAAGTTTCTAGTTCACTTTTATTTCTAAGTTTATTTTCTCTTCCTCAAGGAATTAATACAATGATTCCTTATAGGTTACTATATTGAGATATAAAATATTTCTTTCACATCATATATCATGGATTTGAGCTTCTAAGCTCATATCACTCTCTATCTTCAATACATCTCTTCTTCTCCTTGCACATCTTTAATCACTTTCTAACAATCATAAAATGATTACCTATGACAACCATATTCTCCTTTGTATTAGCCATATATTTATGGAAATTTGCACTAATAGTTAGATACATAGAATTGTCTAGCATCGAGGTATACCACATTGATCAACCATCAATTATTGTAGATGCACTCAATATCAAAAGACCAAAAAATTTAAAATTATGTTCTTATTAGATAATAAGAAACTACTTTATAGCTACAAATTGAACCCAATAATGAAGTGAATAACAAGGCAACCTTTCACAACTTGCAACTCAAACTGCTTCATTTAAGATACATGCATACTCATAAACAAAATTGTAAGAGTGATTTTGAAAGGGGATTACTTGAAGCATGAGTTGGTCATTGGTTTGGGTTTGACAATATGTCATTCCCATTTGTTTTGAAAATGGTGGGTATGAGTTTTAGAAAGATCTCTCCAGGAGGGTTCTTAGAGAACACCTAGAAGCCATACATGACTCTTAATTACTCTGAAGTATGGATATCTAGTAGAGATGGCTAGTGTAGAGCTTAGGTGTACTAGAATGTGAATTCAAAGGTAGCATGGTGGGTACGAAAAAATACATTCACATTCTATTTAATCAAAGGAATTTGTCTCAAAGATTTACAAGCTCGACACCCCACAAGGTTGTTGTGGATGTTTGTTTAGTCTTGAAGTATCTGAGTAAGGGATCCCACTCTAAGGGGAACTACATAACCATGATCATTATTCTTAGAGGCTCCAATAGAACAACACACTGAGAAAATTATAATATTTATATTCCCTTAGGGCATTGGACCTAATTGAACTTCTATCATAGGCAATACTAAGAAATTTTGGAACATAAAACTCTAATAACATAGATTTCAATTTCTTTGTCATTTTGGGAGTTCATGGAATTTCTATTACATGAATTCTAAGAGGTTTTGCAGTACCAAACTCTACTGATGCTGATTTCAAATTCTTTCTTGTAAGATTTAGTACCAACATCACTTCAAATTCCTTATTTTTTATCAGCACAAAGTTGTGGAGAAAAAAACTATAATGAATGATATATAGTAGTTTTTTATCTTTAAGATTTTCTAATATCCTAACAACCTTTCTCAAAAGAAAGTACTTGATCAGTAGTATCCTTTTCACCCTAAATTAATTTTTCCCTTATGTAATTTCCACTCTTTAAATTTTAGTTGGCCCTAGTGTTATTTCATATATCTCATTGCAAAGGGTATTTTACAAGTTGGACCTTGGAATTTTCATTAGTTCATTATTCAATTTTTTTTTATGGAAGTTGTGATCTACCATAAAGTGCAAGGGGTATGATTGTCATTTGAAGTTAGGAGATCATTAATGTTTACTAACTTAACTTATGATGGAAATAGAAGAGTCAACATAATAGAAACCTTATTTCTTTTAAGCTTCTAATATCTTAGTGTGTAAGCTTTGTCTACTATATTTATACAAAGTAACCAATATTGTGAAAAGATAACTTTAAAATCTTGGAATTATTTAGAATAACTAAGAGCGGGGTGAATCAGTTATCCAAGGTCCAGATGTATACACATAAAACTTTTCACATCTTAGTGAATCCATATCCATGAAACATATTCATGCATGCATCCATTAGATCATACAATCACTTAAACTTCTAGATTGTTGTCCTAGGTCAAAACAACTTTATAGAAATGTAAATGTGAAACATAATAGATTCAATAACACATTTGACACAAGGATTTTATGTGAAAAACCAATTTGGGAAAAACCACCAGTAACGTGCTACTCATTTTCACTATTATGAAGTGATGCCTTGTGAAAGACCAACCTTGTTAAAGGTTACAATACACATTGTTAAATATGGCCTAATTAGAGGATTTCAATCACCCTATTAGAAGTGATCCTTGTTAGAGGACTTTAAATAATTCACTTGGAATGTCACCTACTTAAAGGATTTACAAATGACTATTTGGTCAACTATAATGTAAAAGATTTACCCTAGACTGGTACAATGATTAGAAAGTAATAGTAAGGCTTGATATGATAATAAGTTACAACTCACTTGCAGATTATGGATATCTATTTCAGTCCTCCATTCTACTTGGCTTTCACAAACTTTAGCTATGATAGCTTGTTCACCCCTCAAGTATTCATACTCTTAAGTCTACTTGATTTTCTTGCCAATAGCAGTCACTTCTATTCAGTTATTGAATGAAGCAATACCTTAGACCTATTGTCTAACTTAGGTTCTCAAACATGACCAACCTTGCTTCTGACTAGCCATCTCTATAAATAGAAAATTATTATCTTTTGTCATTCAACCTCTATCATCCATTTTAGGGTTAGGTAGGATTAGGTAGGGTTAAATGAATCTACACATCTTTTCATTTGAGTCCTTTCTAGAAAATTCTTGTTCAATCCTCTTTGAATTCACCTTAAAATAGTTTACCATGAATTTTAAGCCACCAACTCATCATTGTTATCTTCCACATGCTTCAAAAAATTCAAGAAAACAAAATAGTCAACTCAAATTTTTCAAATCTATGATTTAACATGAATACTGACACTCAACATTATATGTTTTCACTTGGCTTCCATAATATTCTTCCACTTGTCTTCAACTAGATCACTTAGTAAATACTAAATTTTACTAGTGCTCGACATCAACTAGACTTTACTCGGCTTACACTATATCACTCAACATATATTGAACATTCAATTTTTTTAGCTCTAACTTCTTTTCTACTTGGCTTGCACTAAATTTCTTAGAACCTAAAGCATGACAAACTTAATTCTTCTTACTTGTTCTTCTAGACTTAGTCAGTGTATCCAATATTTGTAGCCTTATGTAGATAATTAATACATTATAACATCACTGTCTTAACTGATCTTTCTACTCCTTTTTCTTACAATAACTCAACCTTTCCTCTAGGTACTTTTGTTATCTCATTTTATCAAAACCTCCTCATCAATCAAACAAATGATAGTACTCAAATCAACTAGGTAGTTGTCTTACTAGCAAGTAGCAGGTTTTGCATTAGTGACAAAACAATGATTGAAACATATTCTCATACTTATGTCAATCTATTTTCAAAAATCTCTCTCTTTAGCATTAATGGAAAACCATACCTACAACTATACCAAAAGGAAAATAATTCCTCATATTGAAATCTCTCCCTCTATCAAAAAATTTCATCTTTTGTATAGGATACAAAGTTTTTTTTTCTGATCAACTGACTCCCTCTTACTAGGTAGATATATGTCATTTCTCCCTCTATAGTAATCATTAGGCACACTATTTTCCTCTGAGTAGATGTTTGATCTTTCTCTCTTGTTCTCACTATGTTTGGTATCTATATTTCTCCCTTTCTCTATTTCTCTCTCTTTCACAACAATGCCAAAGACTTGTGATCTTAATATGTAGATATGAACATTTTTTAGTTTCTCCCTTTATCACTTATCTTGTGGCTGATCTACAGCTCTAGCTCTTTGATTACTTTAGGGAGCTCGTCAAGTAAGATCCACTACATCAACATGTAACAATGTCAATCATCTTAGTTGATGCAACACTCTACTCATGCTTCTTAAATAGCATTGGATAGGGGTATCACCCCCATTTTACCTCTTAGATACTCATGAATATCCTTAGGTAATGTTTTTGTGAAGACATCAACTATTTGCTATTTTGTATTCACATATTCCATCTTCACCTCTTTGACTTGAACTAACACTCTCAAGTAATGATACTTGATTTCAATGTGCTTAGTCTTTGTGTGCATCATAGGGTTCTTTGATATATTTATACCACATGTATTATTACAATAAAGTATCACAGGTTCAATGATTTCCTCCTTTATACCTTATAGTAGTTGTTTGATCCAAACAGTGTTTGTACAATTTAATGTAGCAACAACATATTCAATTTTAGGAGTACATTGAGATATGCAATTATTTTTCTTGATAGTCCATATAACTAACCTTTTTCCTAAGAAAAATGCTCCTCCACTAGTGCTCTTTCTATCATCAATGTTTCCAGCCTAATAAACATTAGTGTAGGCTCTCAACTCAAACTTTTCATTTTTCTTGTAGTATAGACCATATTCTTCTATTCCTTTTAGATATCTCATTATTCTCTTAACAACTATCAAATGATTCTCCCTAGGATTATCAGAGAATCTTACAACTATCGCAATAGATAATGCAATATCATGTATGCTATGCACTACATATTACAATTTTCCAATCATAGACCTGTACAATGTTTGATTCACCTCAGCTATATCATAATTCTTTGCCAACTTGTGTCCTATCACCATAGGTGTGCTTACTAGCTTGGAATATTACAATCCAAAAAAAATCAATATCTCCTTTATATACTTAGACTAAATGATGTATTTAACATATTTCATCTAATGTACTTGCAAACCCACAATGAACTTAATCTCTCCAAACATAGACATATCAAATTCTTTCTTAATTTCATTTGCAAAGCCTTTACCTGAAGTAACCTGAGCTCCAAATATGATATCAACCAAAATTTTAGATAGTAGATCACCTTTGTCTTTTTTAGTCTTCAAGTACATATTGTTGTTATCATCAACCCTCTCAAATCCAATCTTCCCAAGATAATTGTGAAGCCTTTCATACCATACTCTTTGTACTTTCTTTAAACCATATAAAGCTTTGTGTAGTCTACATAGAATTTTTTTGTTGTTTGCATCAACAAATCCTTCAAGTTATTCTATATAGACCTCTTCTTCCAATATGCCATTCAGAAATACAAATTTAACATCCATTTGATAAGCTTTGAAACCTTTGTATGCAAAGTAAGCAAGAAGAGTTCTTCCTCCTTCCAATCTTGAAATAGGGGTGAGTTTTTCTCCATAATATATCCCTTCTTGTTGTGGATACCATTTGAAAACTAATCTTTCCTTATTCCTTGTGACTTCACCTGACCCAGGGAGGTTGTGAGGAACTAAGGCTTATTGACACACTTACCTAACCAAACCACCTTGCAAGAGTTAACACAATTGAAGAAAACACAAAAAGGAATAACACAATAGAGAGAGAACAAAATTCTTTATTGATTTGTGAAAATATTATCATACATGCCCACCTGTAAGGCCTTCTAGGTTATGGCTAGATACAAAATACATTCAAATTTAGATTTTCAGACACGTGAATTTCTACCTCAAAGCTGCTCCTCCTAAGACTCCTCTACCAAACTAATTATTAAGACTCTACCCAAGATCTATACTTATGCTAATCTAATCCACAAGTTGGCCCAAAATTCTCAAAACTAAAATTAAATACCTAAAGAGCCACAAGTCAGCCTCCAACAACAATTAAATATCCAAAAAATGATGTTTGAGAAAAATCATGATATCTCCTAGTTCTAATTGAATTAGAACTTGTGCTTCAAAATTAAGGTATTAATTTAGGTACTCTACAAAAACTTAAATTCAAAAAGGCTTATTCACCAAGGAAAAGTACACATCCATCCTAAAAATTAAGCACAAAAAACTATTGCGAAAAACTGCCAAAAATTGATACTCTAGGATAATTGCCATATCTCCCAACTTATAACAAATTAGGTTTTGAGCCTTGGACCATAGATATTAATCTAGGCCCTCTTAAATCTATGAAATTTGAATCTTCTCATTCATTTTGAAAAATTAGTTACACGGTCTGCAATAGGCATCTAGAAACTAGAAAACACAATTCCAACAACAAAGTAAAAATGACTCAAAAACTGAAACATGCAGGATAACAGTGCAACCCAGGATGCTCATGCATCATCATCACTTTCATCTAACTTGTTTCTGTACACACTCTTGGTGCCAACCACTTTCTTATCTTCTAGTCTAGGAACTATAGTCCATGTCTTGTTCTTCTCAATCTGTTCAATCTCTTCTTTCATGGCTTTACTCTAGTCCTCATCTTCTAAGGCATTTTTCACTATTTCAGGTTCATGCATGTTAAGAAAACATGTATCACTTCTCATATTGTTTCTTGTCATTGGTCTTGTATCTTTATCTCCAATAATTTGTACACTAGGGTGATGTCTTTTGACATACTTTGACAATCTTGGTTCTACTCTATTTTCTTCATTAGGTCTATCAATATCTGAATCACTATGTAATTCTCTATCAGGTAATTCAACATCTCTTTCATGTACACTAATCTTAGAATCAGAATGTGCCTCATCTTTACTCTACAACTTGTCATTCATTGTATGTGACTCGACAGTCACTGAAACTTATTGTTGATTTGCAACTTGATTTACAACATCTTCATCATCAAGCATACATTCATAAAAGTATACAAAATATTTGTATTACTCTAGAACCTTTATAGATTTAGCCTCATGTGCCTCTGTATATTCATCAAATTTTACATTTATACTTTCCACAACTTTTTGAGTGTTAGTATTTAAACATTTATAACCTTTACTTCTTGTGGAATAACCAAGGAATATACCTTCTTCACTTTTTACATCTAATTTACCATTCTTGAAATATTTGAGAATATAAAACTTGCTTCCAAATAACTTAAAATATTTTATGTTAGGTGAGTATCCATACCATAGTCTAAAAGGTGTTGAATGAGTACCTTTCTTGACTTGTACACGGTTCAAGGTATATACAATTATACTTACATCCTCTCTCTAGTATTTCAAAGAAACATTCTTCTCCATCATGAGTGTCCTAGCACAATCCATTATAGACCTGTTCCTCCTTTTACCAATTCCATTTTATGGAGGGGTCCTAGGGGAAGATGTCTATCTTTTGATTCCTATGTCATTATGAAACTTCTCAAACTCATTTGATGTAAATTCTCCTCCTTTGTTAGATTTCAGACATTTTAGGCTTTTACCTATTTCCTTTTCAACTCTTGCTAAGTACCACTTAACATTGGGAAAGCATAAGATTTCTATTTCAGAAACATAACTGTCATCATCCTAGAATAATCATCAACAAATAGCATAATGTACTTATCACCTACAATCTCCAAAATTCCTTTAGAGGTGTGAGTCTTACTCTTAAAACTAGACTTTGTCATTTTGCCTAACTAACATTGTTTGCAAATTATATTGTTAAGTTTCTTCACCTTAGAAAAACCTCTGACTCTTTTCATGTTACTAATACCGACCAAATTATCAAAATTAACATGACATAACCTCTTGTGCCATAACCACACATCATCAAATTCTACAACTGAAAAAGTAGCATCACTCATATTTGTTGAGCTATCATTTTGCACGATGCTTAATGACAGGAATCCTTTCGAACTCCTCTCTTGAAAATTTAATCTAAGGATCAACTCCAAGGTTCTGGGTGATCTTGTGACCTATTGAAATCCGCTTAGTAGAAAATAAATCTGAGTGTTCACGAGGAAGCCTTTTCTAGTTCGAACAATTCAGATAAGTTGTAGAATCTACTTGCTGCTTCAAAAGATTAAAACACACAAAAAAAATTATATTTTTCTATTTTTCTTTTTTCTTTTTTATGAATGTATTCTAATAATGAAACTATATGAATTCCTAAATTAACCAAGTGTTTGTAAAATAAAATAATGAAGATAGGGTAACAAGAAATTTAAGCAAATAACGTGAAAGTAAATTTGTAATGGACATAAACTATGGACACAATGCATCTGTGAGTTAAGCTATCGAAAAGATCAGTAGGTAACCAATAAAAGTAGGAGCAACGCTTCCTTAATTCCACTAATACAATCATTGATGGGGAATTCAACAACCATAAGATGTTTTTCTTTTCATCAGATCACAGGGCCACAAAAAGTGCGCTCATGCAAGACAAAAGCTATGCAGGAAAAAGATGGGTGATCTCTTGTCGAACTAAGTACATTAACAAAATTTGTAGACCCATAGCAAACACCACAATTAAAATATCGCACAATTAAAATAATGCAATAAAATTGTTGCCTGAGTGACACTTAATGAACATACATGTTCACAAAATATAACACATTTAGGCAAGAATCACTACACTCCAAATGCGAGTAGCAAAAACATATATTATTACATCAAAATAATGAAGGCTTGGAATTCATATTACATTCCTTATTTTATAAGAAAACTTCTCCTTAATTTGTGTTGAGAGTGAGAGATATCTTTATGCAATCATATGCTTTGAAACTAATAAAACAAATCTATTTATGTAAAAACTAACTCTCTAACTAGTGCTTAGTAGGACTCCATCCATATTTATATCATTAATTAGATGCCGGAGCCTTCACATGTCATAAAACAAAGAAAATATGAGAAAATAAGAAGGAGAAAGCCATAAGTTGATGTAGAAGTCTTTGGAAGTGACAAAAATAGAAGCTCCTTCTTCACTAGTCGTCTATAGGAGTTAAATTGTTGTCAGAATGCATTACCAATGCATGAAAAACTCTAATTTTAGAGCTAGAAATTAACTATTGGTGCACCTCTAAATTCTTAAAAATATTCTAGAACACCATTGAAAAAGTGCACCTACACACCTGGTGCACTTGCGCACCTTTGAAGCAAGTTCCAAAAAATGCAAAATTTCACTAAGTGTCAAAATTGAAATTATGGCTTCTGGGTTTTGTTCCCCTTTATACCAAAGCTATGTTTGGATATTTGCCCTTGAATTTTTTAATGTTCTCAATGATTTGAGCTGCATCTGGAAAATTCAAGGCTTTATATTTGTCTTTTACTTTCTTCTTGTTGTTTCCCACCTCAATACAAGTCTCCACAAAATCTCTGAGTTTTATATCTAAGTCTAACAATGCTTCTTTTGTTCTAAATGCCTACCTAATATCATCATCATTAAAAACTACCTCAAAAAATTTCTAGAATTTCTCAACTACTACCTCTACAACTATCAATTTCTCCCTTGCATCATCTTCAAAAATATCTAAACACACATCATTATAATATTTCTCAGCTTCCAAAATTTTCTCTTGGGTCTGATCCTTGAGCTCATGAATGTTTGTGTGTAATGTCTCCATTAGTTTATTGTCATCTCCAATCTTTTCTATCTAATAATTGATCTTATCTAACTCCTCAGTTGTATATACTTCCATCAACATTCGATACCTTTGTCTTTTAATCGACTGAAGTGCTTGCAAGTCTTTGCCCCAAGTATGTACTTCATACATCAAACCAAAATATTGATTCGAAATGGCTACTAGCCTATCTACATTATCCTACATAATGTGCAATAGCTTTAGATTTCATTGAATGATCTATACACCCTTTTCCTCAAAAATCTCTCTCCACTTTTGACAAGCTCTCAAAAATGGGTCTAACTATACTGCACCCTTATCCCTTCTCTCCATTGTTGTGTTCAAGGTTTCCTCAAGATGTTTAGGATCTAAGGGACCAACAACTTCGTTTAGATATCCCTTTAGGATCTCATTTTTTCTTTGAAGTGTTATCAATTCTACCCCCTCCTGTTCTAAGCTCCTAAACACTTCCTTAATTCCCATTGTGACCATCAGTTTAATAGTATCCAAGGTAGGTTTCCCAAGAATGACCTCCCTGATATGATAATCCCTTAGAGTCAATTCTTTGACTTCTGTATGTGGAGGAGGGATAGCCACAAGAGCAAATATGTCCTATTTTTGATCACTCATGATGAAGGCTAATGCCTGTGCATCCTTTGGCGGTGACTCTAGTTTCCTTAGCACTTCAATTAATTCCATCCTATCCTCCTCTTCTATAGTGAATTGCTACCTCTTGTTTCTTATCACTTCCTTTCTCAGCCATCTTGGGATATGATCCATTGGATATTTGTCTTTTGATGATGATGGAGTTTTCTCAGCAATGTTTTTACCCTTATCTCCCCTCTATGGAGTCCTCTCCTTTTGTAAGAGATCTATTCTATGAGTCTCTATATCAGTGGAATCCATAGTCCTTGCCTACGTGTCTTGGGAAACTTGTTAAGGATACTTACATATTTTCCCTTTGTCAGACACTTCATCAATAGGTACTTGTTGTGACTCTTCATCTTGCTCTACTCAGATTGGTTCTTCTTCATTGTTTGGAGGCAGAGTAGCAACAAAATCTTTATCCACACAAAATGTGACTTGCATTGGGGATAATGGAGCTACATTGGGTCCTTGTGGCACAAGTGTTAATTGACTCCAATTCTCCTATTGAGGTTGATTGGTTGGACTATCTCTGATTTTGTCTCCCACCAATTTAGTACCAACTCATATGAAACTAAAATATGACATGTTAAAGACATCAATCCCCTCAACATCCTACTCTTCTATCCATTGCTGCATTTCATCCTTGGAAGTTGTAGTCTGAATAGACTACTTAGGGATGGGTGGTGGTATGATTGTGGAGCTTCTTCTCCATTCTGATTCCATGGCTCTTGCAAGATGATGAGTTTGGTTCAAAGCTAGATTATCCTCTTCATCCTCATCATCCTCTTCTTCCACTTCTTCCAAGATAGGTTCAAGGACTGATGGGAAAAGAATCACTCTCCTGATGAACTATTGTCTCCTCTTGATTGGATTCTTAATCTTTCTTCACATAGGAGTGGAAGGGGAGGCTTGTACCTCTTGTGTAGGTGGAGACACCTTTTGCACTTTAGTTTGAGCTTCTCCTTGGCCTTGTTAAGCTAGCGACACTTGAGGATTGTCTTGGGCTTGTATAACATCCACATTCTTTGGCCCTTGTACATTTTCTTCTCCTATCTATGGAGATGCTTGAGTTGCTTCCTCTTCTAGCTTGACTTGTTGAGGATAAGTCCTCTTCCTCTTTCCTTTACCTTTACCTTTTCAAGCCCTATAATATCCAACTTATCTATAAAATTGGTGTACTATGTCTAGCCTCACAGGGGATTAAGCTGTAAATGTAGGTATTGTGACCTTAGCTCATCGACCTTTTGTTGGGTGGGCTTGAGCATGATAGACTATAGCTTGAGGAATTGGATCAAGTTTGAAAGGCTTTTTGATCCAATCCTTTGTTAATTTGATGGCATGCTTCACCCTGTGATTAATGTCTGAGTTTTCTTCTTTATCAACCTTAGCATTGATGATAGGTCTATCAACATTCTTGTCCCTATTGAACAATAGATCAAGGACATCTTTAGTATCTTGTTGCATGATCTTCAAAGGAACCTCTATCTTCAAAGAATTCCCTACCAGATAAAGAGTCATCCTACAATAATCTCTTATATGGATATCATAGTCATCTATTGCATTCATCTAGTGATCTTCAACTGCATCTTCATGCTGAAATCTTTTACCGTCCAAGTATTGCACTCTTCCGAGGTTCTCAAAATAAGGCCAAGGAGAATTATACTCATCCAAAAGATATTGATCCCATTCAGACTCAAAAGATGGAATATCAAGTGTCTCCGATCCACACTGAATGGTCCTATCATAATGGGCCATACCCTTTTTACTTTGTGCTTCCTTCGTACTCTATTGTATGTAGACAAGAATTGTTCAGCAATCTCCAATAGTATTAGTCTATCACTTGGGTATATAGGGAGATTCTTTGGATTGATCATTCTACCTACTACCCTCAAACATGTGAATGTTCGATATTGGATGTAATAGGCTCCAACCTCTGAAATCTTAGTAGCTGCCTCTTCTGACATCCTAATAGCATAATCACCTTTGATGAACTGGATTATTTCAAATATAAATGCATCATTTATGATCCTGTATTCCTTTCTATGCTCTTGAAGCTTCTTCTTAACCAATTGAGAATATATTATATATGGCCACACATTTGCATCTTGCATACTACCCCTTTTGTAGAGTCCTAGATAATTTGTCACTCTTGTAGCTAATAAATATACGAGATATGATGTCATATAAAACTTTTGGTTATTCTTAATTGCCACCAGTTGCTCACCCAAGTTCTCACTAAGAATAGAAGACCAATCAAGTGGCATCTCAATTGTTTTGATCATCTCAATAAAATGCACCATCTAGATGTTCAAATGTCCTAACATTGGAAATCCCATGACTCTACTCAAGAGTATGATAGAATATCCAATATCTTCTTTCATATTGCCTCTCATCATATCGACTTTTCTTTCTTTTTGCCTTAGAGGATTCTTCTCAATAAGGTATGAGGACTGGATGATTTCAGAAGCTTCATCTACATGTTCCCCATACCATCTCTCTTCTTGGTGATAGGTCAACCAGATAAATTGATCCACCCTCAGGAGATGAAACACCCTCTCTATGTTATTGGCTTGAAGATCCAAGACAATCTCTCCAGTTATGCTCTTGACTACCCTTTCTTCAAGAACTTAGTTATTTGTGAGTGTCATAGTTAACTATGAGGATTGCACTGATACTAGGTGTGATGCTACACTGACAAGTCTTGACTGGATCAAAGTGGATACCATCAAAGACCTTTCTATTAGTTTGTTGCATAGTGCCAAGAATGCACCCAAATCTGTGTGACCTAGTTCAGTATCCCTGATCTCTAAATAATCATCCTGAAATCTTGATTTGGTCGAAACACCTTGAAATTTGAACACTATGGGCTTTGGGACCATCTTTACTACAAGGGAAGACGATGAACAAGTCATTGAATCTACACAAAAACCATGTCCATTAGTCTAAAGTTGAAGTAAAAAATGATTAAATCAAAGCCTAAAACTAACACAAGGGTGATCCCACAATAATGGGTTCCACTTTTTGACCAATTTTGACTCTAAAATCAATATTTTTGCAACAAATGTCATGTTCAAGTGACTATATCTCCAAAACTATAAATAATTTCAAGATGGCATAAACTAGTGATTTTGAGTACTTTGTTCCTACTTTGTAACCATATTTTTTAATCTAAAAAAATAAAATTATTTAAGTCAATTTTTCTTATCTCCTCCAAAAAGTGGTACATAATAAAATTCAATATTTTAAAAAGTGACAGTCTGTTTGACACACATAACTTTTTTTCTAGAAATGATAATGAAGTAATTCTTTCTGCGTTGGATTTTGTAGCATCAATATCTAGTGTCTGCATTTGGTTTGATTTATTTTTGTTGAATATTGTATAGTTTATGAAGTTTTGAAGTGACATGAACCGTAATTCAGACATACGTTCCTTTTGACACAGATAATTTGAAGTCAATTTATCATAAACCATTTTATTTTTTTGAATAGAAAGGTATCTCAATAAGCCAGTACCTCCATATTTTTGAAAAAAAATTTGACCTGATTTACTAATTTTCCCGAGGTGTCAAAGTCGGTTGATGTTCAATCGGTAATGAACCTATAATGAGTTAAACTCATATATGAAAGTCTTAATGATTAAATTATGTAATAAAATTATAGTCGTTGGAAAGCTTGCTCCGAGAAGCACATTTTGACATTTTTTATTTTACAGTAGGAGATCATTCTCCTACAATTATGGCAGTCAAAAGAGCAAAAAAAAAGAAAAAAACAAAAAAAGGTTAAAATTTTTGTGATTTTGCATGTTCGTGCGAACATGGCGTTCGTGCAAACACGTTTACCATGTTAGCGTGAACCTATGTTTGCGTGAACATGAAAATCATGTTTGCTTGAACATATATATCACATATGTTCATGCGAACATACGAAATGTGTTCGCGCGAACATATGGTAAACTCAATTTCTCATTTTGAAATTTTTTTCATTTTTGTTCGTCTGGCTAAAGTGGAACCCATTATTGTGGGTTCACCCACAAACAAAACCCTAAAAACATAACAAACAAAAACACCTAAAAAACTTGATTTGTATCCCTAGAATGCACAAAAGGGTGCACCAACCACACCTAATAGGTGTGCCTAGTGCACCTTTTATACTTAAGTAAACTTTTAATACACAAGGTACACAACAACGCACCTCATGGGGTGCGCTGATGTGCACCCTAATGTACACTTCTCACAAAAAAGGTGTGCTAAATGTGCAATTTTTTTCCTTCTAAGGGATGCTTTGTGAGTTTAAAGGTGCGTAGTAGCACACCTAATTAGGTGCACTACTACAAACCTTTAAATAGTGTTGTGTAAAGTTTTTTATGTTTTTAAGTTGTTGCAAAAATAAAAGGCGTGCATCTACACACCTTGATAAGTGTTTTAATTTTTATTTATTTTTAATGTATAGGTGAAGAGCAGAGATGGAGGTGTGATGTGTACCTTGGGAGGTGGGGTGTTGTGGTGCAAGAGCATGGAGAGAAATAATAAGTAAGAAGAATAGGGGGTTCCCAAGTTTTATAGACCCGGGGACCCAGTGCACCCTTGGTGTTGTGCAGCTATGCTACTACACATCACCAAGAGTGATGCTTTTTCCTAAGTGATTTAGTGCACTAGCACACCTAGGGGGGTGTGATGGTGCACCATTTTCTTTACAAAATAGAATTACTCCTCTTAGATGATTTTAGAATTTGATTTTCAAATCGAGATCTGGATTGGGTCAAAAAATAATAGATAAAACCCTAAAAGACTTGGACTCTAGACTAGGGTTCCAGAAAGCCAAAAAATAAAGTAGGGGGTCCTCATTTTGCTTAGAAATGGGGCATACATTTTGAAACCACAACAATATCAAGGTAGAATAGAATACCTCTAGTTTGATCAACTTTTCCAATTAGTTTTCCATCAGTATCATATATCTTAGCTATCTTGTTCTCAAACTCAACCTTGCAACCTGAACTATTTAGTTGTGACACACTCAAAAAATTATAGTTAAGTTCTTCAACATAATAAAAATTATCCCATAAAATCTTTTTTGTGAGTTTGATAGGTCCTTTTCCTTTTATCAAATAGGGTGCATCAACCAAACCTTATACTATTTCCATCATAATAATTCAAGGTAATGAACTTACTTTTAAATCTTTAGTCACGTGATGTGAACACCCACTATCAATGATCCACCTATCATTCTTTTTCACACAAGACACTAGTGCAGTTTCTTCATCCTCATTAGAATCATCCTTCATTGCAACATACACCACTTCATCATCATGATCACCAGATCCATCTTTAGTTTCCTCTTTTGCAATGTTGCAAGACTTCTTGCCTTTGTCTTTGTAATCTTTCTTTTCCTCATCTCTTCTACTTCTATATTTGCCACCACTTCTATTGTTCTTCTTTTCTAGACATCTAGCAGCAATATGACCAACCTCATTGCAATTACAACACATGATAGGTAACTTACCTTTGAATTTTCCTTTACCTCTGTGAAATCTCCTTGCTAGTAGTGCTTCAAGCTAGTCTACATCCTCCTCATCTGAATCACTATCATTAGAAACATATTTTATCTTTTTCTTCTTCTTCCCATTAGATTCCTTTAATGATAGCTTAGCTTTGAAAGAAAATTCAACATTGTTAGATTTGAAGTTCTCAAAATTAGATAGCTCAAAAGTAGTGAGGCTACCTACTAGACCTTCAAGAGTTAGATTAGAAACTAGTATACATCTCAGTTCTTGTATTGTAGAAAATCTAATAGCATAGATTAGAAGTAGTGTTCTCAGTACTTTACTCAATATAGTATTGTCATGTATCTTACTAGTAGCTCCTCTTATAGAATTGACAACATCTTTTATTCTAGAGCAATATTGAGCAACATTCTCATCTTCTTGCATCCTCATATCATCGAACTTACCTCTAAGAATTTCAAATTTGTCTCTCAAAATATTTGTATCTCCTCCATAGATAGTGTGAAGAGCATCTCACATCTTATTTGCACTATCACAACCCTTGATGTCATCAAACTCAGTATAAATTAGGGAAGAGGAAATCTCCAATGTTGCCTAATTGTGTTTGTTCTTCTTTTTCATATCTTCAGTAGTTAGGGATCCAATAAGATCAACATGCTTAGTGGCAATGGTAGATTTTGCATGATCTCCAAGACTTCCTAGGTGTAGCTTCATCAAACTCTCCCATGTAGGGAAGTTATCCTTGTTAAGCTTGGGTACCTCTCTTTTTGACATCTCAATCTTTTGCTTCTAGTGCCTTAAAACTAATCCTCTTAAGTAGATGGCTCTAATACCAATTGTTGAAATTCTTTAGAATAACTAAGAGGGGGGGTTTGAATCGGTTATCCAAGGTCCAAATCTAAAAATAAAACTATTCACATTTTAGTGAACCCATATCTATAAACCATATTCATACATGCATCCATTAGGTCATACAATTACTTAAACTTGTAGATTATTGTCCTAGTTCAAAACAACTTTGTAGAAATTTAAACATGAAACATAATAGATTCAATAACACATTTGACAAAAGTATTTTACATGGAAATCCAATTTGGGAAAAACCAACAATAACATGCTACTCATTCTCACTCTTTTGAAGTAATGCCTTGTGAAAGGCCAAGCTTGTTAAAGGTTACAAAGCACACTGTTAAATGTGACTTGGTTAGAGGATTTCAATCACCCTGTTAGAAGTGAGATTTGTTAGAGGACTTTAGATCATTCACTTGGAATGTAACCCGGTTAAAGGATTTACAAATGACTATTAGGTCAACCTTAATCCAAAGAATTTATCATAGACTAGTATATTAATTAGAAAGTAATAGTAAGGTTTGATCTGATCACAAATTACAACTCACTTGCATATTATAAATTTATGTTTTAGTCCTTGATTCTACTTGGCTTTCAAACACTTTAGCTTTGATAGCTTGTTCACCACTTAAGCATTCATACTCTTAAGCCTTCTTACTTTGCTTGCCAATAACAGTCTCCTCTGTTCAGTCACTGAATGAAGCAATACTTTAGGCCTCTTGCATAATTTAGGTTTTCAAACATGACCAACCATACTTCTAACCAGCCATCTCTATAAATAGAAAATTAAGATCTTCTGTTGTTCAACCTCTATTGTCCATTTTAAGGTTAGGTAGGATTAGGTGGGATTTGATGAATCTACCCATATTTTCATTTGATTCCCTTCCAGAAGCTTCTTCTTCAATTCTCTTTGAATTCGCCTCAAGACAATTTACCATGAATTCTATGCCACCAACTCATCATAGTTATCTTCCACATACTTCACAAAATTCAAATAAACAATTTAGTCAGCACTAGAATTCAATATCAATATGTTGTCACTCAGATTCCATACTATTCTTACACTCATCTTCAACTAGATCACTTGGCAAACGCTTTAGTTTACTAGTGCTCGACATCAACTAAATTTTACTCGGCTTACACTGTATCACTCAGCATACACTGAACATTCACTTTTCTCAGCTCCAATTGATTTTTTTCGTGGCTTGCACTAACTTTTCTCTGCACCTACTATCCACTCGGTCAAGCTTGGCAGACTCAATTCTTCTTACTTGTTCTTCTAGACTTAGTCAATGTATCCAACCTTTGCAACCTTAAGTAGATAATCAATACACTATAACATCACTATCTTAACTAATCCTTTTAATCCTTTTTCTTACCATAACTCAACCTTTCCTCTAGGTTCTTTTATTATTTCATTTAATCAAAACCTCCTCATCAGTCAAACAAATGATAGTACTCAAATCAACTAGGTGGTTGTCTTACCAGCAAGTAGCAAGTTTGACATCAATGATAAAACAATGATTGAAACACATTCTCATACTTATGTCAATCTGTTTTCAACATAAACTTATTAGTATTAAATTACTCTAAAGGTAAAAATCACATGGCTTACTATTAGACCATTTTAGTTTTACAAATTAGCTAGAATTATTAGAAATCACCTTGTTTTACATCAATAGTGATGGAGAGGAACCTGTGTGTCTCTTAGTTAGCAGATTTCTATTATGATTAAGATACTAAAAAAACTAACATCCATGATAAAAATTCTTAGATTATATTTTAGATTAGAACCTGAAAACCATTTAACCATATATCAAGTATTGAGAATGTAGAATGTTTACAAAATATTCTATTTAATGAGATATTCGTTACATATTCTAGAACACAAATCTTCATCACATTACAAGAATATCTTTATATTTTTCTCAAATGAGCCTTCACTCTTCCCAAAGCATGGAAGCCTAGTGTCAACTACATGCAACCCAAGTTATAAGAAAAACTAATTCTTTCCAACTATAATCAAATGTGAATTGGTTTCTCATAAAAGAAAAGCCAGCAATATTGCCCTTAAGATCATACAATAGTCACACACCAAACATACAATTGATATTCAAATCAATTTTCTGAATTAGTTGCTTATGCAAAAGCTTGATTTCATGGAAGACTATGAAATCAGGTTTCACTGGATAATAAGGAGCTCGATATACTACCACATAATTGGTTATTGCGGATTCTTATGGGTTACTATTGCATGGCATAAAACTGATACCTAAACCATGATATAATCCTTGAAATAAAACCACTATCTAAAACATGTTGCAGCCAACTTATATTGGCATTGATTCCTACAATTCTCACAATGAGATTGCCACCAAAATAGCCAATTATTGAATTGGTTCCAATTAGCACCAAATAAATATTAAAATGGAAGAATTGAGGATGGTTCACACCCACTTAAAAAATATAATCCATGTAACCTTCTTTTTGTGCAGAAAACAATATTAATACAATGAGAATTTACTAACCAGGATAACCAAATTGTAAGGAATATTAAAGATTTTGTTCAAGTGAATTTTGCATTGAAACAATGCTTTTTCTTGACCAAGAACTTTGAAGGCCATTTGGTAATTTGCAGCCTGATACAAAGATATATTTTTCAGATTTCTATTTACCAATGCAAATCTGCACTATGAAACCGATTGGATATGCAAATAAATCATAACGAAATCTGTATTTTCAGCAACCGAATAATTACTTTAATGCTCGAAGTCAAATTGATAACATGCAACCCAATTTTTCTGATATAAACATAATGCATGCATTTTATAAAACTAAGAGAACCTGATACTATGTAAGATGCTCTACTTTACTTTCTTTTTAAATCTTGAATATAAATTGCGTTCCAATTTAGTAACCGAAAACTATCGATGCCATGCTATCAAGTTAATACAAATTGAAACAAGAACATGAAAGCCTGGCTCAAAAAATAGGGTAAGACATTCAAAATCCAAAGTTGGCATCGAGAAATCCATATGTATAGAATTCAGTTTTCATTTACACCCCAAAACTTGATATGGCCATATACTACCACAATACATATTATCTCTCTCGTGCCATCATAAAATGTCTTTATTCGTTCCTGCCATGGACAAAAACTATTGCCAAGGGCTGGAGCTTAAATGGTGATTAAAATTTTTATTTACAACGAATAAGATTTTTTTTTTACTCTTTCTACTACATCATTTCTAATCTTTGATAACAAAAGATGATTGAATTTTACCATTTCACTATCCAAAATTAATGTTGGCATATTTCTATTGGCCAGCTTGAAGGCCTCACGGATTTCTATAATAGAGAAGGAGCGAATATCAAAACTGAAGTATTGGAGTCGTCATTTTTACAGAAGGACTAGGCAGTTGGTATTTGTTTGGTAGAGGCGCATGCTGGGATTACTGTTTTTACAGACGTAAGAAACAATTCTTAAATTTTTTACATTTAACCAATCAATTTTTATCTATAGGGGAGGCAATAAGATTAAACAGTGATTAATAATTCTTTCATTCAGCCAATCAAAGGGCCACAATTTATTTAATGAGTTTATTTTTCAAAACTATATTATTTATAACCTGCATATTTCTTAAAGTAAATCTTAATACAATTTTTTGTCAGTGCCTAACTGGGGTTACAGATGGTAGATAGATATATAGCTCCACAAGGGCCACTTATTACTATTTTTAGTGTGTTGGCTATGCAAGGGCTTGCTACACGTCATACGTTTCTAGAGTTGTCACCCAATTTATAGAGTCACATCTCAATGCCCATCTATGGTAGGTGAAATTTGTGCATCAGATGAAAAAGTATTGCATAACTTACACCAATATTGGGAACAAGAAATACGAAGGAATTCCCAAATCTTTTGGCAACCCATATAGTTGAGTTATGTCTAGAAGCTATTGCTAGTACTTTGAGCTATAATGATAATTCCATATAATGGAAATACAAATTCTTTTATAGATTTCTTTTCCAAAATATGAAATTTTAGAATAGACAGATCGACTAAAGAGTTGGTTAGAGTTTGTATTTGGTGAGATTGGGAGCTCAGTTTTTTCCCAATATCAGTATCGTGGCATACTAACTCACACAAACGCTCAGATCAGCCCAGACTTGATTCTAAATTACAGAAAGGGAGTCAAGTAGATTGATTATTTTTATCAGCCAATTTTGTGCACAATTGAAAGTTTGTTGATCTACTTTGGATAGCTACCAAATCTGAATAGAATCTCACTATAATGTTTCTAAATAAACAAGGTGAACTACTGAATATTCCTAATATTCTGCTACAAAATTTTATTCTGTTCTTGGTGTGACTATAATCTATAATGTGGTCTTTGTATTGTTTGTGTTAGAGTAATTATTTGTTCTAAGTTATTAATTAAATCACTTTGATTTAATTAATTAAGTTGCCTATTACTCTAGTTTTCTTAAGCTATCTTGTAGGTGCATATAATTAATATTTTATTAATTATATTGTGCAACCCTAGATTTTTTAGGCTTTAGTTTCCCTTTTCGAGTTTCGTGATTCCTTTATAAAGATTCACCTCTTTGTATTTTAAACATTCATTTATTGGATTATATGAGATATTGCTCTTGGCATGTCCATAAGATGGATCTGGCTTTTTGGCCTCCTTGATTTTTCCTTGCCTCGGTTCTTTGCTTCATCCATGTGACAGGGTTATGCATGCAGGTGTTCTTGGGAGATTAGTTTTTCAACTAATCTAACATGGTATCAGAGCTAGCTTGTTGCTCGCTGTTCGTGGTTTGTTGAAGTGTTTCAGAAGCCGTGCTTTTCGGAGTAGTGGGAGGCTGTATGGACAACTTTAAAAAAAAAAAATTTGGAGCACTTTGAGCTCAAACGGATACTTTCATTGGATCCGAAAGGCTGTTTGCAGTCAAAATCCATATAAAATTTGTCCATTTTGGACACCGTTGGTCTGAGAGGCAAATTTTTTTTTATTCAACAGGGCCGTACGATCCCTTACATGCAGTACGAGGCGTCAAAAATAAAAAAAATTGCAAAAAAAAAAATCTTTTTTTGGCTTTTTTAGCCGCAGGTGGTCATTTAATCGCAGCGGAGCCGCTAGCGGTCACCTCTGCGGTCACTGCTGACGGCCACCGCTGGCGGTCCGCCAGCAGCCTGCAGCGGCTCCGCCAGCGGCCACCGCCGCTGCTCCGCCCCACGGCGGCCCTCCAACCTCCCACCACCCGGCCGCTGCTCCACCGGCGTTGGAGGGTTTTTTTAAAAGATTTTTTTTTTTTATTATTTTTTTTTAAAAAATAATAATAATTTTTATGCATTTTCAGAGGCCCTGTTGTTTTTTTTCTCCATAACTTGAGCATATGGACGTATTTTTTCGATCCAAAAAATGCGCCGGAAAGCTGGTTCCAAGACGGAGATAAAGGTATAGGTTTTTTAAGATTTTGATGCAGTTTGGTTGCCTATTTTGGCAGTCAAAGCTGGATGTTCTATTTTGCACTCCGGGAGGCGTATCTTGAGCTTCCGATCTCCGATTTTGGACTTCTTTATATTGCTGGAAAGCTCTTTCTGTGCTCTTTCCAGTGATGCTGATTTTTTTTCTAGATTCTATTCCAAGAAAATCCTATTTAGTCTTTTGTATTTTAGCATTCTGGTGGATATCCTGATTGTTTCAGGTCCAGAGATCGATTTTGTTGCTTCAGTTGCTTCGTTTTGGGCTCTACCTTTTGTTGTTTCAGCCTTATGTCTTTTCTGATCATTTTTTATATTCATTGTAAGCATTTTTATGCAATGCACTGAGATAAAGTGCCACTCTTGCGTTTCGGGATCCTTTTCATCATTGTGATTCGTTGTACTCGCACTATTATATAAAGTGTCATGGGGGGGATAGTTGTTTGCCGCTTATAGGCCCTCTTTCTCTAATTCCTCATGAAGTGTCGATGACACATGCCTTTATTGGTGTTTTGTACCTCACTCTCGATATGTTTGGCTCCTGTGTTGTAGGAGATTCTTGGCCCATCTTTTCAGCTGCCTATCACCTCACCTGCCTTAAGGGGAGGTTATATTTATATTCTATGCTTCTTTGGTTGATGGTTCGTGCCTTCTATTTCCATGGAGGTTCTACAGATCAGCATTTTGATAGAGTTTTGCGGTTCTTCATGCTTCAATGATTCTCTTCTAATCTCTTTGTTCCTTCTTCTGGAACATTCTTTGTTATCTCTTTTTGGAGTAGGGTTTTTCCCATGTGGTTTTCTCTATTTCTCCTCTTTATAGAGATTTTGTTGTGATTGGGTACCTGATCTGGCCTTGTTGTCGGGACCCAATTCTCTTTCATAATTGTGCTAGGTTAGCTTCCTCCCAAGCTTCGCTTAAGTGGGGGTGTTAGAGTAATTATTTTTTCTAACTTATTAATTAAATCACTTTGATTTAATTAATTAAGTTGCCTATTACTCTAGTTTTCTTACGCTATCTTGTAGGTGCATATAATTAATATTTTATTAATTATATTATGCAACCTTAGCTTTTTTAGGCTTTAGTTTTCCTTTTCGAGTTTCGTGATTCCTTTATAAGGATTCACCTCTTTGTATTTTAAACATTCACTTATTGGATTATATGAGATATTGCTCTTGGCATGTCCATAAGATGGATTTGGCTTTTTGGCCTCCTTGATTTTTCCTTGCCTCTATTCTTTGCTTCATCCATGTGATAGGGTTATGCATGCAGGTGTTCTTGGGAGATTAGTTTTTCACCTAATCTAACATGGTATCAGAGCTAGCTTGCTGCTCGTTGTTCATGCTTTGTTGAAGCGTTTCAGAAGCTGTGTTTTTCGGAGCAGTGGGAGGCTATACAGATAACTTTTAAAAAAAAAATTTGGGGCACTTTGAGCTCAAACGGACACTTCCATTGGATCCGGAAGGGCGTTTGCAGTCAAAATCCATATAAAATTTGTCCATTTTGGACACCATTGGTCTGGGTGGCAAATTTTTTTTGTCCGACAGGGCTGTACGGCCCCTTGCACGCAGTACGAGGCATCAAAAATAAAAAAAGTTGCAAAGAAAAAAGATCTTTTTTTGGCTGTCTTAGCCACAGGCGGTTATTTAACTGCAGCGGAGCCGCTAGCGGTCACCGCTGACGGTCTGCCTGCGGCTCCGCCGGCGGCCACCGTCGCTGCTCCGCCCCGCGGCGGCCCTCCAACCTCCCACCGCCCGGCCGCCGCTCTGCCGGCAGTGGAGGGTTTTTTTAAAAGATTTTTGTTTTTTATTATTTAAAAAAAATAATAATAATAATTTTTATGCATTTTCAGAGGCCCTATTGTTTTTTTTCTCCGTAACTTGAGCATACAGACGTATTTTTTCGATCCAAAAAATGTGCCGGAAAGCTGGTTCTAAGACGGAGATGCTGGTATAGGTTTTTTTGGATTTTGATGTAGTTTGGTTGCCTATTTTGGCAGTCAAAGCTGGATGTTTTATTTTGCACTCCAGGAGACGTATCTTGAGCTTTCGATCTTCGATTTTGGACTTCTTTATATTGCTGGAAAGCTCTTTCTGTTCTCTTTCTAGTGATGCTAGTTGTTGTTTTAGATTTTGTTCCAGGCACATCCTATTCAGTCTTTTGCATTTTAGCATTCTGGTGGATATCCTGATTGTTTCAGGTCCAGAGATCGATTTTGTTGCTTCAGTTGCTTCGTTTTGGGCTCTACCTTCTGTTGTTTCAGGTCCAGAGATCGATTTTGTTACTTCAATTCCTTCATTTTGGGCTCTACCTTCTGTTGTTTTAGCCTTATGTCTTTTCTGATCATTTTTTATATTCATTATAAGCATTTTTATGCAACGCACTGAGATGAAGTGCCACTCTTGCGTTTCAGGATCCTTTTCATCATTGTGATTCGTTGTACTCGCACTATTATATAAAGTGCCATGGGGGGGATAGTTATTTTCTGCTTATAGGCCCTCTTTCTCTAATTCCTCATGAAGTGTTGATGACACATGCCTTTATTGGTGTTTTGTACCTCACTCTCCATATGTTTGGCTCCTGTGTTGTAGGAGATTCTTGGCCCATCTTTTCAGCTGCCTATCACCTCACCTGCCTTAAGGGGAGGTTATATTTCTGTTCTATGCTTCTTTGGTTGATGGTTCATGCCTTCTATTTCCATGGAGGTTCCTTTGGTTGATGGTTCATGCCTTCTATTTCCATGGAGGTTCCTTTGGTTGATGGTTTGTGCCTTCTATTTCCATGGAGGTTCTACAGATCAGCATTTTGACAGAGTTTTGCGGTTCTTCATGCTTCAATGATTCTCTTCTGATCTCTTTGTTCCTTCTTCTGGAACATTCTTTGCTATCTCTTTTTGGAGTAGGGTTTTTCCCATGTGGTTTTCTCTATTTCTCCTCTTTATAGAGATTTTGTTGTGATTGGGTACCTGATCTGGCCTTGTTGCTGGGACCCAATTCTCTTTCATAGCTGTGCTAGGTTAGCTTCCTCCCAAGCTTCGCTTAAGGGGGGGTGTTAGAGTAATTATTTGTTCTAACTTATTAATTAAATCACTTTGATTTAATTAATTAATTTTTCTATTACTCTAGTTTTCTTAAGCTATCTTGTAGGTGCATATAATTAATATTTTATTAATTATATTGTGCAACCCTAGCTTTTTTAGGATTTAGTTTCCCTTTTCGGGTTTCGTGATTCCTTTATAAGGATTCACCTCTTTGTATTTTAAACATTCACTTATTGGATTATATGAGATATTGCTCTTGGCATGTCCATAAGATGGATCTGGCTTTTTGGCCTCCTTGATTTTTCCTTGCCTCTGTTCTTTGCTTCATCCATGTGACAGGGTTATGCATGCAGGTGTTCTTGGGAGATTAGTTTTTCACCTAATCTAACAGTTTGATGGAAATCATTCTTCTTCTCTATAATGATCATGTCTTCGCTAAAATATGGTTATTTCATTTGTAGTGTTCATTACCACCACAAGTCACATACAATTCTACATTCAGAGTGCAGACTTCATCAGAGCATGTGGATTCTACTTTCTAGTATGCACGACTTATGATAGCTTTGAGGTTACCTCTTATATATATATAATTATTATGGTTCCTTGATATTAATAATAATATCTAAGAGTTATTTGATGGACTAATTAAAAGGAAACAATGCATTTTAATTGATCTTTTGTATTGCACAACTATTTTGATCAAGAGCACTATATGTGATTGAAACAATTGTCAAATTCATATGGACTAGGACTTCCACCTCTTATATTTCAGCCTTCAATAAACACCTATGAGAAAGGTGTTGAAGAAATAATTGCACCCTGATTGATGGATGTAGAGGACTCATTTTATTTTTAAGTGCACCCTAAGTCATATTGTAAATTTTTTAGCTTTGGAATGCAGATGGGTTGGCATTTGAATTGGAAATGACCTTTGGAATTCAGACTAGAATCATATTCTATCTTTTTTTTTCTATAGTTGTTACATCATTAATTTTAAATCTAAAAACTGATTACCAAAATTTTGAAGGCAGGATTCTTACAATCTTTGGAGCACTACTCTATAATGTATTAATCATCCTTTAAAATAACTCTGCCAAATTTTGCATTAATATTAGAATTAATTATGAATGTATAGGGTAGGGTCAATGAGTTTGTTTTTGTAGGGTAAAGATTAAATTTATGGAAATGAAGTTTGGAATTTAGACTAGAATCATATTCTATCTTTTTTTTTGTATAGTTGTTACCTCATTATTTTTTAAATCTAAAAACTGATTACCAAAATTTTGAAGGAAGGACTCTTACAATCTTTTGAGCGCTACTCTATAATGTATTAATGTATTAATCATCCTTTAAAATTACTCTGCCAAATTTTATATTAATATTAGAATTAATTATGAATGTATAGGGTAGGGTCAATGAGTTTTTTTTTGTATTGACATATCTTTACTCTTAGTAAAGATTTTTTTTTAATGGAAATGACCTTTGGAATTTAGACTAGAATCATATTCTATCTTTGTTTTTTTATAGTTGTTACCTCATCCTTGGGTGTTAGCAGGGGACTTCAATTCAGTTTTAAGTCTAGAGGAGAAGCATGGTGGTTTGGCTAGATTGGGGCCTTCTTCTACTCTTCTTCAGCAACACATATCTCTTTTGCATCTCTCTAATGTTAAGCTTTCTAATGGTCTCTATACTTGGAATAATCGCAGGACTAGTGTTGCTGCTATCTCAGAACATCTGGACAGATTTCTTGTTTCTTGCTTCTGGGTTAGTGGCATCCTTACTAGCTCTTCGAAAATCCTTGACTGGAGGGGTTCAGATCATTGGCCAATCAAATTTTTTTCTATAGGGGCTTGTGTTCCGAAGCATCCTCCTTTTAAGTTCCAGTTGATGTGGCTTCGTGACTCCTCTCTTCATGATTTTGTTTTCTGTTGGTGGAAAGATGGTGCTCCTGCATATGGTACTGCAATGTTCTCATTTTCTAAAAGGCTTCAATATGTTAAAAGGCAGCTCAGGATATGGAATAGGCAATGCTTTGGGAACCTTCACTTTATGAAGAGGCTTGCTCAAGAAGATCTTGATGTCATCACAAGGGAGATTAGAGATCGAGGTTTCTCAGAGGATCTTGGCAAGGCTGAATCCCTTGCTTCTAGAGCTCTAGAAGAATGGGAACTTCGAGAGGAAATTTTTTGGAAGCAAAAGGCTAGAGTTGATTGGCTCTAGGAAGGTGATCGAAACACTGCCTTTTTCCATAAAATAGTGCAATCTCATTGGAATCAGAGCACTATCTCTTCTTTGGTTAATTCTCAAGGTATCCAACCGAATTCCTTGCCAACTTTGTTCCAGGAGGCTGTTTGGTACTTCTCTACCCTCTTCTCTGAGGACTCTCCTCTTGTTGATAATGAAGAAAATATTATTTTGTCTTGTATTCCTTCCCTTATCACTCAGGGAATGAATGATTATCTCATGTGTCCAATCTCTTTGGAAGAGTTGGAGGAGGTGGTCTTTGGCATGCCTAAGGGGAAGGCTCCTGGTCTTGATGGCTTTCCAGTTGAATTCTTTCAGGAATTTTGGGACATCATTAATCATGATTTGTTGGAGGTGGTTAAGAAATCTTATGCTAGCAAGCAGATGCTTTGAGCTTTGAACTCTACATTCTTGACTCTTATTCCTAAGAGAGAGGGTGCTAATCAATTGGAGTTTTTTAGACCAATTGCCTTATGTAATGTGGTTTACAAAGTTATTACTAAGTTGATTGCTGAGAGAATGAAAAGGTGGCTTCCCATTATTATCTCAGAAGAACAAGGTGGTTTTGTTGCTAGTAGACAAATTTTGGATGGGGTGGTTATTGCTACTGAGGCTATTCACTCTATGGCTATTTCAAGGGAGAGAGCAATGCTTGTTAAGCTAGATATGACTAAGGCCTATGACAAAGTTAAATGGAGCTTCCTAAGGAGTATTCTTCTTTCTTTTGGATTTAGCTCTGACTGGGTGAGTTGGACTATGAGTTGTGTTACTTCTGCCTCTTTTTCTGTTCTTATTAATGGTCAACCTTCTCAACTATTTGGTGCTTCTAGAGGCCTCCGCCAAGGTGACGCTCTCTCCCCATATCTATTCATCATCATGGCTAAAGGCTTGGGTAGATTCATTAAGCATCAGCTGTCCCAGAATTCTATTCAAGGCTGGCAGTGGGGTAATGGCTTACCTTCTCTTTCCCATCTTCAATTTGTTGATGATTCTGCTCTTGCCGGTCTTGCTAGGATCAAGGAAGCTAAAGACTTTCGACATGCTTTGGACATTTATTTGGCAGCTTCAGGCCAGAAAGTTAATGAGCACAAATCCTCCATTTACTCTTTTAACACTCCTGATTCTATTCAGCACAGGATTGTTGGTATCCTACGGTTTCAGATTGGGTCACTTCCTTTGACTTATCTTGGCATCCCTATTGCTGTTTCTAGGAAGCCACATCTCTTCTGGAAAAATTTGATTACCAAGCTTTAGGATAAGGTAAATCATTGGACTCATAGATGGCTTTCTATTGCTATTCGGGTTCCTCTTCTTCAAACTGTTATCCAAGCTCTTCCTACTTATAGAAGCATGGTTCAGGCTACACCTATTTACTTTCTCAAGGAGTTTGATGCTCTTTCCTGACAATTCCTTTGGAGTGGTAATTTGCGTAGTAATAAATGGAGCTTAGTTAATTGGGAAACTGTTTGTAGGCCTAAAAAGGAGGGTGGTCTTGGTCTTCAATCTTCTCTCTTGAGTAGTCAAGCTTTGGCTACTAAACTTTATTGGCGCTGGTGCTCTGGACAACATCAACTTTGGGCTCATATTATCACTCATAAATATTTTCATGGTGCTGATCCTTGCTCTATTTTTGCACTTCCTCTTGAAGGTCAGGGCTCAATGGTTTGGAATACTTTGAAGACAGGTGCGATGTTGGTGAAGAGGGGTTTGTTCTGGATATGTAAAGGAGGTTCTCAAGATTTGTTTTGGTTTGATGCTTGGGATGGATTCTCTTCCATTTTATCCATGTACCCTCATCTTCAGCCTCTTTGTGACTCTTTTCTTGCTGTTGGATGGGATAAAGTGGCTCATTACAAGACTCCTTATCAATTGGGACCTGTTGTTGGTTACAGATGGAAGCATTCTTTTGATTGGCCTCCTAGAGGTATAGACATGGATCATCATGAGCTTTCTCAAATTCTAACCTCTAGAGAGTGTTCCTCTTTGCTTGGTCTAGATGTTTTGGCTTGGGGCAGTACCTTGTCTGGTAAATATCATGTCTCTACTGGGTATCAGGAGATAACTAGACAATTATTTGGGGATGCTGAGGTCCCTTGGTGGAAGCAAGTTTGGAATAAAGTTTCTTGGTCCAAGTGCAATTTTTTCATGTGGCTAGTGACTCACAACCGTTGTCTTACCTGGGATAATCTTTGTAAACGTGAATTTCAGGGCCCCTCTTATTGTGTTTTATGTGGTAATGGAGAGGAGTCTGTCTCCCATCCGTTCTTCCATTGCTCCTATTCTACTCAGATCTGGCACCTTTGGTGGAGCACTTGGGGTTTCTCTTGTTGAAATGCTTCCTCTTTGCTTGAGTTCTGGGCCCGCTTGGGTAGTGCTCCCTCCAAGTATTCTTCTCTCCATGCTGCTTGGATTTCTGGCCCATCTTTCATGCTTTGGCATATCTAGTTGGAGAGGAATCGTCGCATATTCCAAGATGTTTAGCTTGGTGTTTTGCATCTTTGGTGGAAAATATCACATTCTCTTCAGCAAATTATTCATGTGAAGTGTGAGCTTGATGGAGGTATGGATCCGGTTGATCTTGCTATCTGTAATTGCCTCAATTTTCATCTTCAGGATGGGGCTACAGCTCATAGGTTTCCTTCTATGTCCAAGCAGCTTCACCATCAGAGGAAGGGTTGGGTTAACTCGGGATGGGCATTGGACTCCTCCTCCTTGTGGAGTTCTGCAAATTAACACTGATGGTTCTTCCCATGGGAATCCTGGCCCTACTAGTATTGGGGGAGTGGCTCGTTGTAGTTCTGGGGATGTTAATTTTTTCTTCTCAGTTCATAAGGGTGATTATACGAAAAATCTCATGGAAGCTCAAGCTATTTTATATGCTGTGGAACAGTGTTGCTTGTGGGGATGGAATAAGATTATCTATGAGTCTAATTCCCAGCTAGTGGTGAACATGCTTTCTTTGCAGGAGCTTGAGGATGTTAGTTGGCAGCTGGCCACTATTGTTAAGTAGATTATTCTCTTCTCTACCTCTTTTCAGTTCATCAGGTTCACATATATTCCTCATGAATAGAACAGAGCTGTTGATTGTTTAGCCAAATGGGCTTCTAGTCATTATTTGAGTTGGAATATTAGGGATAGGAGGTAACTGTCCTTTGAGATGGTGCAAGAATTTGATGATCTTGTTGCTTAGGATCGAGCTCCTTCTTGAGCTCTCCTTGTTGTATTCCTTTCTGTCTTAATAAATTTTTACCCCTCTTTTTCCAAAATAGTTGTTACCTCATTACATTTTAAATCTAAAAACTTAATACCAAAATTTTGAAGGCAGGACTCTTACAATCTTTTGAGTGCTACTCTATAATGTATTAATCATCCTTTAAAATAACTCTGCCAAATTTTTTATTAATATTAGAATTAATTATGAATGTATAGGGTAGGGTCAATGAGTTTGTTTTTGTATTGACATATCTTTACTCTTAGTAAAGAATTTTTTTATGGAAATGACCTTTGGAATTTAGACTAGAATCATATTCTATCTTTTTTTTTTTATAGTTGTTACCTCATTACTTTTTAAATCTAAAAACTCATTACCAAAATTTTGAAGGTAGGACTCTTACAATCTTTTGAGTGCTACTCTATAATGTATTAATCATCCTTTAAAATAACTCTACCAAGTTTTGTATAAATATTAGAATTAATTATGAATGTATCGGGTAGGGTCAATGAGTTTGTTTTTGTATTGACATATCTTTAGTCTTAGTAAAGATAAAATTTATATAGTATGCATGCATGCACATGCTTTGGTTAGAACCAAAGTTTTGGAGCACTTCCATGCAAGAACCTTTCTTGAAATGTGAAGCAGATCATGGAGAATATGTGTGTATGCTATTCGCTTATAGTTAACATCCAAATTTGGAAAATGATGAAGGTTTTCTATAGTTGGTAAGCATCTCAAATTTAATATAATATGTGATTTCATGTAATCAAATGAAGTTTTTTTCTCTAGCTTATGTTTGACATTGCATGACCTATATTCTTTACTAGATAAATGTGCTTTATCAGATTGACAAGTTTGTCCATGAATTTAAAACATAAACCAAACCAAGCACTACAAAAATGGATATGATAACTACTTGAGCTGGACCACAGTCCACCAAAGAGTCTAGAGTCTAGAATTTAATTCTTGAATGTATAGAGATTTTCATGAATAAACTAATTTTAGGTTTAGGTTTGAGAGATTTTGCACTCTTTTGACATAGGTTCCTCTATTTCTAAAATCCTTTTACTACCATTGCTAGCCATCTTAGACAACTCTTCCTCAAGATTATCCTTTAACTCTCCTTGATTTTTAATGTTGTCCATTTCAAATTTCTACAAGTTTTCTTAGATATATATTATATACCATTTTATATTTTAATGTGATCAAGACTTGACCTTTTTTGTTCACAATTAATTCATTTCAATTCTATTGTTCTCAGATTTGGATGACAAGATTTGAACGATGTTCCCAATTCCTTAAAAAAGAAGCAATTTGTCATTCCTAAGGTGGTACTGGAGATTGCAACAGCCTTGCAAGTACTAAAAAGATAGATTTTACTTTAACCTATGGAGTACAATGCTATATTGTTTAAAGGTTTATAGAAATGTATCATCTTACAATGTACATACTTCATGAATCATAATAACCAATATTTTCAAAGGGATTGGTAAATAATATGGAACATATATATATATATATATATATATATAATCAAATCATAAACCTTATTTGTTCTTATTGCAATTTTAAAAAAAATAAAAATCTTGTACCCTATCCTACCTTGCAATTACTATTCATTTGCATTATAAGGTTATAGCATGAGATGTTATCCATATAAGCTGAGTTTTGAGGTTTTCTTAATTTGTCATAAAATTGGTGGATTATTGATGGCTCTGGACCTGATGGTGGATTAGGAGAAGATACTATGAGAATATACTTTAGAGTTGCTTTTCAAGGTCTTATATATCTCCACAATTATGTAAGTTTTTTTCTAGAAAAAAATACACTTTAAGCAACATCTATTGTGTACTTTCTTGGATTGTGTGCAAAAAGCTTTTGTGGCAGCATTCTCTAATAAAGATAGTATTGGGAGATCTACGTCCGAGATTTTTCATTTTTGTTTTTATATATCATTATATCTTTAAAGGGGTATCAAAGACAAAGTTGAAAAGGGTGTCTAGACAAGGCTACTCGAAGACTAGACCAATCAACACAGTTTGGATAGTGGACAAAAATAAACCAAATTAGTGGATTAAATGCCTTGGAAAATTCCAAGAGGGATTTTTTCGCATTGTGAATACATCTTGAAACTTGGGGATAGGTTGGAGTAACCTTATTAAAGGTGTGATAGGGACACTAGGAGGACAATGGTGTAATAGCACAAGTAGTTTTAAAATGATTAAGAGCATCTCAGTAAGGGGTTATAGGGGAACCAAAAAAGATGAGATGGTAAAACTTTGCCCTTGAAACCACACAAATTTGTGCAAAAACAACATCAATTACACCCTAAGAAAACTATAACCATTTTTGCATTTGAGCATCACAATTTGTGGCACTAATATTTTTAGGATGAATTTCTGTCAGCACTAAGTTGCAACATAAATACAACCCCCTGACCCATCTATAAAACATGCCCATTCCATGGCATTGACCCCAAGCCACATCCCCATTCCATGGCATTGACCTTGAGCCACACACCATGTACATCCATAATACATGTATCACCTACCTACCTTGCCAATCTCTAGCCAAGTTTTATAGTGAGAAAAAATCTATATTTCTAAGGTGATTGATACCCTAGATGTGGGTTTAGACAACCCCTAAAAAAATTGGGATTTCTTTATCATTTCTCAATGAAAATTGAAGAATCAAAAGAGTAATTTATAGAGGAATACCCCTTTTATCTTCTCCAATAGGAGTTTGAACAAAACACCAAGATAATCACAGTGAAATTTGTTGTAAAAGACTATAAATTGAATAGAAAAGGAAGAAGTAAGAAAAATACCAACTTTATATTGTTAGTAGACTTATTACATTGATTTATTCCCCTCTTGACCACATTTTTACAACATGTATACATTTATTTCAACTTCTGCCAACACACACAACTCCCAACTTCCCTTAGAAATTAACTTTACTTTGTTGATCTCCAAAGTTTATTACCAATATTGTTAAGTCTAAGAACTTTTGACCCTTTTCCCCACTTTTGATCTTATTTCAACCTTTTTACCAAAGGTGGCCTGCTATTAGAAAATTATCACAAGGATCTTAGGCAAGAAAAGATCACAATGAGGGTTATAAGTTTAGTAATTGTTAGTTTTCATTTTGACCCCAAATTTTAAACTTGAAAATCTCATCCTCCTTATGATCATTTCCTTGGTTCTCTTGATTTCTCTTCTGGTCTATGTTGAAAATGTTTTGTAAAGTAGGTTTCAAATGAAGTTTCATGAGGATGAACAAAAATACTCAAGAAAACAAAGTTAAAAGATTTCCTTTGTAAATTTGGAACTAATTAAACAAGGTTCAATGGTTTAGAATTTCAAAAGGTTCAACAGGTTCAGATTGATTCCATAAAATTCATAGTTCAGAGATACAGTCTAACGTTCGGAGTTCAAGTTTATAGAACCCAAGTTCAAGCTTCAATTTCATATAGCACCATTGTCAAGTTTGGAATCTGAATTCAGATGAAAATTCACCATTTCAGAAGCTTGGTGTTGAGGTTCAAGGTTCAATGTGCATGGTTTAGATTTGCAAGTCTCTTCAAGTATCATGTTTTGAGTTCAAAGCTTAGTATAAAGTGTAGATGTGATGATCATAAAAATGAAAACCCAAGAAACAAAGCTGCAATCAGCTAACCATTTTGATGATATAGTTTGGTTTCAGTATGATAAGTCTTTACACGATATAGCTGGTTCAAAGTGATTCAGATATTGCTTTTCAGTTCATATGACCTTGATGATTTTTAATTCAAGGGAAAATGCAATGATTCAAGATTTTCAAATTGTGAATCCAAGTGAAGTTTGAGTTTCAACTATCCTAAGTCCAAGGACAGGTTCAAGTTTGATTCTGAAGATCCAAATATTTTGAAGGACCTCATTTCGAGGCAGTAGATTATGAGAGTGTGATGTTTATGGCCTCTATAATACAAGAATCTAAGCATTGTAATAATTGAGGAGGAACGCAAAGGCCCCCGCAGCTACATAAAGAATGGATCAAAGAAAATTAACCTACCCATTTAAGATTGCAAGGGAAGCTTGAGAGAAACCATCTCACATGTTCGTGGCCAATGGTTTTGACTCTACAATAAGGTTCATCGCCGAACAGAGTGAGATGCGTAGTCACAGAGCATCTATTCTCACCATCAAAAGCTCTTCCACAATATGCTTCAAGTCTATCATATTTGTTGGAATATTTAATGCAGTTGTTGTTTCTCCCTGGAGCCAAACACCCACCTACCACTTGACGACCAGCAGAACAAACAGAATACATAAATGTGGTGGGTGATTTTTTTCAAATTCAGAAATGAGAGGGAAAATAATTTTGCTGAAGACAAAAGGAATGTTTTATCATTCATTCGACTGAGTAGACAGAAGAAGTTGAAGAGCTCAGAAGTTGTAGAGAAGAGAAGACAGAGAGAAAAAAGTGATCAGCAGATCAGTCGTTGTAGAGATAGAAGGAATCGTTGTCATGCCTATAGTTGCACATGGTTCTACCTGTCATCCTGTAAGTTCATAGTTTGTTGTTTTGATTCGACCTGTTGAAGAAGTGATTGCTCCAGGCATTGTAGTATGCAGCCATTAGAGCTACAAGTTTGAAGTTTAAAGTTTGAAGTTTTATCAGTTTAAAGTTTAGGGTTATTTTAGAGTTTTCTGATTGAAGCTGAATGCTCCCAGATTTTGTAATGGTTTGAATCCAAGTTAAATATAATGCAAGTAGGCATACTTGAATCTATTTCTCTTTCCTTGTTCATTGCATTTGTGAAGTTTATTGTTTAGTATTTCAAGTTTTGAGTCTCTAGTTTTAATGGTGAAAATATTCACGTCATAGGTTTGCACTCGGTATTGTCTTTGGTAGAAGTCATTCTCTATAGTGGCTACTGAGTACACTCAGTACCTTCTTCTATCGAGCTCCTATAGCTACCGAGTTGCTCTTCTATCAAGCTCCACCTTCTTGTGGTTATCGAGTTCACTCAGTAATCACTCTTCTACCGAGTTCAATTGATAATAACTTTGCCTACCAAGTTCACTCAGTAATCACACCCTTCTTTGGTTATCGAGTTGTGTGTGTTCTTCATTTACCGAGCTCACTCAATAAACTCTCCTGCCACTCAGTTTATTAAGTGCCAAGCAATTTTTTGTGTACTCGGTAATAGTTTGTGCCGAGCAAATTTTAGGGTTGTGAGTTTAATATTTTGTTTTAATATTTCTCACATGGTATCAGAGCCTTGAGTCTCCAGATCCAAAGTGAGTTAAGGGAAAGTTTTTCCTTGGGATATTTATCATGGCAGGAGATGCAAGAAAGATATGGCAGCAACCACCATCATTCAATGGACAGAATTATGATACATGGGAAAAGAAAATGAGAACCATTATGGTTGTAAATGATTTGTGGGAGTTTGTGGTTAATGGATTCAATGATGTGATAGAACCAACTCAATATGCTGCTCTCACAAATGCACAAAAGACTCATTTGAAAGAGTCAAGAAGGAAGGATGCTAAGGCATTAAGTCTTATTGAAGCAGCAATGACAGAGACAGTATTCCCAAATATTGCAGCAACAAATTATGCAAAGGAAGCATGGGATATCCTTCAGACAAACTTCAAGGGGACTAATAAAGTTCATACTGTAAAGCTACAAAATATAAGGAGGGAGTTTGAGAACTTTCAGATGAAGGAAAATGAATCAATTGGAGACTTCACTTCAAAAACCTCCAATGTGATTAATCAATTGAAGTCAAATGGAGAAGACTATCAAGAGCAAAGGATAGTGGAAAAGATATTGAGGAGTTTACCTCATAAATATGATCATTTGGTCATGACAATAGAAGAGGCAAAAGACCTCACTATTTTGACAATGGATGAGTTGATGGGTTCTCTTCAAACCCATGAGCATAGGATCAAGAGATCCATTTCTTCATCTTCCCAACAGCAAGCATTCAAGGCTCAGTCAAATCCAAGAAGAAGGGGGAGAGGAAGAAATGGCTCAAGTAGGAACTCCAGAGGTAGAGGCCGAGGAAATGGAGGACAAAGAAATGTTGCAGAAGAAAGCTTAAGAAGAGTAGATGGAGCAAGTAGCTCACAAAATACTTCAAGAGGAGGTAATAAAAACTATAACTCAAATAAGAGTAATGTAGAATGCTATTACTATCATAAATATGGGCATTATGCAAGTGAATGCTGGAAGAAGCAGAATGATTAGTCAGGACAAGCAAATGTGGCTGATGTGAATATGAGAAGTGGACCTAATGTTGCTGCCTTCATCATGTGTAATGTTGATGAAGAAGGAAGCCCTGAGGTTTGGTACCTCGATAGTGGATGTAGCAACCACATGAGTGGTAATGAAACCTTTTTTTCATTCGTTGGCAAGAGTTTCAAATCAAAAATTAAGATGGGTAACAATGGAACCCTACCAGTTGTGGGAAAAGGATCTATTATGGTCCACACCAAGAAAGATGAGAAAAGGGAAATACAAAATGTGTATTTCACCCTTGGTATGAAGCACAATTTGATGAGCATTGGTCAGCTCATTCAAAATGGATACAAAGTGCTGATGGAGAATGACATGTGTGTCATTCAAGAAAAGGATGGTAGAAAGAAATTACTTGCAGAAATTCAAATGACAAAGAACAGAATGTTTCCCTTGAGGATTGAGACATGTTTCTCATCTCAAGTTACTACTGCACCTCCTACACAATCAGCTCTAAGGAGTGTGATTGAAGACCCCTCATAGCTATGGCACCTTAGGTATGGTCATCTTGGCTATGCTGGTTTAAATTTATTGTCAAATAAAAGAATGGTAGAAGGTTTTCCACGTATAAGAAATTTATGTGACAAGTGTGAGGCTTGTATTTTGGGTAAGCAACATAGGCTTCCCTTTAATTCTGGAAATTCTAGGAGGGCTAGATATCCATTAGAGTTAGTGCATACTGACCTTTTCTATCCTATGCAAATTATTTCCATTGGGGGGAGTACATATTTCATGACACTCATTGATGATTTCAATCATAGAACATGGGTGTATTTTTTAAAGAACAAATCTGAAGCATTTGATAAATTTATAGAATTTAAAGCCTAGGCTGAAAGAGAATGTGGACACTATATTAAGGTCCTTAGATCAGATAGAGGAGGGGAGTATACCTCCAATTCTTTTGTAAATTTTTGCAGGAAACATGGCATTAAGAAAGAGCTCATAGCCAGCTACACACCACAGCAAAATGGAGTGGCTGAAAGAAAGAATACGACAATTGTTGAAATGGCAAGGAGCATGATGAAAGAGAAAGGTCTCCCAATTGAATTTTGGGGAGAGGCTATGGAAACAGAAGTTTACCTAATTAATAAGTGTCCTACAAAGGCATTCTGTGATAGAATTCCAATGGAAGCTTGGTCACGAATAAGATGGATAGTTGAACACCTAAGGGTGTTTGGATGTGTTGCATATGCACATGTGCCTAGAGAACAAAGGAAAAAATTTGATGACAAAGGCGTGAAATGCATTTTCACAAGGTACAACCTAGAATCAAAGGCATATAGGTTGTATGACCCATTAAACAACAAGATGATGCTTTTAAGAGATGTGGAATTTTTTGAAAATCAGTCTTGGTATGGTCAAACAGATGAGTCACCGAGCACTTCAAGTAAAGTGCCAATTATAAATGAAGAGGATTCTGATGAACATCAGGGAGAAGGAGTAGATAGAAGAAGAGGCAAGCAACCTCAGTCATTACCAAGCTCCTCTAGGCAGGACCGAGTGTCAGTGCCAAGCAGTAGCAACGAAGATTCTAATCCCATACTCTCCTCCCTGTTACCACAAAAGACCAAGAGTCTTAGGGAGATATACCAAGATGAAAGGTATGAAGATCATGATGAGAGTGTTAATTTTGCATTATTTTCTCATAGTGATCCAATATATTTTGAAGAAGCAATTAGAGAGAAGAAATGGTGTAAGGCCATGGATGAGGAGATAGATGCTATAGAAAGGAATGAGACATGGGAGCTAACTGAATTGCATCCCAAGAAGCAAGTGATTGGAGTGAAATGGGTCTACAAGACCAAATGCAATGTTGAAGGCAAGATTGATAGGCATAAGGCAAGGCTCGTAGTCAAGGGCTACAAACAGCAGTATGACAGAGATTATGATGAGACCTATGTCTCGCTTGCAAGAATGGAAATCATGCGTGCTGTCATAGCAATTGCAGCTCAACACAAATGGAAGATATTTCAAATGGATGTGAAGTTTGCTTTCCTAAATGGTGTATTGAAGGAAGAAGTGTATGTGGAGCAGCCACCTAGTTATGAAGTTGCAGGTGAAGAGAATAAAGTATATAGATTGAAGAGAGCTCTTTATGGGCTCAAGCAAGCTCCATAGGCATGGTATAGTAGGATTGACTCATATTTGATGAGCAATGGCTTTAGCAAAAGCAATAGTGAGCCTACTTTCTACATCAAGGCATCAAATGGAAATGTTTTGATTGTTGTCTTGTATGTAGATGACTTAATTTTTACTAGAAATGACAAGGCTCTAATTGGTGAGTTTAAAGAGGCTATGAAAAGTGAATTTGAAATGACAAACTTAGGTCTCTTGAAATAATTTCTAAGCATAGAAGTAAAACAAATGCATGATGGCATCTTCATCTCTCAAGAAAAATATGCAAGGCAGATCTTGGAGAGATTCAAAATGCAGAACAGTAAGGCAGCCCCCACACCAACAATAGTAGGTCTGAAGTTGAGCAAGGAAGACTCTAGCAAGCAAGTGGATCCAACACTATACAAGAGTATGGTTGGAAGTTTAATGTATTTGACTGCAACTCGGCCAAACCTAATGTATGCTGTAAGTTTGATTTCCAGATTTATGAAAACACCAAAGGATTCCCATTGGCAAGCGAAAAAGAGGATCCTAAGGTATGTGAAAGGTACCAAGGGATTTGGAATTTTGTATATTGTAAATGATGATTTCAAGTTGGTTGGTTACACTGATAGTGATTGGGCTGGAAGTTTAGATGATAGGAAGAGCACTTCCAGATATATGTTTCATATGGGATCAGGTGCAATTTCATGGGCATCCAAGAAGCAACCCATTGTTGCTCAATCTACAGCAGAGGCTGAATACATAGCAGCAAATGCAACAACATGTCAGGCTATTTGGGTAAGGAGGATCTTAATAGATTCGAATGAAAGGCAAGGGGATGGAACCACAATGTATTGTGACAACATCTCATCTATTGCATTATCCAAGAATCCAGTCTTCAATGGGAGAAGTAAACATATTGAGATCAGATATCACTTCATTAGAGAGTTGGTGGAGAATAGGGATATCAAAATGAAATTTTGTAAGTCTAAGCAGTAGCTAGCAGACATTTTTACCAAGCCATTAGGCATTGGAAGTTTTATACACCTAAGAGAGAGTCTTGGTGTAGTTGATTTGGATCAGCAGTGATCTTTTTTTGTTTGGCTCGGGACAAAGGGGGAGTGTTGGATTATTTAATGCAGTTGTTGTTTCTCCCTGAAGCCAAACGCCCACCTACCACCTGACGACCAGCAGAACAAACAGAATACATAAATGCGGTGGGTGATTTTTTTCAAATTCAAAAATGAGAGGGAAAATAATTTTGCTGAAGACAAAAGGAATGTTTTATCATTCATTTGACCCAGTAGACAGAAGAAGTTGAAGAGCTCAGAAGTTGCAGAGCAGAGAAGACAGAGAGAAAAAAGTAATCAGCAGATCAGTCGTTGCAGAGATAGAAGGAATCATTGTTGTGCGTACAGGTTCACATGGTTCTACCTGTCATCCTATAAGTTCATAGTTTGTTGTTTTGATTCGACCTGTTGAAGTAGTGATTGCTCCAGGCATTGTAGTATGCAGCCATTAGAGCTGCAAGTTTGAAGTTTGAAGTTTGAAGTTTTATCAGTTTAAAGTTTAGGGTTATTTTAGGGTTTTCTGGTTGAAGCTGAATGCTCCCAGATGTTGTAATGGTTTGAATACAAGTTAAATAGAATGCAAGCAGGCATACTTGAATCTATTTCTCTTTCCTTGTTCATTGCATTTGTGAAGTTTATTGTTGAGTATTTCAAGTTTTCAGTCTCTGGTTTTAATGGTGGAAATATTCACATCATAGGTCTGCACTCGGTATTGTCTTGGGTAGAAGTCATTCTCTACAGTGGCTATCAAGTACTCTCAGTGCCTTTTTCTACCGAGCTCCTATGGCTACCGAGTTGCTCTTCTACCGAGCTCCACCTTCCTGTGGTTACCGAGTTCACTCGGTAATCACTCTTCTACTGAGTTCACTCGATAATCACTTTGCCTACCAAGTTCACTCAGTAATCGCACCCTTCTTTGGTTACCGAGTTGTGTGTGTTCTTCATCTACCGAGCTCACTCAGTAAACTCTCCTGCCACTTGGTTTATTAAGTGCCGAGCAATTTTTTGGGTACTCGATAATAGTTTGTGCTGAGTAAATTTTAAGGTTGTGAGTTTAATTTTGTGTTTTAATATTTCTCACAATATTGTAATTGGAGTCTCTCAATCCCAAAACTGTGCTCATCCTAGTGACATGGAGAAGAGATAATTCAAAAGTAATTATGCTCAGGAGGTTTAAGGATGCATGAGACACTTCTAATGAAATGTCGTGTATCGGCTAGGAATGCATATAATGGTGGTGTCCGGGCACGTGTTTCAACTGTTTGACAGAATGCCCTGATGTTGGAGGGATCCGATTTAAAGAGCATGGGAATCATCACAGATATGTGTTGGATGATCCATCACCTCCGGCTGGGCCCATCAATCAAGAATATAGAACCCACGACTTTAGTTGCACGTGGCATACAAGTTGTAGCTTGAGCCTCAATGTTCAAAAGAAAATCATGACATATAAATGTGTAGAGGCTAATAGATTGCTGATGAAACAATGATATTGGAGGTCGTTGAAGAGTCATTCACCCATTGAAATACCAAGAACGAAGCTCCTTTAGTAAGCCATAATACGGATCCCAACTCTGCATAGCCAAGTTTCTCTTAGGGACAGTGAAGAATCTGCGAAAGAATCTACCTCAGGATCCCGCCTATACAATCCATTAAAGTTAAATGTGAAATCAAAAAAGCACAAGCTCAGAATTGGATTAGAAGCACTTCGAGACCCCTACAAAGTGAACTTGATAGAGGGAGACCGGGACAAGTAAGGAGAAGATGACACAAACTGTAAAGAGTCTGCATCAGGTTTTGTGCCTTATTCAACGTGAGCTTTATCCTGAAAATGAATAATGTTAAATTATGCATGGAAAACACATCGATTGTCTGACAAAATGGAGGCCCTCAATTATGAGACAGAGGAATCCCCGTTAGATGGGGTGTATGCTTTATTTTATCCTCAGGCTTAAAAATATACATCTATAACATGATGCATAAACCGAAACCATAATATAGAGAATAACCGCTAAGTGTTTAGCAGAATACCCAAACAAGTTTTTCATCATTAAAAGTTGTTGATATGCAGAGCTTTTCGAATTATTTGACAAATGGTCAATATGACTCAGATATGGAAAGGTGAACATTGTGTAATCATGACATCAAAGGCACGTTGGAGTGACCCGAATGTAATATTTGGGAGATGTTTGACGTTGGCTTTGTTCACATCGAGAAACAGCCACACAGGCCCGAGTACACCCAACTTCTTTAACATCTTAAAAAGATGACACCTATGTGTAGGAGTCCGTAAGATGATGTAACTATATTTTTCTTCAGATGCCACTTGTGAAGTACATGATTGACTTTCAAATGCAACACATTCCACCTATGTTGTCCAGTCACCCACATTGGTGCTTATAAATATTTTAATGGGTTGTATTCTAGAGGCTTTTCCGGGAATGTGCTATGATTCTTATGTGTAACGATGTATATCATGCGAGTGTTTCAAGTATGTGTTGGAGAAACATATGGTGACTACTGTGGCTGGTGTCTTGCAGTTGTATTACCAAGATGCCACGTGCTTGCATTTAAGAAAAGATGTCATGAGAATGTTTTGCCCATGCCATTGCCGATTATGTCTATAATGTTATAAAAGGAGAATGCAACATTATAAACTATGTTTTTAAAAGTTGACTGGTAAAGAGTGAAAACTTAAAAGGAAAGAAAATGAAGACCTTGCCAAGAATCAGCTTTGCAACCGAAAGGCAATGGGATTGATCAAGTTAAATATGTTAAAGGCAGTCAATACGCGGGTTCCACTTTCCTGTAAGCGGCATTCTGCATATGAGGGGTGGTTCTCTATTATAATCAGAAATGTCCAATTTAGTTTAGTTTTCTTTTCCAGTTTTCTTCAAATGTTTTGGATTGATGGTAATATTCAGAAATTAAATAATTTTTGGTTGAATGAAAGTTTCATTGCTTCGAAGATGGTGTTCTTCGAATTGATCTTTTTCTTGATCTAGGAGTGGATTAGGCCTGAGTTGTAGAATCATATTCTATTACTGAATTCATTTGTTGTAGAGATTGTTCATGTTTGTTTAATCTTTCCTCAATCTTTCTAACTACATGTGCGGGTGGAAGAAGTGTGTCCCCATTGCCGTATGTGGAAGTCTTTTCTTCTTATTTTGGTTATAGTTATTTTCCCCCTATCCAAAAATAGTAAGGGAAGTCTTCACTTTCAAGTCAAAAGCATTTCTTAAATCTCATTCTTTGCATATCAAATCGGCGAGATGTACCTTGACTTCATTGATTTGTTTGTTGGTTCTAGTCGACTGAGGAGATGAATATTAAGTATTCTAAGTTGTATTCAAGTTGACTTGACAATGTGTAAGATATAAATATAAACTCAAGTTGATGATTGGATGTGTGCAACTGAATAGAAGATTTGAAGATGCTTAAAGGAAGTGAATTAGAAGGATAAACAAAATATCCTTGTGGAGCTGCAAAGATTTGTTCGGTTAGAAAGGATCAAGTATACAAGCTAGAATTGAGATCTATAATCAGCAATTTAATTGCATCAAAAATTAGGTCATCTCATTGTTACTTTCTAACCATTGTAGCAGTGATCTAAATCTCTTAATAGAGTTGGCTTAACAGCTATTTGTAAATCCTCTAACAAGGTGGCATTTCTAGATTGAAGTGTTTGAAGACTTCTAATAAGGCTACTCCTAACAGGGTGATTAAATCCTCTAATAGGGTCACACCTAATAGTGTGTTTTGTAACTTTTAATAGGGTTGGCTCCTAACAGGGCTCACTTCAAAAGAGTAAAATTGGTAACAAGTTGCAATTGGTGGTTTTTTCTAAATTGGGTTTTAACGTTAAATCTTGGTGTCACTTGTGTTCATGCTATTTCTTTTATGTGTATGCAACTAAATTCAAGATTAATCATAGTGAATCACATTAAGATCAATATATTCAGTTATTACCAAGTTACAATTGATTCTCGATGCTTTCCGAGTTGCAGTATTTTTTAGTGTTAACTGAGTGCTTGCATGTTTGCTGAGTAAAAACATAATACAATTTAATCATAGTTTATGTTTTCATTTGTATTGGCATCAAAGCGAACTGGAATTTATTTTGTGGTAATTTGTTCTTTCCTCCCCTCTTAGTTACTCCTCTTATATTTCCAACAATTGGTATCAGAAATTTTGGTGCTTGCAAAGGAAAGTTTCAAGGATCTAAGCTAAAAATTAGGATGTCTTATAGAAGTGAGATCCCAAAGTTGAATAGAGATAATTTCAAGACATGACAAGAACTCATGAGGTTACACTTGGAAACCATTGGAGAATTAGAGCTAAAGTATCGAGACGCCAAATACAAGGCTCCTACTTGAACTATGAATATTGAAGAAAGTGTAGAGAAGAAGAGTCATAATATTATTATGATTGATATTGCTTCATCTCTCAACTATGTCAAATTTATGAGGTCAAAGATTGTGGAACTGCTCATGAAATGTGGATCAAGCTAAAAGCCATCTATGGAGGAGATGAAAATATAAGGAGAGCCAAAGGAGAAAGTCTTAGAGGATAGTTTGATTAGATGAAAATGAGAGAAGATGACAACATTGCAAAATATGTTGAGAGAATCCAAGCCAGTGTTAGTGTTATCAAAGCCTCTAGAGGAACAATTGAAGATTTAATAGTGGTAAGAAAGGTACTTAGAACCCTTCTTCCTATCTATGCAATTTGAGTATCTGCTATTTAAGAGATGAGATGTAATCCAAATAACAATATAACTTTGGATGCTCTAGTTGGAAGATTGACTGCATTTGAACTAGATAACTATGATCATCATACTCCTAGTTCTAGCAATCTTGAGTCTACATTTGAAGCAAAGGTATCACTCAAGAAGAAAGCTAAAAGGTCTAAAAACAAACAATCTGAAAGTGAAGAGGAAGAAAGTTCTCACAATGATCTTGAACCCATTGAAGTATTGCTTGCAAAAAGGTATCCCAAAGGAAAAAGAAAGTATAAAGTTCAAATCCCTCTAATCTATTTCTCTTGTGAAGAAGTTGGACAAATTGCTACAAGATGCCCAAATAGAGAAGACAAAGATGAAAAGAAGAACATCAAGTACAAAGACAAGAAGTATTTTAAGAACTTCAAGAAATACAAGAACAAACATAAGAAATCTTATTTTATGGCTAAAGATTCAAATAGTAGTGAAGATGATGAAATGGTTTATATTGCTATAAAAGATGAATTTGATGATGGAGATAAAATTAAACTTTACTCTCATGTTAGAATGTTAGGAACCTGTGTGTTCCTTCGGTTTATTTTGTTAGAGTAGTGTTGTTGGACGCATATGCTTTGTAAGTCGTCCCGTGAGTATATTTTATTATCCCACATGCATAGGTAGTATTACTTTTCTAGATCGTACCCAGTATATAAGAATAGGTTGAGGCCCTTGATGGGTACGGACGAATTTATTGTATTGAGCTTGCTCAAAGGAGGTTACCCCCTCGAAGTGGCCTGCGATCAGTAGATTCATTCTGAGTTCTGCTATCACTTTGTATTCTGTTATTTCAAGCATTCTCACGATATTGCTATAAGGAGGTTCATCACATCTGGTATCAGAGCACTCTCTTGGGCTCGCTGGGTGGAAATTACATCAAATTTTTTTTTTTCTGTCGTGGCCTTCAGGTTCCTCTCACTTCTAATATCTCTTGTTATTGCAATAACTCTTTTCAGTTGTTCTGTCTGTGAGTGAATTTTTCTAAGTCGACTGTTCAAAAAAAAAAAAAAAAAAAAAAAAAAACCTTGTTTTATGGTTGTTACGCGTACAGGAGCAAAAATCATGGAAGAGGAAATTGCATCCCTCAAAACCAAACTTCAAGATCTGGATGACAAAATTCTGGGTCTTAACTTTCAGCAGTCAGCCATGAGCCGAAACCATTCAGGAGATACTGGGTCCTCTTCTGGCAATTTCCGTGGACCAAAGCTTGATTTTCCACGCTTCGATGGTTCTGATCCGACTGGATGGATCTATAGGGCAGAGCAGTATCTCAGCTTGCATAATACTTTGGATAACCACAAAGTCCCCCTTGCATCTTTTCATTTGGAACATGAAGCTCTTCAATGGTTCCGTTGGTACATCAAGGCTAATGTAGGCCCAACGTGGAGAGAATTGTGCACCCTCATTTTGGAGCGCTTTGGCCCTAGTTCCTTTGATGATTTCACAGGAGCACTCACTAAACTGCGTCAAACAGGCACTGTAAGAGAATACCAGACAGAGTTTGAAAAATTAGCTAATTACACAGAGGGCTTGTCTGATGAATTCTTCCGTAGTTGTTTTGTCAGTGGTCTGAAGGATGCACTTCGCTCAGAAGTCAAAATGTTTCGACCTACTACAATGATGGAAGCCCTTGGGTTGGCTAAGTTAGCGGAAGACAAGATTAGTGCTCTACAACGCTCCAGATCTAATTTTGTTCCATTCAGAAATACAGGTTCTCACAACCCTCCAGTCATACCAGCTCCCAGAACTACTCCGATCAAGCACTTGTCTGAAACAGAGATGCGAGTCAGGCGAGACAAAGGGCTTTGTTATAATTGTGATGAGAAATGGTCTCGGGGCCATAGATGTGTTCAGCAAAAGCTCTATCTCTTGGATGTGGATTCTCCACCGGAACTGGAAGAATATGTAGATGCTCAGGAAACAGTGGATGATGAGGTTGAGCCTCACCAGCCTGAACCTCCTTCACCAGAAGCTCCACCAGAGATATCTGTCCATGCTTTGGCAGGAGTCACTACTCCACAAACCATGCGGGTCCAGGGTTTCTTCAAGAAGATCCCTCTTACTATACTCATTGATTCTGGTAGCACTCATAACTTCATTGATCCACGAATAGCCAAACAGGCTGATTGCTTTATCCATCCCTGCTCTAGCTTTGAAGTCATGATTGCCAATGGGGGCACTTTACCTTGTAAAGGGAAATGTCGCAATGTGCGTCCCTCTATTGGAGATTATAACATGCGCTCTGACATGTTTGCCTTACCCTTAGGTGGCTGTGATGTGGTTTTGGGTGCCCAATGGTTATGCACTCTTGGCCCCATTCTCTGGGATTTTGCTGAACTTTGGATGCAGTTTTCAGCCGAGGGGCACCAACACACTTTGAAAGGCTTACAACCAGGGTCTCTCAGCATCATCAGTTCACACCGTATAGAAAAACTTCTTAAGAAGAATTCACATGGTGTCATCGCTCAGCTCCATTCCATTCAGATGCAGCCATCAGCAGTCTCTAGCACTCCTGCCGATCTCCAACACATTTTGGACAAGTATTCTGGTATATTTACTGAACCTGTGGGATTACCTCCTTCTCGTCCAGAGGACCACCGTATTCAGCTCCTTCCTGGCAGTGTTCCGCCCAACATCAGGCCCTACCGCTACCCATTTCATCAGAAGACCGAAATCGAGATACTTGTCCGTGACTTACTGAAGCAAGGTATTATTCACCCTAGTACCAGTTCCTTTTCTTCTCTAGTTCTGCTTGTTCGCAAAAAAGATGGGTCATGGAGACTCTGCATTGATTTCCGAGCACTTAATCATCTCACTATAAAGGACAAGTTTCCCATTCCAGTTGTTGATGAACTTCTTGATGAACTTCATGGGGCTCATTTTTTCTCCAAGTTAGATCTTCGTTCTGGGTATCATCAAATTCGGGTTAATGAGGAGGATATACCTAAAACTGCCTTCCGCACACATGATGGTCACTATGAATTTTTAGTCATGCCCTTTGGCCTCACGAATGCTCCTTCAACATTTCAGGCAGTGATGAATAACATATTTCGACCATACCTCCGGAAATTCATTCTGGTCTTCTTTGATGATATCCTCATATATAGCAAAACTTGGGCTGAGCATCTCCATCATCTGGAGCTTGTCTTGCAACTTCTCTCTGATCATCAACTCTGTGCAAAACTATCTAAATGTGTGTTTGGCCAGGAGGAAGTGGAGTATCTCGGGCATATTGTTGCACACCATGGAGTGCGGGTGGATCCTACAAAAATAGATGCCATGAAAACTTGGCCGCAACCTAAAACTCTCAAGAGCCTTCGGGGTTTTTTTGGGGTTGACTGGCTACTACCGCAAGTTTGTCAAAGATTACGGGAAAATTGCAGCACCATTGACAGCTCTGTTAAAAAAGGATGCCTTCTCCTGGACCCTTGTTGCTGAGACTGCATTTGAACAACTGAAACAGGCTATGTGCAGTACACCTATTCTCGCGATGCCAGATTTTTCCAAACCCTTCACTATTGAGAGTGATGCTTGCGGCAATGGATTGGGTGCTGTTCTCCTGCAAGATGACCATCCTATTGCGTTCACTAGCAAAGCCCTCTCTGGTAAGAATCTAGCCCTCTCTACTTATGAAAAAGAAATGATGGCTATTTTGCATGTTGTACAGAAGTGGCGGCCATACCTCTTAGGGAGTCATTTTTGCATCAGAACCGATCACCAAAGTCTGAAATACTTCCTGGAACAACGGGTATCCTCTCCTACACAACAGAAATGGGTCAGCAAACTCATGGGGTATGATTATGAGATCACCTACAAGAAGGGTAAGGAGAATATTGTGGCAGATGCTCTTTCTCGCACATTTGATAATCAAGCTTCCCTTTCTTCTATTTCTATGCCCATTCCCAATTGGTTAGTGTCTGTTCAGCAGGGCTATGACAGTGACTCTTCTTTATCTCAAATCATTCACCAGCTAGCCAATAATCCTTCTGCTATACCACATTACTCTTGGGATGGTGCTTCTCTTCAATACAAGGGTCGGTTAGTGCTTCCTCAGAACCCAGCTCTACATCAGGCTATTTTTTATGAACTCCATGCTTCTCCTTCAGCAGGGCACTCAGGCTTCCTCAAAACTTATGAGCGAGCAAGGAGAAACTTCTTTTGGAAAGGGATGAAACAGACGATTCAACAGATGGTGGCTGAATGTGATACTTGCCAACGCCACAAGGGTGAAACGACCCTCCTTCCTGGCTTGCTCGAACCATTGCCCATCCCTACACGGATTTGGACTGATATTTCTATGGATTTCATTGAAGGGCTTCCTAAATCTGGTGGCAAGACAGTGATCTTGGTTGTGGTTGATCGTCTCTCGAAATATAGTCATTTTTGTGCCCTCAGCCACCCCTATACTGCCTCCTCTGTTGCACAAATCTTCATGGACCAGATATTTCATCTTCATGGACTCCCTTCTTCCATTGTCTCTGATCATGATGCAACTTTTACCAGTCATTTTTGGACTGAACTGTTTCAGAAAATTGGCACCAAACTGAAGATGAGTTCGGGCTATCACCCACAAACTGATGGTCAAACTGAAATTGTCAATAAATGCTTGGCAACTTATCTTCGTTGCTTCACTTCCGAACAGCAACATCAGTGGGCCAAGTGGCTCCCTTTAGCTGAATGGTGGTACAATACCTCTTACTACACTGCCTCTAAAATGACTCCATATGAAGCAGTCTATGGTCAGGCACCTCCAGTGCTCCTTCCCTACACTCCCAACAGCTCACCAGTCCAGGCAGTTGACATAGTTCTCCGCAGCAGGGATCAGATTCTTCGTACCTTACAGGATAATCTTCACATGGACCGTAATTGGATGAAACAGCAAGCAGATCAACACCGTTCTGAGCGCTCATTTCAAGTTGGGGATATGGTTTTTCTTCGTCTACAGCCATACAAACAATCCTCCCTAAAGCTGAAAGGGCGTCATAAGCTGGCCCCAAAATTTTATGGGCCTTATAAGGTTCTGCAGAAGATTGGTTCAGTTGCTTATAAACTGGAACTTCCTCCTTCTTCCCGCATTCATCCAGTCTTTCATGTTTCTTGTCTAAAGAAAGTTCTGGGTACCACTGTCAAAGCACAAACTACTCTCCCTGAAATGGATACGGAAGGATCCATTATCCTGGAGCCGGTGGCAATCATTGACCAGCGCACTCACCAGCTTCGCTCTCGCTCCATCTCTGAGGTCTTGATTCAGTGGCATGGCATGCAACCAGAGGATGCTACCTGGGAACCCCTTCTTCAGATTCAACAACAATTTCCACACCTTAAGCTTTGAGGACAAAGCTTTTTCTAAGGGAGAGGGGATGTTAGGAACCTGTGTGTTCCTTCGGTTTATTTTGTTAGAGTAGTGTTGTTGGACGCATATGCTTTGTAAGTCGTCCCGTGAGTATATTTTATTATCCCACATGCATAGGTAGTATTACTTTTCTAGATCGTACCTAGTATATAAGAATAGGTTGAGGCCCTTGATGGGTACAGACGAATTTATTGTATTGAGCTTGGTCAAAGGAGGTTACCCCCTCGAAGTGGCCTGCGATCAGTAGATTCATTCTGAGTTCTGCTATCACTTTGTATTCTGTTATTTCGAGCATTCTCACGATATTGCTATAAGGAGGTTCATCACATAGAAAAAATGATACATGGATTATTGATAGTGGCTGCTCACATCATATGAATGGTGATAAAACAAAGTTTGAACATATGAAACATTATGATGGTGGAAGTGCTAGAATTGGAAATAATGAACCCTGTTGCATAAATGGAAAAGGTTGTATTTTACTAACAAATGAACTCAGATGTGGCAATGCCTAATAGGTGGAAGGACTAAAGCATAATCTACTGAGTGCAGCACAATTAAATAACATTGGATTCAAGGTATAATTCATGAATGGGAAGGCCAAGCTACTGGATGGAAAAGAAAATCTGGTTGGGTCTTGTAAACAAACAAAAGGTAACCTATTCTACCTAGATCTTAGTGAAAGTTCATGTTTTATTGCTCAAGTAGAAGAAAGTTGGTTATGGCATAAAAGGTTGTGTCATGTGGATTTTGATAATCTAATCAAGATAAGAAAGAATAAAATAGTAAGCAAAATTCCTAATCTAATGAAACCTGATATGGGTCTATGCAAAAATTGTCAAATTGGTGAGATGGGAAAGATAAGTTTCAAAAGTAGGGACTATCATTTTGAAGAAGTCTTGGAGCTAGTTCATATAGACTTATGTGGACCTATTTGAATAAAGAGATATAGTGGAGATAAGTATTTTATTTTATTTGTTGATGATTATTGTAGAATGATGACTGCAATGTATCTAAAAGAAAAATTTAAAGCATTTCAAAAATTTAAGTGGTATCTAGCAAGAGTAGAGAAAGAAACTAGAAAAAAGCTAAAGTGTTTGAGATTACAAAAAGGTGGTGAATTCATTTCCAATGAGTTCAATGAATTATACATTGAAAGAGGAATTAAGAGACAAATATCAGGCCCTAGTACACCTCAACAGAATGGTATAGAAAAAAGAAGGAATAGATCCATCATGGATTGTGCAAGAACCTTAATGATAGAAAAGAGTGTTGCAATCAAATACTAGAAGGAAGCAATTAGTACTGTAGTGCATATCTTGAACATAGTACAATTGAAGAAAGACTCAAATCAAACTCCTTATGAGCTATGGTATGACTATAAACCTAATTTGTGTTACTTGAAAACATTTGGTAGCAAATGTTATATTTTGAAGGAATCTAGGAAAGCTAAATTTGATGTCAAAGGTGATGAAGAAATATTCTTAGGATACACCTGTAGAAGTAAAACATACAAGTTTCTGAATCTAACTACTCATAAAATCATAGAAAGTGCACATGTGAGAATTGATGAGTTTGCATAAAAGAGTGAAGAAGAAAGCAACAAAGAACTTGAGGATTATAGAAGATTTGTGTATTATAAACCTAATACATTGCCAAATCTAACACAAAGATAGGAAGCTTCACTGCTTGAGTCCCCAAAATCTCCAAAAGCTACCGAATTGCAAATAGTGCAACCCAAGTCACAATCTAAAGGACCTGAGTTATAGTCAAAAGCTATTGAGCTATTGCTAGAGAAAATCAAGTCTAATGGACCTGAGTCACAGACAATGGGACCCAAACTTGGAGATCATGCCGAGCTATGTGAAACTAATTCCAAATCCAAAGTACATGTGTTAGCAAGATATGTCAAAATGCACCATGCACCTAATCCAATCATTAGAGACAAATAAGATGGAACAATGACAAGAAACAAATTGAAAGGTATATGTTTACTTGCTAAATTTGAACCTAGAAATTTTAAAGATGATTTGGGTAATGATAGTTGGATTGAAGCAATGAAGGAAGAAATAAAATAGATAGAAAGGAATAAGACCTAGACTCTTGTTCCTATACCTAAGGATAAAAATGTGATTGACACAAAGTGGGTTTTTAGAATTAAGATGAATGAAGATGGAAAATTTTCAAGAAACAAGGCAAAGTTAGTTTGTAAAAGTTATTCTCAAGAAGAAGGTATTGGTTATGGCAAAAAAATTTCTCTTGTTGCAAGATTAGAAGAGGTTAGGAGTTTACTAGCATATTCATCACGTAAAAGTTTCAGAGTTTATCAAATGGATGTGAAATCTGCATTCTTGAATGGAATTCTTGAAGAGAAAGTTTACATAGAAAAATCTGAAGGATTTATGGATCCTAGCAAAAAGGATATGGTCTATAAATTACAAAAAACATTGTATGATCTGAAGTAAGCTCCCAGAAATTTGTATGAAAGACTTCATAACTACTTGATAAAGATTAGTTTTCAAAGAAAAAATGATAACAACAACCTGTACATTAAAGAAGGACCAAACAAGAAAATTGTATTGGCATAAATCTTTGTGGATGACACATTGTTTACTAGAAATGATGACTTTTGCAAAGTATTTTTAGTAGAGATGAGTACAAAATTTGAGATGTCCAATTTTGGAGAGATAAAATTCTTTGTTGGATTGCAAATTCAGTAGAAGAAAGATGGTATCTACATTACTCAATCTAAATATATCAAGAAGATACTAAAAAAATTTAGAATGGAATATTAAAGACCAGTTGGAACACCTATGTCTACTGGACATAAGCTTTTGAAAATGATGATTCCAATGAGGTAGATCAGATCACATATAGATTAATGATTCAAAAATTATAGTATGTTGTGTGTACTAGGCCTGATATTTTTCTTGCAGTTGGTATGGTGGCAAGATTCCTAAAAAATCCTAAATAAAATCATATGATAGAAATCAAGAAAATCATGAGGTATCTAAAGGGTACTGAAGATTATGGCTTATGGCATGTGAAAGGAGGAAACTTAGAGTTACAAGCCTTCACTGATGTTGATTAGGAGGGAAGCATTCATGAAAGAAAGAGCACCAGTCTTGTGGCATTATTTCTTGGTAAAAGGCTAGTGTCTTGGACAAGAAAAAACAAGAATTATATTTCTTAGTCTGCATCAAAGGCAGAATATGTAGTAGCAATAGTTAATTGTTACAATGTTATTTGGTTCAACCAACTATTGGTATGTACGAAGATAGAAATCAAGGATCTAGTCATTATATTATGTGATAACACTAGCACAATCAACATATCAAGGAATCTAGTGATGCATACCAAAACTAAGCACATTTCTATAAAATATCATTGTCTGAGACAATTGGTACAAGACAAAAAAGTAAGGTTGGAATATGTGAATACCAAAGATCAACTTGTAGACATATTTACCAAGCCATTACCTCAGGATGGATCTTTCTATCTTTGAGGTAAGTTAGGGGTTATTCCCCTATCTAAAGCTCACTAAATAAAGTTTAGTGATGCATCAACCAAAGCATGTTGAAGATTAGTCAGTTGATACAATATTAAAAGGGGCACATTGCATATGAATCAGTATATAAGGTAAACTAATATTCTCTAAATATAGTAAGGCATGAGATGTCAAAGAGGGAGAGTTTGTTGCTGTCATAACAAAAAAAATTATAAAGAGGGAGAGTAGAAAGAAGATGAACTTGGTTTGATATCAAAAAGGAAGAGTTTTTTATCAGAAGAAGATGTTGAAAACATGGTTTTGCTGATAGAGGGAGTTCACACTGATAGAGGGAGTTCTCATGGATGAGAATTAGAATGAAACTAAGGATATTTTCCTTACTTTATTCTTTCTCTAAAAATTTCATTGTATTATGATATGTTATATTTCCATCAATGCCAAAGAGAGAGATTATTGAAAACAATTGATCAATTGTATATTGTCTTTGATGTTACACAAAATTTCATATCATTACTAATCAGTGTATGCTAAGATCACTTAGATGATGAAGATAGTTTCCTCTATCTACGAAGAATTCATGTGTATACCAAGTTTAGAAGTCAGTGTCTATGGTGTTTATTCGAGGGACAAAGGAAAGTTGGAAGATAACGAGTGTTAACCAAACTCACTTGATTACCAAAGAGAATTCACAGAAGGCGGTGTCTACCATGTTCACTAGGGTGACAAAGAATGTTGGAATGAAAACTAGTGTTAACAGAGCTCACTTGGTTAACAAAGGAAAATCTATTTTGGTTAGTGTCTACCAAGCAGGGTCGGCTAATGAAGGATTTTCTTGTTTTGGCATATTGAGCTCAATAGATTTGTTTGGTGGTTCTATCTGACTGAGGAGATGAATATTAAGTATTCTAAGTTGTATTCAATTTGACTTGACAATGTATAAGATATAAATATAAGGTAAAGTTAAGGATTTAATGTGTGCAAGTGAATAGAAGATTTGAAGATGCTTAGACGAAGCAAATTAGAAGGATAAGTAGAATATCATTATGGAGCTGCAAAGATTCATTCGATCAGAAAGGATCAAGTATACAAGTCAGAATTGAGATCTATAATCAGCAATTCAATTGCATCATAAATTAGGTTATCTCATTGTTACTTTCTAACCATTGTAGCAATGGTCTAAATCTCTTAGCATAGTTGGCTTAATAACTATTTGTAAATCCTCGAAGAAGGCAACATTTGTAGATTGAAGTGTTTGAAGACTTCTAACAAGACCACTCCTAACAGGTTGATTAAATCCTCTAATAGGGTCACACCTAATAGTGTATTTTGTAACCTTTAATAGAGTTGGCTCCTAACAAGGCTCACTTACAAAGAGTGAAATTAGTAACTAGTTGCAATTGATTGTTTTTTCCAAATTGGGTTTCTACATTAGATCTTGGTGTCATTTGTGTTTATGCTATTTCTTTTATGTGTATGCAACTAAGTTTAAGATTTATCACAGTGAATCACATTAAGATTAGTATATCTAGTTATTACCAAGCTACATCTGATTGTCAGTGCTTGCTAAGTTGCAGTATTTGCTAGTGTTAACCGAGTGGCTATGTGTTTGCCGAGTAACAACATAATATCAAAGTTTATGTTTTAATTTGTATTAACATTTAAGGGATATGGTAGCTAATTCACCCCTCCCCTCTTAGTTATTCCTCTTATATTTTCAACACATAAGCGTGGAAGGGGATTCCACATCGTGGCTATTGTGGAAAAGTCTTTGTGTGAGATTTCAAAAATTAAAAGATTTGCAAGAATGTGTAAAAAAGGTAGCAAAGCTAAAAAGAGAGTTGATGGTTGATGATCATAAAAAACCCCAGTCATAACCATCTCTCATATCTACTCGGTCTTTGATGATCAAACCACCCCCAAGAAGCTTTGGACAAAAGTTTGCCTAAAAGCTTATTATCTTTTGATATTGAAAATTCAAGAAAAGATGATAGTTGTTTCACTTTGGAGCATTTTAATGGCAAAGAATGGTAGAACAACATTCAATTGGAAGCTCAAAAGTTTGGCCTATGTTGTAAAGGTAAATAAAAAGGATTCTCAAGACATAAATATTCATAACTAGCCCATGGAGGAATCTTTTTATTTTGGGAATGAATCTTGCAAATGGATAACATCTCCTGATCAAGTTTCTTTGCATGCAAATTTTTCTTTTTAAGAAAAGAAATTATAAAATAAACGCTTAGCCTATATCAACCAAAGTATAGATGTTGAATAATACCTTTCCTTTGGAAGAGGAAGAAATTATGTCCAAATTTTTATCATCTCTCGAGTCAGAGGAATTCCTACAAAATGTTTCAGTTGTAGAATCATCCATGATTTGTAATCCCAATCAGCAACAAAAGGAAATTCAACAACCCACTCATCAAGAAAAGTTGCATGTGTAAAAAGAACCTCATGTTATGGAGAGATGGTTGGTAAGTGATGATAAAGAAATGAGTACTTGTGATTTTCAGACTGTATTTTCACCAAATGAATTTTTTTATTATATCTCAAACAAGGAAGTTTCTCCTCTGAAGCTTAGTCCTGGAGTCATTGAAAGCAGTTTTGAAAAACCATTGCTTTTAACTATATGTCCTGAAGATAGTTTAGTTTGTAACATGCATGATGAAACTGTGAATTCTGATTTTTCTTTTGCATGTCAAAGCAAAAATGTGGCTAATATAACAATAGTAGAGAATCAATCAAAGAATCTCAATGATGACATTATTTGGAGCAACATGAATGCATTATACTCTCCTGTTGAACATATTGAGGACTTTGAAATTAGGGATAATCCTCTCTTCATCCCCTGTGATTTATGTGATAGCAATGATGAAGAAGATCATAATGGAATTTTCAGCAATATGCAGATACATTAGGAAAGCAAGAAAACTACAGCCAGTCCAAAGCATGATAGCCAAGTAGAAGATCTGTCAATGAATAATCCATGGCTTCTTGAGATAGCTAAAGATGACATAGTGGGTGATGTCCAAAAGGTCATCGAGGTGCATGGAAAGGACTACCTATTTACAATTGAGGTAAATTATATCCTAAGCTTACTTCCTTTGGTCTCTAAATACAAAGACCTTGATGCTTTCTTTGTTAAGTCCAATGTTGTTCATAACATGATAATTGATAAACCAAAATTTAAAGTTTGCACCTTTGATGAGAAGATTTAATATAAAGCTTTCTTGTTTGATCTGACTCCAACTCAAAAGAAGTGGTCTCAACCTCAAATGTTGGAGGTATTCTATTTTAAGAATGAAGTTACTGATGGGCTTATGGAAGGTAGACTTTCAGCATCCTTAGATCCATAATTTGATTCAAATTCTTCTACGAGGTTCTTCCCCAATGCCTCCCTCATCCATGATTTTTTTTTTTTTTTCAAGAGAAGGACATGACTATCTGTAATACACATTTCTTCACTCAAAATGATGCCAAGAAATTCCGGCCTGAGATTTATGATGAGAATTGGCTATTTGGATCAAAAATATCTTTAAAAGCATTTCGGCATATGGTAGTTGGATACCTTTTTGTGGCATTTGCTAGATGTTGGTTTAGAATGTTACATCTCAAGTACCAATCTCTTTTCTGCATTGGAAGTCACTTGTCACAACCAATTGATGGTTTCACATGAGCAGCTTGATGATTCTCTGAAGGTATGGGCTTTTAGCCCTGTCTTGTGTAAATAAAGTTTTTGTTATGCCTAGTTTAGCTTTCCTTGTTTTAGTTTGTTGCTGGTTTGTGTCTTGGTTTAGGTGTTTTCTAGATTTATTTTTCTTTTCTTTTGTTTCGGTCATTTCCCTTATCTCCCCGCAAGCAGCCCCTTATTTTTCTTGTCATGCACTTTGACTCTGCTACACAATGAACTAGGCATTGGCCTTTTGATCAGAGACAATGGATTCTTTATGCACCTTTCATGCACATACTCCCCAATCAAAGCCAATGTTAGTTGGCATTTTGACCCCAATTTTAAACTTGAAAATCTCATCCTCCTGATGATCTTTTCTTTAATTTTCTTGATTTCTCTTATAGTTTGTGTTGAAAATGTTCTATAAAGCAGGTTTCAGATGAAGTTTCATGACGATGAGAAAAAATACTCAAGCACACAAGTTCAAGGCTTTCCTTTGTAAATTTGGAACCAATTGAACAAGGTTCAATGGTTCAGAGCTTTAAAAGGTTCAATAGGTTCAGACTGATTCCATAAGATTCATAGTTCAGAGATAAAGTCTTAGGTTCAGAGTTCGAGTTTATAGAGCCCAAGTTCAAGCTTCAATTTCAGATGTGCATCATTATCAAGCTTGGAATGTGAATTCAGATAAAAATTCACTAGTTTAGAAGCTTGGCATTGAGGTTCAGAGTTTAGTATGCATGGTTCAGATTTGCAGGTCTATTCAAGTATCATGTTTTGAAGTTCAAAGCTTAGTGCAAAGTGCAGATGTGATGATCACAAAAATGCAAACTCAAGAAATGAAGCTACAATCAACCAGTCATTTGATGATATAGTTTGATGATTTGGTTTAAGCATGCCAAATCTTTATAAAATAAAGCTGGTTCAAAGTGATTCAGATATTGCTTTTCAGTTCATATGACCTTGATGATTTTTAATTCAAGGGAAAATGCAATGATTCAAGATTTCCAAATTGTGAATCCAAGTGAAGTTCGAGTTTCAATTATCCTAAGTCCAAGGACAGGTTCAAGTTTGAGTCTGAAGATCCAAATATTTTGAAGGACCTCATTTCAAGGCAGTAGATTATGAGTATTTGATGTTCATGGCCTCCATAATACAGGAACCTGAGCATTTTAATAATTGAGGAGGAACACAAAAGCCCCCGCGGCTACATAAAGAATGGATCAAAGACATTCAGCCCACCCATTTAAGACTGCAAGGGAAGCTCAAGAGACACCAGCTCACATTTTCGTGGCCAATGGTTTTGACTCTACACTAAGGTTCATCACCGAACAAACTGAGATGCGTAGTCGCAGAGTATCTATTCTCACCATCAAAAGCTCTTCCACAATATGCTTCGAGTCTGTCATATTGTAATTGGAGTATCTCAATCCCAAAACTGTGCTCGTCCTAGTGACATGGGGAAGAGATAATTCAAAAGTAACTATGCTCAGGAGGTTTAAGCATGCATGAGACACTTCTAAAGAAATGTCATGTATCAGCTAGGAATGCATATAATGGTGGTGTGTGGACACGTGTGTCAACTATTTGACAGAATGCCCCTATGTTGGAGGGATCTGATTTAAAAAGCATGGGAATCATCACAAATATGTGTTGGATGATCCATCACCTCCAGCTAGGCCCGTCAATCTAGAAAATAGAACAGACAACTTTAGTTGCACGTGCCATACAAGTTTTAGCTTGAGCCTCAATGCTCAAAAGCAAATCACAGCATATAAATGTGGTGAGGCTGATAGATTGCCGATAAAATAGTGACATTGGAAGTTGTTCAAAAGTCATTCACCCATTGAAATATGAAGAATGAAGTGCCTTCAGTAAGCCATAATATGGATCCCAACTCTGCATAGCCAAGTTTCACTTAGGGACAGTGAAGAATCTGCAAAAGAATCTACCTCACGGTCCCGCCTATACAATCCATTAAAGGTAAATGTGAAATCAGAAAAGCACGAGCTCAAAATTGGATTAGAAGCACTTTGAGACTCTTGCAAATGGAACTCGATGCAGGGAAACCGAGACAAGTAAGGAGAAGATGACATGAAATGGAAATAGTCCCCATCAAGTTTCATTCCTTATTCAACATGAACTTTATCAAAACGAATAATGTAGAATTATGCATGGAAAGCACATCGACTGTCTGACAAAGCATAGACCCTATATTATGAGACAGAGGAATCAGTACGAGATGGGGTGTATGCTTTATTTTATGCTCAGGCTTGAAAATATACATCTGTAGCATGATGCATAAACCGAAACCATAGTATAGAGAATGGCCACTAAGTGTTTAATAGAATACCCAAACAACTTTTCCATAATTAAAAGTTGCGGATATGGAGAGATCTGTGAATTATTGGACAAATGGTCAATATGACTTAGATGTGAAAAGGTGAACATTGTGTAATCATGACATCAAAGGCACATTGGAGTGACCCAACTGTAATAGTTGGGAGATGCTTGATGTTCATTTTGTTCACATTGGGAAACATTCACACAAGCCTGAGTACACCCAACTTCTTCAACATCTTAAAAAGATGACACCTATGTGCAGGAGTCCAGAAGATGCAACTCTCTTTTTCTTCAGATGACACTTTTCAAGTGCATGATTACCTTTCAAATGCAACACATTCCACCTATATTGTCCAGTCACTCGCATTGGTGCTTATAATTATTTTCATGAGTTGTATTGTGGAGGCTTTTCTGGGAATGTGCTATGATTCTTATGTGTAACAGTGTCTATCATGCGAGTGTTTCAAGTATGTGTTGGAGAAACATATGGTGACTACTGTGGCTGGTGTTATGCAGTTGTATTACAAAGATGTCATGTGCCTACATTTGAAAAAACAGGTCATGAGAATGTTTTTAGCATGCTATTGCCGGTTATGTCTATAATGTTGTAAAAGGAGAATGTGACATTATAAACTATGTTTTTAAAAGTTGATAAAAGTCTAAGGACATAACCACCAGTAAAGAGTGAAAAGTTAAAAAGGAAAGAAAATGAAGACCTTGCCAGGAATCAGTTTTGCAACCGAAAGGCGACGAGATTGATCAACTTAAATATGCTAAAGGTAGTCAATACAGGGGTTCCACTTTCCTATAAACGGCGTTCTGCATATACGGGGAAGTGTAGTAAGGGACAGTTTTTATTGTAATCAGAAATGTACACTTTAGTTTAGTTTTCTTTTTCAATTTTTTTGCAAATGTTTTTGATTGATGGTAATAATCAGAAATTGTATAATTTTTGGTTGAATGGAAGTTTCATTGTTTTTAAGATGATGTGCTTTGAATTGATCTTTTTTTTTGTGGTAGGAGTGGATTAGGGCTAAGTTGTGGAATCATATTTTATTACTGAATTCAATTGTTGAGATATTGTTCATGTTCATTTAATCTTTCCTCAATCTTTCTAAGTGCATGTGCAAGTGGAAGAATTGAGTGTCCCCATTTCCATACGTGGAAGTCTTTTCTTCTTACTTTGGTTATAGTTATTTTCCCCCTATCCAAGAATAGTGAGGATAGCTTTCCCATTTAGGTTAAAAAGCACTTCTTAAATCTCATTCTTTTCATATCTAATTGATGAGCTATACCTTATAAAATTCAAAGGGTTCTTGCACAATTCAATGGCAAAGCAACCCAAATGTTGGTGACTTTTTGTGTCTTCATGTTTGGGAAAATCAGGGTCATTTTAGGATTTTTATTCAAAGACAAATCTGTTTACGAACAGTAATAGAGCATGTCAAATGTGAACAAGAAGCTTTCTAAGTTAGAGTCCTAGCTAGTCCATGGAAACTAACAAGTCAGATAGGATTGGATGCTCTTTTTACTCAATTATACACACCAAACTATCTTCGAGGTTTGAACTTGGTTTTGCCCCATGAAACTCATTTATTTATCACTTGATCTCACCCATATACACTATTGTGACTTATAATTAGATTTAAATTTTTATTTACACATCACAACTTGGACACAATTGGATGTATTTTGTTACACAATTTTATACTTGTACATATCTTCCAGATTAGAATCCTAGGCTTTGCTATGAACCTCATTGATTTATTACTGAAGATCATCTTTAGATGCAATGATTGGCCTAGAGTAGAGTGTTGTATATTGGTCAATTCTAATGACAAATATATCTCAGGTATAAACTTGTGGCTCTAGCAAGAAATTTGAAATCCTAACAATGTACTAAAACTTTATATAACAAATTTTACAAGTAAATTACTTTGAGCCCAATCAAAAAAATTCCCTTTGCACTTTAAAGAACATATACATATCATGCACCTGCTCATAAGTGCTCAAAATGTGTAATCAATGCCCAATGTCCACCTAAATCTATATGAGTTTCTAAGAATGTGAACAATGATTATCCCTAAGCACATAATCAATCATGATGATGCAATCTAGAAATGCATCTTCCTAATTGTGCACATCATTTTCATAGCTTTTAACAAGGAAAAAAATGATATACTTTAACTTCAATTTTTATGAAAAATGCCAAAATGCTAGTTTCATCTTTGTCTTGGTTGTTTAGGGGTGTCAAAAGTGAAAAACCATGAATATCTTGAGTGTCAATCCAAACATGGTGTTTTACATGGATCAATTATTTCCCACAAGATCAATTGGTACTTAGCTGTAACTTAGAAAAACCTTGGCACTGGCAAGTTGCAAGTTTACTATGAAAACCTTAGGTCCAAACAACTTGTCAGTAGAACTCTAATAATTAACTTGAATAGAGAACATATAGAAATTTTAGAGAATAAAGTTGGAATATCATCTAGTAGGAATAAACATTGATATGTGCCCACAACCAAGAGTAATAAGGTTGTATTGAACTCCTAAATACTATATTCTAAATTTGATATGCTTGTGTTCAATGAACTTAATTTGAATATTTTGGTCTATATCTATTCTAAATGTGTGAAGTGCATAATTTGCAGTTTGATAAATATTGAAGATTTATACAATTTTGGAAATTGATTTGAATGAGCAAAATCGTACAATATTGAAAAAAATTATTTCCTCTATTAGTAAATTTTTTACCAACTCCTTGGTAATTCTTGATCATCATCTACATCTTCTAGTTCAAGATCCCTTAAGGACATAGTATTGGCTTGAAAAGTTGGTAAAATTATTCTTTTGTAGATTGAAAGCTCAAATGAGGTGTGAGTTGGATGGCAATCACCTCTAGATAAATTGATAAACTAAATTATTTTCATACCACCTGAGCTAACATGAGTTAGAATAATATTTTGCAAATTGAAAGCCCATATAAATCCATTTAATCAGTGTTGGTCAAATAGACCTAAAAAGTATTTTTGATAAATTATAATTCCTCTTATTTTGGAATGTAAACATAATTTCCACTTATTCTATCCTGAAATAGGCTCAATGTTTTATTCTAATTTCTAGCAAGCCATCATGAAAATAACTAGATTGTTATAAATTATTTTTTGTCCATAACAAAATTCTTATTATTCTATCTTTGATTAGGTTCAATGTTTTTTTGAGAGGCCCAATATTGCATAATGCCCTGAACTATGTAGTCTATGCAACACATAATCTCCAACACTTCGAATTGAAATAGCCAACCTAGAAATAAAATAGAAAAGATAAAGACAAGTCTATTGAAAGAAATGAATAGAAGAGTGGGTAAGTGCACCAAGATGTGGTGCCAAAAGGGGGGTATAGTTAACAAGAAAGGCCCTCCTACTAAAAAATTGAATTTAAATGATAAAACCCACCCAATGGTCACTTCCATGTTTAAATATTCAAATCCCAATAGAAATACAAAAATAAACAAAATAAAAACCTTATTGTATTTACATTTAAGCCTAAGTTTATTTCCCAACCCCGCAACTTTTTAGACCGTCAGATCTTGCACAAATCCATGGCGGACACTTTTTCACTTTCTCAAAATGAATGAACTTTAAGGAATGCAGGAAAGTGCCTTGCTGACATGTGGAATATGGGACCTATTTCCTTGTGGGCAGTAAACAAAGTAAATGTGTCAGGTAGGCTGTTAGTTGAGTTGGTGTATGATAGCATTTCTATTGGTTGAAGTACTGACATGGTCAGTTGGGTGGGCCGCATGTTCCTAGTTTCTACCTTCACTGTCAGATCAAAGAGGATCTATACTTGTCACTTTGTCACTTTATGAAGTTGCAAGGTATTTATGGAATGCGAAAAAGTGACATTGTGACACATGGACTTCATGATTTCATTCCCCTTGGTGGGCTACAAAAGTAAGACTTATCAAAACAACATGGACATGTCAGGGCATGATGGAAGTTTAGCATTTTTTTATTAGATGAAGTTGATGACTAGACCAAGTAAAGACGTTGACCATGAAAATGGTGGTTTTCACCATTGGATGGAGAAAGATCTACGATGGTTGCTTCCATTCTTGATGAAGTTGCAAGATGTTTAGACAATGTAGGGAAGTGACATTGTGCCATGTGTACTTATGGGTCCAGTTTTCCTTGTGGGTCACCAAGGTTAAAAGAATGTCAGATAGGATGCTATGTAGTGCTAAGGTGGAATATGTTTCAGTTAGTTCTTGTTGATTCACTAGGAAGTTGACGTGTCTGATGAGATGGATGTTGAATGTTCAATGGGCCCAAATTCATTAAAGGCAAGCCCAGTAATAACTCAAGTGCTTCATGACTGTTGATCATTTGGTGATCAACAATTGATGTTTTTCCACATTATGGAATTGCTCGATCTTTAAGCAATGTAGGGAAGTGCCTTGTGAACATGTGTCCTTGTAGGCCTAGATGGTAGGTGGTGGTAACTTTTACAATGATGGTAATTAAGTTGGTAGTTTCATAAGGCAATCACAGTTAGGGTTTTAAAAGATGGCAGTTAAGTATGGTAATAAGATGGTCAAACTCACAAAGACTTTGTAGGGTGGTGGAAGGAAATAAAGCTATTGGTCTACATGGCTCATGTTGGTTGCAGGACTCAGTTGACCTACTAACTTTTCTGATTCATGAACCAAAAAATGGGAGAAGTAGATCTTTTCTGTGCGATCTGATCTTCTTGATCAATTCCAACCACTCTTGAATGAATGCCATGTCTGGTAAACAAAGAAAATACTCCACCACCCCTAGTTTTATCCATCTACTTGGTTAGAGTAATTAATGGTGCCATTTCTATCTTCTTAGGGCTCTTTTTTGTGCAAAATATTGGTTTTATTGCATCTAAATGTGTGCCAAGATTAGATTTTCTCCAGATCTGTATGATTGTTCTCTGTAATCTTAATGGTGGTAGTTGTGTTTTGCCTTAGGGTAGAAACTATCTAAGTTATGCCTGAACTATAAAGGCCAATTTTGTAATCTTTCTTATGATTGATCCTTCTTTGTATTCGTTGGCATTGCTTTTGCATGCACATTGTAAATTACCTTTTCCTTTGAACTTAAGGACATTCTATTTTTATCCTTTTCAATCATCGATGTACTATGCAAGATCTATTTTCCCTTCACCAATAGATTGTGGTTATCTGTAGTTGGCATGACTATATCTTTTGACCTATGAATGATATGAAGTGAATCTTCTTCCTTATGTCATGTGTTTGGTTATTTGATCTACATGTGATTGATTGATTCAAAAAAGTCTAAATCTATATATGTTTGGATGTCATCATAGTTGAACTACACATGTAAAGGTAGAGATAGGATTGAACACTCTATTTTGGTGCATCACCCCTTAGGTTAGAATAGGTAGATTTTCTTTCATGCATTGCTTCTCCCTTTTCCTCTCCAAGTGTTGTTAGGTGCACCTTGATATTAAAAGAAGCCAGTCTTCTCCTAAGACTCAACCTCATAGTTCAAGTCCCATAGCTTGGAGGTTTTTTTCATGTTACACAAGGATGCCTAAGATGCATTCCCTTAGGCTAGGGTGCAAGCTTTTGTGTCAACAATGTGTTCGTGTGAACATGAAAAAAAAGCTTATGTTTGAGCGAACATGTTTTAAAAACATGTGATGATGTCACCTATGTATTGAGGAAAAATATTTGAAAGTGAAGCCAAATTTTATAAAGTAAATGTAAATTTTTGAAGGCAATGATATTTTTTTTTAATTTTTTAATTTTTTGATTTTTTGATGGGAAACAAGAAATTAAGCCAAAAAAAAAATGCAAGGAAGAGATCTCATGAAGCAGAATAAAGAAATCTTCAGAAAACTTTGGCATGTTATCATCAAAATAAATAAGGTACGTAATTATATATATACTAAATTTATTTATTTTCATGGTCTTGAATTTAATTATGTATAAATCTTTTTTTTTAATCTAATTTAATTCATTTATAAACATTGTGTAGACAATCAACAAGGTGAAGGTGAAGAAAATATTGAAGGAGGCTCAATAGAAGTAGAAGAAGTGCATATGGGAGAAAGGGTCAACATCACCACCTATAGAATCTCAAACAATGAATGTTGAAGAAGGTTTAAGATCACTCCCTACAGAAGTCAAAGAAGGTTCATAATCTTTCCATGTAGAATCTCAAACAATGAATGTTGGAGAAGGTTCGAGATTGCTCCCTGTAGAAATTCAATTAAAAAAATTTAGAGAAGGGTCGAGATCAAGTGCAAGAATTGGTGTGGAAAAACTCAAAAATATTTATCAATCTATAACGAATGGAATTTCTCATAAAATTTAGATCTTTTACTTAAAATGGATGTGGATAAATTGAGAACACTTGCAACTACCATTCAACCCTTTTTTCTATCTAAGAAATGGTCAATGAATAAGATGATGAGAGAAATAATGACTAATTTTTATAACATTAAAATACTTGAACAAGCTTAGTTTCTTTCACTTTTTCTTACATAAAAGAAGTTGCAAGAGGCATTGAAATTGTTAGGTGTAGTGATGTAGGAGCATCAAGCTTCAATTTTGGTGGAGTTATGCTTTTCATGGTTAAGGATATGTTGGAGACACATTGGGGTTGTAGAGGACCTAAATTACAACCTTCGACTCAAAGCACAAGTCTTGATTCAATCAGAGGTAGGAGATATCATCATTTTCCTCAAGTACCAATTTTTAGATAGTTTCTACGTGAAACATGTGGAGTTTTCATCTTGCGCAATTTTGTTTGATGAAATTGGATCTTGTTAAGATAGGGCTATGTTCTTCGATCATGCGTGGACCTAAATCTGACTTGGTATTAATTTTCATTCATATTTTTTATGGTTTTGGTTTACTCTTCCAAGCTGGACCTATATTGTAATTAAATTCTTGACTAACTGACTTGTGGCTTAGCTGGCTATTTAAAGAGGGTTTGGGTAGTGTCATAAGAAATAATAAGAGAAGAAGGAAATTTAGTTTAGTGTGGGAGTTGGAGAGAAAAGATTTGAGTTTGAATCTAGAATGTGAATTTGGAGAAGAGCTAGTGGCTGGAGTTTAGAAAAAAGGAGGTTGTTTGGTTGCTTGTGAGCACAAGTTGAGATCTTGAAGGTTTCTACCAGATTGTTTTTGTGTTATAGATTTGGGCTAACTAGGAATTGAGTTGGATATTGAGGGATCTTTTTTTTTAACTTATCATAATGAGGATTGATCTAGTTGGTTTATCTTACTAGAGCAAAGGTTGTTCTTGATTGTGTAGATAGATTGCCAAAGCTGTGGTAGTTTACACCAAGACCTTGTGGTGAGAGAAGTTGTTCGAGAAGAATTTGATCTTGTGGTGGAATTTTATTTTTGGAGTCCTAGGTTGTGAGGTGGTAGATCATGGTTCTGACTTGCAATTATAGAGGACTTGCAAATGGAGTGATGGATGCAAAGATGGAAGGTTGATCTTGTTGAGGCATGATCATAGAGAGTTTAAGGATTGTAGATTCATGTTCCTAGACTTGTGATTTGGGTCTTGATTGTTCATGCAAGGTGGTAGGTTGTGATCTAACTTGCAAACAAAGTGAGGTTGTCACAAGGAGCGTGGGAAGGATTTGTTGCTAAGGGTTTGCAAAAATGTTGGGAGATGGGTCCAAGAGGATTGGACCCTAAGATGATTGTGAATATCTTTAATATAGTGGAGAGAAGGATTAAAGAGACAATAGCTTGGGTGGATGCTATTGCGGATGCTACTTTAACTAAAAGAGTTGAAGAACCTAAGAAGAAGGAAATTGTATGCTACTAGAGTTGGAATCTACTAATCTAGAAGAAAGTTTTCTGGTTGGTTAGAATAGTTGTTCGAGAGAGAAGATGGCATGGGAATGTCAAGCAGGAAGAAGTTGGTATTATTGATCAGTTTGTGGATTCTAATGTGAAACATGCAGAGCAACTTGAGGCTATTGCTAAGGATATTTCTAACCTTGTTGATGTTGGGATAGAGAATTGTTTTCATGATTAGTTGGTTGAGTCTAACATAATGATTATAGAGCACTTGGAAACGGATAATCAGGTTGTTATTGGTGGTGACTTCTATGTTGCAGAACATCTTGTTGTGAGAAATGAGATTGTTGATTATGATGACTTTCATATTGTTGTTGATATGGATCTGAATTCATATGTTGTTGCTGATTCGATTGAGGATTTGTATGTCCTTGATTTGCCTATGGTTGACATGGTTGATGATTTACATGTTATTCTTATTGGGGTTTTGAAGTTACATGTTTTTGACCTGGTTTTGGAGTTACATGATGTTTCCAAGATGGAGTACATGTTTGATGATATTGTTTTTGTTGGTTGTGATTAATTTCAGAGATTCTTGGTGAAGCATTATGTTTAGTTTGTTCTTGGGAGTGAGCATATTGATTGGGTTGCTAAGATTTATTTGATTCAGATGTTTTACTAGATGAAGCATAGATGGTTGATTTTCATATTTTTTCTATTGACTTTGATGGAGGGGAATCCCTTGGTAAAGATGAAGTTGGTTGCAGATCTTACTTTGGGCATGAAAGTATGGGACATACTTTTCTATTTACCTAGGGAGTCTAATGCAAGTGCATCGAGCTTGGATTTTGGTGGAGTTATGATTTTCATGCTTAAGGATGTGTTGGAGACACATTGGGGTTGTAAAGGACCTAAATTAATACATTTAGTTCAAAGCACAAGTCTTTCAATTCAATCAGAGCTAGGAGATCAGGGTATAATATAGTGGCAAATTTTTGTATTTTAGCAAATTTGACATTTTACCAATGTTATTTTTGGCGATTTTTGAGCCCTTTCATGGTTTCTTGGTCACCAAGCTTTGTTGGGTTTACCTGGTTGCCTAGCATTGTAATCGCCAAGGTAAATGTTACGTTTGAGTTTTTCCCTAGCGATATCGCCTTTCACGCAGCTGACCAGGTAACGCTTATCATTGAATGTTTGCTGGGTTTCAATTTTTTGTTTCATGCAGTATGGGAGAATTCACCATCCTAGTTTCATTTTACCGTGGAGGAGTCGACTCATTTCATGTTATGGGAAGTTGAGGAGTCATCTCGTTTCGCCAACACTCTTTCATTTTGTCATGGAGGAGTCAGCTCATTTGGCATGGTAAATTGGTAATTGTATTGATTTTTAATATGTATAAATCCAAATTTGCCCAAGCAATGAGACATTCACTAAATACTGTTGGCACTCCATCAAATTTTTGGTAGCGCAGGACACATCGCGAGCATGACTCGGACTCCAAAGATAGCTTCCACAAGTGGTGGTACACTGGTATGTGCAGCTGTGCTATAAAATACTCTCCTTGAGCTTATGTAGTTTAATTTAATCAGAAGCTTATCTACAGTTTCCTTTCTTATCTCATTTTCATTAGAAATTTTTCAAAAAGTGGACGCAATGCTGAAAGTTGCTGGTGACGTTAATGGTTTTTAAAGCTTGCATGCATGGATTTGTGAAAATGTGAAGTCTATTTCCTACCAACTTTCAAGCGAGATTCATGAAAGATTCCCTCAAAGCCTTTTCCCTTTAACTGCTACGAACATGCAAAATCCTTGCCATCATGGTCTTACAGCTACTAGAAGTCTTTTCCCTTTAACCGCTATGAACATGCAAAATCCTTGCCACTGTGGTCTCATGGCTGCTGGAAGTCTTTCCTTTAAAATGTTGTAAACATGTGAAATCCTTGCCATTGTGGTCTTGCGACTGCTAGAAGTCTTTCCCTTTAACCGCTGCGAACATGCAAAATCTTTGCCATCACGGTCTCGCAACTGCTGGAAGTCTTTTCCCTTTAACTACTGCGAACATGCGAAATCATTGCCATCGCGATCTCACAGCTTTTGGAAGTCTTTTCCCTTTAACTGCTACGAAGTGCAAACATTCGATGGTGTGATCTCCCTTTTTCGTGACTTCGCGACATAAAAGTTCACCATCATTTAAACTAGCGATGATGCAATCTCTATCCTCCTCATAGTTTCGAAACACAATCTCCTTTATCTTTTCAACTGGTGATGATGCAATCTCTACCCTCCTCACAATTTTGTAACACACAAACTATTAACTTTCACTTTGATAGCGACATTACGATAGACTTGTTAAAGCCTTTCTCATAGTTTTGCAACTACCAAGTTGCTAACTTCAAACTGATAAAACTATCATACCACTCCTTTGTACCAATTCCCTAGCCCTTCCATGGTATGTTTTTTTAACCTTGAATACAATGAAATGATTCGCCCAAAAAATTAAAATTTTACTATGATTATTATTTTTTGTTCGCCAATGTATAAATATTTTGTGGTTTTAATGGATACTGAAAGTAATACTACTTATTCTCAGGGAAGTAAAGTTTAAACAGATTATCAGTGGATTTAAATGTTAGGGGAGGGTGAGTCTGTAACTAATATTGCTCAGTCTTAGGGAAGTGACAAGGGTAAGACCCCCAAGGGCAGTGAAGGGATTAATCTTACATCAAAATGCCGAAAACTTAGAGATACTACCATAAAGGTTTTCTTTGGAATTGACAATGTTTCTAGTCCACCTGTATATGAGAAATATGTTAGCAAGAAACACTAATCTATCAAGAGAACAAAGCATTAACTAGCATAAAAATCATAACATATATGAGCGACAAAGTGAAACCCTCAAATGAGAATATGAGCCATAGAATGGCTCTCCCAATGAGGATGGTCACTTGATTTAGGGATGAGTCTATTTTATAGGATTTGGGATGTATGATCAAGCTTCTCAAACTAGCTTCAATGGTGGGGATGGGTAATGGCAAATTGGTAGCTTTGTGAGCTCTTAATTTGGCATTATAAGGGTATGGTTTAAAGGATTTGTTTCTCAAACTAGCATTATAACTTTGGCTCAAAGGTTGTGATTATATGGCTTGGGAGGGGATTCAATTTATAGGCTAAAGGCTTGAGGGTTTGAGGGCTAAGATGCAATGAGAGATGAAAGCTTAAGGAGGGCTAGGATGCACTCACAGGGTGAGTGGATGGAGGAAATGGGATGGATGAGTCAAAAAAGGAGGCTCAAGGAATAATATCTTCATAAATGGCTTGTAAGAGCAATGAATGGGCTTGTAAGAGTCTTTATGGCTTTGTAAGAGCATTGAAGGCTTAGTGGTTGGGATATGTTGGAGGGAGTTGAGATTGTTGACTTTGCTTGGCTTAGGAAAGTCTTAAGCTTACTTAGGGAATGTGACAAGGTTAGGGGGGGGGGGGGGGGGGGGGGGATTAGAGGTGATTTAGGATTAGATTAGGCTTGTTAGAGATATGCAAGTGGATAGCATTTAATGAGGGTGGGTGAGTTAGTGGCTAAGCTTAGTTAGTATGGGTGGATGGGGTGGATTAGGCTAAATGGAGGATTAAAGATAGGTTAGGGGCTATTAGATTTGAGGGCTTTATTTACCAAATAGACTTATTTAATAAATGAGGGTTTTGGAATTAGATAGGAGAATATGATTAATTGATAAATAATAGGTTATTTGATTTATCAATTAGGACTATAGATGATTAATTAAATTAATCAACTAGGGGATGGCAAAGGATTAATTAAATAAAAATTTAATTAATGATGCCTTTAGAGATAGCTAAATAGGATTACCGAAGCAATGTAATCAGATTTAGGTGTCTACACCACCAACTTTGGCAAGTACAAGTGCAGAAGGAAATCACAATGCCTCACCACAACTAGAAGAGCAGGTTGTTATTCAATTAAATAAAAATGCATCAAATGAGGATAACAATGTTCGAACAACAGAAGATGTTGTAACAGAAGATAATATTGATGTTGGTAGGAAGAAAAGAAAAAGGAATGTAAAAATGGGGCGGGAGTGGGAAATGAAAAGGAATTTCCAGGTTGATTGGGTAGCAAAGTATTGGTTTATTGAACCAGTCACAAACAATGATGAACCACCAACAGAATGCAATTGTAAGATTTGTACCTAGAAAACTAAAAGAGAGAAAAAGTTGTAGTTAAAGCTCGACACTATAGAAAAACATATTGGCAAGGTTTATGAAAAACAAATCATAGATGGAAAGGAAGTAGCGGCAGTGAGATGGAAATCAAAGGAAGAATGCCTTCATGTTAAGTATTCCATAGAATATGAAGAGCATTTCAAGAGAATAGCAGTAATTGGTAGTGGCAGTAGTGGCAATCCAATCAAGGATGGGCTTCAACATGCAGCCAATGATGTAAGCTTGGCAAAGACCATTCAGATGAGTGTTATTTTTCATATTCTATCTAGAGGGTGTTCTATGAGAGACTTTTCAAAATATGCTAATTTATTATATTTTTTGAGAGTTCCTCACTATCCTATGTCACATTGGTCAATATACGTTGGATGGGAAATGGCAAGCTGTCTTGCTGAGGTGGAAAAGAAAAATGTATAGGAGAGAGTAAAAGAATCCAATTTCATTTCATTATCCTTAGATGAAGTCACTACGGTAGATAACACTGCTTGGGTCTATATGCATGTATATACTGTAAAAGATCATGTCCATCAAGCTAATCTACTTTGTGTTCATAAAATGAGGGCCAATTCAACTACAGAAAATTTATATTTAGAAGTTAAGAAAGCTTTGAATGAAATTGCTGGTATGGATGACTTGACAATTGCAAAGAAGTTAGTGTGTGTCAGAGCTGATGGAGCTGCAGTAATGCAAGGGCAAAGGACTGGTCTTTGTGCAAGATTACAAACTAGTATTGCACCTTATATGCTTGGCATACACTGCATGGACCACCAAATGAATTTAGCATATAAGATTGTAAGTACATTTCCTACAGTGTCAAAAGTTGAAGATCTAATCTGTGACCTCCACTCGTACTTTTGCAGAAGTCCTAAATGCTTTGCAAAATTTAAGATTTTTTCTGAGGGAGTAATAATAGGAAATAAGATTCTCAAGGATGTTGAGACCAGATTGATATCTTTGCATGGACCAGAAGAACGAGTTCTAGCAGAATATCAATCCTTGATTGGAGTTCTATATGAGCAATGCCTTATAGTGGACAAAGCTCCTAATTTTTTAAATAAGTTAAGTGATATAAAGAACCTATTAACTTTAGCCAGTCTTCTCCCCATGCTGGATTTAATGAACAAACTTGTTAAGAAAGCCCAAGACAGAACTATGTATATTCATGAGTATTCTGATTTACGTAAAATGACATGCATGGCTCTGGATTCTTTGTATTCAGATCTCTCAGGTCATAGCCCAATTTTTTCAAGGTGGGAGATAATTATAGATTTGAATCATGCTGAGAATTTTTTACAATTCAATGAGAAAAATGAGCTATGTGCGTTTGTGAAAGGATTTCAAATAGGCAGAGTACTACCAGTTAGAAAGGATGATTTTGACAAGATTGTTAAATCTGTTAGTGAAAATGTGAAGTCTATTCCCTACCAACTTTCAAGTGAGATTCATTAAAGATTCCCTTGAGAAGAAATTCTCGAAGCCATGAGTTGTGTGTTTCCTCAATTTTGGAAACACTTTGGACATAATCCAATTGATGCAAAGTTGTTTCATAATAAACTTGACAAATTGATAACACAGTTTTCAAAGCATATAGATTGCAATGGACAACTAATACAAGGAATCTTAGATTCAAATAATCTTAAAAATCAATGTAAACTTTTTGCATTGTCTATGAAAAACAAGATGGAAAACTTTGAGAATCCATTCGATCCTAGTACAATAATAAGGCTCTGGAAAAGGATAAGTCAGAGTGAAGTATTATGTACTTCAATATCAGAATATTTCAAACTTGTTGATTTATGTCAAACAATGATATTAGGGTCGGTGGAAGATGAGAGAGTTTTCAGTGCATTTGGGTTTTTGAAATCAAATGTTAGAAACAAACTAGACAAAAATTTGGAAACTTGTTTGAGGTTGTTTGTTACTCAATACAATGTTAGAGATTTTCCTTATGATAGATCATTGGCCATTTGGAATTCAACACGTGAAAGACAAGGCCTTTGCAACACTTTAAAAGATGGTGGTTCTACTTCTACTACTGACTCCAACATAAATGATGAATTTAGGTCTCAAAGTCAAAATGAAGATGAAGATTTTACGAATTTTGAATACCCGATTCAGAATGAAGAGGAACCTATTACTACTAGTCAGACTTCAGTTTCACATTTGAGATTGAGTCAATGAAGTGAATTCTGATTTAGTAATGTAGCATTCAGTTCCAAGGAATTTATAGGTCTACTTCAGTTCTTCCATATTCATTATTTAGTCATATTGCAATTATAATTTACAAAAATTGAGTTCAAGATTTTTGTTACTCTATTGTTGAAATAATGTTATTTTTGTACCTTTGTCTTGATTTGAGTTCAAGATTTTTGTTACTTCTTACTCTATTCATATTGTTGACACAATATTATTTTTGTATCTTTCTCTTGATTTAGTTGTTTGATAATAAAAAAAGAGATAATAGAGATGTGTGCAAAGCCCATAACATCATAGAGAACTACTGACTACAAAACATAATGGAAAATTGAAATACATAGAGTTAGAACAATATTTTCTCTTAAAGAAAATTATACTTAAGTCTTAATCTGAAAAATAACAACAGATCGGGCCATTTCTAAGCCTTGGAAACTCATATTTATATCACTTGAGTTGCAACAAGCTTCAGGCTTACAAAGGTTACATAATGATTCATTACAAAAGACAAAAGATAACAACAATTAAGATAATCATTACAATTTGTTGAAACCTTTTGTGACATATTTTAACAGAAAAAGGGGAAACAATTACAAAATGTGACAAGTGGCAAGTGATCATTAAGCCTGTCTTCTAGCTCTAACTGCAACATTACCCATAGCGGATGTATCACAAAGGTAAGGTAATCTGTTATGATGAAAAACTTCTCTTTGATATTCTACTGCAACACTTGTCCTCCAATTGATTCCCTGGGGCCACCATCTTTTGTGCTAATCATCTTCTACTGAAGGGATTGCTTTGATATTTGCTATAATGTTGAAACCTTTTGTGACATATTTTAACAGAAAAAGGGGAAACAATTACAAAATGTGACAAGTTGCAAGTGATCATTAAGCCTATCTTCCAGTTCTAACTACAATATTACCCACAACGAATGTACCGCAAAGGTAAGGTAATCTATTATGATGAACAACTTCTCTTTGATATTCTTCTGCAACACTTGTCCTCCAATTGATTCCCCTGGGCCACCATCTTTTGTGCTAATCATCTTCTACTGAAGGGATTGCTTTGATATCTGCTATAACCTCCTAGATGGCAATATCTGTATCCACAACAGGCCATGCTGTATTTCTAACTGCCTCTAATTCACTGATGTTTTAGTCCATTTTGCATCTGTGATGGCTTTACCCTCTCCAGTAATTTTGTTCATATATGCTTCAATTTTGTATGTCATATCAATCATATCATATACAACTTGATCACTTGATTCACCTCTTGAAAATGCTATAAATCTTGGATGGTCTAATATTAGATCAAAATATTTAGACCACTCTTGCCAAGATTTGACATACCCTTCATTGTTCAAAATTGTTGGAATGAAATCTGGGGTACCCAATGCTATTCTTTTCAATTTTCCCCTTACTGCTTCGATCATACCAATGAAGAATGAATTCAATTCTTTAACTTGATGTATCATTTTCCTTATAGGAACAATGATCTCCTTAAGTAGTTCCTTTTTCTATGTGAGTAAAGGAACTAACCTATCAAAGAATTGAATGTATGGCCCCCACTAGGCAAACAATGGAGATAATAGTGATAAAGCCTCAGAGCATTGGTATTCATTACTCTGCAGAGTAATGTACATACTATGTACATTTACAGAGGCTCTCTTTAAAGTAGTGATTCTATGAATCAAAAACTATTTCATTGTCCTGATCTTTGCATCATTGCTAATCTCAAACTCATCCACATCCATATGTGTTACTGGATGTGGTTCTTCCTATCTAGTCAGTTTGAATATTCTGGTCTTGTACCTCCCTTACTCTTAGTGACCTTTCTTCTCTTTTCAAATCTTCATTCTCCTTTTTTGATTCCTCCAAAGTGTATTGCAGAACATATGTTTTTCTAATTTCCTCTTTATACTTCTTCCTGGCATCAAGGTACTTTTCATATGTCTGCACTAGTTGTTCTTGAAGAATATCAATCTTGTTCTTGCCTAGCATAGTAGCAGTGTTTTGGAGGTTGTAAATTTGATCTGAAGAAGTTGAATGTGCATTCTAGAAAATTGCATTACCTATTGGTGTCTCTTTAATTTCCATCAGGGTAGGCTTCTGTGATTCTGGAGCTACACTTCAAATAGCCATTGTCTTAGTATCTATATTAAATCCTACCCCCTGCAATTCACCAAATGGATTAATCTCCTCATAAGAGATTGATTTTTCTTGTCTCCTCATTTGATCAAGTAGGAATGATGAACTAATATCCCATCGTAGGAAAACTATCATACCACTCCTTTGTACCAATTCCCTAGCCTCCTCTACGGTGAGGCTTTCACTGTTAGGATCATAGGCTTGGAGCTTCTGCACCATTTTAGTCACTTTTTCATTTGTGTCTCCAGGTTTTACATGCAAAGAAAGTTCATTATGTTTGAGTTTATACAGAAAACTTTTGAATTCTTCACTCTTGATAAAATCATCATCCTTCATGAATTCTTGAGCCTGTAAAATTCTATCATCCAGCATCATGGACTGCAGTTCTAAACTATTGGGTCTCCTCTCCTCTTCAGTAGCTTGATCAATTAAGAACTTTTTTTTGGCATCATCAAAATACCTAGTTCCTTTTGGAAGCACTTGTAAGGCTTTCTCTCTAGCCTTTTTTGAAACCTTGATCAATTTTTGTTTCTTCTTGCCCCCTTTATCCCAGTCTAAAGGGCCAAGCTGATCTTCTTCGTCACTAATTTCCAATACAACAACTGTCTCTAGAGAAGAAGGGTTTACCCTATCTCTAGCATTTTGAAAAACTTGAGCCATAATGTTATCAAACTCCTCAATACACTTATCAATTTGTTTAAAATAGGGTAAATCAAAATAGAAGCCCTGGAAATTAGGATCTACTTTCTTCATTTCCTCCTCTACTGAGAGGATTTATCTCCACTTCCGCATCCTATCAGCATAGACATCTGCATACAATACATCCCTAATGACATCCTCTTCTCAAATTTTCCTTCCAATGATGACATTATAACCCCTCATTTGTTTAAGAGAACTTGTAATAATGTTATATGGGTCATAAACCATAGTGGAGGCAGTGGGGAAATTTAACTCTCTTAGGAAGGCATCAATTTCCTCAATGAACTCTTTACCAATTTCAAAATCCCCTACTTTGAAATTTCTACACAGAAAAGACCCCTTTTTAATGGTTGGCCCTAGATATTCTCTATTCATGGATAACAACTGCCAAAAAATTTCTACTACACCAACTAGCTCTGGTACATATATTGGCAAGAAATGAGGGGGTTGGGAACAACCAAAAATTCTAATTACTGTACAGTTTGCTAACAAAAAGGCATTGCCCCAATCATGATCCATTGGTCCCTCATCATCAAAACACAAAGTTGGTCTAACAATCTTCTTGATTAACCTAGGTAATCTTTCCAATTTTGAACCTAACATCCTATGAATAGTTGCAACAAAATCATTTTAAAAAGAGAGAGAATTAGAAAAAGAGTAGAACCTCTGCCATAATCTTGTCCATCTTTGAATAGGAAATGCCTCTCCAAAATTTTCCAAACCTTCAATGAAATTGGAATCCACATGGCCCACGTTGTAGAAGAGGATGAGATGCATAAGCACCGAGTAATGTAGAAATTTGAAATTGCCAAGATCACCTTGTTGAGCTGTCACCATCTGCTGATGAATACTATCAGCAATGAATGTTCCAAATCATACCCCACATTAGTATGTAGGTCCTGAATGTCTAGAGCTATCACATACAATGTTGGGGAGGCATCCATGGATCCATCTACTCCCAATAGTTTGTTCAATCCGAAAACTATTTTTTGAAAGTATGCACACAAATATGACAAGGGTATAAAATTAGTAACCATTTTCAGGAATTCTCCTTTCATCTTGTTTTGATTTTCCCCTGGGATATGTCACAACACTGCATGTGTTGTATAGAAGTCTCTCTATTTCTCAAATGTTGCTTCCAATTTTTCCAAGTTAATAGGAACTGACATGGGACCCTGCAAATCAAATGCTTCAACAAAAGTATCCTTACTTAACGTACAGAGAACGCTCATATCCTTTCTATGAAAGGACCGAGTGGTTGGATTATATGCATTTACCAATGCCTTGATAAGGTCAACATCCATGTATACCTCCGACATTATCAACTTTCCCAGGTTCCTCATCCATGGATTTGAGACAGGAACCTTCTGCACCCTATTCTTGTAAAAGTACCAGAACAATTCAGTTCCATTGGTGTACGGTACTTGAGATTCTCTACAGAAGCTGTAAGCGTCTCTAAATGCATGGACATTAGCACTTTGAGTATTGGAAGATTTAGGGAGAATCTTCAACCATTCTTCTAAAAATTTGGCAAACAATGAAACCTTGCTGCCCTCTCCAATGCCCTTCTTTACTGATGATCTTGCTTCTGCCATTCTGATCTTACTGCAAATTCTTGAATCTTTTTGCTCTGTTAGCTGTAGATACCTGAGAATTCTAGTTTTTTGCAACTTCATGATGGGCCATGATATTAAATTATTCAATTTTAATGGCTTTAAAGTTTAAAAGCTTTCACGTGCATGGATATCTGTTATCGATCACTACCAACAGTATCTACTACCTATATTTCATTTGCCTTAGAATGTCAACTCATTAGCTGTTCAAAACCAGATAATAGATTTGAAAACCTATTCTTTTGTACTTTCAAAGTTTCAAGCTTTAAAAATACATTATCATTGTACAATCTTATGAGTTGTGAAACCCTTCGTTCTACACTCTATCACAATCAGTTCAACTTAACCTTGAAATCTTTTCGCGAAACTGCAAAATCCTTCTTTTTCTTTTCTTGAGCGATCGTAACCGTTAAATCAAATATTTTCTTTATCCTTGCAACCCTGTGATAAGCCTTATATCCTCTTCTAATGAGATTCCCTTTCTGTTGCAACTTCAAAACTTAAATGTTTCACATCGTGTTGTCGCAGTTGTGAAAACCCATTTCCTTCTAACCAATGTGAAATGGCGAACACTGCTTCATCTTAACCTTTGGCGACTTCGCAAGATGACATATCTTTCCCCTTTCACCACTGCAAACATGCGAAAACTACCTAAATTAACATTTTGTAGTCTTGCAACCAACAGACTAATTGCTTGCATAAAACCTCTGATGATGCGATCTCCCTTTTTGCGACTGTCGAAAGTCCTTTCCCTTTAACCGCTGCAAACATGCAAAAAATGCCTGAATTAACATTTCACGATCTCACAACCAATAGACTAACTGCCTAAATAAAACCTCTGATGATGCGATCTCCTTTTTGAGACTTCATAACATAAAAGTTCAAACTAATGAAACCCTTTGCGAACCTCCGATGCCATCAACTTTGCATATGTTTTTGTTAACCTTGAATATAATGAAATGATTCGCCCAAAAACTTAAAATTTTACTGTGATTATTATTTTTTGTTCCCCAATGTATAATTTTTTTGTGGTTTTAAAATAACACGATTTGCCCAGATTTTACACATTGTTTGAGAGACTATGAATGATTCGCCAATGGAGATTATTATTTTTTCTTTGTAAACTATTTTTTTCACCACAAAAAATAAATTTTTTTGTCAGGTTTTTTACACCTTTCGCCAATTTTTTACACCTTTTCTAAAGGAGGGGTTTCTTAAAGTATACCCCATAGGAGATATCGTCGTTTTCCTCAGGTTTGGGTAGTTTCTGCATGAAATGTGTATGGAGTTTTCATCTTGCATGATTTTTTATGATGAAATGGGATCTTGCTAAGATAGGTCCATGTTCTTGGATCATGTGTGGACCTAAATATTACTTGGTATTAGGTTTCATCCATATTTGTGATGGTTTTGGTTTACTCTTCCAAGGTCGACCTATATTGTAATTAAATGTTTGACTAGCCAACTTTTGGCTTAGCTGGCTACTTAAGGAGGGCTTGGGTAGTGTCATAAGAAATAATAAGAGAAAGAAATTTAGTTTAGTGTGGGAGCTATAGAGAAAATATTTGAGTTGGAATCTAGAATCTGAATTTGGAGAAGAGCTAGTGCCTGTGGTTTAGAAACAAGGAGGTTGCTTGGTGGCTTCTAAGAACAAGTTGAGATCTTGGAGGTTTCTACTAGATTGTTTTTGTGTTATAGATCTAGGATAGCTATGATTTTAGTTGGATCTTGAGGGATCTTGGAGAAATATTTTAATTTCTTTGTATTTTGCCATAACTGGGAAGGACTTACAACCTAACACATTAACTATAATCAATTGTTTTATGAATAAAGAGTTGTGAATTGGTATTACATCTTGCATTATTGTTTATTTTCCACTGTATGGTTATTTTCTGGGGGTTAGGACATCTCCTGTGTGGATTCTCTTGCCTTGCACTACATCATGTAGAAACAACATCAAAGAAGAGAATATTTTCTAACATGCAAACTGATGTGATTGAAAATGTTAAACAAGGTTTGAGAAACATAGGAAAGCAAAACTAAAGGTAAGTCCAAGGCAAGAAAAGTGATGCTGATGTCTGTTGTCAATAAGAATATGACCCAAAATAGAAAAATATCTTCAATTTCATCTAAAATGGGTTTTAATAGGAAAACAATGAGAGAATATGTTAAGAGAAGATTAATTCTCGATGACAGTACTATTAAAGACAATTGGACAATAATGTGTACAAAGAAGCTCATTCTAATAGGATTGATAAGGGATTCAAAAATTTAGTCATATCATTTTTTATTAATAAAACTCATCCTTCATCGAGCATTAGAGATGTTATCAAGAAAAGGATTGCATCTAGTCAATATGAACATCATACAAAACATTAGTTAGACACAACACAACATGAGTTATATGTGTCATTTTGTAGTGAACATCCTAATGTAAACATTGGGTAAACATTGTTTAAAAGATTGAAGCCATACTTTGTGAGTTCAAACAAAGTTTTTGAAACATGTTTTTGTCATCATCATATTGAGTTTGATCTCCACTATCAGGTATTTTGAAGGTTTGTAGAAGACACATATGGTTTTCATGCTACTCCTAGTAGGCAAAGTAAGTTTATATCATCCATTTTATGTGACCAAATAGATGATCTAGTTGGTCAAATAAATTGCATCCAAGGAATATATGAAACATGTGGTGAATTGGCTCTATTTCCTTTATAAATTGAAAATATCAATGTAACAAAAAAGGTGAATTGCAAAAGTTATAAGTATGTGAAGAATGAAACAAAGTTGGGGAAAGAGACAAAAAGGTTGGAATATGTTGAAGAGGAGTTACCTATTGTAACTGTACATGATGGATTCTCATATTCATGAGACCTTAGAGTAGAGTGCAAATAGAATGATGACGAACTAATCTAGACCCAAGAAATCATTTCCTTATTTCCCTAACTACAACTGCTAAGATTGCTATCAGACTAGCATCTTAGTGACAGTTCTAGAATGGGAGAATGCTATAAATGTGGATCTACAAATGTCTATGCAAGATCTATGTGAGAATGTAAATTATTTGAGTATAATAACCTTAGAATGCTATGATACATGCATGCAATAGGATAAACAAGTGCTAAATGATATCAAATGAACAACATAACAATGCTGAAAAGATACCAGAAAGATATGTGTTTTCTATAATAACAATGCTAACATGCTAATATTATAACTCTAAATGTGCCTATAGTGTAGATGCCTAAAACTTGGGTCCCTTTGCCCTTGAGTTTTCCTCCTATTTATAGGATTTTGGAAGGGGTTGGGGTAAAGATCAAGATTTAACTTTTGACTAGAGGGTAATGGTAAAACTGTAAATATCTCATAAGGCACCAAGAGGAAAAGTCCAACAAACTTAGTTTGTGAGGATAAAAGAGGATTTTCCAATTCTTTTAAATGTAAAAAGGAGGATTTTCACTTTTGTGAGGATAAATGGCTTTATTGATTTAATAAATGTTCCATTTATTTTCAACTTTTGTCTTTTCCTTTTTCCTTTTTTATTTCATTTTTAATAATTTTTTGAATTATTGTTTTCCTCTTTTTAAAGTTGATTTAGGTCCTTTTTTATTTGATAGGTGATTTTATTGATTAATGACCTAATGTTACCATTGATTTAAAGTCTATTGTTTTACTCCAATTTTATCCTTAATTTTGTGTTGTTTGATCAAAATTGTGTTGTTTTAGGTTTTTACCAATTTTTGGGTGTCTACAAATGCCCCTATTTGAGCTAATATGCAAAGCATATTAGTTCAAATATTGTCTTGATTTTCTATCTTTAGGTCAAATTCTGATGATTGAGTGTTTGATTGATGATATTTGATTGACTCAAGGTTGATATGATGGCTAATTGTTGATAATTTGTCGTCTGATGGTTGATGATTTGATGTCTAATTTTGATGTTTGATTCAATGTTGATGTTTTTAAAATTCTCCATTTAGGATAACTTGATTGCATGCCCCTATTTGATTTGATATTGGAATTTTGGCTAGGGTAGAACATTTTTTATATTTGGAAATTCTTTTTTCGATGCCTTGGAATATTGCCTCCTCAGAAATGAAATTGGAAAAAAAATGATTTGTAAAAATATGGATATTCCAATTTTATTTATGAAAATGTGGATAAAAATATATGATAGTAAAATGGGATAGATGGAGGTTACCAAGTTGTTTTAAAATAATACCCAATTTGAGAAAATGAGTGAAAAAGCCTTAGTTGGGTGAGTATGGTTAAAAATGTTGTATAAATGCGCCAAAGGAGGGTTAGATAGGTCAAAAGACCTTTTACCCTTATCTTTGTCACACTCCCTTTTGAATTTTGGTGATTTGGAGCTTTAAGTTAGCGGGGATGGTTGTCCCATTATGAGAGCACAAATTCGATAAGGATCATCAATATGAGCATCTAATAGACTATGGTGCCTTGGTGAGTCATATAGATCTTTAATTGTTTAAGATTTTTGAATTTATGCATGTATTTTTCTATTTTTGCATGGATTTCTTTCATGAATGTGTTATCTTAGACATTTTAGTGAATTTAATTTTTTTTAGTGCATTTAAATTCTTGTGGCACATATGCCCAATAGAATAGCATATCTACATAGTAAAGTAGCACATATGAAACCCTAGTTCGGCAATGAATTAACACATACACAAAAATAATAGTGCATATTAGTTTTGTATAGCACATATTAATTTTTTAGTGCATATGAACAATTGGTTAGTGCATATGAAGCATGAAGTAGGGCATATGAATTTTTAGGATTTATTTAGTCTCATGGATGAGAAATGTCTTGTTGAATGATGTGTTATAGTGCATATGCCTAGTTTTTGAGTGCTTCTACATGTTATAGTTTTTTTGTGTTTCCTGGTAGCACATATATATAACGTAGTAGTGCATTTATAACTCATAGCACATCTGGTGAATGAAATAACACTCTTGATAAGTTGAATAGTGCATATAATTTTCATAGCACAAATGGTAGATTGAATAACGCATATGCTTTGGGAAATAGCACAAATTATCTTGTAGCACTATTGACTATTGTAGTAGTGCATATGATTATTTAAATAGCATAAATAGTTTGTGTGACATTTATTGAGCATAAGATAATGCAAAAACAGAGAGTATGGGTCTATCTAATAGTGATTGTTCATAACAAGTCAAACAATAGGGATTGTTTAGTCATAGAATGATGTGTAGGATCAATCAATTGATATTGGATAGGTAGAAAATAATGTTCCTCTTAGGATATAGAGTAGGGAAAAACTAACATGTCCATCTCAGGATATAGAGAAGGACAAATGAATTGGTTCAAGATAGAACCATTAGCTGAATAGCTAGATGTTGATATTTGATGGATGTAAGACGATCACTTGTAAAAATAATTGACATTGTTGGTTGATTGTTTAATGAAATAGGTAAATGGGCACATGCGCATGGTACAAGGATTGTACCCATGGTCATTGGAGATGATTGGTAGATTGTCCATGCCAAATCGATAGGTGATTTACAAATGTTGATTCACCTATTTGCTATAGATGCCTTAGTTCCAGGTGAACAGAGGATTATTAATAGTTGTGGTTGACCAGTGACATTCGAACCACAACACATTCCACTTGCTACTAGGTGGAGATGATGATATCTCTAGAGGATGTATATCTAATTCTTAAGATTCCTATAGTGGAAGATCTTGTGTAGTATGATCAGACTATAGATGGGGCACGAGTCAGAGATGTATTTGGTGATGATAGTATCGAGGATGATAGTGTTTCTTGGTTTTAGATGCTACAGTATGAGCCATTGCCTGCTATGTTGGCTGAATTGATAGGTGGTTTTTTGCTACCAAATAGGCAAGGACAAGGATGTCTAGTGGGATGCGATCAACTTATCCAGGACATGATTGACCAACCATGGAGGTTTTCATGGGGCAACTACATATTGGCCCATTTATATCATGATTTGCATTAGGTTATATATTCTAATGCCTCATCACTATGAGTAGGGGTAGTCTTATTACAAATATGGACATGGGAGCACATTCCCATTACTTGGTCAATATGTGTGCATCAATGGCCATAGGATATGCCATACATATATACTTATTTAGGTGTGATCATGTAGATCCATCTGGGCAAGATAGAGTATTGGCAGTGGATGTTGGATGATATGGATGTGGTAGTATGGAGGCCAGATAGGATTACTGAGGCATGGGCCAAGGATGATGATGAGTTGGTATACTTCTTTTGTCCCATATTTTTATTTGGTTATATTCCTGTAGTGATCGAGATATTTTTCTTTAGGAGGGTAGTGAGACAGTTTGGTCAGCAGTAGGGTATGGCACAAAGATTAGCACATTATGCATGAGTTCAATCAGGGAGGCTAGTGTTGGGGCCAATTGTGGAGTATGAGGCCTGTTGGGAGGCATTTTTGTATATGATAGAAACACTGTAGGTATGGTCATTGAGAGATGGGGAGGCAGATGTAGGGATGGAGGGAGATTATGTACAATAGTTCAACAAGCATCCATTCCTGAGATATACACACTAATACATTTGGTAGTGTTTTGTGATGTCAATGTGTATTTGGTATTTTTTTGTCTTATAACCCAACAATGTTGCAATTATGATGTTATTTTTTTATAACATCGCAATTGCGACATCATCGGGTTATAAGACCAAAAAAAAGGTGCATTTCTCACAATGTTTAAGAGAAAGCACCCAATGAACTAGATCTCCTAGCTGAGCAAAAAAATCCCTTAAGGCCAGATCAATGATCAGTCGAACGTAGCTTATCTACCTCTAAGCACAGCTTATCCACCCCTGAGCACAGCTTATCTACCTTAGAAGAGTATTCGAATGAATGCAATCAATGCAATTAAAGGGAGTGTTCCAAGGAGATGATTGGTTGGATGAACTTCATTGGTAATGCTTCATCTTGACAGAGTGTATGGTAGGTACACTGATTTTTGACTAGTTGCTTTTTTTTTTTGCAGTCTAGGGCAGTGGTCCCCCAAAGGGTTTCTCCAGCAAATCATACTCTCTTCAACACCCTCTATAAATTCTCAATAATGGAGATAGATTCCTCATAGAATTCTTCATGAATCCTCCAAATTTATTCCTCAATTCAGTTTGCAAAAATGCTAGATGATGGAGGGAGATTATTCACAAAATTCTTCCTGAATCTTTCAAATCAAATACTGAATTCACTTTAGAGAGTTTTTTTTAAAAAAAATTTTGTTTCCTCCTCTACTGCCTCTACATCACCATCATCATCTAATTTCTCTGAGATCTAAGTACAAACACCACTGTCATTGTGCTTAGTTTCTGCAGCTAGGGGGACCATTGTCAAGTTACTATCTAGAAGCAATGCACCCATAATGAATGGGTGTTTTTTAGAATCCACATTCTTTCTAGCCATCTTCCCTTGTATGGAAAACTCTGCAAAAGTTTCCCTTTTCATATAGGGTTCTACAAATATTGCACAAAACAGCCAGCTCCTCGGATGGGAACAACTCGCTGCTTCTCCATCGGCTACTCTCGTTTGCTCCACAATATCTATTCATACATTTTTTCTTTTTATTTTCTTTCATTCTTTTCTTTTCTATAAATCTTAAGTTAATTTAAAATAATATAGTTTATGTGAGTTTCAATATTTTCAGGAAAAAATTATAGAAATAAGAAAATGTGGTATGATGAGAAAAAAACACAGTTCTATGAAGAAAATCTAATATAAGTACATAGCTATAGACAATTTTGTATGTTGATAAATATTGGTCATTTGGTAGATAGTGGTTTAGGTGCACAGTAAATGAGACTAGTTTTGATGAACTAGCCCCTAAGAAAGCTTTGGTCCCCCTCCACTCACAGTGAGCTACTGGTCACATAGGGGAGGTAGTGTGTGTGGGTGGGTATGTGTGAACCTTTTTTTAGAAATAATTTTTCAATTTATTTTTCCTTATCTTTGTTATAGAACTCATTTATCATTTAGAATTCTTATAAAAATTGAGAAGACCACCATGACAAAAATATACATACATACATACATATATGATGACAATCTAAAGGATTTAAATCTCATTTCATAGAGACCAAGTCTTCATCATAATACCAGAGCTATGAGTCAAATATGGAGGCTAATTTCTTTCTTAACACGAATGAGTAGATTATTTATTTCAAGGGTGGAAATTATGTCACCTAGTTGAGCCACATCTTCAAGCTAGATCCCCACTAAAATAAATAGCTACAATAGAAAAGGTATTACAAGACAACAACCCAAAACAAGAAAAAAATTGACAACTAAAATAAAGTTAAACAAAGATCCACTTGCCCAAAAGTTAGCACAAGGCTAAAGCCACGCATAACATAATGATTCTATCTATCAAGGAGACCCATGGGGTTTAGAAAGGCTCCCTGAACCTCATCATTGGGTTTTGACTTGTCTCCCATAGCCACTACTATGGGTTTTAACATGGCTCTCAAAAACATCATCACCCACAAACTTGGAAGATCAACCATCAAAAATCCAACTAAAACTTTGGGGTTTTGGAATGCTCCCAAATTTTGAATTGGATTGCACAATTATTTTGATAGGATTCCCAAGTCTTTTAAAAATCACATACCTCATAGAAATGATCATTAGAAAGTGATCTGAAACTCTAGGGTTTAAGAAGACTCCCCAACCCTTCAAAACAGGATTAAACTTGGTTCCCATAACCAAATTGTCACCAGTAAAAAAGAGACCCCACCAATCATCCATAGTTGTAATGTGTATTTGGCATTTTTTTTCAATAAATTCCCTATGTGAGCAAAATCATGACTGATTTATCATATCTCTATTTTATACAATCTGAGACAACTTTTCATGGTTTTGTTTGATCAAATACACATGGATTCTTGTCCATGGGTTCCTACAAAGAAGAGGGAATATGAGTACGATTATAGTTAAAAGTCTAACTATCTATCTCAAACTTACAAGTATGTTCTACATGTGACCTAGTATGGTACCTATTTTATTGATTCAAAGCATTCACCCTTGCACCTCATCAACCTTGTAAAGTTTCCTCCACACTGTCATTTTATTGACAATAATAATATAGCATGAAGTTCAAACAACCTTTTAAAGATAAAGATTCTATACAAATAAAGCATATATGTTATAGTTTAGACTTTTCTAAAAGAGATTTAAGATATATAGAAGTTCTAAACAAGGGAAAATAATTTTATTTAAGAGACACAACAAGCTAAAAAGTAACATTACCTACACAATTATGCTTGGGACTAAATGGCTCAGTCACCACCTGCTCCTTGTAGCTTTTAAAACCTTCAATGATCACCTTAGTGCATTACTTAGTGATTAGCCTATTGTATAATATAATACAAGTGTTTGAACTTAAACACAACATTGTTGGAAATATTGATGATAGGTGCACATCAATTAACATGCTTCTAAACATGAATAAAGAAGCAACCCAAAGCAGGCCGCATAAACATAGCACCACCAAAACTACAAAATAAAATTGTTGGTAGTTTTTTTAAAGCTATATCATGCTAAAAACTTATGCAAGGTAGTAGCAAAATCCTACCTATTGCTTTTAATCCACAAACACAATCCTAGAAACTCAAAATTTATTCTTGAATGAATTTTTGAAAATAAGTAAATACAAAAACAAAAAAAAATGCAAAATAGGTCAGAATGGAAAACTCAAAACACATTGTATTAACAAGGAATATTTTTGAATATTGGGATGCTTAGAAGGATAATTCTAAAGTTAAATAAGCATTTTTTGCATAAAAATAGTCTAGAAGGCGAAAGTTCAAAAGAGATCATATTATATTTATTGTAAATTTCAAACCTATATCTCTAATTCGATTAGAACAGTGAAATAATTTGTAAAGAGTCAAGACTTTGACAAAGCTTAGTTTTGTTAACTTTACATAGCATCTTGACATTCAATGCATGTATGTTTGACACTAAGCTAAGCTATATGTAAGCGTAATAATTTGTGCAGCACATAGATTAGAATAAAATTTAAACCCACATCACTTTGCCAATGATTGTTTGGATTCCCAGAAGAAATGTGTAAGTGTGATGCAAATCAATTTGGAATTTTCATACTGATAACTTTACCCAACCTTTTGAGGGAAAGCCAACATCATTTGTGCAGGTTCTTCTGATACTCGAGAATGAAAGTGCATATTTAAAGTGAGCAAAAGACTGGTAAAATATTCCCTCCTAAACTATATCTTTGAACCAATAGCCAACCCATGAAAATAATAAAATCAAGGTCAGTTGTGCATCTGAAGAAAGTCCATGCAAGGCTCTATTAATTTAGACAACATTGAAGCAAATTAACATTCTGCTTTTTCATGACTACGTAATTTCTCTTAATTTTTCGACTGTGTTCAAGAATTATTTTGTTTTCTTGCAATTTCAGGTATGGATTTTACGATGAATGTCTAAGAAAATATGGAAATGCAAATGTATGGAAGTATTTTATAGATTTCTTTGATTATTTGCCACTGACAGCCCTTATTGAAAGCCAGGTAAAGAAAAAGATATTATACACTATTTTGTTGGTACCCTGTACAGTACAACAAACTTGTTCTTACTATAAGAAAATTTTCTTTTCTTTTGCTTCATTGCAAATCTTTTGATTGCACAGAGGTCTCTCCCCATCATTGGACACACTTGATAACATACGAGCTTTGGATCACATACAAGAAGTGCATCTATACACATAAGTATAATGTTTTGTGCTGCATAGATTTGAAAAGAAGGTCACAACCATAACATTCAGTTCTATGAATGATAGTGTCTTAGATCTGGTTCTATGTAGTGGTCTCTATTAGAAGAATTTTCTGTCCTGGTTACTAAATAGTTTCTATTTGAAAGTATTTTGGTTGTATTGGCTATGTAGTGCCCCACCAAGGAACCCTTGGAAGTAAGCATAAAACATGTAGGGGATTTTGTTAAAGCAATTGCATCATTGCACACTTAAATTAGGACAATAATGCTAACAACATGAACAAAAATGAACAAAAAATCACTATCACTTTGTGCTTGTCCACAAGTAGAAGTCTTGACACACTTCCAAGGGTCACTTGACACTCTACTAAACAATTGTAATGAAATTCTCACATTCCATTGTTTTGCCTAACACAAATGGCCTGTTATTAGACCGGTAGGGATGAAGGTGCCAATTACTAGTTGGAGGCACTGATTAATGTATGTGTTGAAATATTGGTGGAGACATTAATCTAGAAAACTTTCCTACAAGCTGAGTTAATATTCATCCAAGACTATGCTAACTCCAACATATGGCTGAATACATAACATCCTCTTCAGTTAGGATCCAATAACATGATTGTCAAGGCCAAATCACTTGAGTATAACAACATACATATACATCAATTTTCTACCATTACAATATCCATGAATACATGCATGACTCTTACAAATAATAATTCTTTTGATCATCACATGGAGGATAGATTGGAACAGAGAGGTATTACCATATTCATATTAGTGATCTAATTTTAAATAAAATTGTTTTTTATTTCTTTCACTTGAATATCACTAAACCACTTATTGCCATTTGTGTTTACTTTTAGGCATCAGAAGTTGGAGATAGGATTAAGGTGTGGGGAGGTTCAATAGCTCCCATCACAGAAAATTGAATGGAGGTAGAACAATTAACCATTTTTGGAGGTTTATGAATGAATATGGGCTTGTTTGTATTAGTTTGAAGAACCTATGGCAAGATATGCTCAAGGAGATCAGGAGTTGGTTGTGTTTATGGTTTGATTGTACTGCATATCCTAGTTCAAGGATCTTATTTTAAACCATTTTTAGTTAACATTGGTTTAATTTTTCACCTTTTTCTTTTGCTACTTTTTAAATTTATTTTCATGGCTCAGGCTATTCTTACTTGAGGTAGCAATTTTCTTTGTATTTGGTTAATAATTTTGGAGAAATTTTCAATTTGTGGCCCTAAATTGGTGACCATTCATAAGAAACATTTAAGCTTCCTGTTCAATTTTCACATCCAGTGACAAAAAAACCTTGGGATTTTAAAGATATTAAATGATAAAAGCTCTCTTGGAGTTCCATTACTAGAATTGCAAACAAATGTCATCATCTCTATCTAGGACATCTCTGCATGAGCATTGCATTGGAGCAGATTTGACTAGTTATCTTAAGTTTCAGATATAGAGCAACTAGATTTGCAAGGGAATATTATATTCAAGATTTGGATAGCTTTGTTTTTTATTTATAAAGTAATAGTTGTTGATCAAAATCATTTCATTGTTAGATATTGAGTGCCATACTTTTAAAAAAATTGTTATCATCATAAATTGCTGCCAGTATTTGCACACATCATTGTTTGTAAAGCATTTATTGAAAACTTTCGGCATTTTGGGGGTTTGTTGCAGAGTTCCCAATAACAAATGAACCAAGAAATTTTTTTTTTGTTTTACTTTGTTTACCATCGCAATTGCTACAGACCCACCGACGGGGTTGCCATCGCATCTACAGAAACCCCATTGCAATTGCTCGAGATTCTATTGCAATTGTGACACCTACCCCAAGCAATGTGATGGGATTTCTATAGATGCGATGACAACCCGATCAGTGTACCCATCACAATTGTGATGGAATTCAAAGGAATTGTGATGGGTTGATGCCACAATAAGGTGACTTCATAGCGACGGATAGGCATCGCAATTGCGACAGTAGAGGATAGACATCGTATTTTGCAACTAAATAATAGCGATGTCTATTACTGTCATAGTGACATGACATAGCCGTCATAATTGTGACACATAGCCATTGCAAATTGATGCCAAATGTATTAGTGAAAAATCTTGCAGAGTCGATACCTACGATTTCAAACCAATCGAGCAGAGGAGATGATGGGTATGATGAGGGTGGACAAGAGAGAGGTAGGGGTTAGTGTTGAGCCAAAGGAAGAGCTAGGGGTAGAGAAAGGATATGGGAGAGATATGGAGGGCGAGGCTAAGTAGTAGTGTTACCACAAGCAAGGATCATTGTACTAGACCTAGTGTAGAGGATGGTAGAGAGACAGAGAGGAATCTATGGCCAAGGTGGGGTGAGGATGAGGGGAGTTATAGGTAGTGGTGTAGGGTCTAGTGAGCGAGAAGATGATGTGAGTCAAAGTAATATAGAGTAGGTTAGAGCTAGGTCACTCAATGATGTGTAGTTTACTCAGTGATAAAGGTCACAGATACAGGTTATGACTCTAGGTGCACAGCGTTTACAACCATAGGGGTAGTAGGAGGTGTCACCTAGGGGAATCTACCACCAAAGGGACCAGTTGGGTCATCAGATATAGAGACTTGGATGAATTCCATGGAGGCACGAATGAATGAGTTGATGACTACTATACAAGATTTTATAGTTGTGATGACACCAATGCCACCACCCACACCACCACCATCGAGGATAGATGGAGCTACAACCAATCAGATGACCAAAGCCATACCTATTACACCGATGACAGGTGTGATAGAGTAAGCTCCTTGAGATTTGAGGAGTGCCCCCAGTGATCATTAATCTCTAGAGAAAACATCAATAGATGATGTAGATGGTGAGACACAGGGTTGATTTGTATATCCTTTTGCATCACACTTTTATTGACTTATCTTGTATATCATTGATGAGGACCTATTGATGTCCATGTTGATATACTTTCTGTCCTTTTCATGCTCATGTTGATATATGTTGTGACCATTTGATGTTCATGTTGACATATGTTAGGACCTTTTGATGTTCATATTGATCTATCTTGGGACCTTTTGATGTTCATATTGATATATGTTGGGACCTTTCGATGGTCATGTTTCTATATGTTGGGACCTTTTGATGTTCATGTTGATGCGATCTTTGAGATATTCTGATGTTGCACTTGTTGTATCATGGACTCGTGTATGGTAAGTGTACTAAGTTCTGGTGCCAAAAAGGTGACACATTTGTTTTTTTTTCAATTTTCAATAGTGCATATGCACTATAGCGCACACACGCTATGGTTTGGGTAACCCAAGTCATAGCACATACACGCTATAGCACTTATGTGCTTTGTAAAAAGCCAAAATATTATAAATAGGATATATACCCATAGCCCATTCATTTCTTTCCTATTTTCCAATCTGCCCTCCTCATAGTGCATACATGGATTGAGAGAATACGACATTTTCACCACCTGCCTTGCCAATATGCCTCCTCGCTATCGAAGTTTGAGATCACGAGCATGTTGTATGTTATCTAACTTTCTTTTTGCATTGTTTGATATGTTTTTAATATTGTTTTGTAGGTTTTTTTTAAAATCCCCAAGAAGGTCAAAACCAAAACCCTCAACAAGATCAAGATGAAAAATCTCAAGAAGATCAAAACCAAAACCCTCCACAAGAAGAACAACAAATTTTGCAACCTAAACCAATTGCAAGACCTCCTCCTAGCACACAAGAAAATATAATAAATGAAATAGAAAGAGGAAAAACTAAATTAGAAGGACTCATTAGGTAGTTGAAAGAATGTGGACAAACCAATCCAATGAGAGCTCAATTGGCATCATGCCTCAAATCCATTAAGACCCACATAGCTTCTGTTAGTGGTTAGTTAGATGTTTGGTGGGTTAAGAGGGATGAACAAAAAAGATATTATGCAAATAATTATCATATCAAGATTTAAAAAAAAAAGATATACTAAAAGGTAGAATATATGCATTATTTAGAAAACCTGGTGAACAAGATATTGTTAGAGAGGGTACTAAATGGTTCCCCATCCTTTGGTGCATACACGATGCTATTAGAAATAATTTTTTGGATAGATGGTGGATGGTTTTTGATGCCCTACCTTTCAATAATCATGAGGTCCCCATGTATTTCTAAAGGAAATTGTATTGTGAGTTTTTCCTTGGGGAGATCCTCAATTATTTTGATATATTAGACTCTCAGGGTAGAGGTGGGGGGTCATCATTTGAGAGGTTGGGGGCATGTCATGACCCTAATGTAGTTAGGGCACCTGTGGGCAAGCCATAGGGTGAGAATGTGACTATTCCTTTAGTTGTGAAGGAACATGTAGAGGCTAGCACTCTAGGGACTATTAGAGTGTTGATGTAGACCCTCATTCATTGCACGAGTCCATTAGTTGAGGAGGAGCCTTTTGTACGTCATGGCCACATGTGCACATCATGTAGATCCTTATACACATTTGGCAGTCATGCTAAAGATGGTGCATATGATGGGCTAGTGATTGATCAGTTCCTAAATGAGACATTTGGCATTGACACATAGGTAAATTACAATTATAATAAACTAATTTGATCACATTTCATATGTATAGTGAATGACTAATTAATTAGCATGTATTGACATTGTTCAAAATTCATGGTTAGAGTGTTGGCAGCCCTAGTAGCATTCCCCTAGCCCTATTTTTTGCCCCCTTGATGAGTCCAAATGTATGTATCAATTTAATCATTTAAATGAATACATATATTTATTAAGTAATCATATGAAGTATTATGAAAAAAAATTATGCATGTGAAGCAGTTCTCTATAGGACCGTCAACATTCACTACAGACTCTGAGCCTAGATGCAACATGACCTTCATAGAGGTACATTTTTTTCATGTTAATTTAATTCATTTGATTATATTTTTTTCATGTTTCATGTTACATTTAATGTGTATTTTATGACATACAACTCCTGACATCGAAGACTCCTCCTCATCTTTGCCAGTCCATCAATCATGGAGTGGCTATAGCTATGGCTAGTTCACAGCCATTGATTGAGGTATGAAATAATTTTCTTGGTTTTAGCTGTTGTTTATAATAGTTAGTATCAAAATTTCTAATTTTATTTATAAGTGATTATATTGATTCAATTATTGTAGGGTCTTGTCGCACCTGATCATCCACGATCCTTCAAGCTGGACTTGTAGAGCGACTATATGATGGCGGTAAGAAAATAATTAATTTTGTGTGTACATATATTTGATTTCAATGTATAATAATTATTGATTCATATCTACTTTGTTTGTATCAGCTTGAGTTAAAGAAGAGCCTCAACAAGAGGACAAGTGAGTGTGTGAGGAAGACCTCATCATCGCCACTGTCTCCCTCCACACAAGAACCAAAGGCCTCTAGAGATTTGTTTCCTTCCTCTCATGGGAAGGAGAAGATATAGTTGATATACATGTACATGTGTAGGCATCAGCGAACATATATGTTGGATTTTATGTAAATGGACATATTCGAGATATATTTGATGTATATATGACATTTTATATTTGATGTATGACATTTATTTGATGCATGGCATTATTAGACTTATAACATTATTGGTTAATATATGATATGTTTTTCCATGTATGCCATTATTGGTTATCATAATATATTATGTATTTGTTAATGTACATGACATTATTGGTTATCATTTTATATTATAATTTTTTTCATGTATGACATTAAATTAGATATGTTTGTGTATGACATTAAATTAGATATGTTCATGTATGACATTAAATTCAATACCTAATTAGTTCAAGACTTTGATATAATATTGATTAACAATAAACTTTATCACATTTAAGTATAAGTTTATCATTTTGAATATGTCATCATCATATGATTTATGATCTTGTTCATGTTTAAAGTTTTCCTTCTCTATCATTTCTTTATCAAGCTTAATTCAATACCTAATCAGTTTGAATTTTTGATACAATATTGATCAGCAATAAACTTTATCAATGTTAAAGCCAAAAATTTATCATTTTCAATTTATGTCATTGTCATATTGATTTATGATCTTCTTGTTCATGTTTAAAGCCTACCTTCTATGTTATGCATCTAAACATTTATCATAAGTTATTATTACAAACATATAACAAATCTAAACCTAAAAATAATACATTACATTAATTCTAAGGTTTAGTTATGATGTAGAGCCTAATAGGATTCTCAAGGTTTCATTAATTCCATATGTTAGATCTGCCATCATAGAATATCAATTGTAATGGGTACTCACATGTATTCCAATGCATATATTTCCTTAGATGCATAGTTGGTCAATGTTGTACCTTATAAAAGATAGAATTTTATAGGTAGAATTACTCAATCTTGTACTACACTAGATAAGATATTCTCTATTATGCATAATATTTAGCACTGGCATTTTTTATAAGAGTGTTTCAAGGTTGGGAACCACTTCAACATCCTTTGCATGGTTTAGAGGTAATTTCATTGTGGCAAAGGCTTATGCAAGGGAATGAGCCTCATGATTTTGGCATTTAAACAGAAGTAGAACTTGCTTCTTCAACTCCTTACACTCAACTCTTCATTAAAGTTAATCTTATAGTACTAAGAATAGCTGCTACAAATTCTTGTGAGAAAAGGGACCCTGAAACTATGCTACATTTTCTAGAGACATAGGAGAAGTTACTACATGCTTTAGTACTTCATAACATTTTGGATCATATAGTGATGACCAAATTAATAACAACAGTAGATATTTGGGATCCTCGTAGGGAGACTATGCCAATACATGCATGGTTACATCCTTGGCTTCTATTTTTGGGCCAGTGCATGAAGCCTTTATATCCAACCATTCATTATAAGTTGGGGAATGTACACATAGGTTTCTTATGGCTCATTAAGTGCATCACTTCTTGAGATTTTACTTCAACCCAAGATCATGTCATCTTTTCCATATTTTTCCTTATAAATGAGTTGGGGATGGGAGTGTCAATAATTTCATAAAGTCCTCCAAAAGTATCCCCAACAAACGTTTAACTAGCTTGGCCTCATTGAATGGCTATTGATCAATAATTGGAAGCTCAACATGAATCCATTAACCAATCCAAATGAATTTGACCAACTAAATATATATAACACTTTCTTATGATTATAAAATGATTAAAATTACACACAAGTATTTGTTTTAGTTTTATTCTATTTAGTATTGATACTAACTTTTTGTACATTATTTCCAATGAAACAAATAATAAAGCAATCAATTCAACAATATGTGATTTCTAAAACAACTTCTTAGGATGAAACATTAAAGAAAATAATTCCTTGTTGTTAACAAAATAATATATAAAATTTATATGGTAGGTCTAATCATCAATAATTTTTCATCATTTTTTAAAGAATTTTAAAGTATTTATATGTGTTGCCAAATGGTAGAATTACCTTTGAAAAAGTTAACCACAATTGAAATGTGCTACAAAATCAATAGAAACAAATGAAATCACTTTTGAACTACTTAAAGGAAAGATAAAGATTTAACTTCTAATTCCTTATCTAAATGCAAAGAGTTATTATCATTCATTCATTATGTTTGGGAATATCAAAATATTATCCCTGAAACAACAATATGATCCATCCCATAGCAACTTATGGACTCAGACTTGTTGCAATTAAGGAGGAGAAGAAATTTGAAGAGGAATACTTTTATGGTAAATACAACTCACCTATCTTGGTGTTTCACCTATGCTAAATACAACTCACCTTTAGCCCTAATGTGAGTGGAAAAGATGACATCACATTTTTTATGAGAATTGGACAAACATGCTCCCACCCCCAACTTCAACCCCAAATTGGATGAATATTTTTAGTGCTACACTTGTGTTGATCCTAGCACTTTGAAAAATAGGGTGTATGTATTAGGATTCTCAAGATTTAATGAAAAATTAATGAAGCAAAGATCTAACTCCTACAAAGGTTTAAAAAGTTGTTCATCACACTCACTATTGTTGCCTTGAATATTTTCCTTTGATCTCATTCCTTTGTAATGCCCTTACCTTATGCATTGATTATCATTAACATTGTCTCTATAGTGATGCAAAATAGTGATGCATTGATTATTCCTTCATAAATCCTCATAATGATGCAAAATCGTGATCTCTATCATTTCTTTGATAGTTTTGACATAATCTTATAAACCTATGACACATTAGAATATGTGCCATATTAAGTGTACCTCTAATAAACCATTAAGATCATGAGTTATGACAAGGAGGAGAAGTTATAATCCCTTTATAATATTATCCTTCTAGAAATCACACCATGTTTTCTCCATGATATTTTCAATGTGGGGGTCATAAATAGAAACTTATGAACTCTTGTAAGCCTCTTAATGTGTCATTATCTTTGTTAGGGATGTTTCAGTTCAGCATGCCCGAGAACATTTGAGTGCTCAATAGGATGGGAAGAGGTTGGGGCTAGTGTTTACCTAGCCACCTAGAGCTAATAGAATAGGCATTTTGATCCCAAGGGGAAAGGTGAGAGAGATTTTGTAGTTGGCAACTTTGTACTAGCCAACACTGCAAGTTTCAACATCACTTGAGATGGCATCACAAAATCAAAATGGAGTAAGATCTCCAAAAAGTGAGAGAGGTTATTGTAGGTCTCCGTAACATGGTCCTATAGGAACTAGAATCACATCCATACCTTGTACGAGCTCTAAGATATACTATGTCAAAGATTGATGCCCTGTGGCATTTAGTGACCCTTAGGAATGTTTTGATTCAGCATGATTGAGAACATTCGAGTGCTGAATAGGATGAGACAAGCTTGGTGATAGGATTTACCTAGCCACCTAAAGCTAATGGAGTAGATAGTTTGATCCCACGATGAAAGGTGAGAGAGGTTTGGTAGTTGGAAACTTTGTACTGGCCAACACTACAAGTTTCAGCATCACCCAAGATGGCATCACAAAATAAAAATGGAGTATGATCTCCAAAAAGAAAGAAAGGTTATTATAGGCCTCCACAACATAGTCCTCTAGGAACTAGAATCACATCCATACCTCACACGAGCTCTAAGATATGCCTCACCAAAGATCACAGTCCTATGGCATTTAGTGACCCTTAGGGATGTTTCAATTCAACGTGCCCAAGAACATTTGATCACTAAATGAGATGGGATGAGGCTAGGGATAGGGTTTAACTACCCACTCAGAGCTAATGAAGTAGACAGTTTGATCCCACAATGAAAGGTGAGAGAGATTTGGTAGTTAGCAACTTTATACTGGCCAACACTACAAGTTTTAGCATCACCTGAGATGGCATCACAAAATCAAAATGGAGTATGATATCTAAAAAGAAAGAGAGGTTATTGTAGGTCTCCACAACATGGTCTTATAGAAACTAGAATCACATCCATACCTTGTACAAGATCCGAGATATGCCATGTCAAAGATCGTAGCCCTATGGCATTTAGTAACCCTTAGGGACATTCCAGTTTGGCATGCCCAAGAATTTTCGAGCATTGAATGGGATGGGATGAGGTTGGGGATAGGGTTTACCTGGCCACCTAAAGCTAATGGAGTAGATAGTTTGATCCCATGATGAAAGGTGATAAAGATTTGGCAGTTGGAAACTTTGGACTGGCCAACACTACAAGTTTTAGCATCACTCAAGATGGCATTGCAAAATCAAAAATAGAGTATGGTATCTAAAAATTTATAGATCTTATTATAGGTCTCCACAACATGGTCCTATAGAAATTGGAATAGCATCCATACCTTGCACGAGCTCCAAGATATGCCCCGTCAAAGATCGTAGCCCTATGGCATTTAGTGACCCTTAGGAACGTTTGGGTTTGACATGCCTGAGAACGTTCGAGCAGTGAACGAGATAGGAAAAAGTTGGAGATATGATTTACCCACACATCTGGAGCTAAAAAATAGACATTTCAATCCCACGACCCTTTTTCTACTAAGTTGCAACTTCAAGCAACTTTTACAACTTTCAACAATGCAACTTTGCACAAAAAGTGCAATTTTTACATTTTTCACTTGATTCCAATTCTAAAAATTGGAAAAGGTTTGGAAATAGAAAAATAAATTATTTCCAAATGCTCAACCCTTCACCAATTCCCAAACTCCTGCAAAGTTGTTAGCCATTTTGCAATTTTTGACATCTTAACTCCTAGATGCCTAAAACTTAACCTAATGACCCTAAGGACCTTTATAACCTTGTAAGAAACATAAAAATATTTTTTTCCTTGAAAATTACCTATATTGTTCATTTTATACTTAAAAAGTGGCCCATAGTGTAACAACAGAGACTGGTCTAAAACAACCATACCTCATCTTTTGGTATGTTATAGAGGAGCGAAATGGGTATCCTAATCTTCAATTTATTTTCTTGATATTATGGAAAAATATGGAGAAAAATGTAAGAGGACAACATTTTATGCATTTTTTCTCTTTTTACATCATCATAAATGGAAGAAATGAGGAAGGAGCCTAATGTTCAAGTATAATAATCTATCTTTTGTTAGCTAGTGTTTTTCATGAGTTTGAATATAATAATCTATCTTTTGTTATGATTGAGTTCAATATTTTAGTGTTCTTGTTGATTAGTTTTGAAAATGATTTGAGATTTGAGTTAATGATGATATGAAGGCTCTAAATGATATTCATGCTTTTTGTTGTTTTTTTTTTTAGGGGCATGAAGTGGACACACGAAACTACAAGGTACACTAGGACCTATGATGTAGAGCCCTCCATTTTCACCTTAAGTAGGCTAACTCAACTTGAGGATTCAACAAGAAACTTGTTATAAACTCAAGGAATCAGTCCTACTCAAAGGTCAAATAGAATTCTCTAACTTTGTAAATCACTTCCACAACCATACCAATCACGTTCACCTTCCCACTTCCTTATTCCAATCTCTCATTTCACCAACTCCATCATAGGCCACCTAGTGTACCTAGTGCCTCCAACACACCAAAACTCAATTCCGACCTCATCCCTTGATCCTAACACCTTAGACCATCTTAGCATAATATATTTGTCATGTTACAACTCCCCATTCATTCCTATCAACTCATCTTTCACCATTCTTCAACTATGGCCTTCTAGGCTTATCTAGTAGCCTGCCAACACTGAAATCAGCATTTCATTCCCAAGATTCTCAAACAACCTATGAATTTTTTCATACTTTTGAATACCCTTTTCAAAGATATTAAATTCATATTAGTCTCAATTTCTAACCTTTAGACTGGTCAAGACTTCCTTCACAACCTACCCTTCAATTAGGCCTAATTAGCCCTTGCTCAAAGAATGAAATTTTGTATCCCTTTACTTATATGACTCCAAAACCAAAAATAGTCTTATTAAATGCATTAAATACAAGGATTTTTAAGTTTTTTTAAGCATCCATGCATATCTATGCACACTTCCACCAAACCCTCATTTCTTGGGCTAGAAATCAAGGGTTTTAGAAAAAATTTGGTGCAAAGCACCTAATCTTCTTTATTTTCTTGATGTAATAAGGTCTAGGGATAGATTTAATGATCTCCCTATGACCATCCACCTTTGTAATGGGCACAAGACCCCATGGTGCAACTATAAGCCTTGGGCATCAATTGGTCCAATAAGTGAATTTTTTGTTATTTCTATGTTTTCTAGGCATTTCTGGGTGTTTAAAACATTAATAAGGCCCATAAGAGTTTTTAGAGTCCATTTGCAAACATATTTGCAATAAAAGTTGTCTTAGCACAAAAATTGCAAAATTGCAAAAAAGTTGCTTAGCAACTTTTACAATTTTCTTGACAACTTTTTAAAATACAACTTCCAAAGGCTAAAACTAACCAAGGGTTAGTTAAATCAGTTGTAAATAGCCTATATAGAATCCAAGCATTAAAAGAGGGAGATATATAGAGGTTTCAGTTGTATTTTCTTTCAAGAATCAATAAAATTCCTATTGTTCCAGCACTTTTCTCTAATTTCTCACGTGTTGTACAAAATCCACTACTTAGGGGATGAATCTTTGCACTAAAAAGTTGGAGTTACCTATTTAGAATGTTTTGGCTTTGATTTGAAGAATTTATCTTTTGTTTGGAAAAAGTTAATCAAATTTTGTTCCTTGTTGGTCTATGAAACCCTTGTTTTAAGGGTTTGGACAATAAAATGCCCCTAACTTGAGATTCCTCTAGTGGATTTCTCTCTTCTCTGGTATGGAGCAAGTTAGGGTTTTATATTATTTTATTTTTGCAGTTTTGGAGCATACGGACAAGTTGGTAAATTTTGGAAGCAAGCCCTAGGTCACATATCTACATGTATTTGACCTTCTTTTAGAGAGATTAGAGTGGATAGAATGATGGAAAGAGTTTGAGGACTTGATGTCAAAACAAAGTACCCTTATTTGAACCTAAAGAATAGCTTGGAAGTGGAGATTTGATTTTTGTTATCACTTAGGTTTGCACCCTTGTCCAAAGCCTATGCATGAGGACAACCTTGTGAAACATGGAAACAACCTCCAAGCTATGGGACTTGAACTGTGAGATTGAGTCTCCAAAGAAGGCCAACTTCCTCTTACTATTAGGATGCACCTAACTACTCTTGGAGAGAAAAAGGGAGAAGGAGAGCGTGAAAGAAAATCTACCTAATTTAATCTAAAGAGGTGATGCACTAAAATAGAGTGTTCAAACCAATCTCTGCCCATATATGCACTATTGAACCAGAATGAAACTAAGGATATACACATTCAAACTTGCTTTAATGTAATAATCACATGTAGATCATAAGGCCAAGATGAATGACACAAGGAAAGAGAGATTCGCTTATATTATTACTCATAGGCTAGGGAGATATAGTCATGCAGATCATAGATCTCTACAAAACACTAATGGAGGAAAAGAGTTCTTGCACTTCACACCAATGGTTGAAGGAGATAAGGTAGAAATCAGACAGTTCAGAGGCAAAGGGAATTTTACACTGGAATTGCAGAGCAATGATAGAGAACAATAGAGAATGATCGACCTTTACAAAATTCACAAAAATTGCCTTTATAGTTCAAGCATCACTTGAGATTTTCCCTCCAAAACTATCCTACAACCACGGCCATCAAGGCTCTGCCAAGAATAATCATGGGGATCTCAAGAAATCTGATCTAAGTATAGCCTTTTGGTACCATGAAATCTGATTTTTAACTAAAATAGGGCCTTGTGAAGATAGAGGCGGTGCCATAAATGTGCTTTGACCAAGTAGATGGATTGGATCAGGGGGTAGATTGTTCTTCCTTCTCTTGCATTCACTTTTGGTGGTTGGAATCGATCATGGAGATTAGATCTGCACAAAACCCTTGATTTCTTATCATTCTTGGTGCATGAATCAGTAGAGTCAGTGAGTCAACTAAACTCTGCAAGTAGGACGAGCCATGTGGACCAACAGCCTTTTATCTTTTTTCCACCTTGCAAAGTCTCCCCAAGTTGACCATGACCGCGATGACTACAATATAACTGCCAGCCCTTAACTATCAATCTTGGCTGGGCTCGTGAAGACACATGTCATCTAGGTGCTATGTCACTATGCATATCCTCCAGGCACTTTCCCATAGCGAGATAGTGCCCACTATGGATTTGAACTAATCTAACAATTGTGAAGACTCGCCATAATACTACGCTATCCCCTTAGAACCTCTAGGCTCATGAAACAACTTAGCACACCTAGCATCTAACTCGACCCAAACTGGTACCTCCCTCTAGTTTCATAACACTCGGCCCCACCCTGCTACATGTCACTAAGGTGCTATGTCACTATAGTTAAAATTCTCATAGATTTCCATAGCAAGATAGCGCTCACCGTTGATCTCCATGAGATCAACGATGGTGGAAGATTTGCACTTGCCTCCATAAGGTTTTTGATCCATGAATCCACTTGACAACACCTAGCACAACTTGGCATCCTTATCTTGGTGAGACCTTGCCCCACTGATCCACATGGAAAAAGGGTGCTATGTCACTATGGTTGAAATTCTCGCAACTTTCCATAGCAAGATAGCATCTGTTGTAGATTTCCTTAGATCTAATGGTCGTTAACAAAATTGTACAACTACGCATCAAACTGGCTGAATGGACCAATGAAATATTTCCACCATACTATGACCCACCTGACAACTGCCACTGAGGATGAGTTGAAATATTGCTTTGGAGAAGGGTGGGCCCATTACATCATTCATGCCACATGTCATCTAGGCACTATGTCACTATGGTTAAAATTCTCACAACTTTCCATAGCGAGATAACACCCACCATTGATCTCATAACATCTAATGGCAGGCAAGATGGGTCTGATCTACTAGTGTACTAACCAATGAGAATTGGCCACATGCCAAACTATCTAACAAGTCCTCGTAGAGCCCACATTCTACACAATCATACCTCAGCCAATGAAACAATTGACCACTACTGACGTGTCTGACAAATTCATCCTTGGTATCCAACAGAGCATACTTGGGACCCACCGTATTTCCAAACTTCACCGCAGGATTGCTTTCCATCTGGGCACTATGTCGCTAATGGTGAAAATCATGGATTTTTTGATAGCACCATAGCACCCACCATGGATGGAACAAAACCCAGCACCAAAAAACAATTGGGGAAAGGGAGGACCCATCGGATATGTGGTGAAAAGGCACTATGTTGCTATGGCAAAGGATCGTGCAACTTTTCATAGCGACATATCGCCCACCCTTGATATAGACTGATCCAACGATGAGGAACTTGCGGGCCCACATAAACACTTAAATGCATAGGGAAAGGAATATTATAAGGTTAGCCTAAAGTATGTTTTCGATATTCCTTTGGATGTTTAAAATAGCATTAAAATTGGGTAGTGATCGTTGGCGGGTAAGCATTTAAAATTTTGGAGGGGGGGTACAAAATGCAACATTTATGGCAACTTGACAGGGGATGCTAGCCTACTATGCATAGACCAATGGCCTGAAGCATCCATTGGGTTACAGAGTCATAAAAATTATGTAGATTCTGAGCACTGTGATACTCTAACTCCACCTTTGAGAAGAAAACCCTGAAACCCCTGTCTCTGCAATTGGAACTAGAGATGAAACCTCCTCTGTGCCCTTCAAAATCTCAAAACTTGTTGTCTCACGGAGACAAAACTTGTGCTCATGCACTTCTTTAAAAAATAAGAAACAAACTGGAACGAAACTAAGCTAACTATGTATATGGGATCTCAAACCCTTAGAAACATGGCTTAAGATAGATTCTATTGACTGGGATAGATAGAATTTCAACACCAGGCTTGCTTAATTGGAAAGCATTGGCTTGCTTACAACTGACAATCAGATAGGGGCCACTCCACAATGCATCAAACTTTGAGTGTCTTCCTAGTTTATCCCTATCTGCATCCCATTTTAAAACTAAGTCCCCCTCTCTGAAGGTTCTGACCTTAGCCTTCCTATCAAGACTCTTTTTTACTTGCTGCTGGTGTGTCTCTAGGGCCTACATAGCTTTATTTCTCTTCTCTTCCAGCTCCATCAGCTCTACCATTCTTATTGTCATGGCATCATCTTCAATCAACTCCAGTTGATGAGCTAGCTCTAGGGCTAGGAACTCCAAGAAAATTTGAAGCCTCGCTTCTCTACCATAAACTAACACAAATGGTGAATTCCCTATTGACCTTTTAGGAATTATTCTGTCATCCCACAGTGCAGTCTTTATTTTTTTATGCCAACACCTCTAGTTATCTTCTATTGTCCTTTTCATGATTCTGATTAGGTTCCTGTTGGAGGAATCAGCCAAACAATTACCCTAAGGATAGTAATTTGAGGATGTGCTCAAATAAATATTATGGTCCACTGGCCATGCATAAATCTGAGCTCCAACAAAAGACTTTGCATTATCTAAAATGATGGTTGAAGGGGCACCAAACCTGGTCACAATTCCATCAAGGAACCTAACAACTAAAGATTCAGTGGCATCCTTCAATGCAACTACCTTTGTCCATCTGATGAAATAATCTATAGTAGCTAAAATCCATTTGTGACCAGAACTAGAAGGAGGATTTATAGGGCCTATAAAATCCAATCCCCACTGAGCAAAAGGCTGGTCCACCTGGATAGGATGAAGGGGAAGAGCTACAAGTTTTTTTTGCTAGAGAAGAAGGCACATTTTTCACACTTCCTTACATACTTATGAAAATCATGAAACAAAGATGGCTAGTAATAACCAACCCTCATTATCTTTATTGCAGTTGTTCTAGTTGAGAAGTGACCACCATTAGGACCATCATGAAGTTCTTTGATCATTCTTTCAACCTGGTCTGTATCAAGGCATCTTAATAGGGCTCCATTAAAATATTTTTTAAAAAGGATACCATCAACTATGACATAAGGGATTGACTACAATCTACACTATCTCCTTTTAATTCTATCTAACCCTTGAGGGTATCCATTGCCTAACAAGAAATTTTTCATGTCATCCATCCAACTCCTTGGGTCACCATTTCTTACTTCTTGTTGCTTTGTCAGTATCATAGCAACTTCCTCATTAGGCTCTTGAGATGATAACATCTATTTACACAACCCCCTCCCTCTTACTAGCTTGGTAATCTGAATGTCAACATCATATTCCATTACCTTTGTAATCCAACTAGCTGTTTTCTCACTAACATCTTTGTTCAAAAGGAAATCCTTCACAATGGCATGGGGTACTAACAAATGAATCTTATTATGAGGCAGGAGGTGTCTAAATCTCTTTAAAGCTCTGATGACTACAAGGGCTTGTTTCTCTACATAGTTGTATTTATCTTCATATTTCTTAAGCCCTTCACTAAAGAAAGCTATGGGTTGCTCCTCATCCTTGTCATTTGTTTGAGTGAAGACAGCAGAGATACTTGACTCACCACCTAAGGTATAAATAATGAAATCCTTCTCAAAATTTGGATTCATGAGATTAGGGGTTGAGGCTATGACTGTCTTGATCTCTTCAAAAATTTCCTTCCCTTCCTTGGCCCATGCAAAGACCATACCTTTCTTGAGCATAGCTGTAAGAGGTTTCACCATGGTAGCAAGATTAGGGATAAATCTCCTTACAAAATTTATCTTGCCTAAGAAATTTTGTAGCCCTTTCTTGTGTTTAGGAAGAGGAAGGGAAAGTATTGCTTTCGTTCTCTCTAGATCAATGGTTAAACCATCCTTAGATACAACACATCCTAATAATTTTCCTTGGTTAGTAGCAAAGACACACTTTCTTGGGTTAAGGGAAACCCCAAACTCTCTGCATCTTAGGAATACCTGTCTTAGAGGATCGAAATGATCTTTTGCATCCTTAGAATACATTGTAATATCATCAAGTTAAACTAAGACAAACTTGTCAATCAATCTTTTGAAGGCCATCTCCGTTGCCTTCTAAAATATAGCACCTACATTAGTTAGCCCAAATGACATCTTACAATAAGCATAGGTACCCCATTTAGTGGTAAATGTAGTCTTGTATCTATCAAACTCTTTAACCAGCACTTAATTGTAGCCAAAAAATCATCAAGAAATGAAAACATCTTTGAACCATTGATCTTGGACAAAATCTGCTCCATAGAAGGGAGAGGATGGTGATCTTTAAGGGAAGCTTAGTTAAGCTCCCTAAATTCCACACACAATCTAATTTCTCTATTCTTCTTCCTAACAGGGACAAGGTTTGCTACCCATGATGAGTGTTTGATGGGAAACATTATATTGGCCTCAATCAACTTGGATAGCTCCTTTGTCATTAAGGGTTAAATTTAAGGATTCATTGGCCTCTATTTTTATCTTACTGGTTTTACATCATTAATTAAATCTATGGTATGCTAAAACAACCTTGGGTCAAAGCCCTTTAAGTCATCATATGTCCAAGCAAATACATCATTAAATTCTTGACATAGATGAATAAAATTTTCTTGTTCAATTTCAGAACATACCATACCAATGTTTAAGGACTTTCCATCAACAACCATGACCGTGGTGTAGTCACCTTCATCAGCAGCTAGGTTCATGGCCCTGCCTCTTTCCTAGTCATCAAGATTAAAAACACTCTCTAAGGTAATGAGACCCTTAGGTAGTTTGTTGGAGCTAAGGTTAATGATTTGGTCACCATACTGATCCTGTAGTCTCAACTGGTTTCTGCCTAAAAATTCTGCCTCATTCAGCAAGAAGCTCACATTTTTCTCATCAGACTCAAACACTTTCCAATAGATGTTCTTATCAGGGATGGCAAGCCTTACTATCACTTTGATTTGTTGCTTCTTCTCCTCCTCAAGATTCCCTGGCACATCATAAGATGCACCTATTGCTGCAAGTCTATCAGCATGCTTGTTTTCTTTTCTAGGGATGCTTTGAATATTAAATGCATTAAAACCTTCAAGAAAATCCCATACCCTATTTTTATAAGACTTGAGCAAACCATTTTTGGTGGTATTCTGGTTTCTCACTTGGTTAACCACCAACTCACTGTCTCCATACACCCTTAATGATTGAATTCCTCTTTTTTGAGCAAATAGGAGACCTTGAATCAAGGATTCATGCTCAGCTACATTATTAGTGCAACTGAATTGGAACCTAAAGGAGAAGTAGTATCTTACTTGTGTAGAAGAAATCAACATCACACCAGCCCCTGATCCATTCTTATTCCTTGATTCATCAAAGTACATACTCCATATCCCACTTACATCTTCTTCAGTCTCCACAAGATTGGGAACTAGAGCATCTCTTTCCAATATACAATATGTACTTAGACCTGTTTCAAGGATTTCTAATGTAGGATCAAATTGATATGTATCAACCCATTAATCTAAGAAAAAATTAGGTATCTCTGCTAGGGAAGTGGTGGACTCATTCACTATGTCATTCTCATCCATCTCTAGGATAGAACAACTCATGTTGATAGAATTAGGGGTGTAGGGTTTGGTATGATGGAGGGCTTGAGGCTCTACTCTAATTGAAGCTTTAGCTCCATATCTTGTTCTAAAAAACATATATGACTAGTCAGAAGATATGTAACCACCTATTTGGGCAGTATAGTCTCTTGACAGAGAGATGGCAAAATATGGCTTGACCTCAGCAACAGAGATATCTTGGGTTATAGTACAACCAGGGAATGCATGTAAGGCCATCTCCACATTCCTAAGGATTCCTATAGTCTTGACAGTACTACCATCCAACTGTAGTACATCCCTAACAATGGGCTCATATTTCATTCCCAAAGCATCAGCAACACACCTAGGCATCATTAAACTGCTAGCCCCTAAATCAATCATGCAATTATGGACTAGTTTTCCCCCTATAATTAGGGAAACATAGAATGGAGGAGGTCTAACCTTTTTACTTATTTCTACCTCCCTTGATGGTTGTACTAGGTTTGTGGCACTTTCCATGCTGAGTGGCTGATCCTTTAGTTCAATTCTTTCCAATTCTTGCTGCAGCAACCTCTTTTGCATGGGTATCATAGCAACATCATCCCACATGGAGATATTCACATTTTTCTTCTTCATTTTCTCTACCACACTAAATGGCATAGCAAGTGTTTTGGTAGAAGCTTTGGGAGCTACAATTGCATGAGGTTGAGATGGAATAACCTAAGGATCACTTGTATCTTTCCTACCATGATTTTGCTTTTGCTCCTGAAAGGTACTTGATTGATCATTTGTTGCTTGCTCATGAGATATTGCATTTGAAGTTGAGGCCTAATTGGGAGGAGGAGGGACAACATCTTCCATAGATCTTCTTTTGCTTCTAGTGTTATGAGCAATGGAATCCTAGTTTACATTACAATGCTCTTCCATTTGATGATTCATAAAAGAGCAATCACCCTGTCTTTGTATATCTAAGGCATCTTTAAATTGGTCCTCCTTGGATGATTTTTTTTCTATAGGTTCTTGGATTGTCAAAGCCATAAAATATTCAACCTTCTGACGTATACAATAGGAATAGGAGTAGTTATAGGAGGGACAAAAATCTTGATCGTGAGCCATATTGTTTTGAGGGACTATGGCCCTACTTTGGTTTACATTTGAGGTTTAAGCAAGGCCACCTTGCCTACTCTGGTCAAAATAATTGTTCCAATGATTAGGGTTTGGAGCCCTACCACTACTTGGAGTTTGATATTGCAATTGATGAGGCTTACTACCTTGAGCTTGTTGTCTTTCTAAAGTCACCACCTTGTTGTTCACTTTCTGCATCATAGAGAAATTATCCTCCAGCCTCTTTCCTTGATCTTCTAACTTCTTCCCTTGATATTGCAATCTTTTATCAAGGTTCTTTTCTCTTTTATCCATGTTCTAAATTAGAGATTGCATCATCTCTTTGATTTCATCCATCCCATTTGAAGATGTGGAAGCTTGAGGGACTGGAGTAAGGGATTGTGATGTAGAAGTTGTGGGAAGAGGAGCCATTGCTAGTTGATGATTTAGAACATCAGGGAAGAAAGGAATAGGAGGCCTTGGAGCTAGCTTACCTCCTTGTATTAGGATTTTCTCTAATTTTATTGCTATATCATAAGCATTAGGCAAGGTATCTCCTCCCATAGTTTGGATTGTAGTGGCAATATCGTTGTTAAAAGCTCTAAGGTAGTGCAAGAAGGCATTACTAGGGGTAGGCCTCAATGAAGTAGGTATTCTATCCCATTTCTTTTGAAATCTATAATTAAAATCAGTCATACATTCATGGGGGGCCCTTTTTATAGTAGTCAACTACTCTAAAAGTGACAAATAGTCACTTTTATCCTCAAAATGTTTGCACAATCCTGCTCCTAATCCATCCCAATCTGTTATAGAACCATGAGCTAAAACTCTATACCATTGTAGCACTTTTCCTTTCAAGGATGAGGCTAGGAGCCTAACTTCAACATTATCCTCTATAATACCATGGATATTATAGACATTTGCAACCTCTTGAATTTGTTCTGAGGGGGAGATAGAAGTTTCACTAGTAAACTCTAGTATACTTTCGAGGGCAGCTACTGGTATGTCATGTCTTTGGGCTAATAAGAGAGGGCTCCCACCATTAAAGGTTGCAAAAGTATGAGCTCTAGGCAATGCCATATAGACAAGTGATTTATTGATATGTATTGATGACAGTCTAGGCTGAGATCTAATAGCAGGAGGAGTAGAAATAGATCTTGTAGGTGTATTTTTTACTATTGCACTCCTAACTGGTGATAAAGATACCCTAGTCTTCCTTCTTCTAGGGTTTGAAAATGAAAGCTCTTGATACTAAAAATTACCTCTAGATGATGCCCTTGTTTTAGCTCTGGGCATGAATCACTGCAACTTTGGTCTGGAATCAGATATGTATTTGAAGTTTAGAGTCACCAAGTACTTGAAGAATCGGCCTCTTGAAGGCTTAAACATCGAAGCCAATACTATCTCCTCGGTATTGATCTTGAAATCTTCCCTTTTGACACTAGTAGGCTTGAATTTTTTTGAAAAGTTTTCCCACTAGGCATGCCAAAAACTATTGTCACTTAGGTTTGCACCCTTGCCCAAAGCCTATGAACAAGGACAACCTAGTGCAACATGGAAACAACCTCCAAACTGTGGGACTTGAACTGTGAGGTTGAGTCTCTAGAGAAGGTTGGCTTCCTCTTACTATCAAGATGCACCTAACTACTCTTGGAGAGAAAAAGGGAGAAGGAGAGCGTGAAAGAAAATCTACCTAATTTAATCTAAAGAGGTGATGCACCAAAATAGAGTGTTCAGACCAATCTTTGCCCATATATGTACTATTGAACTTGAATGAAACTAAGGATACACACATTCAGACTTGCTTTAATCTAATAATCACATGCAGATCAGAAGGCCAAGATGAATGACAAAAGGAAAGAGAGATTCCCTTATATTATTACTCATAGGCCAGGAAGATATAGTCATGTAGATCATAGATCTCTAAAAAACACTAGTGGAGGCAAAGAGTTCTTACACTTCACACCAATGGCTGAAGGAGATAAGGCAAAAATCATACAGTTCAGAGGCAAAGGGAATTTTACACTGGAATTGCAGAACAATAGAGAATGACCGACCTTTACAAAATTCACAAAAATTACCTTTATAGTTTAGGCATAACTTGAGATTTTCGCTCCAAAACTATCCTGCAACCACCACCATCAAGGCTCTGCCAAGAATAATCATGGGGATCTCAAGAAATCTGATCTAAGTATAGCCTTTTGGTACCATGAAATCTAATTTTTAACTTAAACATGGCCTTGAGAAGACAGAGGTGGTGCCATAACTGTGCTTTGACCAAGTAGATGGATTGGATCGAGGGGTAGAGTGTTCTTCCTTGTCTCACATTCACTTATGGTCGTTAGAATCGATCATGGAGATCAGATCCACACAAAACCCTTGATTTCTTATCATTCTTGGTACATGAATTAGTAGAGTCAATGAGTCAACTAAACTCTACAAGCAAGACAAGCCACGTGGACCAATAGCCTTTTATCTTTTTGCCACCTTGCAAAGTCTCCCTGAGTTGACCATGTCTTTCATCACTAACTACGCCAACTCTTAAAACCCTGATCATGATGGCTACAACATAACTACCAGCCCTTAACTGTCAATCTTGGCTGCACCTGCAAAGACATGTGTCATCTAGGTGCTATGTCACTATGCATATCCTCTGGGCACTTTCCCATAGCAAGATAGGGCCCACCGTGGATTTGAACTGATTTGACAATTGTGAAGACTCATCATAATACTACGCTATCCCTTTAGAACATCTTGCACCATGAAATAACTTAGCACACCTGGCATCTAACTTGGCCTGAACTTGTACCATCCCTGTACTTTCATAACACTTGGCCCCACCCTGCTATGTGTTTCTAAGGTGCTATGTTTCTATGGTTAAAATTCTCGCAGCTTTCCATAGCGAGATAGCACCCATCATTGATCTCCATGAGATCAACAATGGTGGAATATCTGTACTTGCCTCCATAAGGTTTTTGATCGATGAATCCACTTGACAACACCTGGCACAACCTAGCATCCTTATCTTGGCGAACCTGGCCCCACTAATCCACATGGTGAAAGAGCACTATGTCGCTATGGTTAAAATTCTCATAGCTTTCCATAGCGAGATAGTGCCTACTGTGGATTTCCTTAGATCTGACAGTCGTCAACAAAATTGTACAACTATGCATCAAGCTGGTTGAATGGACCAATGAAACATCACCACTGTACTATGACCCACTTGACAATTGCCACCGAGGATGAGCCATAATATTACTTTAGAGAAGGGTGGGCCCATTACATCATCCATGCCACATGTTACCTAGGCACTATGTTGCTATGGTTAAAATTCTCACAACTTTCCATAGCAAGATAGTTCCTACTGTTGATCTCCTGAGATCTGATGGCGGGCAAGATGGGTCCGATCTACCAGTGCACTAACCAATGAGAACTAGCCATGTGCCAAACTATCTAACAAGTCCTCACAGGGCCCACATTCTACACAATCATACCTCAGCCAATGAAACAATTGATCACTACCAACATGTTTGACAAATTCATCCCTGGTATCCAACATAGCATACTTGGGACCCACCATATTTCCAAACTTCACTGTAGGATCACTTTCCATCTAGGCACGGTCACTAATGGCGAGAAGCATGGACTTTCTGATAGTGTCATAGCACCCACCGTGGATGGAACAAAACCCAATGTCAAAAAACAATCGGGGAAAGGGAGGACCCACTGGATACGTGGCGAAAAGGCACTATGTTGCTATGGCAAAGGATCATGCAACTTTTCATAGCGGCATAACGCCCACCCTTGATATAGACTGATCCAATGAAGAGGAACTTGCGGACCTGAAGAAACCCTTAAATGCATAGGGAAAGGAATATTACAAGGTTAGCCTAAAGTATTTTTTCAATATTCCTTTGGATGTTTAAAATAACATTAAAATCGGGTAGTGACTGTTGGTGGGTAAGCATTTAAAATTCAAGTATTTGGTGGGGGGGCGCACAAAATGCAACAATTTCATGCACGCATTCTTGACCATTTGCCTTGAAAACCAAGCCTAAAGTGGCTAACTAGGCTTGAGTACTTGGTGTTGGTTGGGATATGCTAGATTGGAGTTGGTCTCTAGAACTTTGGAGTTTGTTAGAGCTTGGAAAAGGGTACTTGAATCAGCATTTTATTGCCTAGGTCCTTTGATGATTTTTAGAGTTATTGGTAAAAATCAGTTTTAGGAGACCTAATAGGCTACTAGGTCTAAAATTACAAGTTGAGTTGTGGGTTGTTGGGAGTGCAACGAGTGGTTGGTTTGTGTTATTTGTGTTGAGACTAAGTTGTCCCAAGCCCTTGCTACTGGTGGAAAAGCCTAGAACAGAAAAATCCTCATTTTGCTCATTTCAAAGGAGGTTCTCATATTTGCTTGAGTTGAGTGCATATTTTTTTGAGTCTTACTTGTGACAGGTGAGTCTAGAAACCCTTTTTAGCATTTTTTAGGAGTATGCACTTGAGGAAGTAGACCAAAATCTTTTATTGAATCCTTATGAGCACATTGAAGGTTGTGTAGTGGTTGGCCTTGATTCCTGCTTCCATTGTGTCATCTCTGCATCAAATTACCCTATTAAACCTCACTTTTGATGCAGCAGTGGCAAGGGAATATGGTGGATCCAAGGTCCAAATACAAACTCAATCAAATGCACAATTGAATCTAGTGACTAAAGGTGCCTTCAATAAGTGAAATGGTAAATTATCCACCAACAAGTCTTATGATGTGATCTAATAGCCCTAAAATGTGCAATACAAGGTACTTTAATAGGTTTGAGACTTTCTTCAATGGTTTGCACACCAAAACTTCTATATTCCTCAAACTAGGCCTAATAGCATGCCTTGTAGCCCTGCAGCAACACTCACAAGGATTTTTCATCAATTTTTTTCAAAACACTAGGAAAATAAATTATATATTTGAGTACCCTTTATGGAGTACCTTAACATACCAAAAGGATAAGGTAGGTTTCTTTGGAAGGTATATGATTTCTTTCACTATTTCTCAAATTTTTAAGGTATAATTCTCATGCATTTACAAAGGAAGTGCTAACCATTCAAACTCCCAGGCTCCAAATCTTTTCATAGTTTCATAAATAAGTTCAAATCAAAGTAATATGAAGTCAATTTTACTCCAAGAGGTTTCTAGGTACCAAAGCCCCAAATTGTGCCCTCAAAACCCTTAAATTTAAGGCTTCCTCAATGTCACACTTTTCAAAGTTTCCTACAACAAATAAAGGTTGGAAAACCTTGTATACAACATGTCTATACACATTTCATCATAAAATAGTGCCCTTTTTTGGCCAAAACTCTCTGACCTTTAGCCTATCCTCCAAATTCACTTATTTTCTTAGTCTTCTTTATGGTGATCACCACATAGATTAATCAAACTTGCATTTTCAAGATTAGTAATATACTATACATGTTAAATTGATATTATGTATGTCAATAAGATTCCATTATATGAGAATTAGAGTGCTACATTCATAGTGTGAAATCTACACAAAACTATCTTAAAATCAGATTTTCCAAAGATTGAACAGTGCCAAAATGATTAATAGTGACTATAGTAGGTTTTTTGGAACATGAAATAATTCAAAGAGATGAAATATGAATGATCAAAACATTGTACAAGGCAATCCAATCAATTAGAACTTTGAATCATACCAAAAAAAACCCTTTAACTTTGCAAGAAATCAGATTTTTTATTCAATTTGTTGTAGCAGTCCGTACCATGGATTTTCTTCCCATACAATGTATTTGTGAAACATTTAATAAACTCCTATCAACTACCCCAACCGATCCAAATTGGCTGGATGGTTTAATTTTGCTTAAAACAATAAAGAAACTAATTCCCTCCTAAATGTGCATGACCATTATAATTTGAAAATTCAAATTTATAACTTTGTAACTTTTGAATTTTTGAAATTGCTAAGTGATGAAACTTTACCAAATCATTTAAATAGACTTATTAACCTATTAAAAAGACTATTTTATACTATTTAAAACTTTTAACACTTGGTTCTATCCTAGACTCCAATTTTAGTCCTAAGGCTTGTTAGGTCTTTTTGTACTTATTGCAAAGTTATTACATAGATTAACCTTATAGGTCATTATAGGCTCCAAAATACTCCAATTGATGTCATTGGACATCTTCATGTTCACTCATGCCTTTTTGATGTCTAAAGGTATATTGAACTCCTTATGTGCTCTAGGTTCCTCTGCACCAACTTGTGTCATTTTGGCCTAAGTTTGCCCATTCTTGACAATGTATTACAAATTTGACAATTTAATGCTTTGGGTTACTGATTAAACATAATATTTATATATTTTATTGTAATAGGAATTATCCAACCTTGTTTATGTTTAATCTTTGTAACATGTACAAATGAGATAACATTTCTATAATTGAGAGTATGTTAAGTATCCAGAGGATGTGCAAAGGAAATATATTGTATGCAACTTTTTGTTGCTTTAACATTTCTTATTTAAAATAACATCCTAAGGGTCACTGTAGGACCTAAATTATCCTTATTTAAGGTATTTCTACCTATTTCCCTAGATATTAAATGCCCTATAGGTCTAAAGGACTCAAGGTTTATAGAAACACCAATGAGTCTCAAACCTTTAGAAATGGGTTGATATCAACTTGAAACTAGTCCTAACATTCTAAAACATTATAACCTCCATCTGAGAATTTTCCAATACCTATGCATGTTCTTCATATATTTTTGAAGTGAAGCTTGACTTTCAAAATCTACTAATTAGTGTGTGCACGTGATCTCCATGCAATTTGCATTTTTTAGGAAAAATAAGTCAAATGCATACTCAAGTTTAATTTAAAACCAAAAATGGTATTTTGGAGTTTACATACCAAAGCTTTGTCATTTGAACTCCTTGCACCTGTATCTGATGATATCCATATTTGGTCCTAATCCATTATAGTTTTCACTTCCTTAGCTCCCTTAGACTTTCTTCCACTTCCATTTGTAAGTGTGTTCACAGATGTAACTTGTTTACTCTTTTTTCTTAGTCCTCCTTCAGTTACAAACCAATATTACAATCACATTAAATGCTGGAACAAAATCAAGAAATATAGTAAAAGTTGTTAACATAGGAACCATTTTATGGAAGAGTAAATTTATTGTCTATATACTTTTAATTCTTGTCAAATCCATCAATAAACATTTTATATCCTAAAATATCAAAAGTTTCATTTATTTTCAGTAGACCTAAATAGTATTTTGGTTCTCTCAACTTATACATTGACTAATCAACATTATCTTTAGAGAGAACTATATCTGTAACTACCCCATTATCATCATATCAAGACCTCTTTTCCTTCTTACTTTTCGATGATTGTGATCCTCTTCAATCTCAGGCATAAGATGATTAATACACAATGATACTTCAACAAAAAGAACTAATCAATATTGAGGATGTGAATTGATAATACCGTTTCGTAGATGATTTTGGCATCTCACCCTTTATCACTGGTGCTTTGACTTTATCAGCTCTCTTGTTTGGTGATCTGCAAATGAAGAATTAGCATAGTAAAAAATATATCTAGATTCTAAACAAATCAAAACATAAAATCTGTGATTTAAACTTATCTCATCACTTACACATAATAACAATACCCACCTTGTCATGTGGACAGTCTTGGGGGAGAGGTTGCAACATTGTATTTTGATTCAATTGACTACTCTTTCTCTGTCTCCCTCTCTCCCTGTTCAATCTAATGAGCCAACTAGATCTACTCTACATTTTAATGTCTCAAGTATTGCCTCATGGTCTAACTTGCGAACTTTCTAAAGAATCTTATTATATGGTTTTCCACCATATTTTATCAAGTGGACATTTGATGTGACAACAAGGTTTGAATAATGAGGAATCCTCCTCCCTATTTTCCAATCTTCGAATAACCACAAGTTAGGGTTCTTCATAGAATATCGTCTAAGCCATGTGTTGGTTACAACCACTACACCAACATGGTACTCTAAACCTTCACCATCTATAATTGAGTGATCCAATTTTTGTTTACCTTGGACACAATGACACAACTAATAATCTATCCCTTCTTCATTGTCTTTAGGTGCACTAATAGCAAAAACATGGCCTACAGTGACAAATGTACAAAATGTAGTCATTAATTCAAAACATACTTAGGTAAAAGTTATAAAGTTACATATTGAAGTTACAAATATATATATATATATATATATATATATATATATATATGTATGTATATGTATATATTACTAGGTTGCACTAGATCAGACAAGTGGTCAAAGTCAATAGATGAATCCATCTCTACCATTTCTAGTGCTTGTGGGGGATGATAGGTGGCGAATGGGGCCCAAAACCTGTATATCCCATTTGTCGACCCATTCAGTTGACTCACAGTCATCCCAATTTTCCTCTTCACATGATGGATAATAGCATGCCATTTTTCATGTGTTGATACTCCATGAACCTACATTAGAGCTTCTAAAAGAGTGGAACTCACTAGATCCTATTAGTGTGCAACAATCCATATATGGTGCAATGTTAGTATTATCTATGAACCAAAAAAATCTATGAACCATAGGCTCACCTTCCTTACCTGGACCCATTGTAGTGTTACACCACTAAATGATGGGTTTTGCATCCATCAATATTGCTCCATATTTATACTTTAGTTCTTCATGAGCTAAGGCTCTTTTGATGCATGTGCCTGCACCATCGTGCTCTCCATTTCCATGACCAGCCTCTATGAAATTCCATAGATATTTAATTCTACACAACCTATGCATCCTGCTCAACCAATAGAACATCCATGCATTCTTGAATTGAAATGTGCAATTATCTGACCAAATAATGTGCTAACCATATGTTATGCCCTTGTTAGCCAAATCTCCATAAAATAGTTGAAAACAACCATGTACGAACTCCATAGAATGTGATCGATCATCGCTGATGTAAAAATGGTACTCCCTCAAAATCTTCCTGTCATCCTATGTATTTGTAGGTGAATGCATGAATTTTATGTGAACAAATATGGAAATCTATTGAGAAGTATAATACTTTGCTTGCACCTCATTTTGTGGTTGTAGTGTGTAGTTCTTTGCAAAATCTACAACCAAAACAATGGTATCCAATGGAAATGTGTCCTTGCAAATTGCAAATCTAGCCATCGAGCTCTATGTGTATGTCTTGCATACACGTAAATAATATTTTCACGAAAAATCTTCACGAACTCATACACTGGAATCTTTTAGAGCATATGTCTATATCTTAAATTTTTCATAATCTACTATTTCATTTCCAATTACATATGTATTATCCATATGTTAAAAAGTTGATAAAAGTTGCAAAGAACCACAAAATAATCATGTACCATCCAAGTATAATGTCTTGTAAAATTGTTGTCCATCTCCTATTTCACATAAAATGTTGGATATGAATTCCCTTGAAGATCTTGGTGGCTCATTCATGTCACAATCCTACAAAACAAACTTAGAATGCAAAAACACAGATATATGCCTAAAAATATCAAAATGGTTAGAAAATTCAATATGTATCCTACAACAACAAGTTTTGTGTGATTTATCTTCACATAAAAAGGTTTATCCATGTCAAGAAATCTTTGAATTATTTGAATTTGAGGATACATACCAATAAATTTTGCAAAAAATTGCGTCTAAGTTGAGTCCAAAAAATGTTTCGCATGTGTGTCACAATTTTGGCTACCAATCCTCCTTCTTACAACATCTCTTTGATTAGGGGAAACACGTGTTTTCTTTCCCAAAAACTTTGATCAATGATTTCAAAGCTTCACTAATTTTTTTATCCTTTCATGTTAGTCTACTGCTAAATGTCCATAACTCATTTTTTGTTGGATCTTCCAATCTCTCATGCCTTAGAATGACTCTCCTTAGAGTACCTCTACCAATTTTTAATGTTTTTCTTGTCTTTCTCATGAGTTGAGATTTCTTCATTTGGCTACTTACTAGTGTCTATGTAAGTACTCGTCTTGTGATATTACTATCTCTGGTGCATGATTTAGAACCACTTTTTCATAAGCACTCATTAGATTCTACTTTTTTCATTTGAATCATCCATCGTTCTTAGCTCAAGAATCTTTACGATAGGCCTAAATTTCAAATTCCTCATCATTTCAACATATAATTAGCATTGACCTGTAATATTTAATTCTTCAAAAAAAATCTCCACATACGATTAACTTTTCTTTGACAAGTACGCTTGCTAATCTTGTCAGGCATTGATTTCAAAAAGTTAGTACTCAATATCAATCAAATATTTTGGTCTTCTAAAATGAATTCTAGATGTTGTTATAATCTCTTCGATTCCCTCAACATTTTGAACAACAATATAAGGTTGAGTGTATTGTGTACCTTGAACCAAAGATGATGTGCCTTAGCAATAAGATGCAAAAGATGGAATGTCACCTACTTGATGTGTTGATGTTGTGTTTTCAACATTACATGATGGAGTGTGTACATCATCAGATCTAAAAATTAGTGTCTCTTCAATATGAGAGGATGATATGACTCCAACATTGGAAGATGGTGTAGCTTCACAATTCAATTGTCTTCTTGAGCATAACAGTCTCATTCGTTCTCTTTGTCTTTTCAATTCTTCCTCTTTGTTTCTTTGTATCGGTGGTTCTTGATCCTCTTCGAAAGTCAATTCTTCCTTATTGCTTTGCAATTTTCTTTGTTCATGTAGTAGTTTCATTTTATCTCTTTTAATTGCCAAATCTCTCTCTCTATCTTCATTTGTTTGATTTTTTGGTTTCTTCCTTAGCATGATGATGATTTCTACATGTCAAATTATTCAAACATCTAAATTAATTACAATGTGTAAATTAAAAATCATTCAAATACATATAAAAATTACAATTATTTGAATGGATACACAATATATATCAAACAACTTGTCAAATTTCTAACCATTTCAAAATAACATTTCATTCAAACATAATTTTTTTAGTGAATTCACTATATATTAAACAACATGTCAAATTATAATCAAATTTGTATCTATATATCAGTAAACAATATTTAAAAAGGATTGCACTAACCTTTTCTATACAAAGAATATTCAAAAGTCTTCAAATCGTGTATCCAATGATTGAATTTCGTGTTTGCTAGCTTCAAAATATCTTCAAATAGTTTTTGCTATGTTGAAACCCATGTTTTATATCAGAACAACAAAATGCACAATAGACCAAAAGCAGAGAATGGATGAAATGGGACCCAAACTTTCTTTTTGACCATTTTTGGGTGATTTGACATAGTGTGTATGCACTAAAGCATCAATGCCCTATAAAGTGTGTACGCACTATAGTACATATGCACTATGTCAAAAAACATATCTCCCTATCCCACCATCCCCCAACCCTACTCTCTCTCTCTCTCCCTATAATCTCTCTCCTCTCCCATCCCCTACTCTCTCTCAATCTCTATCTCCTCTCCCATTCCCTATTCTCTCTCTCACTCTCTCTCTCCCATCCCCTATTCTCTCTCTCACTCTCACTCTCTCTACCATCCTATACGAGCTCTCTTTGCCATTGTCTACTCTCTCTCACACTATCTCCCATCCCCTACTCTCTCTCTCTCTTACACACATTCTCATTCCCTCTCTCTCTCCCCTCTCCCATCTCGTACTCTCTCTCTTTCACAAATAAACACACTCACATCCCCACTCTCTCTCCTCTCTAGATTTTTCACACACACTCCCATCCCCCCCTCTCTCTCCCTCTCCCACTCCCTCTCACATCGCCTACTATCTCCCTCTCTCAAGTACTCTCTCTCCCTCTCTACTTTCTCTCTCCCATCCCCTACTCTCATACTGATGCAGAGGTAAAACACAATGGAAGAAAACAAAATAGAAATAGGAATCGGCACCAGCAAGAGATAGATTATAAAATTCTTCTATTTAATTTATCAAATGAACAATACATACATTAGCTCTTCCTACAAATTTCTTCTCTTCGTAATTTTGTATCTAGAAACTTTGCTCTCAAGCTTGACCTAAACCTAAGCCTAAAACTCTATTTATACTTGCTAAGATAATCTACGAAACCTTCTAGATTATTACAAAATAGGAAAAATAACTTATAGAAAATTCTAGATCAATATAGAATGGGGAAGAATGAGCCCACAATGATCTGTACAAATCCCAAGAAAATTATCTTATCCTAATGACGAAATCAAGATAAATTTCTCAAGTCGGCTCTTGCATAAAAATTGACCTAAATACATAAAACTTGACCTAAATACTTTATATAAAACTTTGACCTAAATACTTTATATAGGTGCTCATGTAGCATACTCCCCAGGAAATTTTATCTCAAGCCCACTTGAGATGAGCTCTTGTAGAGTGGTACCTTTCTTCTTGATATCTTGTTCAGTCATCCACACAACATCTACATCTAAATAACCTTTTTGTTTTACCAAAAATGACGTAGAGGTAAAACAAAATGGAAGAAAACACAATAGAAATAGGAACCAGCCTAAAACTATATTTATACTTGCTAAGATAATCTACGAAACCTTCTAGATTATTACAAAATAGGAAAAATAACTTATAGCAAATTCTAGATCAGTATAGAATGGGGAAGAATGACCCCATGATGATCTATAAAAATCCCAAGAAAATTATCTTATCCTAATGACAAAATCAAGATAAATTTCTCAAGTTAACTCATGCATAAAACTTGACCTAAATACTTTATGTGGTTGCTGCTGCACCATACTCCCCAGGAAATTTTATCTCAAGCCCACTTGAGATGAGCTCTTGTAGAGTGGTAACTTGCTTCTTGATATCTTGTTCAGTCATCCACATAGCATCTACATCCGAATAACCTTTGTGTTTTACCAAAAATTATGCAGAGGTAAAACACAACGAAAGCAAACACAATAGAAATAGGAACTAGCACCAGCAAGAGATAGATTATAAAATTCTTCTATTTAATTTATCAAATGAATAGTACATACATTAGCTCTTCCTATATATTTTTTCTCTTTGTAACATTGTATCCAGAAACTTTTCTCTCAAGCTTGACCTAAACCTAAGCCTAAAACTCTATTTATACTTGCTAAGATAATCTACAAAACCTTCTAGATTATTACAAAATAGGAAAAACACCTTATAGAAAATTTTAGATCAGTATAGAATGGGGAAGAATTACCCCACAATGATTTGTACATATCCCAAGAAAATTATCTTATCTAATTGATGAAATCAAGATGAATTTCTCAAGTCAGCTCATGCATAAAACTTGACCTAAATACTTTTTATAAAACTTTGACCTAAATACTTTATGTGGGTGCTCCTACACCACACACTCTCTCCCATCCCCTACTCTCTCTCTCTCTCTCTCTCTCTCTCTCTCTCTCTCTCTCTCTCTCTCTCTCTCTCTCTCTCTCCCTCCCATCCCATACAAGCTCTCTCTGCCACCCCCCTACTCTCTCTCACATTCTCACACTCTCTCCCATCCCCTACTCTGTCTCTCATACACACATTTCCATTCCCCCTCTCTCTCTATCCCACTCCCTCTCCCATCGCCTACTCTCTCCCATCCCCTACTTTGTCTCTCTTACACACACTCCCATTCCCCCTCTCTCCCTCCCACTCCCTCTCCCACTACCTATTCTCTCTCTCTCTCTCTCTCTCTCTCTCTCTCTCTCTCTACTCTCTCTCTCCCATCCCCTATTCTCTCTTTCTCTCTTTGCCACCCCTACTCTCTCTCACACTCTCTCTCATCCCCTAATCTCTTTGTTACACACACTCCCATCCCCCCTTGCTCTCCCTCTCCCACTCCCTCTCCCACTTCCTACTCTCTTTCTCTCCCATCCCCTACTCTCTCTCTATCTCTCTCTCATGTCTCAAATTCCCTACTCTCTCTCTTTTACACACACACACCTACCCCCTCTCTCTCCTCTTCCATCCCCTACTCTATCTCTCACTCACTCTCCCTCTCCCACTACCTCTCCCACCACCTATTCTCTCTCTCTCTCTCTCTCTCTCTCTCTCTCTCTCTCTCTCTCTCTCTCCCCCTCTCTACTCTCTCTGCCACCCCCTACTCTCTTTTTCTCTCTCACATTTTTGCACTCTCTCCCATCCCCTACTCTCTCTCTCTCACACACACACAACACACATTTCCATCTCCCCTCTCTCTCCCTCTCCCAATCCCTCTCCCACCACCTACTCTCTCTCCCCCCTTTCCCATTCCCTACTCTCTCTCTCTCTTTCAAACACATGCACTCCCATCCTCCTCTCTCTCATTCTCCCTTTCCCACTCTGTCTCCCACCATCTACTCTCTCTCTCCCCCATCCCCTACTTTGAATCTCTCTCTCCCATCCTATACTCTCTCTATGCCACCCCTACTCTCTCTCACACTTCCTCTCTCTCCCATCCCCCACTCTCTCTCTCTCTCTTACACACATTCCCATTCCTCTCTCTCTCTCTCCCTCTCCCACTCCCTCTCCCACCACCAACTCTCTCTCTCCCATCCCCTACTCTCTCTCTCCCCCTTCTCCCATCTCCTACTCTCTCTCTTTCACACACACCACACACTCCCATCCCCCCTCTCTCTCCCTCTCCCACTCAGTCTTCCAATACCTACTATCTCTCTCTCACTCTCTCCCTCCCTACTCTCTGTCCCTTATCCCCTATTCTCTCTCTCTCCCCTCTCCCATCCACTACTTTCTCTCTCTGCCACCCCTACTCTCTCTCACACTCTCTCCCATGCGCTTCTCTCTCTCTCTCTCTCTCTCTCTCTCTCTCTCACACACACACACACACACACACACACACACACACTCCCATCCTCCTATCTATCTCCCTCTCTCACTTCCTCTCCCACTACCTAATCTCTCTCTGCCATCCCCTACTCTCAATCTCTCTCTCCCATCCTGTACTCTCTCTGTCACCCCTACTCACTTTCTCACACTTCCTCTCTCTCCCATCCCCTACTCTCAATCTCTCTCCCCCATCCCATACTCTCTCTTTTCCACCTCTACTCTCTCTCTCACAATTCCTCTCTCTCCTATCCCATAATCTCTCTATCACCCCTACTCTCTCTCACTTCCTCTCTCTCCCATTCCCTATTCTCTCTCGTCTCTCACATTCCCTACTTTCTCTCTATCTCTCCCTCTATCACACACACATAGCCATCCCCACCCCTCTCTCTTGCTCTTTATTTGCATCTCTTATTCCTTCTCTATGCATATTTAGGTCTCAATAGTGCATGGGCACTATAGCATGCATGCACTATTGAGACCCAAATTTAGAAGCTTTAAATAGTGCACACGCGCTATAGGGTGTATGCGCTATTCAAAGCTTTGCATTAAAACCAAGCCTAAGGCTTGGTTTTTCCTTGGAGATCCAACCCAAAGATTTGGATTATAAATAGGTCTGAGATGTGTTTTGTTGCAAACATACAAAAACTGATTGATTTTTCTTATGTGCTCTCCTTCAAGATTCCTCGTGGTTCGGCATCGATAAGATCAGGTTACATGACATTGTAGGTCTCTTTGTTAGCTATATAAGCATACAATTTATTTTTAATTTGAACTATTTCAAGCCTTTCATCTATAATTTCTTTTGAATGTATGTCCATTTTTTGTCAAAAACCACCATGTACTAATTGGGCTATAGATTTTAGCTTGTTCATCAAATTTTGCAACAACTTAGGTTTTTAGAAACTAGATTCCATTCTACACACTTTGAAAAAAAAAAGTTTTGATTTTATATTAGTTTTCAATTAGTTATAGTGGGAGCACACATATATTTCATGTTTTTGGGATGTGTCTATTTAAAAAATTCATTAAAAAAAATACACATTATAAAATTACCCAAAAAATCTAGGATAAACTACATAGTGTTAAGTAACTTTTGACTAGAGTGATTAAAGAATTTGAAAAAAAAGGTTGAAGTTTTAGGGGGGCCACACTTTGTACTATGTTATATATTTTTTGGAATAAACAATACCACTTTCTGTGGCCCCCTTTTTTGAGGACCTAAAACTAAACCATTTTGAAAAAAAAATAGTAGTTTAGAAACTAGATTCAAAGGACTGTGACTTTTTTTTTTGTCATATCTTAAAATTTTTAGTGTAACTATCTTCAAATTCTTGTTGAAGTTTAGAAATTGTTGATTTTAGGAAAAAAGTGTCCACTTAGACCCCCCTTTTGGATCCACAACTTGGTGCACTTACCCTGTATGCATGTGATGTTGTGATTTTATTGATATGATAGTCGTAGATGTTGATGTATTATGGATGATTAATGTAGTATATAGGTGCTTAAAATAATAACATGATATGTGGATAGTGAATGAAGTAGTTAAATGACATGTATGAATGAAATGTGCTAATGAGATGTGTGAATGAAATGTTAGGTAATGAGATGTATAAATGAAATGAAATGTGATGAACAAAAATGTAATATAATGTAATGGCATGGGTGTAATGAAATATAGGTAAATGAAATGTAAGGAAATGAAATAGAATGTTAGGGAATGTGGTATAACATGATGAAATGAGATGTAATGTGATTAAATGTGGTGTGATGTGATTAAATGAAATGTGATGACATGAAATGAAAAAATGAAATGAAATGTAATAACATGAAAGTTGATAAAAAGAAATGTAATGTGATGAAATGTAATGGATAAAATGGGATGTAATGTGATTGATATGTAAGGGATGAAATGAAATGTGATAAGATGAAATGTAATGGATGAAATGGGATGTAATGTGATTGATATGTAATGGATCAAATGAAATGTGATTAAATGAAATGTGATAAGATGAAATGTGATGAAATGAAATGAAATGTTATAAAAATGTAATGTGGTAAAATGAAATGTGATGAAATGAAATGTGATAATGATGTAGGAGCATCCAGAGGTATAAGGGCAATCCTGTGTCACCCAAAAAAAATGTACTTAGACTTAGTTTCTATTTCATGCGTTTTCATTTTTGGATACCCATTTGGGTCAAATATAGGTTCCAACTCTCATAGTTCCACTATTAGTGTTCTAGGTTAGAGTTTTTAATCACCTTGAGATATGTGTAGATGTCAAAAAAATAGGAGTGTAATTGAGCCATCATTTTGGTGAACTAGAAGGTGTAAATTGGTTGGATGATTTTCATTGTAATTTAGAGCATTCTAGAAAAAGAATCGGGTCAAAAGGCCGCATGGTTTGAAAGTTATCACAATTTTTTAGTTTCTAGAGACATCCTAAGAATGCTTCAAAGTCAGGTTAAGGGCATTAAATGACCTTGAACAATGCCAAAAAATGGGAGACAATGAAGCCTATCCATAGGGCTATAGAGTGTTTTGAGAGCTTTCCAAAAATTTAATGGTTCATCAATTGGAGCTACGGTTCAAAAGTTATGCCTCCCGAAAGTTTGGTTACCATTTCTGGATTCTTCTAATTTTGTGCCAACATCTAATGCAACATCTGGAGCCTTCTATTTGGTCAGTGGATGCCAACTAGCACTTTCTAGAATGTATTCCTAATTCTTAAGCCTTTGAGGTCTATTTAAGAACATTTCTGGCATTATAAAAGGCACTTCGGAGTGTAGTTTGAGAGGAGGTACTAAAAAGAGAAATTATCTCTAGATTTATACTATTGTAAGCCCTTAGGGCATGTTTTGAAGCCTATTTTCTCTGTATTGAATGTATTAGCATATTTACACAGTTAATAATATTTTTTCCTTTCTTTTTGTGTCCATTATGTGCTTGGGTTGTGCCCCCATCAAGTGGTATCAGAGCGAGGGTTTTCTTGAGTGTGTAGATAGAGCACCGACTGTGAGGTAGTTTGCACTAGGACTATGTGGTTGTGGGTTTGAATTAAGAAGATGCCTTCATGAAGAGAGCGTGGTGGAAGGGTTAGAGCTATTAATCCTGAGGAGGTTAGAACCCTCCAAAGGTAGGTACCAGCATTGCAGGAGGAGCTTCGTAGAGAAACAAATGTTACTGCAGGTGATGAAAGTGAGGATGACAATGAACAATAAGAAATTGGACTAGAAGGGGACGTTGATAGGGAAGTTCTAAATCAGGTAGAGGAGAAGCCTTTTAGGGCCATTACTAAGTTTGGGAAAAGACCTACAATTGATGTTGGTGTATTTTTATCAAATCTGAAACTAGATGAGTTGATCGACTGGATCAATGAACTAGAAGAGTACTTTGAGTATGAGGATATCAAGGATCTCGATTGGTTCAATTGGAAAGAAATAGAAGAGGAAAGAAGAATATCACAAGGTGGGATCATATGGTGGAAAAACTAAAGAAGTAGTTCATTCTTGTTGACTATGAGCTTGATTTGTTTAAGAAGATGCATAGGTTAAAGAAAATAGGAAAATCAGTCTAGGAATATACAAAAGAGTTTTATCGACTTTTGATTAGAGTAGGGCATTCAGAGGAAAATAAGGACAAGGTTTCTTGTTATATCAGTGGGTTACGACCTAGCATCCAGGAAGAATTAAGTCTGGTAAGAATGACCATCGTTAAGGAGGCATACCAGTTTTCCCTACAAGTTGAAGAGAAGCTAAATAAAAGGTTTGAAGGGAGAGAAAGAGGACATGGTCAAGGAGGAAGGGGTAGTGGAAGGTCATCTAGAGGCTAAAATGAAACCCTAAAGAAAAATGAAGATCTGGGTACTAGCAGAAACTAGAGGAACAAGGGTTTCAACTGCTCCCATGATCAAGACTTTGGAAATTAGAGAGGAAGAGGTAGAGGACACGGACAAGGAAGAGGAGGTTTCCATGGTACCTATTTCCATTGCAATGAAGAAGGTCATCATGCCTTTGAATACCCTCAACGAAAAGAAAGGACAAATAGGAGAGTTGAGGGTCAAGCTAGGGTTGCTCATGTGGATGAGGATGCATAATCATCACATTCAAATTATGTAGAAAGAGGAGAGAATTTAGTAAATGAAAGGGTCCTACTAAGTGGTGAGATTGAACTAGGACAAAGGAGGAGTTTATTCCATACTAGGTGCAAGTGTGAGGATAAATGTTGTGATGTGATCATTGATGGTGGTAGCACTGATAACTTGGTATCAGAGGAGATGGTTTCTAAGTTGAAGCTCAAGAGGGAGAAACACCCCCAGCCCTATCAGATTGCTTGGGTGAAAAATGATCATAAGGTCCTGGTAAGTGAACAATGTTTAGTGAAGTTCAAAATTGGGAGTTACCATGATGAAGTTCTCTGTGATGTTATTCCAATGGATGTTTTCCATCTATTTTTGGGTAGACCATGTAAATTTGATAGGCACGTAGTACATGATGATCATGCAAACACATACTCTTTAACAAAGGATGGAGTTTGCCACAAACTGAAGCCCATGAAAAAGGAAGGTGAAAAGGTATGTAGCAACACTAGGATTTGTCTTGTTGATGAAAGGAAGTTTTTAGATGGCATGAAACATCAATGTATGTGCTATGCTTTGATTCTTAGGAAAGATAAAGAAGGTAGTAGTGATATACTAATTTAAGTTTCAAATTTATTAGGTGAGTTTGGAGATATCATCTTTGATAATGTTCCAGAAGGATTAACACTGGTAAGGCAAATCAGTCATCAGATAGATTTAATCCCAGAAGCTAGTTTTCCTAACAAGGCTACTCACAACATGAATCCTACTGAAATTGAGGAGCTAAATAGATAGGTTCGGGAGCTATTGAGGAAGGGGTTGATCCGAGAGAGCCTGAGTCCATGTGTAGTACCTGCAGTACTGGCACCGAAGAAGGATGGAGAGTGGAGGATGTGTACAGACTCTTGAGCTATAAATAGGATAACCATCAAGTATTAGTTTCCTTTTCCAAGAATGGATGATCTTATGGATTGCTTGAGTGGAGCTCAGTACTTCACAAAGATAGATCTCAAGAGTGGCTGTCACCAGATATGGATAAGAGAAGGAGATGAGTGGAAAATTGCCTTCAAGACTAAGGAGAGTCTTTATGAGTGGTTAGTCATGCCCTTTGGATTGATGAACGCCCCAAGCACCTTCATGCGGCTTATGAATGAGGTGTAGACACCTAAAAACCTTTAGAAAATAAAGTATTTTTATTTTCTAAAAAATTCCTGATGACATCATCATTTATTAATTAATTAATTACTTAATTAATTTATTTATTTTTATACCATTAAATCCCTTTATCTTAATTAAAAATATTCAATTAAGGAATCCCTCCCAAAAATGTTTAAATCTTATTTAAACATTATTTCCTTATTTATTAATTATTTAATTAATAAATTGACCAAAAAACTCAAAATAAATAAAAAATTTATTTTTTGCCCAAAACTTGGCCAATTTCCTTAAGACCACTAATCTCTTCCAAAATCTTCTAATCCTCTTTAATTTTGATTAAAGTCTAATCCCATCATTTCCTACCCCTAATCCCAACTCAAAATATTTAATTAAGATTAAATATTAATCCTCATGTTTATTAAAAAAGTTTTAATAAATATCTCCTCAACCCAAACCGTTGAAATAAATAAAACTTTATTTATTTTCTAAAAATCTAATTTATCCTCATCCTAAGAAGTTCTAGACTCTTCTAGAAAGTCTTCATCCTCATCCTAGGAAATTCTAGACTATTCTAGAAAGTCTTTATCCTCATCCAAAGTCTAGACTCTTTTAGAAGATGTCTTTAAACCTAATCCTAATCCCCTCCTAACCTTGTCACATTCTCTAAACATGGGTTAAGACTTACTAACCCAAGCCAAAGTTAACAAATATCTCATCCTTCACCCACCCTCATTAAATATCATCCACTTGCCTATCCCTAAGCTAATCCTAAACCATCCTAATCCATCCTCTAATCATTTGCACAATCCTAAGCAAGCTTAAAACCCTCCTAATAAAGCCCAAGTTGAAATTGCTCTCATCTCCCTCAAAATAACTCAACCATAAAACTTTATGAAGCCCACTAGGCCATAAATGACTCTTCCAAGCCCTTTTATTGCTCTTACAAGTCATTATGAGGGTCTTTATGAATATTTTATCCCTTGAGCCTCCTTTTTTGACTCATCCTTCCCCTTTCCTCTATCCTCTCACCATGTGACATGTGTCACTCCTTGATTGGCTATAAGGAAGCACAATCCATGTGCTCTCCTCTCATGCAATCTGCGCCCTCCATGAGCTTTTTCCCATCCTTGCATCTTAGCCCTCAATCCCTCAAGCCTCTTACCTATAAATTTGATCCTCTCCCAAGCCATTTTAACACAATTCATGAAGTAAAGTCATAATGCCATTTTAAGAATCCATTTTACATCAAAACCATACACTCACACCCAAATTTCAACTGCATTTGAAGCCCTTTTTGAAGCATAAGCTTGAGCATACATCCTATCTATTTAGACAAAGCTACTCAACAAGAGAGCTTCTCATTAAAGAGATCCCATTAATGGATCATATTCTCAATTGAGAGCTCATCTTAGTCTATCTTGAAGTTAATTATGAATTTTGTTTAGTTTGTAGAAGATTTATTTAAATTTGGTTTCTATTTGCATACTAACATTGCTCATATACATTTTGGCATGCCCAGTGGGACCCCGCATGGGTCATCTTCATTAGCTTTTTTAGTCAAGTTTTGTATGTCATTTGCTAATTTTGGCTAATTTTGCTTATTTTTGTGATTGGTAGGATTGTATAAATTGGTTTTGTAGGTCCACATGAGCATGAAGAAGACAAAGGAACTCATAGTCTATTTCATAGTATTTGCAGATTTTTCAAGCTTATAGGTGGACAAAGCACTTGGAATTCTTCTTCCTCTTCTTGTCTATATTCTTCTTATTCCATCTACTTCTTCTTCTTCTTCTTGTGGGAGATCTTGGCCATTTTTTTTAAGGAAGCAAAATCATACACACTTCTTTTTAGTGCTTAAAATGAACCCCCAAATCATACTTAAATCAATTAAAAAATTAAAAATTTGCAAAAAAGAAAAAATCTTTTAACAAGTGAAACTAAACCAATCCAATCATTTGCATCCTTGCAAAATCAAGGTTTTAGATGCATTCATGCAAAGTTAGGAACACTACATTTTTGGAAATTTAAAAAGAACTTCAAGTTTCCATTTCAAAAGGTTCAAAATCAACACTAAGTGCACACTAAAATCTAAATCAAACTCAAAGCATCAATCAAGGATAAAATGAACCTCATTTGCAAATATTTTAAAGTTTTTTTAAAAATCTCATGAAAACTAAGAGTCCTAAATGGTTGCCAAAAATTTTTCTAAAAGCTTTGTTATTTGTTCCAAACAAATGTCTTGTTGCAAAATCTTGAATGTTTCTTAGATTTTTCATGCATCAAAACAATCTAGGAATATCATTTTTGGGCTTAAAATATGCAAACTAGAACACAAAATCTTGAATGAAAACCAAAGTCCAAAGAGTCATTTTCACTTTTGAGTCTAAAACAATCTTGAATGATCTAAGGTTAAAACAAAGCACTTCAAAGTTCTTAAAACAACACACAAAATCTCAATCTTGAATTCTCAAAGGAAAAAACTTGAATGTTTAATCACTTGTCTTTGAATGCATGTTGCTAAAATCACTCTTGAGTGCCATGGATTAAAATCAAGTTTTATTTTTTTATGAATGCATGATTAAAACAAAAAATCCAATCTTGAATGCCATAGATTAAATAATCATCTTTTGGGGCATAAAAAGAATCCACATTTTTGAAATCTTCTAAGTTATAAAAACTAATAAAGACGCTTTGAGTAAGTTTGTAGTTGGACTCACCCTCTTTAATCACCCATCAATTTAACCATTGGTTACAATCTCAGCGCCATCTATGGGGATGGGTCTACCTAAAAGGGTGTTAAGTGCTCCACAAAGATCAAACTCCACTCACTTGGGTCTTTAGTGATTTTTCTAAGTTAGAAAATTCCTTGAATGTGCATTAATCTCGCTCACACTTCATTTGGGCATAAAATTTGGACAAATCTTGATGTGGAGGGCCTCTGGGCGCGTGCTTGGCAATCGAGTTTCACACATCTTTGTTTTGGGCTTAAAACAAACTCACACTCAATCTTGAATGCCTAACAATCAATGAACATTGCATGGTTTGGATGCATTTTCAATAACGCTCTAATTTCTTATGTTGACGATCTCTCAACTTTCATTATGCTGATGATGCTGTCAAATTGGAATGAACATTGTGTGCCATAATCACAAGTGTCTTCAATCATAGCTTACAAAATCTAAATCATCAATTGGAATAAATGTGTGTCTTTTAAAGCCCAAGATCATGTATGTGGTCTTGTTTTACACTTTTTAGGAGGCCTGCTTGGGGATTTCATCACCCCTTGGGATGACCTCAACTCTAGCGTTCCGACGGAGTATAAAAATCGGGAGGTGAATCCAAAGACACCTCTCTTGGGATCAAGATTTTTTCACTCAGGCTAAGCCTCAAAGAACTTTATACCCTTGAGAAGTGAAAGAGGAGAAGTGGGTTAACGCTCCTCTCGATTGTGTGACATCTTTTTGGTTTCATCTATAGATTTGGGCCTCACGTACCTTGTGTATATTGAGGACTCCCTAGCTATAAAAAATTTCATCCTTGTAGAAAGCTTCCTATGATGTTGGTGTGTTTGACGTGATTGCTCAAAAATTTTGTCTGCTTTTTTGTTCATAGCTTTTGAATGAATGTTTGCCAACTTTGGTCAAAATCCCAAAAAAGCAGAAATCTCCCAGCTCAAGGCATACTTAGCGTAGTCACTGCCTCATCAGAAAATCATCCAAGCTCCCCCGCTACAACTGAATCTATCTAGTTACTTGCTTTAGAACAATCCCAAATCCAAAGTCTCTCCAAATCATCCCCCCTAGCCAGCTAGCAACCCAATCCAAAATCACACCCAAGCCTTTAGAGAGTTGTTGTCATTCTGCTAGAATTTGCTATCCAATCAATCTGACCAATCCACCAGCCTCACCAAGGTTATCCCTTTGATAGAGCTTTGTCTAGGGTAATCTAGCTTTGTCACTTTTTATCCCTCATCACCTTGAGCTAAAGGTAGGGATCCACAAGTGGTCAATCTCGTGTCATGCCCATAGGATCATTAGTCTATCCTTAATTTGACACAATCTCCACCAATCTAGTGCATAGGAAAGCAAAACTCTCACTTTTTGATAGCATGCCCTTGAAGTTTTCCATCCACAGGAAAGCCAAAAATCTCAAGCCAATCCTCCTTAGGTCTGTCATACAGCTTTGACTCTCCCTAGGAAATCTTTCATCAGCTAATCCAAAATATTCGCTTAATCCAAATCCAACCATGAGCTTTTGTGTTCATCCATATGAAAGACCCCATCCCCATCCGACTGATCATCAAAACATGAAATCCCAAACCTATCATGATGTGTTCAGTCATATTGTCCTTGCTGCCACCACCTCCTATTCCAATGATGATGAAAATCTTGTTGACTATGACGAGTATATTGAAAGCCTTAGAAACATTCCCCCAAGCATCCCACAAAATCCATGCATTCTTCCAAACTATCTAGTCATTCCATCTGATATCCCAGCTTCTCCTCCATCACCCAATCAACCAAGCTTCCAATCTTCCACCTCCATCACACTAGCTATTCCTATCAATCCACCTCTACCTCTGACACATGAGTCTCCAGGGAATCTCCTAGAGGAAATACAAGAAAAGTCACCTCCAGCAGTCGATAAGCCATGTCATCTAATCGATCCATGTGAAGTAGTCAGTAATGAAGCTTCCCCATCTATAATATCACCTCCATCTCCCATAGCTATCATCCCCATACCATCCATCAAATTGCTTAAAATCCTTCCACTTCTTGCAAGCATCAAAATCCCACCATCTGTCAAAACCCTCCAAATCCTATCCACATCACCTCCAAGAATTTCCCAAATCTCTCATAATGACTCTTATGCATCCATCTTCTACTCACCCATCTCCACTACTAAATCTCCCATCTATCCATCTACTGCCTTTGAAGAGTCCATCCCTTCACCTCCTATCGCACCATCCACTCCAAACCAATCCTATCAAGATCCTACCCAAAAGCATGTTGACATCCCCCAAAGCATAAAAAAAGATATCATCATACCATGTCTTCCATCCATAGCGCAGTCACTATCCCCTCCATCTCCAAAACCTCAAGCCATACCTCCTCCACTGCAGGATATCTTTTCATCCCATCAGCTAAATCAAGATCCTATCCTACCATCTCCTCTGCTCCATGCTTCCATCTTACCACCTATCCAAGCAATTCCACCATTTATAATCTACCCTCTTGGTTCACTTACATTCATCCATGGTGGCCCCCTCTCAGAAGAAGAATTAAGAACAGTATCTCCCCATTGCAATACACCTAATGAAGAACTTCTACCATTTTTTGCAAGCAAAAAGTTCCCTTAGCTCGTTCAAATGCTCAATCGATGGCATTATCAAGGTCAAGGTTTAGGACCATAAGAGCAAGGAATCAGAAAGCCTATTATTGCACAAAAAAATCTAGGATTTCATGGTCTTGGATATGTATCCAAAGGCTCACCATCTAAAGGTGTTGGTACACCACACCCCCAAACCAAGCCTATCTCTAAGCCCACCATCCCAGCCTCCCACCACTCTTTCAAGAAATCTTATGTTATCCCCCCTTCACCATCTTTGCAACCCAAAACAACCTACCATATCCCCCCTTCATCCGCTAAATCCATTTTGGCTCCCTATGTCCCAAAATCTACCATCCTCCATCCTCCTATCAGCCATCATAAAAATCCTATTCCATCCATTCCTATGCAAGATCAAAAAAGGCACGTATCAGGGCACATCATCCATCATCCCCATACATGCTCTTCCATATCCTCTCCATCTCACAAAGCTTCTCCTAACCATCTTCCCAAAGCTTACCACAATAATGTGAATGCCAACTTCAAAATGCATAAAGTTAAAAATCCACATCCTAGGCAATCATATGTCTATTCTAAAAGACATACTCCAAAAAGGAAAAATCCAATCAAAGAATGCCAAACAATGCAAAAGCCTATGAAAAGAAAATCCAAAACCATGTGGATCCCAAAGAAAAAAGTTGAAACCCAATGCATAATTGCATCCCCCATTGCTAATCCCCCATCTAGTGACTCGTGTCCCCCATCTCCTAAGTCCATGTTGGGTGCCTATATTCCCAAGTGCACTTCCACAAATCCTTCATCAAGCCCGCATCTACCATCTATCCCCCATATGCTCTTTTCACACCCATCCCAACATGTGCCAATGTTGATCCTGCAAGCATCCCCATCTCATGCTCCTTTCCAGCCTTTTCATCCCTCCATCTCCTACCATCAATCCCATCTAATCCGATCTATTGCATAAATCACACATCTGGTGTACCAATAGCTAACAACAAAATTGAACATTCCAACAGCCAGTGAAAAATCCTAAAAAAGCCAAAAAAATAGCTGAAGAAAGCCAAATCATTCTAGCTAAGTCCAAAGTCAAAAAGTCAAAAAAGAAAAATAAAGCATCCATTGGTGAAAACTTGGCAATTCAAGTGCCTTGGACAAGTACCATGATGAAAACTTGGCAAACAAGCGTCATGTGTAATCCAGCCATCCCTAACTTAGCCTATCATCCTCATGATTTTGGTCACATCTTGCCATCTAGCTCCATCTTCCTATTTATCCACCTATCTTTCATCCTCTAGCTTTTATCTATCACTATCCACTTATCTTCTACAACCTCACCCCATCATCCTAGCTGTCATCCATCTCCCTAGCACCTTCAACTTTTCCATCCTAGCTTCAATCCTATCACATCCATCATAAGACCTCCTTCCGCATATTATCTTCTGATTAGGGGCACTATATTCCTTGGAGATCTTGTCCTGTCCATCCTCCCTTGTCATTGGTATCTAGCTCTAGGCTATCCTCATGCAAACCCAATGTCATCTCTTTATATCCATCATAATCCTAGCTATCTACCATCCTATCCAACCATCGCATCTTGCTCCTCTAGCTATCCTTGGTCACAAAATCTCTCATCATCATTGGATGCATCCTGCCAAATCCATATCTTTCGCTATCACCCCACCCTTAGCTTTCACATCTTGCACAAAATCGAACCATCCCACTATCCTATCATCCTAAGCTTTTGCCTTCTTGTAACTATCTTGGTCAGCTTCAGCTTGTAAATATCTTGGTCCATCAGCTTGTACATCCTCTTTAGCTTAGTACCATTGTATCTATCCAGCTTTTGTGTCAGTTCCTCCTTGATCAGCATCTTGCACACATCACACATCTTGGTTAGCTATTCAATTGCATCCTTTAGCTGGATCTCATGACACCAAAGTGTTATCCTTCTTAGTTCAGCTTGCCAGACGCATCACTCACCCAGATCCATCGGCTTAGGTGATCTGCGATAAATCCTTGTACGATATAGCATTCCTCATATCTAATCTTGGTCTGTTAGTACCTCATCCTACCCATCTCATTGGAAAATGGTTCTCTTTTGGATTTTCACTTTCTTTTGATTTGGAATCTTCCCTTTTGGGTCTTGAAGTATCTTTTCCATGCAATCTTTTTGTTCCCTCCTCAAGGTTGCCACGATCTTCCATATCATGGTATGCTACAAATGGGGCACTCTGAGCGTATGGTTTTGATCAAGTCTTTCATTTGTTTCTTTTTTGCTTGTGGGTTACCCAGTGTCGGTTCCACACTGTTTCCTCTGGGTTTCATGTGTGATGCTAGGGAAATCCTTGTGTGTTTGTTTCGAGTCAGTTTGTCAGTCCTCTGGATGGTTGGTGACATGGCCTTGATGTTCTCGGTAACCTTAGCAATTAACCAATAGTCCTATAGCAAATCTAGTGCTCAACTACATGGTGTTTCTTCTCTTTGAAGTATCCCCCTGCTCAAAAAAGCTTCAATGGTTTCCCTTCATCTCCATTATCCCCCATCCATATCCAGCATCTGTCTCTCCAACCCCAGCTTATGCATCAGTATCTCTTTGAATCGCTCCTCACCTTTAGCTTTAGGGATCCACAATCCTAGTCTTACGGATCCACTAATCCAAATCAATCCACCAAGTCTCATCTTTCGAGATCCACAATTCTAGTCCTAGGGATCTCCAAAACCCATCTTTCGCCAATCTGACTCTTTGAAATCCTATTGCATCAGCTTTTTAATCCCCTCATCCATCTCCCCATCCTAGATTCCTTTCATAGCGCTCTGCTCCTTCGTCCTCTGTAATCCCTGAGATCTTAAGCTTGCTTCCTCTTCTACCTCTGATTCTCCCTTTATCATTCTTCCATAGTGAGAGTTTGAGCTAACTAAACCTCTTCTCTTAAGCCAATCTGAGTCTTCTTGCTCATCTCAGATTCTTGTACTTTTCAAGAAGTCGTCGAGCCTCGCTTTCTCTCCCCGCCACCTTCTTGAGGGGGCATCTTGCAGTCCATTCTCTCCTCTTTTGCTCTAGCCTTGGGCATCTTATTTTCTTATCTTTGATGCCATGCCACTTGCGACATCACATCAAAGAGGGGCAAAATGTAGACACCTAAAAACCTTTAGAAAATAAAGTATTTTTATTTTTTGAAAAATTCCTGATGACATCATCATTTATTAATTAATTATTTATTTAATTAATTTATTTATTTTTATGCCATTAAATCCCTTTATCTTAATTAAAAATATTTAATTAAGGAATCCCTTCAAAAAATGTTTAAATCTTATTTAAACATTATTTCCTTATTTATTAATTATTTAATTAGTAAATTGACCAAAAAATTCAAAATAAATAAAAAATTTATTTTTTGCCCAAAACTTGGCCAATTTCCTTAAGACCACAAACCTCTTCCAAAATCTTGTAATCCTTCTTTAAAAGGCTAATCCCATCATTTCCTACCCCTAATCCCAACTCAAAATATTTAATTAAGATTAAATTTTAATCCTCATGTTTATTAAAAAAGTTTTAATAAATATCTCCTCAAACCAAACCCTTGAAATAAATAAAACTTTATTTATTTCCTAAAAATCTAATTTATCCTCATCCTAAGAAGTTCTAGACTCTTCTAGAAAGTCTTCATCCTCATCCTAGGAAATTCTAGACTATTCTAGAAAGTCTTTATCCTCATCCAAAGTCTAGACTCTTTTAGAAGATGTCTTTAAACCTAATCCTAATCCCCTCCTAACCTTGTCACATTCTCTAAACATGGGTTAAGACTTACTAACCCAAGCCAAAGTTAACAAATATCTCATCCTTCACCCACCCTCATTAAATGCCATCCACTTGCCTATCCCTAAGCTAATCCTAAACCATCCTAATCCATCCTCTAATCATTTGCACAATCCTAAGAAAGCTTAAAACCCTCCTAATCAAGCCCAAGTCAAAATTGCTCTCATCTCCCTCAAAATATCTCAACCATAAAACTTTATGAAGCTCACTAGGGCATAAATGACTCTTCCAAGCCCTTTTATTTCTCTTACAAGCCATTATGAGGTTCTTTATGAAGATTTTATCCCTTGAGCCTCCTTTGTTGACTCATCCTTCCCCTTTTCTCCATCCTCTCACCATGTGACATGTGTCACTCCTTGATTGGCTGTAAGGAAGCACAATCCATGAAGTAAAGTCATAATACCATGTTAAGAAGCCATTTTACATCAAAATCATACACTCACACCCAAATTCCAACTCCATTTGAAGCCCTTTTTGAAGCATAAGCTTGAGCATACATCATATCTATTTAGACAAAGCTACTCAACAAGATAGCTTCTCATTGAAGAGATCCCATTAATGGCTCATTCTCAATTGAGAGCTCATCTTAGTCTACCTTGAAGTTTATGAGTTTTGTTTAGTTTGTAGAAGCTTTATTTAAATTTGGTTTATATTAGCATACTAACATTGCTCATATACATGAGGTACTTAAGAAGTTCTTGGGAAAACTTGTTATTGTTTATTTGGATGATATTTTAATTTTTAGAAAGACTTTGGAAAAACATTTATTGCATATTCATAGTGTCCTTGAAAGGTTAAGAGAAGAGAAATTGTTAATTAATCTGAAGAAGTGTACCTTTGCTACAAAGGAATTAATCTACTTGGGGTTTGTTATATCACCTGAAGGTCTCAAAATGGATTTAGAGAAGGTAAAAGCCATCTTGGAATGGCCTACTCCAAGGTTTTCTACTGAGGTAAGATCATTTCATGGTCTGGTTAGTTTTTATAGGATGTTCATTAAGAATTTTAGTGGCATATGTGCACCCCTAACTGACACAATAAGAGAGGATTGAAAAGAATTCAAATCGACTGTGGTAGCTGCGAGAAGTTTTGAATTGCTGAAGAAGAAGGTGACAGAACAACCTGTGTTGGCACTTCTAGATTTTAGAAAGGTGTTCTAGGTGGATTGTGGTGCTAGTGGTAGTGCTATTGGAGTTGTGTTGAGCCAAGAAGGTAAGCCGATTGCATATTTCAATGAAAAATTGAATGATGCAAAGAAGAAGTATTCTTTTTATGATCAAGAGTTCTATGCAATAGTTCAGGCCTTAAAGAAATGGAGGCATTATTTATTGCCAAAGAAATTTGTTTTGTATACTAATCATCAGGCATTATAGTACCTAAATAGCCAAGGTAAATTGAATCAGAGGCATATGAAGTGGGTAGAGTTCTTGCAGAGCTATACATTTTTGTTGAAGTATAGAAGTGGAAAATCTATTAGGGTTGCAGATGCACTAAGTAGGAGACAGTTGTTGCTTATAGTAATTCAGGTTGAAGTAGTTGGGTTTGATGAACTTAACAATCTATACCCTAAGGATCCTAATTTTGCTAAAGCATGGAAAGCTTGTAAAGAGCCTGTTTCTATAGATAGAACCAAGTGGCTAGACTATTTGATTTAGGATGTTATGTTGTTCAAGGGCAGTCAATTGTGCATTCCAAGGAGTTCCATGAGGGAAAATTTGATTAAGGAGAAACACAATGGAGGGATGGTAGGATTTTTGTTGAGATAAGACCATTTCCATTCTCAAAGAATATTTTTTTTGGCCTCAAATGTCATGGGATGTGAAGAAGTTTGTACAGAATTTTCAGGTTTGTCAAGTGGCCAAGGGATTTAGTCACAATACTAGACTATATCAGCCATTTCCTATTCCATCAAAGCCATGGGAGGACATAAGTATGGATTTTTTTCTTGCATTGCCAAGGACATGAAGGGGTAATGACTCAGTATTTGTGATGGTTGATAGGTTCTCCAAAATGGCACATTTCATTTCATCCCACAAAACTCATGATGTTGTCCATATTACAGACTTGTTTTCTAGAGAGATGGTAAGACTACATGGTCTCCCAATGAGTATAGTTTTTGACAAAGATACTAAATTTGTGGGGTATTTTTGGAGAACATTGTGGAAGAAGTTGAGAATAGACTTGAAGTTTAGTTCTACACATCACCCGCAGACTGATGGATAGACTGAAGTGGTAAATAGAAGTATGGAAAATTTACTGAGATCTTTAGTTAGGGATAAGCCCAAGGGGTGGGCTTTGATTCTACCACAAGCAGAGTTAGCTTACAATAACTCTATAAACAAGAGTACTGGTAGATCACCATTCCAAATTGTATATGGAAGTAGCTCAAGGACTACACTGGAATAAAGGAAGATAGAACAAGGGGAGAGAACAAGTGCTGAAGCTGAGGAATTCGCTAAACATATCAAGCATCTACATGAGGAGATCCAAGCACACATTACCAAGATGAACCAATAGTATAAAGCTAGGACTGATCAAAGGAGAAGACATAAGGAGTTTCGAGTAGGGGATCTAGTCATGGTACACTTAAGAAAAGAAAGATTTCCAGTCGATACTTACAAAAAGCTAAAGATGAAGAAATTTGGCCCCTGCAAAATTTTGAAGAAACATGACTCAAGAAATGCATATGAAGTAGAGTTGCTAGATGGAATTCACATTTCTCCTATTTTAAACATTGTAGACTTAATAGAGTATCATGATGATGGTGTAGATGAGGAGCTGATGTTAGAGCCATTCCAATTCCTACTTCTAAGGAGGAGATAAAAGAGATTTTAAATAGTCTTGTGGGTAGGAGTACAAGAAAAAGGTAGTATGAAGAGTATTTGGTCAAGTGGAAAGGATGACTGATAGAGGACTCAACTTGGATATTAGCAGCTGAGGTTTCCCATTTGGGATTTCCTCTACCACTCATAAAGTGATAGGGTCACTTTTCAATCTACCCTGGGTGTCTGATGCAGGAGCATCTAGAGGTATAAGGGCAATCCTATGTCACCCAAAAAAATGTACTTAGACTTAGTTTCTATTTCATGTGTTTTCATTTTTGGATACCCATTTGAGTCAAATAAAGGTTCCAACTCTCACAATTCCATTATTAGTGTTCTGGGTTACAGTTTTTAATCACCTTGGGATAGGTGTAAATGTCAAAAAAATAGGAGTATGTAATTGAGCCATCATTTTGGTGAACTAGAAGGGGTAAATTTTTTGGATGATTTTCATTTTAATTTAGAGCATTCTAGAAAAAGAATTAGGTCAAAAGGCCGCACAGTTTGAAAGTTATTACAGTTTTTCAATTTTTGGAGACATCCTGAGAATGCTTCAAAGTCAAGTTAGGAGTATTAAATGACCCTTAATAGGGGCAAAAAATGGGGGATAGAAAAGATTTTCCATAGGGCTATAGAGCACTTTGAGAGCTTTCTGAAAATGTAAATGGTTCGTCAATCAGAGCTACGGTTCAAAAGTTATGCCTCCCGAAAGTTCAATTACCGTTTCTGGATTCTTCTAATTTTGTGCCGACTTCTAATGTGAATTCAAGAGCCTTCTATTTGGTTAGTGGATGCCAACTAGCACTTTTTCAAATGTATTCCTAATCCTTAACCCTTTGGGGTCTATTTAAGAACATTTCTAGCATTGTAAAAGGCAGTTCGGAGTGCAGTTTGAGAGGAGGTACTATAAAGAGAAATTATCTCCAGATTTATACTATTGTAAGCCCTTAGGGCATGTTTTGAAGCCTATTTTCTCTATACTGAATGTATTAGCATATTTACATAGTTAATAAAATTTTCCCCTTTCTTGTTGTGTCCATTCTGTGCTTAGGTTGTGTCCCCATCAAGTGGTATCAGAGCGAGGGTTTTCTTGAGTGTGTAGATAGAGCACTGACTATGAGGCAATTTGCACCAGGACTGTGTGGTTAAGGATTTGAATTAAGAAGATGCCTCCATGAAGAGAGCATGGTGGAAGGGCTAGAGCTATTAATCTTGAGGAGGTTAGAGCCCTCCAAAGGCAGGTACAAGCGTTGCAGGAGGAGCCTTGTAAAGGAACAAATGTTACTATAGGTGTCGAAAGTGAAGACAAAAATAAAGAAGAAGAAATTGGACTAGAAGGGGAAGTTGACAAGGAAGTTCTGAATCAGGCATAGGAGAGGCTTTTTAGGGACATTACTAAGTTTAGAAAAAGACCTACAATTGATGTGGGTGTATTTTAAGGAAATGTAAAACCAGATGAGTTGATCGACTAGATCAATGAACTATAAGAGTACTTTGAGTATGAGAATATCAACAATCCAGATAGGGTTAACTTTGCAAAGGCCAAACTGAAAGGACATGCCAAAATCTAGTGGCAAGAGGTTCAATTGGAAAGAAATAGAAGAGGAAAGGAGAAGATCACAAGGTGGGATCATACGGTGGACAAACTAAAGAAGCAGTTCATTCCTGTTGACTACGAGCTTGATTTGTTTAAGAAGATGCATAGGTTAAAGAAAACAAGAAAATTAGTCTAGGAATATATAGGGGAGTTTTATCAACTTCTGATTAGAGTAGGGCATGCAGAGGAAAATAAGGAGAAGGTTGCTCGTTATATCAGTGGGTTGTGACCTAGCATCCAGGAAGAATTAAGTCTGGTAAGAATGACCAGCGTTGAGGAGGCATACCAATTTGCCCTACGAGTTGAAGAGAAGCTAAATAAAAGGTTTGAAGGGAGACAAAGAGTGCATGTTCAAGGAGGAAGGGGTAGTGGAAAGTCATCTAGAGGCCAAAATTAAATGCAAAAGAAAAATGAAGATGTGGGTACTAGCAGGAACTAGATGAACGAGGGTTTCAACCACTTCTGTGATCAAGACTTTGGAAATCAAAGAGGAAGAGGTAGATTATGAGAACAACGAAGAGGAGGCTTTCATGGTACCTATTTTCATTGTAATGAAGAAGTTCATTGTGCCTTTGAATACCCTCAATGACAAGGAAGGACAAATAGGAGAGCTAAGGGTCAAGCAAGGGTTGCTCATGTGGATGAGGATGCACAATCATCACATTTAGGGGATGCAAAAAGAGGAGAAACTTTAATAAATGAAAGGGTCCTACTAAGTGGTGAGATTGAACCAGGACAAAGGAGGATTTTATTCTATACTAGGTGCAAGTGTGAGGATATATTTTGTGATGTGATCATTGATGGTGGTAGCACTGATAACTTGGTATCAGAGGAGATGGTCTCTAAGCTAAAGCTAAGAAGGGAGAAACACCCCCAGCCCTATCAGATTGCTTGGGTGAAAGATGATCATAAGGTCCTAGTAAGTGAACAATGTTTAGTGAAGTTCAAAATTCAGAGTTACCATGATGAATTTCTTTGTAATGTTATTCCAATGGATGTTTGTCATCTATTGTTGGGTAGACTATGGTAGTTTGATAGGCATGTAGTACATGATGGTCATGCAAACACATACTCTTTAAAAAAGGATGGAGTTCACCACAAACTGAAGCCCTTGAAAAAGGAAGGCAAAAAGGTATGTAGCAGTGCTAGGATTTTTCTTGTTGATGGAAGGAATTTTTTAGATGGCATGAAACATCAACGCATGTGCTATGCTTTGATTCCTAGGAAAGATAAAGAAGGTAGTAGTGAAATACCACTTGAAGTTTTAGATTTACTAGGTGATTTTTGAGATATCATCTCTGATAATGTTCTAGAAGGATTGCCACTAGCAAGGCAAATTAGTCATCAGATAGATTTAATCCTAGGAGCTAGTTTTCCTAACAAGGCTACACACAGGATGACTCCTACTGAAACTGATGAGCTAAATAGATAGGTTTAGGAGCTACTAAGGAAGGGGTTGATCTAGGAGAGCCTGAGTCCATGTGTAGTACCTACAGTACTAGCACCAAAGAAGGATGGAGAGTGGAGGATGTGTACAAAATCTTGAGCTATAAATAGGATAACCATCAAGTATCAGTTTCCTTTGCCAAGAATGGATGATCTTATGGACTACTTGAGTGGAGCTCAGTATGTCACAAAGATAGATCTCAAGAGTGGCTGTCACCAGATAGGGATACGAGAAGGAGATGAGTTAAAATTGCCTTCAAGACCAAGGAGGGTCTTTATGAGTGGTTAGTCTTGCCCTTTGGATTGATGAACACCCCAAGCACCTTCATGTGGCTTATGAATGAGGTACTTAAGAAGTTCTTGGGAAAATTTGCTATTATTAATTTGGATCATATTTTAATTTTCAGCAAGACTTTGGAAGAACATTTATTGCATATTCATAGTGTCCTTGAAAGGTTAAGGGAAGAGAAACTATTAATTAATCTAAAGAAGTGTACCTATACTAAAAAGGAATTAGTCTACTTGGGGTTTGTTATATTACCTGAAGGTCTCAAAATGGATCCAGAGAAGGTAAAATCCATCTTGGAAGTAGATATATGAGTGGAGTAGTCATGATCAAAGGAAAATGATGTGGGCTTGTGGGCAGAGTGATCTTGAGTGCAAAGACTATAGGAGTCACTAAGAATGACACAAGTGAGTTTGGAAAGTGTGCATAATGAACTGGTGTTATTGCAAGTGCAGTCTCAGTATTTTAGGGAGGCAATTACAAAATCAAACACCATATCATTGTAGTTATAGGAGAAATTAGTGTTGAGTGAGTCAAACATGAGGTAGTTATAGTAGTAATTAAGTGAAGCAAAAGTGAATGGGGAGTGTTGGAGGATGGCAACTAACTAGATACAATAGGAGTGGGATGTGGCCCAATGAGTGATCATTGTACCAAGGATAAAAAAGCTAGTGGAGAATGTGTTTTTGGATATGGAACAAAATGTGAAGCTGCAATGAGAAGCTACCTATTATATGGGGCTTTATCACTAGTCTCTCCCCAATGAGAAGTGACAAGAGACTCAATTTTTCGATAGGGAATTTACCCAAATGCATGGTGGGAGATTTCCAATTCTCATGAATGTTGTCTGGGTGCAAGGAGGATTGACTCCAAGGGCCTCATCCTCTAGAGCTGGGTCTATAGAAATCCCCCTGATTAGACACTTTGTCCTGCCACCTCCATAAGGGAAGCCAGAATAAATGATCTATTAGATGTTATTTGAATGTAATATAGTCATTGTCATCGTAATAGAATAAAAAAGTGTATTTTTTTTTTCTACAAGAAAAAAGGGGTAACTATGACTCCTGTTAAAATTGAAAATGTTAGATAAGCCTTGTCATTCTATTTTTTTAATATTTTGTCAGTATATTTTGGGTGCTTTTGGCCTTTTTTGGAATATGTGGATTTTTTTGAAATTATTGGGAATATTTGAATGTCTTTGAAGTTGTTTGCAAATATTTGGAAGATTGCCAATCTTCATAAAAGTGAGAACAATGGGATAATTAGAGGAAGATTTACATTCACTTATGTGTGGGAACCGAATGTTGATGTGGGCTCTCAATAAATGATGAGTATAAACTTGTGTGATATTTTGAGAGTTGCAGTACCCAAGGTGGAAAAAGTAGGAAGTACTAAACCATAAATTGCAAGGCGCAATTTTTTTTTATATCAATAGCCTTTGTAGACAAGCTAAAAGCCAAAGTTCAAATTTTCTCTAGGTGCATGCTGAGATGGATGCTCATGGTGCCCGTGAAAAGGCATTTGGGCCTAAAAAGGTGAGATAGGGAAAGGAAAAAGGTGTTTGGGCTTGAAAAGTTAGAACATGGCCTTAAAAAAGGCGTTGGTTCCTAAAAGGGTGCTAACGATGCCTTAAAAAGGTGTTTGGACCTAAAAGGGTGCTATGGGGCCTTGAAAATGGCGTTTGAGCCTAAAAAGGTCTATTGGGGGCCTTAAAAGGTGCTAATGGGGACTTAAAAAGGTGGTGAGGCCTAAAAGGGTTTTATGGGGGCTTGGAAAGGTGCTAGGGTTTGGAAAATTCATTTGAGGGTCTTGCAATCTCTCAAACATACACTTACTTATTATGAGCCCTTGTTAGCTGATGGTGAAAGAGTACAAATCTAGGCTTTTCGAGATAGCATTTGTATATTTGTTGAAAGGTTGTTGGATTACTTGTGGTCTCTCCAACATAAATAAAACTTGGCAATTTGTCAGGAGTTGTTGTTCTTGATAGGAGGAAAGAAAAGGGAATTTTATGGAACCTCTTTCTTCTATTTGTGTTGTGCCATATTTTCCAAAGCCCAATGAGATGTTTCAAGACAATTGATTCTCTTGTTTATTGTTTTTTTCAAAGGTAATAGGGTAATAAATTATGACATAAAATATTTAAATATTTTTCAAATAGTGGGCCTCACCATTGATTTCATATAAAACTAGTCAAGTACACAAGCGTATCCTAGATGAGCAGCAATTATAGATGGACACAAGCTTGACATGAAATCAATGGATCATTACTTTGAAAAATACAAAATAATTTATGCAAAATTAAATAGCCTGTTTGAGATGAGTTTGTTGTTGTTTGACTTGAGTTTTGGGGTGTTTGTGATATTTTTGAGATTTATTATTTATTTATTTTTACTATTTTCGATAATTTTTTAATGTTTTTGGCAATTCTTAACAATTTTTCAATGTTTTTTACTATTTTTTAATGTTTTTGGTCATTTTTATCAATTTTTGAATATTTTTGACAATTTTTGGAATTGGTGGGAGTGGAAGGACGATGTAAGGGAGATTTGTTGGAATATGTAGATAATCGGGACCTGTTAGAACACATAAAGAGTCAAAGAGGCCAAAAGTGGGCTAAAATGGCTAAATATGAACTTGGAGAGCTACTTTTGGGACAACAGAGACAAAAAAGGATTTTAGGGACTTCAAATGGATTTTATGAAGGGTAAAATGAATGTTGGGAACTATTGGTTGTGATAGATATTTGGGGTGTGCACTAATTTTCTTGTAATTCATGTCTATGATATCTTAGAACATAATCAGACTCCATGTTGCCTCTGAGTTGCCCGACTTTCATTTGTTGTTGTTTTTTTGGTTGTCTCCACTGCTATGAACTGTGTTTGATGCCGAAAAACCACTAAATTGTAACCCAAAAGTGTTTCTCAATTAGGTATGTGTGAAACTAACTCAACTATGTTAGACCAAGGTGGTAATATGAAGTGAAAATGCCACAAACAAACAAAATTTGTCTCAGAGAGGGTTGTTTGGGCCATGTCTTGTTGTTCTATCACATTGAAGGACTCATGTTATTTAGGGAAGTCCAAAGGTATTATCTCTTATTTCTTTTAAACAAAATGTGATAATTCTCATTTCTTTTGTACTAGATTTTTTTTTTGAATGTTTTCTAGTGTTTTTTTTTTGGTATTTTCAGTGATGAGGTGCTTCCTCAAAGCTTTAAACATAAAAACTTTTGAGATGGATGTTGTTGATGGGCTCTACTAGTTCCTCTCCATCATAATCTAATAGTCAGTAAGTACTAGTGTCGAAGGATTCTATGATAATGTAAGGGCCAATCCAATTGGCCTCCAATTTTCCTTTCTTCTCTCTCATTACCTAATTCTTAGGGTTTTCCCAAAGAACTAGGTCTCCAATTTGAAAAAATGAGGTTTGACCTTTTTTGTTGTAGTGTCTAGACAATCTATTCATATACACTTTGAGATTCTCATGAATTGTATGTTGATGTTCTTCTAATAGCTCTAGTTTCTCTAGATGGGCTACTCTATAATATTCATGTAATAGGATATCACGAAGGGTAACTCTCAAAGATGGGATCTCAACCTCTAACAAAAGAATGGCTTCACAAACATAAACCAAGGAGAAGGGTGTGGCACCTATAGGCATTCAAACACTAGTCCTATAGACCCAAAGGGTAGGGTTCAGTTGTAAATACCAATCCCTACCAATATCATTGATGGTTCTTTTAAGAATGTTGATAATTTTCTTGTTGGTTGCCTCTAATTGGCCATTGCCTTGGGGATAATAGATTAGTGATGAATGGTGTAGAATGTGAAATTTCTCACATAACTCGTCAGCTATTTAATTTTTAAAATATAAGGCATAATCCGTAAGGATGGGATGAGGTATGCCAAACTGAAAAATGATATGGTTTAGTATGAATGAAGATATTTTTTTTCTAGTAGAGTTTGCAAGTGGTGCCACTTCGACCCACTTAGTGAAATATTCAGTTGTGGTGATGATCCATTTATGTCCATTGAAGGAAGGTGGGTGAATGACTCCAATCAAATCAAAGCCCCACTGATAAAAAGGCCATGGTGTGGCTAGAGGATTGAGTTCTTGTGCTGGTGCATCAATAAGGTTGCTATGGATTGGGCACCTTTTACAAGTTTTTATGTAGTCGATAGAATCCTTTTCCATGGTTGTCTAGAAATAGTGCATTCTAAGAATTTTCTTTGCTAATGTAAACCCACTGGAATGTGACCCATAGATGCTTGCATGGACTTCTTGCAGTGTGACCCTAGACTCATCCTTTTTGTGACATCTAAATAAAGTATCATCGAGACCTTTCCTATACATCGTATCAACCATGAAAGTGTAGCACAAGGTCTATTGGATGAAGTTATGTTTTTTGTTTGATGAGAGGTTAGAGGGAATGGTGTTATCATAGAGAAATGTGATGATGGATCCATACCAATGGGAATCAGGGTTGTCAAGGTGGAAAATAATGAGGGATTCAGGTTGAGTAAACGCAGGTTGAACCACCTCTTCCAATAAGAACTCATATCACTCATGTTGATTTGGTAACTAAAGCAAGGAGGCTAGGGTGGCCATGGAATTTGATTCCCTATTCTTGTCTCTAGCAATTTTTCCAAAATTAATGTGAACAAAACATGCCTCAACTGTATCAACCATATGCTTGTAAGGTAACAATTTCTCATCTTTTGTTTGATACATGCCTATGACTTCATTGATCATTAACTAAGAATCCTCGTAGAATTCAAGGGCTATTAATTTCCATTCTAATGCGATCTTAAGACCCAAAAATAATGCTTCATATTCCTCCATATTGTTTTAACATGGGAAGAGAAATTTCTAAGACATGGGAATAATGATGCCTAGGAGTGTGATGAAAAAAATACCAACACCTGAACCATGGTGGTGTTGGCATAAAGGTATTTTTCATTAGTGACAAAACTCATTACACAGTTCAAACCGAGCGTCGAAGACACAGTTCAAACTAAGTGTTGAAGACACAGTTCAAACCGAGCGTCGAAGACACAGTTCAAATCGAGCGTCAAAGACACAGTTCAAACCGAGTAAAGTTGCACTTAGTGTTAACCGAGTAAAGATGGACTCAGTATTGACTGAGTGAAGAAGGACTCAATGTTAATTGAGCTCAGTTGGTAAACAAAGAAATTAGTTTTTACTGAGTGAAACTATATCTACCGAGTCACCAATGGTTACTGAGTTCCAGGCAATGTTGTATGACTAGTATGAATCGAGCCCCTACCTCTACCGAGTGCATGATGATGCCGTGTAAAGTAGTGGATGCCGTGTATCAGAAGGTCATCAAGTGTGTTTGAAGAACCTGAGTTTATTTTACTATTTGGCTAACTCAGTTATATTTTTTTTACTTGTGTTTAGCTGACCTTACATCTATAATTACTGAAATGGTATATAATACAGAGTTGTAATTGTTGTAATGGATAAGTGACATGTATGAATGTATACATATTGTGATACAAGAGACAGATGCGAATTCAACAACAGAGAAGTATATTAGCAAGGTTCACAAGGTGTTGTAAAGATTTCATCAATCACAAGAGGTGATTATTGCAAAAGATCTAATCAAGGTATATGTAGATCTGATTGGTTCATCCTAACAGGTGAATCATCTAAAATCCTCTAACAAGGTAGACTTAACAGTCTTTGTATAAATCTCCTAAAAAAGTGCATACTTGAAATGTATGTTTTAAATCCTTTAACAAGGTGGATCTAGCAATCCTCTTTGCTCCTAACAGGGCAGATCACCAGAAGTGATCATTGTATGCCTTAACCGGCTAACTTCCTATTGCAAAAAAGAAGCTTTGTGGGTTCCATCCCCACCCCAGTTTTACTTTCTATTTTGGAAGGTTTCTGGGTCACCAAATCTCTGTGCATATGTGTTATGAATATTTATTTGTCTCTTGCATGCATCAGATTAGGTGAATGAATGATTTTCCAATTTATACTGAATTAACTTAAAAGTTTTATTGTTACTGATTCACCCCTCCCCTCTCAGTAACTTGTTATATCTTGAATATTTTCAACAATTGGTATCAGAGCTATTTGGTTCTTAGGACAAAGCTTGACAGCTTGAGCAAAGATCAAAGTCAATGGAGATATTCAGACTGGAGAAAGTTATAGAAAATGAAAAGTTAGATCTAGAAATGGCCATGGTTCAACTCAAAGAAGCAAAGGAACATCTTTCTCAATCCCTTAAAAGAAGAAAATGAACTTGCAAGAAAAATGAATGATCATTTTATGTTGAAGAAAGGATTTAAGATTTTTTACCATCAAGTAATTCAGAAGAAGTTGACAAAGCAATCAAAGAACTTCTAGAAAAGAATGGATCTCTGCAAGAAGAGGTAAGAAACCTTAAAAGAGAGCAAGAAATACAGTCAATCAGGCCATGTGAAGTTTTGGAACAAAGAAACAAAGCACAAGAAGAATTGGAAGATAGAAGTCATGAAATTCATAATCAATCCCATCAGCATGAAGATCTTATAAACCAACTCTCTAATGCAAATGAAGAAATCAGGATTCTCAGAGCACAAAATGAAAGAATAAGGAATGATTTAAACACTAAAAAGAAAATCAATGAAAGTCTACAGAGTGACTTAAGAACTGAGAGAAAAATCAATGAAAGCTTGGAAAATGACCTAATCTCTAAAAGGAAAGTCAATGAAAGAATGATGAAATCCCAAAAAGATATAAATCAATTAAATCAACAAAATGAGAAAAACCTTCATAGACAAAAGGGTAAAGCTGGTCTTGGATACAAGGAAGAAGGTGAATCCTCCAAACAAGGTGAACAAAGGAATAAAAGACCCACTTGTAATCATTGTGGCAGGTTAGGATATACATCAAACAAATGCTGGAGCAATGGGAAAGTAAAATTTAGTGGCAAATGCTTCAATTGCAATCAGCATGGTCATAAGGCAAATTAGTGTAAAGAAAAACCAAAATTTGAGGGCAACTGTTACAAATGCAAAAAGCATGGTCACAAAGCATTCCAATGCAAAAATAAATCATTCAATCCAACTAAACAAATTTTCAAAGCCATATTTGGATGGGACTACAACACCTGGTGCAGATGTCACTATTGTGGAGAATATGGACATTCTGGCATAAATTGTGCTAGACATCACCTAAGGAAAAAGGAAACTACAGTAAGATGCTATACATGTACAAAACTTGGTCATATAGCTAAAAATTGCATGACTATCAAAAGAATTGAAGATGAGAAGAAAATCAAAGTAGACAACATTCAGAAGAAAATGAAGCAATAGTGGATTCCAAAATCTACCGAGCAAAATAAATCAAATAATAGAAATGTCACTCAAGTAATGAGTGATTCCACCATTTCCAATTAATATTCATAAAAGAAAGATTGGAACTGCATCCTCCAAGATTTATCCTAAGTAGCTCCAAAGGAAGAAGGATGATCAAATCAATATTTCGGATACACTTTGACTTTAGGATGGTTCAAGACTTTACCGAGTTCAGTCAGGTGCAGCAAAGCTTCATTAACTGAGTAGCAGTTACCGAGTTAGGTTGGTAAGAGACTTTACCAAGTTCGGTCGGGCACAACAAAATTTTCATTGATCGAGTTCTGTCAACCGAGGAAGGTCGGTTCATGACCTAATCGTGTTAGGTCGATACTTCAATGTTTTCATTTGATCATCGAGTTGATAATATCTACTGAGCTAGTGGATGACAACCTATCATTTGATCTACCATCGTACCAAAACATTTATGGAAAATTTTTTGTCAAAAGGGGCAAAAATTGATCTCATTTTTCACTGCAAACAAAGAGCTAAGTTATCTTCTGTGATTCCAGAGCAAGCTTAAAGCTTTTTCGAGCAATTTTTTTTTTTTCAAAAGGACAAAGAACCTGTTCAGAATTTTTCTATACCTACCATGTAGCAATGGCATCTGGAAGTGGCAGCTCCAAGACAAAGAAAGGCTCAGCAATTCTGGTTAGAGGAGAGGAATGGAAGACCCTGAACTTCAAATTGGCACCGGAAATTACAGAATCATTGGACCCTAACGGTGCTCAGTCACAAATCCCTCCAAAGGTACTTCTTATTAATGACATTCACTCTCATTTCAAGTGTTCCATTCAAGAACTTTGAAACCTAGAAATTGATAATGCCCTAGGTGAAATGAGTGTAGATGGAACCTTGAAACCTGAACATAAACATCTTCAAACAAAAGGGTTAACCCATATTTCACATTTGCCAAGGAAATTTCAAGTAAAATGGGTTAGGTATGTACTCACTTAGGTTCACAATGGCCAATTGTGGTTAGAGAAACCAGTACTTATCACTAAGAAAATGATTAGCAAAATTACTGGACTCCCCATGTTGAGCAAAGCCAAGACTACCAAAACCCTAGGTCGGGAAGAATTGCAGAGACTAACTCAAGCAGAATGGGATGGCAGAGGACTTAAGCTCAGTACAGTAACTGTTGTTGAATTGAGATTTGGCATTCACGTCATTGCTCATAAAATCTACAATTCAAGCCATCCAAACAGTGTATCCTGTGAAGCTATGGATTTGGCATATAAAATAGTAAAGAAGAATGTAGAGTTTGATTTATCGGAATTGCTTTTGTCCCAATTCAATAAAAATATGGAAAGCATAAGGACTTCCAAGAACAACTCCTGTAAATTTGGTTCACTTTTGATTTGTTTGTTTTTCTATATTCTAAAGTCCTTTCCATCTAAAGGATCAATAGTATGGAAAAAGGATATCCCAATTCTTTATCAAATTAATGAATTCATCGCCGAATTAGGTGAAAATTTTGATAGTGTTTTGGATAGTTATTTTGAAGAATTTAAGGAAAGAATGAACAATAGGTTTTGAATTCCTCTAAGACTTGTTGAAGAGTACAAGGAAGATGTATGTTTCATGGTAGACTGTGACAAGGTATACATACAGGCAGTCAGGCCTCGGGTAGCATGGGTGAAACCTCTTCCTTGTGAGGTAAATATTGATGAAACCAGGGACATCATAGAAGCACTGGTAAATGAACCTGTAGACCCAAGGCAACCAATTTTTGGAACATATGATGAAGCTAAGGCTAGAATTGAGCTTCAAGTTAAAATCCCTCAGGCCATTAGCAAAGGAAAGAGGAGCATAGCCAAACTGAAAATAGATGTTCGCCCTCTCATGATAACAGAAGGGAGATGAGAAGATGAAAAAGAGGAGGAAACTGAGTCTAAAAAAGAAGAAAAGCCTCAACGAAAGAAAGGTAAGGTGACTATCACCAAACCTACAAAGCAAACTACTGTAGTGTTCTCCAGGAGAACAAGACAGGGAAAGAAGGAACCTATACTTGTTAAGCCTCCACTCACCCTTGAGGCAAGACTGAAGCAATTAGATGCAGGAGCTAGCTTCACAAACTTCAAAGCATTGAAGTTTGAAACTAGAACAGAATAGGAGAAAATGTAGATTGAGGAACTGGTACTAAACAAAATGGATAAATGGAAATACTCCCCAAACTAGATAGCCTCTCAGATCTCCAAAGAGCTATTGGAGAGGTTGCAACAAGATGTGAAGCTGCAACCAAGACTATCAAAGACATTTATGAGAAGACCCTGAGGAATCTCCTGCCGAGTCTCACTAATGCTGAAGTGAAGAAATCACTGAAAGACCACGAAGGTAACATGATGATTAGATTCCACACCTTTTTGATACTTGTCAAAGACATTAAGCATGCATTAAATGATGCAAAAAACATGTGGAAAAATATCTATCATCTACACAAACCTAGTGATGATACTATTGAAATCAAAGACAGTGACAACAGTGATGATAGTGATGATGATGATGATGGTGATGCCATTGAAGACATTCCAGAAGACCTGCAATCATTAATGTTAGAAGTTGATGAAGAAGCTGAAAGAGAAATGTAGGAAGAAGCAGAACAAGCTAAGGAGGAAGAAGATCCACTAATAATTGCAGCCAAAGTCATTGCATCTCTTCCTCACTCTTCACCTAAAACAGGAACATCAACTGTGGAGATAACTTCTACTGGTGAAATTGTGAGCTCAATAGCCTTATCAATTGATCAATCTTCACCTGTCTCCTCTCAGCTCCGGGTACCATCTATGCAAGAGTCTACCACTTCATTAACCAAGCTACAGCCACCTTCTTTGACTGAGGTATCCTTAGTCACAACAGCAAGTTTTTCAAGTATATCAACTGCAGAGTGTACAGTAAGTGTACCTACAGGTACTACAATTTTGACTTCTCTTGCTCCAATTTTGGCAACTGTTAGTTCTCCCACTCCATCCTCATTAATTTTTGATACTATTAGCACTTCTCTCAGTCTTTCTCTAGTTAGTCCTATTCCAATTTTGTTAGCTAGTCTAGCATCATCAACTATTGTTTCAATTTCAAAGGGCAAAGATGCAATCACTATAGAAAAACCAAAAGGATACATATTTTCTAGTAAGGCAGTGGATGAGGAAATAGATCTGGATAAGGACATTGTCATTCCTAAGATAGATCTAGATACTGCATCAGTTGATGAAATGAGAATGATCAGTCAGCTAATAGAGCAGAAAGCTAGGCAAAAATAGCTGGGGCATGAGAGAGACCAGGAATATAGCATCATTGAGAATGCTAAGAATATCATAACAGATGCTATAGGTGTTGAAGTAGATTCTACTCAACACATTTTGATTCAGTTAGAAGAGATTGTATATAAATTTAATGAGGATAGCTCCAGCCAAGAGAAATTGGTTGAAAAGGCAGAGAAGAAATTTGACAATAAGGTGCTTGAGCACATTGCTCAGCATATTGCAGTAAAACAGGTAGAATTGTCTACAAGTTTGAGTAATTTTGAACATTCTTTTAATAATGTAACTTCACTTTTTTGGAAAACTCTATGATGTTACTAAGTTTACTGAGGAAATACAAGAAAAGTTGAATAAAATTGATGCAGATATGAAGGTCAGAGCTCAAATGCTGCAATCTGACCACAGTGCAAGTTCATCCCATCATCTGAGAATAAGGTTTTTATCATAGAAACATGCAAAATTACTAAGAGAGGAAGCAAGGATCAAGTCTACTCTGATTGACATCCAGAATATGATCCTTCCTGTCATGGACACAATGCAGAAGCATATTACTCACTCTAAAACATTGATCCATGACAACAACTTCTCTATTGCAGATCACATGATTAAACTCTCTGCAGAAGTTCAAATTGCACTCTCCACCAGCAAAATTTTGCAAGAAAATTGGGATAAGTCTTTGGCTCTTATTCTCAAGGTACATTCAGAATTTCTCTCTCATTTTGGAATCTTCGTGTAAATATATACTGTTTGGCATTATTGTCAAAAAGGGGGAGATAGACTTCAAGAGCTAACTGTACATATTGTGTAGGGGAGATATATGTAAATAAAGGGATATATGTTGCAAGATTTGCAAAAAGATCAATTTTGAACTGTAAATCAGTTTTATTTTGCACATAAACTTTGATTCATAATTTTTTTCGTCACTAATGCCAAAGGGGGAGATTGTTGGCATAAAGGTATTTTCCATTAGTGACAACACTCATTACACAGTTCAAACCGAGCGTCAAATACACAGTTCAAACCGAGCATCAAAGACACAGTTCAAACCAAGCATCGAAGACACAGTTCAAACCGAGCGTCAAAGACACAGTTCAAAATGAGCATCAAAGACACAGTTCAAATCGAGTAAAGTTGCACTTAGTGGTAACCGAGTAAAGATAGAAGCAGTATTAACTGAGTAAAGATGGATGTAGTGTTAACTGAGTGTAGATGTACTTAGTGTTAACCGAGTAAAGATGGACTCAGTATTGACCGAGTGAAGAAGGACTCAGTGTTAACTAAGCTCAGTCAGTTAACAAAGAAATTAGTTTTTACCGAGTGACACTATATCTACCGAGTCACCAATGGTTACCAAGTTCCAGGAAATGTTGTATGACTAGTATGAACCGAGTCCCTACCTCTACCAAGTGCATGATGATGCCGTGTAAAGTAGTGGATGTCGTGTATCAGAAGGTCATCAAGTCTGTTTGAAGAACCTGAGTTTATTTTACTATTTGGCTGACTCAGTTATATTTTGTTTACTTGTGTTCAGCCGACCTTGCATCTATAATTACTAAAATGGTATATAATACAGAGTTGTAATTGTTGTAATGGATAAGTGACATGTATGAATGTATACATATTGTGATACAAGAGACAGATGCAAATTCAACAACAGAGCAGTATATTAGCAAGTTTCATAAGGTGCTGTAAAGATTTCATCAATCACAAGAGGTGATTATTGCAAAAGATCTAATCAAGGTATATGTAGATCTGATTGGTTCATCCTAATAGGTGAATCATCTAAAATCCTCTAACAAGGTAGACTTAACAGTCTTTGTATAAATCTCCTAAAAAAGTGCATACTTGAAATGTATGTTTTAAATCCTTTAACAAGGTGGATCTAGCAATCCTCTTTGCTCCTAACAAGGTAGATCACCAGAAGTGATCATTGTATGCCTTAACTGGCTAACTTCCTATTGCAAAAAAGAAGCTTTGTGGGTTCCATCCCCACCCCAGTTTTACTTTCTATTTTGGAAGGTTTCTGGGTCACCAAATCTCTGTGCATATGTGTTAGGAATATTTATTTGTCTCTTGCATGCATCAGAGTAGGTGAATGAATGATTTTCCAGTTTATACTGAATTAACTTAAAAGTTGTATTGTTACTGATTCACCCCTCCCCTCTCAATAACTTGTTATATCTTGAATATTTTCAACAGGTGGGTGTAGGAATCTTCAAATTAAAACTTACATGTGACTGTTAAATCTAGAGGATATGCATGTTAGGAAAGTCAAGTAGGATAGGATAGGATCTCTCTATGGGTGCATCTTCTAATTGATCAACAATAGCTTGTCCTTTTATAGCCTTCTTATCAATGTACTTAATGTCAAACTCACTCAAAATCATTACCCATTTGGAAAATTTTCCTATTAATGTTGTGTTGGTGAGTAGATATTTGAGAGGGTCAAGTCTTGAGATGAGTTTAACTTTGTGTGTTAGAAGATAGTGAAAAAGTTTTTGTGAAGCAAAAACTATGGCTAAGCATGCCTTCTCAATAACATCATCTCAAACCAGCATCTTAGTGACAGTTCTAGAATGGGAGAATGCTATGAATGTAGATCTTAAAATGTCTATGAAATATCTATGTGAGAATGTAGATTATTTGAGTATAATAACCATAGAATGCTATGATATATGCATGCAATAAGATAAAAAAGTGCTAAATGATATCAAATGAACAACTTAACAATGCTAAAAAGATACTAGAAAGACATGAATTTTCTGTAGTAAAAATGCTAACATGCTAATATGATAACTCTATATGTGCCTATAGTACAGATACCTAAACCTTGGGTCCTTTTTCCCTTGAATTTCCCTTCTATTTATAAGATTTTGTAAGGGGTTGGGGTAAAGATCAGGATTTAACTTTTGATTGGAGGGTGATGGTGAAACTATAAATATCTCATGAGGCACCAAGAGGAAAAGTCCATCAGACTTAATTTGTGAGAATAAAAGAGCATTTTTAAAATATAAGACATTATCTATAAGGATGACATGAGGTATGCCAAACTGAAAAATGATATGGTTTAGTGTGAATGTAGATATTTTTTTTCCAGTAGATTCTACAAGTGCTACTACTTCGACCCACTTGGTGAAATATTCAGTTGTGGGGATGATCCATTTATGTCTATCAGAAGAAGGTGGGTGGATGGCTCCAATCAAATCAAAGACCCACTAATAAAAAGGCCATGGTGTGACCAAGGGGTTGAGTTCTTGTGCTAGTGCATAAATTAGGTTTCCATGGATTTGGCATTTTTTTACAAGTTTTTATGTAGTTGATAGAATCCTTTTCCATGCTTGGCTAGAAATATCCCATTCTACGAATGATCTTTTCTAATGTAAACCCACTAAAATGTGACCCATAGATGCCTGCATAGACTTCTTATAGAGTGACCCTAGACTCATCCTTTTTAAGAGATCTAAATAAAGTACCGTCGAGACCTTTCCTATATAGCGTATCAGCCACCAAAGTGTAGCACGAGGTCTGTTGGATGAAGTTACACTTTTAGTTTCATGAGAGGTCAGAGGGAATGATGTTATCACAAAGAAAGGTGTTGACATTTCTTAAGTCTATCAACCATATTAACAATTTCTCATCTTTAGTTTGATACGTGTCTATGACATGATTGATGATCAACTGAGAATCCCAATAGACTTCAACGGGTGTTAATTTTCATTCTAAGGCCAGCTTGAAACCCAAAACTAATGCTTCATATTCTACCATATTTTTTGTACATGGGAAGAGTTGTTTGTAAGACTAGGGAATAGTGACATCTAGGGGCGTGATGAACAAAATATCAGCACCTAAACCATGGTGGGTGTAGGAATCATCAAAGTAAACACTTTCATGTTATAGGTTTAGTCTTATGGATATACATGTTGAGAAAGTCAAATAGGATAGGATTTGAGCTCTCTATGGGTGCATCTATCAATTGATCAGCAATGGCTTGTCCTTTTATAGCATTCATATCAATGTTCTCAATGTCTAACTCACTTAGGATCATTACCCATTTGGCCAATATGCCCGTTAATGATGTCTTTCTGAGTAGATATTTAACAAGGTCAATTTTTGAGATGAGGTTAACTTTTTGTGTCAAAAGATAGTGACATAGTTTTTGTGAAGAAAAAACTATAGCTAAGCATGCCTTCTCAATAAAAGTGTAATTTAGCTCATAATTGACCAAGATGTGACTGATATAATAAATAGCTCTTTGTTTGCCTTGATCATTTTCTTGTGCCAAGAGGGCTCCAATTGATTTATGTATTAGGGACATATAGAGAAAAAATGGTTTGTGTGTTGTCAAAGTTACCAACATAGGTGGATTCATCAAGTAGTTTTTGAGAAGATCGAAGGCCATTTGACACTGACTATCCCATTTGAAAACTATGTCCTTATGGAGGAGATGAGTGAAAGGCACACACTTTTCTACTAATTGAGATATGAAGCCACAAATAGATTGAGATCTTTCTTGGAGAGAATGTAACTAACTCAAGTTCTTTGGAGGTTGCATGTTGATAATGGCTTGTGCCTTTTCGGGATCAACCTCAATTCCTTTAGCAAGGACAATATACCTTAGGATTTTTTTGGAGTTCACGCCAAAAGTGAATTTCTTAGGTTTTAGCCTAAATTTGAATGTTTATAAGCATGTGGATATCTTGTCCAAGATAGGAAGATGATTTTCTCAGGTATGGCATTTAGCAAGGAGGTCATCAATATGATCCCTCATAAAAGTGTGCATCATGTCATGAAAAATGGTGGTCAGGGCCAGCTAATCCTTTGGTTCAATAGTTTCCAATTCTTGCTGCAAGGACCTCTTTTTCATGGGTATAGTGGCAACAAAATCCCACATGGAAATATTCACATTTATCTCCTTCATCTGCTCTACCACACTGAATGAGGTGTTAGGTTCTCTAGTAGAAGCCTTGGGAGCTACATGTGTAGGAGGTTGAGTTGGAATAACTTGGGGGTAATTCACATCTCCTCTACTATTATTCTATCTTTCTTGCTGAGGGGCATTGGGTTAAGCACTTTCTGCTTATATATGAGGCACTATATTTTATGTTTAAGTTTGAGGAGGAGGAGGGGTAGCATCCTCAATATCTCTCATTTTTCTCCTAGTGTTGTGAGCAAAAAAGTCATGGTTTACATTACAATGTTCCTCTAGTTGATGATTCATGAAGGAATAGTCACCTCTTTGCACATCCAAGGAATCCTTGGGTTGGCTTTCATTATATGATTGTCCTACTGTAGGCTCTTGAGTGGTCAAGGCCAAATAAGATTCAACCTTTTGACACATACAATAGGCATAGGAGTAGTTGCAAGTGGGGAAAAATCTTGATCCTAAGCAATATTGTTCTGAGGGACTATAACACTACTTTGATTTGCATTTGAGGTAGAAGTATGACTATTCTGTCTAATCTGATCAAAAGAATTATTCCCATAATTATGATTTGGATGTCTACCATTATTTAAAGTTTGATATTGCAATTGATGAGCCTTATTACCCTGAGCTTGTTGCCTTTCCAAAGTCACCACTTTTTTGCCCACCTTCTACATCATGGAGAGGCTATCTTCCAATTTCTTCTTTTGAATTCGCAACTTCTATCCAATAACTTGCATTAATACCTTCAACTCTCCTAGCTCACTAGATGATGTAGAAGCTTGAGGGGCTAAATAAAGGGGTTGTGGTATGGAAGTTGTGGAAATAGGGGCTATCATTGGTTGATGATTTGGAGTATTAGAGAAGAAAGGCATAGGAGGCCTTGAAACAAACTTTCCTCCTTGTGTCAATATGTTTTATGCCTTTATTGCTATCTCATAACCATCAAGTATGGTATCTCCTCTCGTAGTTTGAATTGTAGTGGCAATGTCACTATTAAAAGTTCTAAGGTAGTACAAGAAGGCATTAGCAGGGGTAGGCTTCAATGAAGTGGGTATTCTATCCCATGTCTTTTGAAATCTATAGTTGAAATTAGTCATACATTCATGGGGGGCTCTTTTTATGCTAGTTAGCTATTCCAAGAGTGACAAATAGTCACTTTTGTCCTTAACATGTTTACATAGTCCTGCTCCTAACCCATCCCAATCTATTATAGAACCATGTGATAGACCCCTATACCATTTTAAGGCTTTACCTTTAAAATATGGAGCTAGGATTCTAATGGCCTCATCATCTTCTGTAACACCATGGATATTGCAGACATTTTCAATCTCTCGAATGTGTTCTAAGAGAGAGAGATATAAGTTTCACCAATAAATTTAGGTATAATTTTAAGTCTAGCTACTGGTACGCCATGTCTTTGGGCCAATAAAAGAGGGCTCCGACCATTAAAGGTGGAAAAAGCATGAGCTCTAAGATATGCCATATAAGCAAGTGATTAATTGATATGAGTTGATGGTATTCTAGATTGGGATCTAATAATAGGAGGAATAAAAATGGATCTTGCAGGGGTATGTGTTTCCTCTATACCCCTAACTGGTGATAAAGACAATCTAGTCTTCTTCCTTCTAGGATTTGAAAATGATAGCTCTTGGTACTAAATTTACCTCTAGAAGATGCCCTTGTTTCATCTTTGGGCATGAATCACTACAACTTTGGTCTAGAAACTAGATATTAAGGGTGTAGAGTCACTAAGTGCTTTGTAGAAATGAGCCTCTTGAAGACCTGGAATATGAGAGTAGCACTATTTCCTTATCATCAACTTGAAATTTTTTCTCTTTTGACACTATTAGACTTAGAATCTTCTAGAATATTGTCCCACTGGGTGCGCCAAAAACTATTCTCACAAAAGTTTGCACCCTCGTCCAAATTTTTTACCTAAGGACAACCTTGTGAAACATAGAAAAAACCTCAAAGCTATAGGACTTGAACTATGAGGTTAAGTCTCTAGAGAAGGCCAACTTCCTTTGCTATCAGGGTGCACCTAACTTCTCTTAGAGAGAAAAATGGAGAAGGAATGCATGAAGAAAATATACCCACTCTAACCTAAGGGGGTGATGCACCAAAATAGAGTGTTCAAACCAATCTCCACCCATACATGCACACTTGAACCATCATTTCACCAAAAAATATACACATCTAGACTTATTTTAATCTAACAATCACATGCCAATCAAAAAACCCAACTAAATGACACAAGGAAGAAGAGGATTCACTTATATATCATTCATATGCCAAAAGGAGATACAATCATGCAAGATTGTAGATATCCACAATACAATAATGAGAGGAAAATAGGTCTTACACAATACATCAATGTCTAAAGGAGATAAAGTAGAATGTCATATAGTTTCAAAGGCAAAGGGAATTTATAGTGAATTTGTAGAGTAATATCAAGAAAATAGAGAGGAGTCAACCCTAATAAAATTTTCAAAAATTTCCTTTATAGCTCATGCTTAACTGAGATATTTTCTATCCTAAACCAAACTCAACCACTACCATTTAAGATTGCAAAGAAAATCATATAGATATGGAGAAAATTTGATCTTGGCACATATTCAAATACAAAGAAATCTAGCAATTTTCCAAAATAGAGACTTGAGAAGATAGAATGACACCATTAAATCACTCTGACCAAGTAGATGGATAAAACTAGAGATGCTGGAATGTTTCCATTGTTTACCAAGCATGGCATTCATTGGAAAGTGGTTTGAATCAATCATGAAGATCAGATCGTGCAAGAAAACATTTCTTCCCCTAGTTTTCTAGCTCATGTGTCAGCAAGGTTAGTAGGCCAACCGAGTTCTACAACTAGAAAACACCATGTGGACCAATATTATTTTATCTTTCTACCACCTCATGAGGTCTTCATGCATTTGACCATGTAACCTACTAACTGTGCCAACGTCCAACTTAATCATGATGTCACATAACAATTAGCCTTAACTGTGACTACCTTTCTTTCAAACTAAGTCCATGAGGACATGTCATGATTGGGCACTTCCCTGCAATGTCTAAATTTCTAACAATTCCATGATGCAGGAAAGTGCTGATTGTTGATCTATAGAAGATTGATGATCAATGAAAATCTGCACTATTATTGCACGTATCCTTTTATCTTTCAGGCCCACAGACCACTTAGTATCCACCTTAGCACTTATTTGGAAGTTATCTAGCACTTCCAATTCAACCTTGGTGGCCCACACAATAAAAACTCACTCCAGTAATCCACATGAAATGATGTCACTTCCACACATTTTTAAAAACTCTAAAAAAATATGGAATGTGGGAAAGCATAAAAAAATTGGAATGCGATAAGGTGTGGGCCAATCAAAATACATCCATATGTACAATATGCTTGACATGTCCACTGGTCAAAAAGACAACCCACAAAAAAGAAGTGAAGCCCCACCTAGGACGCATGGAAGGTCACTTCCCCACATTCAATAAAATTTGTTCATCTCCATATTATGGGAGAGTGCCCATCATATATCATCTTTGAGCTAACGATGGATAGAATATGAGCCCATAAGATTAAAAAATGCAGCGAAACAATATAACATAAGGGTTTAATATAAAGTATTTCATGCTCCATTTATTTTAATTTCAATTATGTGAACGTTACTACATTTGAATTCAACTATTGAAATTTTGGTGGGAAGGCGAATTTGGCCAACAATCCATATGATGCAATCTTTCTTTGAGATAGGTACAATATTTGATATCCATGATGCATAGGTTAATGGTCAGATGAAGTTGGTACTAAGAAATTTCTCCAATTTTTTTTGACGAGTAACACTATGTTGGGATGCATTTTCCTTAGTTTTTGTTTAATTAGCTTGGCATCTGGAGAAATCTTGAGGTGATGGAGGATTAGATTTGGATCTAGATCTAACATGTTAGCATAAGACCATGTAAAATTTATTTTTCTTTCCTTGAAGAAGTCAATGAATTTACTTCTTTCCTCCATAGTTAAGGACTATGGTATATGAATTATCTTGGGTTCTTGCTTTGTTAAAATGTTGACCTTTTCTATAGGCTCAATCAAAATAAACAACCTTTCCTCTAAATTTTTGGGTAAGGTATCAATCATCTCATCTATGGGTGCCAGAGTTGGGTTTTTACCATTAGATGCCTCACTTCTATTTGTTTCAGTTCTTTTTATCAAGACCAGGCACAATGTGGTTTTGGTCATTGGTTCTTGGATGTGCTCTCATATGACTGAGATGACTAATATTAGATCCATCAGCAAACATTTCTCCTATTCTTTGTGAACGAGATGGTTCGACTACATTAAGGTATACAAAAATATCTTGGTCATTGTCAAATTGTGGGAAGTTGTGAGGTTCAATTGAATCACAGCTGATAAGCTCAAGATGGACTAAGAAGGGTTATTCATAATATGGATGGGATTCAACAGGATTTAAAGACATGAATTTTTTTGATGGTTCATATGTTGTATTAGTTAGGTATATAACATGTGCCTCTTCTAAAGTGTCAGGTAAAGTAGAGCCTTTGAGTCGCTTGTAATATTCATCTTCAATTTCTTCTAGAAAGAACTTTGGAAACAAAGTCTGAAACTAGAACCTATCATTAGTTTCGCCATCCTCTTGTGATGTGATATCACATTTCATCTTAGTGTCCTCTTCTAAGTTGTTATGGCATGTGTTGACTCTAGGTGTAGTAAAGCTTGAACGAGAGGTGGATCCTTGTGCTTTGGATGCTGGAATGTAAATTTTTTTACATAAATATCATTAATGGACTCTGAAGATAAAAATTTGAATTCCCACTTGGTGGAATCATTATCGTCTTCATTATTAGGGATGTCCATGAACGATTATCTTATATGACCTAAATTTGGGAAGGACAGATTTTTCTTTCTTGGTATCAATTGTTTTATGGTTGTTGACATATCTTTCTTTGGGTACCCATACCAAGGTGGAAGAGAAGGAATCATTGTGCTTGGAATGGAACCTAGAAGTGGTCTGTGCATTGTCTTGTTCAAAGTACTATACCCCTATTTTTGATCTATTAGACCTGAATTGTGCTGCTAGGGGTTCAAAGATGCCTCTTCCTTTCCCTAAAGGGCCATTGCCTATGTATCCCATATTTTTCATTAAAATCAAAACTTTTTCCATAGAGGTGAGGGGAAATGTCAATATTTTTTATTTTTTCACTTATTTCCTCTATGGAACTTGAAGGTACACCACTTTCTTTCACAAAATGTGCATGGTAAGGCATAGCAGTTGAAGATGGTTTTCCATGAGATCTCAAAGATAGTGGGGGATCAAATAATGAGACTGAATACTCTCTTACCCCTTTGCATTGAAATTTTCACTTCTAATCAAATTATTTCATTAAGTGGTCCATTTCCTTATAATGTGATTGTTTGGGGTATTTTGATGATGATGGTGAAGGAATGGAAGAACTGAAACAACCTACTTTCTCTTTTCCCTTAGTCATTGTAGATAAGTGGTTTTTATCTCGGTTGGTGGAACATGAACTATCTATTAATGTGGAATGATTGATGTCATTTGTTGAGATGTATGTTTCTTCCTTTTCATGAGCAACATGGGAGTTACAATATTGGGTAAGGTTTTGATCCCCAGGTATGGTCACCTCTTGACCCATGTATGGAAATTTGAGACATTGATGGTAAGTGGAAGGAACAATTTTCATATCATATATCCATAGCCTTCCTAATAGGATATTGTAAGTTAATTTGAAGTCCAATACTTGACAAATAGTTTCTTTTACAACTAGGCCTACCCTGATTGGCAAAATGACAATGTCCTTGGACGATCTCTCCTCATCGTCATAAGCCTTTATAGTGATTTTCTTCTTTGGATCAACCACATCTTTTGTATATCCTAAGGCTCTTACCAAATTCAACATGTAAATATTTAGGCCTACCCCACCATCAAACAAGGCTCTTTTGACTCTATTTCTATGAATAAAGACTTCAATGTGCAATAAAGAATTTTATGAATGAATGACAGACATGTCATCTTGGGCTAAAAATGATACACAATGGGGGGAGACAAGGTTACATTCCATGTTTTGGAGTCTATTAACATCTAGGTCATTTGGCACTAAGGATTTAGTAAGGATCTCCTTACATTCAGGCAATATTTTTAGCAGTTTGAATATGGAAATGTGGGTGGAAGTTTTCAATAATTGGTTAACTAGGTTGTATTTGGGTGCAACAAAACTTTTGCTTCCATGATCAAAATCAGTTACAAACCTTGGTAGAATGACTTTAGAGGCTTGACCTTGAGTAACAACATTTGACGATTATATCTTGTGTTTGTATTTAATTATGATGACATTTATGACATCGTGAAATCTAAATATCATATTAATAGTGTTATCATAGTGATGGGCATAATTAACTTTATCATGGTAAGAAGCTTTTGTGTTTTCTTTGGAGGATTCACCCTTCTCATGACTCATGAAGGGGTTTTTGAAGGTAGTGCGATCTTCGTTGTTGTGAAGGTTATTCACTTCAATAGTTCCATTGCTGATCAATTTTTGTATAGCCCCTTTAAGGGAGTAATACTTATTGGTTAAGTGCCCCCCATTTCGGTGGTAGGCACAAAAGTTCTTGTCACTCCACCACTTTGGTTTAACTTATGGTTCATAGGACTTGGTCTTAGGGAGTATAAAGAGTTCATTAGCTAAGAGTGTTTGTAATGTACTCTTGTAAGACACCCCAATAGGTATATCAGAATATTGGTATCCTCTCTAGGGAGGAGCTTGATTATAGGCTGCTTTTTGATTGGACATTGAAGGATTAGTCATCTTGCATTTGTAAAATGGATGAACATTATCTTGTCTGGGTGGGTTTTGTCCAATATTCACATTGGTATTATTGATGATAGGATACTACTGGTTCGGATGACTTTGAGTTTGTGGTTTAACATGATTAGCTTCAACCACCACCTCATTGACTATGTTTTTGTTTTTATTTCTCCACCACAATTTTTTTTATTGGTAGACCAATTAGATGTATTGTAAGTTTGTGAGGATTTGTTTGAGAAACCCTCACCATCTTTTGATAGCTTGATGATAATGTTGTTTATCAGGGTCTCTTCTACTTTGGCTGAATTTTCTAATGTAGTTTTAATGTCCTTAGGTCCTTGAATTTGCATCCAAGTAATATATTGGTTTCAAAAGACTATTGATGAAGATGTTTGTATTATCCTTGTCTAGGACGACTCTATGGTACCTAGCAAAATTATGTCTCCGCCTTTGCAAGAAGACTTTGAATGACTCTCTAGGGAGTTTTTTGGTATTGCACAGATCAATCATGGTAACTTCCCTTTTGATATTATATTAATATTGTGTTATGAAGACTGAGGTTAGTTGATCAAAGGACTTAATGTTGGAGGTTATCTTGGAGAACCACTACATGGCTTGCCCTCCTAGGCTTCTAGGAAACAACCACATTAGGTAAGTTTTGTCATGAACGAATTCCATACTTAGAGTATAGAATTGTCTAAGGTGATCTTTAGGATCGGATGTACCAAAATACTTATCATATTTTAATAGTTGCATGTTGTATGGGAAAAGTGTGAAGGTGGTACTTTTCTTGAATGGGAGAGGACACACCTTCTTGAGGCTGAATTCTGTAGGTTGGATCTTCCCTCTTTTCATCCTTTCCATTTCTAGTTGTAAGTCTTGTAATTTTTGTGTAACAACATCCAATGGTGATTCTTCTTCATTTCGATGGAAGTTTCAAAAAATTTTGTGCTAATGATAGTAAGTATCATTCTTTGTGTCATTCAAGTATCTTGTCCATGATATCAACAAGCTCAAGATTTTTCTGAAAATCTTCAATTTTGGTTTCAATACTCTTCTCATCCCACATGTTGGATGAACCCATTTTCAAAAATGGTTATGAGTTCTAGTTGAACAAGGGTGATTCATGGGTAGTTGTATTTGGTGAATAGTTGGTAGGTGTAAAAAGCTCACTAAGGTTCAAAGATTGTGTGTATTTAATGGTTTTCTTGGCTATTTGTGCACTTACCCTCATAGGTGATTGTTTTGGTTTTGCAACTACACTAGTTTTATGTAGTGGCAAGAGATGAAGATGGGATTCCTTTAGTTCTTTTTCATTTTGACAATATGAGGGCTTCTTTTAGAACATAGTTGGTTAAGAAACACATTATGTTTGAAAAGGATGTTTGACAATGTCGATAACAATAAAATTCAATCTCGTGAAGTTAGGTAGGGAATAGATGTGTGTTTCCAATTCATTTTTGACTTGATATGTAGCACTAAAGTAACAAGAATCTCTATTGGAGTTAGAACATTACTTGTTTTAAGAAAATGGTGACAGTCAATTTCAGCGTCTCTCAATTTTTGCCAAATGTTGACAAGGAAAAAGGTATCAAAATCTATTGTTTTTTTGTGAAAATTGTACATAGGTAGCCTTTGTTTTAGGATTTTCCTCAAATACACTATAGAAAGTCTTGAATTGGCTATTCCAATGATTATATGTACTATTTCATAGTTCACTAGATGTTGTTTTGCATGGCATAAGTGTTATTTAATTATTCAAATGCATTGTTGTTTCAGTCATATGCATGGTTTTAGGATGCAGATGCATTACATAAATGGTCACATGCATTGTTTAAGGACTGGATGCATTTATTTAGGTTATTCAATAATTTTTGAGATCTATCTTGTATTGGTTTACAATTGCATTACATCTTCTTGGTAGGATTGTGATTATTGCATATTTAAAGTAGACATATCCAAACACAATTAAGTAGAAATAAAAAAGAAATAAACCCACACACACCTAGAAAATGAAAGAAATGGCTTCGCTACAAGGTTGTCAAAAGCTAGTGACTACCAAGTTTTAGTGTTTGACCAACGATGTTCAAATTTACCGCTCTATGATAGATAGCTTCCCACCAATGCCAGGGAGGTTTCGCACAATCTCTTGGGAGACTACTAGAGGAAGGCTATATTTCAAACACATTTTGCTTGCATTCAATTAAGAATGCAAGATTTGGAAGACATTCCCTCTCATTGGCTCTACTAAGTAAAATCTCAGGAGGTGGCCCTTCTACGGCTGAATAAGTAAAAAGAAGGAAAGGTAGAAATTGAAAGAAGGTTTGGGATTTTGATCACTCAAAGAGACTAAGAGCATATCCCTACTACTTCGTTCTCCCAAACATGATAAACAAGGATTGTTCAATTTTGAGCCCTTAACTATAGAAGACAAAGAGGCTCCTAAGTAAGCTACATATTTGTTCTTTCCCTATTTGATTGTTACTAAAGTTTACAGTAGGTTTGGCATTCTTATCAACTCTTGTGAGTTGAGAGCATGGGCCTACTTCCAATCAGATTAGCAAGATCAAACCTCCTACTTAAACTAGATTATGGATTTAGAAATGCTACAATCTAATTGATGAGGGTCTAGGTCTACTTACCTAATTCGACACTAGTAAAGGCTAGGCGCATTTTTGAGGGACTTCATTCCTACCTTTTGATTTTAGTAGCTTGAGAGTTCTTGTCAGTCTAGGAGGGATCTGTAAACAATCGTCAATTAGATTTGCAAGTTAGATGTGATGATTGATAACATAGATCAGATGTCATGGGTATGTGCAGGATCATGGTGTGCCAAAAAGTCATGATGTGAAAAATATGTAGTTTTGAAATGTCTAAAAGAATTTCAAAATGCACTTTGACTTTTTTCCCACCCATCATAATTCCAAACCAAAAAAGTAATACCTTTCCTGATTGGGTATCCGATTTGAGAATGAATATCCGATTTGAGAATGGGTATCCGATTTGAGAACATGTATTTGATTTGACAACATGTACCCAATCTATGTTCCCAAATCATGGCACTAAATTCAAGTTTAAAGGGAGTCGGGACCAATTATTTAGATAAGTATTCATTTTTATTTGCTAGACTCAAAGGGGGGACCAATTTTTAAGTTATATCAAGTTCTATTATAATATAGTTATAGCATAATTGTGGTGAGGGTGGGGAGGAGGGGGGGGGGGATAATTATTATATATAGTTACTAAAATTTATTATATAGTATTAAATTATTATTAATATTTATTATATAATTATTTTATATATAGTTATTACTTATTATATATTATTATATAATTATATATATATATATATATATATATATATATATATATATATTAGTAACCTAAGTTAATAAACTATATGATGATGTATGTTCCTAGGGGTCCACCTAGGGACATACATGTGTTCCAATGAGTCCAAATGGGTCATGGGATAACCTATGTCCCCTTTTGACCCATTCTATGACGACATATCTTCCTAAGGGTCAAAGGGTGCTTAGGGACATACGTATTGTGTTTCAATGGGTAGAAAGGGGTTATAGAGAGTCTTATGACCCCTTTTAACCTATTACATGATAACATATGTTCCAATGGGTCAAAAGGGGTCATAGGATACCCGATGACCCTTTCGACCCATTACATGACAACATACATTCCTAACATATGTTGTCATGAAATGGGCCGAAAGGGGTCATAGGGTCTCTAATGACCCCTTTTGACACATTGGAACACAACATGTATGGCCCTAGTGTCTTAAGATCCCTAGGAACATATGTTAACATGTAATGGGTTGAAATTCGATCCATTGGAGCACAAAAGACATGATGATAAGGGTCCCAGGACCCCTAGGAATATATGTTCCTGTGTAATGTTTCAAAAGGGGTCATAGAATACCGTATGACCACTTTCTACCCATTGGAATATAAGAGGTATGTCCCTAGGGGTCATAATATGCCCTATGACCCATTTCTATCCATTGGAACACAACATATATGTCCATAGGGGACCTAGGATCCCTAGGAACATAAGTTGTCATGTGTTTGATTGAAATGTGTCATAGGTTTTCCTATGACCCCTTTCAACCCATTTAAACACAACATGTTTGTCCTTAAGGGTCCTAAGACCCACAAGAACATATTTTATCATGTAATGGTTTGAAAGGGGTCATAGGATATCCTTTAACCTCATTCGACCCATTGGAACACAACATCTATGTCCCTAGGGGTTCTACAAACCCTATGAATGCATTTTATCATGTAATAGTTTGAAATGTGTCATGGCATGCCCTATGACCACTTTTAACCCATTACAATAGATCATCTATGTCCCTAGGGGTCCTAGGTCCCCTAGGAACATACATCATGTGTTTGAATGGGCCGAAAGGGGTTGTAGGGTTTTCTATGACCCTTTTTGACCTATTAAACAATAACATATGTTCATAGGGGTCCCAAAACCCCTAGAAAAATATAGCATGTGTTCAAATGAGTTAAAAGGGGTCATAGATTACCCCATGACCCCTTTCAATACATTATATCATAATACATGTTCTTAGGGGTCCTAGGACATCTAGGGACATAAATTATGTGTTTAAATTGGTTAAAAGGGACCATAGGGTAACCTATGACCTATTTTGACCCATTACATGATAATATATGTTCCTAAGGGTCCTAGGACCACTAGGAACATATATCATGTATTTGAATGAGTCAAAAGGTTTCATAGACTACCCTATCACCCTTTTTGACATATTTCATGACACCATATGTCTTTTAGGATTCTAGGACCCCTAGGGGCCTATTTTATTTGTTTGAATGTGTCGAAAGGGATCATAGGATAATCTATGACCCCTTTCAACTCATTTCATGGCAATATATGTCCTTAGGGAGGCTAGGAATCTCAATGACATATTCCATTTGTTTGAATGCATTGAGAGAGATCATTGGATAACATATAACCGCTTTTGTTGCATTTCATTCTAAAATATGTCCCTAGAGGTCCTAGGTCCCCTAAGGACCTATTAAATTTGTTCAAATGGATCGAAAGGGATCATAGGATAACCTATGGTTGCTTTTGACATATTTCATGATAACATATGTTCTTATGGGACCTGGGACCACTAGGGACTTAATTCATTTGTTTGAATGCATCAAACGAAGTCATAAGATAACCTATAACCCCTTTCGACACATTTCATGAAAACATATGTCTCTCGGGGTCCTAGGACTGCTAGGGGCCAATTTTATTTCTCCAAATGGGTCAAAAAGGGTCATAGGTTAACCTATGACACTTTTCGACACATTTCATGACAACATATGTCCATAGGGGTCATAGGCCCCCTAGGGACCTATTTGATTTATTTGAATGGGTTGAAATGGGTCATAAGAACGTATTTCATGACAACATATGTCCCTGGGGGTCCTATGATCCTAAAGGACCTAATTAATTTGTTTGAAGGGGTTGAAAGGGGTCATAGGATAACCTATGACCCCTTTCGACACATTTCATTGCAACATATGTCCGTAGGGGTCTAGGACCCCTAGAACATATTTGATTTATTCAAATGGGTCAAAAGAGGTCATAAGGTAACCTATGACCCCTTTTGACATATTTCATGACAAAATATGTCCCTAGAAACCATAGGACCCATAGGGACCTATTTCATTTGGTCTAATGTGTTGAAAGGGGTCATAGGTTAACCTATGACCCCTTTTAATGCATTAGGGTTCCTTGGACCCCTAGGGACCTATTTGGTTTGTTTAAATGGGTCAAAAGGTTTCATAGGATAACCTATGACACCTTTTAACATATTTCATGACAACATATGTCCCTAGGGGTCCTAGGTTCGTTAGGGACCTCTTTGATTTTTTCAAATAGGTCGAAAGGTGTCATAGGATAACCTATGATCCCTTTCAATGCATTTCATGACAACATATGTCCCTAGGGGTCCTAGGTCCCCTAGTAACCTATTTTATTTGTTTTAAAGGGTCAAAAGGGGTCATAGGATAACCTAGGACCCTTTTTGACATATTTCATGACAACATATCTCCCTAAGTATCCTAGGGACCTATTTGATTTGTTCAAATGGGTCGAAAGGGGTCATAGGATAACCTATGATCCCTTTTCATGTATTTCATGATAATATATGTCCTTAGGGGTCCTAGACCCCGTAGGGACCGATTTGATTTGTTTGAATGGGTTGAAAGAGGTAATAGGATAACCTATTACCCATTTTGACAACATATGTCCCTAAGGGTCCTAGAATTTCTAAAGACGTATTTTATTTGTTTGAATGGGTCAAAAGGGGCCATCAGCTAACCCATGACCCATTTCGATACATTTCATGACAACATATGTTCCTAGGGGTCATAGGATCCCTAAGGGTCTTAGTATCCCTAGGGACATATTTGATTTGTTTGAAAGAGTGGAAAGGGGCATAGGATAACCTACAACCCCTTTTGATGCATTTCATGACAACATATGCCCTTGGGGGTCCTTCGACCTTGAGGGACTTGTTTTTTTTGTTTGAATGGGTCGAAAGGGGTCATAGGCTAACTTATGACCCTTTTTGACACATTTTATCACAACATATGTTCCTAGAGATCCTGGAACCCCTAAGGACCTATTTGATTGTTCAAATAGGTCAAAATGGGTTATAAAATAACCTATGACCCCTTTTGACCTATTTCATGACAAAATATGTCCCTATAAGTCTTAGGACCCCTAGAGACCTATTTGAATTTTTTGAATGGGTTAAAAGGGGTCATAGGAAAACCTATGACCCCTTTCGATGCATTTCATCACAACATATGTCCCTAGGGGTCGTAGGACCTTTACAGACCTATTTTGTTTGTTCAGATGGGTCAAAAGGGGTCATAGTTTACCCTATTACCCCTTCAGATGCATTTCATTGGAGCATATATCCCTTGGGGTCCTAGGACCCCTAGGGACCTATTTCATTTGTTCAAATAGGTCGAAAGGGGTCATAGGTTAACCTATGACCCATTTCAATGCATCTCATGACAACGTATGTCCTTAAGGGTTCCAAGACCTGTAGGGATCTATTTGATTTGTTTGAATGGGTTGAAAGGGGTCAAAGCATAATCTATAACCCATTTCATCTCATTTCACCACAACATATGCCCCTAGGGGTCCTTGAACCCTTAAGGACCTATTTGATAGGTCCTTAGGGATCCTAGGAACCCTTGGGACCTCTTTCATTTGTTTGAATGGGTCAAAAGGGGTCATAGGATAACTTATGACCCCTTTCAATATATTTCGTCACAACATATGTTCTTAGGTGTCCTAGGAGCTCAAGGGACCCATTTAATTTGTTCAAATAGTTTTAAAGGGGTCATAGATTAACCTATGACCCCTTTAGATAGATTTCATCACAACATATGTCCCTGGGGGTCCTAGGACCTATTTCATTTGTTCAAATGTGTCGAAAGGGGTCATAGGTTAACCTATGACCCCTTTTGATGTATTTCATAATAACATATGTCCATGGGGGTCTAAGGACCCCTAGGGACCTATTTGATTTGTTCAAGTGGGTTTTTTGACATATTTCATGATAACATATGTCTTTAGGTGTCCTAGGACCTCTAGGAACCTATTTGATTTGTTTGAATAGATAGAAAGGTGTCATAAGGTAACCTTTGACCCCTTTTGATGCATTTCATGACAACATATGTGTCTAGGGGTCCTAAGACCCCAAGGACTATTTGATTTGTTTGAATGGGTTGAAAGGGGTTATAGTATAACCTATGACTCCTTTTGATGCATTTCATCACAACATATGTCCCTACAGGTCCTTGAAACCTTAGGAACCTATTTGATAGGTCCCTAGGGGTCCTAGTACCCGTTGGGACCTATTTTACTTGTTTGAATGGGTGGAAAGGGGTCATAGGATGACCTATGATCCCTTTTGATGTATTTCATCAAAACATCTATCCCAAGGTGTCCTAGGAGCTCTAGGGAGCTATTTCATTTGTTCAAATAGTTTGAAAGGGGTCATAGTTTAACCTATGACCCCTTTAGATGGATTTCATCACAACATATGTCCTTGGGGATCTTAGGACCCCTAGGGACCTATTTCATTTGTTTGAATGTGTCGAAAGGGGTCATAGGTTAACCTATGACCCCTTTTGATGCATTTCATAATAACATATGTACCTGGGGGTTCGAGGATCCCTAGGGACCTATTTGATTTGTTCGAGTGGGTTTTTTTACATATTTCATGATAATATATGTCCCTAGGTGTCTTAGGACCTCTAGGGACCTATTTGATTTGTTTGAATGGATCAAAAGGTTTCATAGGTTAACCTATGACGCCTTTCGATGCATTTCATGACAACATGTCTCTAGGGCCCCTAGGACCCCTAGGGACCTATTTGATTTGTTTGAATGGGTCGAAAGGGATCGTACAATAACCTATGACACCTTTTGATGTATTTCATGACAACATATGTCCCTAGGGGTCCTAGGACCCCTAGGGACCTATTTCATTTTTTTGAATGGTCAAAACAGATCATAGCTTAACCTATGACCCCTTTCAATGCATTTTATGATAATATATATTTGTGGGAGTCCTAGGACCTCTAGGGGCCTATTTTGTTTATTTGAATGGGTCAAAAAGTGTCATAGGTTAACCTATGACCCCTTTCAACATATTTAATGATAACAAATGTCCCTAGGGGTCTTAGTACCCCAATGGACCTATTTGATTAGTTTGAATTGGTCAAAAGGAGCCATAGGTTAACCTAGGACCCCTTTCAATCTTTTATATGACAAAATATGTTCATAGGTGTACTAGGACCCCTAGGGACATACATCATGTGTTTGAATGGATTCAAAGGGGTTGTAAGGTACCCTATGATCCCTTTCGATCCATTATATAACAACGTATGTTCCTATATGTGCTAAACCTTTAAGGACATAAATCATGTGTTTGAATGGATAAAAATGGGTCATAGGGTGCATTGTGACCTCTTTCAACCCATTATATGAGAACATATTCTCTATGGGATCCTAGGACCCCTAAGGAGATACATCATGTCTTTGAATGGGTTTAATGTGGTCATAGGGTGCTATATGACCCCTTTTGACCCATTAAATGATATCATACATTCTAAGGGCTCTTAGAACACCTAACATATATAATGTGTTTAAATGAGTTGAAAGGTGTCATAGAATACCCTATGTCCCATTTTGATGCATTATATGTCAACATATATTCCTAGGGGTACTAGGACCCCTAGTGACATATAAAATGTGTCTGAATTGATCTAGTATCCTATGACACCTTTTGATACATTAAATGAGTCAAAAGGTTAATAGAGAATCGTATGACACCTAAGCACACTTAATGTCATTGAATGGGTCAAAAGGGATCGTAGGGTATTCTAAGGCCTATTTTTAGCCATTAGATCACATCATTTATGTGGTTACAGGTCCTAAGATCCATAAGAACATATATTGTGATTGAATTGGTCAAAGAGTGTCAAAGGGTACCCTATGACCCCTTTTGACCTTTAGAGCCATTATATGTATGGTTAAGGGCCCTAAAGCCTTTTAAAATCATATTAAGGATCCTAAAAAGGGGTATCCAATTTGAGAATGGGTATCTGATTTGAGAACAGGTACCCAATATTATTGAATACTTGAATCGGCTTGGTTTTGATTTGGATGCTAACCCTCCATGGTCAACACCAAAAATGTATTTTTGGCCCACTGTTGTGTGTTTTTGACTTCAACAATGTAGCTAACAACCTTTCTTTCATCCAAATTTGATGAAATGAAAATGGTTTCTTGAGAATGTTCTCATCTTTCCATTAATATAATGTCTACCAAAGTATGAGTTTAGTAAGTAATTATTACTTATTTTCTAATGAAGTTAGCTACAAAATGTTGATTGACATATTGATTGGAAAAAAGCTATAACTTTCAAACCGTATAAGATTTTTGAAATCCAAAAGATGCATCATGTTCTATGCTTCAACTACTATAAGGAAAAATAAATCTAATTTTAATTTTTCTTGAATTAGTTAAGGTGGTCAGACATGGGAGTTTTTCAATTCTAAGAATAGTATAGTAAAAAAATCATAATTAATTAGTTATTTGGAATAAAAATACCCAAAAATATGCATCACATCTAGGCATGAATCTACTTTTTATATCTATAATTATATCAAAAGATATTATCATTTGATTTTGATTAAGGTGGTTAGACATACACCTACTTTTTATTTTTGCCCTAAAAATTTTGTAGTATTGCATTAAAATCCAAAATTTTGACCAATCAAATAATTTTTTCTCTAGATAAGACCTAGTAGTTTGGAAACTATATTCAATTTCCTATAGATTCTTTTCTTACACATTTTTGATATAAAGTCTAGAACTACTTTAAAATTACATGTCAAGTTGACATAACCCTGCTTTGTTGCTTTTTCATTTCCACGTAAGCCCATAGTTCTGTTGACCATGATCCTACACATACCCTTCTATAAAAAACAACATATGCATTACAAAAAAGTGCAAATGCACTACAAGATTAGTCAAATGTGCTATTTAAGAATGCAAATGCACTACAGAATCTAGCAAATGCACTAAATAATATATCAAATGTGCAACTAAAAACTTCATATGCATTACAAAACACTTCAAATTCACTAAAAGACTGTGCAGAAGCATTAAAACAATGTTTAAAAGTGCTGCAGGATCAGGAAAATCATAGATCTGGTCTTCATGAGCTAAGGAATGTCTTTAAAAGTTTTTTTTCCTACTATGAAGCTTCCCAAATGTTGTAAAACTTCCAACCAGCTAGATCTACACAAGAAACCAAAGAAAAATGCAGATCTATAATAAAAATGGAAGATTATCAAGAAAACTTAAAGAACAATGAGGCTTTAAGATGAAGCCTCATAGTGGGCACCTATTTGTTCACAATGGATTTTTTTATTCATGAGACATTAGAGAAGAGTGCAAATAAAATGTCAATGAACTAATTTAGACCCAAGAAATCATTGTCAAGTAGAAACTCTACGAACATCCCATGTTTCCCTAACTACAACCACTAAGATTTCTCTTAGACCAACATCTTAGTGATAGTTCTAGAATGGGAGAATGTTATGAATGTAGATCTACAAATGTATATGCAAGATCTATGTGAGAATCTAGATTATTTGAGTATAATAACCCTAGAATGCTATTATATATGCATGCAATAGGCTAAGCAAGTGCTAAATGATATCAAATGAACAATATAACAATGCTAAAAAGATACTAGAAAGACATGAATTTGCTATAATAACAATGCTAATATGTTAATATGATAACTCTAAATGTGCCTATAGTGTAGATGCCTAAAACTTGGGTCTATTTGTCCTTTAATTGCTCTCCTATTTATAGGATTTCAGAATGGGTTGGGGTAATGTTTAGGATTTAACTTTTGACTAGAGGGTAATCCTGAAATTATAAATATTCATAAGGCACCAAGAGAAAAAGTCCAACAGACTTATTTTGTGAGCATAAAAAAGGATTTTCCAATTCTTTAAATGTGAAAAGGAGGATATTCACTTTTGTGAGGATAAATGGCTTTATTGATTTAATAAATGTTCCATTTATTTTCAATTTTTATCTTTTACTTTTTCCTTTTTTATTTCATTTTATGATTTTGTGAAGTATTTTTTGACTTAGGTCCTTTTTAATTTGATAGGTGATTTGATTGATTAATGACCTAATGTTACCATTGATTTAAAGTCTATTGTTTTCCTCCAATTTTTTCATTAATTTTGCATTGTTTGATTGAAATTATGTTGTGTTAGGTCTTTGCCTATTTTTGGGTGTCTATAGTAACATTTATGGATAGATTTAAGAATTTGATTCAACATTATATTTGTTATGCATTTTTTGGAAAGTGGCAAGCACAATAGTTTCAAACTTTGAGAGATAATTTCCTGCTTGGAATGATTGTATCAGTCGTTGATTTTGCAGAGAACTATTCCTTTGTTCATCAGAAAGAAATTCAATCAAATTATTTTTTTTCTAAGCAAGTCACTATTATGGTACGTGTTTATTATAGACATGCACACTTAGATTTGGATGGTGTTCAGAGTACACTTGAAGCACTTGTCATTAAAAAGGAATATCACTTTTATATAAGTGGTGATAAAGAACATGACATTCACTATGTAGGACATTGCTTCAGTATGTTTTTTTCTTATTTGAAAGAAATACATAAATCTTGTTAAATATTATATTTGTTATGATGGATGTGCCACATAGTTCAAATCATCTAGACCATTTTATGCATTGTATAGATATCATCGTAATGAGAATATAAAACACATATGGAGTTTCTTATAGAGTGGGCATGGAAAAGGTGAACATGATGGTGTTGGAGCTTGCATGAAATGTGCTCTATGAAAGCATCAAATGAATTATAAGGAGTTCATATAAATAATGCACATGATTTTGTTGAATGGTGTAAGACACATTTTGCATCAAACAAGGTTGGGACATCATCAAGAACAAGTCGGCAGGTACCATATAGAGTCTTTTAGGAGATAATAGGTATGGATGTGTACATTTGTTTAATTGTTATGCAATTAAGTTTTAGAATTTCATTTTTAATTTTTATCTAGATTCATTGAAGTTTAAATTTAATTTGTTCATAATTTTGTAATGAACTTTTAGGCTTTAATAAAAAAAATGCATAGTTGCAAGAGGATAGAAAAGACACACTCCTTACATTCAATCGTGAGTATAGATAATCACAATTGGACATTGAAGACAAGAGAATTCATCAATCAAACACGTGGATATATAGGTGCATGGACTTTGGTACCACTTGATGTTACCAATACATTTGATAAATGTGAAAATTTTGATGATATTCTAGTGATTTCTAATTATTATAATCATATCTTTGGATTGGTCATGATTAGTGATCTGACCACACCCATGTCTACAATAATTTGGAATATCTAAGTAGTTGATGTTGAGCCCTACATAGAACTCAACGTAGGATAATGACCATGCATGGCTAAGAAATGAGGATAAATCATACTAGCAACAACAAGATCTATGCAATGTGTCACTTGATTATCCCTCACCCGAACCTAGGTACCGTCATATGATGGAAACAAATATCATTTGATGACATCTTTTGGGGCCACCCTATTAATGTTATCAAAAGATGCATCTCCAAAAATCTTAGCTCTAAACTCCCTAAATATATCAGCTAATAAATTAGGGGTAAAAGAATGATGTGCTCTTAATCTAGTATTAAGATCTTATAAGCTCCTACATATGGTCGCACAGATGTCTCTATATACACCATCATTGGAAGAGAGTATAGAATACTCTAATCTAATAACCTCCTACTCTACAAATGAAAATAGTGCATCAATATCAATGTGTGGAGGTGTCGTAGTAGGAACCACACCAGGACTTGCATGAGGATTGACACTAGGACCTACACTAGGAGCTGCATTAGGAGCTAGACCAGGAGCCATAGCATGAGCCCCACTACAAGCTCCACCATGAGTAGCACCATGAACTGCACCACAAGCCATAGCCACAATAGGAGCCACACTGGTAGGATTCACGACATGAGCCTCATCACCCTTAGGTTGATGACCAAGCTGATCATGTTAAGTCATATCTACAATGATCCAGCTAATATATCTTATAAATACACATTTACATACATGTAGTCTAATACAAAAATTTATATTTAAAATATACAAATTGTACATCATCTAATCTACACATCAATATGTCATAAATGAGAAAGAAAGCTTGTTAGGGTTAGGGTTTGAGTTTGAGTTTGAGTTACCATTAGATTAGGGTTAGAGTTAGGGTTAGAGTTAGGGTTTGATTTTGAGTTCTAGAGCTAGAGTTAGAGTTAGGGCTAGAGTTAGGGGTGGAATTAGAGATAGGATTATGATTAGGGTTATGATTAGAGTTAGGGTTAGAGTTAGGGTTAGAGATAGAGAGAGAGTTAGGTTTCAAGTTAGAGTTAGGGTTCAAGTTAGAATTAGAGCTAGAGTTAGGGTTAGAGTTAGAGATAGAGTTAGGGTTTGAGTTTGAGTTCTAGAGCTAGAGTTAGAGTTAGGGTTTGGCTTAGAGTTAGGGTCAATCTAATTAGAATTATAGTTCTAGGGTTAACAATAGGCATATAGTTAAAGTTTGGGTTAGCATTATAGTTAGGGTTACAATTATAGTTATATAATTAGGGTTTGAGTTAAAGTTAGAGCTAGTTAGGGTTCAAGCTATCTAGTTAGAGTTAGAGTTATAAAATTAAGATTATAGTAAGGGTTACAAAACAAGGGTTGTATATAGCCTATTAGGGTTAGGGTTATGGGTGGAATTAGAGTTAGGGTTAAGGTTAGGATTAGATTAAGGTTAGATTTAGGGTTTGAGTTTGAGTTCCAGAGCTAGAGTTAGAGTTAGGGATTGGCTTAGGGTTAGGGTTAAGCATTTGAATTATAGTTCTAGGATTAACAATAGTGGTATACTTATAGGTTGGGTTAGCATTACAGCTAGGGTTATAATTAGAGTTATATAACTAGGTTTCAAGTTAGAGTTAGAGCTAGTTAGGGTTCAACTATCTAGTTAGAGTTATAAAATTGAGATTATAGTTAGTGTTATAGAACTAGGGCTATATATAGCCCATTAGGGTTAGGGTTAAGGGTGAAATTAGAGTTGGGATTAGGGTTAGAGATAGAGTTAGGATTGGAGTTCGGGTTAGGGTTGGATTAGGGTTTGAGTTTGAGTTCTAGAGCTAGAGCTAGAGTTAGAGTTAGGGTTTGGCTCAAGTTTACGGTTAAAAATTAGAGTTAGAGTTCTAGGGTTAACAATAAGGGTACCTATAGTTAAACTTTGGGTTAGCATTATAGTTAGGGTTATAGTTAGAGTTACATAATTAGGGTTAGAGTTAGAGTTAGAGCTAGTTAGGGTTCAAGCTACCTAGTTAAAGTTAGAGTTATAAAATTAAGATTAGAGTTAGGGTTACAAAACTAGGGTTATATATAGCCCGTTAGGATAAGGGTTAGGGATAGAATTAAAGTTAGGGTTAGGGTTAGAGATAAAGTTAGGATTAGGATTAGGGTTAGAATTAGATGAGGGTTAGAGTTAGGGTTTGAGTTTGAGTTTTAAAACTAGAGTTAGAGTTAGGGTTTGTCTTAGGATTAGGGTTAAGAATTAGAATTATAGTTCTAGGGTTAACAATAAGGGTATAGTTAAAATTTGGGTTAACATTATAGTTAGGGTTACAATTAGAGTTATATAATTAGGGTTCGAGTTAGATCTACAACTAGTTAGGGTTCAAGCTATCTAGTCAGAGTTAGAGTTATAAAATAAGGATTATAATTAGGGTTACCGAACTAGGGTTATATATAGCCCATTAGGGTCAGGGTTAGGATTAGGATTAGAGTGAGGGTTAGGGTTGGAGATAGATTTAGGATTAGGGTTAGGGTTAGGTTTACATTAGGGTTTGAGTTAGAGTTAGAGTTAGAGTTCTAGAGGTAGAGTTAGAGTGAGGTTTTGGGTTAGGGTTAGGGTTAAGAATTATAATTATAATTCTAGGTTTAACAATACGGGTATAGTTAAATTTTGGGTTAGCACATAGTTAGGGTTACAATTAGAGTTATATAATTAGGGTTTGAGTTAGAGTTAGAGCTAGTTAGGGTTCAAGCTATCTATTTATAGCTAGAGTTATAAAATTAAGATTATAGTTAGGGTTACAAAACTAGGGTTATATATAGCCTGTTAGGGTTAGGGTTAGGGGTGGGATTAGAGTTAGGGTTAGGGTTAGAGATAGAGTTAGGATTAGGATTAGGGCTAGGGTTAGATTAAGGTTTGAGTTTGAGTTAGAGCTAGTTAGAGTTAGAGTTTGGCTTAGGGTTAGGGTTAAGAATTAGAATTAGAGTTCCACAGTTAACAATAGGTGTATAGTTAAAGTTTTGGTTGGAAACTTAGGGTTAATGTTATGTAATTAGAGTTATAATTAGGGTTCAAGTTGGAGTGGGTTTAAGCTAGAGTTAGGGTTAGACCTTTTAACTTATTATTTTGTGTTTTCTAATGTTAAATACTAGTTTTTTCCTAAATTTGTTTCCTAATGTTAAATTAATATTTTTTAATATTCTAGACTAATATTTTTAAAATATTTTCTATTTTTTTTTCTAGTATTTTTTCTAATATTTTTCTAATAACACTAATATTTTTATAATTGTTTTTCATAATTTTTTACTAATATTTTTCTAATATTGGTGATTAATTTTTTTTAATATTTTCTAATATTCTATAATAATGTTTATTCAATTTTCTAATATTCTATAATAATTTTTATTCAATTTTCTAATATTTTCTAATATTTTGTAATGTTTTTCTAGTATTTTGTAATGTTTTTTCTAATATTTTTCTAATAAGACTAATGTTTTGTTCTAAATTTGTTTCGTAATGTCATACTAATATTTTTATAATATTCTAGATTAATGATTTTTAAATATTTTCTAATATTTTTCTAATATTCTAGATTAATGTTTTTAAATATTTTCTAATGTTTTTCTATTTTTTTTAATGTTTTCTAATGTTTTATAATGTATTTTTTAATATCTATCTAATTTAACACTAATTTTTCTCTAAATTTGTTTACTAATGTTAAATTAATATTTTGCAAATATTCAAGACTAATGTTTTTTTAATAATTTTTAATATTTTGTAATGTTTTTCTAATGTTTCTTATAACATTTTTCTAATATTTTCTAATAACACTAATATATAATTAACAAACATTAATAAGCAATAAAAACATTAAATTAACAACAAAATATTCTTTGAAAACATTAAAAACATAAAAGCATTCAAATAATCACATATAAACATACTCGAAATAGCACAATGACCAAAATTTGAAGGAACATGACACAACTTGCTCAGTAGTCAAATACGTCCACATCATAAAAATGAACAGTAAAAATGGAAAATGGGGAATATAAATCATAAATCACCATCAACATACGTTCACACAAACATATATTAAGGTTATGATCATGCCAACACAACCTTTTTTGTTGAGATATGTTCACATGAACATATCTATCATATATGTTCACGCAAACATACTAAATTTGTTCAAGTAAACATAGGGAATTTGATAATTGCATTTTTTGCAATATTTAGCGAATTTCTTCATGCCACAAAAGTGGCACCCACTATTGTGAGATCACCCTTTCCATACAATCTCTTCCTTTAATTAATGTGTTTTTGGTGTTCCTTGATGCTTCAATCAAGTGCCTTCAAGTCATTTGTCACATTGGTGCATACCGTATCAAACAATGATGCATCATGCTTCGCCTGTGCTTGCATTGAAGCTACTTTTGCTAGAGTTGTGAAATCTTCATCAAAGAACTTTACCAACTCCTTGGCCATTACCTAAAAGTTTGGATTGGCTATAGTTGTAGTAACTATCTTATGCTTTTTATCTAAGAATTCAGTCAGTGTCTTCTCTAAAGACTTTATGGATTTGTTCTTTTCAAACAACTTGGTTAGTGAGCTCATTGAACCTTTATGATCATCATCATCATCTAATGGCACTGATATTTCTTCTTTTTTTGCTATGATTGGAGTTAATGTAGGAATAGGTGTGCCCACTTTTAGTTCTACCTTCTTTTCTTCCTCGATTTTCTTCTTCTCTTCTACCAATCTTACCACTTATTTTCTTGCATCTTCTTTAGCTTTCTTTTTCCTCTCCTCTTTCTTTTTCTTATCATCTATTTTTAGCCTCTTTACCTTTGGTAACCTCTGTATTTCTTTCATCTTGTCTTCTTCATCTTCATTAGAGCTAGAGTAAGCTATTATATTGTTGATATTTCCAACAATATTTGTTCCATATCCTACAAAAGGATTCTTCTTTATATCTATAGTTATGTGTGTATTGTCCACTTGCATGGATTTAGTACCCATAACAATATGTGGTGGTGAGGGTAGATGTTTTTTTCTGCTTCTTCTCCCTCATCATTGGATGGTGTGTATGCCTCCACATATGCTCGACTATCAGGCTTTGACTATGCGCTCACTATAGTCATGAATTTGACAATTGTCTCTTTTGTCTCCTTCCTAATATCCTCATAATTGCCTTGCATCAAAAGAATTGTTCTTCTTTTATTCCTCTGCAAGGGCTCAATACCCTTCCAAAAAAAAATTAAGTCATCCTTAGAGTCAACTTCATAGAGTTTATTTATCATAGTGATCCTCAAATTCATATCTTCTTCTAATACTCTCTTCTTCTTGTTAATTAGCCTATTAAATAGGTCTTTAGGTATCTTATTTTGAATGTGAACTCAAACTTATTATTCCTTAAAATCATGTTTCTTACAATGGCATTTTATAGCTATCTTCTATCCAATTACTATATAGATTATAATTCTTATTTAAATATAAAAAATTGTCATCATTAATGACTTTCATGTTTAGGTTCTCTACCTTTTGTTTCCATGTCTTCTTTCCATCTACTATATTGTCTTCCTATGCATCTTGCACTACTGGTCTATCTCTAGCTTCATCCTTAAAACTATCAAATTCATTAACTTGCATTGCTTTTCTTCTCTTTCCTAGTACTCTAGTGTTTTGCTTGACCCTTTTCTTTGGTGAAGGTGCATGTTCTTGCTTCACCTTTACCAATGTCTCTCAGATTTCCTCTTCATTGTAGGTACTTCCATATCTTGTTGCCTCCTTGGCTGATCACTTCTTGTTCTCATAGGTTGCACTTAAACAACTACTACATAAGGTGTAATGGGGGCATGGGCACATGGTTGCACTACTATTACACCTTTTGAAGGTCCTACTACAATAATTGGAGTTGCTACAATCACTTTAGATTGTCTTCTTGCTTTCATTTCCATTGCAATGCCTTTGACCTCATTGAATTCCTCTATGGTCATGCCTGATTCCTTCAGGATGTTATCTATCACCTTTTCCACTTTCTTCTTGTTTTCCTTGCTGTGTAGTTCAGGATGAACTATTCTCATTTTCTCCTCATAGATTCCCCTTCTAGGGCACTCTATGTCCTTCTTAGACTGAAGTATGATCTACACATAGCCTTCTATGAGCTCAATGCTCATCCCAAATCCCATGGGTTCAATGAACTTAACCCTTGGTACCACAGCTTCCATACATGTGTTATCTATCTCCACCATGAAACATATCTCATCCTTATATTTCTCTACCATAGAGGGAGGTATGATATACCTTTATTTAATCTCTGATAAAAAAAATTTCATCGTTTTGTCAATTTCATCATCTCTAACATTATCCAACTTTGATCTGTAGCATTGATTCACCATCTTCATTCCTCACTCATTTCTATCCTAATTCGTTACTCTAGGAAACTTCCTTGTATCATAAAAAAACAAATGAGTTAGTAGGGACTCAAATCTAAAAACTATGCTCTTTTTTTTCTTCAATTTGGCAATGTTGTCCAACAATTGTAGTCTGATAATCTCACATAGATTAACTTTTCTCCCTTGAACTATTATCACATAAGCTACATGTAAAAATCTAGCTGGTATTAAGTTAACCCTTGATCTATGGTTGAACTTTTACCCTAATATCTTGCTTAATAGCTTTACTCCTTTATATTGAATAAAGTCTACCTTCATGTTTCTTCCATCAAACCTAGTATTTGGGTTTGTCTCAACCATCTCTCTTACATTCTTCTCATTTATAGGGTTACATCCCTCATTACTTAATCCTATGACCTTATGAATTAGCTCATTATCAATAACTATCTATGCATCACCTAGCCATAACAAATCATTTTGTACTCTACTCAGAATAATTCAGGTCTAATCATGATTATCAAACTTCATATAAAATATAGACTTCACTAGATTCAACTTGCTTAGGTGCACATAATCAAATTTCAAGGATAGGTCACTATTATACATGGTTCACAAATCTTTATGAATATCTTCATCTCATATACTCTCAATCTTATAGTGGATATAACTTTTGATATCATCAATATGAAGCACATTCTCCAAAACTTGCAAAAATGCACCCAATAGGTCATCCAAAAGCAATAAAAATGAATGGTTCTTGAGTACATATCATGTTCTATCACTTACATCATAGATATTTTGACTAGCCATTGCAATTCTACTATATTCACTGAAAAAGCTTATCTTTAATTTTGTAAAACACCTTAAAATCACATTTACTGCAACTTTATGCTTCATAATCTTCTCTTCTCACTTCAATTCTTCATCGAATCACTCTTCAATTTGTTCAAGACACTTCACATGAAAAAATGGTACACACAATCTTGCTCGTGATCCTTAAATCATTTCAAATCACACTGTGTGTTAAATGTGTATCTACCACAAATTCAAATACTATCTTTATTTACCAATAAACTTTTTTTTTGGATTCCTACTCATTAGGATCATATCTAGACTTGTGCACTTGACCATAGCTTTTTCTTGATGTCCTTAACCTTGTGTTAACTGAGCAAGTTCCAACTTTCTCTCTAACATTAGTTTTGGCCATCTGATGCATCGCCTCTTCTAAAACTGCTTAATTTAGGTAGGATGAGTCACAAACAATCTGTGACTTCAATGTCTTATCTAGTGCATCGAAATATTATTCCTCCAAAACCGTATAAGAGATTTTTGGATCCTTAGCTATCACAAATGCTTCTTTCAATTCATCAACATGTTGCTTAATTGCTTCCTTTTGAATATTGTCACTACCATTATCATTCGTTCTGTCATTTATGTTGTTTTTCCTTCTATTATTAGGATTCTTGTTAAATTTTCTTCTATCCTTTCTATAATATCTCTTAGTGTGTCTAAAGTTATTACATAACTAACATACAGGTGCATTTCTTCTCTAATTAGTTCCATTCTGATTCTCAAGTGCTCTGCAATTCCTTGCAATGTGTCTAGGATTGTTACACTTGTAACACATGAACTGGTTCTTCTCCCCATTATATTTCTCTCCATCATTGTATATGTTCTATGACCTTCCTCTTTCATTACATGCAAGGTTAGTTTTCCTAAACATTATACTATTTGCATTAGTACCATCAAACTTAGGTTTCTTACATTCTACTACTTTATGTCCATAACCATGACAATTATAAGAATAGAAATTGGTAATGCGTTTAAAAGACTTACCTATGAAATCTCTTTTCATGTGTCCAACTTCATGACATATAAAACATCTACCTCTAAACTCACATCTTACTTCCTTGGGTGGTTCATCTTGCTTGGGTTTATCAACTTTCTCTATTTTCTTAGGTTCATCATTTTTTCCTAATAAATCAATTAATTCTACTTCCTTTAATACTTGAATAGATGTGCTTGGTTCAATCTTACTCAAATAAGATTCCTTAAGGGATTCAATAAATGGATTTGGCTCTCTTATGATTTCAAATTTCTTGGTTGATTTCTCTCCAATTAGATATCCAAGTCATGTCTTTTCATAAGAAGGTCTCTAGTGAAATATTTGTTGATCTATCTTCTCACTACTAGAATAAAGTTTCTCTAACTATTTCTTAGCTTGTGTCAATTCTCCTTTCACAATGATATTTTATTTTTCTAATTTTACATGTTCAATCTTGATAGTATCTAATTCATATGTAACTTGACTTAACTAGGATCTAAGGTCTACCTTCTTAGTTTTCAGTTGAGGTTCATTCTTGCCACCATTTTTCCTAAGACTCAACTTAAGTTCATTGATTTTCAGTTCATGTTTCAAAATCTCATTTTCTTTCTAAAGATTTCCTACTTCATCATTGTCACTAGTATGAAAAATTGATTCCTTGCCATATTTCAAATCATCAATCTTGTCTTTTATTTTACCAATGAAAACTTTTGCATCTCCATATCCATCTTTTAGGTTATCTCTTTCTTCTATAAGAAGGTCAATCTACTCAAGGTCTTCTTCATGGTTTTTCTTCAACTATTCCATATCTATAGGTATCTTACTCAAGCTATTAAACTTCCTCTAATTAACTAGAATCTAATACCAATTGTTATCTAAATAGATAATACAGAGAGTGGGGAGTGAATCAATATTCTACAAAGTTTTTTCCACAACTGAATATTGTTAATTACTTTGTAACTTGCATATGAAATTAAACCAACAAAATTGAATAGTAAATATAACCATGGACATAGAGAACTCATAACACCATTATTTGTTAACTAGGGAAACCCTAGCCAAGGGAAAACCTAGGTGGGGATGATACCCACTAGATGATTCATTAAACAATAGGATCCTATTAAGGATATTGACCATGTTAGGGGTCTATGAAGTACATATAGTGTCTCAAGTCCTTGTTAGAAGCCTTAACCCTTAGGAGTTGGTGGATCAAATACAATGTATGCAAGAAGAGCCCACTTCCCTAACATGCAAGTATACAATTCAATTCTTCACAAGAATAGATGTACATATAATACTTTTTGTCTATTGTATTTCCCACTTATTTCAATCATACATCAAATATATTACTCCTAGTAGGAAATGACATCATTTTATTTTGATAGAAATTATGAAAGATATGCTCAAGATGGAAAATCAGCTACCTATATGGGTATTGAAGGAAATCGGACATGATATTGTGCCATCAAATGATGATTTTTTCGAGTCAGCATCAAAGATTATGTTTAGGTTGAGTCTATACTAAAAAAATTATCACCCATCAAAGTGGTAAAATGAAGGGATCAGATTTATAACGGAGATTCTCATATCTTGCAGTTGCTTCATGACTACATTATTGTTAAGCCACTCATCCCCTGCCCCAATAAATAGCTAGGTAGACATTGGATGACCATCACAACATTTTTGAAAATGGTTAGAAAAGTTATTATTTACATGCTTCTATCCTCATGTTTATGAAATCCTGAAAAATGTCTGATGTGGCTATTTACACTATTATATGCCATAGTCCTATTATTTATGTTCTTAGTCTGTTATGTTTTTCATTTGGCACTGTATTAGAATCTACATATCCCCTTCTGAGAAGGAGATAGGGAAACATGTTCCAACTATATAGAAGCTAAAAACAATGGGATTTAGATTCAAGAAATTATATGGTGATAAATTAGGAATTAGTCACATTAAGTTTGAAAAGAGTGATTCCATACTATATTTATGAAAGTTCAAAGTAGCTAAGAGATCATAAGTTATACTCAGAAACCTGGTTTCTTTGGAAATCTACTCTCAAGATGAAGAAAAACCCATTACAAGATACACCATTCTAATGAATGATTTGATTAACACTAGTGGGGATGTGGGTATTTTGAGATGAGAGGAAATCATCACCAGCAAGCTTTAGAGTGGCGATGAGATTGCACAGCTTTGGAATTCTATGATAACATCCAAAAAAATGCTTAGGTATGATCCTATTGATGAGGTTGTTGAATCCATAAATGCTTACCACAAAAAGTGGTGGAAAGTTCTGTGGGCTCAATTTATCATGGTTCATTGTTCAAAGCCATGGTTGTTTCTATCCCTTATGGGAGGACTTGCTCTTTTAGGGCTAATAGGTGTTCAAGTATTTTTCCTCTTTGAATCATGCCAAGTGAAATAAACATTTTGTCTTCTATTCTATTAGGTTTGGTCATCCTTACACATCACAAATTTGTTGGAATGTGTAATTTCCCCCTCAATTGAAATGTAAAAGCATAATAGAGAATTCTAGAAATTCTTGGATTGATGAATAGGGTTAGGTAACATTCTAGATGTCATTAATGTTTAGATAGTTCTAGAAAAGTCTATTTGTCCTATGTTAGCTAATTTAGATGTTTTCTAAAAAAATTAAAGACCTCTATAAATAGAGGCATCTTATAATGTAATTGATATGGAAAAAATGGTTAATAAAATATATTAGTGCCACAAAACATTGAGTATTTTTCAGTTTTAGTTTATTTTGTCCATCCACCTTCCACAAGTTGTATTAGAGCTATCATGGGTTTCTACAAGTGGTATCAGAGCCAATTGGACAGAATTGTTGTTTTCGATAAATGAGCAAGCATAATTTTGGTGCTACCAAATTGTGGAGGATTGTTTTGTGTTATGAAAAAGATAGTTTTTTGAAGAAGACCACATAGGAAGTGTTGAGAAGCTATTTAAAGAGGGAAAGATGACAAGTTGGCAAGAAAGCACATTATTGAGAATAACATAAGCAATGTAAAGAAGACTTTTCATGAAGATTATGAAGGGAACAAAGTGTTTGTAAAGCATGAAAGAAAGGACAGAGGAAAGAAAAAAAGGTATGGTGTGAATTCTTATAATTATTTAATGACATTCGGGAAATTTTTCTATTGCCATTAAAAAAAAAAAGAACATAGTGAAAAAAAGACATTTAGAATTTTCTAAAAGAAAGAGTAATGTGTGTTAAATTATTGATTTCAAGGGGAAAAGATGGTAGAGCTTAGAAAGAGAAGACAAATAAGTTAGAAGAAGAATTAGTGATGGTGAAGAAATAAAATGCAAGATTATTGTGTGAAAAAGATATTTTGCAAAAAGAATTGGAAAACATAAGAAATGAAATGGGAGAAGAAAAGTGTAAACTTTTTAATGAAATTAGTGTCTATATAGAGGCAATTGAAGAGCTAGAAAATAGGTTAAAATTTGTGAAAGAAGAACATAATTTGTAGGTGAAGGAAACATGCAAGCTTAGAGAGAAAATTAAACAATTAGAAGAAAAGTTAAATTTGTTTGATGATGCTAAGAAAAAAAACAAAGTTTTAGAAGAAAATGTGAAGAAATTGGAAGAAGAAACTAGTGTGTTAAAGAAGGAATTTTCTACTCTGAAACAAGAGAAAGAATGTTTGAATGTGAAACCATTTGTATGTGATGTATCATGTGACACAAATGATTTGAGTGATTATGCAATATGAGAAATGTGATTTTGTTGAAGCTAAAAGTGTTTGTGATGAAAAGTGTAAGAAAGAAAATGACAAGAAGTTTGTAGATTTTGTTTGTTATGATAATAATAGTGTTGATTTGAAAATTATGAAAAGAATGGGTTTCAAAGGTAAAGGTCTAGGAAAGCATGAGCAAGGAATAAGGAATCTGATTGAGCCTATAGTTAGGACAAAATATGAAGGTCTTGGATATGCTACAGATAATGGAAAGATGAATAAAGGTTGAAGAAATTAATTGAAGTAATAAAGATTGTGCAATGTTCACACTGTAATAGGAAAGGGCATATAAAGGATAGATGTTGGGATTTAAATCCATGTAGTATTTGTAGAAGAGTAATTATGTAAAAAAAAATTGGAATAGAGAATCAAAGAGCGAATCAATGGCATGTATAAAAATGGATTGTGGATGGAGTTATGGATCAAATTATCTAGAAATTGCAGGAATGATCAGACGTTTATTCAGGTACAAATGTTCAAGTGTAAGAATGAATGCGGCAACATTGGGAAAGAGATTAGAGAAAGGCATCAAATAGGCAAAAGGTTTCAATGTCTACAGCTTGGATGTGGACATGAGATATAAGAAAATAAAAATAAATAATAATCATGGCACATTGGAATTTGTATGTAGCAACATCTAAGGTTGAAATTGAGGGGGAGTGTTGGACTGTGTAATTTCCCACTCAAATTAAATGTACAAGCATAATAGAGGATTATAGAAATTCCTAGATTGACGACTAGGGCTAGGTATAGTTCCAGAAGTCATTTAAGTTTAGATAGTTCTAGAAATGTCTATTTGTTTGATAATTTAGATGTTTCGAGAAATAATCAAAGACCTTTATAAAAGAGGTGCAATGTAATATTTTTTATGACCAAGCAATGGACTGATTTTATAATTTATATAAGTGCCTGTAATATGTATTTTCTATTTGATTATTGTTGTGGATATTATCCATCCACCTCCATCAAAATTAAGGAAGAAATTAAGCTTGAAAAAATAAGTCAGTTTGACTAATTAACACTTTTAACATTTCCCTTGGATTAATGAAGTTGAAGCATGAGGTAGGTGGATATTCAATCATCTAGCTTTGTATGAGGTATTATTATCTCCAAGTTTTTATTATTCGTGTGTTAGTAATTTATGTAGAATTTGAATCAAACAAAAAACAAAACTTTAAGGAGATTTTATAAAATTAGATATTAACAATTAAATATGTAAATAAAAATGATTTTAAATTAAATATTTTTTATTTAAATTATTATGAGACTTTTTTTATTCACAAATATTCGATCAATATTTTTTATTGTTAATGTTTATATGTTAAGTGGTTGAATATTTATATCTCTATTTTAGGATTTTCCTTTCTTATCTAATATCAAAGGACTTTTGTAAGAGTTTTATTAATCTATAGTTGTAGAATCTAACATAGAAGAAAGAAATACATTTATTTTTCATCTCCTTGTTTTTTAGTTATTTTGTTGGCTGTTTGTATATATGGTTCTTGCATATAATTATCTATATGACTTGTGCAAGTGTTCTAATAATCTATTGTTGTAGAATCTAACATAGAAGAAAGCAATAAATTTATTGTTCATCTCCTTATTTTTTAGTTATTTTGTATGGATGTTTGTATATATAATTCTTGCATACAATTTTTTTTTTGAGTTATTTTGTATGGGTGTTCGTATATATGATTTTTTGAAATCGCAATGATGGGTTAAGGTTGTTTAGATCCATGTATGACTTGATGAGATTAGACTACAAATTATTATTATATGATCAAAAATGATTTTATGATATCAAATCTAGTTTCATCGTAGTATAATAGTTGATAAATCAAACTTTTCTTTGAATAAGATTAAAATTGTGGTTCAACAATACTTTATGTCAAAAGTGTAGCACAAATCTAACATAAGTGCATGACATAAATATTCGTTTAATATAAATTATCTAAGGGACATTATAATAGTGAAAAATTAGTTCTTCATGCTTTCTAAAACTAAATTTTCAAGGGAAACTAGTGTACATAGACATTGCTTGAGATTTTACAAGTAAAATTTATTCCCCTTGGTTGAGCCCTTAATTGGATTGATTTAATCTTTTGAACAAAAACTAACAAGAACACAAAAACATCCAAAACATTTGTCTATGCCTATGTTTGTATTTATGGATGTGATACTAAATGCTTAAGTAATCGTTGAAAGTTATAACAAGAAGAATGCGAACTAAGTAGATTTTTTATTATATTGATGTTGAAATGATTTATTGCTTTGTTATTTTGTATAGCATCCTTGAATAGAATTTTTTTCTTTTAAATCCATTTGAAAATATAACAATTGGATATAAAGTAAGAATATAGCCCAATTTATAGTTTGACTTTAAAAAATGCAATGATCAATTTCTCATAGTTAAATTGAACCAAGTTGAATTTTGTGACGCATCATAGATCCATATAAACATAGAAAGATAAGACTAAACTAAGCTAAAAGATATATCAATTTTAGAAATATAAATACACTAGCCATACATTATATACAATTTAAAGTCAACATAATTGAAATGAAGCTAAAATAAAATATAATTATTTAATTATTTCACACTTCAACTTAATAGTAGAATAGCTCAAACAGTCTAAAAGATAAAAATTTAAAATGCATAAACATGGATAAGAAAAAAAAATATTGTAGAATTCAATATATTCAACCTATCAAAGTGACAAATGAGAAAAAAAAATTATCAACATGTGTGAGACCAAAATTATTTTTCCTCCTATCAAAAGAGATTTTGAATGGTCTCTTTTGTTGATAGTATAGAATAAATCTTTAAAAAATTTATATAGGAACTTTCACCAAAAAGATGAGAGTCTACACCATAGCTATTATCAAGTTTAACTATTAAATTTTAAAAAATGAAAAGAACTTGGTATATTTTTTTCTATGATTTTGAGAATCAAAAAACCTGTTTACTAAAGTAAACAATAATAAATAGAAATCTTTTTGAAAATATAAACAATCTCTCTAATGAAGAAGGCTTATATTTTCAATACAATCTACAAGAAATTGAGCCAAATTGGTAAAAGAGAAAGACTAGACTAAAAGATAAAAAACTAATAGTCTCTTCATATACTTCAATACCACACCTATCTCATTTCTTAGACTTATAGAATCATTCCCTATCAATGTTTGATAGAGTCATTAGACTCACAGAACAATTTTAAGTGAAAATGTTAAATATTAGTTCAACAAATAGCTCTTGAATGACCATCACTACAATTTTCAAAATATTTTAAACAATTATTATTTACGCACTTCTCTCCTCATATTTATGAAATCGTAAAAAATGTGTAATGTGGCTATTTACACTACAAATAAAGCACCAACAATAGCTAGAAGAGGGAAACCATACCCAATAGCTACAAATAAAATAGTGGGACCAACATCATAGACCCAAAAAACATGATAAACACCACACTAAGGGGAGAAAGATACCTTCATATCAAAACCCTAGATGGCACTCTTGAATATTTTATTATTAAACCATTATATATAATGTAAAAGCATATATAATGGGGATTATTTTTTCTTATAAAGGCAGTTTCTATTTTCTTTTGAACGAAAATTGGGTATGTTAACGAAATAAGGAATTTTGGAGGTTGATGTATGGATAAAGAGTTTTTATTTTGTAATTCCTTAAGTGTAATTTGGATTGAAAGGAATGCTAAGCTTGTATATTGGATTCATGTAAAGGAAAATGTAGAAGAGTCTTTGGTATTGAGAGAGACTATGAGAGGAATCATAATGCAAGTTTGATGACTAGATGATATAAAAAGTTATGTCAAAAATATTGGTGTCATTAAAAGGGTGGTTTAACATTGAGAAGTGGACCAAGAGACATAGCTCATGTTGACTAAACTTTATTATCAAGCTAGTGACATCTCTCCTTATTTTTCTTATAATTTTCCTTAATTCCTTTTAATATTTTATTCCTTTTGAGTTCTAATTATGACATTTATGTCATTATTGAAAGTCACTAAATTGTGTTAAGGATTTACTGAGCTTAACTTTGTAATTTCAATGGTGAATGAATATAGCCATGCCCTATTGTAATTGGGAAAAAACTATAATTTGGCATAAGTACAATTTATTTTTGTGAGCCTCTTAATTATAGATCATCAAAAGAAGTAGGTTTCTTGTATAACCCTCAAAAAAAAATTGAAGAAAAAAACTTGAAGAGGGAAAGTAAGAATTTTGATTCCTAAAAAAATGATTAAGACTATCCTCTAGTTCAAATTTTAGAGGTGAAATTGTTGAATATGTTGACTAGGTTAACCTATCCCTAGGAATAGGCTAACCACATCAGCCTATTCCCTACCCCCAATAATTAAATAAGTTTCCCCCCAATGGACTCAAGCTATGAAGGGATATCAAAATGAAAATGAAAATTAATGTTGGAGCATCATAAATAATTTTGAGAGCCCATACATGCTCAAATGGGGCCTAACTAAGCATGTAGTTATAGGTTCTTACAATAAATGGGAGGGTACATTTAGTAATAAATGTGAGGTTGAAGTAAACTTTAAAGGCTACAAGGATCTCTAGTTAACTCAATAAAATCTATTATAGACATTAATTTTGTTAGAAAAGGCAACCTCAACAACAAAAATTTATAGAAACAATATTATAGATGAAAATCATCCTGAACTCTTAACAATATCCTCCAAAACCAAATAGAGCTATATGTGATGACACTTTGAAGTATATAGATGCATATGTAGACATGTAATAACCCTAAAAAATATTTGGATCAACTAGAAAAATTATGTTGTGGGATACATTATGCATTCAAGGGTCAAAAAGTGGCCATTTCAAAATGGTGTTTGATATTTGTTTAAATATGTCCAAGTAATTGTGCAATACAACCACCTCAAGAATAAGTGCACAAATTCATGTTGTGGGTAGTAATGCTACATGTTGTGCAATACATTATGTGTTCAAGGATCAAATAGTCATCATTTCATAGTAGTGTGTGACATCTACTTAAACATTCCACAATTATTATGCAATACAACTACCTCAAGATTTATCATTACTTATGTACAACTCTTGCCATACTTATCCACTATGTGTACCAATATAATTGTTCAACTCTTCCAATTAATGTCTACAAATTTTAATTCTACTAAGGGTATGTAAGGGGGCAGCTATTGGAATATGTGAAATTTATTAATAAGCTTTTAGTTATGATCTTTTTTATTTCTTTAGAATTAGTGATTGGGAGGTTGAGAGAGCAAGGAGTGAACAATCATTAGAATATGGCCAGCTACTAAGCCCTTCCACCATTAAACATTCACGGTCCTATTTTTCTTCATTTAGAGATATGTAAATTGAAGTATCAAATAATAAATAAATTAAAGATCTTGGTGAAAATTCTTTGTTGGAAACCTTATGTTGGATGTGACTATTCTCTACAAAAAACCAACTTTGTATACATCGTACAAAAAGTCATATTTACATATCACAATAGATTTTTATGGATAATTTACTAATTTGATCTTCATATTTAGTGTCCACAATGATATAAAGATACAAAAAAATTATACAAAAGCATATTAAATTACGTTATTTTATGTTTATCAAGTGATATCATTTTATGTGAAGAATAACTAGAACTACTAATGAGAAACGTTGAACACCCTTTTAAAACAAAAAGGCAAATAAGACCTTGAACATGAGGACATACTATAAATCAAATAATAATTTGACTGCCTCTTAGTATATTATTATTTCATTACTTTATTAATAAATAAATACATACATTGTTTTATTGATGTGAGATATGCCATCGATACAAATTTCCAACCATGTAGTGTATAGGTTCATTCCATTGAACTTGGAGTGCATGGACACCATCCCATCCAACATTTCTAGACAGGAAATTTTGTAGCTTTAGTCTATCTTCTTTTAAAGAACACCCGTACCAGAGATAGATAATATGTAATCTAGCGAGCCCATGACTATCTTCCACAAACAAGTAAATCCAAAAGCAAGGAAGTGTTGATTATTAAGAGTCTAGGCAGAGAAGAAAAGAATTACACAAGGGAGAGAGATCAAATGAATCCCTTGATGGTCTTATTTTGAGAAGGAGATAGAAAAACATGTTCCAACAGTAGAGTAACTAAATAAAATGGGAGTTAGATGTTGAAGAAGGAGATTGTTGAACAGATTGATACAAGTATGATAAATGTGTTTCAATCATTGTTTTGTCACTGATGTCAAACCCGCTATTTTTTTGGTAAGACAACTGCTTATATGATTTAAGTACTACCACTTATTTGATTGATGAAGAGGAGTTGATCAAAAGATGCAACAATAGCACCTAGTGGAAAGGTTGAGTTATGATATAACAAGGAGTACAAGAATCAGTTAAGACAATGATATGATAGTGCATTGATAATCTTCTTAAGGTTGCAAAGGTTGGTTACACTAAGCAAGTTCAAAAGAACAAGTTAAAAAAAATTTTCTTGCAAAAGTTAATGCAAGTCAAGCAAAAGATTAGCTAGAGTTGAGTAAAAGTGTATTTTAGTTTATGCCAAGAAAAATAGTAGATGTTGAGTAAAGTTTAGTTGATGTCGAGCAATATGGTATATGTCAAGCATTAGAAGCAAGTTAATGTCAAGTGTCAACATTATTTGAAAGATCGTTAATTTGATGGATCTAAGTCAACAAGTTTGTTTTCATGGATTGTGTGAACTAGGTGGAAGATAAGATTGATGAGCTGGTGGCACAAAATTCATGGTAAACTATTTTGAGGAAAATTCAAAGAGGATTGAAGGAGAAGTTTCTAGAAGTGATATGAAATGAGAGGTAGATTCATTGAATCCTACCTAATCTATCCTAACCCTAAATTGGACAATGGAGAATGAACTTGGTAAAAGATCTTAATTTGCTATTTAAAGGAATGGTTGTTCAAAAGAAAAGACTTTCATGTGTGAGAACCTAAGGAAGGAAAATAGTCAAGGGTATTGCTTCATTCAATGACCTAATTGAGAATCTACATTAGCATGTTAAGAAAGAAGGCTTAAGGGTATGGATGCTTAAAGGGTGAGCAAGCTATCAGAGCTGAAATGTGTGAAAGCCAAGAATAATGGAGGACTAAAATAGAGATCTGCAATCTCAAAATGGAGTTGTAAGTTGTTATCAAGTCAAGCCTTACTATTACTCTCTAATAATTGTATTTGTTTAGGGTAGATTCTTTGGATTAAGGTTGACCTAATAGTCATTTGTAAATCCTTTAATTGAGTGGCATTTCAAATGAATGGTCTAAAGTCCTCTAATAAGGCTTACTCCTAAGAGGGTGATTGAAATCCTTTAACTAGGTCACATTTAATAAGTTTGTATTGCAACCTTTAACAAGGTTGGCCTTTCATAGGGCATCACTTCAGAAGAGTTAAAAAGAGTAGCATGCTACTGGTGGTTTTTCTCAAATTGGGTTTTCACATAAATCATTGTGTCAACTATGTTGTTGAATTTGTTTTGTTTCATGTTGTTACACTTATATTTTTCTTCAGCCTTAAAGTCAAACATTTAAGTCATGGGAGTGCCCAAGTTGAAGTTGAAGTTGAACCTTCGAGTCATTTCAACTTCAAGTTTAGTGATTTCATAATATACTTTCGAGTGTCGAAGTCGAAGTCGAATCTTGTAGCCAATTCAAGTTCAACTTCAACTTCTGTCATTAGCACAAAATGTTAAAAGCAGGCTAGTCATTCTCTTATTTGTCAAAATTCCTATTCACATATGGGAAGGTTGATGTTGAAGTTGAAGTTTCAGGTCAGTTCAACTTCAACTTCAAGTTCATGTTGGAATTAGTGCAAAATGCAGTGTTTAGTTCAAAGTTTCAGTTTCAGCCCTAGCAATCAAAAGTTTGAGAATCATTATGATTCAATCAAGATTGGTAGCTTCAAAATTGTATTTGAAATGGTGAAGCCTAAAAAGAATCCACCATTCTTAAGTTCAAAGCTCATGAAAAGTTTCATGTATGCAGTTCACAAATCAATGGCCCCGATTCAATAGTTGGAATTTGTGGATCAAATTCAAAATCAAGCTCAGATCCTATTTCAAGGTTCCAAGTCTAAGACCCAAGGCCAGAAGAGGATGGTGGATAATGAGATGAGATGGAAGTAAAAGGAAATCATTATTATTTTCCATGAAAGATGCATTGATGATAATGGAGGATATGAATTCAAAATTGGGCCTTATTTCATTATAAGTAATATGTTTTGGCTTTGTAGGCACTTGATAAATTCATAAATGAATATGGGAATTTATGGTGGAGACATAATAGGCAGGCTAACACGAATCTGTATATGCTAGTGACTATGAGGTCATAGATCTTTGCATGAGCTTGAAGACACTCCAAACTTGACAATAAGAGAGGTGGCACTGGAGATTATTCAGCTAATAAAAGATGCAATTGAAGTTGTGTCATGCATGGGCATCTTAGCATTAGCAGGCTCTTACAATTAAATTCCAACATGTGATTTATGTGTAGGTATTGGTGTATATACTATTATAAGTTTTAATATAGCCTGAAACCACAGATTTCTGACAGCACTAAAATAACAGTAACAATGTGGGGGAATAACTTTTAGCTCCATTGTTGGATCTAATTGAATTTTGGATATGTTTCCCAAAATCAAGTTTTCTAAATCTTCACCAAAGCGATCTTCAAAATTTGATCAAGGTAAAAAGTCATAAAGGACTGTATGCAGGTCTATCAACATACCAGCCAATGCAAATATTCTACAGTCAAAAAAATAGTCATATTGCAAGGCCCACAACTTTTAATCTGACCATTGGATTGAGCTGAATTTCAGATATATTTGAGGAAACCTAATTATCTAAATTATTTTTGAGATTTTTTGAAATATTCTTTACAGATCAAAAGTTATGAATATTTAAGTGCAGCAATATATTAATGATAGTTATAAGATTATGATTGCAATCTGTTACCAGCACATGCCATCTGTCCAAGAATGCACAAGGGATTCATTTTTAATTTGGTAAAAAGATTTTTTATAATTTATGAAACTTTAAAGTGGCCCAGCTATTAAAATTCCAAGGGGGTAAAGAAGAAGAGGAGTCATGAGAATGATTAAACTGATTTTTCAAGAAATGGTTATGGAAACCAAAAGACAACCCAAAATGTTATTTATTGCAAGATTCAGATGTAGTAGGGGTTCTTCTCTTCACTAACAGTTCTACAACTATAGTAGAGGGAGAATACATTTTTATGTGCAGTGATTGTAATAGGGAGGGGAATAGCAGTGTTATTTCTATTTTTCTACAACTTGACTGTAATGACAGAGATAAAATAATATTGTTATTGTTTTGTTATGCATCCGAAATAAAAGAGAGTTTCATACATCAGATTCTGAAGTTTGAATATGGTTTTCTTGGATTGAAAATTATTTTATAGTCATTTCTTTCATGTTTTAGGTGTAGTTTTGCATTATCATTCATATTCAGTAAAATAAAATAATGCTTCTTTGTACTTTCCTTGTGATATGAGAAACTGGATAGGTAGTCATGTGGCTATTTGTTCATTTTCTTTCTTCATTGTACAACTTAAATCTTATAATTGTATTTATCCCATAGTGATGGGTAAATGCTAGAAAACCTTTATGTTAACCAGTTATTTAAATTCTCTGAATATCTTTCTAAGAGGGAGCTATACCTCTCAATTCAAAGGAAAGCTATCAATCTCATGATAGTATTTCCAATTGTTAGTGGCAATTGTTCTTCTATTTGGGCATCTTGAGTCATTCTTTGTATTTAATTTTGGAAGGACAAAACTGTTTACTAACACATGTTTACATTTTTGGAAATTGATTTAATAGTAACCTACAAGTTTTAAGTGATTGCATAATCTTATGGATGCATGCATAATGATACATGTTTTATGGGTTCACTAAGCTGTGAAAAGTTTTATTTATACATCTCGACCTTGGATAAATCATTCATCCCTCCCCTCCTGCCCCCCCCACCCCCCTCTAGTTATTCTAAAGTATTCCAACAATTGGTATCAGAGTCATCTACTGAAGAGGACTAGTTTGCAGGTACTAGAAGCACAAAGATCAAAATGTCAAAAAGAGAAGTACCCAAGGTTAATAGAGATAAATTTCCTACATAGAATTTTTTTTGAAGCTACATCTTGGAGGACTTGGAGATCATGAAAAATATACCATTACTACTGAGCATGTTGATCCTATTGGAGCACTAACTAGTGAGGATCTAAAAAAGAAGAAAGAACACAACCAGGCAATGCTAGAGATTGCCTCTACCCTAAGCTATGTTGAATTTGATGATGTCAAAATTCTTGGTAGTGCAAAGAAAATGTGGGTTGCTCTACACACCATCTATGGAGGAGACAAGAATGTTCTAAGAGCCAAAGCTGAAAGTCTCAGAGGTAAATTTGATGATATGAGAATGTAAGAAGGTGAGAATATTGCTTAATACTACTCTAGGATAAAAGATTTTTTTAATGCAATAATGGGAGCTATTGGTAAAATAGATGATGATATTGTACTAAGAGAAGTTTTGAGAACATTGCTACCCATCTATGCTATTAGATTTTCTACAATACAAGAACTAAGATGTGTACGAGGAAATGATCTAACTCTTGAAGGTTTGGTAGGTAGGCTCACTAGTTTTGAGCTATCTAACTTTGATAATTAAAAACCTAAAAATATTGAATTTTCTTTCAAAGCTAAGTTGTCATTAAAGGAACCTAATGAGAAGGAGAAGAGGAAAATGACAAAGTATGTATCCAGTGACAATGATACAAATGAGGAGGATGTAGATCAAATTGAAGCACTAAAAGCAAGAAGATTTCACAGAGGTAAAGGCAAGTTTAAAGGTAATTACCTATCATTTATTTCAATTGCAATGAGGTTGGTCATATTGTTGCTAGATGTCTAGAGAAGAAGAACTATAGAGGTGGTGATAAGTACAAAAGTAGAAGAGATGAAGATAGCAAGGATTACAAAGACAAAAGGAAATAAGTCTTGCTATATTGTTGAAGAGGAAAAAAAAGATGAATATGATGAACATGATGATAAAGTGGTGTATGTTGCAATGAAGAATAGATTTGATGAAAATGAGACAACTACACTTGTGTCTTATGTGAACAAGAATGATAGATGGATCATTGACAGTAGGTGTTCACATCACATGACTAGAGATAAAAGTAAGTCCACTACCTTCAATTGTTATGATGGAAATAGTGTAATATTTTGTAATGATGCACAATGTTTGATAAATGGAAAAGGTTCTATCAAACTCACAGAAAAGATTTTATATGACAATGCATACTATGTTGAAGGACTTAACTACGATCTATTGAGTGTATCAAAACTGAATAATTTAGGGTGTAAGGTTGAGTTTGAAAAAAGGATTGCTAAGATATATGATACTGATCGAAAACTGATTGGAAAGGGTGATCAAACTAGGAGTAATATATTCTATCTTGATATAGATGATGCTACTTGTCTAATTGTAAAGTTTAATGATGTGTGGCTATGGCACAAAATTTTATGTCATGTTAATTTTGATAACTTGGTTAGTATCAATACATGAGAAATGTTTGAGGTTTTCCTAAGTTGAAGAAGTCTAACAATATAATGTGCAAATAGTTTTAGTTAGGCAAAATGACAAACTCAAGTTTTAAGAGTAAAACTCATACCTCTATAGGAATACTAAAGATTGTTCATACTAACTTATGTGAACCAATTGAAGTGCAAAGCTACAAAAGAGATAAGTACATTATGCTACTTGTTGATGATTATTCTAGAATGATGACAGTTATGTTTTTGAAATAGAAATATGATGCTTTCCAAATGTTTAAGTGGTACTTAGCAAGAGTTGAGAAGGAAATAGGTAAAAGTTTAAAATGTTTGAGATCTAATGAAGGAGGAGAATTTACATCCAATGACTTTGATATGTTCTGTAATGATAGAGGAATCAAAAGATAGACAGCTGCTCCTAGAACCCCTCCACAAAATGGAATTTTTTAAAGGAGCAATAGGTCTATAATTGACTATGCTAAGACACTCATGGTAAAGAAAAATGTTTCTTTGAAATACTAGAGAGAGGTTGTAAGTATAGTTGTCTATATCTTGAACCATGTACAAGTTAAGAAAGGTATTCATTCAACACCTTTTGAACTTTGGTATGGATACTCACCCAAGGTAAAATATTTTAAAGTATTTGGAAGGAAATACTATATTCTCAAAGACTTTAGGAATGGTAAGGGTAAAAGTACAAATTTGTGTCACCTTTCAAGCTAACTTATCAGAATGAAAGAATTTGAGTATTTCTAACAAAATATCAATTTTGTTCAAACATATGATCCTGATAAATTTATTCTAGCTAAGTCATATATGGTCTCACACTTTTCCAATTGGAAAGGTCTATTAAATGGATGTTATATACTAGTTAGTATCCAATTACTAAGGAAATAAAATTATTTTAGAAAAGAGTCATTTCAATAAATCTTACTATTTTTTATGACATTTTTCTAATAACATATAAACACTATTTTATAGAGCTCAAAGTCATGAATATTCTTGTACAAAGTTCATAGTGTTTTAATAAAATATATTATATTGTAATTTTAAAAAATTACAAGTACGTATTTTAACACTCTAGAAGATGTTGATTTTGAGAAAGAACAAAATATTAAATCATACCAAAAAAACATAAAAATTATATCATGTTCTAGAGGAAAGAGTCCTCTTCTAGAATCTATAATTTTTATTTTGGTTGCAAGAGATTTATTTTGAAAAATGTGGTGGGAGGCAAAAACCATCGATTTGAATAAGTTGAAATTTGAATCATTATAAACGGGAAAATATATGTCTAAAGCCAAATTTTTTTTTTGATTGTTCTAGCTACATATGTGATGGGGACACAACCCAAGCACAGAATGTACACAATAGGAAAGGGAAATTTTATTAACTTTGTAAATAAGCTAATACATTCAGTACAGAGAAAATAGACTTCAAAACATGTCGTATGTGCTTACAATACCATAAATCTGGAGATAATTTCTCCTTTCAGTACCTCCTCTCAAACTCCACTCCAAACTGCCTTTTACAATGCCAGAAATGTCCTTAAATAGACCCTGGAGCGTTAAGGATTAGGAATACATTCTAGAAAGTGCTAGTAGGCATCCACCGAACAAGTAGAAGGCTCTAGAAGCCACGTTAGAAGTTGGTGCAAATCTAGAAGAATCCAAAAATGGTAACCAAACTTTCTCGAGGCATAACTTTTGAATCGTAGCTTCGATTGATGAACCGTTTACATTTCTGGAAAGCTCTCGAAGCGTTCTATATCCCTATGGACTAGCTTTTCTTGTACCCCATTTTTTGGTCCTGTTTGAGGTCATTTAATGCCCCTAATTTAACTTTGAAGCATTCTTAGGAGGTCTCCAAAAATTGAAAAACTGTAATAACTTTCAAATTGTGGGGCTTTTGTACCTGATTCTTTTTCTGGAATGCTCTAAATTACAATTATATTCATCCAACCAATTTACACCTTCTAGTTCACCAAAATGATGGATCAATTACATACTCCTATTTTTTTGGCATTTACATGTATCCCAAGGTGTTCAAATACTCTATCCTAGAACACTAATAGTGGAACTATGAGAGTTGGAACTTTTATTTGACCCAAATGGGTATCCAGAAATGAAAACACATGAAATAGAAACTAAGTCTAAGTACATTTTTTTGGTTGACACGGGATTGCCATTACACCTTTAATTGCTCCTGCATTAGACACCCAAGGTAGATTGAAAAGTGACCCTGTCACTTTATGAATGGTCAAGGAAATCGCAAATGGGAAACCTCAGCTGCTGAAATCCAAGTTGAGTCCTCTATCAACCATCCTTTCCACTTGACCAAATACTCTTCATATTACCTATTTCTAGTACTCCTACCCACATGATGATCTAGAATGTCTTCTATCTCCTCCTTCTTAGAAGTAGGAATTGGACATGGCTCTGACATCAGCTCCTCATCTGCACCATCATCATGATACTCTGTCAAGTCTGCAATGTTGAAAATAGGAGAAATGTGAATTCCATCTAGTAACTCCACCTCATTTGTATTTCTTGAGTCATGTTTCTTTAAAATTTTGCAGGGGCCAACTTTCTTCATTTTCAGCTTGTTGTAAGTACTGGTTGGAAATCTTTCTTTTTGCAAGTGTACCATGACTAGATCCCCTACTTGGAATTTATTATGTCTTCTCCTTTGATCATCCCTAGCTTTATACTCTTGATTCATCTTGGTAATGTGTGCCTGAACATCCTCATGTAGACACTTGATATGTTCAGTAAATTCTTCAGCTTCAACACTTGTCCTCTCCGCTTGCTTCTATCTTCCTCAATTCTGGTGTAGTCCTTGGGCTACTTCCATATACAATTTGGAATGGAGATCTACCAATACTCCTATTTAAAAAGTTATTGTAAGCAAACTCGGCTTGTGGTAGAATCAAATCCCACCCCTTGGGCTTATCCCCAACTAAACATCTCAGCAAATTGCCCAAACTTTTTTTTACCACTTCTGTTTGGCCATCAGTCTGCGGGTGATGTGTGGAACTGAATTTCAAGTCTGTTCTCAACTTTTTCCACAATGTTCTCCAGAAATGCCCCAAAAAATTAGTATCTCTATCAGAAACTATACTCCTTGGGAGACCATGTAGTCTCACCACCTCTCTGAAAAACAAGTCTGCAATATGGACATCATCATGAGTTTTGTGGCATGGAATGAAATGTGCCATTTTGGAGAACCTATCAACCACCACAAATACTGAGTCATTACCCCTTTATGTCCTCAGAAATCCAAGAACAAAGTCCATACTTATGTCCTCCCATAGCTTTGATGGAACAGACAATGGCTGATATAGTCTAGTATTGTGACTAAATCCCTTGGCAACTTGATAAATCTGACAACTCTATACAAAATTCTTCACATCCTGTCAAATTTGAGGCCAAAAATAATTTTATTTAAGAATGGAAATGGTCTTATCTTGACCAAAATGTGCTACCATCCCTCCACTGTGTTTCTCCTTAATCAGATTTTCCCTCATGGAACTCTTTGGAATGCTCAATTCACTGCCCTTGAATAACATACCATCTTGAATCAGATAGTCTAACCACTTAGTTCTATCTATAGCAATAGGTTCTTTAAAAGCTTTCCATGCTTCAGCAAAATAAGGATCCTTAGGGTATAGATTCTTGAGTTAATCAAACCGAATTACTTCAACCTACATTACTGTTAGCAACAACTATATCCTATATATGCATCTACAACCTTGTTAGATTTTTCACTTCTATGTTTCAACACAAATGTATAGCTCTGCAAGAACTCTACCCACTTCATATGCCTCTGATTCAATTTACCTTTGCGATTTAGGTACTATAATGAAAAAAATTCCTTTGGCAATAAATAATGCCTCTATTTCTTTAAGGCCTGAACTATTGCATAGAACTCTTGATCATAAACAGAATACTTCTTCTTCGCATCATTCAATTTTTCACTAAAATATGCAATAGGCTTACCTTCTTGGCTTAATACAACCCCAATAGCACTGCCACTAGCATCACAATCCATATGGAACACCTTTCTAAAATCTGGAAGTGCCAACATAAGTTGTTCTGTTACCTTCTTCTTCAGCATTTCAAAACTTCTCGCAACTGCCATAGTCCATTTGAACTCTTTTCTATCCCCTCTTATTGTGTCAGTCAAGGGTATACATATGCCACTAAAATTCTTAATGAATTTCTTGTAAAAACTAACCAGACCATGAAATGATCTTACCTCAGTAATAGACCTTGGAGTAGGCCATTCTAGGATGGCTTTTACCTTCTCTGGTCCATTTTGAGACCTTCAGGTGATATAACAAACCCCAAGTAGACAAACTCCCTTTTTACAAAGATACACTTCTTTAGATTAATTAACAATTTCTCTTCCCTCAACCTCTCAAGAACACTATGAATATACAATAAATGTTCTTCCAAAGTCTTGCTGAAAATTAAAATATCATCCAAATAAACAATAACAAATTTTCCCAAGAACTTCTTAAGTACCTCATTCATAAGCCGCATGAAGGTGCTTGGGGCTTTCGTCAATCCAAAGGGCATGACTAACCACTCATAAAGACCCTCCTTGGTCTTGAAGGTTGTCTTATGCTCATCTCCTTCTTGTATATGTATTTGATGATGGCCACTCTTAAGATCTGTCTTTCTGAAGTACTGAGCTCCACTCAAGCAGTCCATAAGATCATCCATTCTTGGCAAAGGAAACTGATACTTGATGGTTATCCTATTTAAAACTTGAGAGTTTGTACACATCCTCCACTCTCCATCCTTATTTGGTGCCAGTACTATAGGCACTGCACATGAACTCAGGCTCTCCCAAATCAAGCCCTTCCTCAATAGCTCCTGAACCTGTCTATTTAGCTCCTTAGTTTCAGTAGGAGTCATCCTATGAGCAGCCTTGTTAGGTAAACTAGCTCTTGGGATTAAATCTATCTGATGACTAATTTGCCTTACTGATGGCAATCCTTCTGAAACATTATCAGAGATGATATCTCCAAACTCACCTAGTATATTTAAAACTTCAAGTGGTATTTCACTACTACCTTCTTTATCTTTCCTAGGAATCAAAGCATAGAACATATGTTGATGTTTCATGCCATCTAAAAACTTCCTTCCATCAACAGGAAAAATCCTAGCACTGCTACATACCTTTTAACTTTCCTTTTTCATGGGCTACAATTTGTGGCGAACTCCATTCTTTGTTAGAGAGTATGTGTTTGCATGACCATCATGTACTACATGCCTATCAAACTGCCATTGTCTACCCAACAATAGATGGCAAACATTCATTGGAATAACATCACAGAGAAACTCATCATGGTAACTCCCAATTTTGAACTTCACCAAAAATTGTTCACTTACGAGGACCTTATGATCATCTTTCACCCAAGCAATCTGATAGGGCTGGGGGTGTTTGTCCCTCTTGAGATTTAGCTTAGAGACCATCTCTTCTAATACCAAGTTATTAGTGCTACCACCATCAATGATCACATCACAACATTTATCCTCACATTTGCACCTGGTATGGAATAAACACCTCCTTTGTCCTAGTTAAATCTCACCACTTAGTAGGACCCTTTCATTTACTAAAATCTCTCCTCTTTCTACATCCTCTAAATTTGATGATTGTGCATCCTCATCCACATGAGCAACCCTAGCTTGACCCTCAGCTCTCCTATCTGTCCTTCCTTATCATTGAGGACATTCAAAGGCACGATAAAATTCTTCATTGCAATGGAAATAGGTACAACGAAAGCCTCCTCTTCCTTGTCCACATCCTCTACCTCTTCCTCTCTGATTTCTAAAGTCTTGATCTCGAGAGTGGTTGAAACCCTCATTCCTCTAGTTCCTGCTAGTACTCACATCTCCATTCTTCTTTTGGGTTTCATTGCGGCCTCCAAATGACCTATCACTACCCCTTCCTCCTTTACCATGCCCTCTTTGTCTTCCTTCAAACCTTTTATTTAGCTTCTCTTCAACTCATAGGGCAAACTGGTATGCCTCTTCAAAACTGGTCATTCTTACTAGACTTAATTCCTCCTGGATGCTAGGTTGCAACCCACTAATATAATGAGCAACCTTCTCCTTATTTTCTTCTGCATGCCCTTCTCTAATCAAGAGTCGGTAAAACTCCTCTATATATTCTTGGACTGATCTTCCTGCTTGCTTTAACCCATGCATATTCTTAAACAAATCAAGCTCATAATCAACAGGAATGAACTGCTTCTTCAATTTGTCCACCATACGATCCCACCTTATGATCTTCTCATTTCCTCTTCTATTTCCTTCTAATTGAACCTCTTGCCACCATATTTTGGCATGGCCTTTCAATTTGGCCTTTGCAAACTTAACCCTATCTAGATCCTTGATATACTTATACTCAAAGTATTCTTCCAGTTCATTAATCTAGTCGATCAACTCATCTCATTTCAAATTTCCTGAAAATACACCCACATCAATTGTAGGTCTTTTCCCAAACTTAGTAATGGCCCTAAAAAGCCTTTCCTCTAGCTGATTCATAACTTTCCTATAAAATTCCCTTTCTGGTCCAATTTCTTCTTCTTCATTGTCATCCTCACTTTCATCAGTTGCAGTAACATTTGTTCCTCTACAGAGCTCCTCCTGCAATGCTTCTACCTGCCTCTAGAGGCCTCTAACCTCCTTAGGATTAATAGCTCTGGCTCTTCCACCATGCTCTCTTCATGGAGGCATCTTCTGAACTTAAACACACATCCACATAGTCCTAGTGCGAACTACCTCACAGTCGACACTCTGTCTACACACTCAGGAAAAACAGCTCTGATACCACTTGATGGGGACACAACCCAAGCATAGAATGGACACAACAGGAAAAGAAAATTTTATTAACTTTGTAAATAAGCTAATACATTCATTACAAAGAAAATAGACTTCAAAACATGCCCTATGGGCTTACAATAGCATAAATCTAGAGATAATTTCTCCTTTCAATACCTCCTCTCAACTCCACTCCGAACTGCCTTTTACAATGCTAGAAATGTCCTTAAATAGACCCCGAAGGGTTAAGGATTAGGAATACATTCTAAAAAATTCTATTAGGCATCCACTGACCAAGTAGAAGGCTCTAGAAGCCGCGTAAGAAGTTGGTACAAATCTAGAAGAATCCAAAAATGGTAACCAAACTTCTGGGAGGCATAACTTTTGAACTGTAGCTCCAATTGACAAACTGTTTACATTTCTAGAAAGCTCTCGAAGTGCTCTATAGCCCTATGGAATAGCTTCACTCATCCCCCATTTTTTAGCCCAATTTGAGGTCATTTAATGCCCCTAACTTGACTTTGAAGCATTCTTAAGAGGTCTCCAAAAATCAAAAAACTGCAATAACTTTCAAACCGTGGGGCCTTTTTACCTGATTTTTTTTTGGAATGCTCTAAATTACAATTACATTCATCTAGCCAATTTACACCTTCTAGTTCACCAAAATGATGGCTAAATTACATACTCCTTTTTTTTTGCATTTACACGTATCCCAAGGTGTTCAAATACTCTATCCTAGAACACTGATAGTGGAACTGTAAGAGTTGGAACCTTTATTTGACCCAAATGGGCATCCAGAAATGAAAACACATGAAACAAAAACTAAGTCTAAGTACATTTTTTTGGTTGACACAGGATTGCCCTTACACCTCTAGATGCTCCTACATCAATATGTTATCTATAACATAATCTAAGATCATAGGAAAATAAGTTTATTTCAATGTCATTTTGTGGTGGGAACTAGACCCCTAATTTCTAATGTTTTTCAGGAACTAAAAAGTTATCTTTAAAAAATAGGAAAATATATCATTTCTTATTCAAATTAATTATTAAGAATTATAATCCTAAACTTCATCCATTTATACACATTTTATTAGTTTACTTCATTTTCAAATTCTAAATAATAATACCATTTTTATGTCATTGAAGGTGAACAATTATACTTTTCTTAGCCTTTTCCTTTGTAAAAGGGTGACATAGGTTTGTGCTTTTACCTATAAACTAAATGTAAAAAGTGAAGAATGTATATTCTTAGGTTATTCCACAAGAAGTAAAGGTTATAAGTGTTTAAATACTCACACTAACAAAGTTGTGGAAAGTGCAAATGTAAAATTTGATGAATATACAAAAATATATGAGGCTAAACCTATGAAAGAACCAGAACAATACAAATCATTTATATATTTATATGAAGGGATGATTGCTGAGAAAGATGCTGCAAATCAAGCTACAAACCAACAGTAAGTTTTAGTGACTATCAAGTCACATACTATGAATGTCGAGTTGCATTTAAGAACTGAGCTACATTCAAATGCCAAGCTACAAAATGAAGTTGAGGCACATTCTAATTCTAAGATTAGTGTACATGAGAGAGATGTTGAACTACCTGACAGAGATGTACATAGCGACTCTGAAGTAGATAGACCAAATGAAGAAACCAGAGCTGAACCAGATTGTTCAAATATGTCAAGAGACATCATCCTATTACACAAATCATTGGAGATAAAGATGCTAGACCAATGAAAATAAATAGGTTGAGAAATGATACATGCTTTCTGACCATGAAAGAACCTAAAATAGTGAAATATGCCTTAGAAGATGTGGACCAAAGTAAATCCATGGAAGAAGAAATTGAACAGATTGAGAAAAATAAGACATGGAATCTAGTTCCTAGATTGGAAGACAAAAATGTGATTGGCACCAAGTGGGTATATAGAAATAAGATAGATGAAAATGGTGAAGTCATAAGGAATAAGGAAAGATTAGTCTACAAAGGATATGCCCAAGAAGAAGGAATTGACTATGGAGAAACATTTTCTCCTATTGCTAGATTTAAAGGAGTGAGAACTCTACTTCCTTATTTTGCATACAAAGGCTTCAAAGTTGATCAAATGGATGTTCAATCTACATTTTTGAATGATATACTAGTGCAAGAAGTTTACATAGAACAACCAGAAGGATTTATTGATGTTAACAATAAGAAAATGGTATGTAGATTACACAAAGCTTTATATGGTTTGAAACAAGCACCAAGAGCATGGTGTGAGAGACTTCATAATTATCTTGTGAAGATTATATTTGAAAGGAATGATGATAACAATAATCTATAAATGAAGACCAAGAAAGGAAAAGGTATTTTTAATCTAAAATTTGTGTTTTTGATGTCATATTTGGAGGTCAAGATTCTTTATGTAAGGCTTTTGCAAATGAAATGAAGCAAGAATTTGACATGTCTATGTTTGGAGAAATAAAGTTCTTTGTGGGTTTGAAATTACATCAAATAAAATATGGTATATACATCAGTTAGTCAAAGTATGTCAAGGAGATACTAAATTTTTTTGGATTGGAGTATTCCAAACTAGTAAGTACACCTATGGTGATAGGACATAAATTGTCAAAGAATGATGATTCAGCTGAGGTGAATCAAACATTATATAGGTCTATGATTAGTAAATTACAATATGTAGTACATAGTAGACCTTATATTTATTTATCTATAGGAATAGTTGCAAGGTTCTCTACTAATCCCAGAGAGAATCATTTGATGGCTATATGAAGAATAATGAGATATCTGAAAGGAACAGAGGAATATGGTCTATACTATAAGAAAAATGATATATTTGAATTAAGAGTCTATACAAATATTGATTGGGCTAGAAACATTGATGATAGAAAAAGAACTAGTGGAGGAGCATTTTTCTTAGGAAAGAGGCTAGTTACATGGACTAGCAAGAAACAAAACTACACTTCACAATCTATTGTTGAAGATGAATATGTTGCTCCTACTATAAATTGTACAAATATTGTATAGATCAAACAGCTACTCACAGGTATGAAGAAAGATATTAGTGAACTAGAGATACTTTATTATCATAATACAAGTGCTATAAATATATCAAAGAATCCTCTGATGCACACAAAGACTAAGCACATTACAATCAAGTATCATTACTTGAGAGAATTAGTTCAAGATAAAGAGGTGAAGATGGAATGTGTTAACATAGAAGAGAAAATTGTTGATATCTTCACAAAAGAATTTCCTAAGGATGCTCATGAGTACCTAAGAGGTAAACTAGGGGTGATACCCCTATCCAAGGCTATCTAAGTAACAAAAGGAGTGTCCTGCATTAGAAAAGTTGATTGGCATATGTTACAAATTGATGCAGTGGATCTTACTTTAGGAGCTACCTAAAGTAATCACATAGTTGGAATTACAAATCAATCACAAGCAAGGAGACAAAGGGAGAAACTAAAGAATTTCATATCTACATATTAAGATGACAAGTCTTTGGCATTGTTGTCAAAGAGGGAGAAATACAAGTTAAGTTGATCCTAAAGGGAGAAATACAAGAGATTTTCATTGTTGAAAAAGATGGAGAAATCCTTACTCATAGTATGAGGGAGAAATTTTGAAGATATTGTAGAAGGGAGATATAAGAAGTAATTTAGAGGGAGTCATAAGGATGACATAATAGAGTTTTGTAACATATTTAGAAGATATAAGTTGTTGATAGAGGGAGAGATTTCAACACAAGGAATTATTTTCTTTTCAGTATTTTTTTGGTCCTATTTTGACCTAGTCAGTTTGGTTGATCAGTTTGGTTTGCCATTAAAGCCAAAGAGGGAGATTGTTGAAGGAGATTGTTGAACAGATTGATACAAGTATGATAAATGTGTTTCAATCATTATGTTGTCACTGATGTCAAACCTGCTATTTTACTTGTCAAACAACTACTTATATGATTTAAGTACTATCACTTATTCAATTGTTGAAGAGGATTTGATCAAAAGATGTAACAATAGCACCTAGAGGAAAGGTTGAGTTATGATATAAAAAGGAGTCCAAGAAAATAATATCATAGTGCATTGATAATCTACTTAAGTTTTCAAAGGTTGGTTACACTAGCAAGTTCAGAAGAACAAGTTAAAAAAAATTTGTCTACAAAGCTTGATTAAGTGTATAGTAGGTGTTGAGAAAAGTCAGTGCAAGCTGAGCAGAAAATCAGTTGGAGCTGATTAAAAGTCTATTTTTGTATATGTCGAGAAAAATAGTGAATGTCAAGTAAAATTTAGTTGATTTCAAGCACTAGTAAACTTTAGTTTGTGTTGAGTGACTTTACAGAGGATGTCGAGCAACACAGTATGTGCTAAGCATCAGAAGCAAGTTAATGCGAAGTGTTAACATTATTTGAAAGATCATGAATTCAATGGATTTGAGTTGACAAGTTTGTTTTCTTGGATTCTGTAAATGAGGTGCAAGATAAGATTGATGATATGGTGGCACAAAATTCATGGTAAACCATTTTGAGGCGAATTCAAAGAGGATTGAAGGAGAATTTTCTAGAAGTGATATGAAATGAGGGGTAGATTCATTGAATCCTACTTAATATGTCCTAATCCTAAATTGGACAATGGAGAATGAATAAAAAAATATCTTAATTTCCTATTTAAAGGAATGGCTGGTCATAAGCAAAGGTTGTCAAGTGTAAGAACCTATGGAAGACAAGAAGTCGAGGGTATTGCTTCATTCAATGACCTAATTGAGAGTCTGCATTGGCATGTTAAGAAAGAAGGCTTAAGGGTATGGATGCTTGAAGGTTGAACAAGCTATCAGAGCATAAATGTGTGAAAGACAAGTAGAATAGAGAGCTCAAACAAAGATCTGTAATCTTCAAATGGAGTTGTAAGTTGTTATTAGATCAAGCCTTAGTATTACTCTTTAATAATTGTATTAGTCTAGGGTAAATCCTTTGGATTAAGGTTGACCTAACAATCATTTGTAAATCCTTTAACCAGATGACATTCCAAGTGAATGGTCTAAAGTCCTCTAACAAGGCTCACTCCTAACAGGCTGATTGAAATCCTTTAACTAGGTCACATTTAACAGTGTGTATTATAAACTTTAATAGGGTTGTCCTATCACAAGGCATCACTTTAGAAGAGTGAAAAAGAGTAGCATGTTACTAGTGGTTTTTTCAAAATTGGGTTTTTGTATAAATCATTATGTCAAGTGTGTTGTTGAATCTTTTATGTTTCATGTTTACATTTTTGCAAATAAATTTGACAATAACCTACAACTTTTAAGTGATTGTATAATCTTATGGATGCATGCATAATGATAAATGTTTTATGGGTTCACTAAGCTATGAACATTTTTATTTATACATCTACAACTTGGATAACTAATTCACCCTCCACCTCAATTATTCTAAAGTATTCCAACATTAGATTCAAGTAATTACAGGGTGATAAATTAGGGATTAGTCACATTAAGTTTGAAAAGAGTGATTTCATACTATATCTTCAAAAGTTCAAAGTAAATGAGAGATAACAAGTTATACTCAGAAACTTGGTTGGTCTTAAGATTTTCTCCCAAGATGAAGTGAAACCCATTACGAGATATGCCATTCTAATGAATGATTTGATTAACAATAATGGGGACATGGGTATCTTGAGACGAGAGGAGATCATCACCACCAAGCTTGGGAGTGACAATGAGATTGCACAACTTTGGAATTCTATGATAACATCCACATAAATTGTTAGTAATTGCTTCTTGATAAGATTGTGTTGAAATTTTTACCATCAATGTTCTGAATCACTTTTATTTTTTGGAGCTCTTTCTCTCTCATCTTGATGATGCATCACATAGTGTGATTCAAAATGCTCATGGTAAAAATTTCAACACAATCTAATATGGAAGCAATTACTAATAATTTTAATTAATTGTGGAAATCTGATCTCTCTAATTCATAGAAATGCCTAGGCATGATCCTATTGATGAGGTTGCTGAATCCATAAATGCTTACTGCAAAATGTGGTAGAAAGTTTTATGGTCTCAATTTATCACGGTTCATTGTTCAAAGCCATTGTTGTTTCTATCCCTTATGGGAGGACTTATTCTTTTAGGGTTAAGAGGGGTCTACGTATTTTGTCTCTTTGAATTATGTCAAGTCAAATAGACATTTTGTCTTCTATTATACTAGGTGGTCACATGATGTCAAGTGCAGATGCTTAAACATCACACACTAAGCTTGATTCCTAGACTAAAAGTACTAATTAGTCAAAGTTGACTTAATTTTTCCAAGCTTAATTTCTTCCTTAGTGTGTGATGTTTAAGGGTGACCCATTCAGTGTGTAACATATCCTTTGGATTAATGAAGTTTAAGTGTGTAGCTAGTAGTTAGGTGTATATTAAGTGATATGACTTTGTATGAGGCATTATGATTGCAAGTTTTTAGAAATTGTGTGTTAGTAATTTATGAAGAATCTGAAGCAAATGAAAAGCAAAACTTCGAGGATATTTTATGAAATTAGATATTAAGAATTAAATATGTAAATAAAAATGAGTTTAAATGAAATAAATTTTATTTAAATTATCATGAGACAGATTTTTATTCACAAATATTTAATCAATCTTTTTTATTCTTATTGTTTATATGTTAAGTACTTGAATATTTATATCTCTATTTTATTATTTTCATTTCTCATCTAATATTAAAGGACTTTTGTAAATGTTTTTTGTAATCTACACTCCATAGAATCTAACATAGAAGAAAGAAATATGTCCATTTTTCATCTCCTTATTTTGAGTTATTTTGTATGGGTGTTTATATATATATGATTATTGCATACAATTTGTTTTTAGTTTACACTCTTTAACTCTAACTCTTCCCTCACTCTATGATATTATGCCACCTATCACAAAAAAACACTTGATTTAATCCTCAATAGCTTGCACTTCTTGAAATGTAGCATACATATAACCTTGAATGACATTGTAGAGTTATAAAATCTAAATTTCCACCTTCCAAGGTTCATAATGAGATTGTTAATCACTAATATCAACACCATAATTTGTAACATGACAATCTAAGAGTACATATTTAAAATAATTGAACCCTAGTCAAATTGCACAAATCCTCTCACAAAATTATGGAATCAATTGGTTTGAAACATCAATAATAAGCATTTGGCATTCATTAGTTCATCTCACATAAGTACCTATGTATCACAACTTTCGCTAGTATCAGCTTACATAATATATTTGCATTCAACTATCTTTAACATTATCAACAAATAAGAAATTTTCATGACTACTTGTACGTGTCTCATTATTGTGTAGTCAAACTACATGGTTGACTTAGTGTTAAGGAAGTGATGTAGAGAATAATTTAAATCCAATAAAGAACCCTAAATCAACCATAGAGTTCAATTATCAACACAATTTCTTTAACATGATAGAGACATTACCAAATGTGAAATAAACTTTATTCTGGTCATGAAGATATTGTCATAAACAATCATCCATAACTCTTAAAATATTGGTAACCATGCAAATAAGATCATTTATATTGTAGAATGGATAAATATAAATCATTTCTCCAATTTATAGAAAGATCCAATGGTGCAATAAAAAGTTATGATTATTTTCCCAAAATTGGTCGCCATGAATTAGAGTTTTGGGCCAAAACTTTGTTAACTTTCTCAATATTGGATGAAATCATATCAAACCAAAAGAAATGGAAAGCTTATTCAATGTACTAAACTAGCATAATACTAATACACTTTTTTCCAAGTTGTACATGGGTGTACAAGGCCTGAAAACAAGAGAACAAACTTTCAAAATAACAAAACAATAGATTGAAACAATGAAAATATGATACCAAAATATTTCCAATGCTTTTCAATCCTTCTCCAACTATACACCATGCCTATGAATGACCATTATAGAGGTTTTTAGAGCCTTTAGACCTTCATGTGAAAGTTACAACTACTCAACTTCCTCTTATGACCATCCAACTATTGGAATTACAAGTGAGAAAGAAGTAAACTTTAGAGGGGGGGGGGGGGGGGGGGTGTGAATTAGTAGTTAAAATATGAACCCATAAAACCATCACCACACATCCATCTCATGCATTCAATAGGTAAAATTAAATAACATGTAAATAACATACATCTAAATCATGTAAACATCTAAACACACACACTTTGACATGAAATATGATTACCCAAAAACTCTCCAATGAGAAAGTAAAACTGGGGTAGGGATGACACCCAAAAATCTTCACTACTACAGATGTAAAGTGTATCCAATTAAAGTTACAATGGTTTGACCATTAATCATAATCTACACTATAAAATTCCTACCCTGTTAAAGGCTTACAAGAACTATTAAGTCCCACCTTGTTAGAGGATTTCAACACACTGTTAGAAGTGTTCCTGGTTAAAGGACTTCTAGTCATTCACTTAGAATGCCACCTTGTTAAAGGATTTACAAAATCCTATTAGGAGTACTTTGCTTAGGAGATTTAACTAAAATCACCTATCAAAATCTCTCAACATAGATCTTTTAATTGGCACTAACTTTTTTGATAATAGATCAAAGTTGCACAAAGTTCTTCTTAATCCTTTACGATTAGATGTACCAATGTTGTATCCTCTATCCTCTATTCTTCACAAACTGATTCTGCAATTCACTCTCTATAACTTCTAAGTCTCCATGAATGCTCTATTTGTGCATGAAAATTTCTTTATTCTCTTCCTTCAATCCTTCCACACACATATATGAAATTTAGGGTTTTTTATCTTTTTTTAAAAGACTAGAAGACTTAGGGTTAGGTATGAATCTATGGTTGAGATTCACCCACATTTCTGCTTAAACCTTCCCATTTTCTAATTGGCTGGATGTAATTTCATAGGGAATCTCCATATAGATTCTTCCTTATCTCCAAAAGATTGCAATCTATCCTTAGGTCAGCTTGGAAATAGTTTACATACTTGTTTGTGCAATTAGAAACAAATATGTCCAATCTATGTCACTCGGCATATGAAGTGACTAATGCCTGGCATATACTATAATTCTATCCTAATTTGGCACCTAAATTGGTCAGCATCTACTATTCACTTGGCACTTGAATCACTCGGCATGGTCTATCTACTCGGCACTTGAGTGACTCGGCACATGAGTGGCTTGGCACTCATTGCAACTTGGCATGGTCGAATATTTACATATTATACTCAGCATGTATTACAAGTTTGACATGAACTAAGTAAATGTCTTAAGTGTGTTGACACTCAATTATTGAAACTAGTCTAAGATCAACACCAACTTCCCCCTTTTTTCTTTTTACAACTTAAATTGAAAAGTTGCATTTTACAACTTTTATAATATTTGACTCAAATTACTTTACAACTTGAAAAGAATATTCTAAACATATTAGAATGGAATATTAATTTATTTTATCATCATTTTATACCTTCATAGGTATTTTATGCAAATTTCACCAAATAACTAATTCAAGATCATATTAGGACAACTCATTACAATAGGATCTTTTAGCCTTACATAGTGGTTCCTATTGACTCAAAATGACATTAAAAATGAAAATGTAATTGAATTTACTTATGAATGAGTTCTATTCCATTATAGACTCCCTTCATGCCTTTTTCTAAGTGTTCCAACACTAGGAAGATCCATACTTTAATAATAGAATTGCAAGAATAATTTTAAACCCTCTATTTTCCTTACATGAATCACATTTAGGTATTAAAAACATTGCAAAAGAACCAAAGGTCATATTTTGCATGGAAAAAATCTATCTAAATAGATTGTATCATCGGTATACTCTAGTTTCAATATTTAAGTAACTTATAGGTATGTTTATCTAGATCTATGATCCTCATTCCAATAATTTATGTTAAAAACTAATCGATGATAACAAATTCCAACCCAAAATAATTCAATGGATCATTTAAATAGGTCATTTATGACATGGTATTTCTTCAACTTTATATTTATGAAGATCTTGTAAAGTAGAATTTGTTACTTTTATAAATGAACTAAATAGTCAATGGTATTGTAGAATGGGCAAATATGATGGATTAAGGATAGACTATGATAATGTTGGTATGACCATCATTGATGTCAACTTTTTGTTTCTATCATTCTTAATTGTTTTCTATAATTTTTCTTAAGTGTATTGTTCTATATACTCTGTATTCTCAAACATATGTGATCATATTTTAGCACATTTTTTTATTACCCTTTGGGGATATCTATTTCAAGATTTAGTGGTTTAGAATGAGATACAATGGATTTGACATTTATTTGTATATATTACTATGATTGATAGTGGTTCTACAAGAAGAATATACTTCATATTTCTCTTGATGAGATTCTTTGATGGTGCACTCTTAGAAATGAGAATCTATTAATATCCTTATCTTCATTCATTTAAGATTACAAGATATTTTATTTCAAAGACACTTTCAAAGTTCATTATTTTTTCTACTCTGGGTTTTGTCAACCTCGAGTATTTACACTTTATTATTGGTCTTGGTTAACGCAATATGGAATGTAATGTGTATAATAACATTTATAGTCCCTAATATGGTGTGTTTTGGTTCAATTCTCATTTCTTCCCACTATGAAAATGATTAGTGTTGGGCTATTTTCAAATTGATCTTGGTCTTTTGTTTGGCTAACATTGAGATACTTCAGGGATAAATCATTATGAATTTAAATGTAGATAGTGGAATTTGTGTACTTGGATAAGGTTTTGTATAAGTGCATACTTATGCATAGATGACATATGAAAGAGGATTGGTCTTCCTGATTGTTTGAGCTACAAAGAAAAGGTTTTATGTATAGTGTGGATATTTGTGTGTTATCCATAATTATAGTGAAAATGAATAGATGAGTTGGTGTTGTTTATCACTATTGGATTTATTTTATTTTTTCTTTCTTCTCCAACAATGAGTTATCTCAATTTAGACATTGAGTCCTTTGGTAGTGCTCATATATTTAAGAATAATCTCCTCTCTAGTTTTTCCCTTAACAAGGTTTTCCATGAAAATATAGTGTTCTATGTGTTTGGTGAGTTTTGTGCTTTCATATTCTTAACTTTATGCTATTAAGGATTACTATATGTTTCATGGAACTAAAAAGGTTATGTCGAGGATTAAAATTTTGTGGACTATTTAGGCTAGAAACAAGTTGGGTCTCAAAAACCATGGAAGTTAGTGGATTGAGATTACACCCTTTTTGAAATGGGTGCTCATTTATAAAAAATAAGCACTCATACTAGGCTAAGTTGCCTGATGCAAATTTCAAAAAATGGTTTCCCATTTCTTAAAAAATCAAGTGCCCATATTTAATTTTCCATAAACAGGTGTCTATTTTTTTAAAACTAAAAAATTTAAATTTTTGTAAAATTGGCACCCACTTTTAGAAAATAAAAAACATGCACCAATTTTTCAAAAATTTGGTGCTTGATTTTATATTTAAAAAATGGATGCCCATGATTTATATTTTTTAAACAAATGCCCATTTTCAATTTTTTTTTTTTTAATTTTAGATGTAAAAGGTGTTTTTAAACTTTGATTTGAGTTTTAAATACAAATGCCCATTTTTTGAATTTTAAATAATGGGCATCCATTTCTTACAACATGGAGTAGGAATTTTTTCTCCTACCTAGGGTTTTGGTTTGGGATAGACTTGATGAGACCAAGCCTCTGCCTTGACTTCTCAAGATTTGGCTAAGGCATTGAACTGACAAATTTCGGCCTTGCCATAATTTTTAGAGGGCCTTCTCGATCAAATTTTTTGACCAAATGAAAACCCATTAGAGTTCTCATTATCCTGATTTCAAAATTGTAAATTTTATAGTTTTATGATTTTATTTACTATTTTTGCATTATTTTCAATCAAAGACGATACCTAGATGTAAAATAGTGAGGTTCACTAAAACTTGTATAATTTTTTTATTTTATGGTTTTTCTTAAACTAAATTATCTCATCAATCTTCATACAATTGTTTTGAAGTTGAAAAAATTTGGAAAAGGTGAAATTTTGATCAAATTATGGTGTCTATACATGAGAGGTTTTAAAATTTAACTTTATAGCCAATTCAAAATTAATAATAAAATAATTATTCACTAATAAAATTAAGTAAAAATATTATCATCAAATCTTTGGATTGTTAGGTAACTTCCTTTAAAAGGGTTTACAAAAATTCATTTTTTAGTGTCAAATTGTGGTGTTCATACACGAGTGTGGTATGGTCCTAAATCGACCATTTTGAAAAAGTGTTTTTAAATATCCATACCAAAAAATATATTTATCTTATGGGTATACAAATAAATTACATATTCAAAAAGTAGACTTCAAGCACTACAATTTTTAGTACTGAAGTATTTTTATATTCAAGGTCTAAATGCCTCAAATTTTGACATCAATAAATCCTGATTATTTGGCATGAGAATGAATTGAAAAATGATTTCTAGGAGAATTTTCATATTTTTTGAAAAATATTATTCCACCTTTGTACAAAATTTAAATAATACTTGAAGAGAGACGGGGAGTGGGTTGGAGAGATCTAGAGAGGATAGAGAGTAGGGAGGTAGATATCTCTAGAGTTTGGGGAAATAAAGAGAGAAAGTAAAATAACACCTATAGATCTAAAAGCATTTTTAAAAATATTGACAATATATATATGAAATATAACTTAAAATGTAAGAAATAAAAAACATTTATGTTACATTTCATGTGTATATTATTTCTTTGATATTGCATTTGACTTGAGTTTGAAGAGCTTGATCAAAGTGAAAGAAAAAGATAAAAAGGAAATACATGTTATCAATGCACAATTTAGTACATGCCATATATGCTTGTTGTTCTCAATCATGTTATGTAACATACCAAACCATATGGTGTGAGCTATATAGGGTCCACTTAATATAGGCTTGGTGTACATGAGCATAATGACCAACATGCTAAATCATTTGGTGTATACCATATAGGGCACACACCACATGCTTTTTCGGGGACCAAAATAATGGCTAGAATTTTTTTAGTCCCCCATCTTTGTGCGATTACCATATGGAGATAACAATATTGATCAATGATGACTAAAACTATTTTAATTTCATGATATTCTTCAAAATAATGGCTCTTCAGTCTAAGGTCATTTGAATTGAATTTGAAGTGTTTTTCTTTCCCTGTTATATTGAGTAAAGGTAAATCCTTTTCCTACAATATTTATAGAATGGTTTGTCATGGCATTTTGATTATTTCTAGTGTTTCATCTCCTCTCTCTTTCTAAATTTTAGTGTTAATATGGGTGGAGAAAGCAATGTGATTTAACCTACCTAATTTCATGGAGAAGTTCCATGGGCATGATAAACATGTTACTAGAGCATTTCATAATGGGTTAAAGTATTCTATCTTGAAATTTTAAGGGGTTGAAATTTGTACCACAAAACACCTTATTGTATAAGTGTTTAGTATGATGGTTAAGGGAATTTATTTTTTGGTAACCACAATCCTTTGATGAAGCTATGAAAAAAATGTTCAAGGACTATGAATGAGAGAATTGAAGAGAACCACTAATAGGAGATATGACCAAGCTACCATCAAATGTTTTTCCTTGCTAAAATAATGAAGGTGATAATGACATGTGTCTAACTCTTGATGTATTTTACTAGTCTATATATAGTTACCATTACATGATGTTAAGCCACCTTTTCCACGAAAAATGTATTTATTTTCCATTCTGCCTATTTTTTTTCTTAATCAGAGTGATCTAGCACCTATTTAATGAGATTCTTGCATTGAATTTAGATTTTCCTCTTTCTCCCTATCTCTTTTTATTTCTCCTAGATGGAATCAAGGTAGGATTTAATGATCCTCCTTGGTATTCCTATTTCACAATGCAAATCTCAAGGTAGGATCTATCCATTCAGCTCTTTCCATTCCTCTATGCTATCACTCAAAATCTCTTTTTCGCACTAAAACTAAGTTTTCTAATAATCTACACCTGATTTCCAAAATCAAGTACCTATTTTGGGACCCTGAGGGATTCCTAGGGATTTATAGACATGGTTAGCAGGGAAGTAGTGTGTCCTTGCTCAATCAAGGATATAGTGCTTCCCTGCATGGCTAATCAGGGATGCAATGTGTCCCTTCTTGGGCCCCATTTTGGGTCCCCTTCTCGGGTCTTGTTTTGGGGTTGATCTAGGGTGTTAATTTTGATACCCAATTAGTTGATGGGAGAAATTTTATTCTAATTACTATATAAGCTCATCAATTTTTTATTTGTTTGGGCATCATCTCATATCTTTCCATCATTAGAAACTAACACTCTAGCACTCAAGCACTCAAGTCTTCAAGTATTCAAGCATTCAAGAAATTTTCAAGTACATTAAAGGAGATCCTTTTGCAAGCCATTGGAGAGTAAATCTCTTACAATAAAAGTGAATTCAAGGAGCTCCAAGGAGTTCATTTGGGTTCTTCATCATCCGTTCTACATTCAATCTTCTTCTACTTGATCTAATCAGTTGATAAATTGAGCTCATCTCATCAATTTGAGAAATATTGCTTTTGTAAGGTGAATTCATGTTTTTTCAAGTTACCTTTCTAGCATGTCAATTATTTCAATTACAATGTTAATTCCTAAAATGGGTTTTGACTAATGTAAACCCCCTGTCAACAAAACAAGACCATTTTTCTTATAGGTTATAGATCCTAGAGGAACAAATAGATTACAAATTCAAATACCCTTTTCATAGAACTTTGAAAATCTAGAAACTATTTTGTGATAGAACACTATTGAGTAGGGATAAATTGTGGCCTTGTCAAGTCAACCTTGTTGCCTTAGGTTGACCTTGCTTCCTTTGGTTGACTCTACTAGACAACTAAAAGATTTCTAGGTTTTAGAGGTCCCACTATTTTAGGTTTAGAACTAGATTTTCCCACTCATCAAAGTTGCACAAACATCAAAAAATTAGATCCAATATTCCTCCTCATTTTCAAGGTAAGTCATTAATTGTTTCTTTATTTTAGAGCATCTACTTTCTTTATCAATAATCCTAATTGTACTTCATATTTATTTCTACACTAGGGTTTTAAGTATCTTGCCTTTTTTCTCTAATTCTATAACCATTAGATCACTATTCGCATTAGTGTGCCTTCACCATTTGGATTGTACTTATCTTTGTAGGTCTAATTACCTTAGATATTGAATTGAAATTATCTTAACTTCCCTTTGATGTACAAGGTTAGTTGAAATATGGAGTAATTGAACTCTTTTATGATTTCTTCACATTTTACCTTTCACACTATGAAATCTTTGTAATTGTAACTTGATAACTAGTACCTCTGATGCTTGATTATATTAACTTTCATTGTTAATGATAACCTTGTAATATTTTACTAAAACTTTACATCTAGTTTTAAAAAATATAATTCCTTATTACATAGTGCTCTTTAAATAATTAGGGCTTCTTCATCTTCCTATTGATTCAAAGATCTTGCTTGAAAATAAATGTGTGTACTCAAAGGCTCTATGTCATTCTCCATATTTGAAACAAGTACCTTTGAACAAACCGATATATACCACCTCTTCCTCTTTGTCTATTTTGCTATCTTTTGTTTAATTTAAATCCTCAACCTTTAGGAAAATTTGATAAGATTTCTCAATATGATACATCTTTAAGAAGGTAAGATCATCTTGAAGAGATGTTCTCAAGTCATAAAGATACCTTGAAATTGTTTCCACCTCATCATCAATATGTCAAAATACTTATATAATTCTTTTATATAAGCCTTCAAAGAAGCTTTTTTTTCTTTAAATTTTTAATCTTCTTGAATAGACTAACTTCATAATCACCAAGTAAGAATATATCCTTCAACTTATTCAGCTTATTATCAAGCAAGACTTTCTTTTTTTCTCTCTCTCCTTTTCCTATCAATCGAAAAATGTCCCCACCATAATGATGCATATCCTTCAATTCAGTACTAGCAACTTTCATCTTTTTTTATATATTCATACTTTCATATTCAAGATACATTTCCATCTTAGCAATCCAATCATCAAGTTATTTGAATCATTCTCACCATCATAACATGCTAAATTTAAATGTGGTCTTGCATTAACTCTAGTTAGACCTCTTAGAAATCCCCAATTCCATTTTTATAGTGTAGGTTCATTTCTTCCAATAGTTTCTTCACTTTCCTCCTCATTCACATCATCAATAGGTCTTCATGTTCTTTGGGTAATTTTACTACTTCAATTCTAACCAATATCCATTCAACATCAATATATCCATTACTATTGGATTTGCATCCCTCCTTCCTTGAATCATCCTAGAGAGCGTCTCTAATTATAGTTCATATCTCAACACTTCCATCCTACAACTAAACTCAATTAGGGTTTCACAACTTTAGATTCTCAACGTAAGTTCACTAGGAGTACAACCTTTTCTCTAATACCACTTAAAAAGGTCCTTGATTGGAGAGACTTTAAAGAAATAAGTCTAACCACGTGGAAAAAGTAAATACAATGGAGAAAATAAGTATACATAGAGAACCAAGAAAGATCAATATTTATTAATAAAAAATAAGATGCAAAAGGTTCAACTATAGGCCTTTTTACATGTCTTTTTTTCTTATTGTAAGAATTTTCCAAAGGGTAAAATTCACCCAAGAACTAAGAACTCAAACACAAGCACAATTGTAGACCAGAAAGAGAGAGTATGATCAGAATGATGATATATTCATTCAATATGCCTTGTGAAAGTACACTAGGAGTGCCTATATATAAAGGCCTTTGAGATACATCTAGAATGCCCCAAAATTAGCATCATGATATGTCATACAACTAGGTGCATGTCCACCAGATATGGGTTATCTTCCATTAAGCACGAAGTATGTGTGATGATGAGAGGATAAGCCTACAAGGGTGTGACATGAAAAATAGTGTTGTAGACACCATGTGCTAAAATAGAGTTGAGTAATCCTATGTTGTCAACATGACAACTCATAAAGGTGCACAAATTCCTAAGTGTCTCACAAAATAAAATAATAAAATAATGCATTAACCTAAGTAAACTTAATTAAGTGTAAATAGTAAACACTTATTTACACCAACACCTCCCCTTAAGTGCAACTTAGGGGAATACCCTTAAGCTTACCGAAACCTAGGATGAAGATGCATAATGGGTACCAACTACTAAGCCATGTTAGGTACCCATTTACATAATGAAGATGCAATCTCTCATAAATCAAAGAAAGAGAGAAAACCTCATGGGAAAAACCCTCCCTCAAAAAGAGAGATGAAATGATGTGTGGATGGATGGAGTAATCAAGACACCCCTCCATTATGACATACATCTCGTATATACAAAAGTGAAGAATGAGAGAAGGAAGAGAGAGAAAATAGGCTTCCATCCCCAAAGAAGAATGCTAGGTAGTGAAAGCCACTTTAAGGAAGAAGTTGGTCCAAGAATGTTGAACAATGTTCCTCCCCTTTGGAAGAAACAAAGGAAAAGGTACAATCCCAAAGATGTATGGTGGTCCTGAAACCTACTCAAATATTTCTTTGCTGATGCTAATGCTTGCCCCTTCCAACTATGCTGAATAGAAGGAATGTAGATCTGGCAAGGATGTTTGTTGAAGCTATTCCACTGAACATATATCTCCTCAATTGACAAATAGACCTCCTCCAATTGTTGTACATAAGGATCCACAATCACACCAACCTATGAAGATTGATCATGTAGAGAATGGACATGAGGGTCAGAGTGAACCCTCAAAACAATTGTAAAAGGATCATCATTATCAATGAGAAGATGTAAGTTCTCAAGTTTGTCTCCCAAGTCAACTAGAGTTGGAGCTAGAAGATGGCATGTACCCTGCTATGTTGGACCTTTAACTGTGGCAATATAAGCATGTGGACAGAGCTGATGATGTGACCTATCACTGCAACTATTGGTAGAACCCCATGTATCTGAACCTATTGAAGAACTATTGTTGGTGTTACTATCAGTTTCCAATGTGTATGATGTGTGAAGAGGAGTAGAGGATAAGCTAGGTGAACTTTCCTCAAAGTGAACATCCTTCTCCACAAAGATCTGATGAGTCTCTGGATCCATAAGTCTATAAGCCTTTGCATTGTCTTCATATCCAGTGAAAGCACAAGGCCTAGATGTCAGTGCCTTGCAATCTGTCAAAGATAGGTTAGCCCAAGTTGGACAACCAAAGACTCTAAGGTGACTCACAACTAGTTTTCTATTGCACCATGCCTCAAAAGGAGTCTTCCCATCTAAGGCATTATGAGGAGACCTATTTAGTATGTGAGTAACATTTCTAATGGCTTCAACTTCAAGTGTAGGATCAAGAGACTTGGATTTTATCATGCAGCTTGCCATGGTTTTGAGAGCCCTAATCCTCATAGCTACAATATTTTTTTTATGTGGACTGAATGCTGGTGGGTTCTAAAGATCAATCCCCTCAATTCTACAAAAATCTCTAAGTCTTCTATTTACTCATATGTTCTCATTGTCCACCCTTAGAATCTTGATGGCTTTCCTTGACTTGTGTTCAACATGAGGCTTAAAGTCTTGAAGCTTATGAATCACTTCATTCTTTTGATGAAGGAAGTACACCCAAGTGAATCTTGAAAAGTCATCAACAAATGTGAGGATGTAGCAACCTTGGCTGAATGAAGTCACTGTAAAGGGTCCTACTAAAACCATGTGAACTAATTTAAGAACAACTGGAGCTCTAGAAGACTTCCTTCTATCATAATTATCCTTGAGATTCATATCCACTAAACATGATGAACATTCTCCCTTAGAAAAGTTGATATTAGGTAGATCTTTGACAATATATTTTTAGCAAAGTTGTTGAAGAGAGCAAAACTCAAGGTGACCAAACTGCTCATGCCATAAGTTGATGTGTGAAGTAGAGTGAGTCAACAAGTCTTGAGAAGGAGACTTAGGCACAAAGTGGGAGAAGGAATAAAGCCTCTTGTCATCATTGACTTTCCCCACTGTAACCAATGAATCATCTTTTAGACTTTGTACCATCACTAAATCTAGAAGGAACTCAGCTTTGTGACCATCTCCAAGGTGAGTGACTTAGTAAACTGATAGGAGATTAGAGCTAAGGTTTGGAACGTAGAGAACATCTTTGAATTCCCAATTTTCCATTTCCACATGTCCTTTCCCTTCAACTTCCATTTTAGTATCATCTCCCATTAAGATGTGTGGTATCTTTTACTACTTCAATGAAGAAAAGTCTCCCTTTGAAGAACCCATGTGGTAAGAGGCATCAGAGTCAAGTATCCATTCTGAAGAAGAACTTGTGTTTTCCATAAGTGCTTGCCCTTTACCCTTCGAAAAGGTTGGAGTTGAATCCTTGGATGTACCTGGCACTTGAATCTTGTTCTTCCTGACTAGGTTTTCCAACTCATCAATTATTTTTGTCTTGCAATGATGCTCATCATGATTTGGCTTTCTGCAATATGCACAAAAGAGTTTGTCCTTCTTTTCATTATTTCCCTTCTTATTGGAAGAAGAATTGCCTTGCTGTGAGGAGGATTGTTGTGTCTCAAATTGTGTTTTCTACTTCCACTACTTCTTCCTCTTGTTTTTTTTCCCTCCTTGACTTGATTGGTGCTCATCACTAGCCACCAAGGCTTTGGCCTTTGATGACTTGATAAGTCATAAATCCATTAAGTGAGATTTCTCAACAATCAACATCTCTACAAATGCATCAAATGTAGAATTTTGGTAAGAAAATCCCATGGTCAACCTATGAGTATTAAAACTTGAAACAAATAAAGCATACTCAGAAGGTAGCCTCTTCAGGATGTGATGAATCAAATTTTCATCCTTCATGGTATTTCCAAAATCTTTTAGAAGTTCCCTATACTCATTAGCTTTGATGATGTAATCCTGAATTGTGTCAAAGTTCTTTGGATCCTCAATCTAAAATCCCTTTTCTTCATCCACCTTACCATACAATTGTTTAAGTTTATCCTGAACTTCTTTAGATTTTGAACAATTGGTAATGTGAAAGAGGAAATTGTTATGTAAAAAAATCCTAATAGCTCCTAAAGCTTGTTGGTCTTGTCTTTTCCATTATATGAGTTCTTTAGCATTAGTAGGTTTAGGAATTTTATCATCAACATAAAGACTATATCATTTTTCCATTAATCTACTCTATGTAGAATAGTTGCGTGAAGTTAGAAGAGAACATTTAAAACCCGTGATGCAAAAAATGAAAAGAGCACAATAGAGAGACACAAAACATAGTACACCCCCCCCCCCCCCCCCCTTTTTGCTCAATCAAAAGACCCCCCCAAAAAACATGTTTTTTGCACTTTATAAGTGCATTTATAATAGGCCACTTGTCAAAATGAACAAAGTAGACTTTCTAATTTTTCTTTCAGAACTACCTTATAAGGCCCAAATCTATCACTAAGCACTGTAGCTCAAATTTACAGCAATTTTGAAAAAGAATCAAAGCTTTACAATGCAGAAAAAGACCTACTTCTGAAAGTGAGATTTTGGTCCATACAACCCTAGAATCTAACTTTAGATCTAGAAAGTAGATAAAAAAATATGCACTTTCAAAAAAAAAGAACCTAAGAAAGTGACCAGATGTGCCTGTATGGAGCATTTGAAGTTGCAGAATGTAGGATTATGCAGGTATAGTTGCCAAAAAAATGTAATTTTTGTAAAATCTATGCACCAAAACCAGAAACCAACACCACCACTAAAAACTTCAAGAAATTCTACCCAATTTCAAAAAAAATTACACATAAATCAGAGTTTGAATGTCCATGTTATGGGCTCGAAAAGTTAGACTACCAAATCAAAAAGCAGTCTAGAGAGGGGTCTGGCAAGAAAACTATGATCTCAAATTTGATGGTCTAATAGTCATCGCTATAGTTGTAAAATGAGTAGGTTTGACAATCAAACAACTGCCAAATTTAACCTAGTGAAAAGCTGACATGAGAAAAAAACTAGCTGGGTGATGTGGTAGGTGACATGTTGTACCATACTGTATGGATAGACATGCGGTAGGTTGAGTTGGAATATACAGAATGCCTGCATTAGTGTATAGATGGATGATGTGGTGGTACACGTGGTTGCCTATGTGTCAAAACATGTGGCAAGGGTCACTAACTTGGCAATAAGGGATGCCAATGTGGCAGTCGACAGTTGCTCACAAAGACTATCCTCGTGGAAAAATATTATTTCTCCACATGGCTTGTGTAGGACATCGACGTGGTGGGATTTTGTACACTATCTATGAGATTTGAAATCTCATGCGAGGATTTTTAAACACTATGAACACCATCGCTCACTGGGAATGCAACTTGCAAAGGCCAAAAAATGTTGTGGGTGGGGCCAAAAAATTTGAATGTCATAGGATCACTAAGAATTAGAACATGATGCTGAAGGAGTAACAAAGAATTACCAAAACAATTTCAAAAAAATGATGCCAGACTTTTTCTATGTACTGTAGAGTCTCAACATCGTTCACTAGAAACTGAATGCTCGTAGAGTGAAAAACAATCGCTAGAAACAACAAACTGCAGGCAAGAAAATTAAATGATGTCAAAAAAAGACTTGCCTAGTTGGAGAAGACAAAACATGGTTTCTAGTTGTAATAGTGTGATCGTCAATTTTCAACAGTGTGATCGTCGAGAACTCATTTGTTGTACACGCGCCTAAAAGTGCAAAACTCAGCCAGGAAATAGAGAGTTGTTGCCAGAATTTAAAATTGTTTGTCCCACATCGATGCCAAAGTGGGTTTACAAAATTTTTATAAACAAGGGCTCCTATTGTTGAAGCAAATGTGAAGCCCACAGGTTAGGGACTTGGCTGCAGTGGGTAAATGTAGCTGCTGGTGGATAGTGTAATCTAGTCGATTGGGGAATTTAGTTGCCAAAAATTTAGTGATGCCCACTACAAATATTTGATGGTAAGGTCGTGGATATGTGTGTCAAAAATTGTGTAGAAGACCTGTGATTAAAATAAAATAAACCCACACTATAGAGCCTAGTTCTATTAAAAAAAATTATTTTCCAAATGTCGAGAGGGCAAAAAAAGTTTCAAAAACTTGCAGTAAAAAAAGCAGAGAAAAATATGCAGATCTGAATAAATGGATATGTGTGTTGAAAAATTGTGTTGAAGACTTGCAATTAAAATAAAATATTATTTGTCGAATGTCGAGAGGGCAAAAAAAGTTTCAAAAACTTGCAGTAAAAAAAGCAGAGAAAAATATGCAGATCTGAATAAATGGATATGTGTGTTGAAAAATTGTGTTGAAGACTTGCAATTAAAATAAAATATTATTTGCCGAATGTTGAGAGGGCAAAAAAAGTTTCAAAAACTTGCAGTAAAAAAAGCAGAGAAAAATATGCAGATCTGAATAAATGGATATGTGTGTTGAAAAATTGTGTTGAAGACTTGCAATTAAAATAAAATAAACTCACACTGTAGAGCCTAGTTCTTGTTAAAAAAAAATTCTTTGCCGAATGCTCGGAGGGAAAAAAAAATTTCAAAAATTTGTAGTAAAAAAAGAAGAGAAAAATATGCAAATTTGAAAAAATTAATTAAATCTACAAAAAATGACCATACCCAAACTGCAAATCGGGGCCTCCGGGTTTTGATTTGCAAAAAAAATTTGCCTCACAGTCAAATTTGGGCCAAGATAACTAAGTTTATAGTTGATCTTCACCAATTTAGCATTTCGAACACAATGGCCAGGTCAGATCTGGCTCTAGATGCTCCCAATTTTGTAGTACTCTGGATTCAGGTTGAAGTGTTGAAGCAATGGTGATCTCGAATGGCTATGTGATGAGAAAATCTCCAATCTCTAATACCATGTAAGAATTTTCCTAAGGGAAAAATTCATCCAGGAACTAAGAAGTCAAACACAAGCACAACTGTAGACTAGAAAGAGAGAGTATGATCAGAACGATGATATATTCATTCAATATGCCTTGTGAAAGTACACTAGGAGTGCTTGTATATAAAGGCCTCTGAGATACATCTAGAATGCCTCGAAATCAGCATCATGATATGTCATACAACTAGGCACATGTCCACCAGATATGTGTCATCCTCCATTAAGTACAAAAGTATTTGCAATGATGAGAGGATAAGCCTACAAGGGTATGCCACGTAAAATAGTGTTGTAGAAACCATGTGCTGAAATAGAGTTGTGTACTCCTATGTTGTCAACATGACAACTCATAAAGGTGCGCAAACTCCTAAGTGTCTCACAAAATAAAATAATAAAATAATGCATTAACCTAAGTAAACTTAAGTAAGTGTAAATAGTAAATACTTATTTACACCAACACTTATAATATTTGGTAAGAGACATTAGATCCAATATAGGTAACTTAATCTTGATGCTAAAAGCATAATATATAGGAATTGTGAAACAAAAGTTGGCCTCAAGATCCAAACCACTTTCTAGTTTAGAAAATGTATTACACCAAATAGCTTCCTTCTAAAATCATAAGGAATGAGTGATATAACATGTTTGTAAGCTCGTACCTCCAAGTTTAGGTCCTCACATGATCTAATAACATAGATAATGTGCCACCAAATATCCATGATTGTATATTTCTATCACAAGTTTGAAATCCACTAATGATCATGAAACTTAGCAAGAACACACTACTTGTGAAGGTACAAATCACAACTCAAGCAATAGAGAGCCAAATAGGCTACACTCCCACAAATAATAACTAGACTATATCTAGATCATACTTTGAATGTCATAAGTTCTAACTCAAATAAAACAAGGATCTCTGAAACGATCAATAGAATTATTATTTTTTTAAATGGACATAATATTTTTTGGTTGATGCAAGATTGCTTTCACCCCAAGATGCTCTTGCATCAAATTTATTTAAAATAAAGGTGTATCATAATCCTACAACAATGAGAAATTAAAAATGCAGTTGTTTTGGGGTTCACATGTCTTTATTACTTGAAGAATAAGGTTGTGAACATCGATCATTCCTTTTGTACATCTTATGAACCGCTTGATGTAAACTTCTACAAGCTAAAAATGTAACATTGAAGTTTATACTAGAACCTCATATTTAGAATGAAATCTTATCACAACCCTAGACCAACATAAAATTAGAAGGACTCTTTTTTTTGGTGTATAGGTACCTTAGTTATTGAAGACAAAGACTATAAAATTTCCAACGTTTCTTTTCAAATAACCTCAATTTTTTGGAAAGAACATTTTCAACTAAACTTGTCTAAGTTAATAAACACATTGTGTAGTTCAAGCTAAAAGTTACTATAAACAATGAAATCATATTACAACCCTACAAAAACTTATAACTAAGAATTTTTTTTTTTCTTTGTCCCTTGAAAAGAAAAGTATGAAATCCAACCATTTCTTTGAGGTAATCTCAAATGAGTAGTAAAAAATGTTACGCATCATGAATATTATTAGAAACACGTATGCTATATATATGTGTGTTTACATATATACACATACATATATACACACACACATATATGTATATATGTATGTATTTGTGTATATGTATGTATATATATAGATAAAACATCTGACATAGTGAGAGGACTCTAGATAAAATTGAGTCGAGTCTCTAATCAATGAGAGATCTTTTCCTTATAGCATTTATTATAATTGTAGAATCTCCTTCAATCTCTACATTCTTGTAACCAAGAGTTTTACACAGCCCTAGTCCTTCAACTAAATTCGTTAAGTTTTTCCAATTATTAGTTTCTATTCCTAGGTATCTTGGTAAATTTACTATCTCCATGCCTTCTGAGTTATGGATACTACATCCAATGCATTCTTTACCTAGACCACCTCTTGAATCTCCATCAAAATTAATTTTAAACCATCCCTCCTTGGGTGGTTACCATTGGAATTCCTCTCATTTTCTTTTTGAAGTTTTCAACATGTTCCTATAAAGGGGGTTAATTCTAGACCTATCCACTTGCTTGTCATTTTCTCATCTCAATGAGACATTATAGCCTCTTTCTTTTGTTTATTCAAAACTTGACTATTGGTAATTTCAATCAAGGGGAGTTCATTGTATGTCAAGGTTAACCTGGATGGTATCTCCACTTGTAGAAAAGTAGATCTCAATGCCCATGATGGTTATGAGAGTCTTGATTTAGCATTGGTGGACATGTTTGAATGACCTACAAATGGTAAAATTCAGTATATGTCTATTTCATTTAGTCTGGTTTTCAATATATTTTACTTATGTTTCTTGCGCTTACCCTAATCTTGATTCATATTTTCATGTTATAGATTGTATGGAATAATGATTTCTATGCTTTTTGTCTAGGAATACCCAAAATGTGCATGGTTCCCTCCAGTGTAATGGTGCATTCTTATTCATATCTAGTATACCTATATTTAATTTGAATTCAGTAGTTTCAATATTTTTATGTTTTTTATGCTTTTGTTTTGTTGTGCATCCTAGTTTTAATTTCTCATTTTTAGTCTAAAATTCTAGTCATTTTCCTATACAAAAAGCACACAATTTGACCATTAAATCTAATCATCCAAGCTTCTTGGATAGTTCTTGTATTGGCTTATGAAGATAAGGAAAGAGATTGGATTCTTGTTGGTGATGTGCCATTAAGGTAAGTTGTGAATTATTGAACTCTAACCTCCTAAAAACTTATTCCAATGAGTAGAATACTTCTCAAAGTGAACTGTGAAATTAATTTTACTCTAGATTTGCTTCTCCATTCATTCATGATGTTGCCCATGTTTCATAAAAAAAAAATTATCATTGTCTTTTGAAACAAAAATAAATCAAATAATATTTTTCATAAATATTTGTTTATATTTAGTAGCATTTATGCATGTATGACTATGGATAGGACATTCTAGGAACTAATGACTTATTTTCTATATATTCTCAAGATGTTTGAAAGGGATGCTAATAGTTTAGTGTTTATGGTTAAGAATGATTTTCTAATACATGGAATCTCTATTATAATTTTCTAGATGTTTTTTAACATTGTCAAAAGACTAAGGATTAGAAGACATCCAATGCAAAGGGTCTAGGCAAGTTAAAGTACCTATTGCTTAATTTTGGCTACTTGAAATCTATTCTATTTTGAGTATGCTCTCATAATTGATAATTTTTCTTTTGAGTATAGGTCCAAGATGTTTAAAAAAGATAAATAGGAAGAAAAGAAAGCTCATTCGAGACTAGACCAGAAAAGAGACAAGAAAAATATTATACATGTTTTAAATTTTCTATACTCTGGTGGATGTTTTGGAGCCTTCATTAGTATCTCATAGGAATTTCTTTTGGAGAAAATCTATCTTTAAAAAAAGGCCTAACAACATAATGTATAATCTTGTTCATGTAATATGATGCATACTTGTATCACAATTTGCATTTTGAAGTGGATGAGGAATACCTCTTAGTCAATTTGTGGTTTTCAGCTGGAAGGTGGTCGAACCCTCAAAGTATGTGTACATCGATATGCGGAAAGTGCAAGGTGTACTACAAAGCTTAAGTTATCAATATTGATTTCCATGCATCTTTCTCTTCATCTAGAATGTATTTTTGTATAAGATGCAAACTTGATATATGTTTATGTTGGAAATGTCAAACAAGTTTGTACAGTAAAATTTTGATTTATAGAGATTTGTTGAAATAAGCAAGCTTGTTTGATATGCACCACACAAATCTGTAAATCAAAACTTATTGATATTAAGAACAAGGCATGACAAATTTTCTATTGTAATTGACTATTTTATTTTTTCGACTAAAATCAATTTCAAACCATCTCATTTTCTTGACTAAAAAAGTTTCATATAACAAATTGACAAATCAATATAGTGAACAATCTAAAATTAGTTCCATGTAACAAATGGATTACAATGACCAAAAATTTGAAGAACCCACACTTTCAAAATAGGAGAAAAACTAGGAATTGGCAACATAGAAGATAAATGATTAAGAAAATGGGTCAAATAAAATAGAAGATCTATGATTATGACAATTGGGTAAATAAATAAGATACTTAAAACAAAAACATGATGAATACTTTCCAATTACTTTCAACTCCCAAGTTTTAAAATTTTTAACTTGAGGTCTTATAGAGAAATATTCTAAATTTCCTCAACATCTTATATTAATTATATTAATGATGTGCTTTAAAGTTTATGTTTTGTGAAGAAAAGATTTGAGGTAAGCTTCAAACTTGAACCTCAAACTGACAATTTCAAGGCTCAAGGTTCAAAGTGCACAAAGTTTGGAAGTATGGAACAAAATCCAAGTTTGACATTCAACGTTTGAGAGTTCAAAATCCAAAATCAAGGGCTAAGAAGTATGGTATAGTTCAAAACAATAGGTTCAATATAGGAGTACCAAGTGCAACTTCTAAGATTCAAGGTTCAGATTTAATGATTAGAAATGCAGGTTAGTACAAATTCAAATTTAAAAATCAAAGATGATTCAAATTTAAAAATGGGGCCGGATATACTCCATAAAAAATGTACAATTGACCAATTTTCAAAAGATTGAAAACATTATGAATGTTTTTGAAAATTTCAGCATTTGATCTTCATGATCTACATAGTTTGTAGTCCAAAACAATCAAAAAAGTGGAAAAAAATAACTACATTTTCATAAATCTGAACAAAAAAGGTTTGACTTTGTTTTATCTTTGGTACTTTTTTTTGATGGAGATTAGCCTGTACCTTTAAAAATCAGAGATGATTTGAATCATGAGTTTAGTCAGAGATCGAGGTTCAATTCAAAGGATATGAAGGTGACTCAATAAGTGCAAAGCGGACTGTGAATTGAGTCATCCAGGTTGGGTATTGTAAAAATGATGGAATTCAATGATGATAAGTGTCTATCATATTTTATTCGTATTAGGCATCATTCTAAAATTGTGAACTAAACCATGTGCATATGAAAAAATGTATAGGAAATGGATTGGGAAAACCATAATATGAGCTACTCCAACATTGTCGAGCATCTTCATTAATGACCATTACTTTGGAATATGGTTTGAACTAGAATCTCCATACATAGATTGTATTTGGCTTGTTGGATTGTATATGGATGGACATTTAAAGGAACATTAGCAAAATGATCTTATGACTATTTCGACAATGGTCAAGGATTTTAATCATGGGCTTTTCTCCCAAATCGTGCCTGACCACAACGCACCCACATGAGAGTGAGTTGTAATTCTTAAGGAGCTATTCAAGAACAATGGATGAGCCATCTTGGAAAACTCCAAGTTATCTCAAAATAATTCAATCGGCATGATCATGTTTCTGACCTGCATAGTAAAGAGTCAATATTGTTAGACTATGTCACTACCCAAAGGTCACTCGATGCTTCCCTTATATGAAAAGAAAGAAACATCCTTTAAGAGGATGAAAACTGAAGGTATGCAATGCTCACATGCACCATGATGCATTTCAATGCATTCACAATGATTAATTCTAAAAATGCATGCTGCAATTAGTTTCGTAGGCATCGTTTTTAATTAGTTTGTAATTAATTTGCATAGTATGTAAAACTATCATTATCAAGCAATCTCTTTGCATGTTGTTGATTAGGATTTTTATTGTAGTTAATTCTTATTTCTTTCATCATGCAGTATAAGGTTGAGACTTCTAGTTTTTCTTTATAACGAACTCTTAAATTTCAGAAACACACATTCAATAAAAACATTTTATTCTGATTTTGGTTGCTCATTGTTTATGCTTTATTTTTATTTTTTTTGATTAACAATATAGCATAAGATATTTTATTTTAAATCTTCAATTGGTATTATAGAAAGTTGTGGAATTTGTTCTTTTGCAGGTAGGGAAATACTTCTCTCCAAGATCTTTTAGAATGGCAAATGGTGGCAACTTTCAATTCTAGCTTCCATTGTTTTCTGGAGACAACTACGAATATGTTGGAGTATCAAGATGAAGACCCTACTATAATTTCAAGATCTTTGGGAATTAGTAGAAGGAGAATGTAGCAAGCCTATACACTAGAATGTGTTAAATGCATTAACACAAGTTAAACAAAATTAATTGAAAGAAGACAAGAAGAAGCATAATCAAGCTCTTTTCATCATTCAAATTGCATTGGATATGTCTATTTTCTCCTTGTGTAGCTGGTATGACAAAGTCAAAGAATGCATGTGAGGCACTTCAAACTACATACCAAGGATCTGACAAGGTAAGATTGGTGAGACTTCAAACCCTTCAATGAGAATTTAAGGATGAGAGAAGCTGAGTCCACTCATGAATTAATTATGAGGGCTCAAACTATTATCAATCATCTTAAAACTCAAAGGGAGACTATCACAGAGAAAAAATTTGTAGAGATGATTTTGAGATCTCTTCCTCCAAAGTTTGATCCAGTGGTCATAGACATTAAACAAAGTAAAGATGCATCTACCTTCAAAATTGAAGAGTTGACAGTGTTAGCATGAATGTTGCTGATACTACATTGGGGGAGTATCCTAAGCATTGTAGAGTATTGATATGTTGCATTCATGATTGTATTTGTCATTGAGGAAGATTTAGATGATGTGCAGTGGAAGATATGTTCATGAGCTTGTCTTGATGATGTGGTTTAAAGGACTAAGTATGATTCAATGTTGTAGAGAAGTTATACCTATTTTATTAGAAGTAGTTTCTAATGTTTGCATTATATCTTTTTGTTGTAATGTGTAATTTGTAGATCTCAGATTAATTTTGACTATCGAGTGTCAACAAACTTAATCTATTTACTAAGCTCATGCCGAGCTAGTACATATGTTGAGTGTATTATATACAAGTGTCGAGCCAAAAATACAGTAACTATTGTGTCACTCGAGTGCCAAGCAAGTAGATAGTGCCAAGTGAGTATATGTGTTGAGTGAATAGTTGATGCTGAGCAAGTTCAAGTATCAAGCAAGATAGAATTATAGCAAGTGTTGAGTATGAGTGTTATTAAGTGTTGAGTATCAAAACTATCAAGTGTCGAGTAACACAAATTGGACATAGTTGTTTGTGATGGCACAAACAAATATGTAAACCCTTTTTCAGCCAACATATGGATAAATTATGATCTTTTGGAGATAAGGATGAGTCTATTTGTTGAATTCCTAGGCAATTACATACAACCAATTAGGAAAATGGAATGGTTTAAGTGAGAAAGTTAGATGAATCTAAGCCATAGATTCATACCTAACCCTAAGTCTCGAAGTCTTATTAAATGAGTGCAAAAAAAGATTGTAGAGAAGTTTGCATGCATAGACTTAGCATTCATGGAGGCTTAAAAGATATTGTGAAGGAATGAAGTGTAGAATTAGTTAGCAGAATAGAGGATCAAGGTTACAACATTGTCATATCATATCAAAGAAGGATCAGGATGAACTAAATTTGGATCTGAAATCAGCAATATCAGATTGTAAGTGTATCAGATCAAACATTCTATTGTACTCTCTAACAATTGTTACAATAGAATGAAATCCTATGGACTTAGGTTGGTTTAACAACAATTGTATAAATCCTTTAATAGAGTGACATTCCAAGTGAATGATCAGAAGTCCTTTAGCCAGGCACACTTCTAATAGGGTGTTGAAATTCTTTAATAGGAGAGGACTTAATAGTATTTGTAAGCCTTTAACAAGGTAGGCCTTTCATAGGGAAGATCATGAGAATAGTCAAATCATGTGACCTTAATAGGTGAACTTTATTGTTGTAGTAGTGAAGATTTGTGGGTGTCATCCCCACCCCAGTTTTACCTTCTCATTGGAGGGTTTCTGGGTAATCATATCTTGTGTCAATTGTCTATGTGAATGCATTTACTTTACACGTTATTTCAATAAGTTTATGCATGTATTTTTTTTAAGGTTAAAAGTTTTATTGGTTCAAAGATTAGCACTTCAAATTCACCCCACCCCCCTCTCTAAAGTTTACTTTCCTAATTGTAATTTCAACATAATTTCCCCCTTAAATGAAATGTAAAATCATACTAGAGGATTCTAGAAACTCTAGCTGGGTTATCGAATAGGGTTAGGTCAAATTAATATTTAGGTTTGTAAAGTTCTAGAAGTCATTTATGTTTAGATAGTTCTAGAAAAGTCTATTTGGTCTTATGTCGGTTAATTTAGATGTTTTCAGAAAGGTGCAATGTAATGTTTTTGATGATCAGGCAATGGAATGATTTTATAATTTCTATAAATGTCTATATTGTATATTTTGTGTTTGATTATTGTTTTGGATCCAATCCATCCACCCCCATTAGATTGGTATCAGAGATAGGTTGTGAAGTTCATATGGTGAAGACAATATCTTCTGACACAGAGATGTATATGATTGTTGTTGTCCAGCCAATGAGTTAGATCATGTGGAAGTTCTGAAGAATTGTTGGTGTGAAGAAATTTGTTTGAAGAAGATGAAAATCATTGCTCTAGTTTCAAGAAAGAGTGAGCATTTTATTGGAGGCACCTATTGTGGAAGATTTCTATTGTTTCCATGAAAGAGACTATTTTTGTGAAGAAAGCATTGAGTCTATGAAAAGAGATCACAGTTAATGTCATTGAGAAGTGTCAATATGAATCATGGTAAGTATGAAATTTGATGTTAATAGTTGATGGTCACAAAGGTTTTCAGATTTGTGTTTTAAGAGGGAGCTTGGATTTTCATTTGATAGATTTGAGTTTATTAAAATTGGAAAAAAAGGTAAAAGAGTGTTAAAAGAAAATATAAATTTGACTCTTCAGATGGATTGTTTAAAAGAAAAATTGTTGAAAGTAGAGACAAAAAAGTTTGCAATGATTAGAGAGAGGTCAGAAGAAAAATGTAGACTTCTAAATGAAATTAGTGAATATAAAGAGAGAATGGAAGAGCTAGAGGATAGGCTAAAATTTGTGGAAGAAGTACATAATTGGCAAGTGAAGGAAACATGCAATCTTAGAGAGCAAAATAAAGAATTAGAAGAAAATTTAAAGATATTTGATGATGCTAAGAAAAAGAAAAAAGTTTTAGAAGAAAATGTGAAGAAATTGGAAGAGGAAAATAGTATGTTAAAGAAAGAATTGTCTACTCTAAAATAAGAGAAAAAATGTTTGAATGTGAAACTATTTGCATGTGATGTATCATGTGACACAAATTATTTGAGTGATTATATAATTAAGAAATGTGATTTTTCTGAAGTTGAAAGTGTTTATGAAAAGTGTAAGAACAAAAATGACAAGAAGTTTGTAGATTTTGTTTGTTATGATGATAATAGTATTGGTTTGAAGATTGTGCAAAGAATGGGCTTCAAAGGTAAAGGTCTAGGAAAGCATGAGAAAGGAATAAGGAATCCAAGTTAGGCCAAAATATGAAAGTGTTGGATATGCTATAGACATTGGAAAGATAAATAAAGGTTCAAGAGAATCAGTTAAAAGAATGAAGACTATACAATATTTACACTATAATAGGAAAGGGCATACAAATGATAGATGTTGGGATTTAAATCTGTGTAGTATTTGTGGTTTGAAGAGTCACTATGCAAAAACTTGTGGAATAGAGAATAAAAGAGGGAACCAATGGTAGGTTGTATCAAAATGGATTGTGGACAGAGCTATGAATCAAATTTGCAAAAAATTAAAGGAATGATCATAGGTTTATTCAGGTACAAATGTTCAAGTGTAAGAAGGAATGCAGTAGCATTGGGAAACAAATTAGAGAAAGGCATTAAAGAGGCAAAAGGTTTCAAAGTCTATAGGCTTGGATGTGGACACAAGAAATAGGAAAAATAAAATAATAATCATGGCACATTAGAATTTTTTGCGACAACATTTGAGGTTGAAATTAGGGGGTAGTGTTGGAATGTTTAATTTCCCCCTCAAATTAAATGTAAAATCATACTAGAGGATTCTAGAAACTCCAGCTAGATTACCAAATAGGGTTAGGTCAAATTAATATTTAGGTTTGTAAAGTTCTAGAAATCATTTATGTTTAGATAGTTCTAGAAAAGTCTATTTGGTCTTATGTCAGTTAATTTAGATGTTTCCGAAAACAATCAAAGACCTCTATAAAAGGGAGGCACAATGTAATATTTTTTATGATCAGACAATGGAATGATTTTATAATTTTTGCAAGTGCCTATATTGTATATTTTGTGTTTGATTATTTTTGTGGATCCAATCCATCCAACCCCATCACTTTTAGCCAAGATGTAATGAAGGTAATGCACAATTAACAGTAATAGAGAATATTTGTGTGATGATGCAAGCATGTGTGCAAGATGTGGTTTCATATGTGTGAAGTTTTGTATAGACTGTGAGCCAACAGTGTTGAGAATTAATTAATTATCCTATTTTAATTAATTGGGAAAGCCTCAAGGCCAACTCAAGGAATTATTATGAAGATATAGTATAGAGGAAAGTTGTTTTCCTTGTTTGTAGATAGACTTGGAATGGAATTATTAGTGCACAACTCGAGAAGGAGCAAAATTCTTACTGAATGTGTGTAAGCTATCCAAGGGATCATTAGATGTGTAGTATGAGATCTGATTACAAGATCTGAAGGAGAAGAAGTCTTGTTGACATGATAGAGATAGAGGAAGAGGTATATTTCAGTTCTATTTTCTACAAGGAATAATACAAAGATCATTTGGACAATGGGTTCTTTGATCTTAACCTTGAATTTTTTGGGCAGTGAGTCCAGCTATCTTCCACAACTCATAACAGGGTTGGCAAAATTCCTAACAGAGTTGAAATCTTTTAATAGGGATTCAAAGTCTCCTAACAGGGACTCATATGTACTAAATGTTGTAACAGACTCCTAACAGGGTCTATCTTCTAACAAGGAATATTTATATTAGTACATCATCTTGTGAGTACCATCCCCACTGGGGTTTTCCCTCTGATCAAGGGTTTCCCTAGTTAACATATCTAGTGTTAATTGTGCATGAGTATCTTGTTGTGAATGTGGTTCCATTTTATATTACTCACATGGTTAAGTTTTTTTAAGGTTAATGTTTGCAATGATAGTTGTATAATTGATTCAACCTCCCCCCCCGCCCTCTCAATTATATTAGTGGAATATATATTCTAATAGATAGGTTCTTTGCAATCACATGAAGAGTTAATGCAACATTCAATAGAGAATCTAGTGTAAATCTTCTAGTCTACAATCAAAATTGAAGAAAACTATGTAGCACCTTTTCAATCAAACAAAACTCAAGGGGATTCTTCTACATCAAGAGGACATGGTAAAGGATGAGGAAGATGAAATAACTGAAGAAGAGGAAGGAGTTCTAAGGATCAAAGAAGCATCCAACACAGATATTGTGAAAGGTATGGATATTATAAATCTGAATCTAGAAAGAAAAAAACTGATTTGAATAAGTCAAGAACCAACTATACTCAAGAATCTCTTGAAGATGAAAAGCACTCTAAGATCTTTACATGCAATTTGAAAAAAGAACCTCAAAAGGACATGTGGTTTCTTGATAGTGGGTCTTCAAATCATATGCTTGGTAAATTTGATCTTTTTATCAAATTAGATGAACTTATGAGAAGACAAGTCAAATTTGGTGATGATAAAGAGGTTGATGTTATGGGAAAAGGTACCCTTTCAATGAAAACTAAGCAATGAAAAATTACTTATATTCATGACACCTTGCATGTGCTTAAGTTACAACATAATATTTTGAGTATTGGGAAACTTGTAGGAAAAAATTATAAGTTTATTTTTGAGGATAACTGCTACAAAGTTTTTTATAAATCATATAACCACCATCTTGTAGAAAAGAATTTTATGATGGAGAATAGATTTTTTCCTCTCACTTTGGTTTCAGCTAATATGCATGCTCCCAAGGTAACCATAGATGATTCATAGTTATGGCATCAAAGGTATGGTCATTTCCATTTTTGGGGCTTAAGTTGGCTTCATAAAAAGGACACAATGAGAGGACTTCCTATAATTCAGGAAGAAGGAAAAGTTTATTCAGGGTGCACTCTTAATAAGAAACATCAAGAATGTTTTCTAGTGAACAAGTCATGGGAGGTGAAATCTCCTCTAGAGCTTGTGCATTCTAACATTTATGGTGCTATGCAAGAGGGATCCTTGGGTAAGAATATCTATCTTTTGACCTTTATTGATGATTTCTTATGCCACACATGGGTTTATTTTCTTAAGAAGGAATATAAAGCACTTGGATGCTTCGAGCATTTTATAGCTACGGAAGAAAAACGAAGTGGGTATTCCATTAAAATACTCAAAGTAGATAGAGGGGGATAATTCATGTCTAAAGAGTTTGTTGCTTTTTGTGACATGCATGACAGTCAAAGACAACTTACTGCAACCTTTACGTCCTCAGCAAATGGTGAATTGTAGAAAGACAAAACTATAACATTATGGAGATGGCATGAAGTATGTTAAAATCTAAGAATCTTCCAAATTCCTTTTGGGAAGTTTCAGTGACAACTATAGTTTATATTTTAAATTGAAGCCCAATAAAAGTTCTTCAGAGTAGCTCTCCAAAGGAATCCTAGAGTGGACACAAGCCCTCAGTAGCTCAGTTTCATGTATTTGGTTTCCCTACATATGTTTGTATTCCTATTCAAAAAAGGAAAATTTTGGATATCAAATCCCAACTTTTTACCTTTGTGAGATATTATGAATCCACTAATGGATATAAATTTTATGAATCTAACACAAAGCAATGGATAATTAGTCGAGATGTGGTTTTTGATGAAGGGGGAGTATGGAAATGAAAGAAATAATTTCAAAAATCTAGACCATCCATCATGTGTAATGAAGATGTTCAAGTCCCTCCTCTCCATACAAGCTTAAGTGGAAGCTCAAGCCCAAGTTCACCAAGTTCACCAAGTTCATCTTCAGGTAAAAGTTCAAACTCTCTATCCAATCCAAGTTCCTCACAAAAGATAAAAATTTTAAATGAAATATATCAAAGTAGTTCTAATGTGGATCTGGTTGCTAACTTTTCATTGTTAAGTTCCATTCAAGTTGAATCTTTTGTGTATGAAGAAGTTGTGACAAAACCGTGTGGATTGATATTATCAATGAAGAGATGCATGCTATTGACGAAAATGATACATGAGAATTAGTTCCACTTCCAAAGGACAAGTAGGTGATTGGTGTCAAATGGATTTACAAGGTGAAATATCATGTTTATGGTTCTGTCAAAAGACACAAAGCTCTAGACTAGTTTCCAAGGGATTCACACAAACACCTAGAGTAGATTATTAGGAGACTTTTGCTCTAGTTTCCAGACTTGATACAGTTAAAGTTATATTGTCTAGTGTTGCTCAAAACAAGTGATCAGTCTATTAGATGGATGTAAAATCATCTTTCCTAAATGGTTATATTGATGAAGGGGTTTATGTGGATCATCCTATTGGCTATGAAATTTTAGGCAAAGAACACTTGGTTTACAAGCTAAAAAAAGAACTCTATGGGTTGTAGCAAGTACCACATGCTTGGTATACATGAATTGATAGTTATTTCTTGAAGAAAGGATTCATTCAAAGTCCTTTAGAGAAAACCTTCTATATCCAACATGTTGGTAATGATATTCTAATTGTTTACCTTTGTGTTGATGATCTCATTTTTATAGGTAATAGCCCATCTCTCATGGAGAAATTAAAAGAAGAAATGAAACAATAATTTGAGATGTCAGATATAGGACTTATGCATTATTTTCTTGGGGTAGAGGTGTAGCAACAACCTAATGATATATATATTTCTCAAACCAAGTAAGTTATTGATTTATTGAAGTAGTTTAGAATGATGTCACGCATAACAGTTGCTACCCCTATAGCTGATCGTGAAAAGTTAACCAAGGATGATCCAAGTTCCTGTATGGATCCTACAAAAGTTTGTTTGGGAGCCTCATGTATCTTACTATAATGAGACCTAATATGATGTATGTTGTGAGCCTCATCTTTTGGTTCATGATGTTGACCCTATGGCAAGACATATTGTCAATTAGTGCCAAAACACTTGAGTTGTCATGGAAGTCAGTATAGCCTAAGCTTCTAGAAAGAAGTGTTAATTGAGCTCATGTATGAATTGAGCTAACAATGGAAATTGAGCTCTAGTGTTAACCAAGTTAGTTAGCATTCCAGTTTTAGAATGGGAATCGAGCAAGTAGAGCAGTGTGAACTGAGCTAGTTGAGTTGACAATGTTTCCCAAGTATCTCCATATCACTCGAGAAAGCTATTGGACCTGAGTATCAGCACTGGTCAACTTGGTAGTTATTTTTTAAACTACTAAATTATAGTTTTAGCCAACCTAATGTAGAGTCAGTATTTGGATCAATATATAAGGAATACACTTTGCTTCATCCAAATAATAATCATGGAGTTACATTATTATCATAAGTGAATATGGATAATGGAAAAGCATATTGATTAGGAGGCTATCAAGAAGTAAAAAGGAAAAGTAGAGACTCATCTTTCATAGTCAGGTGATCAATATATTATTCAGAGAATCTTCCTCAACAAACAAAGTTTAATAGTAGAGATCAACCTATTGATTCATCCTAATAGGTGTATTAGCCTCAAATCCTCTAACTAGGTGGACCTAATAGTGCTTACAAAATCTCTTAACCGAGTGCATAATTTATTGTATTGTAGAAATCCTTTCACAAGGTGGATCTAGTAATCCAACTTACTCTTAATCAAGTAGATCACTTGAAGTGATCAATTATAAGCCCTAATAGGCCAACTTTATTACTATAGTAGTGAAACATTATGGGTGTCATTGTTAAAATATTTAGTCTACTGATATAACTGAGAGGGGCAGTGAATTAGTTATCCAACTATTATCATGATAATCAACCTTAAACAAACTTAACCATATAAGCAATATGAACTGAAACCACAACAAGATACTCATACACAATAACACTAGATATGTTAACTAGGGAAACCCTTGATCAAAGGACAAACTTCAATGGGGATGGTACCCAATAGATGGTGTACTAATATAAATATTCCTCATTAGTGGATGGACCCTATTAGGATTCTATGAATACATTCATTACATATGAGTCCCTGTTAGGAGACTTTGAATCCCTATTAGAAGATTCCAACCCCAGTAGGAGTTGTGCCAACCATGTTATGATTTGTGGAAGACAACTAGACCCACTACCCAAACAACTTCAAGGGAAAGACCAATGAACCCATTCTCCAAATGATCTATGTATTATTCCTTGTAGAAGAATAGAAATGAAATGTACGTCCTTCCTCTTCCTTGGTCTCATCAACAAGACCTCTACTCCTTTTGATCTTGTAACCATATCATAGATCTCGCATCCAATAATCCCTTGGATCACTTACACGTATTCCTTAAATACTCTACTCATTTTTGCACTTCGCACATGATACCATGATCACAACATTCATACTCTCACAAACAAGGAAAACATATTTCCTTTATACCATATCTTCAAATAATTCCTTCAGTCAGCCTTGAGGCTTTCCTAATTAAGTATAATAAGATAAATAATTAATTACAATAGTACTATCGGCTCACTATCTATACAAAATTTCACATGTGCAATACTAGGCTTGTGCACTCAATGGCATCACCAATAGACTATCCTTTGTCACTCCCTAACTGTGCATCTTCTCATTACATCTCAAATGTAAGATACCAAACAAACATCAAGAACTTTTTCCCAATAGTTTGTCTCTAAACTGCTCTTTGTAAATCAAGTACAACTTTCATACATCTTTGACTTAGACTTTGCGCACTTGACCACATCATCAGGATTTCGTGTAGAACATGTCCATGACTATGTTTCACCAAAAAATCAAACCATTGTTCGTACCATTAATATCTACGTCTTCTTCTCACCCAATATTTATAGAAACTATGCTATGTTGACATCAATGAAAAACACAATCATGAAGGCAAAATGTTAGTACTCTCCAATGCTTAGGATACTCCCCAAAGTAATATCATCATCATTCATACTAATAATCTCCCCCTTTGGCATTGATGGAAACATAGATGAAAAACCATCTAAGTTCCAAGAATACCAAATAGTGTTCTACTGTTATTGTTCACCAGCATCAATTTTCCACATGCTAAAAAAGTCTCAATACAATAGGTGCATACTTCTACTTCTTATACAAAAAATGTTGACTTCTCACTAAATAATTCACAATACATTAGGTGCATATTCCTGCTTCCTTATATGAATCTTTTTAAATCTCTCTAAAGAGATATATCTCCCTCATTCATACAGTTGTTGTCCCTCATTGCTTAGGAGATATTTTTCATGCATAATCTCTCCCCCATTGACATCAATGTCAAAGGCCTCAATCTAATTTTTACAACATACCAATTATTAAATAACAATTGCTAATATGTTTCTCTTAGTCTTCAACCAGTTCAAGTGTCCAAAGATACTATTCAAGACCAAATACCAAGAGTCCTCAATAACTCTTCTCATTAAAGATACTCCCCCATATGGGAAGCATCAACATTCAATGCACACTAACAATAGTGCTTTTTACTACTAGACTAATGCACTATATGCATCATCTACTCAAAAGTAGGAATGGGTATAACCCCAAGCATACCTCTCTAGTACTCAAATATATCTTTAGGCAAAGGATTCATAAAGATGTCTACAATCTGATCTTTAGTACTCACATACTCCAATCTAATCTCCTTTTCTACTAGTTTCTCTCTCAACACATGATACTTAATAGATATATGTTTAATCTTAGAATGCAATACATGATTCTTAGACATACTCATTATACTTGTGTTACCAAAATAAATGATAAGACACTCTTCAAACTCAATTTTGATATCCTTCAACACATGATTCATCCACATAACTTGATTATAGTTATTTTCTATTGCAACATACTCTTCCTTATCTATACTCTAAGAAATGCAATCTTGCTTCTTTCTTAGCCAAGAAACCAATCTTCCTCCAAGAAAGAATGTTGCACCACTATTATTTTTTCTGTCATCCATAGTGCCTACCCAATCTACATTAGTATATGCACATAGAGTGAAATCACTCGATCTATCAATACCAAATTCTATAGTCATATGTTCCTTTCAAATATGTAAATATTTTCTTTATTTTTGCAAAATAATACTCCTTAGGATTAGTTTGAAATCTAGCTACAATCCCAACTGCATTTTCTATTTTTGGTCTGGTGTGAGTTAGATACTACAAACCTTCGATAATGGATTTGTAATTCTTCTACTCTACTGTAGGTGTCTCATCTTTGTTGGATAACTTGTGACCAATTATCATAGGTGTACCAATAGGTTTACAACTTTCTAAACCAAACCTTTTCAAAAAGTCATTTGGGTACATAGCTTTTAAAATGAAAATTCCATCATTATTCTATATAATCTACAATCCTAGGTAAAAATTCATTTCTCCTATCATGCTCATTTGAAACTCATTCTTCATCTCTTTAGCAAACTTATCACTCACTTCATTGTTACCTCCAAAAATGATGTCACCTTGATCTTTTCATCTGCTATCTCATCATCCTGAGATTTTCCTGCTACCTCCTCATCTTGATCTTTTTATCTACTATCTTCTCACCTTGATCTTTTCTTCTGTTATCACCTCATCCAAAGCTTTCCCATCTTGTACTATATCAGATCGATACTACTATCCTATCATACTAAGATATTGTAAAGTGCTCCTTGTAAATCTCTTAGTCAGTCAATTGTACATCCCCTAGAGTCAATCCCTAGCTTAGTATCATTGTATATCTCTCACCTCTTCACATCAATTCATGTCTGATCAGAATCTTCAGCTCTCCTAGCTACACATTTTAGAAAGTACACATGCAAGATCCTTAGTCATCCATGTGTTGTCCTAAAATTTTTAATTTCCCTACATCTCATCACCATGTTGGACACCACCAATAGATCCTTGTTGGATACAGCTTTCCTCTCATCCATTCTTGGTTTGTGCAACTCCTGTCCTATTGATCTCT